>CM062815.1:832762096-834254798 GCA_031772625.1 Pinus tabuliformis
GCACATCCCAGTCATTCCTCTATGTGTTACAAACCTTCGTCAATGCGTTCTCCATAATATTATTGAATGCTTCCTCAATACCATTGGCTTGGGGATGAGAGCGTGTACTCTTTTTATGGTACATTTGGAACTCTTCAAGCATTGCGCTGATTGTTTCATCAGAAAATGTGTACCCATATCACTCACCATACCTTAGGACACCCAAATCATGTTAAGACATACTTGAACAAGAACTTTGCGACAATATAATCCTTCACCAACTGTGCTTCTTCCCATCTGGTTAAGTTTGTTGTTGTAGTAATAATATACCGCACACCTATCTTCTTTCCTAGTGGTTGTATCGGTCCTATAAAATCAATATCCCACTTATCATATACTTGTAGTGACACCTGACGGTTAAGGGGAAATTCATTTCTTCATGAAGGCTTTCTCGTCCTTTGGCAAGCATCACATGCCTTGCAGTATGGTTTAGAATCCTTATGTAATGTCTGACACCATAAACCTTCGTGCAAAATTTTATGTGCAGTCGATTTTCTTGCATAGTGTCCTCCCGCTGCTCCTCCATGTGCTTCATCGAGGATACTATCACACTCAAACTCTGGAACATACCTTTGCAATATTTCATATGTTCCCATCTGAGAAAGAGTATCATGAACAGTGACTTCACTGACTACTTTTGGACCTGACTGCACGACATTATCCCTCGTGGAGAGACCTGCACTACAGTGGTCTCCTATCCATCTGTGCATGGCTAATCAATAAAAGATTATTCCGATGGGGCACTTATATGGTGTAACGGTAGACATTGAGGGTGCAAGTGCACTGGTTGACTTTAAGGTCATTGAAATAGTGGATGATAGTAACCCTTACCCCGTGCTACTGGGGATTTATTGGGATTTTGACATGGATGCAGTAATCAGCTTAAAGAAGCGAAAGATCATTTTTGAAAGGAAGGCACTCAGGGTTGTAGTACCACTAGACCCTGCTCAGGGAGCGTGCTATATTGAAATTGTTCGTGACTTTGTGGAGGATGATGATGATTTGAATCAGATATACAAGATCACAGTGCGAAACAAAGAATGGATCAATCCTATAGCCAATGGGTGAATTGCGTGGGATAAGGAAATCTCCTACACCTCAAATTTAGATGAAGAAATTGAGCACTTGAACAATCGGTTGCATGAAGTATCTATGCTCCGGTGTAATATGATGACCAAATCACTGAGCTATGTTTCAACTGAGGTAAGAAAGCATCCACGTTATGATGGTTTGACTGATGTGGATATGTTTTTAGATGAATTTAAAATATAAGTACCTGAAGAACATCAATTCCAAACACTGGAGTTGGCACTACGCGCTATGCCTACTCGTTGGTGGGGTACGCACAAGGAGAGCTTCGTTGGATGGAAGGAATATAGAAGAATGATGAGATTAAGGTTTGGGTATGCTAATACCCAAATGACCGAGAAGTACAGTGGGAAGGATGATATGCATAATCATTTGGCATGATGGACTAAGGCCTGGGGAACAGAAACACAACCAAAATGGGTGCACATTTTTTGTCATACCTTAGATACAATCCCTATGAAATGGTATTTAGAAACAGAGCTTCTCCATGGCATAGCAGAGTGGGACATATTAAGATAAAGTTTTCTATTGACTTTTAGCTTTGAGGATGGTTTGAATGCATTGACGAAGCGCTCCAAGAGATAAAAATGCTATATTCAAAACACCTAAGGAACTAGTAGAATAGACTCAGTCGAATTGGAGTACACAGCTGCGTCATGCGCTAGAATGCTATAATGTGACTATTGAGGAGGAAGAAGAATATCCATGGAATATTATCATTCCATAAATATAAGGATAGTGCAAATTTGAAGGGCCGAAATTAGAAAACCCAAAGATATCAGAGCTTTTGAAAACTAGACAAGTAAATATTGAATCTGAAGCAGAGCCTAAGTTTGCAAAGATAGGAGACTATTGGGATGAAGAAACAGTCGATAAGGTGGTCAAACTGTTGCGTGAATACCAGGATCTATTTCCAACAAATTCTCGAATCTGAAGGGGATCATTGGAGATTTGGGCGTTATGAAGATCGTGTTGAAACTTGATGCGAAGCCTGTTAAGCAAAGACCTTATCGGCTAAATCCGAAGTATAAAGAAAAGGTGTGCCAAGAGCTTGATAAGATGTTGGATGTCAGTATTATTGAACCAGTATAAGAATCTGATTGGGTGAGCCCAATGGTTTTCCAAGAGAAGAAATAGAAAGACGAAATCTAGATATGCGTAGATCTAAGAAAACTAAATGATGCATGTGTACATGATCTGTTTGCAACACCATTTACAGATGAAGTGTTAGAGAATGTTGGAGGATAGGAGGCTTATTAATTTATTGATGGATTTTCGAGATACCATGAAATAAAGATCGAACTAGAGGATCAAAGTAGGACAACCTTTGCGATGAAGTGGGGTTACTTTCAGGATACAATAATGTCATTCGGATTGAAGAACGTGTCTACAATCTTCTCCCAGGTAGTAATCACGGCATTCAAGGAATTTATTCATAAATTTTCGGAGGTTTATTTTGATGATTGGAATGTGTTTGGGTTGGTGAAGCGCCATGTTGCAAGTTTGCACCTTATGCTGGATACATGCTGTAGATATCAGATCGCATTGAACTTGAAGAAGTGCATATTCTGTGTGCCCTTTGGAATATTACTTGGTCATGTAGTATGTAAGCAAGGATTGATGGTGGACCCTGTGAAGATTGTTTTGATTGTGAATTTGGAAGCTTTCGGGAATGTAAAATAGTCGTGCGTGACCTTGGGGCACACTGGGTATTATAGAAGTTTTATCAAGGTGTATGCTCAGATAACCGCATCGATGGAAAAATTATTGAAGAAAGATGCGATGTTTCATTGGGATGAAGAATGTCAGCGCAGCATGGATGTATTGAAGGAGAAGATGGTGACTGTGCCTATTTTGGTGTTTCCAAACTGGAAGAAAGAATTCCACGTCCATGTGGATCCCTCTTGCATTGCGCTAGGTGTGGTATTAACATAGGAAGGAGAGGGAGATATTGATCATCTAGTAGCCTTCGCGAGTAGAAAATTGTCAAAAGCTAAAAATAATTATTCCACTACAAAGAGCGAAGGATTATTGATGGTCTACACGTTGCAAAAATTTAGACATTACTTGTTGGGCATACATTTTAAAATGTATACAGATCACTCTGCATTCAAGTACCTGGTCAATAGTCCTGTTTTGGGGCTGAAAATCTTCCAATCGTTATTATTGTTTCAAGAGTATGACTTTGAAGTAATTATGAAGCCTGGAAGATCGAATGCAAGACCAGACCACCTGTCAAGGATTGAAATGGGTGAAGAACCAAATAGTTTGGAGGAAGGATTATTTGATGCACAACTCTTTGTTGTGCGCATTTCCAATGACCATTTTTTTTATATCATTCAGTTTTTAACCAAGGGTGCAACTTTGAAAGGGTATTCCACTCAGGAAAAGAAGGAATTAGTGGTCTGCTCTATAGACTTTTCGGTGATTTCGGGTCACTTGTATAAGATGGGAACATATGAAATATTGCAAAGGTATGTTCCAGAGTTTGAGTGTGCTAGTATCCTCGATGAAGCACATGGAGGAGCGGCGGGAGGACACTATGCAAGAAAATCGACTGCGCAGAAAATTTTACACGAAGGTTTATGGTGTCAGACATTACATAAGGATTCTAAAGCATACTGCAAGGCATGTGATGCTTGCCAAAGGACGAGAAAGCCTTCATGAAGAAATGAATTTCCCCTTAACCCTCAGGTGTCACTACAAGTATATGATAAGTGGTATATTGATTTTATAGGACCGATACAACCACTAGGAAAGAAGATAGGTGTGTGGTATATTATTACTACAACAACAAACTTAACCAGATGGGAAGAAGCACAGTTGGTGAAGGATTATACTGTCGCAAAGTTCCTGTTCAAGTATGTCTTAACATGATTTGGGTGTCCTAAGGTATGGTGAGTGATATGGGTACACATTTTCTGATGAAACAATCAGCGCAATGCTTGAAGAGTTCCAAGTGTACCATAAAAAGAGTACACCCTATCATCCCCAAGCCAATGGTATTGTGGAAGCATTCAATAATATTATGGAGAACACATTGACGAAGGTCTGTAATGCGTAGAGGAATGACTGGATTGCGTGTGCTAGTGGTTCTATGGGCATATAAGATGACCTGCAAGAAGTTGGCAGGCCAAACTCTGTTTAGGTTGGTCTATGGGATCGAGGCGATGATGCCTATGGAATACATTGTACCAAGCCCACATATTTCAGCATTGATAGAGATGGAGGATCGTGAGACCTTGGAGGAAAGACTCGTGCAGTTACTAGAGTTGGAAGAAGATCGCTTTCTTGCAGTATTTCACCAGCAAGTGCAAAAGGAATGAGAAAAATCGTGGCATGATATGCATATTAAGCTACATACTTTTAAGGTGGATGATTTGGTGTTTCTATATGACAACAAATTCACAAATTTCCAGGGAATTTCAAATGCACTAGTTAAGGCCATATGCTACTAAGGAAATCCTGGATGGTGGATCAGTTCATCTTGCAAAGTTGAATGGGGAACCATTCCCTCGAAGAGTGAATGGAAGCTGGTTGAATCTTTATACAGGGGAGCCTGGCCCCGCGCAATGACTACATGGTCTCAAGATGGTCTTAGCACTCCAGGAAGTTGCAAAGGGGAGTGGAACTTTAAACTGCACTACCCAAAGAGGAGAAAAATACAGTAAGGTGGTTGTGCAATTAAGGCAAGAGGTGCGATGGCAGAAGCTGCAACAAAGAAAGTTGTAACATAAGAAGTTGCGATACACGAGTCGCGCCACGAGGGATAATGTCGTGCAGTCAGGTCCAAAAGTTGTCGTTGAAGTCACTGTTCATGATACTGTTTAAAAGAGAGAAAATATTACAAAGTAAGGTTTTAATAGAGGTTGAAGATTAAAGGACATTTGAAAATAATAATACTCTTTCTCCCTCTCATTTTAATTTTATTTAATTTAGAAATGTAATCATTGAATTTCTAAGGGCGTGGAGTTCTTCTCTATATGAAATAAGAAGTCCCCCTTATTTGCAAAAAGAGGAGAAAGCTATAACTCTTTAAATTAGGAGCAAAACAATTATTTCATTTTCAATATTTTCTTTCCTATAAGTGTGACATTTATATTTTTGCATGTGATTTTAGTTTTGAAAAATATATCGTGCATTTTTAACATTACACTTTTCCTGTGTAATGAAATAAAAAATTTATCTTACTCGTAATACAACCAAAAAAAATTATATTCTTTATTGTTTACGCATACAATGCACAATACCTCACAAACACTTTGAACTTTAAATTAATGTAATAAATACAAACAATTTGGTCACATCCTTTGTTATTAAAAAATTAATTAAAATCATTATCACTCATAATCTAAAACTTGGATTTCACATAACTACTCTTCGCTTTTTTTTTCCTTCCCCTTCACACCTTATTGTCTTATATTGCAAATATTTAAAAACACTTCCTCACATTCATATAATATAACTATGCAAATATTTAGAAACGCTTGCATTCATATAGGGTCTCATAACCCACATGGATATTTATTACTTTTTATATCCTTCCCCTTCGCACCTTGTTTTCTTACATTTAACTTCCCCTCAACTAATGTCGCCTTATGCAAAGCTTTAGAAACCTTTCCTGGCATTCATATAGGATCTTATAACCCATCTTGTTTTGGCCTTTTTCACTTGATTCACTTACAAAGTTTCAAGGATCTTATAACCCATCTTGTTTTGGCCTTTTTCACTTGATTCACTTACAAAGTTTCAAATTATGAATATAAAGCTTTTAGATTCCTTTTAATCTCATTATCATATTTATAAAATCTTATCATTCATCACAATAGTCTTGAACAAAAAATTGGGCCTGGAGTATGCCCTAAAACTGCTTCTGCTTGGCTAAGAGCTCGTCTTCCTCGGACGTAAGGAAACAGGTTATCGGCCTAAGACCCAGAGGCATCTGGCAGAAGTGAAAGCCTACTCCCTTACGGACCACCAGCGGGTTATTTCAGGTGGCGTGGTTTTCCTTGATAACAGTGATGTGTCAACTAACATTCGCGGATAGCAGCCAGAGATGGCTGTCCTCACTGTTGGTTTGACAAACTGAGTTTGATAGGTTTTTCCACCTTTTGAAAAAAAAAAAAAAAATAGTCTTGAACAAAATAATCATATCAATTTATTAAAATTAATTATATTAAATATCCTCTTTAAATTCTTTTTAATCTCATTTTTTTTTATAAGTTTTATTATCACTTTTATAAAATTTATTATTTTATTATATATACTTGACAATAAATATAATTATAATACTTTTTATGATTATAATTAAATTTGACCATTTACCTTTGATGGTAATTACATTAATTATGCATAAATTTTTAGTTTTTATTACATCATTAAATTGATTATATTAAATATCCTTTGATTAATTTATAACTCCACTATCCCTAATGATTTCATCTATTAATTATTTCATCAATTTTTAATTTAATATAAAGAAAAACTATCAAATCATTCCGAACACCCACCCAAACACAAACATGTCACTTTCACTAAAACATTAACCCTAATAGAAATTATATTAGCCGCCTATTTTCACGGATACTTGAACCATCCTTAAACATTAAGGAATTTTATTTTTATATAACTATATAATGATAGTGTTCTTCAATATGTCACCATCACAAACACCTTTATAATTTTAAAAAGCAATATGCACTGTTTTTTCATTTTAAGATTATTTTTGAGATTATAGATAATAATTTATATAAAATAAATATAATTGACAATTTACAGATCACCAGCTCCCTTACGGACCACCAGCGGGTTATTACAGGTGGCGTGGTTTTCCTTGATAACGGTGATGAGTCAAACCGACATTCGCGGATAGCAGCCAGAGATGGCTGTCCTCACTGTTGGTTTGACACCTGAGTTTGATAGGTTTTGCTACCTTCCGAAAAAAAAAAAAAAAAAAACAAACAAACAATGTCCAAACGGTATTTCTTTTTATCACATTGTTTTCATGGTTATGATATAGTGAATATAAAAAATGAAATAAAAAATTATATATATATATATTTTGTTTTATTTATTTTATAGCATCAAATGTAATTAATTTTATGGATCTGTATATTTAATATTTATAGTGTTAATATTTAATAGGGGTGAAAAATCAAATTGTGAGTGGGATCGTGGGAACGCAAATCACTTCACCTAATCTCGAGCTTAATAATCGAGGGACGTGGCATGATCTTTAATTCAGAGCTGGTGCAAAAAAGTTATATTAAGCATGTTGGAGTTAGGTTGGTGGTTGTAGGTCCTCCACTGTAGTTATTGGTTGTCGATTGTGGTCTAGTGTTTGAACAAGAAAAAGGATTGCCTTTATGGAGGCCCTACCAGATAGCTAACAATTGTCAAAAATGGTATTTTCTTGTTCTACTACTTGTTTTGCCTACATTCTCAAGGGAAAATGGGGCATGTGAGTAAAATTGGGGATCTAAGACATGGAATTTTTGTGTGTTTTGAGGAATTGTGAAGTGATGATGCCACACTTCCTTCATTGCTGCTGGCAAGAAGGTAGTGGTGCCTCTCTCTGGCAGTCATTTATCCTTGCAGGTATGCTGGATCCTTGCTTCTAGTTGGCTCTCTTGTTTTTTTTTGGGTGTTCTGTATCTTTTTTGTTTAGCTAAATCTCTTTGGTGGTTTTATATGCAATTTGGTTTCTATGGCGTGATCATTTATCAATCTTTTGTGATGAGGGAAAATTTGTGGGTATAGTCCTAGGTCCTTAGCCCGTCTTCCCCTGGACTTCTCCTTCGATGTCATCTGGTAAATTTGAGAAGAGGGGGTTGCTCGTTCGGTGCTAGTTGCTATTGTGGTTTGGGAGTTTGCAATGTTGATTCTCTTCCTAGTTTTTGAGTGTTTCTATGGGAGTGCAGTCATGAGGCCTTTCGAGTATTTCGAATTCTATGTTTATCTTTTATCTTTGTCTAGGAGATAAATGTAACATACAATAGTTATATGTTCTAGACCATGGTTTTGTAATTTCTGGGTTCATGCTTCATGGTTTAGATGGAATTCAATTGCACTTCTTATTTGAGCTTCTCAGGTGTGTTGGGCACATTCAAAATTGGGATATTCCCAAAGACTATGACTCTTTCTCTATCCTGGCTACATGTAATTTGACTCAATGGAAAATGTCTGATACTCTTTGTAGTTATAGTTTCCCTGCGATTCTGGACAGTCATAAAATGCCACACAAATGTGATCGCCCCAGTCGGGGTGCTGAGGAAAGGGATCAATCCAACTTCCCTCTTCTAGAGGCAGCAACTCCAATGAAACCTACCCCTACCGAGGAACCTAATTCTCCTAATCGACATGAAGAACGCCATTGTTCGGAGGGGTTTTCATGTCATGTTGGACATGCTAGCTCAAATTCTGAAGTGTTAAAAGAATTCTCACCATGCACAGGAAACATCAAGTGTCTATGGAGTAGCTCTTAAAGCTAAGGCATCATGACAAAAATGAACTCATTTCCTTCATGAATGGCCTCTAATGGAAGATAGCTTGGCTCCTCTCCAACACAATCAATGGTGTCTATAAGAATGATTGGATCATATGGATTGTCCTTTGAGCCATATGGAAACATATGTGCATTGTGGCTTTCAGACACCTCCCCCCCTTGTTCTCCACATTCATGGTAAACCTACTATGTCTTAATCTAACTAAATTTTTGGTCCTATGTCCCTTTCAGTTCTTGGACAACCAAATGGAAATGACTTAGAGAGCATTTTTGAAAACAATTTTCTCATCGACATATCCAGTATGAATGACACAATAATATTTTTTCAATGTGTAGATGTAATTTTGATTTATAAATGCAATATATATATATATATATATATATATATATATATATATATATATATGAATTAAGTTTATTTTGGGTGGTTGAGTGGAATAGTTTTTATCTTCTAACCCAAATTGAAGTATTGTAAGTTAGAAATGTTTTTAAGTTATATGTTCAAATCTATACGGATAAAATATGGTACACTTTGGAAAAGTTAATTGCCATGATGTCTTAACTCATAAGTGAAGAATTTTTGCGCCCAAAGGGACTCTACAACAGTGTATGACAATAGTGTATGAGGTTGATGTTGTCAAGTAACGTTACATAAAAAGATATGTGTGTGTGTGTGTGAGTGTCATATTTGTATATGTGAGAGATGTTGTGTGTAAAGTTACTTTAAAAAAAATAATAAACTTTTTAGTATGAGGGATATATGTGAGAGATGTTGTGTGTAATGTTACTTTAAAATATAATAAAGTTACTTTAAAATTTTACTTTTTAGTATGAGGGATATATGTGAGGGATGTTACATGTGAGAGATGTCGTGTGTAACATTACTTAAAAAAAATCACGTTACTTTAAAAATTTACTTTTTAGTATGAGGGATATATGTAATTTCTTCATTGAGCCTAGTTCTAATGCCTATAGTATCATGCTAGAAATGAGTAAAGTAATGTAATGTAAACATTTTAACTCAATGAAAATAAAATAAAAATAAGAAAATAAAAATAACCTTAAAAATTAAATAGTAAAAAAAATAAAAAACTACCATGGTATTCATGTGGAATATAATATATTTTAGGGGGAAATTAAACTACCCTAGATCCATCTTAGTTTGATGTTATATTTAGATGCATAATTAGTTCTAGAAAATGATGGTGTTGAATCCATGTAGCCTGTGAAGGTAAAAATCCTAAATTATTGATATGTTTATCCACCTTTTACCAGGTCATATTGGGAAAAATATAATATTAAATATTACATTTTACCCAATATTTCCCAAAAAATGGTCCACTTCTCATTGTGATTTTTCTTTATATTTGAAGTTTACAGGTAAACAAACTCAACTATAAAAAAGCCAGGGTGAGGGGAAATATTGCATAAAATGTAATATTTAGGTAAAATGTAGTAATATTACATTTTAATTAGTGTTTCCCCATCTCTCACCACTTTTTGTGATAACTTGTACTAATAAATATTGTAATATTATATTTTATCCAAGATTTCCCATCACCGGCTTTAATTTTTATTAAAAAAATTCTTTAACATTTTCACATAGTAATAATAAAATAAAAATAAAATTAATAATTATAATTATAATTATAATTCTAATCAATAATTAAACCAACCTAAATACATTTTAATTCTTGATCTATAAATACAAAGAAAAATCTAATTTCTTACAAACATCCAAAATTAAAATAGATTTAAGCTTATATACCAATTTAGTTCTAACCAAATTATAAGCTTGATACACAATACTTTACCTTTATTATTATTTTACAATTAAATAATTACCTTTATTATTATTTTACAATTAAATAATCGTTATTATAAAGTATTGGAAAAAAATATTATAATATTAAATTTTGTCAACGATTCAAAATATAATAAAATGTGTTGATTTCATACTCTAAGATGAATGGTATGATGCAGTGATAACGACGTATCATATATTTTCCATATAAATAAGAAGACAAGTACCATGGATCTAAGTTAATGAGATCTTTAATATTAAGATATTTGTTCTCAGAAGACAAGTACCATGGATCTAAATTGATCCATGAAGGCGTAGAGTTGCAAAAGGTTTACATGTTGATATATTTGATTTGATCGACCACCAAACTCGGTATACATTCAATCTGCTAAGACACTTGGACTTATAATGTCAGTCCACGGCCGTATTTATTCTCCTCGGTGTTGTGAGGGTCAGAGATAGTGAAGAAAGCCCCTCTCTGTAAACTGGCCACCGTATCAGCCAAAGACTTGTCTATTGGCGTGAAGGAGAGGCCGAGATCTCTGATTTTCCCATTGGAAAACTTGTATGGCTGCTTTCTTGGATTTATCTCGTCTGAACATCTGCAAGCATTCACGAAGTTGCAGAGAATAAAACAGAAACTTTTATATATAATATATATATGGATTATTTTAAAGAATTGTGAGAGGTGGATAGTTTAACCATAGTGAAGCTGAAGGGTATTGTTAAGTTGATTGTAGAGTTTAGGAACATTTTAGAATCATCGTCGGATGAAAGACGGAACAATTAACTTTCTCTACATTCTCAAATTTCAGATATTTCAAAAATTTGCAATCAACCTACGTTAAACAACAATAACCTAAATATTAAAAGGTTCAAGAATAAAAACACCACACAATTTTCTTTGAAAGCACTTACTTGGTAGGCACTGGACAGCGCGGGCACAGTTTTGCCAGCATGTCGACGAGTTCTCCTCGGTGGAGGCTACATTCTGCGCACACATATCTTTGGCCACCAGCTGAACGTGTCTCATAAACTAAAATGTGAGCATCTGCCACGTCCCTCACGTCCACATATGCCTGAGTTAAGTTCGCGTACGTCTTCGCTGACCCTGAGTTTCATCCATTGAACTCCTATTAAATCACTGGTATTCCATTAAATATGTAGCTAACCAGCCATGTCTAACATTACCCACCTGTCAAATATTTCATAATATGAGCAGTGCTGGCGTTCATGGTGGATTGCAACAGTGGGCCAAGAACCAGACATGGATTGATGACTACCATATCCAAATTCCTTCTCTCAGCAATCTCCCAAGCAGATTTCTCTGCCAACGTCTTTGCATAACAGTACCAGTTCTGCAATGAGCCACACCTAGAAACAAAATTAGCCCATGGGATTCCACCAGTATCTACATAGAATTTATATTTAGATGTGTTGTTAAAGCCAAAGTAATGAATACATTGGTGTGTATGCAGTAGTCCAGATCGCTCCAGCAATCGTCATCGACAATGGCGAGAGGGTCTCTGTGAGGGTTCATGTAAACCGCACCGATAGAAGATGTAAATACTACGCGCTTCACCCCCATTTCTGCGCACGCCTCCATAACATTCCTCGTTCCTTTTACCGCTGGCTCTATCACCTGATTCTGCATCATTATAAACAATATTTCATCTGTACTGTCGGGTGGATAATCAATCTGCTTTTTCGCAGAGAAACTGTGTATCTTGATTAAAATGACCAGTTTCGAGTGGAAGCTCCACCTGGGGACAAACATCTTATGTTTCCCTCATAATGTTCCACCCTAAACCTCTGTCGTTTCAATTGAAAAAAACATACTTTCTCTAAATGAAAAAAAAGATTGACAACAAAAATATTCAATATGTGCATTCATAAATTTGAAAACCCAAGAAAGAAATATGAATATAAGAGATGATATGATATGTATATATGAGAGGAGAAATAATAATTACAGGGTCATCGTTGAGAAGGCAAGCCATGTGAAAGACACCATGACATCCTCGAATAACTGTGACTAAGCTCTGGTAATCGAGAATATCAGCTTTCACAATCTGCAGTCTCTCTTTCGCCCCTTCCAGTTCTCTCAGATGCTCATACTTGCCATCCTCTGTATTTCAATCTTGAAATAGTTAGAATCCATTCCATTCAAACTAAACAGAGTTTACACATAATTATGTCATTGAAGAAAACAAGTGGCTGTTACCAGGAGGTCCTGGGATCAATTCACGGTGAGCCTAGTTATGGGCGAATCTAATCAACATTACGTTGGTGAAAGTAGTAAATATAACCTACCGGGATTGCCACGAACTGCCCCTCTGACAGAATAGCCTTTGCTGAGGAGTTTCTTGACCACCCACGAGGCAATGAATCCCCCTGCTCCAGTCACACAAACATCTTGATCTGATCTCATTGTTTATTGCAGGCGGCAATCTAGAGGAAGCAGTGAACTGTAAATGCCTAACTTGGGTTTCTTGTTTGAAGCTATCAGTTGAAATACGACAGGTGAAGAGTCGTTGGAGGTGTGGGAAATGAAGGGGAGAGATCATACCCTTTTAAAGAACATGAAGCAGGGGTGGGAAGATACTGAGAAAATACTGAAAAGGCTTAAGAAACCAACATGTTAGCTAACCTTACATTGGAAACTCAAGGTTGCCACCTAAACGTGTTGTTGGGGCAGCCTACGCAGGCTGAAAAGTTCTTGAGTAATTACTTGAGAAATACAAAATGAAAGCTGAATAAGTCTGGCGAGGGCATGGTACAATAAAATATAATCTGGTTCCTTGAAGGAGGAGGGTTATTTTGAAAAGAAACGAAATATTACTTCTCGCTCACTTTTGATTTTCTTGGCTGCGCAGCAACAACTGAACCTGCGCCACTGAAGTTGACGATGTCTCTTTGTGATTAGGTTTTAATGAAGAAAATAACTATTTATATTAATAAAATAAATATTAGTTTGGATTTGGATTGACTCTATGACTTTCCCACTATTGTCCTCTCGGTCGACGCCTGGGACGGCGGAACTTGGAAGGTACAACGGCTCCTTCTGTCCAGAGAGCGATACCTTCCACCGAGTTGACTGCGTTTCCATGAGATGAATCATTTGAAATTGAAACATCAAACGTTGCAATTATTACCAATTTGTATTTTCTTTGTGTTCTAAAATTGGAATCTCATTTCTTGAGTTTGAAACGTTAAAGTTACAGTTATTAGAAATTTGTATTATGAAGGTGGAATCTCATTGCTTGAGGACACACCGCACCCTTATGGTGAGTAGATTCTATAGTGTTCCGGTGAAGAAACGTATAGTTTGTGACTTCAGCTTAAATTGGTGATCTGACCCCATAAACTCAAAGAGTAAGATTCCGCCGTGTATCATAACTATGTATAACTTCTTATAACGCCCCGTGCTGAGATAAGAAAAACAAAACATGAAACTATGAAATGATGTCATGTCAATGCTTTTTATTTCTCCATGGACCCATCTAGTTAAGATTTAGAGTTTTAGTTGTTTTAGGTTTATTACTTTTAGTCTTTTAAGAGGAAGAAGTGCCGAGGTAAGAAAACAAAAAAAAAACAAAACATGTAATTATGAGATGATGTCATGTTAATGCTAGTTAAGATTTAGAGTTTTAGTTGTTTTAGGTTTATTACTTTTAGTCTTTTTAGAGGAGGAAGTGTTCCGTAAGAAAAACAAAATATGAAATTATGAAATGATGTCATTTCAATGCTTTTTATTTCTCTTATGAGACCCAAGTTCTTAAGGAAAGTATATTAGCTGGTAGTAGCCATGTGTTGCCAATTGTATGGTAGACATGATGCAGAGACATTTGAGGAAGCTTGGGTACCATTAATATATATCCACACTCAAGGAGGAAGCATGTTTAACTAGGAAAAAATCCTAGCCACTTCCATTCATATAAGAGTAGAAAAAGCTCAAAATCTACCTGTATGAAGAAAACTTCAATTCTACATGGCATCATATCTTCTAAATGGTGTATGCTTGAGGTTTTATTTTGACTTATGAGATGGACCTTCTCTCTAGACATATTTTCTATGCAAATATATTGCAAACATTTATGGGAAACTAGTTACAGGGAACTTTATCACGAGACAACTAAAGGATTTATCTCTCCCTTGTACCACATTCTCTTTGACATTAAGTCACCTTACATGTCCAATTTAGATAAGGAAACATTGTAGTGTATTAGTTCACACTTGTAGATGCTACATACACTTGAGTATTGGAATCTCAAAAACCTCCCTATCAACTTCCTATATTTGTCTCTACATAAGTGATCCTACAGGAGGTAGCATGTCAATTGATAATGGGACTTGGAGGCATGACAGTCTGGACAATGAAAGCACCATGCCCTGCTTTTCTAATCTATGTGGAAACATATTTTGTAAATTATATAAAAGATGCAGAAGTTGAAGCCACTAATTTGGAATACCTCAGATGTCGTAAACATGGTTGCCATAGATATGAACTTAGAGGCATTACAATGGTTCATTATAAGTAGGCAAACTTAATTGGCCATATATATTAAGCATTTATGAAGAGGAAGAAAAGGTCAAAAAAATTTATAATGCTGCAATAATTGTAGTGGCATAGAAGAAGGACAACGGTTGCAACCCACAAATGGAGCTGACCTATCAATGAAGAGTCATACAAATGAAAATATTCCAAAGAAAATAAGGTTTCCCAAAAGAAGGAAAGTGAAAAGGAAGCAGTGATGAAAGAGAGGCAGAAAAAAGTAAAAGTAGAACAAAAGGTAAAACGGAAAGAGGAGGGAAACAAGAAGAGGAAAGGAATAAACAAGCAGAAGAAAAGAAAAAAAAGTAGGAGGAAGAGAAAAGGGTAACAAGAAGAATAAATTAATAGGTGGGAGGAACAAGAAGAAGATGAAAGAAAATAAGAAGAGGAGAAAGACTAACAAATTATATAGTCGATAAACAGGCACAAGAGGAAACCCAATAAAAGGAGTAGGTTGATAGGAATATCAAGTTATATTTGTTGTGTGTGGAGCATGATTGTTCAGAGGTCTTTGTTTCAGCTGGATGTATACCCTAGGAAGTTTGTACACCCCTCCACGCAGGGGGGTGTGGGGGGGGACTTATCCCCCCTGCGGGGGTCCAGGGGAGCCCGTCCCGCCCGGCTCGGGGGGTTCGGGGGCTAGCGGTCCCCGGCAAGGCCCCCGAGCTAAAAACAAATGTAAAATTGCCTTGTAAAAGTATAGTAATTTCTAGTCAATCTGGGTCGTTCATTAGGCGGATGATCTGACGGTAGAACTTATGTTTAGTTTAGGGTTTTTTGCCCTAGAAGGCAACCCTCTCTTTGTATGAGGGCATTGTATTTGAGGCTATGTAATAGATGTGTTTTCTGTGAGCGAGAAACAGAAGGTGAGACTGTGAGAGAAAACAGAGGATATTACAGCGGATCTGCTGTAGGTTGTGTCTCTTAATTTTGCTGGATAATAGAAAGGAAGGACTCGTTGTTCGGGGTGTGGACATAGCCCAAACTGGGTGAACCACGTATATCTGTGTCTCTCTTGTTTTATGCGTTTTCTGTGTTTATATTCTGCAATATTTTATGTGTTCCATTGCTCCGTAATATATAATTTTCTAACAACTGGTATCAGAGCCAAAGGTCTATTTGGCTGATAAACTCGCAGAAAGAAGGGTTTCTCGTTCGAGTGGGAGCAAGCATGGAAAATGGTAAGTTTAGGGTCGAGAAATTTAATGGCCAAAACTTCTCACTGTGGAAGATGCAGATGGAAGATTATCTGTATCAGAAAGATCTATACATACCATGGGTGGAAAAGCAAAGATGCCGACGGGTATGAAAGATGAAGATTGGAACCTTCTCGATAGAAAGGCACTCGGAACAATACGGTTGTGCCTTGCAACATCGATCGCCTTCAACATTTCGAAGGAAACAACGACAGAGAGTTTGATTAAGGCGTTGGAGAAACTATATGAAAAACGCTCAGCCTCAAACAAGTTATTTCTTATGAAACAGTTATTTAATATGAAGATGTCGAAAGTTGGATCTGTTGCAGATCATTTAAATGATTTTAATACTATTACAAGTCAGTTATGTTCTGTAGGGGGGTAAACTTTGATGATGAAGTTAGAGCTGTGTTATTCTTGTGCTCATTTCAGAAAGTTAGAATGGTTTAGTAATGGCCATTAGTAACTCTGTGTCTGGATCTAGTATTTTAAGTTTGATGATGTTGTCGGTGCTATCCTTAGCGAGGGAAATGCGACGAAAAGCTCGGTGAGACATCGGGAAATGCTTTGAGTGTAAATTCTAGGGAAAAGAAAATGGAAAGAGGAAAGAGCTCAGGATATCACAATAAATCAAGGAAAGGCAGATCCAACTCTAGATCAGGGATAGTGATGTGTGCGGAAATGCGGAAAGAAAGGACACCTAAAGAAAGACTGTAGATCTCAGAAGGGAAAGAAGGAGATTCACAATAAGAAAAATGATCATGAAGCAAATGTGGTAGGTGAGGTGTTACAAGATGATTTGATTCTTTCTTTCGAAAATATTACTGATTCGTGGGTGGTAGATTCAGGGACCTCATTCCATGCCAACCTGATAAGAAATACTTTCATGACTATGTTCAAGGAAATTTTGGACAAGTTCATTTGGGTGATGATAAACCCTGTAAAATTGTTGGAATGGGTAAGGTTCTTGTAAAACAGCAGAATGGAAACCAATGATACTAAAGAAGGTAAGGCATGTTCCAGATCTAAAGAAAAATCTGATTTCAACAAGGTAGTTAGGCGGTGAGGTTGTGTGACAACTTTCACAGATAAAGCTTGGAAGGTCACCAAAGGAGCCTTGGTAATAGCAAAAGGCAAAAAGGTTGGTACATTGTATTTATCAATGGTATTTCTAACTCTGTTAATGCTTTAACTTCCAAAGGGTAGATGTAGCATTATGGCATAATAGGCTCGGACACATGAGTGAAAAGGGGATGAAGATTCTTCACTCAAGGAATTTGTTGCCGGGTTTGAAGAATGTTGATTTGGACTTCTGTGAGAATTGCATTTATGGAAAACAGAAGAGAGTCAGATTTCACAGAATTGGGAAGGAAAAGAAGAATGAAAAATTAGAGCTTATGCATACAGATGTATGGGGACCTGCTCAGGTATCATCTTTCGGTGGCTCTCATTATTATGTTACTTTTATTGATGATGCAACTAGAAAAACTTGGATTTATTGTATTAAGAATTAATCTGATGTATTTGATACTTTCAAGAAATGGAAAGCTTGGTTGAGATTGAGATAGGAAAGAAATTGAAGTGACTTAGATCAGACAATGGAGGTGAATATTGCAGCAAAGAGTTTGATAGATAATGTTCAGAGCATGGAATTCGCAGAGAGAAGACAGTTCCAAGAACACCACAAGAAAATGGTGTGTCAGAAAGGATGAATAGAACAATCATGGAGCGTGCAAGGTGCATGAGATTGCATGCAGGATTGCCTTTACAGTTTTGGGCAGATGCTGTAGATACTGTTGTTTATCTAATAAACAAATGGCCTTCAAGTTCCTTGGATGGTGGTGTTCCGGAGGAAGCATGGATAGGTAAAAAGGTAAACTACTCTTTTTTAAAGCCTTTTGGTTGTGAGGCCTTTGTCCATATTGATAAAGAAAATAGAACAAAGCTTGAGGCAAAGTCAAAGAAATGTACTTTTATTGGATATGGTGTTAATGATTTTGGTTATCGCTTATATTATTATGAAAATCACAAAATAATTAGGAGTATAGATGTAATATTCAATGAAAAGGTCTTGTATAAGAATCAGTTGCAGGAAAAGAAACAGGAAAAAGAAAACAAGGAATACGCAGTTCTTGATGAAATCACTGAAAAAGTAAAGGTGCCTGAAAATAATAATAATCAACAATCACAACAGCAGCAGCCACCACAACAGCAACAGGCACCGCAAACACCTGAAAGTGGTGTTAGAAGATCTACCAGGATAAGTAGACCCCCTGAACGATACTCTCCTTCATTATATTATTTATTGTTGACTGATTCCAGTGAACCCGAATGTTATGAAGAAGCAATGCAAGTTGAAAGCAGGAAGAAGTGGGAGGTAGCCATGGAAGAAGAGATGGACTCCTTAATGCATAACCAGACTTGGGACTTAGTCAGGTTGCCTGCAGGTAAAACTACATTGCAGAAAAAATGTGTTTACAGGTTGAAGGAAGAAGATGGAGGAAAACAGAGGTACAAAGCTAGACTTGTGGTGAAGGGGTTTACACAGAAGAAAGGTATTGATTTTGATGAAATATTTTCTCATGTTGCTAAAATGACTTCAATCAGAACTATTTTAAGTCTAGTGGCAGTTGAAGATTTGCATCTTGAGCAGTTAGATGTAAAGACAGCCTTTCTCCATGGGGATTTGGAGGAAGAGATATATATGCAGCAGCCACAAGGATATGAAGTGAAAGGGAAGAAGAAACTAGTGTGCAGGTTGAAGAAGAGCTTGTATGGCTTAAAACAGGGTCCAAGGCAGTGGTATCTAAAATTTGACAAGTTTATGTCTGAACAAGGTTATACTAGATGTCACTCTGATCATTGTGTTTATCTGAAAAAGCAAAATGATGGAAGCTATATTATATTGTTATTGTACGTAGATGACATGCTTGTTGAAGGATCTAACATGCAGGAAATAAATGTGCTCAAAAGAAAATTGGCAAATTCATTTGCAATGAAGGATTTGGGAGCTGCAAAACAAATCCTTGGTATGAGAATAACTAGAGACAGGAAAAATCGCAAATTAACATTGTCTCAGAATGAGTACATACAAAAGGTGTTGAAAAGATTTAACATGCACAATGCAAAATCAATTAGTACACCTTTTGTTAGCCATTTCAAACTTAGTAAGGAAATGTGCCCAAAGACCCAAGAAGACATGGATTATATGTCTAAAGTTCCATATGCATCAGCAGTTGGAAGCTTAATGTATGCAATGGTCTGCACAAGGCCTGATATTGCACATGCAGTGGGAGTTGTAAGCAGGTACATGAACAATCCAGGAAAGGAACATTGGATGGCAGTGAAATGGATTCTCAGATATTTGAAAGGTACCACAAATCAAGAATTATGCTTTGGTGGTTCAAACATATCTGTACAGGGATATGTTGATGCAGATATGGCAGGTGACAGAGATAACAGGAGGAGCACTACAGGATATGTATTTACTGTTGGTGGAACAGCTGTCAGTTTGGTTTCAAAAATCCAAAGTGTTGTTGCACTTTCAACAACAGAAGCAGAGTATGTTGCTGCTATAGAGGCTAGCAAAGAAATGATTTGGTTAGAAAGGTTTATGGGTGAATTGGGTAAAGAGCATGATATGGGCACGTTATACAGTGATAGCCAAAGTCCCATTCATATTGCAAATAAAGAGTATCATGAACAGTGACTTCAACGACTACTTTTGGACCTTACTGCACGACATTATCCCTCATGGCACGACTCGTGTATCGCAACTTCTTATGTTACAAATTTCTTCGTTGCAACTTCTGCCATCGCACCTCTTGCCTCAATTGTGCAACCACCTTACTGTATTTTTCTCCTCTTTGGGCAATGAAGTTTAAAGTCCCACTCCCCTTTGCAACTTCCTCGAGTGCTAAGACCATCTTGAGACCATGTAGTCATTGCGCGGGGCCAGGCTCCCCTGTATACAGATTCAACCAGCTTCCATTCACTCTTCGAGGGAATGGTTCCCCATTCAACTTTGCGAGATGAACTGCTCCAACATCCAGGATTTCCTTAGTCGCATATGGCCTTAACTAGTGCATTTGAAATTCCCTGGAAATTTGTGAATTTGCTATCATATAGAAACACCAAATCATCCACCTTGAAAGTATGCAGTTTAATATGCATATCATGCCACGATTTTTCTCATTCCTTTTGCACTTGCTGGTGAAATACTGCAAGAAAGCGATCTTCTTCCAACTCCAGTAACTGCGCGAGTCGTTCCTCCAAGGTCTCGTGATCCTCCATCTCTATCAATGCTAAAATATGCGGGCTTGGTACAATGTATTCCATAGGCATCATCGCCTCGATCCCACAGACCAACCTAAAAAGAGTTTGGCCTACCAACTTCTTGCAGGTCATCTTATATGCCCATAGAACTGCTGGTACACGCACATCCCAGTCATTCCTCTATGTGTTACAAACCTTCGTCAATGCGTTCTCCATAATATTATTGAATGCTTCCACAATACCATTGGCTTGGGGATGAGAGCGTGTACTCTTTTTATGGTACATTTGGAACTCTTCAAGCATTGCGCTGATTGTTTCATCAGAAAATGTGTACCCATATCACTCACCATACCTTAGGACACCCAAATCATGTTAAGACATACTTGAACAGGAACTTTGCGACAATATAATCCTTCACCAACTGTGCTTCTTCCCATCTGGTTAAGTTTGTTGTTGTAGTAATAATATACCGCACACCTATCTTCTTTCCTAGTGGTTGTATCGGTCCTATAAAATCAATATCCCACTTATCATATACTTGTAGTGACACCTGAGGGTTAAGGGGAAATTCTTTTCTTCATGAAGGCTTTCTCGTCCTTTGGCAAGCATCACATGCCTTGCAGTATCTTTAGAATCCTTATGTAATGTCTGACACCATAAACCTTCGTGCAAAATTTTATGCGCAGTCGATTTTCTTGCATAGTGTCCTCCCGCTGCTCCTCCATGTGCTTCATCGAGGATACTATCACACTCAAACTCTAGAACATACCTTTGCAATATTTCATATGTTCCCATCTGAGAACGAGTATCATGAACAGTGACTTCACTGACTACTTTTGGACCTGACTGCACGACATTATCCCTCGTGGGGAGACCTGCACTACAGTGGTCTCCTATCCAGCTGTGCATGGCTAATCAATAAAAGATTATTCCGATGGGGCACTTATATGGTGTAACGGTAGACATTGAGGGTGCAAGTGCACTGGTTGACTTTGAGGTCATTGAAATAGTGGATGATAGTAACCCTTACCCCGTGCTACTGGGAATTGATTGGGATTTTGACATGGATGCAATAATCAACTTGAAGAAGCGGAAGATGATTTTTGAAAGGAAGGCGCTCAGGGTTGTAGTACCACTAGACCCTGCTGAGGGAGCGTGCTATACTGAACTTGTTCATGACTTTGTGGAGGATGATGATGATTTGGATCAGATATACAAGATCACAGTGCGAAACAAAGATTGGATCAATCCTATAGCCAATGGATGAATTGCGTGGGATAAGGAAATCTCCTCACCTCAAATTAGATGAAGAAATTGAGCACTTGAACAATCGGTTGCATGAAGTATCTACGCTCCGTGTAATATGATGACCAAATCACTGAGCTATGTTTCAACTGAGGTAAGAAAGCTTCCACATTATGATGGTTTGACTGATGTGGATATGTTTTTAGATGAATTTAAAATATAAGTACCTGAAGAACATCAATTCCAAACACTGGAGTTGGCACTACGCGCTATGCCTACCCGTTGGTGGGGTACGCACAAGGAGAGCTTTGTTGGATGGAAGGAATATAGAAGAATGATGAGATTAAGGTTTGGGTATGCTAATACCCAAATGACAGAGAAGTACAGTGGGAAGGATGATATGCATAATCATTTGGCATGATGGACTAAGGCCTGGGGAACAGAACCACAACCAAAATGGGTGCACATTTTTTGTCATACCTTAGATACAATCCCTATGAAATGGTATTTAGAAACAGAGCTTCGCCATGGGATAGCAGAGTGGGACATATTAAGAGAAAGTTTTCTATTGACTTTTAGCTTTGAGGATGGGTTTGAATGCATTGACGAAGCGCTCCAGGAGATAAAAGCTGCTATATTCAAAACACCTAAGGAACTAGTAGAATGGACTCAGTCGAATTGGAGTACACAGCTGCGCCATGCGCTAGAATGCTATAATGTGACTATTGAGGAGGAAGAAGAATATCCATGGAATATTATCATTCCATAAATAGAAGGATAGTGCAAATTTGAAGGGCCAAAATTAGAAAACCCAAAGATATCAGAGCCTTTGAAAACTAGACAAGTAAATATTGGATCTGAAGCAGAGCCTAAGTTTGCAAAGATAGGAGACTATTGGGATGAAGATACAGTCGATAAGGTGGTCAAACTGTTGCGTGAATACCAGGATCTATTTCCAACAAATTTCTCGAATCTGAAGGGGATCATTGGAGATTTGGGCGTTATGAAGATCGTGTTGAAACTTGATGCGAAGCCTGTTAAGCAAAGACCTTATCGGCTAAATCCGAAGTATAAAGAAAAGGTGTGCCAAGAGCTTGATAAGATGTTGGATGTCAGTATTATTGAACCAGTAGAAGAATCTGATTGGGTGAGCCCAATGGTTTTCCAAGAGAAGAAATAGAAAGACGAAATCTAGATATGCGTAGATCTAAGAAAACTAAATGATGCATGATGTGTTAGAGAATGTTGGAGGATAGGAGGCTTATTAATTTACTGATGGATTTTCGAGATACCATAAAATAAATATTGTACTAGAAGATCAAAGTAAGACAACCTTTGCGATGGAGTGGGGTTTCTTTCAGTATACAATAATGCCATTCGGATTGAAGAACGTGTCTACAATCTTCTCCCAGGTAGTAATCACGGCATTCAAGGAATTTATTCATAAATTTTTGGAGGTTTATTTTGATGATTGGAATGTGTTTGGGTTGGTGAAGCGCCATGTTGCAAGTTTGCACCTTATGCTGGATACATGCTGTAGATATCAGATCGCATTGAACTTGAAGAAGTGCATATTCTGTGTGCCCTTTGGAATATTACTTGGTCATGTAGTATGTAAGCAAGGATTGATGGTGGACCCTGTGAAGATTGTTTTGATTGTGAATTTGGAAGCTCTCGGGAATGTAAAATAGTGTGCGTGACCTTGGGGCACACTGGGTATTATAGAAATTTTATCAAGGTGTATGCTCAGATAACTGCACCGATGGAAAAATTATTGAAGAAAGATGCGATGTTTTGTTGGGATGAAGAATGTCAGCGCAGCCTGGATGTATTGAAGGAGAAGATGGTGATTGTGCCTATTTTGGTGTTTCCAGACTGGAAGAAAGAATTCCACGTCCATGTGGATGCCTCTTGCATTGCGCTAGGTGTGGTATTAACATAGGAAGGAGAGGGAGATATTGATCATCTGGTAGCCTTCGCGAGTAGAAAATTGTCAAAAGCTAAAAATAATTATTCCACTACAAAGCGCGAAGGATTGGTGATGGTCTACACGTTGCAAAAATTTAGACATTACTTGTTGGGCATACATTTTAAAATGTATACAGATCACTCTGC
Organism: Pinus tabuliformis; assembly: GCA_031772625.1. Lineage (NCBI taxonomy): Eukaryota > Viridiplantae > Streptophyta > Pinopsida > Pinales > Pinaceae > Pinus > Pinus tabuliformis. Next base: position 832,785,919 of record CM062815.1, read on the forward strand.
ATTGAAATACCTGGTCAATAAGCCTGTTTTGTGGGTGAAAATCTTCCGATGGTTATTATTGTTTCAAGAGTATGACTTTGAAGTAATTATGAAGCCTGGAAGATCGAATGCAAGACCAGACCACCTGTCAAGGATTGAAATGGGTGAAGAACCAAATAGTTTGGAGGAAGGATTATTTGATGCACAACTCTTTGTTGTGCGCATTGCCAATGACCATTTTTTTTATATCATTCAGTTTTTAACCATGGGTACAACTTTGAAAGGGTATTCCACTCAGGAAAAGAAGGAATTAGTGGTCTGCTCTATAGATTTTTCGGTGATTTCGGGTCACTTGTATAAGATGGGAACATATGAAATATTGCGAAGGTATGTTCCAGAGTTTGAGTGTGCTAGTATCCTCGATGAAGCACATGGAGGAGCGGCGGGAGGACACTATGCAAGAAAATCGACTGCGCAGAAAATTTTGCACGAAGGTTTATGGTGTCAGACATTACATAAGGATTCTAAAGCATACTGCAAGGCATGTGATGCTTGCCAAAGGATGAGAAAGCCTTCATGAAGAAATGAATTTCCCCTTAACCCTCAGGTGTCACTACAAGTATATGATAAGTGGGATATTGATTTTATAGGACCGATACAACCACTAGGAAAGAAGATAGGTGTGTGGTATATTATTACTACAACAACAAACTTAACCAGATGGGAAGAAGCACAGTTGGTGAAGGATTATACTGTCGCAAAGTTCCTGTTCGAGTATGTCTTAACATGATTTGGGTGTCCTAAGGTATGGTGAGTGATATGGGTACACATTTTCTGATGAAACAATCAGCGCAATGCTTGAAGAGTTCCAAATGTACCATAAAAAGAGTACACCCTATCATCCCCAAGCCAATGGTATTGTGGAAGCATTCAATAATATTATGGAGAACGCATTGACGAAGGTTTGTAACACATAGAGGAATGACTGGGATGTGCGTGTACCAGCAGTTCTATGGGCATATAAGATGACTTGCAAGAAGTTGGCAGGCCAAACTCTGTTTAGGTTGGTCTATGGGATCGAGGCGATGATGCCTATGGAATACATTGTACCAAGCCCACATATTTCAGCATTGATAGAGATGGAGGATCGTGAGACCTTGGAGGAAAGACTCGTGCAGTTACTAGAGTTGGAAGAAGATCGCTTTCTTGCAGTATTTCACCAGCAAGTGCAAAAGGAATGAGAAAAATCGTGGCATGATATGCATATTAAGCTACATACTTTTAAGGTGGATGATTTGGTGTTTCTATATGACAGCAAATTCACAAATTTCCAGGGAATTTCAAATGCACTAGTTAAGGCCATATGCTACTAAGGAAATCCTGGATGGTGGATCAGTTCATCTTGCAAAGTTGAATGGGGAACCATTCCCTCGAAGAGTGAATGGAAGCTGGTTGAATCTTTATACAGGGGAGCCTGGCCCCGCGCAATGACTACATGGTCTCAAGATGGTCTTAGCACTCCAGGAAGTTGCAAAGGGGAGTGGAACTTTAAACTGCACTACCCAAAGAGGAGAAAAATACAGTAAGGTGGTTGTGCAATTAAGGCAAGAGGTGCGATGGCAGAAGCTGCAACAAAGAAAGTTGTAACATAAGAAGTTGCGATACACGAGTCGCGCCACGAGGGATAATGTCGTGCAGTCAGGTCCAAAAGTTGTCGTTGAAGTCACTGTTCATGATACTGTTTAAAAGAGAGAAAATATTACAAAGTAAGGTTTTAATAGAGGTTGAAGATTGAATACTAAAGGACATTTGAAAATAATAATACTCTTTCTCCCTCTCATTTTAATTTTATTTAATTTAGAAATGTAATCATTGAATTTCTAAGGGCGTGGAGTTCTTCTCTATATGAAATAAGGAAGTCCCCCTTATTTGCAAAAAGAGGAGAAAGCTATAACTCTTTAAATTAGGAGCAAAACAATTATTTCATTTTCAATATTTTCTTTCCTATAAGTGTGACATTTATATTTTTGCATGTGATTTTAGTTTTGAAAAATATATCGTGCATTTTTAACATTACACTTTTCCTGTGTAATGAAATAAAAAATTTATCTTACTCGTAATACAACCAAAAAAAATTATATTCTTTATTGTTTACGCATACAATGCACAATACCTCACAAACACTTTGAACTTTAAATTAATGTAATAAATACAAACAATTTGGTCACATCCTTTGTTATTAAAAAATTAATTAAAATCATTATCACTCATAATCTAAAACTTGGATTTCACATAACTACTCTTTACTTTTTTTTTTTCCTTCCCCTTCACACCTTATTGTCTTATATTGCAAATATTTAAAAACACTTCCTCACATTCATATAACTATGCAAATATTTAGAAACGCTTGCATTCATATAGGGTCTCATAACCCACATGGATATTTATTACTTTTTATATCCTTCCCTTTCGCACCTTGTTTTCTTACATTTAACTTCCCCTCAACTAATGTCTCCTTATGCAAAGCTTTCGAAACCTTTCCTTGCATTCATATAGGATCTTATAACCCATCTTGTTTTGGCCTTTTTCACTTGATTCACTTACAAAGTTTCAAATTATGAATATAAAGCTTTTAGATTCCTTTTAATCTCATTATCATATTTATAAAATCTTATCATTCATCACAATAGTCTTGAACAAAATAATCATATCAATTTATTAAAATTGATTATATTGAATATCCTCTTTTAAATTCTTTTTAATCTCATTTTTTGTAATAAAATTTTATTATCACTTTTATAAAATTTATTATTTTATTATATATAATCTTGACAAATAAATATAATTATAATAACTTTTTATGATTATAATTAAATTTGACCATTTACCTTTGATGGTAATTACATTAATTATGCATAAATTTTTAGTTTTTATTACATCATTAAATTGATTATATTAAATATCCTTTGATTAATTTATAACTCCACTATCCCTAATGATTTCATCTATTAATTATTTCATCAATTTTTAATTTAATATAAAGAAAAACTATCAAATCATTCCGAACACCCACCCAAACACAAACATGTCACTTTCACTAAAACATTAACCCTAATAGAAATTATATTAGCCGCCTATTTTCACGGATACTTGAACCATCCTTAAACATTAAGGAATTTTATTTTTATATAACTATATAATGATAGTGTTCTTCAATATGTCACCATCACAAACACCTTTATAATTTTAAAAAGCAATATGCACTGTTTTTTCATTTTAAGATTTTTTTGAGATTATAGATAATAATTAATATAAAATAAATATAATTGACAATTTTATATAACAATGTATTACAGGTGGCGTGGTTTTCCTTGATAACGGTGATGAGTCAAACCGACATTCGCGGATAGCAGCCAGAGATGGCTGTCCTCACTGTTGGTTTGACAACCTGAGTTTGATAGGTTTTGCTACCTTCCGAAAAAAAAAAAAAAAACAATGTATTTTTTTTATCAAATTGTTTTCATGGTTTATCAAGTGAATTAAAAAATTATATATATTTATATATAAATATATATGAATATATATATATATATATATATATATATATATATTTTGTTTTATTTATTTTATAGCATCAAATGTAATTATTTTATGGATCTGTATATTTAATATTTATAGTGTTAATATTTAATAGGGGTGAAAAATCAAATTGTGAGTGGGATCGTGGGAACGCAAATCACTTCACCTAATCTCGAGCTTAATAATCAGGGACGTGGCATGATCTTTAATTCAGAGCTGGTGCGAAAAAGTTATATTAAGCATGTTGGAGTTAGGTTGGTGGTTGTAGGTCCTCCACTGTAGTTATTGGTTGTCGATTGTGGTCTAGTGTTTGAACAAGAAAAAGGATTGGCTTTATGGAGGCCCTACCAGATAGCTAACAATTGTCAAAAATGGTATTTTCTTGTTCTACTACTTGTTTTGCCTACATTCTCAAGGGAAAATGGGGCATGTGAGTAAAATTGGGGATCTAAGACATGGAATTTTTGTGTGTTTTGAGGAATTGTGAAGTGATGATGCCACACTTCCTTCACTGCTGGCAAGAAGGTAGTGGTGCCTCTCTCTTGGCAGTCATTTATCCTTGCAGGTATGCTGGATCCTTGCTTCTAGTTGGCTCTCTTGTTTTTTTGGGTGTTCTGTATCTTTTTTGTTTAGCTAAATCTCTTTGGTGTTTTATATGCAATTTGGTTTCTATGGCGTGATCATTTATCAATCTTTTGTGATGAGGGAAAATTTGTGGGTATAGTCCTAGGTCCTTAGCCCGTCTTCCCCTGGACTTCTCCTTCGATGTCATCTGGTAAATTTGAGAAGAGGGGGTTGCTCGTTCGGTGCTAGTTGCTATTGTGGTTTGGGAGTTTGCAATGTTGATTCTCTTCCTAGTTTTTGAGTGTTTCTATGGGAGTGCAGTCATGAGGCCTTTCGAGTATTTCGAATTCTATGTTTATCTTTTATCTTTGTCTAGGAGATAAATGTAACATACAATAGTTATATGTTCTAGACCATGGTTTTGTGATTTTTGGGTCCATGCTTCATGGTTTAGATGGAATTCAATTGCACTTCTTATTTGAGCTTCTCAGGTGTGTTGGGCACATTCAAAATTGGGATATTCCCAAAGACTATGACTCTTTCTCTATCCTGGCTACATGTAATTTGACTCAATGGAAAATGTCTGATACTCTTTGCAGTTATAGTTTCCCTGCGATTCTGGACAGTCATGAAATGCCACACAAATGTGATCGCCCCAGTCGGGGTGCTGAGGAAAGGGATCAATCCAACTTCCCTCTTCTAGAGGCAGCAACTCCAATGAAACCTACCCCTACCGAGGAACCTAATTCTCCTAATCGACATGAAGAACGCCATTGTTCGGAGGGGTTTTCATGTCATGTTGGACATGCTAGCTCAAATTCTGAAGTGTTAAAAGAATTCTCACCATGCACAGGCAACATCAAGTGTCTATGGAGTAGCTCTCAAAGGCAAGGCATGATGACAGAAATGAACTCATTACCTTCATGAATGACCTCTAATGGAATCAATGATGTAAGATAGCTTGGCTCCTCTCCAACACAATCAATGGTGTCTATAAGAATGATTGGATCATATGGATTGTCCTTTGAGCCATATGGAAACATATGTGCATTGTGGCTTTCAGACACCTCCCCCCCTTGTTCTCCACATTCATGGTAAACCTACTATGTCTTAATCTAACTAGATTTTTGGTCCTATGTCCCTTTCAGTTCTTGGACAACCAAATGGAAATGACTTAGAGAGCATTTTTGAAAACAATTTTCTCATCGACATATCCAGTATGAATGACACAATAATATTTTTTCAATGTGTAGATGTAATTTTGATTTATAAATGCATATAATATATATATATATATATATAGAATTAAGTTTATTTTGGGTGGTTGAGTGGAATAGTTTTTATCTTCTAACCCAAATTGAAGTATTGTAAGTTAGAAATGTTTTTAATTATATGTTCAAATCTATACGGATAAAATATGGTACACTTTGGAAAAGTTAATTGCCATGATGTCTTAACTCATAAACTCACAAGTGAAGAATTTTTGCGCCCAAAGGGACTCTACAACAGTGTATGAGGGAGATGTTGTCAAGTAACGTTACATAAAAAGATATATGTGTGTGTGTGTGTGAGTGTCATATTTGTATATGTGAGAGATCTTGTGTGTAAAGTTACTTTAAAAAAAATAATAAACTTTTTAGTATGAGGGATATATGTGAGAGATGTTGTGTGTAATGTTACTTTAAAAATATAATAAAGTTACTTTAAAATTTTACTTTTTAGTATGAGGGATATATGTGAGGGATGTTACATGTGAGAGATGTCGTGTGTAACATTACTTAAAAAAAAATCACGTTACTTTAAAATTTTACTTTTTAGTATGAGGGATATATGTAATTTCTTCATTGAGCCTAGTTCTAATGCCTATAGTATCATGCTAGAAATGAGTAAAGTAATGTAATGTAAACATTTTAACTCAATGAAAATAAAATAAAAATAAGAAAATAAAAATAACCTTAAAAATTAAATAGTAAAAAAAAAAAAAACTACCATGGTATTCATGTGGAATATAATATATTTTAGGGGGAAATTAAACTACCCTAGATCCATCTTAGTTTGATGTTATATTTAGATGCATAATTAGTTCTAGAAAATGATGGTGTTGAATACATGTAGCGGGTGAAGGTAAAAAGCCTGATATGAAGTGTGGAAATATTTGGAAAATATATTTTACATTCTATCTAATATTTTTTCCACTTCCATCCACCTTTTACCAGGTCATATTGGGAAAAATATAATATTAAATATTACATTTTACCCAATATTTCCTTAAAAATGGTCCACTTCTCATTGTGATTTTTCTTTATATTTGAAGTTTGCAGGTAAACAAACTCAACTATAAAATTAACGAGGGTGAGGGGAAATATTGCATAAAATGTAATATTTAGGTAAAATGTAATAATATTACATTTTAATTAGTGTTTCCCCATCTCTTGCCACTTTTTGTGTAACTTGTACTAATAAATATTGTAATATTATATTTTATCCAAGATTTCCCATCACCCCCTTTAGCTTTTATTAAAAAAAATTCTTTAACATTTTCACATAGTAATAATAAAATAAAAAATATAAATTAATAATTATAATTATAATTATAATCAATAATTAAACCAACCTAAATACATTTTAATTCTTGATCTATAAATACAAAGAAAAATCTAATTTCTTGAAATACAAATCTCCAAAATTAAAATAGATTTAAGCTTCTATATCAATTTAGTTCTAACCCAATTATAACCTTGATACACAATACTTTACCTTTATTATTATTTTACAATTAAATAATCGTTATTATAAAGTATTGGAAAAAAATATTATAATATTAAATTTTGTCAACGATTCAAAATAAAATAAAATGTGTTGATTTCATACTCTAAGATGAATGGTATGATGCAGTGATAACGACGTATCATATATTTTCCATATAAATAAGAAGACAAGTACCATGGATCTAAGTTAATGAGATCTTTAATATTAAGATATTTGTTCTCAGAAGACAAGTACCATGGATCTAAATTGATCCATGAAGGCGTAGAGTTGCAAAAGGTTTACATGTTGATATATTTGATTTGATCGACCACCAAACTCGGTATACATTCAATCTGCTAAGACACTTGGACTTATAATGTCAGTCCACGGCCGTATTTATTCTCCTCGGTGTTGTGAGGTCGTCAGAGATAGTGAAGAAAGCCCCTCTCTGTAAACTGGCCACCGTATCAGCCAAAGACTTGTCTATTGGCGTGAAGGAGAGGCCGAGATCTCTGATTTTCCCATTGGAAAACTTGTATGGCTGCTTTCTTGGATTTATCTCGTCTGAACATCTGCAAGCATTCACGAAGTTGCAGAGAATTAAACAGAAACTTTTATATATAATATATATATGGATTATTTTAAAGAATTGTGAGGGGTGGATATTATAACCATAGTGAAGCTGAAGGGTATTGTTAAGTTGATTGTAGAGTTTAGGAACATTTTAGTATCATCGTCGGATGAAAGACGGAACAATTAACTTTCTCTACATTCTCAAATTTCAGATGTTTCAAAAATTTGCAATCAAACTACGTTAAACAACCTACGTTAAACAACAATAACCTAAATATTAAAAAGTTCAAGAATAAAAACACCACACAATTTTCTTTGAAAGCACGTACTTGGTAGGCACTGGACAGCGCGGGCACAGTTTTGCCAGCATGTCGACGAGTTCTCCTCGGTGGAGGCTACATTCTGCGCACACATATCTTTGGCCACCAGCTGAACGTGTCTCATAAACTAAAATGTGAGCATCTGCCACGTCCCTCACGTCCACATATGCCTGAGTTAAGTTCGCGTACGTCTTCGCTGACCCTGAGTTTCATCCATTGAACTCCTATTAAATCACTGGTATTCCATTAAATATGTAGCTAACCAGCCATGTCTAACATTACCCACCTGTCAAATATTTCATAATATGAGAAGAGTTGGCATTCATGGTGGATTGCAACAATGGACCTACAACCAGGCATGGATTTATCACTACCATATCCAAATTCCTTCTCTCAGCAATCTCCCATGCAGATTTCTCTTCCAACGTCTTTGCATAATAGTACCAGTTCTGCCCACACCAAGAAACAAAATTAGCCCATGGAATTCCACCTGTATCTACATAGAATTTATGTTTATATTTATGTGTTGTTAGAGCCAAAGTAATAAATACATTGGTGTGTATGCAGTAGTCCAGATCGCTCCAGCAATCGTCATCGACAATGGCGAGAGGGTCTCTGTGAGGGTTCATGTAAACCGCACCGATAGAAGATGTAAATACTACGCGCTTCACCCCCATTTCTGCGCACGCCTCCATAACATTCCTCGTTCCTTTTACTGCTGGCTCTATCACCTGATTCTGCATCATTATAAACAATATTTCATCTGTACTGTCGGGTGGATCATCAATCTGCTTTTTCGCAGAGAAACTGTGTATCTTGATTAAAATGACCAGTTTCGAGTGGAAGCTCCACCTGGGGACAAACATCTTATGTTTCCCTCATAATGTTCCACCCTAAACCTCTGTCGTTTCAATTGAAAAAAACATACTTTCTCTAAATGAAAAAAAAAGATTGACAACACAAATATTCAATATGTGCATTCATAAATTTGAAAACCCAAGAAAGAAATATGAATATAAGAGATGATATGATATGTATATATGAGAGGAGAAATAATAATTACAGGGTCATCGTTGAGAAGGCAAGCCATGTGAAAGACACCATGACATCCTCGAATAACTGTGACTAAGCTCTGGTAATCGAGAATATCAGCTTTCACAATCTGCAGTCTCTCTTTCGCCCCTTCCAGTTCTCTCAGATGCTCATACTTGCCATCCTCTGTATTTCAATCTTGAAATAGTTAGAATCCATTCCATTCAAACTAAACAGAGTTTACACAGAATTATGTCATTGAAAAAAACAAGTGGCTGTTACCCGGAGGTCCTGGGATCAATTCACAGTGAACCTAGTTATGGGCGAACCTAATCAAGATTATGTTGGTGAAAGTAGTAAATATAACCTACCGGGATTGCCACGAACTGCCCCTCTGACAGAATAGCCTTTGCTGAGGAGTTTCTTGACCACCCACGAGGCAATGAATTCCCCTGCTCCCGTCACACAAACATCTTGATCTGATCTCATTGTTTATTGCAGGCCGCAATCTAGAGGAAGCAGTGAACTGTAAATGCCTAACTTGGGTTTCTTGTTTGAAGCTATCAGTTGAAATACGACAGGTGAAGAGTCGTTGGAGGTGTGGGAAATGAAGGGGAGAGATCATACCCTTTTAAAGAACATGAAGCAGGGGTGGGAAGATACTGAGAAAATACTGAAAAGGCTTAAGAAACCAACATGTTAGCTAACCTTACATTGGAAACTCAAGGTTGCCACCTAAACGTGTTGTTGGGGCAGCCTACGCAGGCTGACAAGTTCTTGAGTAATTACTTGAGAAATACAAAATGAAAGCTGAATAAGTCTGGCGAGGGCATGGGACAATAAAATATAATCTGCTTCCATGAAGGAGGAGGGTTATTGAAAGGACGAAAACACAGGCGGAGGATTCCTTCTACATGTTGTGGAAGAATTGGTTTGAGTGTTTAGGTTAAAACAGAAACGTGTCAGTCGCTGATAAATTGAAACCTCGGTCGTGTTATATTAAGTTGGGTCTGGATTGACTTAATGGTTTTTTATACTGCGCACTTTCCCAATATTTTATTCTCACTTTTGATTTTCTTGGCTGCGCAGCAACAACTGCCACTGAGTTGACGATGTCTCTTTGTGATTAGGTTTTAATGAAGAAAATAACTATTTATATTAATAAAATAAATATTAGTTTGGATTTGGATTGACTCTATGACTTTCCCACTATTGTTCTCTCGGTCGACGCCTGGGACGGCGGAACTTGGAAGGTACAACGGCTCCTTCTGTCCAGAGAGCGATACCTTCCACCGAGTTGACTGCGTTTCCATGAGATGAATCATTTGAAATTGAAACATCAAACGTTGCAATTATTACCAATTTGTATTTTCTTTGTGTTCTAAAATTGGAATCTCATTTCTTGAGTTTGAAACGTTAAAGTTACAGTTATTAGAAATTTGTATTATGAAGGTGGAATCTCATTGCTTGAGGACACACCGCACCCTTATGGTGAGTAGATTCTATAGTGTTCCGGTGAAGAAACGTATAGTTTGTGACTTCAGCTTAAATTGGTGATCTGACCCCATAAACTCAAAGAGTAAGATTCCGCCGTGTATCATAACTATGTATAACTTCTTATAACGCCCCGTGCTGAGATAAGAAAAACAAAACATGAAACTATGAAATGATGTCATGTCAATGCTTTTTATTTCTCCATGGACCCATCTAGTTAAGATTTAGAGTTTTAGTTGTTTTAGGTTTATTACTTTTAGTCTTTTAAGAGGAAGAAGTGCCGAGGTAAGAAAAACAAAAACAAAACATGTAATTATGAGATGATGTCATGTTAATGCTAGTTAAGATTTAGAGTTTTAGTTGTTTTAGGTTTATTACTTTTAGTCTTTTTAGAGGAGGTGTTCGGTAAGAAAAACAAAATATGAAATTATGAAATGATGTCATGTCAATGCTTTTTATTTCTCTTATGAGACCCAAGTTCTTAAGGAAAGTATATTAGCTGGTAGTAGCCATGTGTTGCCAATTGTATGGTAGACATGATGCAGAGACATTTGAGGAAGCTTGGGTACCATTAATATATATCCACACTCAAGGAGGAAGCATGTTTAACTAGGAAAAAATCCTAGCCACTTCCATTCATATAAGAGTAGAAAAAGCTCAAAATCTACCTGTATGAAGAAAACTTCAATTCTACATGGCATCATATCTTCTAAATGGTGTATGCTTGAGGTTTTATTTTGACTTATGAGATGGACCTTCTCTCTAGACATATTTTCTATGCAAATATATTGCAAACATTTATGGGAAACTAGTTACAGGGAACTTTATCACGAGACAACTAAAGGATTTATCTCTCTCTTGTACCACATTCTCTTTGACATTAAGTCACCTTACATGTCCAATTTAGATAAGGAAACATTGTAGTGTATTAGTTCACACTTGTAGATGCTACATACACTTGAGTATTGGAATCTCAAAAACCTCCCTATCAACTTCCTATATTTGTCACTAACAAAGTGATCCTACAGGAGGTAGCATGTCAATTGATAATGGGACTTGGAGGCATGACAGTCTGGACAATGAAAGCACCATGCCCTGCTTTTCTAATCTATGTGGAAACATATTTTGTAAATATATATAAAGATGCAGAAGTTGAAGCCACTAATTTGGAATACCTCAGATGTCGTAAACATGGTTGCCATAGATATGAACTTAGAGGCATTACAATGGATCATTATAAGTAGGCAAACTTTAATTGGCCATATATATTAAGCATTTATGAAGAGGAAGAAAAGATCAAAAAAATTTATAATGCTGCAATAATTGTAGTGGCATAGAAGAAGGACAACGGTTGCCAACCCACAAATGGAGCTGAACCTATCAATGAAGAGTCATACAAATGAAAATATTCCAAAGAAAATAAGGTTTCCCAAAAGAAGGAAAGTGAAAAGGAAGCAGTGATGAAAGAGAGGCAGAAAAAAGTAAAAGTAGAACAAAAGGTAAAACGGAAAGAGGAGGGAAACAAGAAGAGGAAAGGAATAAACAAGCAGAAGAAAAGAAAAAAAAGTAGGAGGAAGAAAAAGGGTAACAAGAAGAATAAATTAATAGGTGGGAGGAACAAGAAGAAGATGAAAGAAAATAAGAAGAGGAAAGACTAACAAAATATATAGTCGATAAACAGGCACAAGAGGAAACCCAATAAAAGGAGTAGGTTGATAAGGAATATCAAGTTATATTTGTTGTGTGTGGAGCATGATTGTTCAGAGGTCTTTGTTTCAGCTGGATGTATACCCTAGGAAGTTTGTACACCCCTCCACGCAGGGGGGTGTGGGGGGGACTTATCCCCCCTGCGGGGGTCCAGGGGAGCCCGTCCCCCCGGCTGGGGGGTTCGGGGGCTAGCGGTCCCCCGGCAAGGCCCCCGAAGCTAAAAACAAATGTAAAATTGCCTTGTAAAAGTATAGTAATTTCTAGTCAATCTGGGCCGTTCATTAGGCGGATGATCTGACGGTAGAACTTATGTTTAGTTTAGGGTTTTTTGCCCTAGAAGGCAACCCCTCTCTTTGTATGAGGGCATTGTATTTGAGGCTATGTAATAGATGTGTATTCTGTGAGCGAGAAACAGAAAGGTGAGACTGTGAGAGAAAACAGAGGATATTACAGCGGATCTGCTGTAGGTTGTGTCTCTTAATTTTGCTGGATAATAGAAAGGAAGGACTCGTTGTTCGGGGTGGACATAGCCCAAACTGGGTGAACCACGTATATCTGTGTCTCTCTTGTTTTATGCGTTTTCTGTGTTTATATTTCGCAATATTTTATGTGTTCCATTGCTCCGTAATATATAATTTTCTAACAACTGGTATCAGAGCCAAAGGTCTATTTGGCTGATAAACTCGCAAGAAAGAAGGGTTTCTCGTTCGAGTGGGAGCAATGGCAGAAGATGGTAAGTTTAGGGTCGAGAAATTTAATGGCCAAAACTTCTCACTGTGGAAGATGCAGATGGAAGATTATCTGTATCAGAAAGATCTATACTTACCATTGGGTGGAAAAGCAAAGATGCCGACGGGTATGAAAGATGAAGAATGGAACCTTCTCGATAGAAAGGCACTCGGAACAATACGGTTGTGCCTTGCAGCATCGATCGCCTTCAACATTTCGAAGGAAACAACGACAGAGGGTTTGATTAAGGCGTTGGAGAAACTATATGAAAAACGCTCAGCCTCAAACAAGGTATTTCTTATGAAACAGTTATTTAATATGAAGATGTCGAAAGTTGGATCTGTTGCAGATCATTTAAATGATTTTAATACTATTACAAGTCAGTTATGTTCTGTAGGGGTAAACTTTGATGATGAAGTTAGAGCTGTGTTATTCTTGTGCTCATTTCCAGAAAGTTAGAATGGTTTAGTAATGGCCATTAGTAACTCTGTGTCTGGATCTAGTATTTTAAAGTTTGATGATGTTGTCGGTGCTATCCTTAGCGAGGAAATGCGACGGAAAAGCTCCGGTGAGACATCGGGAAATGCTTTGAGTGTAAAGTCTAGGGGAAGAAAAATGGAAAGAGGAAAGAGCTCAGGATATCACAATAAATCAAGGAAAGGCAGATCCAACTCTAGATCAGGGATAGTGTGCTGGAAATGCGGAAAGAAAGGACACCTAAAGAAAGACTGTAGATCTCAGAAGGGAAAAGAAGGAGATTCACAATAAGAAAACGATCATGAAGCAAATGTGGTAGGTGAGGTGTTACAAGATGATTTGATTCTTTCTTTCGAAAATATTACTGATTCGTGGGTGGTAGATTCAGGGACCTCATTCCATGCCACACCTGATAAGAAATACTTTCATGACTATGTTCAAGGAAATTTTGGACAAGTTCATTTGGGTGATGATAAACCCTGTAAAATTGTTGGAATGGGTAAGGTTCTTGTAAAACAGCAGAATGGAAACCAATGACTACTAAAGGAGGTAAGGCATGTTCCAGATCTAAAGAAAAATCTGATTTCAACAAGGTAGTTAGGCGGTGAAGGTTGTGTGACAACTTTCACAGATAAAGCTTGGAAGGTCACCAAAGGAGCCCTGGTAATAGCAAAAGGCAAAAAGGTTGGTACATTGTATTTATTCAATGGTATTTCTAACTCTGTTAATGCTTTAACTTCCAAAGGGTAGATGTAGCATTATGGCATAATAGGCTCGACACATGAGTGAAAAGGGGATGAAGATTCTTCACTCAAGGAATTTGTTGCCGGGTTTGAAGAATGTTGATTTGGACTTCTGTGAGAATTGCATTTATGGAAAACAGAAGAGAGTCAGATTTCACAGAATTGGGAAGGAAAAGAAGAATGAAAAATTAGAGCTTATGCATACAGATGTATGGGGACCTGCTCAGGTATCATCTCTCGGTGGCTCTCATTATTATGTTACTTTTATTGATGATGCAACTAGAAAAACTTGGATTTATTGTATTAAGAATTAATCTGATGTATTTGATACTTTCAAGAAATGGAAAGCTTTGGTTGAGATTGAGATAGGAAAGAAATTGAAGTGACTTAGATCAGACAATGGAGGTGAATATTGCAGCAAAGAGTTTGATAGATAATGTTCAGAGCATGGAATTCGCAGAGAGAAGACAGTTCCAAGAACACCACAAGAAAATGGTGTGTCAGAAAGGATGAATAGAACAATCATGGAGCGTGCAAGGTGCATGAGATTGCATGCAGGATTGCCTTTACAGTTTTGGGCAGATGCTGTAGATACTGTTGTTTATCTAATAAACAAATGGCCTTCAAGTTCCTTGGATGGTGGTGTTCCGGAGGAAGCATGGATAGGTAAAAAGGTAAACTACTCTTTTTTAAAGCCTTTTGGTTGTGAGGCCTTTGTCCATATTGATAAAGAAAATAGAACAAAGCTTGAGGCAAAGTCAAAGAAATGTACTTTTATTGGATATGGTGTTAATGATTTTGGTTATCGCTTATATGATTATGAAAATCACAAAATCATTAGGAGTAGAGATGTAATATTCAATGAAAAGGTCTTGTATAAGAATCAGTTGCAGGAAAAGAAACAGGAAAAAGAAAACAAGGAATACGCAGTTCTTGATGAAATCACTGAAAAAGTAAAGGTGCCTGAAAATAATAATAATCAACAACCACAACAGCAGCAACCACCACAACAGCAACAGGCACCCCAAACACCTGAAAGTGGTGTTAGAAGATCTACCAGGATAAGTAGACCCCCTGAACGATACTCTCCTTCATTATATTATTTATTGTTGACTGATTCCAGTGAACCCGAATGTTATGAAGAAGCAATGCAAGTTGAAAGCAGGAAGAAGTGGGAGGTAGCCATGGAAGAAGAGATGGACTCCTTAATGCATAACCAGACTTGGGACTTAGTCAGGTTGCCTGCAGGTAAAACTACATTGCAGAATAAATGTGTTTACAGGTTGAAGGAAGAAGATGGAGGAAAACAGAGGTACAAAGCTAGACTTGTGGTGAAGGGGTTTACACAGAAGAAAGGTATTGATTTTGATGAAATATTTTCTCATGTTGCTAAAATGACTTCAATCAGAACTATTTTAAGTCTAGTGGCAGTTGAAGATTTGCATCTTGAGCAGTTAGATGTAAAGACAGCCTTTCTCCATGGGGATTTGGAGGAAGAGATATATATGCAGCAACCACAAGGATATGAAGTGAAAGGGAAGGAGAAACTAGTGTGCAGGTTGAAGAAGAGCTTGTATGGCTTAAAACAGGGTCCAAGGCAGTGGTATCTAAAATTTGACAAGTTTATGTCTGAACAAGGTTATACTAGATGTCACTCTGATCATTGTGTTTATCTGAAAAAGCAAAATGATGGAAGCTATATTATATTGTTATTGTACGTAGATGACATGCTTGTTGAAATATCTAACATGCAGGAAATAAATGTGCTCAAAAGAAAATTGGCAAATTCATTTGCAATGAAGGATTTGGGAGCTGCAAAACAAATCCTTGGTATGAGAATAACTAGAGACAGGAAAAATCGCAAATTAACATTGTCTCAGAATGAGTACATACAAAAGGTGTTGAAAAGATTTAACATGCACAATGCAAAATCAATTAGTACACCTTTTGTTAGCCATTTCAAACTTAGTAAGGAAATGTGCCCAAAGACCCAAGAAGACATGGATTATATGTCTAAAGTTCCATATGCATCAGCAGTTGGAAGCTTAATGTATGCAATGGTCTGCACAAGGCCTGATATTGCACATGCAGTGGGAGTTGTAAACAGGTACATGAACAATCCAGGAAAGGAACATTGGATGGCAGTGAAATGGATTCTCAGATATTTGAAAGGTACCACAAATCAAGAATTATGCTTTGGTGGTTCAAACATATCCGTACAGGGATATGTTGATGCAGATATGGCAGGTGATAGAGATAACAGGAGGAGCACTACAGGATATGTATTTACTGTTGGTGGAACAGCTGTCAGTTGGGTTTCAAAAATCCAAAGTGTTGTTGCACTTTCAACAACAGAAGCAGAGTGTGTTGCTGCTATAGAGGCTAGCAAAGAAATGATTTGGTTACAAAGGTTTATGGGTGAATTGGGTAAGAAGCATGATATGGGCACGTTATACAGTGATAGCCAAAGTGTCATTCATCTTGCAAATAAAGAGTATCATGAACAGTGACTTCAACGACTACTTTTGGACCTGACTGCACGACATTATCCCTCGTGGCGCGACTCGTGTATCGCAACTTCTTATGTTACAAATTTCTTCGTTGCAGCTTCTGCCATCGCACCTCTTGCCTCAAATGTGCAACCACCTTACTGTATTTTTCTCCTCTTTGGGCAATGCAGTTTAAAGTCCCACTCCCCTTTGCAACTTCCTGGAGTGCTAAGACCATCTTGAGACCATGTAGTCATTGCGCGGGGCCAGGCTCCCCTGTATACAGATTCAACCAGCTTCCATTCACTCTTCGAGGGAATGGTTCCCCATTCAACTTTGCGAGATGAACTGCTCCACCATCCAGGATTTTCTTAGTAGCATATGGCCTTAACTAGTGCATTTGAAATTCCCTGGAAATTTGTGAATTTGCTATCATATAGAAACACCAAATCATCCTCCTTGAAAGTATGCAGCTTAATATGCATATCATGCCACGATTTTTCTCATTCCTTTTACACTTGCTGGTGAAATACTGCAAGAAAGCGATCTTCTTCCAACTCCAGTAACTGTGCGAGTCGTTCCTCCAAGGTCTCACGATCCTCCATCTCTATCAATGCTTAAATATGCGGGCTTGGTACAATGTATTCCATAGGCATCATCGCCTCGATCCCATAGACCAACCTAAAAAGAGTTTGGCCTGCCAACTTCTTGCAGGTCATCTTATATGCCCATAGAACTGCTGGTACACGCACATCCCAGTCATTCCTATATGTGTTACAAACCTTCGTCAATGCGTTCTCCATAATATTATTGAATGCTTCCACAATACCATTGGCTTGCGGATGATAGGGTGTACTCTTTTTATGGTACATTTGGAACTCTTCAAGCATTGCGCTGATTGTTTCATCAGAAAATGTGTACCCATATCACTCACCATACCTTAGGACACCCAAATCATGTTAAGACATACTTGAACAGGAACTTTGCGACAATATAATCCTTCACCAACTGTGCTTCTTCCCATCTGGTTAAGTTTGTTGTTGTAGTAATAATATACCGCACACCTATCTTCTTTCCTAGTGGTTGTATCGGTCCTATAAAATCAATATCCCACTTATCATATACTTGTGGTGACACCTGAGGGTTAAGGGGAAATTCTTTTCTTCATGAAGGCTTTCTCGTCCTTTGGCAAGCATCACATGCCTTGCAATATTCTTTAGAATCCTTATGTAATGTCTGACACCATAAACCTTCCTGCAAAATTTTATGCGCAGTCAATTTTCTTGCATAGTGTCCTCCCGCTGCTCCTCCATGTGCTTCATCGAGGATACTATCACACTCAAACTCTAGAACATACCTTTGCAATATTTCATATGTTCCCATCTGAGAACGAGTATCATGAACAGTGACTTCACTGACTACTTTTGGACCTGACTGCACGACATTATCCCTCATGGGGAGACCTGCACTACAGTGGTCTCCTATCCATCTGTGCATGGCTAATCAATAAAAGATTATTCCGATGGGGCACTTATATGGTGTAATGGTAGACATTGAGGGTGCAAGTGCACTGGTTGACTTTAAGGTCATTGAAATAGTGGATGATAGTAACCCTTACCCCGTGCTACTGGGAATTTACTGGGATTTTGACATGGATGCAATAATCAGCTTAAAGAAGTGAAAGATCATTTTTGAAAGGAAGGCACTCAGGGTTGTAGTACCACTAGACCCTGCTGAGGGAGCATGCTATATTAAAATTGTTCGTGACTTTGTGGAGGATGATGATGATCTGAATCAGATATACAAGATCACAGTGCAAAACAAAGAATGGATCAATCCTATAGCCAATGGGTGAATTGCGTGGGATAAGGAAATCTCCTGCACCTCAGATTCAGATGAAGAAATTGAGCACTGGAACAATCGGTTGCATGAAGTATCTACGCTCTGATGTAATATGATGACCAAATCACTGAGCTATGTTTCAACTGAGGTAAGAAAGCATCCACATTATGATGGTTTGACTGATGTGGATATGTTTTTAGATGAATTTAAAATACAAGTACCTGAAGAACATCAATTCCAAACACTGGAGTTGACACTACGCGCTATGCCTGCTCGTTGGTGGGGTACGCACAAGGAGAGCTTTGTTTGATGGAAGGAATATAGAAGAATGATGAGATTAAGGTTTGGGTATACTAATACCCAAATGACAGAGAAGTACAGTGGGAAGGATGATCTACATAATCATTTGGCATGATGGACTAAGGCCTGGGGAACAGAACCACAACCAAAATGGGTGCACATTTTTTGTCATACCTTAGATACAATCCCTATGAAATGGT
This sequence comes from Pinus tabuliformis, assembly GCA_031772625.1. Taxonomy (NCBI): domain Eukaryota; kingdom Viridiplantae; phylum Streptophyta; class Pinopsida; order Pinales; family Pinaceae; genus Pinus; species Pinus tabuliformis. The sequence continues at coordinate 832,804,695 of CM062815.1, forward strand.
ATTTAGAAACAGAGCTTCTCCATGGCATAGCAGAGTGGGACATATTAAGATAAAGTGTTCTATTGACTTTTAGCTTTGAGGATGGGTTTGAATGCATTGACGAAGCGCTCCAGGAGATAAAAGCTGCTATATTCAAAACACCTAAGGAACTAGAAGAATAGACTCAGTCGAATTGGAGTACACAGCTGCGTCATGCGCTAGAATGCTATAATGTGACTATTGAGGAGGAAGAAGAATATCCATGGAATATTATCATTCCATAAATATAAGGATAGTGCAAATTTGAAGGGCCAAAATTAGAAAACCCAAAGATATCAGAGCCTTTGAAAACTAGACAAGTAAATATTGAATCTGAAGCAGAGCCTAAGTTTGCAAAGATAGGAGACTATTGGGATGAAGAAACAGTCGATAAGGTGGTCAAACTATTGCGTGAATACCAGGATCTATTTCCAACAAATTTCTCGAATCTGAAGGGGATCATTGGAGATTTGGGCGTTATGAAGATTGTGTTGAAACTTGATGCGAAGCCTGTTAAGCAAAGACCTTATCGGCTAAATCCAAAGTAGAAAGAAAAGGTGTGCCAAGAGCTTGATAAGATGCTGAATGTCAGTATTATTGAACCAGTATAAGAATCTGATTGGGTGAGCCCAATGGTTTTCCAAGAGAAGAAATAGAAAGACGAAATCTAGATATGCGTAGATCTAAGAAAACTAAATGATGCATGTGTTAGAGAATGTTGGAGGATAGGAGGCTTATTCATTTACTGATGGATTTTTGAGATACCATGAAATAAAGATCGAACTAGAGGATCAAAGTAGGACAACCTTTGCGATGAAGTGGGGTTACTTTCAGTATACAATAATGTCATTCGGATTGAAGAACGTGTCTGCAATCTTCTCCCAGGTAGTAATCACGGCATTCAAGGAATTTATTCATAAATTTTCGGAGGTTTATTTTGATGATTGGAATGTGTTTGGGTTGGTGAAGCGCCATGTTGCAAGTTTGCACCTTATGCTGGATACATGCTATAGATATCAGATCGCATTGAACTTGAAGAAGTGCATATTCTGTGTGCCCTTTGGAATATTACTTGGTCATGTAGTATGTAAGCAAGGATTGATGGTGGACCCTGTGAAGATTGTTTTGATTGTGAATTTGGAAGCTTTCGGGAATGTAAAATAGTTGTGCATGACCTTGGGGCACACTGGGTATTATAGAAGTTTTATCAAGGTGTATGCTCAGATAACCGCATCGATGGAAAAATTATTGAAGAAAGATGCGATGTTTTATTGGGATGAAGAATGTCAGCGCAGCATGGATGTATTGAAGGAGAAGATGGTGATTGTGCCTATTTTGGTGTTTCCAAACTGGAAGAAAGAATTCCACGTCCATGTGTATCCCTCTTGCATTGCGCTAGGTGTGGTATTAACATAGGAAGGAGAGGGAGATATTGATCATCTAGTAGCCTTCGCGAGTAGAAAGTTGTCAAAAGCTAAAAATAATTATTCCACTACAAAGAGCGAAGGATTGTTGATGGTCTACACGTTGCAAAAATTTAGACATTACTTGTTGGGCATACATTTTAAAATGTATACAGATCACTCTGCATTCAAGTACCTGGTCAATAGTCCTGTTTTGGGGGTGAAAATCTTCCGATCGTTATTATTGTTTCAAGAGTATGACTTTGAAGTAATTATGAAGCCTGGAAGATCGAATGCAACACTACACCACCTGTCAAGGATTGAAATGGGTGAAGAACCAAATAGTTTGGAGGAAGGATTATTTGATGCACAACTCTTTGTTGTGCGCATTGCCAATGACCATTATTTTTATATCATTCAGTTTTTAACCACGGGTACAACTTTGAAAGGGTATTCCACTCAGGAAAATAAGGAATTAGTGGTCTGCTCTATAGACTTTTCGGTGATTTCGGGTCACTTGTATAAGATGGGAACATATGAAATATCGCAAAGGTATGTTCCAGAGTTTGAGTGTGCTAGTATCCTCGATAAAGCACATGGAGGAGCGGCGGGAGGACACTATGCAAGAAAATCGACTGCGCAGAAAATTTTGCACGAAGGTTTATGGTGTCAAACATTACATAAGGATTCTAAAGCATACTGCAAGGCATGTGATGCTTGCCAAAGGATGAGAAAGCCTTCATGAAGAAATGAATTTCCCCTTAACCCTCAGGTGTCACTACAAGTATATGATAAGTGGTATATTGATTTTATAGGACCGATACAACCACTAGGAAAGAAGATAGGTGTGTGGTATATTATTACTACAACAACAAACTTAACCAGATGGGAAGAAGCACAGTTGGTGAAGGATTATACTGTCGCAAAGTTCCTGTTCGAGTATGTCTTAACATGATTTGGGTGTCCTAAGGTATGGTGAGTGATATGGGTACACATTTTCGGATGAAACAATCAGCGCAATGCTTGAAGAGTTCCAAATGTACCATAAAAAGAGTACACCCTATCATCCCCAAGCCAATGGTATTGTGGAAGCATTCAATAATATTATGGAGAACGCATTGACGAAGGTTTGTAACACATAGAGGAATGACGGGGATGTGCGTGTACCAGCAGTTCTATGGGCATACAAGATGACCTGCAAGAAGTTGGCAGGCCAAACTCTGTTTAGGTTGGTCTATGGGATCAAGGCGATGATGCCTATGGAATACATTGTACCAAGCCCGCATATTTCAGCATTGATAGAGATAGAGGATCGTGAGACCTTGGAGGAACGACTCGTGCAGTTACTGGAGTTGGAAGAAGATCGCTTTCTTGCAGTATTTCACCAGCAAGTGCAAAAGGAATGAGAAAAATCGTGGCATGATATGCATATTAAGCTACATACTTTCAAGGTGGATGATTTGGTGTTTCTATATGACAGCAAATTCACAAATTTCCAGGGAATTTCAAATGCACTAGTTAAGGCCATATGCTACTAAGGAAATCCTAGATGGTGGAGCAGTTCATCTTGCAAAGTTGAATGGGGAACCATTCCCTCGAAGAGTGAATGGAAGCTGGTTGAATCTGTATACAGGGGAGCCTGGCCCCGCGCAATGACTACATGGTCTCAAGATGGTCTTAGCACTCTAGGAAGTTGTAAAGGGGAGTGGAACTTTAAACTGCACTACCCAAAGAGGAGAAAAATACAGTAAGGTGGTTGCGCAATTGAGGCAAGAGGTGCGATGGCAGAAGCTGCAACGAAGAAAGTTGTAACATAAGAAGTTGCGATACACGAGTCGCGCCACGAGGGATAATGTCGTGCAGTCAGGTCCAAAAGTTGTCGTTGAAGTCACTGTTCATGATACTATTTAAAAGAGAGAAAATATTACAAAGTAAGGTTTTAATAGAGGTTGAAGATTGAATATTGTACTAAAGGACATTTGAAAATAATAATACTCTTTCTCCCTCTCATTTTAATTTTATTTAATTTAGAAATGTAATCATTGAATTTCTAAGGGCGTGGAGTTCTTCTCTATATGAAATAAGGAAGTCCCCCTTATTTGCAAAAAGAGGAGAAAGCTATAACTCTTTAAATTAGGAGCAAAACAATTATTTCATTTTCAATATTTTCTTTCTTATAAGTGTGCCATTTATATTTTTGCATGTGATTTTAGTTTTGAAAAATATACCGTGCATTTTTAACATTACACTTTTCCTGTGTAATGAAATAAAAAATTTATCTTACTCGTAATACAACCAAAAAAAATTATATTCTTTATTGTTTACGCATACAATGCACAATACCTCACAAACACTTTGAACTTTAAATCAACGTAATAAATACAAACGATTTGGTCACATCCTTTGTTATTAAAAAATTAATTAAAATCATTATCACTCATAATCTAAAACTTGGATTTCACATAACTACTCTTTACTTTTTTTTTCCTTCCCCTTCACACCTTATTGTCTTATATTGCAAATATTTAAAAACACTTCCTCACATTCATATAACTATGCAAATATTTAGAAACGCTTGCATTCATATAGGGTCTCATAACCCACCTAGATATTTATTACTTTTTATATCCTTCCCTTTCGCACCTTGTTTTCTTACATTTAACTTCCCCTCAACTAATATCGCCTTATGCAAAGCTTTCGAAACCTTTCCTTGCATTCATATAGGATCTTGTAACCCATCTTGTTTTGGCCTTTTTCAGTTGATTCACTTACAAAGTTTCAAATTATGAATATAAAGCTTTTAGATTCCTTTTAATCTCATTATCATATTTATAAAATCTTATCATTCATCACAATAGTCTTGAACAAAATAATCATATCAATTTATTAAAATTGATTATATTGAATATCCTCTTTAAATTCTTTTTAATCTCATTTTTTTTAATAAAATTTTATTATCACTTTTATAAAATTTATTATTTTATTATATATAATCTTGACAAATAAATATAATTATAATAACTTTTTATGATTATAATTAAATTTGACCATTTACCTTTGATGGTAATTACATTAATTATGCATAAATTTTTAGTTTTTATTACATTAATTATGCATAAATTTTTAGTTTTTATTACATCATTAAATTGATTATATTAAATATCCTTTGATTAATTTATAACTCCACTATCCCTAATGATTTCATCTATTAATTATTTCATCAATTTTTAATTTAATATAAAGAAAAACTATCACATCATTCCCAACACCCACCCAAACACAAACATGTCACTTTCACTAAAACATTAACGTTAATAGAAATTATATTAGCCGCCTATTTTCACGGATACTTCAACCATCCTTAAATATTAAGGAATTTTATTTTTATATAACCATATAATGATAGTGTTCTTAAATATGTCACCATCACAAACACCTTTATAATTTTAAAAATCAATATGCATTGTTTTTTCATTTTAAGATTTTTTTGAGATTATAGATAATAATTAATATAAAATAAATATAATTGACAATTTATATAACAATGTATTTTTTTGGGCCTGGAGTATGCCCTAAAACTGCTTCTGCTTGGCTAAGAGCTCGTCTTCCTCGGACGTAAGGAAACAGGTTAACGGCCCAAGACCCAGAGGCATCTGGCAGGAGTGAAAGCCTGCTCCCTTCCACCAGCGGGTTATTTCAGGTGGCGTGGTTTTCCTTGATAACAGTGATGTGTCAACTGACATTCGCGGATAGCAGCCAGAGATGGCTGTCCTCACTGTTGGTTTGACAAACTGAGTTTGATAGGTTTTTCCACCTTTTGAAAAAAAAAAAAAAAAAAAAAACAATGTATTTTTTTTTTATCACATTGTTTTCGTGGTTATGATAAAGTGAATATAAAAATATAAATATAAAAATATATATATATATATATATATATATATATATATATATATATATATATATATATATATTTTGTTTTATTTATTTTATAGCGTAAAATGTAATTATTTTTATGGATTTGTATATCTAATATTTATAGTGTTAATATTTAATAGGGGTGAAAAATTAAATTGTGAGTGGGATCATGGGAACGCAAATCACTTTACCTAGTCTCGAGCTTAATAATCAAGGGACGTGGCATGATCTTTAATTCAGAGCTGGTGCGGAAAAGTTATATTAAGCATGTTGCAGTTAGGTTGGTGGTTGTAGGTCCTCCACTGTAGTTACTGGTTGTCGATTGTGGTCTTGTGTTTGAACAAGAAAAAGGGTTGGCTTTATGGAGGCCCTACCAGATAGTTAACACTTGTAAAAAATGGTATTTTCTTGTTCTACTACTTGCTTTGCCTACATTCTCAAGGGAAAATGGGGCCTGTGAGTAAAATTGGGGATCTAGGACATGGAATTTTTGTGTGTTTTGAGGAATTGCGAAGTGATGATGCCACACTTCCTTCACTGCTAGCAAGAATGTAGTGGTGCCTCTCTCTTAGCAGTCATTTATCCTTGGAGGTATGCTGGATCCCTGCTTCTAGTTGGCTCTCTTGTTTTTTTGGGTGTTTTGTATCTTTTTGTTTAGCTGAAATCTCTCTGGTGTTTTTATATGCAATTTGGTTTCTATGGCGTGATCATTTATCAATCTTTTGTGATGAGGGAAAATTTGTGGGTATAGTCCTGGGTCCTCAGCCCGTCTTCCCTTGGACTTCTCCTTCGATGTCATCTGGTAGATTTGAGAAGAGGGGGTTTCTCGTTCGGTGCTAGTTGCTATTGTGGTTTGGGAGTTTGCAATGTTGATTCTCTTCCTAGTTTTTGAGTGTTTCTATGGGAGTGCAGTCATGAGGCCTTTCGAGTATTTCGAATTCTATGTTTAGCTTTTATCTTTGTCTAGAAGATAAATGTAACATACAATAGTTATATGTTCTAGACCATGGTTTTGCGATTTTTGGGTCCATGCTTCATGGTTTAGATGGAATTCAATTGCACTTCTTAGTTGAGCTTCTCAGGTGTGTTGGGCACATTCAAAATTGGGATATTCCCAAAGACTATGACTCTTTCTCTATCTTGGCTACATATAATTTAACTCAATGGAAAATGTCTAATACTCTTTGCAGTTGTAGTTTCCTTGCGGTTCTGGAAAATCATGAAATTCCACACAAATGTGATCGCCCCAGTCGGGGTGCTGAGGAAAGGGATCAATCCAACTTCCCTCTCCTAGAGGCCGCAACTCCAATGAAACCTACCCCTACCGAGGAACCTAATTCTCCTAATCGACATGAAGAATGTCATTGTTCGGAGGGGTTTTCATGTCAAGTTGGACATGCTAGCTCAAATTCTAAAGTGTTAAAAGAATTCTCACCATGCACAGGAAACATCAAGTGTCTATGGAGTAGCTCTTAAAGCTAAGGCATCATGACAAAAATGAACTCATTTCCTTCATGAATGGCCTCTAATGGAATCAATGACACATGTAAGATAGCTTGGCTCCTCTCCAACACAATCAATGGTGTCTATAAGAAAGATTGGATCATATGGATTGTCCTTTGAGCCATATGGAAACATATGTGCATTGTGTCTTTCAGACGCCTCCCCCCCTTGTTCTCCACATTCATGGTAAACCTACTATGTCTTAATCTTACTAGATTTTTGGTCCTATGTCCCTTTCAGTTCTTGGACAACCAAATGGAAATGACTTAGAGAGCATTTTTGAAAACAATTTTCTCATCGACAAATCCAGTATGAATGACACAATAATATTTTTGTCCAAATGGAAATGACTTAGAGAGCATTTTTGAAAACAATTTTCTCATTGACAAATCCAGTATGAATGACACAATAATATTGTTTCAATGTGTATATGTAATTTTGATTTATAAATGCAAAAAACACACACACACACACACACATATATATATGAATTAAGTTTATTTTGGGTGGTTGAGTGGAATAGTTGTTATCTTCTCACCCAAATTGAAGTATTGTAAATTAGAAATGTTTTTAAATTATATGTTCAAATCTATACGGATAAAATATGGTACACTTTGGAAAAGTTAATTGCCATGATGTCTTAACTCATAAACTCACAAGTGAAGAATTTTTGCGCCCAAAGGGACTCTACAACAGTGTATGAGGGAGATGTTGTCAAGTAACGTTATATAAAAAGATATGTGTGTGTGTGTGTGTGTGTGTGTGTGTGTGTGTGAGTGTCATATTTGTATATGTGATAGATGTTGTGTGTAAAGTTACTTTAAAAAAAATAATAAACTTTTTAGTATGAGGGATATATCTGAGAGATGTTGTGTGTAATGTTACTTTTAAAAAATAATAAAGTTACTTTAAAATTTTACTTTTTAGTATGAGGGATATATGTGAGGGATGTTACATGTGAGAGATGTTGTGTGTAACTTTACTTTAAAAAAAAATCACGTTACTTTAAAAATTTACTTTTTAGTATGAGGGATATATGTAATTTCTTCATTGAGCCTAGTTCTAATGCATATAGTATCATGCTAGAAATGTGTAAAGTAATGTAATGTAAACATTTTAACTCAATGAAAATAAAATAAAAATAACCTTAAAAATTAAATAGTAAAAAAATAAAAAAGACCATGGTATTCATGTGGAATATAACATATTTTAGGGAGAAATTAAACTACCCTAGATCCATCTTAGTTTGATGTTATATTTAGATGCATAATTAGTTCTAGAAAATGATGGTGTTGAATCCATGTAGCTGGTGAAGGTAAAAAGCCTAAATTATTGATATGTTTTAGAGGTGTGGAAATATTTGGAAAATATATAATTTTTACATTCTATCTAATATTTTTTCCACTTCCATCCACCTTTTACCACGTCATATTGGGAAAAATATAATATTAAATATTACATTTTATCCAATATTTCCTTAAAAATGGTCCACTTCTCATTGTGATTTTTCTTTATATTTGAAGTTTGCAGGTAAACAAACTCAACTATAAAATTAGCGAAGGTGAGGGGAAATATTGCATAAAATGTAATATTTAGGTAAAATGTAATAATATTACATTTTAATTAGTGTTTCCCCATCTCTCGCCACTTTTTGTTGTGACTTGTACTAATAAATATTGTAATATTATATTTTATCCAAGATTTCCCATCACCGCCTTTAGTTTTTATTAAAAAAATTCTTTAACATTTTGACTTAGTAATAATAAAATAAAAAATATAAATTAATAATTATAATTATAATCAATAATTAAACCAACCTAAATCCATTTTAATTCTTAATCTATAAATACAAAAAAAAACTAATTTCTTGAAATACAAACCTCCAAAATTAAAATAGATTTAAACTTATATACCAATTTAGGTCTAACCAAATTATAACCTTGATACACAATACTTTACCTTTATTATTTTACAATTAAATAATCGTTATTATAAAGTATTGGAAAAAAATATTATAATATTAAATTTTGTCAACGATTCAAAATATAATAAAATGTGTTGATTTCATACTCTAAGATGAATGGTATGATGCAGTGATAACGACGTATCATATATTTTCCATATAAATAAGAAGACAAGTACCATGGATCTAAGTTAATGAGATCTTTAATATTAAGATATTTGTTCTTAGAAGACAAGTACCATGGTTCTAAATTGATCCATGAAGGCGTAGAGTTGCAAAAGGTTTACATGTTGATATATTTGATTTGATCGACCACCAAACTCGGTATACATTCGATCTGCCAAGACACTTGGACTTATAATGTCAGTCCACGGCCTCCTCGGTGTTGTGAGGTCGTCAGAGATAGTGAAGAAAGCCCCTCTCCTGTAAACTGGCCACCGTATCAGCCAAAGACTTGTCTATTGGCGTGAAGGAGAGGCCCAGATCTCTGATTTTCCCATTGGAAAACTTGTATGGCTGCTTCCTTGGATTTATCTCGTCTGAACATCTGCAAGTATTCACGAGGTTGCAGAGAATTAAACAGAAACTTTTATATATAATATATATATGGATTATTTTAAAGAATTGTGAGGGGTGGATAGTTTAACCACAGTGAATCTGAAGGGTATTGTTAAGTTGATTGTAAAGTTTAGGAACATTTTAGAATCATCGTCGTATGAAAGACGGAACAATTAACTTTCTCTACATTCTCAAATTTCAGATATTTCAAAAACTTGCAATCAACCTACGTTAAACAACAATAACCTAAATATTAAAAAGTTCAAGAATAAAAACACCACACAATTTTCTTTGAAAGCACGTACTTGTTAGGCACTGGACAGCGCGGGCACAGTTTTGCCAGCATGTCGACGAGTTCTCCTCGGTGGAGGCTACATTCTGCGCACACATATCTTTGGCCACCAGCTGAACGTGTCTCATAAACTAAAATGTGAGCATCTGCCATGTCCCTCACGTCCACATATGCCTGAGTTAAGTTCGCGTACGTCTTCGCTGACCCTGAGTTTCATCCATTGTTCTCCTATTAAATCACTGGTATTCCATTAAATATGTAGCTAACCAGCCATGTCTTGTTGGGTATTTTCGAGTGGGGAAAAATACCAAAACCAGAGAAACAAACACCACAGAGCCAATGCTCTGTTTCCACTGTTCCAGGATCTTTTGTGCACAGGAAAGCTTTAAAAACAAAATGACTCAACAGTCTATTACACAGCGATAAAAATCATTCCATTCAATAAAATATAAAGCCTGAAACAACATTCATCCTCTTTGCTGAGAGGGATTTACCAAAACTTACATTTACCCATCAAAACAAAAACTCTGTCTTTTCTCTCTACCTGAGAGTTCACTGTGCTGGGTTTACTGTTGTAAAACCCATTTTACATTTATTGTTGTGAAAAACATTTTACACATACTGCTGTAAAATATTTTTACATTTACATCTGAGTGAAATCCCTTTTTTTTACATTCCTGGATTTTCACATTACATAAAAACTTATGCGTTCTTTTCTTTTTGCATCTCAATGCAAATCCAATTTCATTAATAAAATCTATGCACTACTGTGCAATGTTTTCACCTGCTTCATGTGCGCTCCCCTCATTTTTCATTTATGCACTGCTGTGCTTTCAATACAATACCACACAAAACTTGCTGAAGCTCTGCGCAGCCACTACTCCATTACATTCTTTTCCCTTGCTCTCTCTTGCACATACAGTATGCAGCCTCAATGAGCATCACACAAAAAAAACAACTCACACAGCAACAACACTAACGCTGCCACAATAGCTTAAAAACATACAAAATGCATAGTGCGTATGCACAATGCACAAAACTACACACGCTATACGCTGCTGCCGCAGCCACAATACGCCACAACAAAAAAATAACATTACACCTTTTTTTTTTTTTTTGCACGCAGGCACAACTAAAATAACGACTACAGCACGCCCTGTTCTACATTAAAAAATACATCACACGCAGCCACCACGGTGAGTAGGCACATTACATAAAACCGCTGCACGTTACCATTATACTACAATATATATCACATATATAAAAAATATATAAGACTATACGCCCATGACCATTTAAAACGGGCCTCCACCAAACAATACGAATAGCATTAAAAACCATAAGTTCATCCATCCGGAGGTCAACACAAAAGTCGTTTACTCCACGCAAAATTAAATTGACGCAGGCCCGTGCACCTTCAAGGATCGACGGCTGACAACACGCAACCAGATCGGACGATGGAGATTGATATCGGAAGGCAGTTTAATGCTGAGCTTTACCTCCCGATATGTCAGAGATGCTGATGTCAGGTGAGAGCCATGCGTCTTCACCAAATCGCATCGGAGCCCTTTGCCGGAATATTCTGTTGCCGGAAGGTTGGCGCGATATGTTTCAGGCGGCCGGAAAACACATGATCCGTTTCGCTGCTGAGATGGCGCCCGATGCTGCCCACGTCCGCCTGCAACTTGCAGTTGGAATTAACATTCCAACACTCCCCTTTAATTTCAACTGCTGGGCGTTCAATCTTACCCAAGCACTTTCTCACATGGAGGGATTCCCCAACACTGCTGTTAGAAAAAAATATCTTCCTCACATAGAGGGATTCACCAACTGCTTCTGATGCAGTTCCAAAAACAACAAAGTTGTCTTCCTCTTAATAGAGGGATTAACCTGAAACTGTGCTTAAGAGCACCTTCCTCATGACAGAGGGATTCACCATAACAATGTGCTGAAGAGCACCTTCCTCTTGACTGAGGGATTCACCATAATAATGTGCTGAAGAGCACCTTCCTCTTAACAGAGGGATTCACCTGTGACTATGCTGAAAAGCATCATCCTCTTGACAGAGGGATTCACCAAATGACCGCTTCAAATGCAGTTCCAAAACAAACAATCATTGCACTGCTGTGTGTGCAAACTCATTACAATGTTCTTTTATGCTGCTGCATATTCTCTGCTGCACTGTTGTGCCATCTTCTTTACTGCGTCTACCCCACACTGCTGTGTCTACACTTGCATTTCAGATGCAAACAACACACTCACTGCACTTACATTTACTGCTGTAAAAAAAATTTATTTTACATGTGTTGCTGTCCATTACTTCTTGCTGCTGCCCATAACTTCTTGCTGCTGCATTTTCTTATTTGCATTGCTGTGTGCTTCTCCTTCTTGCCATCATGCTGCTGTCCATAACTTCTTGCTGCTGCATTTTCCATATTCACTGCTGTCCATACCCATAACCATAGACTGTCATCCCTGGGTTTTTATTTGCTGCTGCGTTGCCTCTGCAATTTGCACTGTCGCTGCCTTTTGTTTCATCATACTGCTGTGCCCATACTCTTGGCACTTCATTCTCCACACAAAAAAAATAACACGGGCTGCTGCCTTTTCTTATGCACCCTTGCTTCACACAATCTTAGTCTTCATTCAAAATTTTTTTTTACACAATGCATTGCTGTGCAATTCCTTTGGCTTTCTGCTACCACACACATTCTTATACATCCAGTGTGCATTAAAAATCTGCTGTCCATTTATTTCTTTATGCATTTCTTTGCATGTTGCATTGCATAAAAAAAATTACATTTTTTTTACTGCTGTGTAACAAAAATTTCATTGCATTCTCAGCCACTGGGCATTTACGCTCTGCTGCGTTTTGCCTTCTTCTCATTTTCTTCTCATTGCTTTGCATTTTCATTCCCAATACAAAACATTTCATCTGCTGTGCATTACACTCATTCTACTGTGAGTATATTCTCTCACTTTACATAGAAGGGAAACTACCTTCCATTGCTATGCATTTCAATGCATGTGCACCACAAAAAAAATTTCAAACTGCTGTTCATTCTAATCCATTTGCTCCAAAAAAAAAATTCCAAACTGCTGTTTTGTATTCTATCTTCCCACTGCTGTGAGGGTCTCCATGCTTTGCATTTTTCTCTTATCTCGCTGCTGCTCTTTACATTTCAGCGCTGCCATCTTTTCTTCTTTATGCATTTCTGTGCATATTGCATAAAAACAAAGCAAAAACATTGTTGATTTCATCACTGCTGCATATTACCTTTCAGAGGGATTAACAAAGATTTCATTTGCAACTGCTGCGCTGCAATACATCCTCCATCAACAAATGACTGTTAATACAGTTCAGCAAACAACAAAAAAAATTCAAGCTCCCCTTTAGTGTATGCTTTATCTTCTTTCAGCAGACTCTTCTCAAAATAAATTTAGATCCACTGGGGAGTTCAAGGGGCTTTCAGATTGCCTTTCCTTCCTTCTCCATACTTGTGTAACTTTCTTCTTTTGCATGGGTCTAGCTTGCATAGGAGCCCATGTTAAGTTACATTCACGTGCCATATGCCCAATGTTATGACACTTAAAACATTCTACATTTTTCATGAATAACATTTCATGATTTCTTCTAAAATTGTTTCTTGGAGGTTGTCGTAGACCACAACATCTATCTCCATGAAATGCTCTACAATCTTTTGCCATATGACCAAAGTTTGAACAAGCATAACAATAACCATAAAATGAACTTTGGTACCTGGAAGATGGAGGTTTCCTTGATGTACTTCTGAAGCCTTGCTGCTTTGAGATCCTTTGATGATCACCATTGCCTCTTGCCTTTTTGCCATCAGCTACATTTCTTCTTGGAGCTGGTTTTCTACTTGGAGCAGGATTCCTTCTATTGCTGCCTTCATTTTTCTCCTTGCCTTTGCTGGAACTAGGAGCATCACCATCTCTTTCTGGCTTCTTCACATCTCCTTTGCTTAAAGCATCCTCATCCTTGTTTGAGAGTTCACCTACATACCCAAGTCCTGATTTATCAAATGGAGATCTGTGATAGTTGAGCATGTCATCCAATGCTTGAGAGCTCTTCATGATCTTGTTCATCCCTTCAACCTTTTTTCTGAGGAGGACAATCTCTTCTTCTAACTTTTCACATTCATTATTTTTCTTTGTAAGTTGTCCCTCAGTTTCTTTCTTGCTACGAGTAGCTTCAGCTGCTACTATTTTGAAGGAGATAATATCAGTCTTCATTTTGGAGATTTCTTCATCTTTTGCTTGACTGCTCTTCACTTTCTTTTCAGCTCCTTGTGCCTGCTTCTTGGCTTCTTGTAGTTCGGACTTAAGGGAGGAGACCTCTACCTTGTACTGTCCAATCTCTTCCACAAGCTTATTCATTCTCTTGTGTCTTTGTTCAAGTTGACTTGTCAAGGCATCTGCCTGCTTCTTTGCACTATTCAGCTGATTTGTCATAGATATGACTTCTTCATGATGCTTCCTTTTGCTTTTATCAATTAAATTCTTAAGCTTTGTAAGCTCTTCATCCCTTTCTTTTACTTGAAGCTTGATGAGGTCAAGCTTTTCATTCTCAACTTCTATGATGGGTTCTTCTTGACTCATTGTCATGGTCAGTGCTCCCTTTGCATGAAGGTCATGCAGTCTGTCCCATATATCCTTTGCTGATGTATATTTTCCTAGATTCCTCTTCACAGAATCAGGGAGTCCATCCAAGATAGTCTTTGCTGCTTGTGCATCATACTCCATGGATTCTTTATCCATCTTGCTATCATCAATCACTGACTCCCAGACTTCAATTCCCTCAAACATTAGGAAGGCCCTCATCCTTATTTCCCATACATCAAAGTTTCCATCAAACTTTGGGGTTTCAAATAGAATGTATTCTAATGGATTGCCTTCTAGTTTAGTAGGGGAGGGAGACACATTTTTAGCAGGCTTGGAGGCTTTCTTCTTTGACCTTGCCATTCTTAACTAGGCTTTAAATACTTGACTGTGTTTTCTTTTAAAATACCTGATTGTCTTCAGCAACTATACACAAAAAAAACTGAGAAATACCTGAATCTTTTTGCTGAATCTTCACACTGCTGGAGAAGCTTTACTGCTGCTGCAACAAGAGTCTTTCCTTCAGCTTCCTTGACACTTCAAAGAGCCTGAACCTGCTCTGTCACCATCAAAGAGCTTGGACCACCTCTGATACCACTGTTGGGTATTTTCGAGCGGGGAAAAATACCAAAACCAGACAAACAAACACCACAGAGCCAATGCTCTGTTTCCACTGTTCCAGGATCTTTTGTGCACAGGAAAGCTTTAAAAACAAAATGACTCAACAGTCTATTACACAGCCATAAAAATCATTCCATTCAATAAAATATAAAGCCTGAAACAACATTCATCCTCTTTGCTGAGAGGGATTTACCAAAACTTACATTTACCCATCAAAACAAAAACTCTGTCTTTTCTCTCCACCTGAGAGTTCACTGTGCTGGGTTTACTACTGTAAAACCCATTTTACATTCACTGCTGTGAAAAACATTTTACACATACTGCTGTAAAATATTTTTACATTTACATATGAGTGAAATCCCTTTTTTTTACATTCCTGGATTTTCACATTACATAAAAACTTATGCGTTCTTTTCTTTTTGCATCTCAATGCAAATCCAATTTCATTAATAAAATCTATGCACTACTGTGCAATGTTTTCACCTGCTTCATGTGCGCTCCCCTCATTTTTCATTTATGCACTGCTGTGCTTTCAATACAATACCACACAAAACTTGCTGAAGCTCTGCGCAGCCACTACTCCATTACATTCTTTTCCCTTGCTCTCTCTTGCGCATACAGTACGCAGCCTCAATGAGCATCACACAAAAAAAACAACTCACACAGCAACAACACTAACGCTGCCACAATAGCTTAAAAACATACAAAATGCATAGTGCGTATGCACAATGCACAAAACTACACACGCTATACGCTGCTGCCGCAGCCACAATACGCCACAACAAAAAAATAACATTACACCTTTTTTTTTTTTGCATGCAGGCACAACTAAAATAACGACTACAGCACGCCCTGTTCTACATTAAAAAATACATCACACGCAGCCACCACGGTGAGTAGGCACATTACATAAAACTGTTGCACGTTACCATTATACTACAATATATATCACATATATAAAAAATATATAAGACTATACGCCCATGACCATTTAAAACGGGCCTCCACCAAACAATACGAATAGCATTAAAAACCATAAGTTCATCCATCCGGCAGTCAACACAAAAGTCGTTTACTCCACGCAAAATTAAATTGACGCAGGCCCGTGCACCTTCAAGGATCGACGGCTGACAACACGCAACTAGATCGGACGATGGAGATTGATATCGGAAGGCAGTTTAATGCTGAGCTTTACCTCCCGATATGTCAGAGATGCTGATGTCAGGTGAGAGCCACGCGTCTTCACCAAATCGCATCGGAGCCCTTTGCCGGAATATTCTGTTGCCAGAAGGTTGGCGCGATATGTTTCAGGCGGCCGGAAAACACATGATCCGTTTCGCTGCTGAGATGGCGCCCGATGTTGCCCACGTCCGCCTGCAACTTGCAGTTGGAATTAACATTCCAACATGTCTAACATTACCCACCTGTCAAATATTTCATAATATGAGCAGTGCTGGCGTTCATGGTGGATTGCAACAGTGGGCTTAGAACCAGACATGGATTGATGACTACCATATCCAAATTCCTTCTCTCAGCAATCTCCCAAGCAGATTTCTCTGCCAACGTCTTTGCATAACAATACCAGTTCTGCAATGAGCCACACCAAGAAACAAATTAGCCCATGGGATTCCACCAGTATCTACATAGAATTTATATTTAGATGTGTTGTTAAAGCCAAAGTAATGAATACATTGGTGTGTATGCAGTAGTCCAGATCGCTCCAGCAATCGTCATCGACAATGGCGAGAGGGTCTCTGTGAGGGTTCATGTACACCGCACTGATAGAAGATGTAAATACTACGCGCTTCACCCCCATTTCTGCGCACGCCTCCATAACATTTCTCGTTCCTTTTACCGCTGGCTCTATCACCTGATTCTGCATCATTATAAACAATATTTCATCTGTACTGTCGGGTGGATCATCAATTTGCTTTTTGACAGAGAAACTGTGTATCTTGATTAAAATGACCAGTTTCAGAGAAACTCTGTATCTTGATTAAAATGACCAGTTTCGAGTGGAAGCTCCACCTGGGGACGAACATCTTATGTTTCCCTCATAATGTTCAACCCTAAACCTCTGTCGTTTCAATTGAAAAAAACATAGTTTCTCTAAATGAAAAAAAAGATTGACAACACAAATATTCAATATGTGCATTCATAAATTTGAAAACCCAAGAAAGAAATATGAATATAAGAGATGATATGATATGTATATATGAGAGGAGAAATAATAATTACAGGGTCATCGTTGAGAAGGCAAGCCATGTGAAAAACACCATGACATCCTCGAATAACTGTGACTAAGCTCTGGTAATCGAGAATATCAGGTTTCACAATCTGCAGTCTCTCTTTCGCCCCTTCCAGTTCTCTCAGATGCTCATACTTGCCATCCTCTGTATTTCAATCTTGAAATAGTTAGAATCCATTCCATTCAAACTAAACAGAGTTTACACACAATTATGTCATTGAAAAAAAACAAGTGGCTGTTACGAGGAGGTCCTGGGATCAATTCACAGTGAACCTAGTTATGGGCGAACCTAATCAAGATTATGTTGGTGAAAGTAGTAAATATAACCTACCGGGATTGCCACGTACTGCCCCCCTGACAGAATAGCCTTTGCTGAGGAGTTTCTTGACCACCCACGAGGCAATGAATCCCCCTGCTCCAGTCACACAAACATCTTGATCTGATCTCATTGTTTATTGCAGGCCGCAATCTAGATGAAGCAGTGAACTGTAAATGCCTAACTTGGGTTTCTTAATGAGGTGTGGGAAATGAAGGGGAGAGATCATATCCTTTTAAAGAACATGAAGCAGGGGTGGGAAGATACTCAGAAAATACTCAGAAGGCTTAAGCTAACCTTACATTGGAAAGTCAAGGTTGCCACCTAAACGTGTTGTTGGGGCAGCCGACGCAGGCTAAAAAGTTGTTGAGTAATTACTTGAGAAATGCAAAATGAAAGCTGAATAAGTCTGGCGAGGGCATGGAACAATAAAATATAATCTGCTTCCATGAAGGAGGAGGATTATTGAAATAATGAAAACACAGGCGGAGGATTCCTTCTACATGTTGTGGAAGAATTGGTTTGAGTGTTTAGGCTAAAACAGAAACGTGTCAGTCGCTGATAAATTGAAACCTCGGTCGTGTTATATTAAATTGGGTCTGGATTGACTTAATGTTTCTTTATACTGCGCACTTTCCCAATATTTTATTCTCACTGCACATGGCTCCGCGCACTTTCCCAATATTTTCTTCTCACTCGCTCACTTATGATTGCAGTTGTCTATAACGCGACTTTTTGAAAGTCTTTCCGGCGGGTTTTTCCGGTCGAAATCCGGCAGGAATTTATTGGAATCGCAAGTTTGATAGCTAGTTTCTAGACAATGAAAGCGTCGCAGGGGTTTTTCAGAGTGCTGAATCCAAATATGCAGTTAAAAAACCATTTTAACTGCAACAAATCAAGATTTAACCTCAATTTCTTCCGCCGGATTCCGTCACCGGAATCTCCAAAAAGTCGCATTATAGACAACTCCCTTATGATTAGGTTTGAAAAAAAATATTTATAGTAATAAAATATATATTAGTTTGGATTTGGATTCACTCTATGACTTTCCCACTATTGTTCTGTCGGTCGACGCAACGAACGGCGGAACTTGGAAGCTTACAACAGCTCCTTTTGTCCAGAGAGCGATACCTTCCACCGAGAGAATGAACCATTTAACGTTGCAATTATTACCGATTTGTATTTTCTTTGTATTCTGAAATTGGAATCTCATTTCTTCAGTTTGAAACGTGAACGTTACAGTTATTAGAAATTTGTATTATGAAGGTGGAATCTCGTTCGTTTAGGACACACCGCACCCTTATGGTGAGTAGATTCTATAGTATTCCGGTCAAGAAACGTATAGTTTGTGACTTCAGCTTAAATTGGTGATTTTACCCCGTAAACTCAAAGAGTAGGCTTACACCGTGTATCGTAACTATGTATAACTTCTTATAACGCCCCGCGCTGAGGTAAGAAAAACAAAACATGAAACTATGAAATGATGTGCTTTTTATTTCTCCATGGACCCATCGAGTTAAGATTTAGATTTTCAGTTGTTTTAGGTTTATTACTTTTAGTCTTTTAAGAGGAAGAAGTGTTGAGGTATGAAAAACAAAAACAAAACATGTAGTTATGAAATGATGTCATGTCAATGCTAACATTTAGAGTTTTAGTTGTTTTAGGTTTATTACTTTTAGTCTTTTAAAAGGAGGAGGAAGTGTTGGGTAAGAAAAACAAAATATGAAATTATGAAATGATGTCATGTTAATGTTTTTTATTTCTCTTACAAGATCCAAGTTCTTAAGGAAAGCATATCAGTTGGGAGTAGCAACACAATGTGTTGCCAATTGTATGGTAGACATCATGCAGAGACATTTGAGGAAGCTTGGGTACCATTAATATATATCTACACCCAAGGAGGAAGCATGTTTAATTAGGAAAAAATCCTAGCCACTTCCATTCATATAAGAGTAGAAAAAGCTCAAAATCTATTTGTATGGAGAAAACTTCAATTCTACATGGCATCATATTTTCTAAATGGTGTATGCTTGAGGTTTTAATTTGACTTATGAGATGGACCTTCTCTCTAGATGTATTGTCTATGCAAATATATTGCAAGAATTTATGGGAAACTAGTTACAGGGAACTTTATCATGAGACAACTAAACGATTTATCTCTCCCTTGTACCACATTCTCTTTGACATTGAGTCACCTTACATGTCCAATTTAGATAAGGAAACATTGTAGTTGATTAGTTCACACTAGTAGATGCTACATACACTAGAGTATTGGAATCTCAAAAACCTCCGTATCAACTTCCTGTATTTGTCACTTACAAAGTGATCCTACAGGAGGTAGCATGTCAATTGATAATGGGACTTGGAGGCATTACAGTCTGGATAATGAAAGCACCATGGCTTGCTTTTCTAATCTATGTGGGCACATATTTTATAAAAATATATAAAGACGCAAAAGTTGAAGCCACTAATTTGGATGCCTCAGATGTCGTGAGCATGGTTTCCATAGATATGAACTTAGAGGCATTGCAATGGATCATTATAAGTAGGCAAACTTTAATTGGCCATATATATTAAGCATTTATGAAGAGGAAGAAAAGATCAAAAAAAATTATAATGCTGCAATAGTTGTAGAGGCATAGAAGAAGGACAACAGTTGCCAACCCACAAATGGAGTTGAACCTATCAATGAAGAGTCATACAATGAAAAATATTCCAAAGAAAATAAGGTTTCCCAAAAGGAGGAAAGAGAAAAGGAAGCAGTGATGAAAGAGAGGGAGAAAAAAGTAAAAGTAGAACAAAAGGTAAAATGAGAAGAGGAGGGAAACAAGAAGAGGAAAGGAGTAAACAAGTAGAAGAAAAGAAAAAGAAGCAGGAGGAAGAAAAAAGGAAACAAGAAGAAGAAATTAATAGGGGGGAGGAACAAGAAGAAGATTAAAGAAAATAAGAAGAGGAAAGACTAACAAAATATATAGTCGATAAAAAGGCACAAGAGGAAACCCAATAAAAAGAGTAGGTTGATAAGGAATATCAAGTTATATTTACTCTATCATGGATGTTGGGCTTGTTTCCCCAGGTCTTGTACCACTCACCAGAGGACACCTTCCACTTGGAGAGATGAGAATCTCAGCTAGTGAAGAAAGTCAAGTTTTATACCTTGCAAACTTCAGGTTTCATCATGGCTCTAGCAAAATTGTTCAAGAAAGACGCAGGTAGTTAGCTCGAGAACTGGAAATGCCAATCTTAGTGACTAGTGAACAATATATAGTGTTAGATACTATGGACAATCCTATAGTAATAACTTCAAAAGGATCAACTTTCTCCACTGTTATGGAAAGAAACATCAAGCATCTACTAAATAAGGTCAAAGATCTGGAAAACCTGACTAATTCACAACAAGAGAATGAGAGGCTTCATAAAGAGAATCAAACTTTCTAAGCCTCAAGCTCTAATGAGGGTGATTTTTGAGGAGTAGCACTAGAGGAAAACAAAGTGCTATAAGATATTATGAAGCAATTGTACAAATAAATGTTCACACATCAGAGGATAGCCTCCATTCTTATGGCCATTCAAAATCCTCTCAAGAAAAAAGGTACACTACTAAAGGAAGCCTCAACTATTGTGGACATAATGTATGAATGGAACACAAAGTATCCTATTGCACTAGTTGATTTACCAAGAAAGGATGAGATAGGAAAGGAAATGGATAAGGCAGAAGCTAGGTTGGTTATCCAATCCCAAGAGAAATTTGGGAAATATGTAGTCAGAATACTGAGCAATTATCAACAACATCATAACATGGTAGAACTTCCTATCAGGTCTCACAAAATAGTCCCCATTGGAGCACATGGGGAAATAAGGGTAGAGAAAGACATCCAATCAGAAATTTAGGAGATGATAGATGGACAAAAACTAGCTATCATTCAAAGGGACCTTCAGCCTATTAGGGAAGTTAATATGGAAATTGTGGTGAAACGAAGAAAGTTGTACACAATGCTCACCACACTATTCCACTGAGTACAATCAGATATGAAAATTATAGTGTTTGGTTCTTTCAAGAGTGATATCACCTATGAAAATATGATATTGAGCGAACTCTTATCCATAACTACCGATTACAAAGCATGGCATGCTTACCTAACTCAAGAATTACAATTTCAAGCCTCACCTTTGTCTATTTTGGAATTAGTGTCATAAAGGAGGTTTGTTTTATTATCTTGAATATTCATGTAATTATGTAAATTAAATAGAAATAGAATTAAAAGTAAAATAGAAATTATATATGAGAGAAGTTGAAAAGTCACGAGGATAATTGAAAAGTCATGAGAAAAGTTGAAAATTCATTGAAGGTGAAGAGTCATATAACTTTGTATAAATATACACTGAAGGCTAGTTAGAAAGGGCTATTAGTTTTGGACTCCCTAGATCACTTTGAAGGGGAAAGCTTGTAAATTTATTTTTAAGATCAAGTTACAGTTTTCCCTTCCCACTATCGGGTCTCTTGGATACTTTGTGTAGTTTTGCATGGGATACTCAGCATCAATATTGAGAAGCTCCTTTGGGGGGAGGCAAACATCTCATCCATGTGTCATTAAACATTGTAAAATTATTATAGAACCTTGAAAACATTTTGAACCTTAATTTAACATAAAAAAAATACACGATTGATTTCATGACATCCTTTGTTATTAAAATATTGATTAAAATCTCCTCAACTTTGAGGTTATCAATTGAGGAACAAGGTTTTAACACCCACTTTTCCATTATAGGAATGTCCTGGTGCGCGGAGGTTATCTCGCATGCCTTGGCCAACCTACAGCCCAGACTCTTAAATACATGCATGTTGTTATAGTTGTGGTGGTGGAGTATATTGGAGTAGAGAGGCGAGGGTAAGGCATTCTCCTCCCCTCATCATCCTGAACTTCTCATACTGCTAGCTTTTGTTTGGCTTACAATGGAGGGTGTGGTCTTTAGCTATTGCTGTGATGGTGTTGATTATTTTTCTGAGAGTTCCTAAGAGTGGTGGGTCTGCAATTTGTAGTGATGGTTGGTGGTTTTTTGCTTAAAGACTTGAGGGTGGTGAGTCTACAATTTGTGGTAACAATGTTTTTCTTGTGGAAGGGTGTTTGACACCCTACTCCTCCTCTGGGGTGGTGTTGATGATGCTGGACCCACCAACATGTCAGGGGATCTCCCTGGTAAGAAGTCCCAACTGCACCTCAGACCATTTGGTGTAGGAGTCCCTATAGTGGGTTGTATGGTATCGCCTTGATCGGAGTTGTGCACAAAGGAAAGAAGGATGTCCTTGTTGGTAGTAAGGGTGTGACCAACGCAACAAGCCAAGGAAGGTGCATGAAGCATTCTAACACACAGAAAGGGGAATGAGTGTGCCCCTTAGAAACATGTGGAAACACGCGGCTTGAAAGAGAACACATGAGAAAAGATACATCACATGCTGGAATGCAGGGAAGCCAATGATCCAAAGTGATGGTTAAACCAACAACACATCTCAGTAAGACTCATACATAGATATATAGAAAGATTCCATATATACATGCGTAAGAAAACATCTACATATATTATTAGAGTAACCAAGATAGTTGAAATACAATAACAACATATTCATGAAATGTGTTGGCTCTATTATATTAAGAAATTAAAAGTTCCAATAATACACACAACCATGTCCAACTACTAGTCCGAACAACGGAATGTTACAGTCACTGTCACCTGCTCCTCCAAAGAGATATACTAGCTCTTCATTGTGTAGAAGCCAAGGCTCATTATAATATACTCCAAACATTCTCTAAGATACACCTAGAGGAAGCTTGGCTCCCAAAAGCCTATACAATGAGTTATGAGGTTCTATAAATAGAAAGGAGGGGGGGTGACCCTTGACATTCCCCTTTGTGACTCTTCACCTACCCTCATGACTCTTTAACTACTACATGACTGTTACATTCGACCATCGACACTTGGTCTTTCACTTTTACAATATGTTACATTACAATATACACATGTACCCATGTGAGAAAAAATAGGCTAGAGAAGGCCATGCTAGCTATCACTACGGCTTAGACAACTGTGGGAAGACCAACTCTTTGACATCCTCGCGATGATCGATGGTGGCGAACTAATGCCAAGCTTGGTAGTTTGTGATGGTGTCTGCGTGCTCAATGGTGACATCCTGCTAAAAGCGAGCTCTTGCCTCTGTTGCATCTGGGTACACTGATTTGGCTCCTTTTTCCAACTCATCTGATAACATGTGCATCATATTCTTGAGGTCAATCGAGACAACAACATACTAATGCATAGTTTCTGCATTTATCTCCAAGTGTGTGTTGGTGGCTATGCACATCAGCTCGTCGAAGTACATGTCCAGCTCCAGTTAGACTTGGTTCTTTGTCTTCGCCTTGGTGGGTGTGCCAATGGATGGGATCGCATGCATGTGCACAATGACATCGATGCTCCTAAAAATCCATGCATGTGATAGACAACAATGCTCACCTTGTTTGCTCTGTGCCAGCTATTGGGATAGGTCTATAACCTGTATGGCCAAAATTTCATCAGTCTGTGCATGTTGTGCCTCCTACAGCTATTGCGCTTCCTTTTCTCGTATGTACAACTCCTATTCTTCCTTGATTTGCCGCTTCAACTCCTTCTATGTTCCCTATATCCTATGTTTCTCTCTTTTCCTTTGTGTGATCCTCTTGTTGCACTTTTGCCTCTTACCCTCAATCTCCAAAGTTGCTTTCATCAACAATGAATCTACGTTGAACTTGTAGCTTTTCTCGGCCTCTGCGTTGTTAACAATCTTCCTCATGCTTTGGTCATGCACAGTTTTGCTACCTTCTGTTGTTGTTGATGGTGCTGCTATTTCATCTTGATATCCTTGTCTATGAACAACTTGGTGTCTTCATAGATATGCATGTTCATAGACACTCACTCAACTACATCTCCAGTTGTGCTCTCAATGATGCGCTTTGACCCTGCTCTCCTCGAGGCCATTTCACCTATGAATAATGCACAATGTTCACTAGGAGGTTGGGAGACTGACTGCCAAAACTAAACAAGGCACAGTTTGTGCTATTAGGAGGCTGACTGACTACTGGAATTGTGTAAGGAAAACCTGGAGGCTAGTGTTGGGCTAGATTTTCACAGTTTCTGGAGGGAATATAGAGCCTTCACTTCCAGAAATGTGCATTTTCTAGCCGGGAAAGGTAAGGTCTGGGCCAAGGCACCCCAGACCCGCCGACGAGCGACCGAAAACATGAGAAGTCTGAATGCATGGAAAGCTGAGTGCAAACAAGAGTGAATCATCATGCATGCAAATAGTGAGTGCAGGATTTGGAAAACAGGAACACAAGCATGTGTGTGAAGCGAGTCACTGCAATGACGACCATCGGTGCAGAAACAGTGTCATTCATGTGACAACAGTGAGATGCAATGAAAAAATGAAATAGTGCTTCTATAAGATAACATGCATGAAAATGGAAACAAGCATTCATTGAAATCAAGAAGACAACACTTACACAAAGTGAAATACAAAAAGCGACAGAAACGCAGAACAAGACATGAAAAGAAAACTTATCTTGAAAAAGTTGAGCTGAATGTGCCAAAGAGTCCTAGATGTGATGTGGTATGTGAGAGCTACAAGATTGATGTGAGGAATGAACTCTGCAGCGTTCGGCCAATGAGTTTTGATAAGATCGAGGTTATGACGCGCATGCCATAAATCTAGTAAAAAATGACACTTGGAAGGACTCGGTTTCTAAAATTATCTTTGCATGTAACCTCCAATTGCTAAAAATAGATCCCTAAAATCTAGGGATGCTTTTCAGGAAAAGAAACCCATGCATCCAAATCAGGATTGCTCTGTCCCAGAGGGAACCGGTCAACCTGGCAACACATGCAGCAATTTTCAAGCCCGGGATGAAATTTGCATAGTTTCTAGGCTGAGCAAGGCTGGATGTCCATCAAGCATTACGCAATTTCTGGGGTCAGCAGGTCACTGTCTCCCAGAATTGCGGAATTTATGGACTGAATCCTAGTGTTGGGCTGGATTGCGCAATTTTCTGAGGGAGGGTTGCCTGGATGGATTACGCAATTTTAGAGCTCAACAGACAGCCCAGCAGGATTGTGCAATTTCTGGAGGGAAGGTTGGTTCCCCTCTAGAATTGTGCAATTTTTAGGGTGATCATCTCAGCCAAAAAATTGCCTAAGTCTAGAATGACAGCCTGTGGGTGGGAGACAAACAATTTGACATGCACAGGATGTTGAATCACTGAAACTTGGCGGAAGCCTATGTACTTGATAATGCAATACATGCTACTAAGGATGGTTGGTAAGGAGGCTCCAAAAAAAAGCTAAGGAAAAATTTTAGAGGGTGGTTGTAACCACTACAACACTTGGTGACACACTGGTAGAACTCCAACTCTCTAAACGGACCCTGCTTTGTGAAAATAAATTCTAACTCCTCCGCAAGTGTTGTTCAGTTCTCTGATCATCTTGGTTTCCACACTAGCTTGCTTGGAACATGTAGCATCTACCATGATCTTGGTTGGTCAACACACATTCCAAGCCAAGTCAACATAGTTGTTTCAATTGGGGATGAGGTGTATATTGGTACACAAGCAATATGACAGTCATAGTTTAAGTTTCATCTCTAGTGTTTCTCCACTACCAACAAGCCTAAACATTACCCCTGTGGAGTCACATAGGAAACTAAGCATCACTCCCCTGCCAATGAGCATTGTCAGTACCTCAGCGAAGTTGCTTGCATCACCTCTCTACTGATGAAGCCTTTCTCTTCTTTCACCTTATTCATTTTTCCTTTTTTCAAAATTTTTCATTTTTTCATTTTTTTCATTTTTTTCATTTTTTTAACAACTATGCATAGCACTTATTCATTTTGGAGGCAAAAGAGGGATCTCGACTTATTGAGAGTAGAATAGGTTGTTCTTTCAGAGAATTTTTTTGTATATACCTCTGTTGACAATGTTGGACCTGCCAACATTCAAGGGATCACCCCGGTATGAAGTCCCAACTAGACCTCACACAATTTGGTGTGGGAATCCCATCCGGTAAAGGGATAGGGTGGGAGTGAGTCCCAAGTCGACTTGGGAGGAAGCCCCAACTCTGTTAGGAACACACAACACAACGAGATGTGCACAGCTTCTGGAGAAAAAAGTCCACAAGGGTGTGTTAGTCACAACACACAAAGAAGGGTAACACGTACAACACTCAGCGGATGAGTTCGCGCGAGTGCAATGGTTGTTATAGCAAGTTTTATGTGAAAGTTCTATCTGATTTCCGGGGAGGTAACCAACACAGGCGAGACAACCTTAACAACATATACAACACATTTTCATTAACATATATGTATTACAACAAGTAAATGAGTTCAACTGTTAAGCACAGGTTAAAGCAACATGCATTACAAGTGTTCAAGGTTAGTCTTACAACAGTTACAATACATGTGGGAAAACGTGTTGGCCTGTTAGCAGGCTTCTGAATTAAGAAAAAATTCCAAGATACATTGTTACACCATACATCACTAACCCCGTGAGCAGGGCATTGGAGCCACTACTTACTCCTCAAAGAAAAGATTATAGATTCTCAAGGCTATGCGGGAGGAGTTGAGGTGAAAAGCCCTTTACATGTACAAATGAGGGGGTATTTATAGCCAAGGGTGAAACTTACCCTTGTGGTTGTTCGAATACCCTCATGACTATTTGACTTCCATGACTTTTCAACTCTCCATGACTCTTCACACAACAAGTGGGTCTCTTGTACTTCCACGTAACATGACATTGATTGACAGTATGGCCCATAGTAGAGATTTGGATGACATGACTCATGACAAGACTCGACATGACAATGCTGGTGGACTCGTGCTGCTATTGGTGTGCATGTTGAGTTGTAGTGTTGTTGGGTGATGGATGTCCTCATGGTGTGTCACAGCTTCACATCCACATGGCTAAGTGCGCAGAGTGTTCAATGGTCATTGGTTCGCTTGATGTTGCATTCACACATTGCTCCTTGCTTGTATGTTGGTAAGCTTGACAGGTTTGTCCATTCACGAAATTTGCATGATCATCCATTTATCTGTCTGTGAACACATCTTGCATGTTTTCTTGTTCATCTGTCCGCGAACACATCTTTGCATGATCATCCGTTCACGAGCACATCTCTTTGCATGCATCGTTTGTTCGTTTGTCGAACATGTCCTTCTGCATGTGCTCCCTTTGTTCATCACATCGATCGTCATGCCATGTTTGTTTGTGTACCTGTATCTACAGTCACTCATGATAAGACGACATCAAATCCATAAACCTCCTAGTCTACCATGATGCATGATCATTTCAGAGGCAGGTGACCAGGAGAGGAGACAAGATTGCAAGCTGGGATGGAGGCTTCGGGCAGTGCTGATGAAAACTATGTAACATTCACTGGGTGATGAAGATGGGAAATCGAGATTCACAGTGACTGTCTGCGAGGTCTGGCTCAGTTGGAGGACAAAACTACGTTGTTTTTTAGAAGAGAACTCTGGGCTGTAGGAAGGCTGGGCAAGCAAAATCTGTGCAATTTCCAGAAGAGTGGGTAGCGGGATCTTGGCAGCCAAAATTGCATAGTTCCTGGAGGGAACTGACAATTGGTTGTTGGGTCAATGACAACAAAAACTACACAATTCTTGAGGGAAACTTTTAGTGAGTTGCCGAGAGCTTGGCAACAAAAACTGTGAAATTCCTGGAGGGAACTAGGAGTCAGCTGCTGGAGCTTGGCAAAAAAAACTGTGCCATTCTTAGAGGGAACTAGTAGTCGGCTGCGAGGAGCTGCTGGTGGGAAAAACTACACTAATGCTAGGAGGTTGGCCTATTGGTCACCTCTGCACAGTTTTTGAGTTGAGGCAGTAGAGGGCTTGCTCATGAAAACTTCGCAGCTTTCCAAGTGAGAAACC
This sequence comes from Pinus tabuliformis, assembly GCA_031772625.1. Classification (NCBI taxonomy): domain Eukaryota; kingdom Viridiplantae; phylum Streptophyta; class Pinopsida; order Pinales; family Pinaceae; genus Pinus; species Pinus tabuliformis. The sequence goes on from CM062815.1 coordinate 832,833,115, forward strand.
GGTCAACTGACTGGAGGACTGACTAGAAAAACTACGCAATTTCTTAGGGAGACAGGGACGACCACTTGGTGTTTGTTCGGCATGTCTATGTAGTTTTCTCAGTGAGCGATGCAAGAAAGGTTTGCAGCCTCTATGTAATTTTTTAGGGGAGTCAGTCCCGGGGTGGCTGTCGGGTCAAAATCTCTAGTTGGCCAGCATGAAGGTTGATTGATCTGCCTGTAGGCAACACAACTTGAAATGGATTTCTTGGTGCTTTTGTGCTGTTCTGGGTGACAGTCGATCGAGTCAATGGTGGGGTGATGGTCCAGCTGTTAGAGGGGAATCCGGTCATCAGAACTTAACCAAAGTGACTAAGTGTGTAGACAATTGAAAGATGCATACATGATCTTGCAAACACACACTTACATGACTATACGATGAGACAACTCAAACCATCCAGAAACACATGCTCAACATGACTAAACAACGGTGCGAGTGACAAGGGTGACACTTGTGATTGATCATTGGTCGATAGTGATGACGCTTGCGCGACAATGTATGTGACTCCATGTGTGAGTGTGACAAATGTTTTCATAGTGAACACAACATGTACACACGAAGCGAAGACCTTAAGTATGACCAGAACTCGGTCGCAAGCATGACAGTGACATCAACATGAAAAATTTGGGTGGAATGATAAAGCAAGGTGAGTGCGAAGACCCACACGAGCTCATGGAGTGAACCCAAGTGCGTGCAGTCATCAAGTAAAACTCTCAAAGGAGGCTCCGAAATTGGATGCAGACCAAAATTTTGGAGGGTGGTTGTAGATGCTACAACAACCTTTGACATACTTTTTAAGGTTTTCCCCCTCACCTTACTCTACTTGATTGATATGACAAGGGTTAACCCAATACAACTGACTAGAGTAGGTGATACTAGTTAGCACGCAAGTGTTGTTCTTTCATCAAGCTTCACTCCGAACATAACATATTTTCCATTAGTGTATCATGGATTGAAGACAAAAAGTTCATCATACAGAGACATGACAACAGATAACTGAGTATTGATATTGCACAAGTCCTCTTATACTTTACCTTGCTTGTCTCAGGAGTCGCACATAGTTTCGTGTGAAACTAACTTGCGAACATAAACAAGAAAACAAACAACAAAGAAAAGATTAAGAACAAATGCGAAAGAAAAGAGAGTAAGAAAAGCAGACAGGAAAGCAAACAAACACACAAAAAAGAAAGAAAACATGCATGCAAGCAAACAAGACAGTAAGAAAACACTACTCCTACTCCTAAGCTAATGGTGCATGGGTCTTCTCACGTAAAGTGATACTTCCAATGCAGCCATCGGTGAACTGGTTGACCCATGTTGGTGAAGGCATGCTTCACGGACATCACAGTCACGTGAACAAACCGTGAACCAGAAAACATGATTGATATAATGATGAAGACAAACACACTCAAAGTTTAAATGCATCCACAGAAAAGAAATGAGTGAAAGTGCGTGACATGCACTTTATTGACTTCTCGTGGTGTTGTGTTACACCACGTTGTTAAGGGATAAATTCCCCTAGGGTCTTGGGTTGATACCCTAGCAGATCAGAGGTTATCTACACAGAGAAACACACATTCCATACAGCCATGATGCTAGTATAAACAAATTGAACAAAATGAGGTGCACCTGGGGTCCTTCATTTGGGAAGATCCAACCAGGGTCCAAACCCTCTTGGAGTTCCTTTTGCTCCTCTAGTTAGAGTTGGTCTCTTCAGCCCTCCATCAAAGATCAAAATATCTTTTGTTGCATTTCATTTTAGGGATCTCATTCATGTTCAGTCAATTGCATTCCATTAGGAGCATCGATTTTCTGACGGAAGGGTCTTGTCAGTCATTACCCCTCATGCCTTGCCTTTCTGGCTCAAGTATGTTCATCAAAATCAGGTTTTTGAGTCACTTACAACCCTATTTTAGTCTTTTGATCAACAAGAGTCATTTCAGTCACTAGGTCTAGGGTTTCACAAATTGTGTCATCAAGATGTCCAACAATTCCAGCAGGCCAGAGGGAGGCTCTCAATAAGTTTTCATTTCAAATATTTTCATTGTCATATGGATGGATTATGACTTTTCTTCAAAACTCTGTTATGAAGAAAAATCGTCCATTTTATCTTTGTAATAAGTATGTAATTCCCAAAGTTCCTTCAGTTGTGAAATTCTTCAAGCACAACCTTGGTCTCCTTTGCCGAATCCAATGCCAAAAATTGCCAAAGTTTCATCATTCAGCCAAAAATCAAAGTGGAAGCAAAAATAGAGTTATGTGAAAGTGTCAAAGTTTAAAGCATTGCAAAAATGGGTTTGACAAAAGAAAAATCAAAATCCATGGCTATATGAGATATTTTCCATTTTGAAAATTCATTTGCATGCCAAGAACAAAGAGGAGGCAACTCAAAAAATTTTTGGTGAACAAGTGAGAAATTGGGCGACATTGGATGAAACTTGGCCGACGTGGTGCACTAGAGAGGCGCGGCGCACTGGGAGGATAAACTCAATGTAAATTTCCACAGGCACGGCGCACTGGGACGACACGACGCGTTGGGTATGCGGCGCGGCGCATACAGTCCAAGACCCAAAATTGCTTGAAATTTCTCCAAATTGCCCATAAATTGCACAGATTTTCCAGGTAGAGCCTCCATTGTGGTGTTTCATCCAATTTTGTGATAGGCTATGGTGGTTTATGGATGATAATGGTCGAAATAAAGATATCAAACCCTACCTTTTAAAATGCCCCGAGGAGACTGCTGTTAGGGTTTTGTGTTGCAACTAAGTATCCCCTCACCTCACCACTCCCTAATTCCATACTCTCCTTACTTCCCTTATTCCCCAAGTTAACATAACCCCAAAATTCACTAAGCCCATGCTTCTAATTCCCAAATCACTTATTCCTAAGTTATATTATCCCTATTCCTAAACCCTACCATTCCCTCTCACTCTCCTTCTCTCATTTCACCTGTAAAATCCTCAAGTCCCCAAACAGTCAAGTGACCATCCTCACATTTTAAATCTCACTTGACAAGACCCCTCTGTCCACTATACCCATTGTCTCGATGTACCATAGTCCCTTCCTACTTGGCATATTTTGATAATTGAAATAAAGACACTAAGTTCTCATTCCTTATTTTTCATACAACTCTACACTTGGCAATTGGATATAAAGGTACCGATTTCTCAGTTTCAATGAGCTAAACATATCATTGGTATAGACTGGTAACACCATGGAGACGGACACCAACACATCATACAACTGAGACAGTGATTCTACCACAGAACTACATGCACCAAGAGGGCACTAAAATGTCAAAAAAGGGAGGATAGACTACGAATCTTGGCTGAAACATTTTTGGCTGAGCATGGTACTTGATGAGGGACCTCCAGTCCAAATTTCAGGAAATTTGGAGCAATGTTTTCATTTTTGGAAATTTTTGCACTAAAACACAGGTTTTGCCTCCCTATGCACCGCGCCACGTGGGGCTCGCTTTTTCTAGGGGGCTCTAAATTGTAAAAAATTTACATCATTAGATTTGGCATGAAAAATCATGACTGTTGGTGCATGGCCAAGAAATTTGTGCAATTTTTGAGTCCTCAATAGGTCAAAAACACTCAAAAAATGACCTCTCTGCCCCTATTTTGACACATAGGAAGCAGTCCTAGGAGATTGCAGTTTTGGAGGGTAAAATGACATCCAAATTGGAAAATTCCACTTGGGTTGGAAAGTAGACAAGCAGGGATTTCCAACGAGCTATTGTGTGCTCAATTTGGACTTCATTAAGTGCCTCAAAATCAGCTCGAAATTGGTGCAACGCATAGATATCTTGGGCGTGGCGCATAGAGAAATTTGGCCTCATTTTCACTCTTCAGCTCAGAAATTCACCCAGTTTTGACTAGATTTACTTTTTGATGTCACTCTTGATCTACTTGGATGTAATTTCATTACCATGATGTAATTTTGGCACATTTTTACTTGTTCTAGAGGATTCATTCACTAAAAAGTGAAAATTAAATGAATGAATTAGTTTCCTAGCATATTGGGGTAAGTTGTTTAACTACCTAGATTTTAGTTCCTTGTTTAGAGTTAGTTCAAAAAACTCCTAGAATGATGAGCTCGACCTCTAGAGGCAAGGGAATGGGTTTGGCTTGTCTATATTATGTAATTTCTGAGTCATTTTCAGGGTTGGACACTTGGGATTGCTTGGCATATCATTGTACATTCTATCTCTGCATTTTTGGCTAAGGAAAGACCAGGGTTTTGCAGCACTTGTTGGGATCCATGTGGCTCTGTGTTTTGATGGTGTTTTTCTCTATGCAGTTGTAAGTCCATTGATGTTTATGTGTATCTGATGGTTGATGGTGGACAACGATCAGACATAAGAAGGCTGAAATCATTCACCTAGTGACTCCTGTAAAGACTCCACCGGAGGACTAACTCTTTCTCTGAGAAAATGGAAGGATCTTACACAAAGTTCGGGTATCCAAAGTGGAATAGTATTCAGGATTTAGTTTGATTTCTTGTAAGTTACTTCTTTGTTGTTCTTGAAGCTGTCCTGAAAGTTTTTCAGAATTTGTTGTATGATAAAGGTGATCAAAGTCTTCACTCGATCTATTCAAAAAGTGTAAATACTGAGTTTCCCTTTGATCTTGGCCTCCTTACTTTTCCTACATCTTATGATGACTCTCTTTTGAGTGATGAGCCTAAAGAAAACAAAATTGATCCCATAGCTCTTGTATATACTTCTACACCTTTTATAGTCCTAGATAGGTATAAACCTCTTGTTTTACATTCTGTACTCCATGCTTTCCCTGCAAATTATTATCTATATTTACCAAGTTTTAATGGTGAATGTAAGAATGTGAACGTTGAGCAACATGTGCAGAATGTTGAGACTTTTCTAGACCTTTTTGAGGTTGATGATCAAGATGTTAGTATTCGGCTTTTTGCTCTTTCTTTGCAAGGCAAAGTGAAGAGTTGGTTCAAAGCCCTGCCTGATGTGAGCATCTCAAATTTCCAGCAGTTCGTCAAAGTTTTCCTCGACAGGTGGGTGATTGGACAGAACCTTTTCTTGATTATAGAAGAGTATAATCAGCTAAAAAGACAACCAGGGGAGACTGGACAACAGTTTTCTGCTAGATTTAATGAAGTTTATTATTCAATGCCAGTTGATATATGGCCTCCTCCTAGATCTGCTCTCTTGCACTACTCGGCTACCTTTGATCCGGAAATGGAGTTTCAGCTGAGAGAAAGGAATATTGCAACACTTCACAAGATGAAAAACAATGCAGTAAATGTAGAGGCTCATTTGCTGATCAGAAGGGCAAGGTTGAAGGAAGAAGAAATGAAAAACAAAGATTTGGAGGAATCGACATCTCTAGAAATAAAGCTTCACATTTTGGTAAGTGCAATAGAAGAGATGGTGAAGAAAATGACTGCAAAAAATGAAAATGACATTCACGAACAAATGGCTGATCCAAAACATTTTGTTTCTTATCCCAGTTGTCATAGTGATTGTGTTATAGATCATCTTGCAGAAGAGAGATCTGTTGACTTGACATGTATGCTTGATGATGTCTTTTATACTGATGATTTGCCTCAGTTTGATCAGTATGATGATGATGATGTTCTCCAAACAGAAACTAATCTTGCAGACAAACAAGCAGCTAGTTTGTGGGAGGAGGAAGTTCATTTTTAGCAGCTTGAATACAGTGATCAGCCAATGCATATTAGCTATGAAAGTGACGAGGAAAGTGCAGAAAACTATGAAGTAAGTTAAGGATCTTTACCTTTTTGTTTTGATTCATTTCAATTCATCAAAGACGACTTCCATGCAATCAGAAATCAGTTGTCGACAAGTCTTGATTTGGACCATCTTGAGGGCAATGAAAACCTTATTCCAGACTTCTCATACTCAGCTTTTCAATCCCCGAAAGCCATTGCTTATCAAGTTGCAGATGAAGACATGGAATTTGGCACATGTGATCAAATGATACAAGAAGATTCCATACCTTTCTGTTGTGAATCATTTCAGTTTTTGAAAGGTAAATTGCATAGTAAATCTTCAAATGAGCAGCTTGTAGGAAGTCAACGACTTCTCAGTTTTAATGTTGAGGATGAGACAAATGGCGAAATTCTTGAGCAAGTTGTTAATGAGAAATATTCCCCTGGAACGACTATGAAATCATTTTGGAAACAGAACCCTCCCTAACACCATATTTGCAGCCACCAAACACAATTGAAGATCAGATTATAGATGAAGGCGTGGAAGTCGGAATATATGATTTAATGATGCAAGAGGATTATGTACCCTTTTGTTTCGAAGAATTTCAGATTATAAGGCAGAATCTTTGTAATATCTCTAAAGAAAAAGATGAACAACCAGTAGGATGTCATACAGTTTTAATAGATACATCGCAGCAGTCTTCTCAAGTTTTTGATGTTCCTATTGCTCGTGTGCTGAATGATGTTTTGTTGTAAAATTTCTTCTCCATCAGCTAACCATGTACCTAATAAGAATGTTGATAATAATCTTATTCAAAAATCGCCTTCATTGTCTTTTTTAACAGATTTTTCATTACAAAGTCGTTATCAAGGTTTGTAGTCATATGACGAGATTGATAAAGGAGACTTTTGTTCTGTTTGGAATAGGCAATAAAGCTTGGTTATTCACGAAATTCTGGATCCTTTTGACAGCTTGCTGCAATCACCAAAGAAGGATAGCATAGATGTGAGGAAAATTTTAATATCCAGCTATGAATATTACTTTGACCAGAGCAGTAATGTGTCAATGGAAATCAATAGCAATGTTTATGAAGATCCTTTCACAGTATTCTTAAAGTCATCCAGTCAATTCATGATTTGCAAGTTTATCAGTAGTCAACTTGATTCCAACTTTCCATGGGAATTGCCATTCTGTAGTGTTCTCTTGGTTTTCCTAAGCGAGCACTTGCGTAGAATTCAAATAGCAGCCATGATTCTTACATGGTTGCATTGGCTATTCCATTTCACTTGATCGAGTGGTGAAAAGAACATTTAGAGTAGGTTTGTTAGTTATGTTTTAGTCATGTTTGGTTTTATTATGGTTTTCAATTTTAGTTTTGAGTCAAATTTTCAGTCAATAAATGAGTCAACAAATCTTGTGTGGTTTTGTCAAGTCATTGACTCCATAACCCAATGGACGAAGGCACTGTCTGCTCTCCCAAAGATCCGTAGTTCTTGGCACCTCCAAGGAGCTACCATCCCCATTGGAGCCAATGTTAGAGTCGGTCTCTTTAGCCCTCCGTCAGAGATCAAAATCTCTTTTGTTGCATTTCATTTTAGGGGTCTCATTCATGTTTAGTCAGTTTAATTCCATTAGGAGCATCGATTTTCTGACGGAAGGGTCTTGTCAGTCATTACCCCTCATGCCTTGCCTTTCTGCCTCAGGTCTGTTAATCAAAATCAAGTTTTTGAGTCACTTACAGCCATGTTTTAGTATTTCGATCAACAAGAGTCATTTCAGTCACTAGGTCTAGGGTTTCACAAATTGTGTCATCAAGATGTCCAATAATGCCAGCAGGCCAGAGGGAGGCTCTCAATAAGTTTTCATTTCAAATATTTTCATTGTCATATGGATGGATTATGACTTTTCTTCAAAACTCTGTTATGAATAAAAATCGTCCATTTTATCTTTGTAATAAATATGTAATTCTCAAAGTTCCTTCAGTTGTGAAATTCTTCAAGCACAACCCTGGTCTCCTTTGCCGAATCCAATGCCATCATCCCTGCAAAAAGTTGCCATAGTTTCATCATTCAGCCAAAAATCAAAGTGGAATAAAAAATAGAGTTATGTGAAAGTGTCAAAGTTTAAAGCATTGCAAAAATGGGTTTGACAAAAGAAAAATCAAAATCCATGGCTATATGAGATATTTTCCATTTTGAAAATTAATTTGCATGCCAAGAACAAAGAGGAGGCAACTCAAAGCAATTTTTGGTGAACAAGTGAGAAATTGGGCGACATTGGATGAAACTTGGCTGGCGTGGCACATAGAGCAGGTGGCGCAGTGCATTGGAGAGGCGCGGCGCACTGGGAGGATAAACTCAGTGTAAATTTCCACAGGCGCGACGCACTGGGACGGTGTAGAGCATTGGGTATGCGGTGCAGCGCATACAGTCCAAGGCCCGAAATTGCTTGAAATTTCTCCAAATTGCCCATAACTTGCACGGATTTTCCAGGTAGAGCCTCCATCTTGGTGTTTCATCCAATTTTGTGATAGGCTATGGTGGTTTATGGATGATAATGGTTGAAACAAAAATATCAAACCCTACCTTTTAAAATACCCCAAGGAGACTGTTGTTAGGGTTTTGCCTTGCAACTAAGTATCCCCTCACCTCACCACTCCCTAATTCCATACTCTCCTTACTTCCCTTATTCCCCAAGTTAACATACCCCCAAAATTCGCTAAGCCCATGCTTCTAATTCCCAAATCACTAATTCCTAAGTTCTATTATCCCTATTCCTAAACCCTACCATTCCCTCTCACTCTCCTTCTCTCATTTCACCTGTAAAATCCTAAAGTCCCCAAATAGTCAAGTGACTATCCTCACATTTTAAATCTCACTTGAAAAGACCCCTCTGTCCACTATACCCACTATCCCTATGTACCATAGTCCCTTCCTACTTGGCATATTTTGATAATTGAAATAAAGACACCAAGTTCTCATTCCTTATTTTCATACAACTCAACATACACTTGGCAATTGGAGATAAAGGTACCAATTTCTCAGTTTCAACGAGCTAAAAATATCATTGGCATAGACTGGTAAAACCATGGAGACGGACATTGACACATCATACAACCGAGACAGTGATTCTACCACAGAACTGCATGCACCAGGAGAGCACTAAAATGTCGAAAAAGGGAGGATAGACTCCGAATCTTGGCTGAAACCTTTTTGGCTGAGAATGGTACTTGATGAGGCACCTTCAGTCCAAATTTCAAGAAATTTGGAGCAATTTTTTCATTCTTGGAAATTTTTGCACTAAAACACAGGTTTTGCCTCCCTATGCGCCGCGCCACGTGGCGCTCACTTTTGCTATAGGGCTCTAAATTGCAAAAATTTTACATCATTGGATTTTTCATAAAATATCATGACTGCTGGTGCATGTCCAAGAAATTTGGGCAAGTTTTGAGTCCTCAAGAGGTCAAAAACACTCAAAAAATGACCTCTTTGCCCCTATTTTGACACACAGGAAGCAATCCTGGGAGATTGTAGTTTTGGAGGGGAAAATGACATCCAAATTGGAAAATTCCACTTGGGTTGGAAAGTAGACAGGTAGGGATTTCCAACGAGCTATCTTGGGCTCAATTTGGACTTCAGGAAGTGCCTCAAAATCAGCTCCAATGTGGCGCGGCGCATAGAGATCTTAGGCGCGACGCATAGAGAAATTTGGCCTCATTTTCACTCTTCAGCTCATAAATTTGCCCAGTTTTGACTAGCTTTACTTTTTGATGTAACTCTTGATCTACTTGGATGTAATTTCATGACCATGATGTAATTTTGGCACATTTTTACTTGTTCTAGAGTATTCATTCACTAAAAAGTGAAAATTAAATGAATGAATCAGTTCCCTAGCATATTGGGGTAAGATGTTTAACTACCTAGATTTTAGTTCCTTGTTTAGAGTTAGTTCAAACAGCTCCTAGAATGATGAGCTTGACCCCTAGAGGCAAGGGAATGGGTTTCGCTTGTCTATATTATGTAATTTCAGAGTCGTTTTCAGGGTTGGACACTTGGGATTGCTTGGCATATCATTGTACATTCTATCTTTGCATTTTTGGCTAAGGAAAGACCAGGGTTTTGCAGCACTTGTTGGGATCCATGTGGCTCTATGTTTTGATGGTGTTTTTCTCTATGAAATTGTAAGTCCATTGATGTTTATGTGTATCATTTTCCCTTCTCTTTTCTTCTAAAATTAAACAAATGAGTGATTAAGGTAGAATCCATTGGACTGTTGTGCTCTGCCTTGAAATTTTGTTTAATTTTCTATGTTTTCATCTATTTGAGGAGGACTCTTGAGACTCTCTTGCCCTCCTTAGCTCCTCACCAGTCTGATCCATCCATTCATTCAATCTAAAGCATCAAAACGATTGCCTTCCTTGCCCCAATCAGAACTCTGCAAAAACTAGGCCTCATCCCCGGACCCAAATTCTCCTTTCCCTTTTTCCAACACAAACCCCCCACAAAACTCAATTAAATCCTTGCACTTCATACCTAGCCTAAAATTAGCTTTTAAATCAGTCATCTCAAGCCCCATCGTGTATCTTTTGCTGAGATTGACCCTGAGAGAGCCCTCTCTTTTCCTCGTAGGGCTAGCTACGAGGTTGAGCGTGGTTTGATGTGGACCTAGAACCTTGCCTTCTTAGCCTGAGGCAAATCTCGGCTCTAACACCTTCAACTTGCAAAACAATCAATTAAAGAAAATACAACAGTATATGGACTAAACATCATAAAAAAATCATCTTCATAGCATATTGAAAGGTAGTTAGTTATGTAATTAAAATGACCATTCATATGTGAATCATAACATTGATATCATAAACATGAAGAAGCTTTATATCAAGAACAAGACAAGTGTTTCTTTTATTATAGATAACTAAAGTACTGAAAGGAATGATTTCACTTGAGTTGTCCTTTCGCAGGCTCCAAGCAGAACGTCCTCCGGATTCATCCAGTCTCAAGCCTTCAACAAACTCCTTCCGTGACTTACTCCATGATATCTCAAGTAGTAGAAAGACATCATAATGCAAGGAAACAAGGGTTTCCTGTAAATGGGGGAAGTGTTGGAAGCACAAGGACCTTCAGACCTGGTCAGGGATAAATTCAGCAGAGTGATCTTTCTCTCTATTCTCTCCTCCTTTATGCCTTCCCATTGAAGCCTTTTTATACTTCTCCCAAAGTAGTTTTTTAGTTGGGAATTCGTTGGGAACAGTTGGGCCACAGGCACTCATAGGTAATCAACGGGTAAAACCCGTGATCTCCACCCAAAATTAAGGAGATTTAATCTTTTTAAGTGTTTCAAGACATATACGCGGGTTGGGTATACACATACCCGCGTACACACGCGTTTAGCTCAGGGAAATGTCGCGTATAGGTAGTAAAACACTATTTTTTTAAATTTTGGACCAGGTCTAGAAGGAGGGGTTGCCGTAGGCCATGAGTGCAGCATCACAAACATCAAGAGTGAGGTTTGGAGCTATAACAGATGCCCCCTAATATATGAGGTCAGAAGGGGTACATGATGGCCGAAATGTATTAAGAAAGTTCATGGAAAGAAATCTGTCAAAAACTGAGAAGGACTTCACCAGAGTTCAGCCTGCCAAGCCACAAAAGGAGATCAGAAAGAAACACTGTCTGAGGCAGGCATACCCATGCTCAGAGAAAGTACAGCATGTCCGCATACCAAGTATAAGTGGATCCACTAAGTATACAAGTATAAAAGACTGGAAAATACATCATGGATCATTTCATCATGATCGAACAAGTACATGTCTGAATATCACATATAAGAATGTCAATGATGTTGAAGGATAAAGTGGATCATTGATATCAAAGACTAATCTCATAAAGTACCAAATGAACATGATGGAGTAAAATGGTACTACACTGCAAACTCAGGTGCCAGCATATAGAATGTCGCTATGCATGACTGCAACATATAAGGTGGAATGGTATCAACTAGCAGCAACAGGAGCAACTGTCAAGTGAACCAATGAATGTTGATGCAACCTGAGGTCTTCACTGACCACCATGGTACATTTCTACACCATGGGAATAAATGATCTGAAGTCGACCATGTGAGAAATCGTTTAATTATCGGTCATTGATGTATACCATTAACAAACGCGAGACTACTCACCAATAATGATAATGAGCATCAAGGTACCTAGTACAATCTAACAAGTGTGAATAGATGATCTGAAGTCGAACACCTGTAAGAATCTATCAATCAGGAGACAATGATGGTCTCCCACTGTTGATAGCGAAGGATCTGCCACTAATGACTACAAACCCCAAGGTACTGCCAAATGGACTCTAGATCTTTGCCCCAGAGCAATGAGTCATAGTCGATAGGAAACGATCTGCTAGAAGGAAGGAATTAAGGCATCCTTCATCAATCTAGCACGAGTGTAACCCATAGGCTAATAATGTGGAAGGAACCAGATGAAAAAGTTGTAGTAACCCGACCGAAGCATGTTTCCGGTGTACACAAAATGTGGCTAGCGCACGACAGAAACCCTCTAAACCAACCAATGATGAAATTTGACACAGAGGCGAGGTATCCACCAATAGGGTCAAACGGAAACCAAGGTACTGCACGAATCCCAATGTGTGATAATGTAAGCTGGTGTCGAACACAAGGGAAACCACTCAGTCAAAGACCCATGATACTGATCGATGCTTAGCACAAGGTGACCTATCAATAATGAAAATAGGGCTAGGGTGCAACTCTAGTCCTGTCCTCAGAGCAAGATATCATCATCGATAAGGACAAGACCCACCAGCAAGAATTCAATAGGGACCTTCTCAAACCGGCATGAGTAAAGGACCAATATAGCTGATGTGATGATAGACATGATACTGACAACCAGGGATGGTCGACTGAAAAATGAGTCAAGAGACACTGCAGAGAGGCCGACCTAGGCTAACTTCCCTTGAACAACAGCACGACTCAATGTGACTATATGGCTGCATATGATGACTCTGTATAAGTTCGTCATGCAGGAGGCACGAATGAACCCTCCATATGATTGGAAGAGATAACCAATCGGGGGAGAACTGACTCAATAAGAAGGTTAAGGCATACCTAAGCCAAACTAAATCTTGCCCAAACAGAGGAGACTTTGTTTTGAGTGCTTTGTTCAAGGGCGACACGACTAACTCTAGCTGCCAACAATAAACGAAAATATTGTCCCGTTCCCACTCTTTTTTGGAATATATAAATTTTTTTGTCTTTTTCTTTAAGCTGGAAAAAGAATAAAAGAATGATATAGTACAGTGGAAAAAAAGAGTGTCAGTGAAACAGATGATCTAGTTCCTCGGATTGGAACATTCCTATGCTCAGTGCAGGGAGGTGAAAACTGGTCAAAGACACTCAAAGGTGTGTTCCTTCCACGGGTCAAGGTGTGCCAAGTTGCAGAAGTCAAAGGCATGCAAGTTTGATTTCGCATTCGTCATGGTCAAAAGGTGGCTTAAACATGAGTCCAAGTGAAGCCGGCCGAAGGCCAAAAGGTGCAAATGGTCAAAATGCAATGCAGTAGTACAACTCAACACAAAGGAACCTCTAGGGTATAAGGCCAGAACGAAGCGAAGAAGCAAAGAGAAATGAGTCTTCATCGCATAATTCATGGCCGAACTACAAAGGACTCCCAAGCCTACTCAGATCAGAGCAACACGGGCAACAAATATCAGTGAGGTGCTAACTACGATGCCCATGAAAAGGATGGCTCTACCATCGTGTCATGATTAAAAAATCGGCGAGTGAAGGTGGTTTATGAACCATAACACGATGGGATCGACCCTATGGAAAGTCTATCGACAAATGGAGGCTAGTATGCATAATGAAATGGAAAAAATGGCTTCCCTAACCTATATGCCAATTAGAAAACAATACCAGCCATGACGGGTCAGCAGTCATGGAACTGTCTTGAAACTGTCGAAAAAACGTCCAAAATGTCCTGAAAATCAAACCATTCTCGACATTCCAAGCTCCCAAGTTAAAAGTTACATGAAACCAAACAAAATCAAGTTTTGAAAAATTTTTGCATTTTCAAAGCCTATAAAATATTTTTTTGACTCATCATTTTCACCATTTGAGTTTGAGAGCAAAGGAGTGGAGCAAAAGGAGAAAACTTTTCCATACGCCAAATTCAACCATTCAGATCCTTCCAAAATCACTAGGTAACCCTTATACTTGACTAGTTTTAAAATTTTTAATTTAAGTTTTACCATTGAATTTGTTGTCAAAAATTTCACCGCGGCATATACGCGGGTTGGATATATGAAACCCCTGTATACGAAGGCCCTACACGTGACTCTGTGTAAATGGACCCACGTATACACCGCAAACATTTCAAACAAAAAAAACTAATGGTCTAAATTCATTTTTTCTTCAGGATGCCAGTGACTTGGCAAGAAAGAGAGCATTCCTCAGTGGATGATGAGGTTATGAACGATCCTAATGCTTTGGATGCCTTACGGGGATGTGGTTTGCTAAAATTCTTCAAAATGCCAAATATGAAAGCAAACACTCACCCGCTTGAGATGCTCATTCACTACTGGAGCATCGAGGATGATTCATTTATGATTGACCAGATGCCACTCAGGATAGAAGTGGAAGATATTTATTTCATCGCAGGTCTTTCCCGAAGGGGAGAGGTAGTGCATTCTAGGGGCAGGACATGAGGCAGTCTCTCGATCAAGGACTACGTACATATATATTGCCCGAGACATCCAGAGAAGATTGGAAGTCAAATTCCAATCAAACATGTGGAGAGTCTATCGCTAAGGATAATCTTGTTTACTATAGCTAGAGTGAACGGATCAGTGTCTCTACACCAGGCATCACAGCTAGCCATGAGCTTGGCGGTAGATTGTCTCACCACCGTATTTGACTGGTGTACTCCTCTTTTGGCTACCCTGAAAATCCAGCTTACTTCCATCAAGAGAGGGAAAATCAAAAACTTTGGATATGGGACTATTTTGTGTTCTTTATTTTTTGAGAGGGTCCGTGCACTTCATCCTAGAGTACCAGTTTCAATCAACACCCCACGAGATCCTAGAATGGGCAGGTGGGTTGACCTGATGAAACGACTAGGAGGTGGGGACGTCCCACAGACTGCATCTGATGATGACTTCTTCTCCTGGTGGGATCAACAGATCATCGCCATAGATTACTACCCTTATGCTGGGTTAGACTTCCAAGGAGATCCTGATCTAGTATTACCACCAACCGCAACATGGGGCGACATTGGTAAGTGTTTTTTGATTTTATGATTTTTTTGTGATTTTTCAAATATAATAATGAATTTTAAAAAATATTTTTGATAGGGATTCAAATGACTACTATGATGATCATGTTCCAGATATTGGGTCGGTACGACCAGATGAGTTCCCATGGCACAGACATTGTGGCCGAGGGGCCGAAGGGGTAGCTGCAAACACAGAGCGACTTCTACACACAGTTCAATGACACTTGGTGAGACTAACTCACGGAGTACCGATGGCGGCCGTAGAGGATCTTCCTGTAGATATGCAGTGTCATGTGGTTGGCATGCCACGAGATTGGGTTCACACTCTTAGGTGTGTGGGCAATGCAGCAGTTGCCTACTTAGCCGCTCATCCTAACAGGGGAAATAGATGTACTGGACATGATTATGGGCTTTTGAGTCCCAATTTTGTATATTATTTTGGACACACTTATGTGCACTCCCAATTTTGTATATTATTTTGGACACATATATCGAGATGTTTTATATATATATATATATATATATATATATATATATATATATATATATATATATATATATATATATATATATATAGATATATATAGATATATATATATATATATATATATATATATATATATATATATATATATATATAGATATATATATATATATGCACTCGAGATGTTTTATGATATATATATATATATATATATACAGTTCGACTTTTTGAAGCTTGATTTTATTGAGATGAATGATTGATGTGCCAGTCTAATGCTTGATTGGCGATAGAATCAGCTAACCAATTATGAGATCTTGGAATGTGCAAATAATTAATATAATTAAATGATCTTTGCAACAACCTCACCCTTAAATACTAGCGATATAAACATGGATCCCTTACTTGATAGATGTTATTCAATTGTGACACTATAAATTGTGAATCAAGATAAAATACCAATGAATCGATCTCATAAGAAATCGCTTCGGATAGTAAATTAATGACGGCAGTATACTCAGCCATATTATTTGAAGCGATACCAATGCATACTCCCCTTGATACCATCAACTGACCAGTTGGATAGTAGAGTACCAAAGCTGCGGAAGCGAGATTCCGAGTGTGCCGACTAGCACCATCAGCGAATCCAAAATAGACCACGTCATCCATCAACACCTGCCACAACATACCAAAAAGTGTTGATACCAAAAACTCTCGAAGAGATATGTAAAAATATACAAAATATACAAAGAATACATTGCCTAGCTGCTACTTAAGCAAATTACTTCTTGAGGTAGAGCCCATTTCGGGGGGCTCCGCCAACTTGCTCCTAGGGATGTTTATAGGTACAATTATCGAACCGATCAATATACTTCCTTCGGCAAATGACTGTGTTGGAGCCAAAGGAACCGTACAAACATCGCTAGTTAGACTGGAGGACCTGGACTCGACTTCATGCAAAAGAGGACGAAAACATGAACGACAATGTAAATCTTCCAAAGGTCGATCTACAACCGTCATTGCTCCGAATATCGCTTCGTCTGATGGAAAAATAATATCCAAGCAATCCAACGCAGAAGTGGAACCAAGGGTCTGTATATGAGCCACATCACCATCTAACTCTTTCTCTGAGGAAGGAGTAGGGTGATAATCTGCAGAGTTATCGATAGACTCACATCTAGGCTCTGCTGCAGACATAAGAGATTCTATTCCACCCACCTTGCCATCATCTGATGTGGTCACAGATGAAGATAAGGCTTCAGGATCCGAAAAATAATGAGCTTGAACAAACTCTTTCCATAAAGGGTCCTTGGAGGATGAAATTATATCTATTTTAGCTATAGGAGGGGGAAGATCAAACGTACACATCAATGAAGAGTACATCCCGACTCCTAGATTCTAGGTAGGCGGACGAGGGTTATCTACTAAAGGAACAGTAGAGTCCGAAGTTGCTTGAGGATCGACTAGACAATAATCCAATTGATCAACCTTAACGATTTCCCTTCATG
The DNA here is from genome assembly GCA_031772625.1 of Pinus tabuliformis. Lineage (NCBI taxonomy): Eukaryota > Viridiplantae > Streptophyta > Pinopsida > Pinales > Pinaceae > Pinus > Pinus tabuliformis. The sequence goes on from CM062815.1 coordinate 832,850,142, forward strand.
AGGAAAGAAAATGACAGAAACAGAGTCGAAACAATGGCATCCATTTCATATACCTAGTTCCTTCCTAAGAGGAGATTGTAGTCTAGGTTAGCATCGATGACTTCTACTTCAATATTAATGACCTTTCCTCCAACACATATAGGAAAGGCCAGGATAATCCTGTATGGCCTATGAAAATGACCATCAAATGTTGTCAAGAGGGTAGGTGAAGGAACGAACAAAGGCGATCCAATGGCCTTCCAACATGACATAGACATGACACACGTGGAAGCTCCCTCATCTATAATTGTTCGAAAATATTAGTTTTCCAGTAAGTAGACTTTATCTAGAAAGCCATATGATGAGGAAGTCTCTTTTTGACATTATGCATATCAAAAGTGAGAGCTAAAGAATTATTTGGATCCACTACCCCCATTGCTGACAGTAAGGCACTTCTTTGAGTGGGACACGACTGGAGCACCTCTAAAGCGGACATAGCACATGGACTCTGTGCCAGATCCTCAACAATGGAGTAATTCTGGGCTGCCCTAATATTAGGGTTGATAGTCACGCTTTTAGCATAATCTTTTGGTATTTGTGGTATAGTCTCAGCAGAGGGTCACTCAATATGAAGTGGGTTGGTAGTTTCGGGAACTGATTTATCCTTGGAAGTTTCACCTTCACCATAATCACGTGACCGTGTGGCCACATGGACATTAGAACCCATCATGAAAACATTTGATGATTTCTCCCCTTCTTGGTTGACCCCTGTGGAGGTACCAGGATTTGAACGCGCACCAGCAAGCAGTTGTTGCCCTTGGGGAAAAGGGTTGGTTAACACAGCTTGAGAACTAGAAGTCCCTTGCTGCCCTAACAAGCGCTGAGCACCTTGAATCTTTGGGTACAGATGAGTTAAATGGTCTCCACTGCATAACTTGCATGGAAACTTGACTTTCTTTCTAGACTCATTTCTACCACCACCAACATTATTGCCGGATTTATTTGCGTCAACCTTCCCATCTTGACTCTTTTTCTTACCTCGTCCTTTCTTTTTTCCATTGGAATTTTGATTTCCTTTGGGGTTGTTAGATTGGACGGCATTAACCGAAGAGGGTTGGGAAGACGTAGGGTTAGACGATGTGACCTGGTTGTTAGGAGCAGTTTACAAAGACAATTGCTGCAATTGGCTCAACAATTTCACCGCATTTGTGTGTACCGATCCAACAATACCATCCGTGTGGGGACTTGGCTTCGACTTGGCTATTTCAACCTTAGTCCCGGCAGCATCAGGCAAGATTTTTTGTAGAATCCCAGACTGGGAATAAATCAATTCTAATTGTTGGGCCCTAAAAATAGCTTGCTCCTCTGAATAGACTTCGAACAGGGAGACATCCTTAGAGATTTCAAGTTGTAAAGATTTAAAAAACCATTCGAGACGGTATTCTGAAGGAATTTCGGCTTTAATGAGCCTCTTTCTCTATCTCCATTCCTGAATATGATTAGAAATGTGAGTTGCCGTATCCTGACGAAAAGTGGCGAGAAGTTCAGTTCTGGCGTCATAACGGACAGGAAACTGGAAATGATTTAAGAAAATACTAGCTAAGTTGGTGAAAGATGTAAAGCTGCCCCCTGGCAACTCTATATACCACTTGGCCACATTACCAGTCAAGGTGCATTGAAAAAGTGTCAACCTAATCGAGTCATCAATAAGGGAGTTTGATGAGCACCACAAATGGAATGTGGTTACATGGTCGCCTGGGTCTTCACCGCCCTTTCCTTTGAATTTTGGAATGCCCGAAGGAAGTTTGGTTGGGACCGTAGGCCAGGCCGGATTGTATTTGATTAGATCATTTGCTAATTTTATGAGATCTGGCAAGTTCAAAGTTTCCAGAAAAGGAATCCTAGGAGGACCTTGGGGATTCCACCCAAACTGGGTGGAGCTCCCAAAATTTTGGAAATATTGTCTTGGATTTTGGAAGGCACCAGGCTACCCAAAGTAACCAGCCGAACCAGCTGAACCAAAAGGTGAACTTTGTGATCTAGCAACACTCGGAGTTTGACCAACTCCGGTCGAAAAACCTCCATAACCGGCGAAGCTCTCTCCTAAAGGATTATAAGGAGTCGATAACCCTTGATAAGGATTCCAAACAGAAGCTAAGGGAGGAATACTCTGAAATGAACTAATTGTGGAGTACGGCCTATTCTCTTGTTGGCCGAAAAACAAATTCTAAGTTCCCATGCCACTAACCATAGTTTTAGTCCAACCTTGAAAAGGATTACTACTTTGTCTTGTAGAAGAAAAAGGAATAGATCCTATTGTCGGGTTGGAATGTGGTATATGACCACTTCCACAAGGAAAAGCTTGAAATGAAGCTGATCCACCGATCATGGATGTGGAGGCACTAAATGGAACTAATGAAATACCCTGTGAATGGGTGCCAAACAGGAAGAATCCAGAACTAAAAGCACTGGCATGGGAATTTCCACTCGTAGACAGAATGGAGATAGACCCACCTAAGGATGCGCTAACAAAAGACCCAAATAAAGATGCAGAGGGGATGGAAATGGTTCCTCCCCCTTGTACTAATGTTGGAGTCTGCATAGTTGTAGCACTTGCAGTAGAAGCCATGCTTCCAGTAGTGGTCATCGATGGTAAGTGCATAATATGACCTGGCCTTGATGATCTATGTGTCGGAGTCCCAGCGTATTGTAATACTTCTCGATAGCTAGAAGGTAGGGGAGAATTCGGAGCCGCTAAGGACTCTGGGAGTTCTTCTACCTCTATGTTATCTTCCATTTGAAAGAGAACTTGAGAAAGAACTGGAGTGTTCCTCTCTTGTTCTGTGGAAGTACTAGGCCTGTCTTGAACACTAATGCCCCCGAGAGGAGGATCAATCCCCGATGCGTCAGCTGGCAAAGGATGAAACCCACCGGTAGTATTACCTCTGCGCCTTCTGGGAGAAGTCTCTAAACTTGGTGGTGAAAGACTACGAAGTCTTCGAGACCGTCTAGGTGATCGGTCAACCACTTTGAATTTTTTATTAGGATCTAGTTAAAGACTCAAGAAAAATGAAAGCTAGGCCAACTAAGAGCACAGAGCACACACTAAAAAGTCCCTAAAAGATATCAGCCAGTCAAACAACTTTCAAGTATTTCCACTCTGGGTGATGAGGACCGGACACCAAAATACAAGAAAGTGAAGTAAGGGGCCTTCCGAAGATATTCTGGGATAATGATGGCCTAGTCCTACCAGTGAAGGTAATAGAGGAAGTTATGATGACCTCCTAACAACAGCTTGTGTCAGTGCAAGCCCCCAATCTTCACAAGGATGCCCTCCAGTAGTACCGTTGAGATTGATACAACGTCGACCTCAAGTGCCACGAGATTCCCCTCTGTAGCCACCTATGTCTATCCCTAGGAGTAGCAACTAAGGTTACCAACTCATGTCAGAAGCCAGGCTGAACAGTCTTGAGGTAAGATCCGACAAGTAGGAGAGGGGGTATCTCTCTTCCTTGTCTTCAAAAACCCTCGTGCTTAACTCCTAGATCTGGAGCTTTCTTGGTCTCTCTAACGCTATTGGATTTTCACTCACTATTCAGACTCCTATGTTTGACAGTTTAAATGGCCTTGGAGAGTTTCTCTCCACTCGCCTAATCCAAGGCCCTAAAATATCCTAAAACTTGTTGGTGTGTCTAACTTGACAATTATAAAAAGTTCTAGTATATTTTAATTAGCGCTTGTTTTTAAATGGGATGTTCTTTAAGTCAAGGGGTAAGGGAAAATGAAACTAGTGGTGTTTTGACGCAAAAGAAATTAATAAAAACCAAACTATATGCAAATGCACTCATTTTGTTCTTCGATGAAAGAAATTTCTACTAGGTTCAGAGGAACTTCAAAGAAAACAACAAATTTTTCTTTTCTTTTCTTTTACTCAAGCTTCACACTCACAAAAGTTAGCAAAACTATGGATGCCCTAAAAGATGCACAAATCTATCCTAATGCAATAAGTACATGCTGATGCAAAACTTAAGACTACTCTAAATCAAGAAATGAAAGTAACTTGTTTATCAATTTTTATTTTCCACTTAAAATGTTTAGATAGAATATAAGTTGTTAATGCTCATTTCGTCCAAACACTAAAAGCAAGTTTCAAGACAAACAAACAAGCACTTTCACTCACAAAAAGGAAACTAAATCAAAACAAAGTTCAAGAAAGCAAAACGAAGTTTTCAAAAAGTTTTATTCAAAAAAAAAAAACAAAAATGACTTTTCAAAAGTGCTCTAGACAAGACCGAACTTTATGATTGAAGAATATGCAACAAAACACTTTGCAAGTTGACAACACAAAGCAGGTGAAAACTCAACAATATGTGTTTCAACATGCTCTTAACAATAAAAAAAGCAGCAACAAGAGCTTGGCAATAAAGACCAAAAGATTGAAAAGACAACTTTCAAGAAAGTGTGAACCAACAACTTTCGGAAAGCAAGAAAAGAAGATGGTCATAAAGATGTAGTTTTGACATGCAAACAAAAAGTCACCAAAACAAGATTCGACACAGAGATTGAGATCAATATTTCTGCCTTGGAAGACCAGAGCAACCAAGATTCCTAGCAAGAAACCTTGTGTGCTTAAACAAGAAAGATGACGCTTACAATAAAACAAAACAAGACCAACCCTTTGTACAACCAGAGAGAGTTTGAAATCATGTACTTGCTGTAAAAATAAATATTGACACAAAAAAGTAACTGTTTAGGACTGAATCAGACCAACAGACAGATCTTCAGAAACAAAAATATTTGAAAAATCTTGAAAATTTTAGGATATACGCGACTGTTTTAGTGCACAGTTGCGTGTATACGTGACTCAACCTAAGGAAACATGCGTATACGTAGGTTTACTTAAGGAAAAATGCATATATACGCTTCTGTAAACTAGAAAAACAGTGTATATAAAATATTACAAGACAAAACAAAAAAAACAGTCTGAAGAAACTGATCAAACTTACAATTCAAGTTCCTACAGGAACAGACTACACAGTAACAGCAAGCAAACAGATAGCTGAGCCTTGATTGACTTGAATAAACCCAAACTAGGAACAACAGTACTGTTGTCCCCAGTGGAGTCGCCAATTCTGTTAAGGGATAAATTCCCCTAGGGTCTTGGGTTGATACCCTAGCAGATCGGAGGTTATCTACACAAAGAAACACACATTCCATACAACCATGATGTTAGTATAAACAAATTGAATGAATTCAGGTGCACCTAGGGGTCCTTCGTTTGGGAAGATCCAGCCAAGGTCCAAACCCTCTTGGAGTTCCTTTGGTTCCTTCAACCTGCAAAACAATCAATTCAAGAAAGTACAACAGTATATGGACTAAACATCATAAAGAAATCATCTTCATAGCATATTGAAAGGTAGTTAGTTATGTAATTAAAATGACCATTCATATGTGAAACATAACATTGATATCATAAACATGAAGAAGATTTATATCAAGAAAAAGACAAGTGTTTCTTTTATTATAGATAACTAAAGTACAGAAAGGAATGATTTCACCTGAGTCGTCCTTTCGCAGGCTCCAAGAAGAACCATCCTCCAGATTCATCCAGTCTCAAGCCTTCAACAAATTCCTTCCATGACTTACTCCATGATATCTCAAGTAGTAGAAAGATATCATAACACAAGGAAACAAGGGTTTCCTGTAAATGGGGGAAGTGCTGGAAGCACAAGGACCTTTAGACCTGGTCAGGGATAAATTCAGCAGAGTGATCTTTCTTTCTATTCTCTCCTCCTTTAGGCCTTCCCATTGAAACCTTTTTATACTTCTCCCAAAGTAGTTTTTTAGATGGGAATTCGTTGGGAACAGTTGGGCCATAGGCACTCATAGGTAATCAACGGGTAAAACCCGTGATCTCCGCCCAAAATTAAGGAGATTTAATTTTTTTAAGTGTTTTAAGACATATACGCGGGTTGGGTATACACAGACCCACATACACACGTGTTTAGCTCAGAGAAATGTCGCATATAGGGAGTAAAAAACTATTTTTTTTAATTTTGAACCAGGTCTGGAAGGAGAGGTTGCCCTAGGCCATGAGTGCAGCGTAAAAAACATCAAGAGTGAGGTTTGGATCTATAACACACGTGCAGATGTTAAAAATATGCATTCTCTTGACTGTGACATGCAAGAAAATGCAAGTGTGCTTGCTGTGTAAGATTCCTCCAATGCAAGAGCGATGGGATCATGGGATTCTAGTGGAGGAAGCGAAATTTAGGTGTTTGGTTGATCTTCAATGCAAAGTAGATATTGATGAGGAGCCTTGTATGTTTCAACGATTTCCTTATCAGAAGTGAATCCAACCTCAAGACAACAAGGGCCTGACATAACCATCAGCTCGGTCTGAAGTACCTAAATAGCCTGCGGGGTTTTGACTTCGTCGATAGGTAGATCATGAGAAACCAGTGGCCTAGACATATTTCCAATGAGTGTGTTAGAGTCAGTCTTTGCAGCCTTCCTCCAGTGATCAAACATTCTCTTACAAAGTGGTCTTAGGGTGTCAAAGTAAATTTTTGTCATTTCTGTGAATCTTCAAGTAAAATTTGGCCACTGGGTACTACATCTAGGATTTGCTTTCACTCCTTCCAAAGTCTTCCAAGTATTGGTCGATGTCACCATTTGAATGAGTGTACCATCATTAAAAGAGTTGTCATTATTAATTCATGTTCCAATGGGTCATTTTACAGCTTGTTTGTCTCCAGTTGTACTAGGGTAAGGCTCATTTCCCTCTCCTAGGGTTTTGAAGGTAATTTCTCTTGGATGGTCAAATCATCAAAAAAAATTGTATCTTGATGCTCATACACCTTTCCTTATACTTAATGTACCTTCTTAAGCACTTCCCATCACTGATATCTTTCAAATTCATTATTTTCCCACAAACCCTAGGTTCTTGCTACAATTTGACAATTTTCTAGGCTAGGCCTTTGTTTTGCCCTTTTGAACCCCTTCCTCTCACTCAATATTTGAAATTACACTTTCCCTTCCTTCCTAACATCCCTCCCTATTTTCCAAAATATTCTCAAGAATTTAGCAGCCCCTTATCCCCTTCATTTCCCTTCATTTCTACAAATCCCCTGTTCCACACATCGGGATAGGTTTTACTCAAATGATGTTTCTGAGAAATAGAAGATGAATTTGACAAATGTGAGAGAGATCTTTGTCCCTAATATAACAAGGAAGAAAAAACTCCTTCACTTTTTACACAGGTGTCATGGTTTTAGAGAAATGTCAAAAATACAGTTGCCTCAGGAGGGTTGCTGCACCTCTGGAGTGACCTTGGTAAAATCAATATTTCTCCTAGCCTGGTTGGCCAAATGACTTGGTTAATGCTTCAAATGATAGATAGGCACAAATATATTTCCAATGAGCTATCATGAGCTCAATTTGGAGTTGAGGAAGACCTTCAAAAGTTGACTGCAACGACACTCTGCATTTAGGCAGCCTCATTTTGCACATTTTGACCAGTATTGGGAGATTTGACTTATGACAGGGCAAATGAACTCCAAATTGAACATTTCAAGATGTTCTGGAAAGTAGACTCAACAATATTTTTGAATAGCGATCCTGCACCCAATTTTGACACTGGAAATGCCTCCAAAACTCGGTCTAAAAGCGGCGCTACACATAGAAATTTTCAACACAAGAAATTGCAATAAGTGCGTAGCGCCACTGGCGCTGCGCTTTTGATTGGAGCACTTGTTGGAAGAACGGCTTGCATATTTGGATTTAGCATGAAAAAATAAGTAAACCCAAAAAGGCTTATCAAATTTGGAGTAAATATTATTCACCTAAAGGTCAAAAAATCATCAAAAAATGACCTCTCTGCCACTTTTTGGACACACAGGAAGCAGTCTTGGGAGATTCCACTTTTGAGGAAGCAAATGACCTCCAAATTCAGAAATTCAAGATGTTCTAGAAACTATACATGTATATTTTTCCAACAAGCCATCTTGGGTGCAATTTGGTGAATAGGAAGGCCCCCAAAACGGAGTTTGAAAAGGTGTTGCGCATAGGATCAGTGGCACTACGCATAGGATGAATTTTGCTAGTTTTGCTCAAAAGTCAAAATTTCACCTAGTCTTTCTACAAGTTGACTTTTATTCTAATTTTGGATGAATATATAAATGTAAATGATGTTATGCTATGTAAATGTAATTGCAAAATGACTTTAGAGGGTAGATTCATCATTTTGAGGTGGTTGAGGGGTGAATGAATCAGTTTCCATGGTTATAGAGGCAAGATGTTCCACTGCCTATATTCCTGTTCCTTGTTTAGAAATGGTTGAAACCACCCCTTTTCTTATGGATTCGACCCTTGATGGCTAGAATAGGTGGTTTGATGTCTATATTATGTGTTTTTTCAGTCATTAGCAAAGGTTAGACTCTTGTGGATGATTTGAACTTCATTGTACATCACTACAGCAGTTTGGCAAGGAAATAAACCAGGGTTTGCAGCTATTTTTGTGGGATTCTTGTGGTAATGTGTCTTGGCATTTTTTTTCCCTTTTGTCATTAGTTTTTCTCATGTGTTATGTGTGCCAAAATCTATTTCATTCTTCTTAACTAAATGAACCAAGATAGATAGGTAGAATACATTGATAATAGTGCTATGCCTTGGGAATACATTTAGTTTTTGTTGTTTTCAGCTATTTGAAGATGACTCATGATCTCTACATGACCTCCTCAACTCCTCACCATTCTTAGACCTTCCATCCCATTTAATTCCAAGTGATAAAACGCCTACCTACCTCACCCCACAGAACACCCTGCAATTATGATTTGGTTTACTGGACCTAAAGTTGACTACTCCACTTGATCTAGCAACAAAACCATCAAAATCAACCAAAAACCCTAGAGCTACTATACATAGCCTAAAATTCATATTTGATTCAGTCATCTCAACTGAGATTGACAAGGAGAGAGCCCTCTCCCGACCTAGTAGGGATAGCTACTAGGTTAAGCTTGGTTTGTGGTTATCCTAGGATTGCCTTCCTTCAGCCTAAGGTCGATCTAGGCTCTAACATAGTGGCGTCTCCGTTGGGGAACATAGTTTTATGTTACTCAGTAAAATGTATTAAGTTCAGATCTAATTGTTGATGGTGGATAATGATCACACACCGGAAGGCTAAAATCATTCACCTGGCGACTCCAGTATCAAAAAATCTCAAGGTTCAGAATTTTTATGGAAACTCTACTCTTCAAGAACCAGTAGCCCGAAGAATTTCTTGGTGAATTCATTATTATCAAAATGGATTTGTTTGCTCGAAGATATGCTCCCATGAGTCGAGATCACATTCCAGGTTTCCCAAATAAAATTCCGAAGGTAGATTGGCAAAGGAATTTGCCTACGTTTAAAGATGATGATAGGAATGATGTTGCTTTACATCTGGTTAGATTTCACATACATATTCACAAGTTGAAGGTTGATTTTCCTGAAGACTACTTGATGAAGATATTCATGGCCAATCTGGAAGGTGAAGCCCAATCTTGGTATGAAAGTTTGTTGTCTGCTAGTATTTACTGTTTGAAAGGTTTGCATACCATGTTCTTTGAAAGGTATAAAGAATCTTATCCATCCTTAATATTAGCTCAGAACTATTGTAGACATGCTTATAGTTTTATTGAAAATCTTGAGAAAGTTTATGAAGATGATGACTTCATGGACGATGAGATCATGGAAGCCCTGTATGAAAATCCATTTCAGTAGCATAAAGAGAGCTTAGTGGATACTTATCAAGATGCGTAGGAAAATTTGCAGCATGATCAAGATCTTAGTACAATGGAAAATGATGAAAGAGAAGGTCTTATTTCAGATCTTCTCATAGCAGATGATAGTACGTAGGGAAATCAAGTTTCAATTTTAGATTGTGATAAAATCAGGTTGGCTATTTCAGATCTAGATTCAGATTGTGATGATGAAGAGTACCTTGTTCTGAATCCCATGAAGGAGAGCTCTATTGTTGAGATCGTCTGGAAAGAAGAAGACAAAGTTATTGATTCAAGTGTTCTCATTTCATTAGAACAGAGTCTTCACGAGGAGGTAATCCAGTCCTTTTATGAAAAACAAGATGATATCTTTGTTCATGTAAGTGAGAAATCTTCTTTGGATAACTCAGTGGTAAATGATAGAAGTGTTAGTTTTGAGTTTCAAGAACTATCTAAACTTTTCCCTTGTATGAATGATGAGTGCGATGACAATTTGATTGCCATGTCATATGAAGATGGTCAAAAATGTTTCCAAATTTCAGAAGACCAAGGAATTGAGGACTGTCATTTATGTTTTTCATGTTTTGAAATGTTATTTCAAGAAGACAATAATTGCTTGAGCAAAAGAAAACAAAAAGTATTATCTCCTCTGTTTGAAGATGAGATAGATCAACTCCTTAAAGGTCAGGTTACAGCCCAAGCTAATGCAGGTTTTCAGTGTTCACATAGTTAATAAGGTGTTAATGAAGCTTCTTCCACTTTTGAAAATGATAACAGTCTTGAAATTAGATTTATAGATCAACGAACAAAGATTGTTTTCCTTCATGAAAATGATAAGGCTATCATGTTTGATAATCTTGAAGAATGTTTTCTGTTTAATAAAGTCTTAGACTATGGAATTGAGCCTGAGAGAGATAGTATGCCAGAATTCGAGTCAGAATTTCTCATGGTTGAGGAATTTACAGCCAACACTCAGATAGAAAAAGCGTATACTACTCTATTCCTTCCTATCAATCAGCAACCAACTGCTCTTTCAGATCAGAATGAAGGGAATACTTGTATTTTTGTTGTTGGATCTCAAGACAAGCTAGTGCTTCAGGATTTTCAAGATCCCTTCAGCATTCTTTTGCAAGCATTAGAAAAGATGAATGTTGCCTGGTTCGTTAGCATAAGCCTTGGTTTCAGTTGTTATTGTGAGTTGCCTACATGTACATCATTCTACCTGCTTGAGGAAAGTGAGAGCAGAATTTCAGTATGTAGCCATCTGCTGGATTGGTTACATTGGAAGGCCCACTTCACATGATTGTACATATTTCATCAGTAGGCAGGTGGTTGTCATCATGATTTGAAGCCCTCAAATCTCAATGGTCTACTGCCATTAAAAAGCTTTATAAGTACTTGTTTCAGTTAAGTAAGCCTTGAGTCATTTTTTTGTTTTGGTCAGTTTCAATATAGTTTTTGAGTCAATTTGTGTCTTCAAGTCGTCAGTTTTGTGTCATGCATTTCAATTTGAGATTTTGAATCCATGCCCAATGGATCAGGCTACTAGGTCTACGGTGTTCTTGGCACCTCTAAAGAGCTACCATCCCCATTGGAGCCAATGTTAGAGTCAGTCTTTGAAGCCTTCCTCCAGTGATCAAACATGCTCTTACAAAGTGGTCTTAGGGTGTCAAAGTCAAATTTTGTCATTTCAGTGAGTCTTCAAGTAAAATTTGGTGACTGGGTATTAGGTCTGGGATTTGTTTTCACTCCTTCCAAAGTCTTCCAAGTATTGGTCCATGTCACCATTTGAATGAGTGTACCATCATTAAAAGAATTTTCATCATTTTTTCATGTTCCAATGGGTCATTTTATAGCTTGTTCATGCTTCAGTTGTACTGGGGTAAGGCTCATTTCCCTCTCCTAGGGTTTTGAAGGTAATTTCTCTTGGATGGTCAAATCATCAACAAAACTTGTATCTTGATGCTCATACACCTTCCCCTATCCTTAATGTACCTTCTTAAACACTTCCCATCATTGATATCCTTCAAATTCATCATTTTCCCACAAACCCTAGCTTCTTGCTACAATTTGACAATTTTCTAGGCTAGGCCTGTGTTTTTCCCTTTTGGACCCCTTCCCCTCACTCAATATTTTAAATTCCACTTTCCCTTCCTTCCTAACATCCCTCCCTATTTTCAAAAATCTTCTCAAGAATTTAGCAGCCCCTTATCCCCTTCATTTCCCTTCATTTCTACAAATCCCTTGTTCCACACATAGGGATAGGTTTTACTCAAATGATGTTTTTGAGAAATAGAAGATGAACTGGACAAAAGTGAGAGATATTTTTGTCCATAATAGACCAAGGAAGAAAAAACCTCCTTCACTTTTTACACAGGTGTCATGGTTTTATAGAAATGTCAAAAATATAGTTGCCTCAGGAGGGTTGCTGCACCTCTGGAGTGACCTTGGTAAAATCAATATTTCTCCTAGCTTGGTTGGCCAAATGACTTACTTAATGATTCAAACGATATCTAGACACAAAGCTATTTCCAATGAGCTATCATGAGCTCAATTTGGAGTTGAGGAAGACCTTCGAACGTTGACTGCAACAGCACTTTGCATTTAGGCAGCCTCATTTTTCACATTTTGACCAGTCTTGGGAGATTTGACTTTTGATAGGGCAAATTGACTCCAAATTGAAAAATTCAAGATGTTATGGAAAGTATACACGACAAGATTTCCAATGAGCTATTCTATACCAAATGTGGACACCAGGAAGACCTCCAAAACTCAGTCTGAAAGTGTTGTTGTGCCTAGAAATTTTCAACACAGGAAATTGCAATAGGTGCGCACCACCACCAGCGATGCGCTTTTGATTGGAGCACTTGTTGGAAGATTGGCTTGCATAACTAGATTTAGCATGAAAAAATAAGAAAACCCAGAAAGTTTCATCAAATTTGGAGTAAATATTGGTCACATAAAGGTAAAAAAACCATTTAAAAATGACCTCTTTGCCACTTTTTGGACACACAGGAAGCAGTCTTGGGCGATTCCACTTTTGAGGGGTAAAATGACCTCCAAATTCAGAAATTCAAGATGTTCTAGAAATAAGACAGGTAGACCTTTCCATCAAGACATCTTAGGCTCAGTTTGGTGAAGGGTAAGGCCCCTACAACTGAGTTTGAAAAGGCGTTGTGCATAGGATCAGTGGCGCTGCACATAGGAGAATTTGGCCAGTTTTGTTCAAAAGTCAAAATTTCACCTAGTCTTTCTACAAGTTGACTTTTATTCTCATTTTGGATGAATCTATGAATGTAAATTATTCTATGCTATGTAAATGTAATTGGAAAATGACTTTAGAGGGTAGATTCATCATTTTGAGGTGGTTGAGGGGTGAATGAATCAGTTTCCATGGTTATAGAGGCAAGTTGTTCCACTGCCTATATTCCTGTTCCTTGTTTAGAAATGGTTGAAACCACCCATTTTCTTATGGATTCGACCCCTGATGGCTAGCATAGGTGGTTTGATGTCTATATTATGTGTTTTCAGTTAGCAAAGGTTGGACTCTTATGGATGCTTTGAGCTTCATTGTACATCACTATAGTAGTTTGACAAAGAAATAAACCAGGGTTTGTAGCTATTTTTGTGGTAATGTATCTTGGCATTGTTTCTCCTTTTTTTCATTAGTTTTTCTCATGTGTTATATGTGCCAAAATCTATTTCATTCTTCTTAACTAAATGAATCAAGATAGATAGGTAGAATACATTGATAACAGTGCTCTGCCTTGGGAATACATTTAGTTTTTGATGTTTTCAGCTGTTTGAAGTGGACTCATGATCTCTGTATGCCATCCTCAACTCCTCACCAGTCTTAGACTTGCAATCCCATTCAATTCCAAGTGCTAAAACACCTACTTACCTCGCCCCACAGAACACCCTGCAATTCTAATTTGATTTCCTGGACCTAAAGCTGCCTGCTCCACTTGATCTAGCAACAAAACCATCAAAATCAACCAAAAATCATAGAGCTACTATACCTAGCCTAAAATTAATATTTGATTTAGTCATCTCAACTAAGATTGACAAGGAGAGAGCCCTCTCCCGACCTGGTAGGGCTAGCTATCAGGTTAAGCTTGGTTTGTGGTTATCCTAGGATTGCCTCCCTTTAGCCTGAGGTCAATCTAGGCTCTAACAGAGTGAATCACCATCATGATCGAATGAAGAATTAAAAATATCACCACAACCATGATCAAAAAATTCAAGATGTTCGTCAACATCCTCATGATTTGATGAATTGTTCAGAGGGGTAGATGAGAAGCAAGGATGTTCACCCTCTGTGTTTTCAGAAATGATAGATGACATATTGGATGGATTTTTAGAGGAAGATGTGTCCTCTCCACAATGTAATGACAGACTGACATCCAATGTGTCCTGTGAACGATTGGAAGTAGAAACATCCGGAAATGAGTTTTCACAGGGAAAATCAATAGTGGCAGAATCATAAGGGATGTTAGGATAAAGCAGATGAGGCATGGATGGAAGGGAGTCATCCTTCACTGTGGGTCCTTCTTTAGAATCCCACACACACTCATCATGAATGATAGCGCAGGTTAGATGCATAAAACTAACTTTGTCGACAACTTGATCCTTGTTCACAACAGGTGAGGAGTCCCAAATGGAAGAACACAAGATAGTACAATCCGGAGGATCAATGGAATGCAGGGACAGAGGTTGAGGCAACAAATCCACGTGACAACCAGCAGGCTTGCAAGCCAAATATGCACAGATATCAAGAGCAGGTGGGGTGGGAGGATGTGACAGTTCAACAAATGTGTGTGCATGTTCTCCCACATCACTCTACGGTAGCTCCGATGAGGTGAAGGCTGACAATCACTTGTGAAAACAACTATGTCTGCCTGTGATTGCGTAGCTCCATCACCAAAGTATGCTGAGTGGAATTTGAATGATTTCAATAATTGTGGATTTTCGGATATGTAAAGAAGATACTTAAATCTTCCATCAAGAAATTCCCAATCAATTTGATCTTTAGGAAATCGATATGAAAGATTACGAAAGCACATGTAAAATTGTTCAACAGATTAACTAGGTGATTTCCATAATTTCAGAATTTCTTCGTTCAGTTCTTTACAGTGAAAGTGATTGAAAGCGTGGTCTATCTCTCTGACCAGATGAGAAAGAGAATGAATAGATTTTTTAGGTAGCGTGGCACACCAATGCATTGGGTTCTCTCGAAGCGTGTAGGCGAACATCACGCAGGTCATGTAATCTTGAAATATTTCATGTATTTTGCATGAGCCTACAATGCCGACTGTGTGCCTAACCAAGGCTATGTAGCCTTCACCATCGTATGTTTTATGTGACAAGTTATCCCGGAGCTCTTTCGATATTTCAAAGTTGTTTCCATAAGATGATCCGAACTTAAACATGAACGCAACAACACACTTATATACTCATAAACATAGAGATGCGGCAAAAAAACACTTCATTTCATTAATGGAAAAATATTGAACTATGCTTACAAACAAAATGGAAATAAGAGAGCTCGAGTGATGTTAGCTTATTTCTGAGGAGAGATGTGGCTGCTACATGCCTCTGAACTATGTTACAATGAGGCTTAAAGGGCCACTTATTATTGAGAAACAATGGAAAACCCTAAACATCCAAAAACCTAACCCTAGGAGATGAAGCACCAAAATTGTGGGCCCCGTTTGGGTAAATTGGTACATCAACTTCTCGGGGTCGTAACTTTGTCATACGATTTCCATTTGGCCATCACAATACCTCGTTTCAAAGATCTCGAAGAGAAGGCCAAAAAAAAACTAGCAAGCTCATTTAGGATATTTTTGATCTCTCCATTTTCCCTAAAAACATTGTTTAGTGCCTGAAAACGACTCCGGAAGTTCATGACCCGAAAAACCACCAAAAATAGTAAATTGTGCTACAATTAAGGAAACTGAAAAATTGAAAGAGATAGTGTTGGGGGTCTAAGTGGAATAGAAAAGTGGCCACCAATATCCACCTGGATCATAAGACATACACTCGGGAAGAGAAACTCTATAGTTAGTCATGATAGGTATACAGAGATTTAAAATAGATTTGAGGACTCAGCTTGTCATCTGGCCCTCCTTCTAACACCAAAATGTTGATGGTGTTGGACCCGCCAACATGTCTGGGGATCTCCCCAGTAAGAAATCCCATCTAGACCTCAGACCATTTGGTGTAGGAGTCCCAGTAATGGTTCGTACAGTATCGCCTTGATTGTGGTTGCGCACACAGGAAAGCAGGATGTCCTTGTTGGTAGCAAGGGTGTAACCAGTGCAACAAGCCAAGGAAGGTGCATGAAGGGTTCTAAAACATGAAAATGAGAATGAGTGTGCCCCTTAGAAACCTGTGCAAACACAAAACTTGAAAGATAACACAAGAGCAAAGATACATCACAAGCTGGAAGGCAGGGAAGCCAATGATCCAATGTGATGGTTAAACCAACAACACATCTCAATAAGATCCATATATACATATATAGAAAGAGTCCATACATACATGTGTAAGAAAACAACTACAAATATTATTAGAGTAACCAAGATAGTTGAAATACAATAACAATATATGCATGAAACGTGTTGGCTATGTTATATTAATAAAGTGAAAGTTCCAATCATACACACAACCATGTCCAACTAGTAGTCCCGACAACGAAATGATATAGTCACTACCGCCTCCTCCTCCAAAGAGTTATACTAGCTCTGCACTGTGGAGAATCCAAGGCTCATTACAATACACTCGAACATTTCTCTAAGATACACCTATGGGAAGCTTGGCTCCCAAAAGATTTTACAATGAGTTATGAGGTTCTACAAATAACAAAGGGTAGGGTGACCCTTGACATTCCCCTTTGTGACTCTTCACCTACCCTCATGATTGTTCAACTACTACATGACTGTTACATTCAACCATCGACACTTGGTCTTTCACTTTTACAAGATGTTACATTACAATATGCACATGTACCCATGTGAGACAAAATAGGCTTGAGCAAGCCATGCAAGCTATCACTAAGACTCAGATAGCTATGGGAAGACCAACTCTTCAACATCCTCGCGATGCGATGATGGTGAACTAATGCCAAGCTTGGTAGTCCATGATGGTGTCTTCGTGCTCAATGGTGACATCCTACTGAAATCGAACTCTTACCTCTATTGCATCTGGGTACAATGATTTTTCTCCTCTATCCAACTCACCTGATAACATGCACATCATAGTCTTGAGTGCAGTTGGGCCAATAACATATTGATGCATAGTGTTTGTGTTGATCTCCAAGTGTGTGCTGGTGGCTATTTGTATCAACTCATCGAAGTACATGTCTAGCTCCAGTCGGAATTGGTTCTTTGTCTTCGCCTCAGTGAGTGTGCTAATGGATGGGATCGCATGCATGTGCACATTGACATCCATGCTCCTGAACACCCATGCATGCAATCGACAACATTGCTCAACCTATCTACTCTGTGCCAACTGCTAGGATGGGTATATAACCTATACAGGCACAGTTTCATCAGTCTGTGCATGTTGCATCTCCTGTTGTACCTATTCCCGTTGTGCTTCCTTCTCTCGTCTGTGTAGCTCCTATTCTCCCCTAAGTTGTCACTTCAAATCCTACAACTCCTTCTATGTTCCCTCTATGCTTTATTTCTCTCTTTTCCTTTGCACGATCCTCTTGTAGCGTTGTCCCCTCTTAGCCTCAATCTCCAAAGCTCCTTTCATCACAAGTTAATCTACTTTGAACTTGTAGGTTTTAACCCTGTACAGAAATTACCTGCATACGAATTCTTAAACAAAGAAAATAAACAATGCGAGAACATAACCCATAAAACACATATGCACAGAGATTTTTCCCTGGATCCCAAAATCGGGACTACCAACTTGATTTTTCATTATGTTCCTTTCAATGTTACAATACATATTTATACATGCCGAAGCATCCACTACCATGGACCGAAAACCATCGCGTCCAATACCATGGACCGAAAACCATCGCATCCAAAAAACATGTGCGAAAATCATGCACAAAACCATAGGTGGGTCCGCCCAACCTAACATATGGTCCAAAACCAAAATTTTCCTGGGCGCTGCCCCGGACCCCATAAAGTGGGGTTACGGGTGCCCTTCAAACCCCTATTAACTACATGGAAAGAATATAACACAACCCAACAATCTCCCACTTGTTGTTTTCTTTCCACAGGGGGCCACAGGAGAGCTTAGTCATTTTTCAGCCCTGAGATTCCCATTTCTTCTCTACACCAAGAGAACTTCTCAGAGCTCACAGATTTTGTCAATGCATCTGCATTATTCTTCAAAGTGTCCACCTTTACCAGCAACACCTTTCTGTCTTCTATCATATCCCTCACAAAGTGATATTGAACATCAATGTGCTTTGTCTTTGAATGATAAGCAGGGTTCTTTGCCAAGAGAATTGCACTTTGGCTGTCACAGTCTATTCTTATAGCTCCCTATACTAACCCCATACTTGAACACAATCTCTGCAACCAAACGGCTTCCTTGCTTGCATGAGTGGCTGCCATGTATTCTGCCTCTGTAGTTGATAGTGCCACTACAGATTTTTTCTTACTCATCCAACTGACTGCACCTCCAAATAGGTTAAATACATACCCACTTGTAGATCTTCTCTGATCCAGATCTCCAGCCCAGTCTGCATCAACAAAGCCATGAATATCCAACACTCTGTCCAATCCTGGTCTTCCTTGGTAGCACAAACCATAATCACTAGTGCCACGCAAATACCTTAAAACCCGCTTCACTGCTGTCCAGTGCTCCTTCCCAGGTTTTGACATAAACCTGCTCAATACTCCCACTGCATGTGCAATGTCTGGTCTAGTACAGACCATTGCATACATTAGGCTACCCACTGCACTTGCATATGGAACACGGGACATGTCCTCTTCCTCTTCTTGTGTCTTGGGACACTGTTCAGTAGATAACCTCACACCTACAGGAATAGGAACCTTCACCGGTTTACTATCCTGCATATTAAACCTCTGGAGTATTGTCTCGACATACTTCCTCTGGTTTAACCAGAGCTTCCTCTTTGACCGATCTCTTTTAATTTCCATGCCCAAAATATAGTTTGCAGCACCAAGATCTTTCATGTCGAATTTGGAGGACAATTGGGTCTTCAAATCCTGGATAATTTCTTTGTCATTTCCAACCAGCAACATATCATCCACATACAAGACCAGATAAATAATACGGTCACCAATTAATTTAAAATACACACAATGATCTGCTTTGCTTCTGGTGAAGCCAAGTCCCCGTATAAATGTATCAAATTTCTGATACCACATCCTTGGTGACTGTTTTAACCCATACAGAGACTTCTTTAACTTGCATACCAGTTCTTTCTTACCCTTCACCGCAAAGCCTTCAGGTTGCTTCATGTAGATTTCCTCTTCCAAATCCCCATGAAGAAATGTTGTCTTCACATCCATCTGTTCTACCTCAAAATCAAAAGCAGCAGCAACAGATAAAAGTAATCTAATAGAAGTTACCTTAGCAACAGGAGAAAAAATATCACCAAAATCAATTCCTGGCACCTGGGAATAACATTTTGCTACCAACCGAGCTTTGTATTTCTCCACCTTTCCTTCTGCATTTTTCTTCTTCTTGAACACCCATTTGCTGCCAATGGGTTTCCTTCCAGCCGGCAACTCCACCAGATCCCAAGCCTCATTTTTGTGCAAAGATGCCATTTCATCGACCATGGCCTCTTTCCAGAGTTTTCCATCCTCTGAATCCACTGCTTCCTTCACAGTTCTGGGATCATTATTAGTAACAAACAAAGCAAATTTTGAACTTTAAGCAGATGGACTATACCTTTCTGGCTGCCTTCTTTCTCGAACTGATCTTCTCACAGCCGGAGTTTGTGGCTCTTCATCTTCTGATTCCTCCTCTGCTGCAGAGTCTGATTCTTCCTCCTTTGGCTCAAACTCTATCTTCTCAGGTTCCTTTGGTTGGACTTCATGTTGAATAACATCTTTTACCTCTCTGAACAACACATCTCAGCTGTACACAACCTTCCGTGTGACTGGGTTCCAAAGCTTATAACCCTTTAAACCATCCTTATACCCAATAAAGATGCACTTTTCATATTTACTATCCAACTTGGTTCGTTTCTCCTTTGGAACATGTACATATGCATCACATCCAAATACCCTTAGATGTGAAAGAGAGGGTTTCTTACCAGTCCATATTTCTTGTGGAGTCTTATCCTCCAACGCTGATGAAGGTGATCTGTTGATCAGGTAACATGCAGTATCCACCGCCTCTGCCCATAATTCCTGTCCTAACCCAGCACCACTGAGCATGCTTCTTGCCCTTTCCATCAACGTCTTGTTCATTCTTTCTGCGACTCCATTTTGCTGAGGTGTATATGGAGTAGTCTTCTGCCGTGATATACCACACTTCTTACAAAATTCTTCAAATTCCTTGTTGCAAAATTCTCCACCATTATCTTTCCTCAGCACCTTTATCTTCTTCTCTGTCTGATTTTCCACCAGAGCCTTAAATTCTTTAAACCTGTCAAAGACTTCAGATTTCGTCTTAAGAAAATATATCCATGTATTCCTTGAGAAGTCATCTATGAATGATACATAGTACACAGACTTACCCAGTGATGGAACCTTCACAGGTCCAAACACATCACTGTGCACAAGCTCTAATATCTGTTTCGTCCTCTTACCACCAGAGGGGAAACTCACCCGATTCTGCTTCCCATATACACAATTTTCACAGAAATCAAAATCCAGAGAGCTATTATTCATACCTTCTACCATACCTTTACCATGAAGTATTCGAAGTCCCTTCTCTCCAATATTTCCAAGCCTTTGATGCCACAACATGGTCTTCTCTCCAGAGACCACTAGATTCTCTACTCCATTTTCAGGAACCATAGAACTATTGCACCCATCAACAACAGTGCTACCTTGCAGCTTGTACAGAGTTCCAATCTGAACTCCCCGCATTAATATCAGTGCTCCTCGAACCATCTTGCAGGTATCTTTCTCGAACACCGTCTTTACACCTGCATCATCCAACTTGCTTACAAAAATCAGATTTCTGGCCAATGCAGGAATATGTAGAACACCCGGAAGTGTTCTAACCCTTCCACCTTGCAACTTCAACTTTACTTCTCCCCGACCAATGATTCTAGCCTTCCTATCATCTCCTAAGAAGACATCACCACCATCGTATTTCTCATACTCACAGAACCACTCTCTATGGGGAGCGAAGTGAAAGGATGCATCTGAGTCAATAAACCATGCCTCATGATCTACATGTGTACTTGAAGAAGCCAAGTACACATCCGCACCTTCATCTGAGGTGGTTTTCGCCTCTGCAGAAGGAGCATCATCAGATCCCTTTCCTTTATCAGGAGCTTTAGATTTACAATCCCTTCCGAAGTGCCCTTCCTTTCCGCATTTCCAGCACACCACCTTTGTAGGTTTTCCTGGAGATTTAGATCTCCCTCTAGATTTAGATCTCCCACTCGATGACTTATTTGTGTTTCTGTTCTGGGACCGTCCTCGTATAGACAAGGCATCACCATTCTGGTTGTCCATATTTTTCCGTCTCATCTCCTCCGTCAGTAAGGCTGAGACTATTTCATCAAACTACAAACCAGTTGCATTGCTACCTATTGCAATAACTAGACTATCCCACGAATCTGGTAGAGAACAAAACAGACTGATGCACTTATCTTCATCTGAAATTTTAATATCAACAGATAATAACTGACTTACCACAGTATTAAACGCATTCAGATGCTCTGTCACCGAGTCTCCATCTTTCATCCTCAGGTTATACAGCTTTTTCCGCAGGAACAGTTTATTCACCAGAGACTTAGATTGGTACAAAGTCCCTAACTTGACCCACAAATCCTTTGTCGTAGCTTCCCCTAATACATTCAGCAATACTGAATCCGAGACACACAATCGTATTGTTCTCTTTGCCTTCCGATCCAACTTCTTCCATTCTTCATCGGTCACTCCCGATGGTTTAGTACCCGGATCTACCGTAATTCACTGATCTTTATCCACCAACAGATCCTCCATCTTGAGTTTCCACAACTCAAAATTCTGACCATTGAACTTCTCAATCTCTATCTTTCCACTGCTTGCCATCTTCTTTCACCACCAGAATCGATCTCACAGGTCTCCCACTGAACAGGGTCTACCACAGGCCCGAGCGAAACCCCTCAGCAACAAAGGCATCCCCTTGAAGCCAAAACAACTCTGATACCAAATGTAGGTTTTAACCCTGTACAGAAATTACCTGCATACGAATTCTTAAACAAAGAAAATAAACAATGCGAGAGCATAACCCATAAAGCACATATGCACAGAGATTTTTCCCTGGATCCCAAAACCGGGACTACCAGCTTGATTTTTCATTATGTTCCTTTCAATGTTACAATACATATTTATACATGCCGAAGCATCCAATACCATGGACCGAAAACCATCGCGTCCAAAAAACATGTGCGAAAATCATGCACAAAACCATAGGTGGGTCCGCCCAACCTAACATATGGTCCAAAACCAAAATTTTATGGGGCGCTGCCCCGGACCCCATAAAGTGGGGTTACGGGTGCCCTTCAAACCCCCTATTAACTACGTGGAAAGAATATAACACAACCCAATAGAACTTGCAGCTTTTCTCTGCCTTTGCGCTGTTAACAATGTTCCTCCTACTTTGGTCATGCACAGGTCTGCTACGTTCAAATGTTGTTGATGGTGTTGCTATTTCATATTGATATCTTTGTCTATGAACAACTTGGTCTCTTCAGAAATATGAAATCTCATAGACACTCGCTCAATTACATCTCCGTTTGCGCTCTCAACGATGTCCTTTGACCCTGTTCTCCTAGAGGCCATTGTACCTGTACTACTGAGAGGTAGACAAACACCTGTGATACCTGGAGACATAGCAATACTCATGACAAGTAATCTGTCAGTTGAAAACCAAAAAAAAATTGGAGGACTGACATGCAACATACTTGTGTGATTGATTGTGAATATTACGCAATTTTCACCTAGAGGCTAGGAGACTAACTAGCAAAACTGCGCAAGGCATAGCCCGAAATACCAACAGGCTGACTGACTGCTGGAAATGTGCAATGCATAGTCCAGCCTGGCTAGTTGAGGACTGAAACTACGCAATGCACAATTTCAGTCAGCAGTGACATGCATACTAAAAATTGTATTGCGGAGTTTTTGGAGCCAACAAGGCACTACCTCCCAGAATTACACAATGCAAGCTTAGAGGCTAGTGCTGGGATAGATTTTCATAGTTTCTGGAGGGAAGGTATAGCCTTCACTTACATAAATGCACATTTTCTAGCCGAGAAAGGCAAGTTCTGGGCCAAGGCAGCCCAGACCCACCGACGGGCAATCGAAAACATAAGAAGTCTGAATGCATGATGAAGATGTGTGAAAAAAAGAGTGAATGATCATGCATGCAAATAATTTGTGCAAGATTCTGAAAATGGGAACACAAGCACGTGTGTGAAGCGAGTCGCTGTAATGATGACCGTTAGTGCAAAAATAGTGTCATGCATGCGACAATACTAAGATGCAATGAAAAATTGAAACAATGCTTCTACAAGCTAACATGCATCAAAATGACAGTAAGCGTTCATTGAAATCAAGTAGACAACAATTACACAAAGTGAAATACAAAAAAACGACAGAAACACAACACAAGACATGAAAAGCAGACTTATCTTGAAAAAGCTGAGTTGAATGTGTCGAAGACTCTTAGATGCGATGTGGGATGTTAGAGTTGCAAGATCAATGTGAGGAATGAGCTCTGTAGCATCCAGCCAATGAGTTTTGATAAGATCGAGGTTATGACACACATGCCACAAATCTAGGAAAAATCAACACTTGATGGGAGGTTTCTGAAACGATCTTTGCATGTAACGTCCAGCTCCTAAAATTAGATCCTAAAATCTAGGTATGCTTTGCTTTTTGCTTTTTTGGGAAACACAATCCATGCATGCAAATCAGGATTGCTCAATCTCAGAGGCAACCAGTCAACCTGACATCACATGTAGAAGTCTACAAGCCTGGTGTGGAGTACTAAAAAGGTATGTTTTTTATGATCATTTCAGTGGCTTTTCAGTAGAACTTGTAAACCTTTTTGCATCATGAACATGGAAAACAATAAAGAATTATAACAAAACATGTGAGATTAATATGCAATACTTAGCCACTAACGATTGTCATTCTCTCGTGCATGAAGGGATGAAAATGAGGAGTTGCTGTTCCAAAGAAAAAGACAAGGACAAGGTAACTGTTGTCCCTTTGACGGGAGACCGAGTACAAACAAGGCTAACCAGATCAAAGCAAATCGGCCCTGAAAAGGAGTAGAAGGCACCAGCTCGGCACAGGAGAAAAGAGATGATTAAGAATTAACGGTTTGGCGAATCCCTCAGGATATTTGATCCTGAGGGATCACTGCTTTATCCATCTTGTTACTTAGACATCTCCGTCGTCACCTTTATATAAAGGGATAGCACTGTTAGCTTAGACATGATTATGTTTTTATGTAATTTCTGTTAAGATCAAAACTTTGATCATCGAGTCTCAATAAGAACTGGTTCATTGTACTTTTGTTTCATGCGTTAATACAAACTTGGTGATTATTTTATCTTTGCGTCTGGATTAACCTAAAGCGGTGTACCCTTGGAGGCTAAGGGCCCGGCCCCGGAGGACACTTGCTTCTGTATTACTACGATTTGATTTCTGCGTGATTTGCTTATCGTCATTATTTGGTAATCTGATATGCTTTATAAGTTTACATCACATGCTCTGTTAAGATTAATTCATTAAGATTTTTACAGACAGAACTGTTGTATTGACTCTGCATTATATTACTATTCCTTTCAGAGTTGATTGAATATTATTAGTCTTAATCGAATATTGTTACTATTTTACAGAGCTTTTGTGTTGTACATTCATGTTACAGAATTCATATGAAAGTAGTGTTCTTTATGATTGTTGGATTCAGAAGTAATGTTGTTCTATTTTGAAACGCAGTCGTATTCCTTTTAATTAAGATTGATGCTAGGTTAGATTACTATTCAAGCGTGTTGTGTGCGTATATGGTTTCCAAGCATTGTTCCATAACTTATCAGTGATTAGCGTTGTTCTATTAGTGTGTGTTGCTTGATCTGCTTTAAGAGTGAAAGATGGTTGTTTGATTACGATGACTGCATTTGAGTTAGTAGATTAAGTTTGATTACTGCTCGTGAGACTTAGTTGTTTAACTGCTGATCCTTTTAAGAATTGTTGTTCCATTTCAGAATTGCTGTTCCATTCCAGATTTTTTGTTCGATTTCTTATTTGTTGTTCGATTTTTCTATCTACCGTACCATTTACTAGCATTTGTTGTTTTGGTGTGAGAGACGATCCAAGGCTGTAGTGAACCTCGGCATTTACTGTCTAGCTCCCAGACCTGTGGTCTATTCTCTAATTTCCTTTCCATCAGTTTCCAAAGGGATGGGTTATCGCCGCCGAACCCTTGACTGATAAGCTGCCTAGTTTTCTGAGTATGTGATTTATTCTTTTGAAGTAACTTAGTTATAGAATAGCATCTGTTTACTCTTGTATTTTTGAACGCTATACTACTAGCATTACTTTGACAAATGATAGCCTCAGACTGAGACACTCTTTGAAATAACACAACGCTCCCAGATTGACATATTAATGTGAGGTAATTAGGGGTGAAAGAGACCCTTTTTATAGCTCTACACCTGGGGATGAAATTTGCATAGTTTTTAGGCTAAGCAAGGTTGGCCATCCCTTAGGCATTACGTAATTTCTGGGGTCAACAAGTCACTGTCTCCTAGAATTGCGCAATTTCTAGGTTGAAGCCCAGTGTTAGGCTAGATTGCGTAATTTTATGAGGGATGGTTGCCTGGCTAGATTGCACAATTCTGGAGCTCAGCAAGTAGCCGAGCAGGATTGCGCAATTTCTTGAGGGAATGTTGATTCCCCTCTAGAATTGCGTAATTTCCAAGGGAGCATCTCAGCGAAAACATTGCCTAGGTCTGGAATGACAGGTTGCAGGTGGGAGACAAACAAGTTGACATCCACAGGTTGTTGAACCACTGAAACTCAGTTGAAGCCTATGTACTCGATAGTGCAAGACATGCTCCTAAGGATGGTTGGTAGGGAGGCTCCAAAATGAAGCTAAGACAAACTTTTGGAGGGTGGTTGTAACCACTACAACAGGTGGAAAGAGGAAATTGCTTAATGGGCTTTGTTATGTTGTGGATGTTGGTATGTATATTCCATAGTTCCTTGTATCATAGTTAAGTTTCTTCGTATGGTTCTTGCATAATTCTTAACAAGACCCAACCTTTGAAGTGGTCGTTGATGTCTCTACTTTGTCACCCCTCTTTCGGGACTCTACATGTATCTCTTTTCCCTGCCCAATCTTGGTTTGTGGGTGTTGGTACCCTAGAAAATTTTCTATATGGTATTAGTGTTGAGTTTTCCGAATATAGTCTTTGGTCGACTCAACAATTGAGTGTTTTTCAGATTCCCCCTCCCTAGAAAATTCGTATTATTTCATATTGTGGAATAATGGGTGTGTGTAGCTCTGTTGATACCTATTTATGCCCACTTTTATGGTTCTTGTTTTGGGTCGATTTCAATTTGGGGGAAGTTAGTGTCCACTTTAAGTCTTGGTTTCCCACTTCGCTTATAATGGTTGCCTATACCTTGCTGCTTGATGTAGTTAGAAGTTACCTTCATTTGTCTTCAGGTCCTAATTTATTTTTTTCATGTTAGGGACAATTGGGTCATATTTGGTGTCTTTAGTCTCACTCCTGAGTTTCGTCTTCATCTCTCTCAATCTCGTCTCACTCCTTTTTCTGGAGGTTGTCTTTCCCAAGCTACCCTTCCTCCCCCTAAATGAAAACCAAGCCATAAAGGTGGGTCTTGTTTGGCTCATTTGCAACCCCAACAATTTTTCACCTGGGAATTAGTAGCCACATATTTTGACTCAGTGCCTCCAAAATTGCTAAAGGAGATTCATCATATGGAATCTCAGGAATTTGGTGAGAAACCCTACTTTTCTAATTCTGAAATCAATGATAAGGGCCTTGAATGGCTCTAATTCTAAGGAAGTTAAAGGAAACAGGGGTTATATTTGCCTTAGTCTTTGTCGGTCCATCATCAGTCAGACACTCTATTACGAATGGTCTTAAGAGATAAACAAGTGGATAAGTATAAACTCTTTGTTGGCTAGGAGGATATCAAACAAATTCTTCGTAATACAATATATTGTTTGGATGATATAAATTGTTTGTTGTTGAGGGTGGAAGGTTAGGTGGTCTCGGATTCTACATTAGGAGACTCAACCGACCATCATGGTGGTACCTTTAGTTGAGAATGTGCATAACCTCACATTCATTTCTTCTCACTAGCTTTGTCACAAGTTAACATATTTTTTGTTCTACTCTGACAGTTCATAGGACTATTGGTGTTTATGTTTTATGTTCTTGCTCACGGATTCTAGTTTCAGTTCATTTGGTTGGTGTATAGAGAACCCAAAGGTCTGTTGTGCTCTTATATCATTGTATTCTTCTTTCAATTTGATACTCACACTCATGGCTCAACTCGTTTTGATCCTCTCCTTATGCGTGGAAAGCCATATCTCCAAATTTTCTCTACTATTTCAAGGTCGTTGGACTCTCATGTTCTAATCTTTGTTTATGATTTATATGCTGGTATATTTTTTATCCATTTTGTCAATGTATTGGGTTTATATTTTTGAAATCCATGACATGGATTATGGGACCTTTGTTTACACTGGCATAGTAGTGATGGCAGTTTTTCAATGGGTCAATGGCTTTGAAAGTTCTAAGGTGGCTTTCTATGCATATATTATCTTTATGACGTTGTAATTTACCAGAAGTATATGTAATCATTTTTATATTTACGTCATAAGGTGTTCCCCTTTGAGAACAAGTCCCCCAGCTGCCATCATGTACCTGTATGCACCATAGGATCAAATATTAGACGATTGAAATTTTTTAGACCATTGGATCTACCGCCTCTTTCATTTACCCCACTAGCTACCTAAATAACTCACTAAGCCCTAAAAACCTCTCTTCCTCCATTCACTATTTCCCTCCCTTATTTCCCAAAGCAGCTCTAGAAAGATTGCAGGTCAGAACCAGTGATTATCATTCCACTTCAATTAAGCGGATCAAGGAAAAGGCAAAAAATAAATAGAATTGGCCACAAGAAATAGCCAAACTGAAAAAATGAAGCGTGAAGTGAAGAAGGAAGGTGTTACTGAGCGAAAGCGTAGGCTGGGAAAGAGAATAAAGAAAATGTTGTTAATAAGAATTTCGTATGGTTACAACTATTATTGAAAGTGGCTATCAATAGTATTTCTTATGCGCAGAAATAGAAATGCTTTTTGAGGGAAGGTTTTGGCTTCATTAGGGACTATTAGGTCCTCTTATACACGTAATTGGTTGGGCGACTTCGTTGTTTCACCATTCAAGAAAAAAGAAAATCTCTTATTGTCCCTACTGTTTTATTTGTATGCTTTGACTATATATATATATATATATATATATATATATATATATATATGGTGGATGGGATGATTTTAGCCGACTACAATGGCGGTGACATTATTTGGGGTTCCTGTGTTATTTATGATTTTTTTTTAGTAGAATGTATGACTATTTTGGAAAGAGGACTTCAAAGAAGACACTTAGTTCTGGATGAATGAAAAACATTGTACAAAGTGAATTCATCTATGAAATAGTATAATGAGTGTTTTCAAATGGGAGTCTATCCATTTTGATTTTATTAGAATGAAACAATGATTTTATAGTGTTAATATTGTACGACCACAATAATAAACTTATAGTTTTTTTTTTTGTTTCTTTTATTTTTATGTTCACAATATCTAATATGGTTTAATGTGTATATTTATATAAATTTCATAGCGATTTTCCCCTAACCACCCTATTTGTATATGGACCATGCAGGGAAATGAATGAATTTTTTTGGGTCCCTTCCTATGTGCACAATCATATAATTTTAGTGAGGGTGCTCATCGAGCATTTTAATTTCAAAAAGTCACTACTTATGCGCATAATCATATAATTTTAGTGAGGGTGCTCATTGAGCATTTAATTTCAAAAATAAGCAATGTCAATCTAATTTCATAATAATAAAACTATATCATTCACAAGAATGGAAATGTATTTCTTTTAATTGATTTTAGTTTATGACATCATCAAAATAAACAATAAAACTTATATATTTTGTAATTGATTTTAAATTATGAAATTAAGTTATGTTACAGTGGTTTCAGATAAATTTTATTCTTTATTGATTTTTAAGATAGAAATAATGTTCCTTGTGTTAAGAAAGAAATTCACAGTAGGAAAGAAATTCACAAAATAGTAATTTGAAAGTAAGTACATATTTGAAACATTTAATTTTTAAGATGCATGACTATAGCAAAGAAATCTATAAATCTCAATTTAAAATAATAAACACAAATTTCAAGGGGGCGTGTATGGTGTTACCATTACTAAATAATTAATTATCTCTTTCTTGAAAATGTTTTGGGTAAATATTTATATTTAGAGATTAAAACTTAAAATAATAAACAAAAATTTCAACCATTTAATTTTAATTTATAGTGGTTGTTTACTGTTTAAAAATGCACATAAAAATTCTATTCAATGTTCTTTACAACAAGTAACAAATCTTTTTTGCTCTGTTTACTTAAAGATTTATTATTTCAAAATGCAAATAAATATTTCACTTAAAGGGCTCAACGATTTCTAACATATTTATTGGTCTTTGTTTTCCCTCTCAATGATTTCTAACATATTTATTGGTCTTTGTTTTCCCACGTTGGATTCACTATTTAAAATAAGCATTTCACTTAAGCGCTTAATGATCACTAAGAGATTTGTTGTTGTTGGTGTTTCTGTTTCCAAGTTAAATATGATTAACTATTTAAAAATGCAAACAAATACATAACTCAATGTGAGATTTGTTGGCATTTGTGTTTCCAAGTTAAATATGATTTATTGTTGGAAAATGAAAACAAATATTTCACTCAATGTGTTTAACAAACATGAATAAATATTTCACTTAGTGCGTTTAACAAATAGGAATAAATACATATATATTGACCTTTGTTTTATATTGCTAAAAATATAATACTAGCAATTGCACTAGATATTCCATCAGATGTTATAAAGGAAACATGGTAATGCATAAATAACTGTGACATATACATTTTCCACTTACCACCTTGTTTGCCTATCGAGCATTCAAGAAAATGCATGAGTGAGTTTTGCACTGGTGAAGTTCCTATGCCAGAGATCATATAAGTTTAGTGAGGGTCCTCATTGAGCATTTTAACTTAAAAAATAAGAACTACATTTTGTAATATCATTCAGTTTATTTTAATTGATTTTAGTTTATGTGACCATCAAAATAAACAATAAAAATTATATGTTTTTTAATTGATTTCAATTCATAAAATTAAATTATGTTAGAATTGTTTCAGATCAATTTTATTTTGGGTAAATATTTATATTCACATATAGAAAAATTGATACCTATTTTACCGAAAGCATGTTTTTTCTTACCAAAATTTAGGTGTAATTTACTATTTAAAAATGCATATAAAAATTCCATAAAAAGTGCTATACAACAACTAACAAATTTGTTGCTTTGTGTTTACTTAAGTAAGGATCTATTGTTTCAAAATGCAAATAAATATTTCATGTAAAGGGCTTAACAATTTCTAACATATTTATTGGTCTTTATTTTCCCAAGTTTGATTCACTATTTAGACTTGCAAATAAATTTTTCACTCAAAATGGGCTTAACTATTTCTAACATATTTATTGGTATTTGTTTTCCCATGTTTGATTCACTGCAAATAAGCATTTCACTCAAAGTTCTTAACGACCATGAAGATATTTTTTGGCCTTTATGTTTCCAACTTAAATATTATTTACAGTTTGAAAATGCAAACAAATACTTCACTTGATGCAATTAACAAATAAGAATAAATAAATGTATATTGGCCTTTGCTTTCTATTGCTAAGAATATAATACTAGCAATTGTAAAAGGGGAAACGTTGTAAGGAATAAATTCAAGAAGAATGGTGACATGTATAAATTCAAGAAGAATGGTGGCATATAGAAAGTCATTGAATATCAAAATCAGTAAACAAAATTTCATTCAAATCTAGAATATAAAGAGAAATCACCTACATTATGCCAAATTTACAGATTCTATAACCGTTCCAATATAGATTGCCTCTCAATCTTCAAAGATGCTCTTTCAAGTTCCAATAGAAAATATTTGATCAAAAGGATGTTCTTTTTTAATATTAAATTGTCTCACTTGATCAAAATCTTACAATATTTTACCACTTGCTCTTAAGGTGATAAGATTTGCCTTTTCTTGTCCTCGCTTAACTTCTTTTGGGCATTTGGACTAGTTTGTGACATAGGAGGTTTATATTCATTTTTTTTTTTTATCAAAATGACAAATTCAAAATTTACCATTGGAAGAACTAGTTTAAAGCAGAGCTACGAAATAGATATATCAATAAAGCTAGTCACTCACATAACAAATTTACAATGTTTGATAGGACATAAGTGGATATTTTGTTGAGCATTGATTAAATAATTCCTTTAGCTAACGTAACAACTTTTATTCACTATTCAGAGGTACCATAATGAACTCTTATGGTAGAAACCACAAGCTTTCCTTTAGTCAGCATGATATTTTGTGAGATTTGGCTATGTATTTGACTAGGCAGGGGCCTATGAATAAAATAAAAAGGTTACTTATGCCTTAAAAAGAAGACTCTATTCCAAAAAAGTGTAAAAAGGCTACGAAGTGTACATTTCATGCTAAGAATGTTTCCTTCCACACAAGTTTGGCACATATTTCTTTTACCTCTTATAGTAAATCAATTTTCTTTAACACCTTTTAATTCAAATGAATTTTTTCTTCTTCTTTGAATCTTTCTTTATTTTCTTCTGGTTTTCATCTAGAGCTTCCACCTGTTTACATCATTACTTTTCTTCTTCTTTGAATCTTTCTTGCTTTTCTTTTGTTTTTCATCTAAATATTCCCCCTATTTAATGCATTCCTTTTTAGCCCTCCTCAATGGCTTCTTATATTTTCCTCCCTTCTTTTGTTCTGGAGGATTTTTCAAAATAAAAGTAGTCAGCTTATCCCTCATATCTACATCAGTAATGTACCCACATGCAGCACATCGCAGGGATATCATTTGTGTCTTTCTAATTAAAATCTTTGCCTCTGGATTTCCACATCGATAGCACTGGACCATATCTTTTTATAAAAAATTCCAGCAAAGCAACCATCTTTGCATTTTCATGGGAGCCATTAAAAATAGAAGTTCTAGTCTTCTTGTCAAACTTTGACTCAACAACCAATTCACATCCAAAGAACTTTGTCGTGTAAGAAGGTTTCCTTCCAAGATATTTTTCCACATCTACCATATTAACATTATTGGTCTTGATTCCATTGCCTCGTCTTTCTATTTTAGTAAGCAATTTCGACATCTTATAACTGTAGAAAGCATCATCACGGTTGCTCGCACCAATGTTTTGGAGAGTCATTGTGCTTGCCATCATTCTTGGGCACATGGTATGTTTTCCCATATGATGTAAATTGTTGTATTCTTGATTCTTGATTATGTTTTCCCTCCTCAGTGACTTCTTATATTTTCCTCCCTTATTTTGTTCTGAAGGATTTTTGAAAATAAAAGTAGTGAGCTTATCCCTCATATCTACATCAGTAATTAAACCACATGCAACACTTTGCAAGGATATCACTTGTATCTTTGATAATATAATCTTTTTCAATGGATTTCCACACCCATAGCACTGGACATATCTTTTATAAAAAATTGCAACAAAAAAACCATCTTTGCATTGCCATGGGAGTCATTTACAGTAGAAGTTTCAGTCTTCTCGTCAAACTTTGACTCAACACCCAATTCACATTAAAAGAACTTCGTCATGTAAGAAGGCTTCCTTCCAAGATGCTTTTTCTTGTCCTTGATTAACTTCTTTTGGGCATTTGGACTAGTTGGTGACATAGGAGGTTTATATTCATTTTTTTCCAAAATGAAAATTCAAAATTTACCATTGGATAAACTAGTTTAAAGCAGAGCTACGAAATAGATATATCAATAAAGATAATCACTCACATAACAGATTTATAATGTTTGATAGGAGATATGTGGATATTTTGTTGAGCATTGATTAAATAATTATTTTAGTTGACCTAACAACTTCAATTCATTATTAAGACGTACCATGGTGAACTCTTATGGTAGCAACCACAAGCTTTCCTTTAGTTAGCATGATATTTTGTGAGACTTGCCT
This sequence comes from Pinus tabuliformis, assembly GCA_031772625.1. Lineage (NCBI taxonomy): Eukaryota > Viridiplantae > Streptophyta > Pinopsida > Pinales > Pinaceae > Pinus > Pinus tabuliformis. Next base: position 832,883,389 of record CM062815.1, read on the forward strand.
ATGTATTTGGATAGGCAAGGGACTATAAATAAAAGAAAAAGGACTTTTATACCTCAAAAAGCACACTCCATTCCCAAAAAGTGGAAAAAGATTGTGAAGTGTTAATTTCATGCTAAGAATGTTTCCTTCCACACAAGTTTAGCACATATTTCTTTCTCCTCTCATAGTAAATCAATTTTCTTTGACACCTTTTAATTCACATGATTGTTTTTATTCTTCTTTGAAACTTTCTTGCATTTCTTCTATTTTTCATCTAAAGCTTCCCCCTCTTCACATCATTGTTTTTCTTCTTCTTTGAATCTTTCTTGCTTTTCTTTTGTTTTTCATTTAAAGCTTCCCCCTGTTGAATGCATTCCTTTTTATCCCTCCTTAGTGACTTCTTATGTTTTCCTCCCTTCTTTTGTTCTGAATTATTTTTCAAAATAAAAGTAGTCAGCTTATTCCTCATAACTACATCAATAATGTACCCACATGCAGCACATCACAGGGATATCATTTGTGTCTTTGATATTAGAATCTTTGTCTCTGAATTTCCACATTGATAGCACTGACCATATGTTTTTTATAAAAATTTCCAGCAAATCAACCATCTATTCATTTTCATGGGAGCCATTAACAATAGAATTTCTAGTCTTCTTGTCAAAATTTGACTCGGAAACCAATTCAAATTCAAATAAATTTTTTACCTTCCAAGATATTTTTCCAAATATGCCATATTAACATTGTTAAACACACATGGGCAACCACAAATAGGAAAGATAAAACATGACAGTACTATTTTTATTAACAACTGATATACATTTATAGTACATATTGTGACCGTTGGGTTTCACATCCCAAGGTCTCTTGGATTCCTTTTGTCCATTCGGCTTCCACACTAACCCATTGAGGATTAGGTGTCCAACATTCCCCCCCTTAATCTGAAGGGTTATGTATGAGTCCAAGAAGAGAGTTGTAATACAAAATGTGCAAAAAATCCATGGCAGCACTAGGCTGAATGTGCTCTCTGAAATGTTGGTATAAAGGGCGGTGGTTTAAGGCTGACCATCAACATTGGAACGCTTAGTGCAGTTCCCGGAACTCTTCCAAAATAGGCAAGAAGTTGAAGTCTTCTGCTAGAGGAAGTGCTCCTATGGTTTTGAAGAGGGAAATCTTCAACCATAAAAGGGAGGTCTCACCCCACATAAAAGGGAGAACTTCAACCTAAAAAGGGAAGTCTCAACCTGTGATGGTTTAAGGATGACCAACAACTCTGGAATGCTTAATGCAATTCCTGGAACTCTTCCAAAACTGGCAAGAAGCTGGAGTCTTCTACTAGAGGAAGTGTCCTCAATTTTGTTCCTAAAATTCTTCCAAAACTAGTAAGAAGCTAAAGTCTTCTACTAGAGGAAGTGTCCCAGATTACCAACTGAAGGCATGCTCAGGGGCATCTTTGTTTCTGGTTACAACTCTGAAACTGGTGTGGCAGGTTGTGACTCAGGCTCGCTTGATGTGACTTTGAAGCTTGTAGATGACCATCATTTCCCCCCTTATCAGATACAAGGTGAGATGATGTATAAAACTCAACTGCAAGACTGTTCAATACTCTGGAACAAGTTCTGACGTGTGTTTGAAATATCTTCTTGGCTGTTGATGCCCATTGCCAAGAAGCGATCCATCCAAGATGAATATTTGTTCTTGCAGGACATTTATTTCTGAAGCATCTGTGTGAAGAATGACTGGTTTTATGACAATGCTTACATGGATGAAGATCAAAACAGTGATCTTTCAAATGGCCAACTCGGTCACAGTGTTGGCATTTCACAATCTGTTGTTGTTGTTGTTGTTGTGGAAGAGGGGCAGAGTCTGGAACAGATGGAGGTGAACTGTCATGAGGAGCAAGTGAACTGTCATGAATGAATCCAGCACTCTGAAACTGAATGGGCTTGGCATAGTCTGGAATATGAAAGGACAAGTCCTTGTCATATCCAAGACCAGTTTTGTGCTTGTTGTGGACAAGCTCTTCCCAAGGTCTGATGATGGGCTTGGGAAGTGCAAGCTGAACCTCTGCATCTGCATGTAACCTTGCTGCTTTATCTGAATGAACTATAACATTATTGAATTGTTGTTGATGGGTTGTAGTCTCACTGTTCTGAACAAAAACATGTTCAGAATGACTCCTCTATTTCAATTCTTCTTGCTGTAGCTGAGATTCAAGCTGCAAAAAGTTAATCTTTTCCTGTGCATTTTGTAGGCAGACCTGAATGTCTGTGAGAGAAACTTTGCTGACTTTTAATGTATCATGAGTAGTAGACAATATCATAGTTTTGAGGAACTCTAATACTTCATTGATTCTAGCCATTTTCTCCATTGTTAAACTTACACTTTAAGCCAACTATGAACCAATGTCACTACAAGGTATTCTCAAAGTTTGTTCTCTCAGAAAACTACAACAATCAAATGAGATTATTCCTTGAGGAATGAATCAAAAGATAGATTTTAACTCTACTTATTCTCCAAATCCACACACAACGATGGTTGGTTGCGTTCATATACAAGGAAAAGTATATTGTGCATTCCCAAACGATGTGACTCAAATGCTACAACAAATAAAATACTTGTTTCTCCATTATGAATACTCATAAATATATATCAGCAAGGATGCAAGCTTTACATAGTCATCTATTCAAGAAATACAGTGCACAAATTGAAAAGGAACCTGACCCAGCCACTTGTATAACAAATTCAACTTGTAGAGAGTCTGCTACAAGTTAAAAATCTGGCTTCTAACTTATTTGTGCATGTATCCTGTAAGATTCAAATGTTTCCTTCCCTTGATGACACTATAGCATATGCCAAAATGCTTGAGGCTATAGGATGCTCACTTCTTGTTGTTCATGGATGCACCAGGGATCAGAAAGACGGGAAAAGCGTTAGAGCAGATTGGGCTGTAATTAATGTTGTCAAGAAGGCTGTTAGAATTCCTGTTTTGGAAAATGGAAATATAAGATATTTAGAAGATGTCTATGATTGTTTAAGAGAGACTGGTGCAGATGGAGTTTTGTCAACTGAATCCATACTGGAAAATCCTGCACTTTTTGCAGGGTATCGATTAATGGCAGACTGGGAAGATAATTCAAGCTCCCAGGCAGAAGAGGTGCTAGAAAAATATGAGAGAGTGAAGCATACTGAACATGAACTTAAAAATCCATTCAATCAGGCAACTCTGGTGTTGGAATACTTCAATCTTTGTGAGAAGTATCCAGTTCCATGGCGAATGATTCAAGCCTACGTGCACCGAATGTTAGGTGACTGGTTCAGGATTTATCCAGATCTACGTCAGGAACTCAACAAACAGTCTAAGTTGACATTCGAGTGGCTTCGAGATATGGTGCATCAGCTGATGGAACGTGATATCAAACTCGTCCTTCGTCCATCAACACCATGTGAAAAGCTGATGTACAAAGCATCTTCCTGTTGAGTATTGGAACTGTTATTCGAATGATTCAAATGCTGCAAACCTCACCTGAAGTCTTTCCATGAGTGGGATGGACACTAACATCTGCAATGATGGACTCTAAGCATGGATGTTCACTCTTTCATATTGGGTTTATTCCTAAAACCTCCCTTTATTTACAGGGGCTATTAAAATGTTCTCTTGAACGTTCATGCTATCATTAACATGTCATTATAAAGTTGTTATTGGCTGTTGCGGCAGGCTTGCAATTTCTGGGTTGACAGGATATACAATATACTTTGACAGGAATGCCCCCAACACACAACGATTAACCAACATACATACAATTGCTACAACTACATGCAGCAATGTTGACCCACATAAAGATTCTTTATGTTATGTGAACAGAGAGGTGCTTAGTGCTCAAACCAATTCATATAACTGCACCAGGAGATATATCCACGCTCACGCACTAAGAAACATTGCTTTCGTTGTGTTTAACGATTTGGCTTCCGTCTGCAACAAACCCTTGGTTTCTGTCCGCTAATAGAAACATCCTTGAAAAAATTGCACCATCACCATGAATAGTCGCATGATAAAGGCTATTCAGGTACCGCAGATAGTTTACCCATTGTAAGTCTGGTGCAAGTTTCTCAAGCTGATTCAACTTCGACTCAAACTTATTCTTGGGAAGAATTGTGACTTGCTTCTCAATAAGATCAACTTGTTCTCTCAAATAACCTTCAACTTGCCCATATGTCTGAAGGAATAACAAGTCATCATCTTTATCATAAAGCATGTCTAGGATGGCCAAACCAAGAACGCATAGTTCCCATGCCAAGAAGCACAACCTGGAATCTTCCAGCTGAAAAATCTCCACTGTTATCAAGTCCTTCTTTCCCTGCACTGTAACCAAAGTATCGATGAAGACTGTGTAGGGCAAATAGTCGCATGATATTCATGGAAAATCGACATGGAGAACCACATTTTTCAGATGGGAGTTACACCCTTCAAGACATATTACAACCTGCTCATGTAAACATACTATGACCTCTCAACATATACCATTGTTTTAGTTTCTGGCTCTTCGGCTGATTCGGTGCTCTCTCCCTACTTTCAAAGCCAACCCCAACTTAGCCACGGCTCTGAAATAATTATCAAGAACGTTTCAATTCTAGAATTGACAGACCTAACTACAGAAAATTAATGAGCAGACCTTTTAGAGCCAAACTTGCGACTTGAGCATGACAGGTGCAAAGTTGACAGGGTTTGGACAATGCCCAGGTCTGGCCACAACATGGAATTCTCACCATAATGTGGAATTCCAAACACACAAAGGAAATTGGAAATCACACAATGCAGAGAAACTGGAGGAGGAGGCAATTGTAACGTTTAACTCCATGGTAGCGATAATTCAGGTCAATAGGCACTCGTTTTTCTCAAAAAACAGTAAGATCAAATGAACAGTTGGGTGCATATCTGAGCGGAAATTGAGACAGGGATAAAGTCGATTCCTTTCTACCTAACACAATTGGCGCAGTAGAATGTCATGTCAAGGCATAACACAATTGGCGCAGTAGAATGTCATATAAGGGCATAATATCTCAGAAAAAATCGTTGCATACGAGGCTAAGGAATGATAGTTCTGACACGCAGGAAGGCCGCAGGAAGGCAAAGTGCTCTAGAGCATCAAGTATGCATGGAATGTTATAGGTAATGAAGACCAGGCCAGCACTATTCAAGCCAGCTCAGACCAGTTGCGCAGGGAATAATAACATGGCATTTTTTCTTTTTTTCTTTTCTACCTAAAGCATAAATTGTGAGGAAGAAAACTACACAAGCCACACATCATGGCTCTGATACCATGTTAAACACACATGGGCAACCACAAATAGGAAAGATAAAACATGACAGTACTATTTTTATTAACAACTGATATACATTTATAGTACATATTGTGACCGTTGGGTTTCACATCCCAAGGTCTCTTGGACTCCTTTTGTCCATTCGGCTTCCACACTAACCCATTGAGGATTAGGTGTCCAACAAACATTATTGGTCTTGATTCCATTTCTTTGTCTTTCTATTTTAGTAAGAATTTGTGGCATTTATAACTATAGAAATCATCATCACATTTGCTCGCACTAATGTTTTCGAGAGCCATTGTGCTTGCCATGATTATTGGGCACATTGTATGTTTTCCCATATGATGTAAGCTGTTGTATTCTTAATTCTTGATTATTATTTCCCTCCTCGGTGACTTCTTATCTTTATCTACCTTATTTTATTCTGGAGGATTTTCAAAATACAAGTAATCAGCTTATCCCTCATATCTACATCAGTGATGTACTCACATGAAGCACATTGCAAGGATAACATTTATGCCTTTGATATTATAATATTTTTCTCTAGATTTCCACATCCATAGCACTGGAGATATATTCTTATAAAAGCTTACAACAAAGAAACCATCTTTATGTTGGCATGGGAGCCATTAACAGTAGAAGTTCCAGCCTTCTCGTCAAACTTTGACTCGACACCCAATTCACATCAAAATAACATCATCGTGTAAGAATGTTTCCTTCCAAGAGATTTTGCCACATCTACCATATTAACAATATTGGTCTTGATGCCATTGCCCCGCATTTCTATTTTAGTAAGCAATTTCAGCATCATATATCTATAGAAAGCACTATCATGATTGGTCACACAAATGTTTTGGAGAGCCATCGTGATTTCCATCATACTTGGGAACATGGTATGTTTTCCCATATGATGTAAATTGTGCATTCTTGATTATGTTGGATACATGACCCAAGATGACACCAAGGTAAGGCCTAGTGGAGCTCACATTCTACATTAATAATCGATCTCATATCAACACAAAGACAATCTACCATACCCCACATTATAGTCTATATCCAACAAACTCTATCTAAAACTAGAGATCTATGCCCATGTCATAGGCATAACTATGAAATCTATTAAAAAAATTCCTATTATCAGATAGAAGTAACAAATAGAGATACTTGATTTCATTCAATACACCCTCTAAATTTCAGACATTGACACAGTTTTATGAATCATCTCCCCCTCTCAGTAGCTTAATTTCCAGGGTTATATGTTTGCAGAGTTTAAAAACAAGTCAATTTTTTTTATATGAGGAAAAATGGAAAATCTTGAGGCAACTTCAAGATATAAAAGCATCAGCAATTTAGAAATAGTACACTAATCTCTTTGGTGACACCACTTAATAATATTGCGTGCTTTCCTTTGGGTCTATTTGAGGAAGGTTTGGTGTTAGAGGGATTTTGGTTTCCTATCTTTCTATGGGAGAAACTCTTATCTTATTTATGTGTAAATTGTGAATTCTTTGAGCAGAATGCATGACTACTTTGGAAAGAAGATTTTAAAGCAGGCACTTTAGATCTAGACGAATGAAAAATCGTGCACATATTGTATTGATCTATGAAATAGTGTAATGAGTTTTTTCAAATGGGAATCTATCCATTTTGATTTTGTTAGAATGAAACAATGAATTTACAATGTTGGGATTGTATCTGACCTGGGCCACAATAATAAATTTATAGTGTTTTTTTATTTCTTTTATTTTTAAGTTCACAATCTTTAATATGGTTGGATGTGTAACTACAAGATTTCAAACTTGGAACTTTAACAAGCATATTATTACTCCTTCAGTTTATTCTCACTAAAGAAATATCATGTTTTTCATATTTATTATTCTCTTGTTTCACCCGCAATGATTTGAACATTGAATATCATGATTTACTTAGTACTTCATAACAAAGTCATTAGACATTTTTCATACTTGTGTTAAAAAAAATATACCAAATTATTTTTATATATTAACAACTACATCTATAAATTGTATGACTAGAAATTGCACCACGTGTTCTAAAAGAAATGTCATAAGGCAGTAGCATAGGAAAGAGTAACGTAGAAGAAATATTTTGATGAGGATGGTCAATCTCCTTAAGGACGCCAGGACGAACATGATGAGGAATTTGATGATGGAGTGGAATTGTATACTAACACCTCTATTGACGCTACTCAGAAGAGGATCAAGGAGTAACTCACTCTTGCTACTAGTGAAATGGTGATGTTAATTATACCTGAGAAGGGTACAAAGCAACGTACTTATATGAAGGTTGTAGGGAAGATTGTTTCAAAGAACACAATGGTTGAGCTTGAGAGCAAGACTACTACTAAGAATGGTTAGAAATCCACATAACTTATTCCAGAGAGTGATGATAAGGAGGAAGAGAGTGATGTTGATGAGAAAACTTGAAAATAGTTAAAGGGATAATCATTCACGCTAAGCTTCTTCCTTATTTTAATGATTTTCTTCAAAGGAGAAAGTCTCTTAATCAATTAGTGGAGTACATAAAATCTCTTAGTGGTTCTCCTCGGGAAGTGATGAATCCATTATTTCAGGGCCTTAAAATGGTGTTAGTAAAGGATTTTACAATGAGGTTTCAAAGATAAATATTTACTTGTCCAAACCTCTTCATAATGAAGATTCACAGTTGCTGTTATTGAATGCAATTGATACTTTTTGCAAGCATGCCAATGCAGATACAATCAAGGAATTTTCTTTGGTTCTAAAAGTTTTATATGAGGATGAAATATTAGAAAATGTTATTTTCCAATAGTATGATAACCATACTTTAGGTGCCAAAGGCAATAACTCTTCAATGTGGAAAATTGTTAAGCCATTTGTTGAGTGGCTTAGAAGTACTAAGTCTGAATCTGAAGACGATTATTTAGTGAACTAAATATGTTTAACCATTTTAATTTGTGTGACCAAAGAGATTTTTTGAGATCATTTTCATTCTTCATTGTTTTTTAAGATATAAATAATGTTCCATGTATTAGAAAATAAATTCATAATAAAAAAGAAATTCACAAGATCGTAATTAGAAAATAAGCACTTGTTTGAAACATTTAATTTTTAAGATGCATGACCATATGTTGGCTTATATGGGCTTGACCCAGGTTCGGAAGAATTATTTAGCCAAACAAATCCTGCAGCTACCGACCCTTTTGGCAACAGCCCGCAAAGCGCGGACTGAGGTCTCACCGGAGGTAGCAGGGGAGGGTGCTGGAACCAGGTTTCCGCACCCTGGGGATGTCTTGGATGTGGTTTGGGGCTCGTGCACCTTTCTGCAGCCTCGTGCTGCGCTAGATCCGCGTGGATTGGAATACCCTTATCGCGCTTATTACAGATTGAATCCTTTATTACTATTTTGATCTAGGTAACGTGGTCTTTAAGCAAAGATTTGCTACTTTTGGTTACTTTGTGCATCAAGATTAACCTAGTTCACATGTATTCAACAATAGCAAATGCAGAGATCATAACAGTTCATTTATCATAAAAGAGTAGAGTCACAATTAACACAAAATTTAGAAGAAGCTTATATTTATTACCAATCCTCAACAATACGTCCAGTTCCACCCCATGCACTCAGCTGTAGGGGTCCGCGCACACAGATGCAGACTTTCCAGGCCTCTACGCACACAGCTGCAGAGCCTCTACCTTCTATCCTACTCCCTCGACTCAGACTTACAGACGCTTTCAGACTATTTCCTTTAAGAACTCATTACATTCCATCTTTCCAAAGAACTACCTTTCCCTCATAGATCCACGCTCTATTTATACTTTCCCTTGGCCCGTGATCCCTTCGCGGGCCGACTCTATTACTATTTCTTTACATTATTTTTGGGTGGACTACCTTTTGACTCAACCTCTTAAAGCTTGCGCTCCACGCTTTCCGTGGCATCTTTTATCCTAATATTACCCAAAATTCCAGCCTTCGCACCCCATACTCATTCCTCGAGGCTTGCGCTACCCAATAGTCCCCCAAAAAAATCATCGTGACTCCTCTCGAGTCACTTGCTGGCGTGGCTAGACGCTCTGCCTTGGCTTCGCGGTTCACCTCCCGTTGGGTGGCGCTCGTCATACGGCTGCTCCTACTTTGTCTCCTGCAACGCTTCAACAGTCTCCTGCTTCAGTGTTTCTACCACATCTCGCAACTGATGATGCTCATTCTGCTCTGCTCAGTTAACACAGAACACCCCCTCTGAGGATTTTAGCTCAAATGGGGGAACTGCATACGGGACCTCTTGGTACCACCATAGCCCTTTCAGTCCATCATATCTTCTCTTTGCACCGTCCGTTGCAACCTATGTTGAAATTTTGCAAGACCCTGGTTGCTGTCCGCAAGATCCCACTCGTCAAGAACCATCAAAAGTGACTTATTAACTACATCTCCACCCATGGTCACCATCATTCCATCCTTCTATTGTTTCGTTGTAGTGCGTCATCCTGCCCCTAGGCAGGGCGACGACATCCAGACCAATTCTACTTCGCATTCCATTTTTTCTGGTACATCCCCTGCCAGTGATGCTGCAGCCTGCGGGATACCCGCAACTATCAATACTAGACTCCTTAGAGAGTCTTGCTCCTCCCTCAGCCAGATTACTACCTTCGGGCGCATGCCTAGTGTAGAGATGATGAATAGCTCCATCTGTATTTCCAAAGTGTAGGCTGCCCAACGGATTCCCCATGGTGATTTATAAACCATGCAAACTCCAGATGCCCGGATTGTCGCTCGTTCCAGCTCGTGTAACCTTCCCATGTGAAATTTGTGACTGATCATTTCATATCTGGCTCGTACTGTTGCTCTTAATTGCCTGCCACCCACTCCGTTTTGCCATAATGCAACCCTCTTGTCATGAACAGTGGTATTAAGGGTTATCATTCCTTGGAGCGGTGCACCCGCGTGGCTTTGTCCGTGGAACCACGCCCCTGATTGTTGGCAAAATGTACGTGCACCCTGATACCCGCGCATCTATCCTCCAGACTGCTTTATCATCCCTCTCTCTTTCAACTGGTCGGAGCAGTGAGACTCTACCTGGAATGGTTAGTCAGGCGGTCGGCCTACCTGAATAGAGCTTCAAGCGACTGCCATTTACTCTTCCCGGGAACGGGTCTCCATTGAGCTCAGCCAGCTGAACTGCGCCCCCATCAGTTACTTCCTTAACGACATAAGGTCCTAACCAATACATGCGGATTTTACCTGGGAATTTCTCGAACTTACTGTCATATAATAATACGAGATCATCCTTTTTGAATGTGTGCATCTTGATATGGCAATCATGCCATGCTTTTTCGTGCTGTTTTTGTAAGTGCTAATGAAATCCCGCCATAAATCATTCTTCATCCAATCCGTCGAGCTATGCGAGCCTTTCCTCCAAGGCCCCACGATCTGCTATTCCTGTAGCTGCTGCAATCCGCAGATTGGGCATGATATATTCCATAGGCATCATGGCCTCCTTACCATAGACTAGTCGAAATGGTGTCTAGCCTGTCAACTTTTTGCACATGGTTTGGTATGCCCATAGCACAGTAAGGATGCATAAGTCCCAATCATTCCACCACACATTGTAAATCTTAGTTAGCATGTTTTCCAAAATTTTGTTGAATGCCTCAACGGTCCCATTTTCTTGCGGATGGTATGGCGTGCTCTGTTGATGATATATCTGGAATTCCTTAGTGAGGGCGCTGATGGTTTCATTCAAAAAATGCGTTCCTCGATCACTCATGAGAATATTAGGACACCCAAACCTGGTCAACACATTCTTGAACAAGAACTTTGCTGCTGTCATGGCTGTGCAATCCTTAACTAGTTGTGCTTCTGCCCACCGGGTCAAGTATTCGGTAGTAGTGATAATATAGCATGCGCCCGTCTTCCCTTGCGGTTCAATAGGCTCAACGAAGTCAATCGCCCATTTCTCAAATGGCTATAGTGTTACCTGTGGCTGAAGTGGCATTTCACCCCTTCGAAACGGCTTGCCTGTTCGTTTGCATACATCACAGGCCCGATAGTATGCTTTTGAATCTTTATGTAGGGTGGGCCACCATAATTCGGTGTGAAGAACCTTCTGGGTTGTGCTGCAGCCCGCATAATGTCCGCCAGCAACCCCTCCATGTGCTTCGGCCAGGATCTGTTCTCGCTCAAACTCTGGTACATATCTGTGTAATATCTCATCATGGCCCATCTTGTAGAGATGGCCAACAATCATAATGAAATCTATTGCTTGTGTTACCAATTCCTTCTTTTGTTGCACAGAATACCCCTGCAGCGTAGTGCCAGTAGTCAAAAAATAGATTATATCTTCAAAGTGGCCATCCGCAATGCGCACTGCATACAGCTGGGAGTCCAGGAGTCCTTCTTCTAGATTCGTGGGTTCCTCGCCCATCTCAATCTAGGATAAATGGTCTGGACCCGCATTTAGATGTCCCGGCTTTACAACAACCTCAAAATCATATTCTTGAAACAACAACAACCATCGACAGATGGGCCCCCCCAACACAGGCTTATTCACTAGGTATTCTAGCACAGAGTGGTCAACATACATCTTAAAATGTCCGCCAAGAAAATAGTGACTATACTTCTGGAGTGCGTACACCATCGCCAATCCCTCTCGCTCAGTATTAGAGTAATTCTTCCCAGCTTTCGACAACCTTCGACTTGCAAACACAAACGGATGGTCAACTCCCTCCGCTCCTTCCTAAGTAAGTACTACTCCTAACGTGATACACAATGTGTCGACATGCACATGGAACTCCACGTCCCATTTTGGAAATATCAAGATAGGGGCAGATGCCATTTTTTCCTTCAGCAATTCTAGGCTTTTGTTACATTCATCGTTCCAACAATACGTGGCATCCTTTTTTAACAGATGTTCCATTGGAGCCGTGATCTGGGCGTAACCTTTTATGAACTTCCTATAGTACCCCGTGTGTCCCAGTGTAGCGCGTAGCTATTTGACACTGCGCGGCCCTTGCAGACCTAGTATGACAACGATATTTTCCAGATCCACCATCAGGCCTTGCCTACAAACTACGTGACCTAGCAAGTTCCCAAAAGGAACAAGGAACGTACACTTCTTTAGATTGAGTGCAATCTAGTGTTGACAGTAGGTATCCAACATTAACCGTAAGCTCTCAGTATGTTTCTTAACCAGGTCAAAGATGGTCCAATCGTCAAGATAGACTTCCTAGAATTTATGTATAAATTCCTTGAATGCAACTACCACAATGTGGGAAAATATTGCCGACGCGTTCTTCAGCCCAAATAGCATCACCGTATACTGAAAACAACCCCATTCTGTATCAAACATTGTCTTGCTTCGATCTTCTGGCGCAATCTTGATCTGATGTTATCTAGAGAACCCATCTGTAAAGGAATATGCTTCCTGCCTGCCCACGTTTTCTAAGAATTCATCGGTAGAAGGTGTGGGAAATGGATCATTAACACAAGCATCATTGAGTTTCCGTAGATCCACGCAGATGAGGATCTCATCCTTCTATTTCTTCTCTTGTACCGCCATCGAACATACCCAATTGGACTCCTCGACTGGTTCAATGATCCCGGCTTGTCCAGTTCTTCTCATACTTTTGCTTTGTATTTTGGATTCAATCGGTAAGGTCACTGCTTTATTGGCATTGCGTCAGGATTCAAAGTTATCTTCATCATTCCTAGTTCACCTTGAATCCCTTTCAGCTCCGTAATCTTTGTAGGGAAGAGGTCTCAATACTCCTGGAGCAGCTAGACGACCTTTTCCACTATATCATCGTCCCAGTAATCCCCAATCATAGCATACTTCGGTTCTTCCTCTGTTCTGATATTCACTTGCTTCATTTTTAATGGCGCTACGATGTCTGGATCTTCTATCTCGGGGCCGAGCACTTCTCGACTTCCTTCGGATTTTGGTATATTAATGTCGCGTGGATCATCCTCATCACCTTCTTCTTTGACATTGTAACATTCCAAGGCCCAGCACAGCTGTCGCGACCAGTCTGGTTGCATGACTTCTTCCAGTTCTAGTGGCATCATGAAAATTGTTGTCTTTACTAGCTTTAATGCATCGTCCACTATATCCATCCATTGATCCTCAAAAAGAAATGTTGACAGAAACCTTTCGCGCAAGATATCCCACTCACCTGTGCCACGTCGGAGCTCTGTTTCAATATACCAATTCCTTGGGATGACATCCAAGGTATGATAAAATAGGTGCACCCGTTCTGGTTGCAGCTCCTCGCCATAGGCTTTGGTCCATTTGCTCAAGTGTATGTGCGGATTCTCCCATCCATCATATTTCTCCAATAGTTGGAGTGATGGCTTCCCAAATCGTATCTGCATCATGCACTTACAGCTTCGCCAATCTACGAAGGTTCCTTCATGAGTACCCCACCATCGCATCAGTGTCGTATGCAATGCCCATTTGAGCAAATCAAACCACTGGTACTCTGGTACTGCGCTTTCAAACTTCTCTAGGAATTCATTTACTATTGTGAGCCCATCATACACTGGTAACTCGTGGACCTGAGCTTTAACGCAGTACACAGATTTCATCAGCATATTGAAGCTTACAGTAGCTGCCCTGTTCAGTCTGTTCCACCACTGCTCATCTTCTTCTTCTAAATCATTGGTGTATGGTTCCGCGTAACCCTGTGAAATTCTCCGTTCCTCCATTATTTTACCCTTTATTGGCCTTTGTGCAGCAATTTGGTAGATGCAATCCACTGCTTCGTCCTGCTCGTCGTTGCGCATAGGTTCTGTGTAGCGGGGTCCCTCGATTGGATCTAGCAGAACAACTACACGGCGTGACATTTTCTCAAATATCATTTTCCTCCACTTGAGATTAATAATCCCATTCATGTCGACATCCCAGTCTATTCCCAACAACGCGGGGTACATGATTTTTTCGTTTACTATCTCAATAACTTCAAAGTCCGTTCTAGTGCTTGCACCATCCAGGTCTATGGCGATTCCTTGCAGCCTACCCATGGGAAAGATCTTCTGCTGATTTGCCATATGGAATTGGATCAAAGACCATTGGAGTGGGAGCTTGCCGATACACTCCCACGTCTGCTTGGGTAAGACGTTTGCATCCGAACCAAGGTCTAGAATGACTTTATCCATCTCATAGCCGCCAATCCACGTTGTTAATCGCATTTCTTGTCTAGTGAGTGACGTATGGCTCCCGATTCGTCAGAATATGCGACGTTCTCCCCATCCTGTGTATTTGTTAATTACCTCTTGCGATCCTTTCACTGCCCTATTATCACGAAGTAACTTCATGCAAGTTTCTATGAAAATTGTCAATATCGGGGAACCTTTATATGGCTCAGACTAATCCCCTTCTAAGGTTGCACCGCTCCTTAGTACCATATTCACTTTAGGTTCTTCATCGTGTGGTTTGGCCCTTATCATTTGCACATTCTGTGTCGTCATAGGAGGTGTTGTGCTTTTTTCGCGAATCTGTGCTAGCAACATAAGGCAATCTAGCAGTTCATGGTAAAATTGCTCGCAATGATATTCGAGTTGGACTTGTGCAATCTCACGTGTAATGTCTTGGTCCTCCACAATTGTAACAAATTAGCTGTCCTTGACCCCTTCTTGGTCCCATTCTGCCCCGTCCTTAACCTTGTCCTTGGAATCCACCGCGCGCAAACATTGCACTTGGGTTTTGACCTCACCCCTCAGTGTGCATTCAGTAGGAAGATGCTTGGTAGATCCCTTTCCTCATGACCCACCGATCTACAAAAGTTTCAAAAGAGCTGCTGGGGTGTCTAGTTATATTTCGGCAACAGGTGGCAATTATCCATGTTGTGTTTTCCTCCTACTTAACAAATTGCACACCAGAGCGGGGCGATCACACTCGGCCCTGCCTGTGCCTCTGGTCACAACAGTGCTGGTCCCCCCATGACCACAAGATTCACCGCGACTAGATAATGGTCTTTATCATGTCCCTAGCCCCTACACTTGATGCACCAAACTTCTTCCGAACTTCTGGCCCCTGGTCTTGTTTTAACTTTTGTATTTCTAGACACAAATTTTGGACCTGCGCTTGGATTTACTAAACTCCCAACCCTGGGTCCTATACCGGGGTTTCGTGCAGCTACATTGCTACCTCCAACGCTTCTGCTTGGGTTGAGATCTTTTGTTGTGACAAAGCCGATTTCAGATATGGCGTTAATGATGCGATAAACCAAGCGCAGTTTTGTGCATCTGTTAGGGTCATGTTGGCTTCGCGAATAGTGCTTTTAAACCTCTGATCCAGATCCCACGGGGTCTTACTAGGCATCATTGTGATCTCTTTGAATCCCACGACCGACTGCGATTTTGATTTTGGCCAGCTGAACTCTTTTTTTAATTCAGTGTGGATGTCCGTTATCCCCGTCGTTGGGTTGATACCTAAATACTTCATATACCATGTTAGTGCTCAGTCCTGTAGTGTGCTGACTAAGATGGATTTCTTAATATTATCATCTGTGATGTCCTGCGTGTTCCATACTGAATTCAATACAAACCAAAACTTTTCTGGATCTTCACTTCCTACTCCCTTGAATATTGGTAACTGGATGGCGCTCACCATTGTTACCGTCCTAGTCTTTTGTCACTCTTTCCTCTAGCGTCCTCGCCCTTCACAGCAGACACCCCTTAGGCAGATCCCAGTCCCGGCAGCAGAACCATTTGTTGGCTTATATGGGCTTGACCCAAGTTTGGAAGAATTATTTAGCCAAACAAATCCTACAGCTACCGGCCCTTTCAGCAACAGCCCACGAAGCGCGGACTGAGGTCTCACCCGAGGTAGCAGGGGATGGTGCTGGAACCAGGTTTCCACACCCTGGGGATGTCTTGGATGTGGTTTGTGGCTCACACACTGTTCTTCAGCCTTGCGCTGTTCCAAATCTGTGTGGATTGGAATACCCTTATCGCGCTTATTACAAATTGAATCCTTTATTACCATACTGATCTAGGTAACGCGGTCTTTAAGCAAACATTTATTACTTTTGGTTGCTTTGCGCATCAAGATTAACCCAGTTCACATGTATGCAATAGTAGCAAATGCAGAGATCATAACAGTTCATTTATCATAAAAGAGTAGAGTCGCAATTAACACAAAATTCAGAAGAAACTTATTTTTATTACCAATCCTCAACAATACATCCAATTCCACCCTATGCACTCAGCTGCAGGGGTCTGTACACACAGCTGTGGACTTTCCAAGCCTCTGCGCACACAGCTGCAGAGCCTCTACCTTCTATCCTACTCCCTCGACTCGGACTTACAGACGCTTTTAGACTATTTCCTTTAAGAACCCATTACATTCCATCTTTCCAAAGAACTACCCTTCCCTCATAGAGCCATGCTCTATTTATACTTTCCCTTGGTCCACAATCCCTCCGCGGGCCAACTCTATTACTATTTCTTTACATTATTTTCGGGCGGACTACCCTTTGACTCAACCTCCTAAAGCTCGTGCTCTGTGCTTTCCGCGGAGTCTTTTATCCTACTATTACCCAAAATTTTGAGCTTCGCACCCCATACTCATTCCACGGGGCTTGTGCTACCCAACACTATAACAAAGAAATCTATAAATTTCAATTTAAAATAATAAAGACAAATTTCCAATACATAATGATATGTTACGAGTGTTACATTGCTATGTTGAAATACCCTCGCAAATATAGTGGTTCTTCTATTATTTTTGCATCATTTGGAAAGTTGTAGTTATTGAAAAATAAAAAGATATATTTAGATAATTCAGAAAAGAAAATAGCTACAAACTTAATCAATCATTAAAGCTTATCATTTGTCATTTATGATCCATATCATCTATCATCCATCATCCATCACTGCAACCACAACCACTAAACTGTGTTCTATCTTTAATCTCCGTCCTCTCTGTTTATATATTATATTTGTATTTATTTTTTTATTATGAATTTATATTTTTCTTCCTTCAGTGCTTTATTGAATCCAATATTATTCTTCCTTTTTCTTATTTTTCCCTGTCGTTTCATCTTTCTTAGTCTTCGATTCGTCTCAATTAAACGTGTTGTATCAATTTCACTTTCTTCTCTTTGCTATTTTATATCTTTTACCATTTTAATAATAAAATAATTTGTTTTTAATTTTCTTACCCTATTTTTTATATATCATATATATTATAAATGCAAATTATCAGAGAAAAAATAAATAAATAATAAATAATAAATAGAATTTCATTCTTCTTATTTATTTATTAATTTTTTCCTAATCTTCGCTTAAACTATTAAAATTTGTTCATTCTCAATGTAGGAGATTCATACAGAATAGTTTCTAAACGAGAATGAGAGATTCATATCGATGCCAACACATTGCTTCAATGTCAAATTTATCGGTGGGCCATTTTTGGATTTGCATAATGTATGAAGATTTATGTAGTAAGTATTGTTGGTTGGTATGTTTTTCTCCAAATTAATTGGGCTGATAATATTTTATTTTTTTACTAAGAAAGTAATTATTATTTTTTATTATTATAACTTTAGACTAAAATATTATTAATTTAATTTTTTTTAAAATGTAATTTATTTTAGTAATAAAAAAATTAAAATATTAATAAAAAAAATAAATTTTATGTAATTAATTTATTTTTAAATTTAAAATATAATTTAAAATTATATTATAATATAAAAAGACCATTCAATTTATAAATAATACCTAAAATCATACAACATTTTATATCTATATTCTCTTAATAGATTACTTCATTTTGAATGGAAAATTATATTTCAAAATTTTATGTTAATGGAAAAATCATAATTTAATAAAGATAAAATATATATTTAATAAAGATAAAATATATATTTCTAAGTCTTCAAACTTACAATAAAAAATTATTAATCTTTTTTTTAATTTAAAAATATCTGTCAATTGACCCTTTAACTGATCCAACACTTGAATAATAATAATAATAACATAACGTAAATTTAAACTTGTATTATTAGTATTTAATATTTTTGTCTATCCAGGCCTGGAATTTGACGTTCCACAAAACGTTTTTTCCATTTTTAAACGTATTTGACGGCACATTTTTTTTTGCAAACGTATAAAATGACGGTTAAAAAAAATCTCAAACCGTAAATTTGACGTTCAGGTATCTGGATTGCCCGTCATAAATTTTAGGGGGGAATGATGGAGTACAGGGTCAGTCAACCTCACCTCAGCGGCTCCGTAGATTATTCCAGATGGAGAAGAAAGGACGGATTTGGTGTAAATTTTAAATGATTTTTTTTGTAAAATTAAATAATGGTCGGTAATTCAATTTTAAGGGCAAGGCACAGATTTCTTATTTTCTAGGGCGATACATATTTTTTTTTAGCAGAGGAAGAACCACCCAAGCAGAGGACTATTTTGCCCCAATTTTTGATTTGCAGACTCAATCTCCTCCTCTCCTCTGATCTTCGAAAACAGCAGAGATGAGTTTTTTTGTTGTTTTTATCGTTAGTTTTACTTTTGAATCTTTGCGAAGTGTGGGTATGAATTTAATTTGCAACTCTTTGAATTTAATTTAAAGTTTCATAGGCTGGATTTTGTTTCATGTCTGCCTGCGTGGCATTTAAGTAGGAACACTTGCATTTAAATTTACATTTTCATTGTATTTTTTAGTCCTTTTGGCAATGTATTTGAATTGAATCATTTGTTGTCTTTTAGTTTTCAAATGATACAGTACACAAACTTTCTACTTTTAAATGTGTTTACATTGGTCACTTTTCTATCTTTAGAGATGTACAAAGGCCGTGTTCAGCTTCATGTGGGAGTTATTTATGGGAGGAACTTGATTTCACTAGTCAGATAATATGCATTGTCTCTGGTTTGAAGCTTGTGTTTCTGCATAAATTGATTTCCACTGTAGTCTAAGATTTTGATTCCTGCTGTTTTCTAGCCAAAATTGTGTTTTCTAGCCAAAATTGTGGCTTCGTTATAGGACAATCCTTAATACTGTCCCTTTGGCCCATCCCATTATTGTGCCATCTCAACATAGTGAAGAAGAAATAGAAATTAAGTGTGCCCTTGCCACTAGATCCAGTCAGTGATATTTACTCACTATCCTATTTGTGGTATAAGGAGATTTAGAGTTGAACGTTAATTAATTACTATACCTTTCGGAGTTTTTTTATTGCTCTGAATTTGTACAAACAATTTTGATTCATATTTTCTAATTTTATTACAAAATTTTAAAATATTAATGTCTTTTTTAAAATTTAAATATTCAAATTATGCTAAGTTCATGGCCAAATTTATAATTTGATTTTTTAATTATAATTTTATTAAATTTGAAAAAGAAACCGTAAAAACTTAAAACATTGTTTTTCATTTCACATGGACCGTTGTATTGATGACAAGAAAAAAATTCTAATTATTGAGAGTGGTATGTATAGAGTAGTTTTTTGTTGTGAAATTTATGGTTATATTTTTTTTGTTTTTTTTTTTTTGAATTATACTATTTCATGCACTATTTAAGTTGAAATTTTTGTATGATTTTTTGTAGTTAAGCGTGATTATATAAATTTTTATTATAATATTTCTTATTAAAATAATATTTTTCTTTATTTAAATTTTAAAGAGTTTTTTTGGGTTAAAATATTGTATATTACTTTATGAAATTAGAGATATATCATATACTAACTAATGCTTAGAGGGAGGAAGCAAATTTAGACCTCTAAAGTAGTATGACTTTGTTATAAACTGACAACACTCGACTCCTTGTCTAAGGATGGGCGGTTTTTATAAACTCTCTTGTCTAGCCTTCTGCTCTCTTGTAACAATACAATTCACAATTCAGAGTTGGTTTCATCTATCAGCTTTCAATCTTGTTGAAAAGGAGGGATTGGACTCTAGACACAACATACATTCCAACTTCCCAAGTCCAACAAATGCTTAAGTCCATAAACTTAGCATTCTCTTCTTTCTTTACTCCTCACATATTGAAGTTCATTTCTACATTACCCCTAATTCTAGGTCGTGTCAAGACTCAAAGAGGTATTACACTCATGGCCTCCAATATTGACACAGTCATAGACTCACATAGGACACAACTAGGCTCTATTGAATGAACTTCAAGAAAGATTTTTTTTAATCCAATGGTATTTTCTGGAACCTTAAATGTTCAACCTTGACAAGCAATGGCTCATGTAACAATATGCTTTTGACTTTTGGAAAAAAATTAATTTGTTGAATCTTTCCTGTATATTTTCAATCTACTTTCATATCTGCACAAAGTATGACAATTTTCGTCTTTCATATCGGAAAGTGTTCTCTTTCGTATTTGCACAAAGTATGACAATTTTCATATTTCATATCGGAAAGAGTTTTCTCTAAAGCCCGCCTACCTTTGAAGCATGAAAATGTATTCCTCAAGAGGTATCAAATTGCAAAAGTTCACCACAATCCATGGGCATGTTATTAGAAAAAAATTGACTTAGCATTTCTTCGCACTATTGTTCATATCTTTAATAAAAGGCTCCTCAATCAGTTGTAAAAGTTATCATAATTCTGCCCTTGTTGTCAAAATAAATAACCTGCATTGCCTAGAATCATGATTATCAAAAGTTAGCAATGTTAGTTCAAACCTTTCACAATGAGGATGATACTTCTGTCCACTTCATTGTTGTAACAAACTATTTATTCGTCCCATGTTGTAGATGGAACTTAGCAAATTTGAGAGAGATCACATGCACAAAGTTTAATACGAAAACCATTAAAAGTATTAGTTTATGTCTTGATGGTTGCATTAACAATATACATTATTATTGTTATTTTAAACACAAGTTATCATAGATTTTAGCTAAAATATCAAAGGTGTCATGATTGGGCTTAGCCAACGAATCATTTGTGATGGGCAATGGTTCTTCAACAACTAGTTACTTCCATTTAGTATTTTTCTCTTGATGCATAACACCATCTCATCCAATGATGGTTGAGGATCCTCATCTTCTTAACTCTGTGGCCTTCTTTAGTGCCTTTCACATATTAAAATTTAAGTATATAATCAAAACTATTAACCCAAAAAGATGAAAAGCCTTATAAAACCTTAAAAGTGTGGTTTTATGCTATTTCTAAGCACATATGCTAACTTAGGAAAAAACAAGGCACTTTCACACAGATTAGTGAAAGTTGAGACGCAAGAGTATTTGAAAGAGAGTTGCCCTATAAGAGGAAGTTGACACTCACACATTTACATATAACGTATAATGAAAGGCATGAAAAATATAAAAACGTCATTAAATTTTCATTTGACGGGCAAAGGAGATTTGAAATTCCAGGCCTGGATCCAACACTTAAATAATAATAATAATAACACAACGTAAACTTAAACTTATATTATTAGTATTTAATATTTCTGTCCATCCATACTTTCTTGAAACTCAGGAAGCAGCCGAAAACTGCGCGTTCTCTTCGTCGTAGGCTACATGTGATCTAATTAGAACTAAACTTTCTCTGTTACTCTGTTCACCTGGGAGGCTTCCACCTGCCGAAGCGTCATCTCGATTCTCTGTGACGTCAGTCTCTGAAAGATTCTACATTCACCGTATGGCACTGGGTTACAATTTCCTCGCGTTTGAATAAAATTTTCTGCAACGCTCACTTACGACCTAGGATTCCGCTCCATCAAATAACATGCACTCATATATATAGATATTATAATAAAGTTCATGTGATATCCGGTTAAAAATTGTTAAAATGACGTTAAGATGTTATATTCGTAAAAATTAGATACCAAAGACTTTTCACAATTTAAAAAAATATAGTAAATTAAAAATAACAAATCTCTTTAAAAATTATATATATATATATATATATATATATATATATATATATATATATAAAAGATTACTAATTCATATAAATGAAACTTTTCTGTAATATTTTTCCTCAAACTTTCAACAAAACACATGCTCAAACTCTGTAGACAATGAATCACGCCGAAAGATATTTAAAAAGGAGGCCGGCCTTGGATGTAGTGTTGAAAAATTCAACCAGAGAAAACAACAGTTGACGAACCTAAAAAGGGGACCAAGCAATGTACTGATATGAAGGTTGTAGGGAAGATTGCTTCAAAGAACACAATGGTTGAGCCTTAGAGCAAGTCTGCTACTAAGAATGGTAAGAAATCCATATAACTTATTCCAGAGAGTGATGATAAGGAGGAAGAGATTGATGTTGATGAGAAAAACTTGAATACAGTTAAAGGGCTAATCATTCACATCAAGCTTCTTGCTTATTTTAATGATTTTCTATTCACATTAAGCTTCCTGCTTATTTTAATGATTTTCTTCAAAGGAGAAAATCTCCTAATCAATTGGTGGAGTACATATAATCTCTCTGTGGTTCTCCTAAGGAAGTGATGAAGACTTCAGTGTTTGAGGGCCTTAAAAAGATGTTAGGAAATGATTTTCCAAGTAGGTTGCAAAGAGAAATATTTACATGTCCGAAGCTCTTCATAATGAAGATTCCTATTTGTTGTTATTGAATGAAATTGATGCTTTTTGCAAGCGTGCCAATGCAGATGCAATCAATGAAGTTTCTTTGGTTATGAAAGTTTTATATGATGATGACATATTAGAAAGTGTTGTTTTCCAATGGTATGATAACCATACTTTGGATGCCCAAGGCAATATCTCTTCAATGTGGAAAATTGTTAAGCCATTTGTTGAGTGGCTCAGAAGTACCAAGTTTGAATCTGAAGAGGATTACTTAGTGAACTAAATATGTTTGACCAATTTAAGTTGTGTGACCAAAGAGATTAGTTTAGTGTTTCCAAATTGTTGAAGTTTTTATATCATGAACCTTCCTGTCTACACTGTGCAGTCAAGATGAATCGAGGTATTTTTTGCAAACAATCAATTTCCACTAGGCTTTTCCATCTGATATAAATCACCAAAGGATTTTGATTCCCAATTTCCTAATTCAATATTTATAACAAGTTTTTTTTATGTATGTGAACATATTATGTTGGTTACATATGTAGAATTTTCTCTACAAATCAGCTTGCTCACTGATATCATGTAGAAATTTCACCTGCAGATCAAACTGATATATGCAATGTACTAAAGCATAATACCAGATCTACATCTACCATAAAATTTGCGGAAGCTAATCAACCATGAGCAACATCAAGCATGAACACATATAACTGATAAGAAGGAATCAATCACATAACATAGAATATGTCACTAGGGAAAGCACCAGCATAAAACCCCAACACTGTATTATCAATCAAGTGGAGATCCTCAACAACATACAAAAAGAATCAACTCAATAGCTATCGTACTCTCTCTGTAATCAGAATATGAAAATCATGGACTACCTAGGCCTCAATATATAAGCTGTAAATTGGCCTAATCGTACATGTTGTCACCTCAGGTCTAACTACGTAGTCATAGAAGAAAATAGATTCCTTCCTCATGCAAGGAATACTTACTAGAAATATCCTAGCATCTGATAGTACACTCTCCCTCATCTAATCTCAACTGGGTTTTTGTCTGAACAGCCTCCAATTTATCATGCTAATGTATTTACCTATGTTTTGAAATATAATCAAAAGTATGTTATGTCGCAATGTCGTCTTAAAACTTCATGAGTAGATTTACTGCAACTTTTTATTTTTACTCTGTTTTGTCGTGAGTGAAATTTGTGTTTTATTTAAGCCTCTGTCCGTTTTCCTTGGCACAAATGAGATTTGACTTGTTGCAACTAATTTCTGAGCCAGACTTCTTTCCTCTACTCGTTACGATTATTGGGCTATCACCAAGCACAAGAAATTACGATTATTGAGCTATCACCAAGCACGAGCTTGACTAATCCTCAGATACCTCAATTTAATGGAAAAAATTATGATTATTGGGCTATCACAATGAAGATCTTATTTTCTTCTCAAGACATTTGGGATTTGGTGGAGAATGGTTTTCAAGAACCAGTAGATGCAACAACATACAATGCCTTGTCTCAAGCAGAAAGAGATTTGTCGAGAAACAATGGAAAGAAGGATTCACAAGCCCTCTTCTACATTTTTCAAGCAGTTCATGAAAGTATTTTGCTAAGAGTTGCAGTAGCAACGAAGTCCAAGCAAGCATGGGACACCCTCCAGACAACCTACCAAGGCATGGCAGAAGTCAAGATAGCAAAACTGCAAATGTTGAAAAGAGATTTTGAAACACTTTTTATGAAAGAGTGTGAGAATGTAGACTCCTTTTTTACACATGTAATTGGGTTGGTTACTCAAATCAAGTCTCATGGTGAGACACTTGAGGAAAGGAGAATAGTTGAGAACGTTTTGAGAACTTTGTCAACAAAGTTTGATGCCATTGTTGTGGCCATAGAAGAGACAAAGGATCTCTTATAGTTCTTAGTGGATGAGCTTCATGCATCACTGATTTCTCATGAACATAGACTAAATAGAGCAACAAGATCCTCATTGGGCATGCCTTCAAGACATAAGTTCCATTTGGTCGAGGTAGAGGTAGAGGAAGATCATATGCTAGAGGAAGAGGAGTATTTCCACATAGAGGTGGAAGAAGCAGCGCTTCAAGCTCAAGTGGAAGGGGCAACAATCAAAATCCAAGTCAAGGCGCAAGCCAAAATCAAGCACAAGGTCATAGGTATGATAAATCTCAAGTTCATTGTCATTACTGTAAGAAGTATCGTCATCATGAAAATGAATGTAGAAAGAAGCAATATGACATTAGTAACAAACCAAGTGTAAATTTCACAAAGGAAAATCAGAACCATGATAGCATGCTTTTAGCTTGTAATGTAGAAAAAGAAAAACGAAATTGATATATGGTATCTAGATTCAGGGTGTAACAACCACATGTCACGGAACATAGAAATGTTTTTCAATATAGATGAAAGTGTGAAATATTAAGTGACATTAGGATTGATAGGAAAGCATCTATCATGGGCAAAGGAAGAGTTAATATCCTAACAAAGAAGGGGGAGAATAAGTGCATCATAGATGTTTACTTTGTCCCTGGTTTGAGTCATAGCCTCATAAGCATTGGACGGCTCATGTAAAAAGGCTACAATGTCTTTTTCAAGAATCATGGGTGCACAATTTTGGATAAGCCTCCAAGAAGACAGCTGATTGCAAAGGTTCAGATGACAAACAATAGAATGTTTCCACTAAAGATAAGATCGGATTTGAAAGAAGAAGGTGCACAAGCATAGCTATCAATGAAGTCACAAGAGGATGGAAGAAAAGATGTAGCTGTCACACAATTAAACTTTCAAGAAGAGGTCAAATATGAAAATTGGTTATGGCACTTGAGATTTGGTCATCTCAACTTTAGAGGTTTGAATTTGATGCATAGGAAAGGCATGGTGAAGGGATTGCCACTCATAGAAAAAGCAAAAAACCTATGTAAAGGATGTATCTTGGGAAAGCAACATAGAGAGACATTTCAAGCAAGAAAGTCAATAAGGTCAAAGGCACCTTTGGAGATTGTCCACTCATATTTATGTGGACCAATGCAAACACCATCAATTTGTGGCAGCCACTATTTATTGACCTTCATAGATGACTACACAAGGAAGACATTGGTCTATCCTCTAAAACAAAAAATTGAAGTATTTGATTTTTTTCATCAATACAAGGCTCTTGTTGAGAGGTAAAGTGGACACTACATCAAAGTCCTTAGGACTGACAGAGGTGGTGAATATATCTCAAATGATTTCCTTCGATTTTGCAAGGAACATGGAATTCACAAGCAATTTACAACAAGGTATACACTTTAGAAAAATGGTGTCATGGAAAGGAAGAATAGGACCATTATGGAAATGGCAAGGAGTATGTTGAAGGCAAAGCATTTTCCAAGTGATTATTGGGCTGAAGTTGTCGCTTGTGTAGCATATATCTTAAATATATGTCCAACCAGAAGTGTCAAGAATGTGGTTCCTAAAGAGGCATGGACTGGATGAAAGCATACTGTCACTCACATGAGAGTCTTTGGATGTGTGTCATATGCACATGTCATGGATGAGTTGAGGAAGAATTTGGACAAGGGGGAGAAATGCATATTTGTTGGATATAGTGATGAATCCAATGCATACAAGCTCTACAATCCATCAACCAAGAAGGTCATAATCAACAGAGATGTGTAGTTCATAGAAGAGGAAGCATGGGATGGAATTTTAGAGAAGAAAATCAATGTGAAAGCATGTATACCACATGAAGACAAAGAGGAATTGACAACAACAAGCAATTCCTCAACAGTGACTCCCTCTACTCCTATTCAAGTGCAACAAAGCAGACAACAAGTAACACTGTCAACAAATAATAGGACATCGTAACACAGCCAAGAAAGCGCTTCTCCAAGCACACTACAAAGAGCAACACCAACTGACATATCAAACCCATCATCAACTAGCATAAGAAGACCAAAATTCAGAAATTTAAATGATATTTATGAGCAAGATGAAGTTGATAGTAACGTTGAATTCCTTATTTGCATTTTTTGTCATGTAGATTACCTAATCGCTTTTGAGGATGCAGTCAAAGAAGAAAAATGTGTTGCAGTAATAGAGGAAGAAATAGAAGCAATAGAAAAGAATGACACATGGGAGCTAGTGGACCTTCCGCAAGGAAAATAATTCAATGGAGTGAAGTGGGTCTATAAGACCAAGAGCAATGTCGACGGTAAGATTGAAAGGTATAAAGTGAGCCTAGTTGTCAAAGGATATAAGCAACAACATGGAAGATATTATGCCGAGACATTTGTGCCCGTTGCGAGGATGAAGACAATGCATACAGTTGTGGGGATTGTTGAGCAAAATAAATGGACAGTGTATCAAATGGACATAAAATCAACGTTCTTGAATGGAGTGCTGAAAGAGGAAGTGTATGTTGCATAACCACCTGGTTATGAGGTAGAAGGCCAAGAAGACAAAGTGTATCGGTTGAGGAAAGTTCTTTATGGGTTGAAGCAAGCATCGTGTGCATGGTATAGCAGAATAAATGCTTACTTGTTGGACAATGGTTTTGACAAATGTGACGGTGAGCCTACTCTCTACATCAAAGAGAGTGATGGTAAGATTCTTATTATTGTTTTATATGTAGATGATTTGATTTTTACAAGCAATGATGATTTCCTCATTGTTGATTTCAAAGAATTCATGAAGAGTGAATTTGAAATGATTGACTTGGGGTTGTTAAGATACTTTTTGGGCATAGAAGTGAAGAAAACAGAAAATGGTATTTTTATTTCGCAACAAAAGTATGTAGTAGACATTCTGGAGAGGTTTAATATGCAGAACAGCAAGCCTGCACCAACTCCAACTATCATGAGGTTCAAGTTGAGCAAGGAAGATTGTAGCAGGAATGTCAATCTGACATTATACAAAAGCATGATAGACAGCTTGATGTATTTGACCTCCACTAAGGCAGATATAATGTATGGAGTGAGTTTGTTGTCCAGGTTCATGGAGACACCCAAGGAAACACATTGGCAAGCAGAGAAAATGATTCTCAGGTATGTCAATGGGACAAAACAATATGGTATTTTGTACGTCGCAACAGACGATTTCAGGCTGGTTGGTTACACTGATAGTGATTGGGCAGGAAGTGTCGATGACAGAAAAAGCATGTCAGGATATGTTTTTCATTTAGGTTCCGGAGCCATTTCATAGGCCTCCAAGAAGTAGCCAATAGGGTCACTGTCAATAGTAGATGATGAATATTTTTCCGCAATAGCAACAACCTGTGAGGCAATTTGGATGAGAAGAATGTTGAAGTATCTTTGCCACGACCAAGAGGGAACAAAAACTATTTTCTGCGAAAACACTTCTACAATTGCATTGGAAAAGAATTTTGTTTTTTACAAGAGGACAAAGCATATTGATGCTAAATATCATTTTATTAGAGAGTTGATTAACAATGATGAAATTGTGTTGCAACACTACAGGTCACATGAACAATTTGTTGATATTTTCACAAAGTCATTGGCACGTGAAAGTTTTGTTTATCTCAGGGACTATTTGGGAATTGTCAATGACAGCAGTTGCGATTAAGGGGGAGTATTGGAAATAATAATCCCAACCACCACCTTAAACACATTAACAAATAACATGCTTGCTCAGTGAACTTTTGCAGATTGTTATTTGGTTTAAAGGTCGAAGGACTAAAGTCTTAGCAGAAGTACATCGCTAACCATTCCGCAACACATCACAGACTTAAAACACTTAATGAGGGTTGACAAATATGTATGGGTGAAACATTTATTGTGCAACTCTTAGTTGCAGTCCGCAACCTCTACAAGCTCATAAAATCCCTCATTTTGTATAATCGCCCATCGTGTGCCTTAAATATTTTCTCTGTCATGAATTAATGAGTAAAAATGTATGTTTTGGATAAATATGAATGTAAAATTCATTTGCAATGTTGAACGAGAGAGAGGGTTAAAGTCTGTGAGGTAGTGAGGAGAAAATCATGGAGAAAATATTGGTGGGCGCTATTGTGTTTTACTGTGTGTTACTCCGCAACCCATGATGAAGGGTAAATCGCAGTAAGTCTTTTGTGTTTTAATTCCTATGTTTTGAAATATAATCAAAAGTATGGTATGTTGCAATGTGGTCTTAAACCTTCATGAGTAGATTTAAGGCAACCTTTTGTTTTTACTCTGTTTTTCCATGAGTAAACTCTGTGTTTTATTTAAGCCTCTGTTCAGTTGCGATATACTTGCCGCAGCTGAGATTTGACTTGCTACATCTGATTTCTGAGCAAGACTCCTCTCCTCTACCCCTATAAAATTTTTCTAACAAGTTTTAAGTTTTGAGTTCACGTTCCACCTCAAATAAACAATCTATGTGGGTCGAATAAACAATCTATATATCCCTCATGATGGGTGGAGCTTCCACCCAAAACCTTGATCTTTTTATACAATTTTTCGAGATGAAAAAACAAATTAAAACACACAAATATTCAATTTCTATTGAGAAAAAATTTTGTATCTAGGTTAAAATGACCAAAGTTTGGAGTCAACACTCCATGGGGACCAAGAGCTTATATGTCCCTCATAATGGGTGGCGTTTGCACCCTAAACCTTGCTTCAATCAAGATACATACTTTCTCTAAATGAAAAAGCAAATATTCAACAAGTGCATTCATAAATCTGAAAGGCCAAGAAAGAATATGAATATAAGAGATGACATGATATGTATATATGAGAGGAAAATTAGTAATTACGCTACCCAATTATAATGTTTGGTAATTAGTTTTAACTCTTTCAGCTTAAGCTAGAAAGTTTGCATCAAACTGTTGTCGTATACTAAAATCTCTTCCCAGCACTCCTCTAACTTAGGATGAAATTCCTGATTTTGAAGCTAGAAGCTCTCAAATCTAATTGGCCTTTTATGAGGGGCCATTTTCAAGTCGATCTCTAATATGATGGGCCAATGATTAGATCCCAAGCTTGGGAATACAGTGTGGCCTCCACAAATAAATCTCCAACACACAAATCCTCAGAGACAAAAAAAAAGGGTCTAACTAGCATGCTATTTGACGTTGGCCGCAACGATGATTGTTCTAGGTGTTTAAGTCATTGAGTATGTCCACATATACAATATTTGACTCTTGTATTTTCTCTTGGAATACAAGTGTTGCTAATTCCAAACATAAGATTGCACCCTTTCTCTCTTCCAAACTCCTAATCATGTTAAATTCACCTCCAATGATCTAATAATCCCCATGAAAATACCTCTACATGGCCCTCAATTCATTTACAAATCCTTCTTTTGTCCCTGAGGTTGAGGGTTCATATACTATAGATAACCATATCAAGTCCTTGAACCCTCAGCACCTAAATATTCCAAATGAGATGTTAGGGTTGGTGAGCTTATCTTGGAATGAGACCCATCGAGGGTCCCAATCATTGCGATGTGACCAACACTACCACTTGAATCTAAGGCCATGAATTCACTTCCTTCCAACATCTACTCATAAGTTTTCCTATCCTAAGACTAGAAACCTTAGTTTCTTGAACTACTATCTCTTGCTTTTCCTTCTCGATTCTAAATAAAAAATATCTCTTGGTACTATTTAGACCTCAAATATTCCAAGAAATGATTTTCATGGAGCAACTGAGGTTGTTTGATGGAGATACTTCGTGATCTTGTTGATCTAACCTGAATTTAATAGGAATTCTCCTGCTTCTTAGTGGACTTCTCTTGCCATCTTGTGTCATTTCCTACTGCGATTGAAGGTGGTTTTCTCCTTGGGCTTATGTGCTTGGGACACCCCTTTCTTCCCCACATTGAGAATTGTATATCTTCCCTTCGATTAGACATTATTCCTCCATCAGTATTCGTATAAATGTAGGAAATGCTACAATTGTTCTACCAAAATCTCTTTTGCCTCTGTTCTTGCCCACGTGCGAAGAAACTCAAACATTGTCTTCTTGTCTGCATTGAGATTGTCCTGCTCATCTTCGACTCCTAGGATTGAGCTTGTATTGGCAAGTAACTCTTTAAGATCAAAGTTATTTACTAGCTTGTCTATGGGTTTATGCTTTAAGAGTTTGTCACCCTTCGTGTTGGCTTGATCTTTGACCTCCATTGGACATTCCTCAGATTTACCCTCCACTTCCTCCATGGATTCACTAGATCAACCCTCCCGACTCATACTTGCAAACGGATTTGCATCAGTTTCCACCTTGAGAATTACTTTCCCTTTCCCCTGAGAGGGTTTTTTCGGCTAGGGGCGATTCAATTTTCCTCTCTTATAGGAGACCTCCTGAAAGTCGTCAAGTGTATCCTAAGCATTGTTCGTCTGCATCTTGGCCACAGTTAGTGGGAAATCCCTTATCAGATGGCCATAGTCATGGAAGTGACGACATTTGAAAGGGACGTGCTCATAATCTAAACGTTGTGTCTAATTCTCATTGTGATATTCCAGATCGATCGATTTCAGGAGGGGTTTGTAGATATTCATGTACATAGATTCTAGCATATAATGCATGCCTCCCCATCTTCAAGATCTTTGATGTTTTAACAAAGTCTCCAATGGTGTTGCCAATGCCTTCAAGAATGTCTAGTTCCCAGAAGTCATCTGACAAAGAAAATAGTCGTATGCAAACTAGGGCTACAAGGAACTACTCTTTCTTTGGGTTGTAACATTCCTCCCAGAATCTCATGAACATGGCCACATTGTTCATAAAATAGGGGCCATTTTCAAAGACCCTCTTTCTGTCTTCCAGATTGGTAAAAATAATAGTAAAAAAACCTTTAGCCCTCAACCACAACTCTACTAATCCCTTCGACTTCCATTTTAGCTAGACCCGCTTCAAAATATCTTGTCCCTTGGTCCAAAGGCCCATGAACTTGCAAATCAAAGCATAATCTCTCGTGAACTACCTCACCTGTTCTAGCCTCTTGTTTGGAATGACAAATTCTAGGTTCATTGACATTTTTGGGAGGCATTGATCTTTCAAGCAGGCTTGCCATTAAGCTCTTAATACTGAGTTTTCCCCTTTTCCATTATTATGTCAAATTAAACTTGCACCACCATCTATCATCTTTGTTCATCCATTAACCATATTTCGGTAAGAGGGGGTTGTACCTCTTCAGGAGACCACTCATGAGTTTGAGTTAAATAGAAAACACCTTGATTTAATAAGTCAAAATTCTAATGACATTTCCAACCCTTAATATTCAATATTTAGAAACCCTTTATATTTATATAATTATTAATATTAATATATATTTTGTAATAAAATAAAATAAAAAACTTATCAATATTAAACCTATATGTAATTGAGAAATTATATAGCTAACATCTAAATCTTATCCTTAAGATTTAACACATTTATGGCTTATAGTTTCATACTTTTTTGCATCACATAATTTCCATTCTCACGATAAGTTGAGAATTTTTATAAGATAAGTTGAGAATTTTTATAAGTAACATCAAATTATTAGGTATAAAAATAACATAAAAAATATTATTAAAATGTATAAATTTGTCTTTTATATATAAATGCTATAATTATGACTTCAAATTCAAAGAGGTTTAAATAAGAGGTTTTTTTTAGGTTTAAATAAGAAATCCCATTACCAATCTGATATGATTTTAAAATTAAATAATTATTATTATTATTATAAAACACCAAAAAATATTAATTTATTAAATTTTATAAAAAATTCAAAATAAAATAAAACACAGTGATTTATTAGATGAATAGTTTAATTTAGGTATAAGAATAGTACCATACATTTTACATATAAAAGGTAAGAGAACTAGAATGGATGTAAGTTTATAAAATCTTTAATATTAAATATATCTGATCCACGTGGGTTGATTGTTCTGCTGTCAAATAAACAGACTCCTTTAACCTAGAGTTAGCCTAGTAATAAAAAATTGTCTGATCTACAATATAGTTGCAAACAAAAAGTTCATAAATCGATATATTTGATTTGATCGACCAGAACATTTTGAATATATTTGATAAGTTAATGGCATACGCATGTCAGTCCACAACTGGATTCCCATTTCCATAATAGATAAATTTATTCTCCTCAGCATTGTGAGGTCGTCACAGATAGTGAAGAAAGCCCCTCTCCTGTAAACTGGTCACCGTATCGGCCAAAGACTTGTCTATTGGCGTGAACGAGAGGCCCAAATCTCTAATTTTCCGATTTGAGAACTTGTATGGCTGTTTCCTTGGATTTATCTCGTCTGCACATCTGCATTCATGAACGAACATATATATATTAAACAACAAACGTTGAGGGATTTCTTTAAAAAATTGTAAGCGATGGACGGTTAAACTATCTGGTCCCTGAAAGGTATTTTTAAGTTGATTGCAGATATGGTCGATGCTCTCTTGATCATCAAATTTTATCCACATATTCCACAAAAAATTGTGAGAAAACACCACAAAATTTTCTTTAAAATCACGTACTTGGTAGGCACTGGACAGCGCGGGCACAGTTTTGCGAGCATGTCGACGAGTTCTCCTCGGTGGAGGCTACAATCACCGCACAGATATCTTTGGCCACCGGCTGAACGTGCCTCATACACTAAAATATGAGCATCTGCCACGTCCCTCACGTCCACATATGCTTGAGTTAAGTTCGCATATGTTTTCGCTGAGCCTGAATATCATCCATTCAACTCCCATTACATCCCTGGTACTCCATGAAATATGAATATGTAGCTAACTAACCAACTCTAACATTACCCACCTGTCAAATATTTCATAATATGAGCAGTGCTGGCGTTCATGGTGGATTGCAACAATGGGCCCATAACCAGACATGGATTGATGACTACCATATCCAAATTCCTTCTCTCAGCAATCTCCCATGCGGATTTCTCTGCCAACGTCTTTGCATAACAGTACCAGTTCTGCAATGAACCAGACCAGGAAACAAAATTAGCCCATGGGATTCCACCAGTATCTACATAGAATTTATATTTCTAGTTTTTTGTTAAAGCCAAAGTAATAAATACGTTGGTGTGCATGCAGTAGTCCAGATCGCTCCAGCAATCATCGTCGACAATGGCGCGAGGGTCTCTGTGAGGGTTCATGTAAACCGCACCGATAGAAGATGTAAATACTACGCGCTTCACCCCCATTTCTGCACACGCCTCCATAACATTCCTCGTTCCTTCCACCGCTGGCTCTATCACCTGATTCTGCATCATTATAGAAAACATTTAATCTGAGTGTGCAGATTTTCATAGTAATAAGTCATGCTCATGTGTAGGGTGGAGCATTAATATTCTTTCTCTTTTTTTTTGGTTGAGAAACTGTCTATCTAGATCAAAATGCCCGAAGTTATCGGACAAATAACTTATATATTTTTCATAATGGGTATCACTTCCACCCTAAACCTCTTTCATTTCAATCAAGATAAATATTTTTTTCTAAATGAAAAAACAAATTGACAACACAAATATTCAATCTGCCCATTCATAAATCTGAAAACCCAAGAGAGTAATATGAATATAAGAGATGATATGATATGTATATATAAGAGGAGAAATAATAATTACAGGGTCATCGTTGAGAAGGCAAACCATGTGAAAGACACCATTGCATCCACGGATAACTGTGACTAAGCTCTGATAATCAAGAATATCAGCTTTCATAAGCTGCAGCCTCTCTTTCGCCCCTTCCAGCTCTCTCAGATGCTCATACTTGCCATCCTCTATATTTCAATCATGAAATTGTTAAAATCCTTTCTATCCAAACTAAACAGAGACTTAACACACAATTATGTCATTGAAAAAAAAAAGACAAGTGGCTATTACCACGAGGTCCTGGGATCAATTCGCACTGAACCTAGTTATGGGTGAACCCAATCAAGATTATGACGGTAAAAGTAGTAAGTATAACCTACCGGGATTGCCACGAACTGCTCCTCTGACAGTATAGCCTTTGCTGAGGAGTTTCTTGACCAGCCATGAGGCAATGAATCCCCCTGCTCCTGTCACACAGACAGTTTGATCTGATCTCATGGTTTATTTCCGGCTGCAATTTGGAGTAAGCAGTGAACTATTAACATCGTTTGTGAATTTGGCTTAAATAGGGTTTTAATTTAATTTAATTTAACATGTAATTTTTTAAATTTATTTTTTAATCTCTTACTGAGATATGTAATGCACTCATCTTGGACATGCAAAGGGGCAACTACATCTTTACACATTGGGTACACATTACCATGGATTTCTTTCAAGTGTGCCCAAAGCCATATCTATATGCATGTGTTAAAACATTTCATTGTCTTTTGTTTATGAATAAATTGCAATAGAAAGAAAATACCATGGAAAATAAGTGTTGTGTTGTAGTTTAGTGTTTATCATTTAAGTTAGAAATAATAATATAAAAAAAAATTATAAAAGATTATATTATGTATGGGGAAATGTTGGTTACATAGGATACAACTCAATCGAGTATTATGTTATGAAGTATTATGTAAACTATGAAAATCAAGGTTTAAATTCTTCATGGGTCAAGCCAATAAAAAAAAATTAGTCAATGTTGAATTAATAGTGGTCAATATGCAAATCTAATCCTATAGTAGATGTGAAGTGGTTTAATTAATTGTTTTCACATTCACAAAGGACTTGCATAGATTTTGGTGGGTGGTAACTATTAATAAGTTTACACATTTACATTTTTACTCCAAAATAACTATTGAGGAAAAGATAAATAATACGGGGAAGTAACTATTGGTAATTATATTTATGTACATCTTAGTCATATACATTTTTATGTAAAGGCTTACTTAAATTATGTTGGGAAGTAACTAATGGTAAATATGCTATTTACCTGAGCATGAACTATTTTAAGAGTACTTTGTTTTAGGATGATTTTTTTGCAAAGTTAAAGAATAAAAAATCACTACACAAATATCTAAAAATCATGCATGAATATTGCAACTGTATAACCATAACAATTAATTATGGCATAAAATATGTGAGGCAAACTATCACATGACATTATATTGTGCAAAGGTTGCAATAAGACTTCCAAGTTATGGTCCAATCAAATGTTTGAAAAATAGTTTTTTTAATAATATTGAAAAACAAATATTTTTTTCAAAGTTAAATATCATAAGTTGCATAGGTCAATGCAAAGTTGCAATAAGACTTTCAAGTTATGATCCAATCAAATGTTTTAAAATATGTTTTTTAATAATATTGAAAAATACATATTTGTTAAAGTTAAATATTATAAGTTGCATTGGTCAATACTAAAGTAATAAAGATTAATAAAATGATAAATATATAAGCTTAATATTTGGTATCTAGTTTATTTCACAATATATTAAAAGACTATGAAATCACTTCCAAAACAAAGAAATGTGTTCTAAAAGAAATGTCATAAGGCAGTAGCATAGGAAAGAGTAATGTAGAAGAAATATTTTGATGAGGATGATCAATCTCCTCAAGGGAGCCAGGACGACCATGATGAGGAAGTTGATGATGGAGTGGAATGGTATACTGACACCTCTATTGAGGCTACTCAGAAGAGGATCAAGGAGCAACTGACTCTTGCTACTAGTGAAATGGTGATGTTAATTATACCTGAAAAAGGTACAAAGCAATGTACTGATATGAAGGTTGTAGGGAAGATTGTTTCAAAGAACACAATGGTTGAGCTTGAGAGAAAGACTACTACTAAGAATGGTAAGAAATCCACATAACTTATTCCAAAGAGTGATGATAAGGAGGAAGAGAGTGATGTTGATGAGAAAACTTGAAGATAGTTAAAGGGATAATCATTCATGCTAAGCTTCTTCCTTATTTTAATGATTTTCTTCAAAGGAGAAAGTCTCTTAATCAATTAGTGGAGTACATAAAATCTCTTAGTGGTTCTCCTCGGGAAGTTATGAATCCATTGTTTCAGGGCCTTAAAAAGGTGTTAGTAAAGGATTTTCCAAAGAGGTTGCAAAGATAAATATTTACTTGTCCAAATCTCTTCATAATGGAGATTCCCAGTTGTTGTTGTTGAATGCAATTGATGCTTTTTGCAAGCATGCCAATGCAGATACAATCAAGGAATTTTCTTTGGTTCTAAAAGTTTTATATGAGGATGAAATATTAGAAAATGTTATTTTTCAATAGAATGATAACCATACTTTAGGTGCCCAAGGCAATAACTCTTCAATGTGGAAAAATGTTAAGCCATTTGTTGAGTGGCTTAGAAGTACTAAGTATGAATTTGAAGACGATTATTTAGTGAACTAAATATGTTTAACCATTTTAAGTTGTGTGACCAAAGAGATTGTTTGAGATCATTTTCATTCTTCATTGTTTTTTAAGATAGAAATAATGTTCCATGTATTAGAAAATAAATTCATAATAAAAAAGAAATTCACAAGATCGTAATTAGAAAATAAGCACATGTTTGAAACATTTAATTTTTAAGATGCATGACCATATGTTGGCTTATATGGGCTTGACGTAGGTTCGGAAGAATTATTTAGCCAAACAAATCCTACAGCTACCGCCCTTTTGGCAACAGCCCGCAAAGCGCGGACTGAGGTCTCACCGGAGGTAGCAGGGGAGGGTGCTGGAACCAGGTTTCCACACCCTGGGGATGTCTTTGATGTGGTTTGGGGCTCGTGCATTGTTCTACAGCCTCGCGCCGCGCCAGATCCGCGTGGATCGAAATACCCTTATCGCGATTATTACAGATTGAATCCTTTATTACTATTTTGATCTAGGTAACGCGGTCTTTAAGCAAACATTTGTTACTTTTGGTTACTTTGCACATCAAGATTAACCTAGTTCACATGTATTCAACAGTAGCAAATGCAGAGTTCATAACAGTTCATTTATCATAAAAGAGTAGAGTCGCAATTAACACAAAATTTAGAAGAAGCTTATCTTTATTACCAATCCTCAACAATACATCCAGTTCCACCCCGTGCACTCAGCTGCAGGGGTCCGCACACACAGCTGCAGACTTTCCAGGCCTCTATGCACACAGCTGCAGAGCCTTTACCTTCTATCCTACTCCCTCGACTCGGACTTACAGATGCTTTCAGACTATTTCCTTTAAGAACTCATTACATTCCATCTTTCCAAAGAACTACCTTTCCCTGATAGAGCCACACTTTATTTATACTTTCCCTTGGCCCTCGATCCCTCTGCGGGTCGACTCTATTACTATTTCTTTACATTATTTTCGGGTGGACTACCTTTTGACTCAACCTCTTAAAGCTTGCGCTCCACGCTTTCCGTGGAGTATTTTATCCTAATATTACCCAAAATTCTAGGCTTCGCA
This sequence comes from Pinus tabuliformis, assembly GCA_031772625.1. Taxonomy (NCBI): domain Eukaryota; kingdom Viridiplantae; phylum Streptophyta; class Pinopsida; order Pinales; family Pinaceae; genus Pinus; species Pinus tabuliformis. The sequence goes on from CM062815.1 coordinate 832,921,476, forward strand.
TCCCATACTCATTCCTCGGGGCTTGCGCTACCCAATAGTCCCCCAACAAAATCATCGTGACTCGTCCCAAGTCACTTGCTGGCGTGGCTAGACACTCTGCCTTGGCTTCGCGGTTTGCCTCCTGTTGAGTGGTGGTCGTCATCCAGCTGCTCCTGCTTTGTCTCCTGCAACACTTCATCTGTCTCCTGCTTCAGTGTTTCTACCACATCTCGCAACTGATGATGCTCATTCTGCTCTGCTCAGTTAACACAAAACACCCCCTCTGAGGATTTTAGCGCAAGCGGGGGAGCTGCATACGGGACCTCTTGGTACCACCATAGCCCTTTCAGTCCATCATATCTTCTCTTTGCACCATCCGCTGCAACCTGTGTTGAAATTTTGCAAGACCCTGGCTGCTGTCCACAAGATCCCACTCGTCGAGAACCATCAGAAGTGACTTATTGACTACATCTCCACCCATGGTCGCCATCATTCCATCCTTCTATTGTTCCGTTGTAGTGCGCCATCCTGCCCCTAGGCAGGGCGACGACATCCAGACCAATTCTACTTCGCATTCCATTTTTTCTGGTACATCCCTGCCAGCGATGCTGCAACCTACGGGATACCCGCAACTATCAATACTAGACTCCTTAGAGAGTCTTGCTCCTTCGTCGGCCAGATTACTACCTTCGGGCGCATGCCTGGTGCAGAGATGATGAACAACTTCATCTGTATTTCCAAAGTATAAGCTACCCAACGGATTCCCCATGGTGATTTATAGGCCATGCAAACTTCAAATGCCGGATTGTCACTCGTTCCAGCTCAGGTAACCTTCCCGTGTGAAATTTGTTACCGATCATTTCATATTTGGCTCGTACTGTTGTTCTTAATTGCCTGCCACCCACTCCGTTTTGCCATAATGCAGCCCTCTTGTCATGAACAGTGGTATTAAGGGTTATCATTCCTTGGAGCGGCGCACCTGCGTGGCCTTGTCTGTGGAACCATGCCCCTAATTGTTGGCCAAATGTACGCGCACCCTGATACCCGCGCATCTGTCCTCCAGACTGCTTTATCGTCCCTCGCTCTCTTTCAACTGGTTAGAGCAGTGAGACTATACTTGGAACGGTTAGTCAGGCGGTCGGCCTACTTGAATAGAGCTTCAAGCGACTGCCATTTACTCTTCCTAGGAAGGGGTCTCCGTTGAGCTTAGCCAGCTAAACTGCGCCCCCATCAGTTACTTCCTTAACGACATAAGGTCCTAACCAATACATGCAGAGTTTACCTGGGAATTTCTCGAACTTACTGTCATATATAACAATACGAGATCATCCTTTTTGAATGTGTGCATTTTGATATGGCAATCATGCCATGCTTTCTCGCGTTGTTTTTGTAAGTGTTGATGAAATCCCGCCATAACTCGTTCTTCGTCCAGTCCGTCGAGCTATGCGAGCCTTTCCTCCAAGGCCCCACGATCTTCTATTCCTGTAGCTACTGCAATCCACAGATTGGGCATGATATATTCCATAGGCATCACGACCTCCTTACCATAGACTAGTCGAAACAGTGTCTGGCCTGTCAACTTTTTGCACATGGTTTGGTATGCCCATAGCACAGTAGGGATGCACAAGTCCCAATCATTCCATCGCACATTATAGATCTTAGTTAGCACGGTTTCCAAAATTTTGTTGAATGCCTCAACGGTCCCATTTGCTTGCAGATGGTATGGCGTGCTCTATTGGTGATATATTTGGAATTCCTCAGTGAGCGTGCTGATGGTTTCATTCAAAAAATGTGTTCCTCGATCACTCATGAGAATCTTAGGACACCCAAACCTAGTCAACACATTCTTGAACAAGAACTTTGCCACTGTCGTGGCTATGCAATCCTTAACTAGTTGTGCTTCTGCCCATCGGGTCAAGTATTTGGTCGCAGTGATAATATAGCGTGCGCCCGTCTTCCCTCGCGGTTCAATAGGCCTGACGAAGTCGATCGCCCATTTCTCAAATGGCTATAGTGTTACCTATGGCTGAAGTGGCATTTCATCCCTTCGCGATGGCTTGCCCATTCATTGGCATACATCGCAGGCCCGATAGTATGCTTTTGAATCTTGATGTAGGGTGGGCCACCATAATCCGGCGTGAAGAACCTTCTGGGCTGTGGCGCAGCCCGCATAATGTCTGCCAGCAACCCCTCCATGTGCTTCGGCCAGGATCTGTTCTCACTCAAACTCTGGTACATATCTGCGTAGTATCTCATCATGGCCCATCTTGTAGAGATGGCCAGCAATCATAGTGAAATATATTTCTTGTGTTACCAATTCCTTCTTTTGTTGCACAAAATACCCCTGCAGCGTAGTGCCAGTAGTCAAAAAATAGATTATATCTTCAAAGTGGCCATCCACAATGCGCACTGCATATAGCTGGGAGTCGAGGAGTCCTTCTTCTAGATTCGTGGGTTCCTCGCCCATCTCAATCTAGGATAAATGGTCTGGAACCACATTCAGATGTCCCGGCTTTACAAAAACCTCAAAATCATATTCTTGAAACAACAGCAACTTTCGACAGATGTGCCCCCCCAACACAGGCTTATTCACTAGGTATTCTAGGACAAAGTGGTCAGCATACATCTTAAAATGTCTGCCAAGCAAATAGTGACTATACTTCTGGAGTGCGTACACCATCACCAATCCCTCTCGCTCAGTATTAGAGTAATTCTTCCCAGCTCTCGACAACCTTCGACTTGCAAACACAATCAGATGGTCAACTCCCTCTGCTCCTTCCTGAGTAAGTACTACTCCTAACGTGATGCACGACGCATCGACATGCACATGGAACTCCATGTCCCATTTTCGAAATATCAAGATAGGGGCAGATGCCATTTTTTCCTTCAGCAATTCCAGGATTTTGTTACATTCCTCGTTCCAACAATACGTGGCATCCTTTTTTAACAGCTGTTCCATTGGAGCCGTGATCTGGGCGTAACCTTTTATGAACTTCCGATAGTACCCTGTGTGTCCCAGTGTAGAGCGTAGCTATTTGACACTGCGCGGTGCTTGCAGACCTAGTATGACAACGATCTTTGCCAGGTCCACGATCAGGTCTTGCCTACAAACTACGTGACCCAGCAAGTTCCCGAAAGGAACAAGGAACATACACTTCTTTAGATTGAGTGCAATCTAGTGTTGATGGTAGGTATCCAGCATTAATCGTAAGCTCTCAGTATGTTTCTTAACCAGGCCAAAGATGGTGCAATCGTCAAGATAGAATTCCTAGAAGTTATGTATAAATTCCTTGAATGAAGCTACCACAATGCGAGAAAATATTTCTGATGCGTTTTTCAGCCCAAATAGCATCACCGTATACTAAAAACAACCACATTCTGTAGCAAACATTGTCTTGCTTCAATCTTCTAGCGCGATCTTGATCTGATGTTATCTAGAGAACCCATCCGTAAAGGAATACGCTTCCTTCCCGCCCACATTTTCTAAGACTTCATCGGTAAAAGGTGTGGGAAATGGATCATTAACACAAGCATCCTTGAGTTTCCGTAGATCCACGCAGATGCGGATCTCATCCTTTTATTTCTTCTCTTGTACCACCATCGGACTTACCCAATTGGACTCCTCGACTGGTTCAATGATCCCGGCTTGTCCAGTTCTCCTCATACTTTTGCTTTGTATTTTGGATTCAATCAGTAAGGTCGTTGCTTTATTGGCTTCGCGTCAGGCTTCAAAGTTATCTTCATCATTCCTAGTTCACCTTGAATCCCTTTCAGCTCCGTAATCTTTGTAGGGAAGAGGTCTCGATACTCCCGGAGCAGCTGGACGACCTTTTCCACTATATCATCGTCCCAGTAATCCCCAAGCATAGCATACTTTGGTTCTTCCTCTGTTCCGATATTCACTTGCTTCATTTTTAATGGTCCTGCGATGTCTGGATCTTCTATCTCGGGACCACGCACTTCTCGACTTCCTTTGGATTCTGGTATATTAATGTCATGTGGATCATCCTCATCACCTTCTGCTTTTACATTGTAACATTCCAAGGCTCGGCTCAGCTGTCGCGACTAGTCTGGTTGCATGACTTCTTCCGGTTCTAGTGGCATTGTGAAAATTGTTGTCTTTACTAGCTTTAATACATCGTCCACTATATCCATCCATTGATCCTCAAAAACAAATGTTGATAGAAACCTTTCGCGCAAAATATCCCACTCACTTGTGCCACGTCGGAGCTCTGCTTCAATATACCAATTCCTTGGGATGACATCCAAGGTATGATAAAATAGGTGCACCCATTCTGGTTACAGCTCCTCGCCATAGGCTTTGGTCTATTTGCTCAGGTGTATGTGCGAATTCTCCTGTCCATCATATTTCTCCAATAGTTGGAGTGATTGCTTCCCAAATCGTATCTGCATCATGCACTTACAGCTTCACCAATCTACGAAGGTTCCTTCATGAGTACCCCATCATCGCGTCGGTGTTGCATGCAATGCCCATTTGAGCAAATCAAACCACTGGTACTCCGCTATTGCGCTTTCAAACTTCTCTAGGAATTCATTTACTATTGTGAGCCTGTCATAATCCAGTAACTCGCGCACCTGAGCTTTAACACAGTACATGGATTTCGTCAACATATTGAAGCTTACAATAGTTGCCCTGTTCAGTCTATTCTGCCACTGCTCATCTTCTTCTTCTTAATCATCGGTGTATGGTTCCACGTAACCCTGTGAAATTATCCGTTCCTCCATTATTTTACCCTTTATTGGCCTTTGTGTAGCAATTTGGTAGATGTAATCCACTGCTTCGTCCTGCTCGTCATTGTGCATAGGTTCCGTGTAGCGGGGTCCCTCGGTTGGATCTAGTGGAACAACTACGCGGCGCAACATTTTCTCAAATATCATTTTCCTCCACTTGAGATTAATAATCCCATTCATGTCGACAACCCAGTCTATTCCCAACAACACGGGGTACAGGCTTTTTTCGTTCACTATCTCAATAACTTCAAAGTCTGTTCTAGTGCTTGCACCATCCAGGTCTATGGCGATTCCTTGCAGCCTGCCCATGGGAAATATCTTCTGTTGATTTGCCATATGGAATTGGATCAAAGACCATTGGAGTGGGGGCTTGCCGATACACTCCCACGTCTGCTTGGGCAAGACGTTTGCATCCGAACCGAGGTCTAGAATGACCTGATCCATCTCATAGCCGCCAATCCACGTTGTTAATCGCATTTCTTGTCTGGTGAGCGACGTATGGCTCCCAATTCATCAGAATATGCGAGGTTCTCCCCATCTTGTGTATTTGTTAATTACCTCTTGCAATCCTTTCACTGCCCTATTATCGCGAAGTAACTTCATGCAAGTTTCTATGATAATTGTCAACATTGAGGAACCTTTATACGACTCAGACTAATCCCCTTCTAAGGTTGCACCGCTCCTTAGTACCATATTCACTTTAGTTTCTTCATCGTGTGGTTTGGCCCTTATCATTTGCACATTCTGTGTCGTCATAGGAGGTGTTGTCCTTTTTTCGCGAATCTGTGCTAGCAGCACAGGGCAATCTAGCAGTTCATGGTCAAATTGCTTGCAATGATATTCGAGTTGGATTTGTGTAATCCCACGTATAATGTCCTGGTCCTCCACAATTATAGCAAATTATCTATCCTCGACCCCTTCCTGGTCCCATTCCGCCCCATCCTCGACCTTCTCCTTGCAATCCACCGCGCGCAAACGTTGCACTTGGGTTTTGACCTTGCCCCTCAGTCTGCATTCGGTAGGCAGATGCTTGATCTACCAACATCTGGAAATCCCTTTCCTCATGACCCACCGATCTACAAAAGTTGCAAAAGAGCTACTGGGGAGTCTAATTATATTTTGGCAACAGGTGGCAATTATCTGTGTTGTGTTTTCCTCCTACTTGACAGATTTCACATCAGAGTGGGGCGATCCCTGCCTGTGCCTCTGGTCACAACGGTGTTGGTCCCCCCATGACCACAAGATTTATCGTGACTAGATAATGGTCTTTATCGTGTCCCTAGCCCCTACACTTGATGCACCAAACTTCATCCCGAACTTCTGGCCCCTGGTCTTGTTTTAATTTTTGTATTTCTAGACACAAATTTTGGACCTGCGCTTGGATTCGCTGAACTCCCAACCCTGGGTCCTATACCGGGGTTTCGTGCAGCCGCATTGCTATCTCCAGCGCTTCTGCTTGGGTTGAGATCTTTTGTTGTGACAAAGCCAATTTCGGATATGGCGTTAATGATACGATAAACCAAGCCCGGTTTTGTGCATCTGTTAGGGTCATGTTGGCTTAGCGAATATTGCTTTTAAACCTCTAATCCAGATCCCACAGGGTCTCACCAAGCATCATTGTGATCTCTTTGAATCCCACGACCGACTGCGATTTCGATTTTGGCCGGCTGAACTCTTTTTTTAATTCAGTGTGGATGTCCTCTATCCCCGTCGTTGGGTTGATACTTGAATACTTCATATACCATGTTAGCGCTCGGTCTTGTAGTGTGCTGACTAAGATGGATTTCTTGATATTATCATCTGTGATCTGCTGCGTGTTCCATACTGAATTCAATACAAACCAAAACTTTTCCGGATCTTCACTTCCTGCTCCCTTGAATATTGGTAACTGGATGGCGCTCCCATTGCTACTGTCCTGGTCTTTTGTCACTCTTTCCTCTAGCGTCCTCGCCCTTCACAGCAGACACCCCTTAGGCAGATCCCAGTCCCGGTAATAGAACCATTTGTTGGCTTATATGGGCTTGACCCAGGTTTGGAAGAATTATTTAGCCAAACAAATCCTGCAGCTACCGGCCCTTTCAGCAACAGCCCGCGAAGCGCGGACTGAGGTCTCACCCGAGGTAGCAGGGGAGGGTGCTGGAACCAGGTTTCCACACCCTGGGGATGTCTTGGATGTGGTTTGGGGCTCGCGCACTGTTCTACAACCTCGCACTGTGCCAAATCCGCGTGGATCAGAATACCCTTATCGCGCTTATTACAAATTGAATCCTTTATTACTATTTTGATCTAGGTAACGCGGTCTTTAAGCAAACATTTATTACTTTTGGTTACTTTGCGCATCAAGATTAACCCAGTTCACATGTATGCAATAGTAGCAAATGCAGAGATCATAACAGTTCATTTATCATAAAAGAGTAGAGTCGCAATTAACACAAAATTCAGAAGAAACTTATCTTTATTACCAATCCTCAACAATACATCCAGTTCCACCCTATGCACTCAGCTGCAAGGGTCTGCACACACAGCTGCGGACTTTCCAAGCCTCTGCGCACACAGCTGCAGAGCCTCTACCTTCTATCCTACTCCCTCGACTCGGACTTACAGACGCTTTCAGACTATTTCCTTTAAGAACCCATTACATTCCATCTTTCCAAAGAACTACCCTTCCCTCATAGAGCCATGCTCTATTTATACTTTCCTTTGGCCCGCAATCCCTCCCCGGGCCAACTCAATTACTATTTCTTTACATTATTTTCGGGCGGACTACCCTTTGACTCAACCTCCTAAAGCTCATGCTCCGCACTTTCCGCGAAGTCTTTTATCCTACTATTACCCAAAATTTCGAGCTTTGCACCCCATACTCATTCCACGGGGCTTGTGCTACCCAACACTATAACAAAGAAATCTATAAATTTCAATTTAAAATAATAAAGACAAATTTCCAATACATAATGATATGTTACCAGTATTACATTGCTATGTTGAAATACCCTGACAAATATAGTGGTTCTTCTATTATTTTTGCATCATTTGGAAAGTTGTGGTTATTGAAAAATAAAAATATATATTTAGATAATTCGAAAGAGAAAATAGCTACAAACTTAATCAATCATTAAAACTTATCATTTGTCATTTATGATCCATATCATCTATCATCCTTCATCCATCACTGCAACCACAACCACTAAACTTATTCTATCTTTAATCTCCTTCCTCTCTCTTTATATATTATATTTGTATTTATTTTTTTATTATGAATTTATATTTTTCTTCCTTCACTCCTTTATTGAATCCAATATTATTCTTCCTTTTTCTTATTTTTCCCTGTCGTTTCATCTTTCTAGTCTTCCATTCTTCTCAATTAAACTTGTTCTATCAATTTCACTTTCTTCTCTTTGCTATGTTATATCTTTACCATTTTCATAATTTAATAAGCTGTTTTTAATTTTCTTACCATATCTTATATATCATATATATTATGAGTGCAAATTATCAGAGAAGATAAAAAATAAAAAATAAATAATAAATAATAATAAATAGAATTTCATTCTTCTTATTTATTTATTAATTTTTTCCTAATCTTCGCTTAAAAAATATGAACACCTATTAAAATTTTTTCATTCTCAATGTAGGAGATTCATACATAATAGTTTCTAAACGAGAATGAGAGATTCATACCGATGCGAACACATTGCTTCAATGTCAAATTTATTGGTGGGCGATTTTTGGATTTGCATAATGTATGAAGATTTATGTAGTAAGTATTGTTGGTTGGTATGTTTTTCTCCAAATTAATTGGGCGGATAATATTTTATTTTTTTACTATGAAAGTAATTATTAATTTTTATTATTATAATTTTAGATTAAAATATTATTGGTTTAATTTTTAAAAAATGTAATTTATTTTATTAATAAAAAAATAAAATATTAATAAAAAAAATAAATTTTATGTAATTAATTTATTTTTAAATTTAAAATTATATTATAATATAAAAATACCATTCAATTTATAAATAATACCTAAAATCATACAACATTTTATACCTATATTCTCTTAATAGATTACTTCATTTTGAATAGAAAATTATATTTCAGAATTTTATGTTAATGGAAAAAACATAATTTAATAAAGATAAAATATATATTTCGAAGTCCTCAAACTTACAATAAAAAATTATTAATTTTTTTTTTAATTTAAAAATATCTGTCCATTGACCCTTTAACTGATCCAAGTTGACCAGGCCTGGAATTTGACGTTCCACAGAACGTTTTTTCCATTTTTAAACGTATTTGACGGCACATTTTTTTTTGCAAACGTATAAAATGACGGTTAAAAAAAATCTCAAACCTTAAATTTGACGTTCAGGTATCTGGATTGCCCGTCATAAATTTTAGGGGGGAATGATGGAGTACAGGGTCAGTCAACCTCACCTCAGCAGCTCCGTAGATTATTCCAGATGGAGAAGAAAGGACGGATTTGGTGTAAATTTTAAATGTTTTTTTGTAAAATTAAATAATGGTCGGTAATTCAATTTTAAGGGCAAGGCACAGATTTCTTATTTTCTAGGGCGATACATATTTTTTTTTAGCAGAGGAAGAACCACCCAAGCAGAGGACTATTTTGCCTTGCCCCAATTTTTGATTTGCAGACTCAATCTCCTCCTCTCCTCTGATCTTCGAAAACAGCAGAGATGAGTTTTTTTGTTGTTTTTATCGTTAGTTTTACTTTTGAATCTTTGCGAAGTGTGGGTATGAATTTAATTTGCAACTCTTTGAATTTAATTTAAAGTTTCATAGGCTGGATTTTGTTTCATGTCTGCCTGCGTGGCATTTAAGTAGGAACACTTGCATTTAAATTTACATTTTCATTGTATTTTTTAGTCTTTTTGGCAATGTATTTGAATTGAATCATTTGTTGTCTTTTAGTTTTCAAATGATACAGTACACAAACTTTCTACTTTTAAATGTGTTTACATTGGTCACTTTTCTGTCTTTAGAGATGTACAAAGGCCGTGTTCAGCTTCATGTGGGAGTTATTTATGGGAGGAACTTGATTTCACGAGTCAGATAATATGCATTGTCTCTGGTTTGAAGCTTCTCTGGTTTGAAGCTTGTGTTTCTGCATAAATTGATTTCCACTGTAGTCTAAGATTTTGATTCCTGCTGTTTTCCAGCCAAAATTGTGTTTTCTAGCCAAAATTGTGGCTTCGTTATAGGACAATCCTTCATACTGTCCCTTTGGCCCATCCCATTATTGTGCCATCTCAACATAGTGAAGAAGAAATAGAAATTAAGTGTGCCCTTGCCACTAGATCCAGTCAGTGATATTTACTCACTATCCTATTTGTGGTATAAGGAGATTTAGAGTTGAACGTTAACTAATTACTATACCTTTCGGAGTTTTTTTATTGCTCTGAATTTGTACAGACAATTTTGATTCATATTTTCTAATTTTATTACAAAATTTTAAAATATTTATAGTTTAAAATTTAATTTTAAACATATAAAAATTAATTTATCTTTTTTAAAATTTAAATATTTAAATTATGCTAAGTTCATGGCCAAATTTATAATTTGATTTTTTAATTATAATTTTATTAAATTTGAAAAATAAACCGTAAAAACTTAAAACATTGTTTTTCATTTCACATGGACCGTTGTATTGATGACAAGAAAAAAATTCTAATTATTGAGAGTGGTATGTATAGAGTAGTTTTTTGTTGTGAAATTTATGGTTATATTTTTTTTGTTTTTTCTTTTTTGAATTATACTATTTCATGCGCTATTTAAGTTGAAATTTTTGTATGATTTTTTGTAGTTAAGCGTGATTATATAAATTTTTATTATAATATTTCTTATTAAAATAATATTTTTCTTTATTTAAATTTTAAAGAGTTTTTTTGGGTTAAAATATTGTATATTACTTTATGAAATTAGAGATATATCATATACTAACTAATGCTTAGAGGGAGGAAGCAAATTTAGACCTCTAAAGTAGTATGACTTTGTTATAAACTGACAACACTCGACTCCTTGTCTAAGGATGGGCGGTTTTTATAAACTCTCTTGTCTAGCCTTCTGCTCTCTTGTAACAATACAATTCACAATTCAGAGTTGGTTTCATCTATCAGCTTTCAATCTTGTTGAAAAGGAGGGATTGGACTCTAGACACAACATACATTCCAACTTCCCAAGTCCAACAAATGCTTAAGTCCATAAACTTAGCATTCTCTTCTTTCTTTACTCCTCACATATTGAAGTTCATTTCTACATTACCCCTAATTCTAGGTCGTGTCAAGACTCAAAGAGGTATTACACTCATGGCCTCCAATATTGACACAGTCATAGACTCACATAGGACACAACTAGGCTCTATTGAATGAACTTCAAGAAAGATTTTTTTTAATCCAATGGTATTTTCTGGAACCTTAAATGTTCAACCTTGACAAGCAATGGCTCATGTAACAATATGCTTTTGACTTTTGGAAAAAAATTAATTTGTTGAATCTTTCCTGTATATTTTCAATCTACTTTCATATCTGCACAAAGTATGACAATTTTCGTCTTTCATATCGGAAAGTGTTCTCTTTCGTATTTGCACAAAGTATGACATTTTCATATTTCATATCGGAAAGAGTTTTCTCTAAAGCCCGCCTACCTTTGAAGCATGAAAATGTATTCCTCAAGAGGTATCAAATTGCAAAAGTTCACCACAATCCATGGGCATGTTATTAGAAAAAAATTGACTTAGCATTTCTTCGCACTATTGTTCATATCTTTAATAAAAGGCTCCTCAATCAGTTGTAAAAGTTATCATAATTCTGCCCTTGTTGTCAAAATAAATAACCTGCATTGCCTAGAATCATGATTATCAAAAGTTAGCAATGTTAGTTCAAACCTTTCACAATGAGGATGATACTTCTGTCCACTTCATTGTTGTAACAAACTATTTATTCGTCCCATGTTGTAGATGGAACTTAGCAAATTTGAGAGAGATCACATGCACAAAGTTTAATACGAAAACCATTAAAAGTATTAGTTTATGTCTCGATGGTTGCATTAACAATATACATTATTATTGTTATTTTAAACACAAGTTATCATAGATTTTAGCTAAAATATCAAAGGTGTCATGATTGAGCTTAGCCAACCAATCATTTGTGATGGGCAATGGTTCTTCGACAACTAGTTACTTCCATTTAGTATTTTTCTCTTGATGCAGGGTTTCCACATCTAATATGCTTAGAGGGATGCATAACACCATCTCATCCAATGATGGTTGAGGATCCTCATCTTCTTAACTATGTGACCTTCTTTAGTGCCTTTCACATATTAAAATTTAAGTATATAATCAAAACTATTAACCCAAAAAGATGAAAAGCCTTATAAAACCTTAAAAGTGTGGTTTTATGCTATTTCTAAGCACATATGCTAACTTAGGAAAAAACAAGGCACTTTCACACAGATTAGTGAAAGTTGAGACGCAAGAGTATTTGAAAGAGAGTTGCCCTATAAGAGGAAGTTGACACTCACAAATTTACATAGAACGTATAATGAAAGGCATGAAAAATATAAAAACGTCATTAAATTTTCATTTGACGGGCAAAGGAGATTTGAAATTCCAGGCCTGGATCCAACACTTAAATAATAATAATAATAACACAACGTAAACTTAAACTTATATTATTAGTATTTAATATTTCTGTCCATCCATACTTTCTTGAAACTCAGGAAGCAGCCGAAAACTGCGCGTTCTCTTCGTCGTAGGCTACATGTGATCTAATTAGAACTAAACTTTCTCTGTTACTCTGTTCACCTGGGAGGCTTCCACCTGCCGAAGCGTCATCTCGATTCTCTGTGACGTCAGTCTCTGAAAGATTCTACATTCACCGTATGGCACTGGGTTACAATTTCCTCGCGTTTGAATAAAATTTTCTGCAACGCTCACTTACGACCTAGGATTCCGCTCCATCAAATAACATGCACTCATATATATAGATATTATAATAAAGTTCATGTGATATCCGGTTAAAAATTGTTAAAATGACGTTAAGATGTTATATTCGTAAAAATTAGATACCAAAGACTTTTCACAATTTAAAAAAATATAGTAAATTAAAAATAACAAATCTCTTTAAAAATTATATATATATATATATATATATAAAAGATTACTAATTCATATAAATGAAACTTTTCTGTAATATTTTTCCTCAAACTTTCAACAAAACACATGCTCAAACTCTGTAGACAATGAATCACGCCGAAAGATATTTAAAAAGGAGGCCGGCCTTGGATGTAGTGTTGAAAAATTCAACCAGAGAAAACAACAGTTGACGAACCTAAAAAGGGGACCAAGCAATGTACTGATATGAAGGTTGTAGGGAAGATTGCTTCAAAGAACACAATGGTTGAGCCTTAGAGCAAGTCTGCTACTAAGAATGGTAAGAAATCCATATAACTTATTCCAGAGAGTGATGATAAGGAGGAAGAGATTGATGTTGATGAGAAAAACTTGAATACAGTTAAAGGGCTAATCATTCACATCAAGCTTCTTGCTTATTTTAATGATTTTCTATTCACATTAAGCTTCCTGCTTATTTTAATGATTTTCTTCAAAGGAGAAAATCTCCTAATCAATTGGTGGAGTACATATAATCTCTCTGTGGTTCTCCTAAGGAAGTGATGAAGACTTCAGTGTTTGAGGGCCTTAAAAAGATGTTAGGAAATGATTTTCCAAGCAGGTTGCAAAGAGAAATATTTACATGTCCGAAGCTCTTCATAATGAAGATTCCTATTTGTTGTTATTGAATGAAATTGATGCTTTTTGCAAGCGTGCCAATGCAGATGCAATCAATGAAGTTTCTTTGGTTATGAAAGTTTTATATGATGATGACATATTAGAAAGTGTTGTTTTCCAATGGTATGATAACCATACTTTGGATGCCCAAGGCAATATCTCTTCAATGTGGAAAATTGTTAAGCCATTTGTTGAGTGGCTCAGAAGTACCAAGTTTGAATCTGAAGAGGATTACTTAGTGAACTAAATATGTTTGACCAATTTAAGTTGTGTGACCAAAGAGATTAGTTTAGTGTTTCCAAATTGTTGAAGTTTTTATATCATGAACCTTCCTGTCTACACTGTGCAGTCAAGATGAATCGAGGTATTTTTTGCAAACAATCAATTTCCACTAGGCTTTTCCATCTGATATAAATCACCAAAGGATTTTGATTCCCAATTTCCTAATTCAATATTTATAACAAGTTTTTTTTATGTATGTGAACATATTATGTTGGTTACATATGTAGAATTTTCTCTACAAATCAGCTTGCTCACTGATATCATGTAGAAATTTCACATGCAGATCAAACTGATATATGCAATGTACTAAAGCATAATACCAGATCTACATCTACCATAAAATTTGCGGAAGCTAATCAACCATGAGCAACATCAAGCATGAACACATATAACTGATAAGAAGGAATCAATCACATAACACAGAATATGTCACTAGGGAAAGCACCAGCATAAAACCCCAACACTGTATTATCAATCAAGTGGAGATCCTCAACAACATACAAAAAGAATCAACTCAATAGCTATCGTACTCTCTCTGTAATCAGAATATGAAAATCATGGACTACCTAGGCCTCAATATATAAGCTGTAAATTGGCCTAATCGTACATGTTGTCACCTCAGGTCTAACTACGTAGTCATAGAAGAAAATAGATTCCTTCCTCATGCAAGGAATACTTACTAGAAATATCCTAGCATCTGATAGTACACTCTCCCTCATCTAATCTCAACTGGGTTTTTGTCTGAACAGCCTCCAATTTATCATGCTAATGTATTTACCTATGTTTTGAAATATAATCAAAAGTATGTTATGTCGCAATGTCGTCTTAAAACTTCATGAGTAGATTTACTGCAACTTTTTATTTTTACTCTGTTTTGTCGTGAGTGAAATTTGTGTTTTATTTAAGCCTCTGTCCGTTTTCCTTGGCACAAATGAGATTTGACTTGTTGCAACTAATTTCTGAGCCAGACTTCTTTCCTCTACTCGTTACGATTATTGGGCTATCACCAAGCACAAGAAATTACGATTATTGAGCTATCACCAAGCACGAGCTTGACTAATCCTCAGATACCTCAATTTAATGGAAACAATTATGATTATTGGGCTATCACAATGAAGATCTTATTTTCTTCTCAAGACATTTGGGATTTGGTGGAGAATGGTTTTCAAGAACCAGTAGATGCAACAACATACAATGCCTTGTCTCAAGCAGAAAGAGATTTGTCGAGAAACAATGGAAAGAAGGATTCACAAGCCCTCTTCTACATTTTTCAAGCAGTTCATGAAAGTATTTTGCTAAGAGTTGCAGTAGCAACGAAGTCCAAGCAAGCATGGGACACCCTCCAGACAACCTACCAAGGCATGGCAGAAGTCAAGATAGCAAAACTGCAAATGTTGAAAAGAGATTTTGAAACACTTTTTATGAAAGAGTGTGAGAATGTAGACTCCTTTTTTACACATGTAATTGGGTTGGTTACTCAAATCAAGTCTCATGGTGAGACACTTGAGGAAAGGAGAATAGTTGAGAACGTTTTGAGAACTTTGTCAACAAAGTTTGATGCCATTGTTGTGGCCATAGAAGAGACAAAGGATCTCTTATAGTTCTTAGTGGATGAGCTTCATGCATCACTGATTTCTCATGAACATAGACTAAATAGAGCAACAAGATCCTCATTGGGCATGCCTTCAAGACATAAGTTCCATTTGGTCGAGGTAGAGGTAGAGGAAGATCATATGCTAGAGGAAGAGGAGTATTTCCACATAGAGGTGGAAGAAGCAGCGCTTCAAGCTCAAGTGGAAGGGGCAACAATCAAAATCCAAGTCAAGGCGCAAGCCAAAATCAAGCACAAGGTCATAGGTATGATAAATCTCAAGTTCATTGTCATTACTGTAAGAAGTATCGTCATCATGAAAATGAATGTAGAAAGAAGCAATATGACATTAGTAACAAACCAAGTGTAAATTTCACAAAGGAAAATCAGAACCATGATAGCATGCTTTTAGCTTGTAATGTAGCAAAAGAAAAACGAAATTGATATATGGTATCTAGATTCAGGGTGTAACAACCACATGTCACGGAACATAGAAATGTTTTTCAATATAGATGAAAGTGTGAAATATTAAGTGACATTAGGGATTGATAGGAAAGCCTCTGTCATGGGCAAAGGAAGAGTTAATATCCTAACAAGGAAGGGGGAGAATAAGTGCATCTTAGATGTTTACTTTGTCCCTGGTTTGAGTCAGCTCATGTAAAAAGGCTACAATGTCTTTTTCAAGAATCATGAGTGCACAATTTTGGATAAGCCTCCAAGAAGACAGCTGATTGCAAAGGTTCAGATGACAAACAATAGAATGTTTCCACTAAAGATAAGATCGGATTTGAAAGAAGAAGGTGCACAAGCATAGCTATCAATGAAGTCACAAGAGGATGGAAGAAAAGATGTAGCTGTCACACAATTAAACTTTCAAGAAGAGGTCAAATATGAAAATTGGTTATGGCACTTGAGATTTGGTCATCTCAACTTTAGAGGTTTGAATTTGATGCATAGGAAAGGCATGGTGAAGGGATTGCCACTCATAGAAAAAGAAAAAAACCTATGTAAAGGATGTATCTTGGGAAAGCAACATAGAGAGACATTTCAAGCAAGAAAGTCAATAAGGTCAAAGGCACCTTTGGAGATTGTCCACTCAGATTTATGTGGACCAATGCAAACACCATCAATTTGTGGCAGCCACTATTTATTGACCTTCATAGATGACTACACAAGGAAGACATTGGTCTATCCTCTAAAACAAAAAATTGAAGTATTTGATTTTTTTCATCAATACAAGGCTCTTGTTGAGAGGTAAAGTGGACACTACATCAAAGTCCTTAGGACTGACAGAGGTGGTGAATATATCTCAAATGATTTCCTTCGATTTTGCAAGGAACATGGAATTCACAAGCAATTTACAACAAGGTATACACTTTAGAAAAATGGTGTCATGGAAAGGAAGAATAGGACCATTATGGAAATGGCAAGGAGTATGTTGAAGGCAAAGCATTTTCCAAGTGATTATTGGGCTGAAGTTGTCGCTTGTGTAGCATATATCTTAAATATATGTCCAACCAGAAGTGTCAAGAATGTGGTTCCTAAAGAGGCATGGACTGGATGAAAGCATATTGTCACTCACATGAGAGTCTTTGGATGTGTGTCATATGCAAATGTGCCGGATGAGTTGAGGAAGAATTTGGACAAGGGGAAGAAATACATATTTGTTGGATATAGTGATGAATCCAATGCATACACGCTCTACAATCCATCAACCAAGAAGGTCATAATCAACAGAGATGTGTAGTTCATAGAAGAGGAAGCATGGGATGGAATTTTAGAGAAGACAATCAATGTGAAAGCATGTATACCACATGAGGACAAAGAGGAATTGACAACAACAAGCAATTCCTCAACAGTGACTCCCTCTACTCCTATTCAAGTGCAACAAAGCAGACAACAAGTAACACCGTCAACAAATAATAGGACATCGTAACACAGTCAAGCAAGTGCTTCTCCAAGCACGCCGCAAAGAGCAACACCAAGTGACATATCAAACCCATCATCAACTAGCATAAGAAGACCAAAATTCAAAAATTTAAATGATATTTATGAGCAAGATGAAGTTGATAGTAACGTTGGTCTAAATTCCTTATTTGCATTTTTTTGTCATGTAGATTACCTAATCGATTTTGAGGATGCAGTCAAAGAAGAAAAATGGGTTGCAATAATAGAGGAAGAAATAGAAGCAATAGGAAAGAATGACACATGGGAGCTAGTGGACCTTCCGCAAGGAAAATAAGTCATTGGAGTGAAGTGGGTCTATAAGACAAGGAGCAATGTCGACGGTAAGATTGAAAGGTATAAAGTGAGCCTAGTTGTCAAAGGATATAAGAAACAGCATGGAAGAGATTATGTGGAGACATTTGTGCCCGTCACGAGGATGAAGACAGTGCATACGGTTGTGGGGATTATTGAGCAACATAAATGGACAGTGTATCAAATGGACATAAAATCAATGTTCTTGAATGGAGTGCTGAAAGAGGAAGTGTATGTTGCATAACCACACAGTTATGAGGTAGAAGGCCAAGAAGACAAAGTGTATCGATTGAGGAAAGTTCTTTATGGGCTGAAGCAAGCACCGTGTGCATGGTATAGCAGAATAAATGCTTACTTGTTGGACAATGGTTTCGACAAATGTGACGGTGAGCCTACTCTCTACATCAAAGAGAGTGATGGTAAGATTCTTATTATTGTTTTATGTGTAGATGATTTGATTTTTACAAGAAATGATGATTTCCTCAATGTTGATTTCAAAGAATTCATGAAGAGTGAATTTGAAATGACTGACTTGGGGTTGTTAAGATACTTTTTGGGCATAGAAGCGAAGAAAATAGAAAATGGTATTTTTATTTCGCAACAAAAGTATGTAGTAGACATTTTGGAGAGGTTTAATATGCAGAACAACAAGCCTGCACCAACTCCAACTATCATGAGGTTCAAGTTGAGCAAGGAAGATTGTAGTAGGAATGTCAATCTGACATTATACAAAAGGATGATAGACAACTTGATGTATTTGACCTCCACTAGGGCAGATATAATGTATGGAGTGATTTTGTTGTCCAGGTTCATGGAGACACCCAAGGAAACACATTGGCAAACAGAGAAAATGATTCTCAGGTATGTCAATGGGACAAAACAATATGGTATTTTGTACGTCGCAACAGACGATTTCAGGCTGGTTGGTTACACTGATAGTGATTGGGCAGGAAGTGTCAATGATAGAAAAAGCATGTCAGGATATGTTTTTCATTTAGGTTCCGGAGCCATTTCATAGGCCTCCAAGAAGTAGCCAATAGGGTCACTGTTAATAGCAAATGATGAATATGTTGCCGCAATAGCAACAACCTGTGAGGCAGTTTGGATGAGAAGAATGTTGAAGGATCTTCGCCACAACAAAGAGGGAACGAAAACTATTTTCTGAGACAACACTTCTACAATTGCATTGACAAAGAATTCTATTTTTTACAAGAGGACCAAGCATATTGATGCTAAATATCATTTTATTAGAGAGTTGATTAACAATGATGAAATTGTGTTGCAACACTGCAGGTCACATGAACAATTTGTTGATATTTTCACAAAGCCATTCGCACGTGAAAGTTTTGTTTATCTCAGGGACTGTTTGGGAATTGTCAATGACGGCAGTTGCGATTAAGGGGGAGTATTGGAAATAATAATCCCAACCACCACCTTAAACACATTAACAAATAACATGCTTGCTCAGTCAACTTTTGCAGATTGTTATTTGGTTTACAGGCTGAAGGACTAAAGTATGAGCAGAAGTACATCGCTAACCGTTCCGCAACACATCACAGACCTAAAACACTTAATGACGGTTGGCAAATATGTATGGGTGAAACATTTATTGCACAACTCTTAGTTGTAGTCCGCAACCTCTACAAGCTCATAAAATCCCTCATTTTGTATAATCGCCCATCGTGTGCCTTAAATATTTTCTCTGTCATGAATTAATGAGTAAAAATGTATGTTTTGGATAAATATGAACGTAAAAGTCATTTGCAATGTTGAACGAGAGAAAGGGTTAAAGTCTGTGAGGTTGTGAGGAGAAAATCATGGAGAAAATATTGGTGGGCACTATTGTGTTTTACTGTGTGTTACTCCACAACCCCTGATGAAGGGTAAATCGCAGTAAGTCTTTTGTGTTTTACTTCCTATGTTTTGAAATATAATCAAAAGTATGGTATGTTGCAATGTGGTCTTAAACCTTCATGAGTAGATTTAAGGCAACCTTTTGTTTTTACTCTGTTTCTCCATGAGTAAACTCTGTGTTTTATTTACGCCTCTGTTCAGTTGTGATATACTTTCCGAAACTGAGATTTGACTTGCTACATCTGATTTCCGAGCAAGACTCCTCTCCTCTGCCCCTATAAAAATTTTCTAACAAGTTTTAAGTTTTGAGTTCACGTTCCACCTCAAATAAACAATCTATGTGGGTCGAATAAACAATCTATATATCCCTCATGATGGGTGGAGCTTCCACCCAAAACCTTGATCTTTTTATACAATTTTTCGAGATGAAAAAACAAATTAAAACACACAAATATTCAATTTCTATTGAGAAAAAATTGTGTATCTAGGTTAAAATGACCAAAGTTTGGAGTCAACGCTCCATGGGGACCAAGAGCTTATATGTCCCTCATAATGGGTGGTGTTTCCACCCTAAACCTTGCTTCAATCAAGATACTTACTTTCTCTAAATGAAAAAGAAAATATTCAACAAGTGCATTCATAAATCTGAAAACCCAAGAAAGAATATGAATATAAGAGATGACATGATATGTATATATGAGAGGAAAATTAGTAATTACGCTACCTAATTCTAATGTTTGATAATTAGTTTTAACTCTTTCAGCTTAAGCTAGAAAGTTTGCATCAAACGGTTGTCGTATACTAAAATCTCTTCCCACCACTCCTCTAACTTAGGATGAAATTCCTGATTTTGAAGCTAGAAGCTCTCAAATCTAATTGGCCTATTATGAGGGGCCATTTTCAAGTCAATCTCTAATATGATGGGGCCCATGATTAGATCCCAAGCTTGGGAATACAGTGTGGCCTCCACAAATAAATCTCCAACAAACAAATCCTCAGAGACAAAAAAAAAGGGTCTAACTAGCATGCTATTTAATGTTGGCCACAACGATGATTGTTCTAAGTGTTTAAGTCATTGACTATGTCCACATATACAATATTTGACTCTTGTATTTTCTCTTGGAATACAAGTGTTGCTAATTCCAAAAATAAGATTGCACCCTTTCTCTCTTCCAAACTCCTAATCATGTTAAATTCACCTCCAATGATCTAATAATCCCCATGAAAATACCTCTACATGGCACTCAATTCATTTACAAATCCTTATTTTGTCCCTGGGGTTGAGGGTTCATATATTATAGATAACCATATCAAGTCCTTGAACCCTGAGCACCTAAATATTCCAAATGAGATGTTAGGGTTGGTGAGCTTATCCTGGAATGAGACCCATCGAGGGTCCCAATCATTGCGATGTGACCAACACTACCACTTGAATCTAAGGCCATGAATTCACTTCCTTCCAACATCTACTCATAAGTTTTCCTATCCTAAGACTAGAAACCTTAGTTTCTTGAACTACTATCTCTTGCTTTTCATTCTCGATTCTAAATAAAAAATATCTCTTGGTACTATTTAGACCTCAAATATTCCAAGAAATGATTTTCATGGAGCAACTGAGGTTGTTTGATGGAGATACTTCGTGATCTTGTTGATCTAACCTGAATTTAATAGGAATTCGCCTGCTTCTTAGTGGACTTCTCTTGCCATCTTGTGTCATTTCCTACTGTGATTGAAGGTGGTTTTCTCCTTGGGCTTATGTTCTTGGGACACCCCTTTCTTCTCTGCAATGAGAATTGTATATGTTCCCTTCGATTAGACATTATTCCCCCATCAGTATTCGTATAAATGTAGGAAATGCTACAAATGTTCTACCAAACTCTCTTTTGCCTCTGTTCTTGCCCACGTGTGAAGAAACTCAAGCATTGCCTTCTTGTCTGCATTGAGATTGTCCTGTTCATCTTCGACTCCTAGGATTGAGCTTGTATTGGCAAGTAACTCTTTAAGATCAAAGTTATTTACTGGCTTGTCTGTGGGTTTATGCTTTAAGAGTTTGTCACCCTTCGTGTTGGCTTGATCTTTGACCTCCATTGGACATTCCTCAGATTTACCCTCCACTTCCTCCATGGATTCACTAGATCAACCCTCCCGACTCATACTTGCAAATGGATTTGCATCAATTTCCACCTTGAGAATTACTTTCCCTTTCCCCTAAGAGGGTTTTTTCGGCTAGGGCGATTCAATTTTCCTCTCTTATAGGAGACCTCCTGAAAGTCGTCAAGTGTATCCTAAGCATTGTTCGTCTGCATCTTGGCCATAGTTAGTGGGAAATCCCTTATCAGATGGCCATAGTCATGGAAGTGACGACATTTGAAAGGGACGTGCTCATAATCTAAACGTTGTGTCTAATTCTCATTGTGATATTCCAGATCGATTGACTTCAGGAGGGGTTTGGAGATATTCATGTACATAGATTCTAGCATATGATGCATGCCTCCCCCTCTTCAAGATCTCTGATATTTTAACAAAGTCTCCAATGGTGTTGCCAATTCCTTCAAGAATGTCTAGTTCCCAGAAGTCATCTAACAAAGAAAATAGTCATATGCAAACTAGGGCTACAAGGAACTGCTCTTTCTTTGGGTTGTAACATTCCTCCCAGAATCTCATGAACATGGCCACATCGTTCATAAAATAGGGGCCATTTTCAAAGACCCTCTTTCTGTCTTCCAGATTGGTAAAATTAATAGTAAAAAAACCTTTAGCCCTCAACCACAACTCTACTAATCCCTTCGACTTCCATTTTAGCTAGACCCGCTTCAAAATATCTTGTCCCTTGGTCAAAGGCCCATGAACTTGCAAATCAAAGCATGATCTCTCATGAACTACCTCACCTGTTCTAGCCTCTTATTTGGAATGACAAATTCTAGGTTCATTGACATTTTTGGGAGGCATTTATCTTTCAAGCAGGCTTGCCATTAAGCTCTTAATACTGAGTTTTCCCCTTTTCTATTATTATGTCAAATTAAACTTGCACCACCATCTATCATCTTTGTTCATCCATTAACCATATTTTGGTAAGAGGGGGTTGTACCTCTTCAAGGGACCACTCATGAGTTTGAGTTAAATAGAAAACACCTTGATTTAATAAGTCAAAATTGTAATAACATTTCCAACTCTTAATATTTAATATTTAGAAACCCTTTATATTTATATAATTATTAATATTAATATATATTTTATAATAAAAGAAAATAAAAAACTTGTGAATATTAAATCTATATATAATTGAGAAATTATATAGCTAACATCTAAATGTTATCCTTAAGATTTAACACATTTATGGATTATAGTTTCATACTTTTTGCATCACATAATTTCCATTCTCATGATAGGTTGAGAATTTTTATAAGATCGATCAAATTATTAGGTATAACATAAAAAATACTGTTAAAATGTATAAATTTATCTTTTATATATATAAAATGTTATAATTATGGATTCAAATTCAAAGAGGTTTAAATAAGAGGTTTTTTAAGGTTTGAATGAGAAATCACATTACCAATTTGATATGATTTTAAAATTAAATAATTATTATTATTATTATAAAACACAAAGGAATATTAATTTATTAAATTTTATAAAAAAAATCAAAATAAAATAAAACACAGTGATTTATTAGATGAATAGTTTGATGTAGGTATAAGAATAGTACCATACATTTTACAAATAAACAGTAAGAGAACTAGAATGGATGTAAGTTTATAAAATCTTTAATATTAAATATATCTGATCCACGTGGGTTGATTGTTCTGCTGTCAAATAAACAGACTCCTTTAACCTAGAGTTAGCCTAGTAATAAAAAATTGTCTGATCTACAATATAGTTGCAAACAAAAAGTTCATAAATCGATATATTTGATTTGATCGACCAGAACATTTTGAATATATTTGATAAGTTAATGGCATACGCATGTCAGTCCACAACTGCATTCCCATTTCCATAATAGATAAATTTATTCTCCTCAGCATTGTGAGGTCGTCACAGATAGTGAAGAAAGCCCCTCTCCTGTAAACTGGTCACCGTATCGGCCAAAGACTTGTCTATTGGCGTGAACGAGAGGCCCAAATCTCTAATTTTCCGATTTGAGAACTTGTAGGGCTGTTTCCTTGGATTTATCTCGTCTGAACATCTGCATTCATGAACGAACATATATATATTAAACAACAAACATTGAGGGATTTCTTTAAAAAATTGTAAGCGATGGACGGTTAAACTATCTGGTCGCTGAAAGGTATTTTTAAGTTGATTGCAGATATGGTCGATGCTCTCTTGATCATCAAATTTTATCCACATATTCCACAAAAAATTGTGAGAAAACACCACAAAATTTTCTTTAAAATCACGTACTTGGTAGCCACTGGACAGCGCGGGCAAAGTTTTGCGAGCATGTCGACGAGTTCTCCTCGGTGGAGGCTACAATCACCGCACAGATATCTTTGGCCACCGGCTGAACGTGCCTCATACACTAAAATATGAGCATCTGCCACGTCCCTCACGTCCACATATGCTTGAGTTAAGTTCGCATATGTTTTCGCTGAGCCTGAATATCATCCATTCAACTCCCATTACATCCCTGGTATTCCATTAAATATGAATATGTAGCTAACGAACCAACTCTAACATTACCCACCTGTCAAATATTTCATAATATGAGCAGTGCTGGCGTTCATGGTGGATTGCAACAATGGGCCCATAACCAGACATGGATTGATGACTACCATATCCAAATTCCTTGTCTCAGCAATCTCCCATGCAGATTTCTCTGCCAACGTCTTTGCATAACAGTACCAGTTCTGCAATGAACCAGACCAGGAAACAAAATTAGCCCATGGGATTCCACCAGTATCTACATAGAATTTATATTTCTAGTTTTTTGTTAAAGCCAAAGTAATAAATACATTTGTGTGCATGCAGTAGTCCAGATCGCTCCAGCAATCATCGTCGACAATGGCGCGAGGGTCTCTGTGAGGGTTCATGTAAACCGCACCGATAGAAGATGTAAATACTACGCGCTTCACCCCCATTTCTGCACACGCCTCCATAACATTCCTCGTTCCTTCCACCGCTGGCTCTATCACCTGATTCTGCATCATTATAGAAAACATTTAATCTGAGTGTGCAGATTTTCATAGTAATAAGTCATGCTCATGTGTAGGGTGGAGCATTAATATTCTTTTTTTTTTTGGTTGAGAAACTGTCTATCTAGATCAAAATGCCCGAAGTTATCGGTCAAATAACTTACATATTTTTCATAATGGGTATCACTTCCACCCTAAACCTCTTTCATTTCAATCAAGATAAATATTTTTTCTAAATGAAAAAACAAATTGACAACACAAATATTCAATCTGCCCATTCATAAATCTGAAAACCCAAGAAAGTAATATGAATATATGAGATGATATGATATGTATATATAAGAGGAGAAATAATAATTACAGGGTCATCGTTGAGAAGGCAAGCCATGTGAAAGACACCATTGCATCCTCGGATAACTGTGACTAAGCTCTGATAATCAAGAATATCAGCTTTCATAAGCTGCAGCCTCTCTTTCGCCCCTTCCAGCTCTCTCAGATGCTCATACTTGCCATCCTCTATATTTCAATCATGAAATTGTTAAAATCCTTTCCATCCAAACAAAACAGAGACTTAACACACAATTATGTCATTGAAAAAAAAAAGACAGGTGGCTATTACCAGGAGGTCCTGGGATCAATTCGCAGTGAACCTAGTTATGGGTGAACCCAATCAAGATTATGATGATAAAAGTAGTAAGTATAACCTACCGGGATTGCCACGAACTGCTCCTCTGACAGTATAGCCTTTGCTGAGGAGTTTCTTGACCAGCCATGAGGCAATGAATCCCCCTCCTCCTGTCACACAGACAGTTTGATCTGATCTCATGGTTTATTTCCGGCTGCAATTTGGAGTAAGCAGTGAACTATAAATGCCTGAGTTGGGCTTCTCGTTCGAAGCTATCAGTTGAAATATGACAGATGAGGAGTCGCCGGAGGTGTGGGAAATGAAGCGGAGATCTCACCCTTTTAAAGAACATTAAGCAGGGGTGGGAAGATACTGAGAAAATATCGAAAAGGATTAAGCTCTGTGCAGCCAACTTGTCAACTCGCCTTACATTGGAAAGTCAAGGTTGCCACCTAAATGCAGGCGCGAAGTTGTTGAGGAATTATTCTCGCTCCTACACACCGCCCCATTCACTTTTGATTTTCTTGGCCCCGGAGCAACAACTACCACTGAGTTGACCCTGTCTCCTTATATTATTGAAAGGTAATTAGACTTTAGGAAAGAAGATAACTATTTATAATACTAAAATAAATATTAGTTTGGCCTGGATTGACCCTGCGATTTTCCAATTATTGTTCTCTCCGTCGATGCCGCGGACGGTGGGACTCAGGAAGCTTACAACGGCTGTTTTATCCATGAAGCGATACCTTCCACCGAGTTGACTGCGTCTTCTTGAGATGAATCATTCGAAAGTGAAACGTCAACGTTACAATCATTACAATCATTACCAGTTTGTATTTTCTTTGTATTCTGAAGCTGAAATCTCATTCCTTGAGTTTGAAACGTTAACGTTACAGTTCTTTGTATTATGAAGCTGGAATCTCATTCCTCGAAGATACATTGCACCCTTAGGGAGAGTAGATTATATACGGCATTTGCCTGAAAGTATTACGGTCAACACACGCATCGTTTGTGAATTTGGCTTAAATAGGGTTTTAATTTAATTTAATTTAACATGTAATTTTTTTAATTTATTTTTTAATCTCTTACTAGATATGTAATGCACTAATCTTGGACATCCAAAGGGGCAACTACATCTTTCACTTGGGTACACATTGGGTACACATTACCATGGATTTCTTTCAAAGTGTGCCCAAAGCCATATCTATATGCATGTGGTAAAACATTTCATTGTCTTTTGTTTATGAGTAAATTGCAATAGAAAGAAAATACCCTGGAAAATAAGTGTTGTGTTGTAGTTTAGTGTTTATCATTTAAGTTAGAAATAATAATATAAAAAAAAATTATAAAAGATTATATTATGTATGGGGAAATGTTGGTTACATAGGATACAACTCAATCGAGTGTTATGTTATGAAGTATTATGTAAACTATGAAAATCAAGGTTTAAATTCTTCATGGGTCAAGCCAATAAAAAAAAATTAGTCAATGTTGAATTAATAGTGGTCA
This sequence comes from Pinus tabuliformis, assembly GCA_031772625.1. Classification (NCBI taxonomy): domain Eukaryota; kingdom Viridiplantae; phylum Streptophyta; class Pinopsida; order Pinales; family Pinaceae; genus Pinus; species Pinus tabuliformis. The sequence continues at coordinate 832,948,262 of CM062815.1, forward strand.
ATATGCAAATCTAATCCTATAGTAGATGTGAAGTGGTTTAATTAATTGTTTTCACTTTCACAAAGGACTTGCATAGATTTTGGTGGGTGGTAACTATTAATAAGTTTACACATTTACATTTTTACTCCAAAATAACTATTGAGGAAAACATAAATAATACGGGGAAGTAACTATTGGTAATTATATTTATGTACATCTTAGTCATATACATTTTTATGTAAAGGCTTACTTAAATTATGTTGGGAAGTAACTAATGGTAAATATGCTATTTACCTGAGCATGAACTATTTTAAGAGTACTTTGTTTTAGGATGATTTTCTTGCAAAGTTAAAGGACAAAAAATCACTACACAAATATCTAAAAATCATGCATGAATATTGCAACCATATAACCATAACCATAAATTATGGCATAAAATATGTGAGGTCAACTATCACATGACATTATATTGTGCAAAGGTTGCAATAAGACTTCCAAGTTATGGTCCAATCAAATGTTTGAAAAATAGTTTTTTTAATAATATTGAAAAATAAATATTTTTTTCAAAGTTAAATATCATAAGTTGCATAGATCAATACAAAGTTGAAATAAGACTTTCAAGTTATGATCCAATCAAATGTTTTAAAATATGTTTTTTAATAATATTGAAAAATACATATTTGTTAAAGTTAAATATTAGAAATTGCATTGGTCAATACTAAAGTAATAAAGATTAATAAAATGATAAATATATAAGCTCAATATTTGGTATCTAGTTTATTTCACAATATATCAAAAGACTATGAAATCACTTCCAAAACAAAGATGAAATCATTTATGAGGTTGAGAAAATGAAGGACGCACTTTTGAGAAACAATGAAGCTCTTACAAAGTAACTAGAATTAGAAGAGATTATAAAGATGGCTTTAGGCTTTGGCATAATACTTGAAGCTTTGTGTATTTATGACCTCATTCTTTTATGTAATCTTATTCGAGGAAAAATTTGTATTAAATTAATTTTTTGAACTTTGAAGGACTTCTTAATTTTGTTGTTAACCCTGAGGGCATTAGATTTAAGAATGGACAAGTTCTCATTTAGTTTTAAGATACTAGAATTTGAATTAGGATGTGGCCATTTTTAGGACCATTTATACAAATCAATCACAATATTTGAACGAAAGCCTATTGATTCCATGTGTAAGGAGGAGCATGGAAATGAATGTGTGTCTAGATATTCCTTTAGATCTAGAACAAGATAGGTACCTAATTATGAGTGGGGTGTAGCTTGTGGTTTGGCCATGTCTAAAGCAAGGAAATATATCTTCTCATTCACACGAGAAACAAACTCAAAGTTTCAAGCTAGTAAAAAATTATATATTACAAGGGTTTTTTTAGAGCAAGCTATCTCTGAGGGAGGGATTAGTCAATGATCAATTTATTACTAAATTATAGGGGGCTATAGGACCCCTAAAACAACAAATCCTTAAAAGGCTTATAGAGGGTGAAATACCTAACATCTTATTATTGTAGGAACTAATGATGGAGTGTGATAGAATTAATACTGACTTAGAAAATATCTTTTGTGAGTAGGATTTCATTTCCTCTCACTAAAGGGGAGATCTAGTGATTTGATTTCTAGATGTAAAACCAAGTCTCTTTTATGAACTATCCTTGTGCTTTTCACTAAATTTAGACATGATTTTGAGATCTCAAGATTTTGATGTAAAAAATTCAATCATGAACATTTATATTCCTAATGCAAAGAGAGTCCATTTATGGGTAAACAATTCAACTCTATGTTACTCGACTATGCCCATAATATTGTAAGTAACAAAATGAATAATTTCTTTATACATATGCTAAGATATCTCATCTTAAACGATGCCCATAATATTGTAGATGACAACATGAATTTCTCCATACAAATGCTCAGATAGGGGGTGAGATGGCTCATGTGGACCTTTTATCAAACTTAAGTTTATAAGGATGGAAGAGAAGAGTTTAATTGAAGTAATGCTAATTAAATTAAACCTATTAGGAGGAACAAAAGAATTAAGGGTTGGAAGGATTTAAAAAGATAAGACATGTTTTTAATGAAGGAAAGGTTTTTAACTAATTATATGAGAATGAAGCAATGGGTTGAAATAATGGATGGCTTATCATGGTATATTAAACAATATCTCTAATTTAATCATATATTGGAAAATATCTCTAAAAATCACATTGTTTAACCCCGTACCAATATGAACCCAATACACCTTCTTAATTTAAAAAACTCTAATTTTCACTAGATATTATAGGTATCCATTTTTTCATTAACATTTTTTTATACCCCTTTATATTTTTTCATTAATTTTAAGTTTCATTTTTATACCGACCAATATAAAAACTCTTTATCTCTTATTATATGTTAATATGTTATGTCATTTTTTCTTCAATATATATCTCCAATATAAAACCACGTGGTATAATATTGCTCCCAGTGAAACTTTGTGACTCATCACTTTTCTATCTTTTAAGAAATAATTGTTAGAAGTGAAAAACTATAGTTCAATGCAAAATGACTTAAAGATGAATAAAACATAATCGTTAGAAGTGAAAAACTATAGTTCAATGAAAAATGACTTAAAGATGAAGACTTTGACTTTGTAACGCTGGTGAACGATCAATGCATTCCATTTGCTGGGGATAGTAAAGAATTTGTAGCTATTCAATTTGTTGGTTGCAAATCTTAAGATGGTAAAGAATGTAGTTACGACTTGGGCACATGAGAAAAGAATCAAAAGTGAAAAGGACATACCAGAGGATGAAAATTGGTTAGAGGATCTCTACTTTCAAGATCTAGCATGCTCCTCTAATGACGATCACAAGATTATTACTAGCAATTGCACCAAATGTTGCAATGGAAACGCCGTAAGGCAATAGCATATAACATTAATTAATGTTTCTCTGACAATTTTTTGAAAGGAAAAAAAATATCAAGAAAAGGCAAGGACCATGCTACAGTGAAAACTTACATCTTGCTACCTTAGAGTAGGACCAAGCTCTAATCCTTGAACTCTATTGGAAAATTTCAGTGAACACAAAGTTTCTCCCATGTCATTTTCATGGGGACTAATTTGTACAAATAAAGTCTTTGTGCATCCTCCTGAGTGAACATGCATCATATTGGTGTTAGATGTTGTGCAAAGACTCTGAGACAAGACAATATCATACCATCTCTATATGAGCTCATTCCTTCTACCATCAGCTGCCAAAACATGGCTCCTCCACCTACTCTTCCCATGCTAGCAGAAGAATATATACAGTGAAAACTTACATCTTGCTACCTCCGAGTAGGACCAAGCTCTAATCCTTGAACTCTATTGGAAAATTTCAGTGAGCACAGAGTTTCTCCCATGTCATTTTCATGGGGACTAATTTGTACAAATAAAGTCTTTGTGCATCCTCCTGAGTGAACATGCATCATATTGGTGTTAGATGTTGTGGAAGGACTCTGAGACAAGACAATATCATACCATCTCTATACATTCCTTCTGCCATCAGCTGCCAAAACATGGCTCCTCCACTTTCTCTTGCCATGCTAGAAGAAGCATATATTTGTTTATAAACCATATCAAATAAATTGTCTCTCTAGTCAATGCCGAATCTTGGGTCTTTAGAGGATTTCTCAAAATCTACAAATAGAACTAGTTTCTTCAATATTCTACTTCCATCTTCTAGATGGTTCTTTATCCAACCTAACTGAACAGTTAATAAATAAGGGAAAACTTCTCATTGTATTCAGACGGATGCCCTTCCAAACGAACTTGCTTTATGTACAGACATATGCAGTGAATAATTAGGAATATGTTAATAAACCCCAATTATTCTCCAAAGCGATAAGAAAATAAGGGCAAACTCATTTCAGAAATTCTTAATGCTACCGTTCCATCTTCACTTAGATTGTGGTGGAAATAGGAAGCTTTCCCGAAGGATTACAGGAAGAAAATGAGACAACATTAAGAAATTCAGTTGAATTTGGAGGAGATGAATGTGATGGCAAGGAAAATCTATTAAACTTTAATAATCAAATATGTTGAATAAATCTGCCACCATTGGAAGAGGAACATTTAATCCCATGAAGCCACTGATGCGTTGGGCTGAAGGTCCCTCACCAATTTGAAGAATATACGGCTCTCTAATGATATTTCTCAAAGGAAACCAAGAAAACAATGTTTTGACACCATAGGGCGTTTATTATTAGCTCAATATTTGCTAAAATTTGCATTTTCTGTCTTACAAACATTCTAAAGCTAATTTGTCTTCTTGCATAGACGCAGACGAACAATTTGCAAATGATGAGGAGAATTAGGGATTTAAAAATATAAATTTGCATGCCTGCTAGTTCCTAAAGAATATCCCAATAACTCTAGCACATATAAAGAGCAAATTCTTTCTAGGAAAAGAAAAGGAAAATCTGTTAAACTTAAATGATTAAATATGTTGCATAAATCTGCCACCAACAACGTTGAAACAATACATTTACATTAGTCTCACGAAGAAGCATGAACCTGCCAAGTTCCAACACTAACATATTTTTTAAAACATATATATGGAAATGTGTTCATCTCTTCATTGGATGCATTGTGCATGTGATATTCATAAGTTCTCTTCCTGGGCGCACTTACTCTTTCTTGGCACACACTTGTGTTTGATTCTTGGTGACATGCTTGGTTTTTTCAACACATGGATATTTTCTTGTTGGCACTCTCAGTCTGCTGCTGAGATTTGAAAAGTGGAATGACAAAAACCAAAAGTGGAATTGCATGGGGGTGGTTCCCTAGTGGTGAGCTTCACTAATTCAAATATGCACCTACTTGAATTAAAACCCAAATAAACCATACGCCAAATTGACTTGAACAAAATTTCATATTTCTGGCACATTTATGATCCTCTTAGGTTAGCCATTTTCTTGGCTATTTTCGAACTTAGTTTTTACTTGTCTCTTCCAGTTTTCTCTGCAAACCATTGCACAAACCACTACCATTTAATGGCCCCTCAAACAGTAGATTCGATGAACTTTTTACGAAGAGAAATCATACTAATTTCCAAGGCTAATTTGTTCTAAAATTTATTGTGTTTTGGTTGCTGCTTCCCCATCGAAATTGTGCCTCTGTCAACGACATTTCGTGGCCCTTCAATATAGTGATTTGATGATTGCCTTGCCAACTAAAAATGTGCTCCCTTTTTTCGCGACTTGGTTGGTAAATTCTCAGCAAAATCATGGATCTAATCCTAGTGAATTCATCCTCTTTTTATACTGCATTTTGGTCACCAAAACACCCAGCAAAAACAAACCTCTTGGCTCTATCAACTGTGTCTGCAATTGTAAACTTGTGATATTACCTCTTTGACATTGCATATTACATTTTTTTCAACCTTCACTAATTTCATCTTACTGGGCCCTGGTTGTCCACACATCTGCCTCTGCCCACAACTTAGCAATATTTTCATTATTGGTTTGATCAAATATCACTCGCGATATGTTTCTCCCACTGTCATTGTTCATTGTAAGCAGATTTATTGCATCTGCATTCAAATATTTCAAGGTAATGTCTTAGTTTATTGTAGAATCCATTGACAGAAAAGAGACACTTGCAGTCACTATAAGAAAAGCGTATCATCATTTGATATATTGATTGATCTAGATTCTATAGGAAGGGGAAGCTAGGTAGAATGTACCATATATGTGAGCTCTAGCTTGAATTTCACAACCCCAATATCTCAATGCATCATTAACATATATACAATTACTAAGGTCCATGGGTCTGCAAATGCTCTTGATCCTTTCTATAACATATTGTCAAGCTTCTCAAAATTAATCAAGTTGAGACAAACAAATAACAAATTCGTCATCCTTTGAACCTTGCAATGTAACTAAGCTTGTAGTCAGAATCATGATTAGCCTTTGGAAAATGTCCTTTCGACTAGTGAATTCAACACCAAAACTAAGGATTGTAAGAAGATACATGCTTGAGTTCTCTCCGCTGGTGAATGGCTAATTAATTAGAAGTATAGAATATCTACTTCTATTTGGCAATAAAACATATTCCTAAGGGATCTTTGATATGACTAATGAGGAAGTTTAATCTAGTTGCCACCGACAATATCACAATCATAAAACGAAGTCCAAATAGAAAATTGCTTGCCTATCCATTCACTATTCCATCTCATTGCTATGAACATATATGCCTCACATTCATTACAGAGCCCTGGCATTCTTATGACTACAATTCAACGACTTTTGTTGATGCAATTAAAAACATTGTGTGATAGATGCAGCAAAAGGTGATAATTCCCATGTCATAGTACTCACACTAAGGTATGCCATTGATAATCATTGAGTAATACAACCCTATAATATCTTGAATACAGCTCGACTATGATGCAAAGAATACAATGAAAAAATCTTTGGGCCATATACCAATTGTTATGAGAATAAGAACACCCAATAAAGCTGGTGGATTTCTGGAAAAGCTCAAAAATTTTAACTGTATTATTTTGCCAAGAAAATGTTACAACATCCCCAATTCAATAAATCATTCATGGGAGTTTAAACACCCTAAGTAGATAGAAGCTTCCATCTTTGACCTGCTTCTCCAATCCATGAATGCCTTAATAAGCATTTCTTCTAGGGCTTCATCTTCCTCAACTTATTTGGGGAAAATCTATGTTCTGCTCCTTATTACTTACATAATGAATATATGTTGCATCACCAATTCCCTACATCCAGAAGCTTCTTTCAATGGTGCATGCAGAATTACTACCAAAGGACAGGCTAGATATGTGTTCAACAAAATAGCAACAAATTCTTCATTGGCATGTATGCAGAGGATCTTTAGTACAGATAATGAGGAAGACAAACCCTTCATTATGGCCTTCTCCTTAAGAATGTGTATGTCTAAGCTGCATTCTCTTTTGACTTGGAAACCTTTTCAATCGCATGACATTCTCACAATAAATACCATCTATAGGAATACACATTCAAAGTCATTATAGCCATCCACTCATCCTCCATAGCTTATATCTTTATGGGGAAAAGAGAAGATGATACCTCCCAAAAACAAAATCAAGAGTTGTTCCAGCCTTGTACATTAAGAGCAACTACTAGATCTTCAACATTGTTGCCAAATACAACAGAATTATTACACTGACCATCATCGATAACAACTTCATGACTTCCCACAACCGCATTCAATCTGAAGAAACAAAGTTGAATCTCTCGAACAATTGCATTAAATCATCAAACTGGGTGTAAAAATGGTTCCATTATGACATAAATTAAATTGTGTAATTTGTAGGGATTCAAGACTAATTTCCAATTAGCATGAGGCCTTATTATGAATGTAAGATCAACAATTTTCAAGCATAAATTTCTATGATAAAATAGTCACTGCCATTCAGGGTACAAATAGGTCTGCTAGGAAACTTGACCAGAAATCACTATTAGCAAATTTCACACGAGTGTTGTGCATAAGAAAACTATTAAGTATCTTAACAACACAATTACAAATAGCACGGGAAGGTAAGGAATACATCAGCTGAATAACATATTTCCCTTGATATCATGCAAACAACATATCCATACTCTGCCATTGAAGAAACAAGTGTTCAATTTTTCTTTCTTTTCTAAAAATGCAAAGAATGTTGCCTCATTTTTAAGCACTGAGTCACATTTTGTAAATGCTAGATCTGGGATCGATAGCACTCCAGAGAACTCTGTTGAAAGCAGTAATCACAAATGTATCAATGACATTCCTTTCTTCTGCCTACAAAGATAAGCACCCCCAATCACACCTGTATGAAGCCACTGATGTGTTGGGTTAAAGGTCCCTCACCAATATACGGCTCTCTAATGCTATTGCTCAAAAGAAACCCAAGAAAACATTGTTCTGACACCACAAGGCGTTTATTGTTACCCCCATATTTGCTAAAATTTGCATTTTCTATCTTACAAACGTTCTGAAGCTAAGTTGTCTTCTCTGAGCATAGATGCAGATGAACAATTTGCAAATGATGAGGAGAATTAGGGATTTAAAAATATAAATTTGCATGCCTGCTTGTTCCTAAAGAATATCCCAATAACTCCAGCACATATAAAGAGAAAATTATTTGTAGGAAAAGAAAAGGCAAATCTGTTAAACTTAAATGATCAAATATGTTGCATAAATATGCTACCAACAACGTTGAAACAATACATTTATATTGGTCTCGCGAATAAGCATGAACCTGCCAAGTTCCAACACTAATTGCTACCAAAGGATAGGCTAGATATGTGTTCAACAAAATAGCAACAAATTCTTTATTGGCATGTATGCAGAGGATCTTTAGTACAGATAATGAGGAAGACGAACCCTTCATTATGGCCTTCTCCTTAAGAATGTGTACATCCAAGTTGTGTTGTCTTTTGATTTGGAAACCTTTTCAAGCACATGACATTCTCACAATAAATACCATCCAGAGGATTACTACACATTCAAAGTCATTATATCCATCCACTCATCTTCCATAGCTTATATCTTTATGGGGAGAAGAAAAGATGATACCTCCCAAAAACGAAACCAAGAGTTGTTCCAGCCTTGTACATTAAGAGAAGCTACTGGATCTTCAACATTGTTGCCAAATATAACAGAATTATTACACTGACCATCATCAACAACGACTTCATGACTTCCCACAACCACATTCAATCTGAAGAAACAGAGTTGAATATCTCGAACAAGTGCATTAAATCATCAAATTGGGTGTAAAAATGGTTCCATTATGACATAAATTAAATTGTGTAATTTGTAGGGATTCAAGACTAATTTCCAATTAGCATGAGGCCTTATTACGAATGTAAGATCAGCACTTTTCAAGTATAAATTTCTATGATAAAATAGTGACTGCAATTCAGGGTACAAATAGATCTGCTGGGAAACTTGACCAGAAATCACTATTAGAAAATTTCACACGAGTGTTGTGCATACGAAAATTATCAAGTATATTAACAACACGATTACAAATAGCACGGGAAGGTAAGGAATACATCAGCTAAATAAGATATTTCCCTTGATATCGTGCAAACAACATATCCATAATTTGGAATTGCAGAAACAAGTGTTTAATTTTTCTTTCTTCTCTAAAAATGCAAAGAATGTTACCTCATTTTTAAGAGCTGAGTCACATTTTGTAAATGCCAGACCTGGGATCAATAACACTCTAGAGAGCTCTGTTGAAAGCAATAATCACAAATGTATCAATCACATTCTTTTCTTTTGCATACAAAGATGAGCACCCCCAATCACACCTGTATGAAGCCACTGATGCGTTGGGTTAAAGGTACCTCACCAATATACGGCTCTCTAATGCTATTGCTCAAAAGAAACCCAAGAAAACATTGTTCTGACACCACAGGGCGTTTATTATTACCTCCATATTTGCTAAAATTTTCATTTTCTATTTTACAAACGTTCTGAAGCTAAGTTGTCTTCTCTGAGCATAGATGCAAATGAACAATTTGCAAATGATGATGAGAATTAGAGATTTAAAAATATAAATTTGCATGCCTACTAGTTCCTAAAGAATATCCCAATAACTCCAGCACGTATAAAGAGCAAATTCTTTGTAGGAAAAGAAAAGGAAAATCTGTTAAACTTAAATGATCAAATATGTTGCATAAATCTGCCACCAACGACGTTGAAACAATACATTTATATTGGTCTCACGAAGAAGCATGAACCTGCCAAGTGCTAGCTGGGATCTGAAAAGTGGAATGACAAAAATCAAAAGTGGAATTGCGTGGGGGTGGTTCCCTGGCGGTGAGCTTCAACAATGCACAATATACACCTAGTATACTTGAAACCCAAATAAACCATACACCAAATTGACTTGAACAAAATTTCATATTTCTGGCACATTTATGATCTTCTTAGATTAGCCATTTTCTTGGCTATTTTCGAAATTTGTTTTTACTTGTGTCTCTTCCAGTTTTCTCTACAAATCATTGCAGAAATGATTGCCATTTAATGGCCCCTCAAACAGTAGATTCGATGAACCTTTTACCAAGAGAAATCATACCAATTTCCACGGCTAATTCGTGCTAAAATTTACTGTGTTTTGGTTGTTGCTTCCCTAGCGAAATCGTGCCTCTGTCATTGGCATTTCGTGGCCCTTCAATACGACGATTTCATGGGTGCCTTACTACCTAAAAATGTGGTCCCTTTTGTTGTGACTTGGTTGGTAATTTCTTAGCAAAATCATGGATCCAATCCTAGTGAATTTGTCCTCCTTTTACACAGTTGCATTTTGGTGACCAAAACACCCAGCAAAAACGACCCCCTTGGCTCTGTCAACCATGTCTACAATTATAAATTTGTGATATTACCTCTCTAACTTTGCATATTACACTTTTTTTCAACCTTCACTAATTTCATCTTACTGGACCCTGGTTGTTCACACATCTGCCTCTGCTCACAACTCAGCCATATTTTCATTCTTGGTTTGATCAAATATCACTGGTGATATGTTTCTCCCACTGTCATTGTTCATTGTAAGCTGATTTTTTGCATCTGCATTCAAATATTTCAAGGCAATGTCCCAGTTTATTGCAGAATCCATTGACAGAAAAGAGACACTTACAGTCACTATAGGAAAAACGTATCATCATTTGATATATTGATTGATCTAGATTCTATGGGAAGGGGACGTTGGGTAGAATGTACCAGATATGTGAGCTCCATCTTGAATTTCCCAGCCCCAATATCTCAATGTAGCATTAACATATATGCAATTACTAAGGTCCGTTACAAGGTAACAAAAACTTTAGCGGGCCTGCAAATGCTCTTGATGCTTTCTATAACATGTTGTCAAGCTTCTCAAAATTAAGCAAGTTGAGACAAACAAATAATAAATGCGTCATCCTTTGGTCCTTGCAATGTAACTAAGTTTGCAGTCGGAATCATGATTGCCCTCTAGAAAATTCCCTTTCAACAGTGAATTCAATACCAAAACTAAGGATTGTAAGAAGATACATCCTTGAGTTCTCTCCACTGGTGAATGACTAATTAATTAGAAGTATAGAATATCTACTTCTATTTGGCAATAAAACATATTCCTAAGAGATCTTTGATATGACCAATGAGGAAGTTTAATCTAGTTGCCACCGACAATATCACAATCATAAAATGAAGTCTAAGTTAGACGGCTCAAAAACCATGCTTTACTCAATGGAGTAGCTTGAATCTCTTCTTCTGCAGTTTCCTTTAATAGGGGATCTGATAAATACTTAGTGCTGATGAAGATGTGGCATCTAACAGCTTTGATAGCATAGCAAAGTAGAAGAAAACAGTTTACCCATATAGTAATATCTAGGATTGTTTTAGCTGAGAATGTTTCAGTTAAGAAAACTTTTGCTATAGAGGAAAGGGCTAATAGTGATCCTAAAACAAATTCGATGGTCCACTAGGTAATGGCAGCAATGGCTGGTAGTTTCTTGAGATTTAGCTTTAACAAAATAGCTAACACAAACAAACCATGTAAAAGCTTCTACAGTGATATCCAAGATGCAGCTGCAATTCGATGACGTGATCCGCATGGAGGCTCAAGTGGAAGCACTATGTCTCCATTTCGAATCCCACTACGATGCCCCTGACCGCGCAGCAAGGCACGATGTGCTGCAAGTCATGACGCCCGCCTGGAAAACACCTCTAGAGAAACCCTACCTCTAGATTGGGGATTGGCACACCGCACTCTTCATCAATCTCTTCCACAGCCTCCTCGCTCATTACCTTTGGACCGCCTCCATCTCGAACCTGCGACGTTGGAGAAGAATTAGTACCGCAGGGGTGGGCTGGCTTATGCGTCAGAGGACTTACTAAACGAGGTTGAGAACATCAGAATGGTGTTGTGCACCATGGTTCCTGTCCTTTTTCGTAGAATGCGCCGTGTTCAGCTCGGCCTGGGAGGCCCCATTGCCAAAGACTGGTCGCTGGCCCTGCTCCGAGACCACCAAGAAAGTTCCCTGGGATCAAGTCGTCGAGAGGATCAAGACGCCGTGGTGGCACCGGAGAGTGGATTCACAGCGTAGGTCCGGGAATTGAATAGGGAATTACGAGATTCAAAAGGCGCTAGACTGGAGAGTGGATTCACAACACAGATACGGGAATTGAATAGGGAATTACAAGATTCAAAAGGCGCTAGACTGGAGAGTGGATTCACAACGTAGATCTGGGAATTGAATAGGGAATTACAAGATTCAGAAGGTGCTGGACTCTGCATCCTCCGATTTAACGTGCAGAAAATGAATTTGCCAGAGTGGCTTGGAGGGATCCAGGGGAGGGGCTGTTGCCAAATTAGCTACATAATTCTTCACAAAATCCAGACTGCAATTGTCTGCCTCCGTAACCAATTTGTAATATGTAACTATTTCCAACAAATTTGTAACTGTTTTGATCGACGGTTCAAGTTTTTGTAATCGTCTAACATCTAATCGTACGGTGTCCAAGGATGACAGGTAGGCAAAGAATTTGTTGCTATTTTGTTGACATCAGGAATCCCTGCGATAATTCTCCCTCTTGCAGGAAATGAATTATGACATATAAATTCCCTGAATTCTTCGGCCGAAACCTTTGGTTTCCGTGTTGAGTCTGTTTCTGTCTTTGGGTTTCTCTTTAGATTTGATTTTTTTAACCAGCTTTGGATACTGCCCCTTTGATGCAAACATGGGGTTTTGCTACTCATTGGGCTTAACGGCAAAAGCCAGATGGCATCCTCGCTTCACTTCCTTGAGCACAACAATGTCCTTGCATTCCTCTACAAGCTGTCTGATATCTGAAAATCCCAACAACTTCTCATCCAGAATCATGCCAGTTGCTTTCCAGAAGTCTGTATGAATGGGCCCAAATAGAGTATCCATTTTTTGCATGTTTGCTGCCATTCACAACTCGGTTCAACCATGCTTTGAATTCCTCCAACGAAGCCGATTTATTCTTTTCTGTAGACGATGCTGAAGATACAGGGCTCCTAGGCTTCTCTGTTCTAATAAAATGGCCATGGAACCCAGGCTCTGTCTACACCGGGCCACTGCCCGTTAAATCAAATGGAAGGCCGCATGTACCATCCCATCTACCACTGAGGGTGGGTTTAATACTCAGTATAGTTTCCCTACTGTACTTAAGAACGGATGCATTATTTGATTCTTCCATTTGTCTATCGTGAACAGAGGTTGAAGAAGCAGGAAAAGCAGCAGAGAAAGACTCATTGTCGTGAACAGAGGTTGAAGAAACAGGGGAAGGAGTAGGAAAAGCCTCTGTATCGTGATTAGAGGTTGAAGAAGCAGGGAAAGCAGTAGAGAAAGTCTATGTTTCGTAAACAGAGATTGAAGCAGCAGGGAAAGCAGTAGAGAAAGTGTGATCAAATACACTATTCCCTCTAGGAGAGTGTGATTGATGATCTTCATCCTGTAACGACCCGAGAAAAGGCAACCCTTCCAGACAATCGTTGGCCGAATTTAACATACCTTTACGAATTTGTCTCGCAGACGGGCAGACCAAGAAAATGTTATACGATCTCTGCCAGAGCTTCTGAAAAATGTAACAGAAATCCACACTCCCAATGATGAAGATAAGATTTGCCGGTGGTGGTGTATCCATCGCCCAAAAAAGAATATCAGCGATCATCATTTTCTCCATTTCATATCTCTGGCCTGTGATTCATGTGTAGGTAGACCAAGAAAATGTTATACGATCTCTGCCAGAGCTTCTGAAAAATGTAACAGAAATCCACACTCCCAACGATGAAGATAAGATTTGCCGGTGGTGGTGTATCCATCGCCCAAAAAAGAATATCAGCAATCATCATTTTCTCCATTTCATACCTCTGGCCTGTGATTCATGTTACACATAATTATTCCTGAGTTAAAATTTAGGAACCATTAGTCATACTTAAACCATTATTCATACTTGCAGCTAATTTACCATTATTCATAGTTCAGCTAATTTAGCAGAGTTATAATCAGTGAAGTGAAATTAAATGGTTGATAAATGTTTACGGCCATAAAAATAAGTATATGTTATTTGTAATTCAGAGTATTTGTAAATCCAAGACAAAAGTGGAGGTTTGTAATCCAGATAATTTGTAAAGCCACGACCAAAGTGGAGGTTTGTAATCCAGATAATTTGTAATTTGTAATCCAGAAATTTGTAATTCAGAGTATTTGTAAAGCCAAGACAAAAGTGGAGGTTTGTAATCCAGATAATTTGTAATTTGTAACCCAGATAATTTGTAAAGCCAAAAGTGGAGGTTTGTAATCCAGATAATTTGTAATTTGTAACCCAGATAATTTGTAAAGCCAGGACAAAATAGGAGGTAGGAAATTGAAAAACAGTTTGGAAACTCTTGATTTTATGGGTTGTATCATATATTCCATGAAAAATATTCACATTCTATCAATAATTTTTCATTTTTTAAATAATGGAAATTTTAAAATTTACATTTAGAAATAGACCATATCTATCCACATAATTAGTATTTCTAGAAAATTCTCCATCATCTTTATAAAGAATTTTCCAGTAGTTTTTTTATAATCAAATTCTCCATGATCTTTATAAAGAATTTTTCAGTAGTTTTTTGATAATCTTGTATTCTCGAGATATTTAATAAATTAGAATTACAGAGCCCCAACTCTATTATTTGTTACTGTGTGATGATATTGTGAGTATTTATTATGTGTTACTGTCCAGAAATATTTAACTACTGTAGAAGTCTGGTAACTTCTTCTGCCCTTCGATTCCTAACCTAAAGGCAATCTCAAGACAAATACCACTATGAAATATTTTAATAAAAAGTTCAATGGACACCCAAAGAAATACGACGGAAGTGAGGGGAAACATGATCTAATTCAAGCGAGATGAATGACATTTGTTGAACAACTACTTGCAACTGAAAAGATAGGCAAAGGGGCATCTGAAGGTTCTTCTTCCCTCAAGCATTGGATGGACTGAATTCAAAGATAGGCAAAGGGTCATCTGAAGGTTCTTTCCCTAAGCATTGGATGGACTGAATTCAATTTCTTAAGGATCACTTTCATAATTTATCTGGAGAATGGAACTATCAAGCTGATTATCTGTCCAAGAAAACTCTTCTGAAGGATGGTCACATCTTCTTTAAATAATGAAGAGACATTCGGTTATTTAGGAGGGTATCAGTTCAGATTCCAAGTGATCTTCACTTGGCTCACATCCTTTTTTATGTCAAGAGGTTCTTTCCTTTCTGTCTGCTTATGAACAGTCTAATTTTGTTTATAAATAGTCAATCTTTCTTGTAATATGGAGTTTAAAATGTCTCAGTCTATCTGCTATGTATCATTTTCAACAATTTCATTCAGTTTTTGCAAAGCTTTAAGCTATTCTTGTCATATTTGTTTTTGTCCATACCAGACAATTTTGTGTGGGTTACAGTAGCTGACTTTGAAGTGTATATGCCTTTGAAGTATTTTAGGTTATATATGTAACTGTGCTCCTCTTTCTTAATGAAAAGTAATGAAAAGGATGTCTTCTCCTCTGGAGAAAAGATACACAACCAGGGAAACTAATAGGGGCAGGAAAGTGTTAACAGAAGATCTTATCCGAAAGATGAAAATTTCCTAAATGATTTAGGTTTCTGAAGTAAGAAAAGCTAGCGCAATGAATGATTCCATGATTTAGAGTTCTGAAAATAAGCAAAGCTAGGGCAATGAATGTACTGACCTGGAGGGAGTTGGAGTAGATAGATTCCAGAGTTAATGAGAGTCTAGTAAAGCTTCATCTCAGCCGGAGAGAAGAATGCATAGGTAGAGAAGTGATAGTCATTCAAGGATCTGCAGCCATCGTGCACTCCATTAACATCGATGATGTTAAATTTGTGAAGTAAAGCAGAGTCTATGGAAGTAACGATGAAAGGATCGAAAGGAGGAGGCAGGGGACAACTCTGCATATCCCACCACAATGATGATCTTCCTACGGCTGTTATCTCCATATTCTTCTTCCTGTCAATTCCTGCCTACTGGTATTGACGATCAGAAAATGGAATGTGATAACACTTCCAAGGAGATTGATCACACTTTAAAATAATGGGAGTTGAATGGTTCAGAGGGATTGATCGACGGTTTAAGTATTTGTAATCGTCTAAAATCTAATCGTACGGTGTCCAAGGATGACAGGTAGGCAAAGAGGGGGATGGGTTTCAGAGGGAAACGCCTTACAGCGTAATTATATAATTGTATGATCCGCTTTAAAAAAATTTAATGTGATTTTTTTCGAAAATGTTTTAAATATTCAATCCAAAAATCTTCAGACAACTTAATAAGTAATTTTTTTTTCCTAAATCTTTGTTTTCACAACCCAATTATATGGCACAGCCCAAAGATGCATAATTCTGTGATTTTTTTTCTTGTACTTTTTACCGAGATAAGTTCAAATCAAAGTTTCAGGTATTCGAACTTCTCCACAAACTCAAAAAAATAAACTATCAAAAATATCGAAACGTGAAGGGATCTAAGATTTTTACCTTTTTAACAAGAAATTTGCACTTCAGGGACCTCTGATTAAACTTGAATATCTGCAAAATAGAGCAGTTCATGAAAACTTAACCGATACCAAATTTGACAATCGAATAACCATGAAAAACAACCAGAAAACATACCCAAAATTCATATTGATGTTCGCACCATAACAGTAAGAGCTATACAGATGCCCTTTATTGTAGGCACTACTAAGATTACATTGAAAACACAAATTCTACTATTGTAAAAAATGCTCTAAATCAATAAAAGAGAAACAGATGACGTGCAAAAGTCTACAAAAATAACCCAAACTCATTACCACTGCCATCTCTTTGAAGCAGGAAAATTGAAGTCTACCCTCTTCACGAAAACAAGATCAAAAGGAAGTCTTAAAGACAAAATAAAAGGGATTTTGTAAACCCTCCTTAACATTAAGAGATTTCTTTAAGATCTGCAGCAATATGAGCATATAAAATCTGCAACGAAAGGTCTAGGTCTTCATGAATGATGAATGCTTCAAAGATATAAAGATATAAACAACTCTATGTAGAAGAATTATAAAAGAGATAAACTGCGGATGGAGGGTTTCTGGAATTCTCAAATAAGAAGGTGCAAAGATTGTTAAATCCATTGGATATGAATTTCCCAACCCGCAAAGAACACGGAACTCAATGACGAGAAAATGAAATTGAAAAACTAAATTGAAAAGTCGTTAACAAAGTCCAAAGAAGAGGTAAATGGAGCAAATTAAAGGTCGGATTCCCTCACAGCAAAACGCTGGAACTCCACCTGCAAATGACAAGGCCTCCAGACATTTCAAAAGGAAGTATTAAAAGACAAAATAAAAGGGATTTTGTAAACCATTCTTAACGTTAAGAGATTTCTTTAGGATCTACAGCAATATGAGCATATAAAATCTACAACAAAAGGTCTAGGGCTTCATCAATGATGAATGCTTCAAAGATATAAACGACTCTATGTAGAAGAATTATAAAAGAGATATACTAAGGATGGAGGGTTTCTGGAATTCTCAAAGATGAAGGTGCAAATATTGTTAAATCCCTTGGATAAGAATTTCTCAACTTGCAAAGAACACAGAAATGCAGAACACAGAATTCAATGACCAAAAAATGAAATTTCAAAAATAAATTGAAAAGTTGTTGACAAATTCAAAAGAAGAGGTAAATGGAGCAAATCAAAGGCCAGATTCCCTCAAATAAGAACGCTGCAACCCCACCTGCAAATGACAAGGAAGTATTAAAAGGAAAAATAAAAGGGATTTTGTAAACCATCCTAACATGAAGAGATTTTTGTAGGATCTACAGCAATACGAGCATATAAAATCCACAACGAAAGGTCTACGGCTTCGTCAATGATGAATGCTTCAAATATATAAACGACTCTATGTAGAAGAATTATAAAAGAGATAAACTAAGGATGGAGGGTTTCTAGAATTCTCAAAGATGAAGGTGCAAATATTGTTAAATCCGTTTGATAAGAATTTCTCAACCTGCAAAGAACACAGAATTCAATGACCAGAAAATGAAATTTCAAAAATAAATTGAAAAGTTGTTGACAAATTCAAAAGAAGTGGTAAATGGAGAAAATCAAAGGTCGGATTCCCAAAAAGCAAAACGCTGCAACGCCGCCTGCAAATGATAAGGCCTCCAAACATTTCAATGAAGGAATAATTTAACCCTCCTTTTTCCAGCACATAATTCAGATTATGGTAATACTGTGTTCATATGCTATATTTCCAGGACATAATTCAGATAATGGTAATACTGCGTTCATTTGTTATATGTCTTGATTCTAACCTTTAAAAAAATGAATAAAGTCAAAACAAAACGCTGCAACCTCACCTACAAATGATAAGGCCTCCAGACATTTTAATTGAACCCTCTTCTTTTTTCCAGAACATAATTCAGGATATCCTCAATTTTTTCATCTTAATACACAGAATCAAGACATATAATAGATTAATACACAGAATCCAGAATCAAGGCCTATAATAGATTGATACACAGAATCAAGAGATATAACAAATGATCACTATATTGCCATAACCTGCTGATTCGAAATCCCGAGTCTTCCAGATCGATGGTAGTCTTCCAACGAAATTATTTCCACCAACAAATTGGTTATTTCCCAATATATCCACCACCATACCATGTGTTGCAACCCTTAGGTTTCTGAAGTAAGAAAAGCTAGCGCAATGAATGATTCCATGATTTAGAGTTCTGAAAATAAGCAAAGCTAGGGCAATGAATGTACTGACCTGGAGGGAGTTGGAGCAGACGGATTCTAGAGTTAATGAGAGTCTAGTAAAGCTCCGTCTCAGCCGGAGAGAAGAATGCATAGGCAGAGAAGTGATAGTCATTCAGGGATCTGCAGCCATCGCGCGCTCCATTAACATCGATGATGTTAAATTTGTGAAGTAAAGCAGAGTCTATGGAAGTAACGATGAAAGGATCGAAAGGAGGAGGCAGGGGACAACTCTGCATATCCCACCATAATGATGATCTTCCTGCAGTTGTTATCTCTATATTCTTCTTCCTGTCAATTCCTGCCTACTGGTATTGACGATCAAAAAATGGAATGTGATAACACTTCCAAGGAGATTGATCGCACTTCAAAGTAAATGGGAGCTGAACGGTTCAGAGGGATTGATCAACGGTTTAAGGTTTTGTGATCGTCTAACATCTAATCGTACGGTGTCCAAGGATGACAGGTAGGCAAAGAGGGGGATGGGTTTTAGAGGGAAACGCCTTACTACGTAATTAATGATCTTGGAACAAGGATTAAGATTGTTATTAATGATCCCGTTCACGTTTGATTTTCTTGGCATTGGAGCAACCAATATCACTGAGTTGACCATGTCTCTTTTTATTATTGAAAAAAAATAAACTGTAAGGAAGAAAAAAACTATTTAGGGTAATAAAATAAATATTAGTGTGGGTATGCATTGACTCGATGACTTCCCTAATATCGCCCTCTCGGTCGATGCCGCTGACGGTGGAAGCTACACGACCCCTTTTGTCTACGTACCAATACCTTCCTTTGAGTTGACTGGGTCTCCTTGAGATGAATCATTTGAAACGTTAACATTACAATTATTAAATTCTGAAATCTCATTCTGAAACGTTAACGTTACCATTATTAGAAATTTGTATTTTCTTTGCGTTATGAACCTAGAATTTCATTCCTTGAGGATACATTGCACCCTTAGGGTGAGTGGATTAGATACCTCATTTGTCTAGAAATAATTTTACGGTCACACATGCATCGTTTGTGAATTTGGCCTAAATTGGTGATTGGAGGCAAGGGTTTCGACGAAAGACAGTTTCTATATTAATAAAAGTTTGTTACATTTATCAAAATTTCAAAAATAAACTCTCTCTATGGTAAGTCTTTAGAAAGTTCTTACTAATATGACATCACATATACTAAAAGGTTTTTTTTATCGGAGTCTATACAAATAAACACTACATCTCTAGTGTTCACATATGAATTAAAAATTACAAAAAGGGCTTCACTGCACCATTTTGTTCATGATATATGTGAGTGAATGTCAACCAGCAAAATAGGTCGACCAACACCTTGATACTATTCATCTAGTTTGTGAGCATTGGAGGGTCAAAAGAGGATAACTCTAATGCACAATCGATAACAACCTTCGAATCACCGAAGACATCCATGGACTTAATGGATAGTCGCATTCCAAAATATAAGACACCCCAAAGAGCAGGTGTCACAACCTTTTTATTGGATCATAATCCACTATTCCAACAAAAATGATAAAAGTGTCTAGAATCCATGATGATGTAAACCTCATTGCCACATTGTTTATTACTTGTCACTCCATTGAAAAACCCCATTGGGTATCTACTCCAAATATCAAATAACTGAAAACATCTCGAAGTTCCGTTATAGAAAACAGGTCCAGTCTCATTCAAGTATGCACAAATATTTAAGCATGTACAATATATATTCTGCATGATATTGTCAAAAATAAGAAAAATTTTACATCTCCAAATGCCCTAGAAAATATAAAGGAGAGCGTGATATTCCTTTATACCATTGATCGAGTCGCACAAGCATCCCTCAATTGATGTGGAATTCCAATCAACAAGGATATTCAACATATGGAACACCCCGATCCAAATAGAGACCGAAAATGGACACTTAAGAAGAAGGCGTACAGCGTCTTCATTTTCCTCCTTGTAAAGAACACATCTACCAGGTTCATTGAAGTCATGCCTACACAAGTTATCCCAAGTTAAAAAAAAATTTTCCCAGGTGAGCCGCCCAAATAATTTAAGCTTAAAGGGAAGGACCCAATGCTAAATTTTGCAAAAGCATTCCCGGCCCACATTATGTTGGTGAGAACTTTGTATATAATTATATGCCTCATATACAATGATTTGAACATGAAAAGTTTTACCATCCCAAGTAAAAATATCATCAACCTCCAACAGATAAATATCTGCCAAATATAAAAATCTAGCATATCCATCCCAAATCTCAATGAGTTCACCAAATAAACCTAAATCCTAGGAGCCAATCCAAGAAGGATATCGAGAGGATGGATCAAGTAAAACCTAAACCTGATTTAAGTAATAAGTACCAGAATCGTGAACATATCTAATAAGTGAGATAGCCAAGGAATGGTTCCCAACAAATCCCCTAATTGGATCAAAGCCAATTTCCACTCGATTTTTGGATCCAATCTCCCATCTTAAATTCCCTATCCAACATTATTTAACAGTCATCATGTTATTCCAAATATATGAAACAAAGAAAGGTGAGTTAGTGCCTTCCTTGATCGACTGCTAGACTGGCCGGATCTTAAGGTATTTTTCTTTTATAATCTGATGCCAAATGCCACTACTGGATATGGAACACCATAAACTCTTAACCAACATTGACCATCCAAACTTCTCAATATTTTTTATACCATGGCCCCCATCTTTAGTCCTCCTAAAATGCCCTCTAATCTAACAGGATGGATCTTTTTAACATCATAGGAACCCGCCTAGATAAATTTAGAGATGCAAGAATTTGTGTGCTTGATAATATTATTTTACAACATATAAAGGTGCATCTAATACACCACAATACTTTGTAAGAGAAACCACACTAGAACCAACCTACCATCAAGAGTCAGGCATTTATGAGCCTAGGAAGATAGTGAATGATCAGATTTATCGATTAACCAACACTAGTCGCTAACCCCATATTTATTTGGTTTTAGGTGGAAAATAAGGATTTAATTCCTTTATCCAACAAGACTATCTCCATATCAAATATTCCTGTAATCTCTAAAATTAAGTCCACATTCGATGATGGTGCAATCAATAAATATTTCAATTTTCTCATATAGAGCTAAGAGTAATCACAAAATGTGCATATAATCAGATGTAAATATTTACATTCACCAATGGAAACTTTCTTGATAATAAGTACATCATCCACAAAAATAAGATGAGCAGTGGAAATATTCTTTGTAGTCGTAAACCCAAAAAATGATTGTCTGACCTATGCTTCTAAAACTATTAGGCTCATCCCATCAATCACAAATAAGAACAGAAGAGATGATAGTGAGCATCCCTTCCTAAGCCCCCTCGATGCCTTGAAGAAGCTAGTTGACACCCCATTAATTAATACAATGAATTTGTAGAGGTATGATCCTGGTGGATATTGGTGGCCACCTGCCAAGTCCACCTGGACCCCCACCATTTTTTCTCTTAGCATTTTCAGTTTCCTTAATTGTAGCACAACTTACTATTTTTAGCAGTTTTTCGGGTCCTGAACTTCTGGAGCCGTTTTGAGGCCCTAAACGACGTTTTTTGGGAAATCTGGGGGCAACATGGGTCCATGGACTATGTTGCCCTTCCCAAAGTGGTAGTGCTCGGATAGATATTTCTAACGAGCTATTGTACGCGTCAAACGGAGATCGTATGCCAAAGTTACGACCCCGGGAAGTTGATGTACCAATTTACCCAAACGGGGCCCACAGTTTGGCGTTTCATCTCCTAGGGTTAGGTTTTGGAATGTTAAGGGTTTTCCATTGTTTCTAAACAATAAATAGGCCTTCGAGCCTCATTGTAACACAGTTCAGAGGCATGTAGCCACCACATCTCTTCTTAGATATGAGCTACCATCGCCCTAGCTGGTTTATTTCCATTTCTGGTTGTAAGCATATTTCAGTATTTTTCCATTAATGAAATGAAGTATTATTTCCGCTGCATATTTGTGTGTATGGTTATCTATGTAATTTGTTGCGTTCCTGTTTAAAATCAGATCAGTGGTATCAGAGCGGTCTGCTTTTTCTCTGTTTTTCTTTGCATGTCCCCAATAAGGTCGGGATATAAGGAGTTAGGGCTTGAACTGGTTGAACCTTTGCAAGACCAGCCTCGCAAATCCCGACGGCCTCCCATGCCAAATGAGAAGAAAGACGAGGGGGCAGGAGATCCCATCAAAATCTTGCTCAAAGAATCCCTCGAGCGACAACGGAACGCGATGATGGACAACTTTGCCCAGATCCTCCAACGGCTACCCAGAAGCGACACATCGGCTTCCAGCAGCTACTCTGGAAATGCCACGCCCTTTAAGGTACAAGCTAATTTTGAAATCCCCATATTCGAGGGTCAGATAGACGCAGATGCCGTAGATAAATGGTTAAATCTGCTAGAGGGCTATTTTTCTATTCATGAATTTTCGAGTCGGGAAAAGATTATTTTCGCTCTTCTCAAAGCAGTCCCCCACGTCAAGGACTGGTGGGAAACCTACTGCGAGCAGAAGGATGAAAGTACTGGCTCACTATTTTCAGCCGCACCCACCTGGAATTCATTCTGGGATGCCATCAAGAAGCAGTACTACCCTGTCGGAAGCTATGAGGATGAATACATAAAGTGGACCACGCTGCGGCAGGGAAGGGACCAAGACGTGCCGGAGTTCACCAATCTTTTCCATACCCTTCGCAAAAAGTTGGGTATCAAGGATTCGGAGCAACATTTGATACTCAAATACCGTGGCTGCCTGCACAAGTACATCCAGGAAGAAATACAATTCCTGAACATCTCCTCGCTCGGCGCAGCATACCGATATGCTGTCAAGGTTGAGCAGAAGTTTAAAAAAAAGAAGCGAGACTTTGGATCTGCAAATCCAAAGCAGGGGAAAGGTGCCCCTAAACCACAGAACAAAGGACAAAGCCAAGGCGGGACAACCCAAGACAACCCGCCGAAGCTGCAAGCAAAGAACAGCGCCGCGAAGCCGAAAAAGGACACTGGAAAATGGTGTGAGTTCCATAAGAGCTCCACTCACAACACAAGTGAGTGTCGGTCCAAGCAGTGATTGGTGGCTGAGCTAAAGGTTTCAGAATCAGATGCATGTTCCAACTCTGAGTCAGAACCCGATAAGGGGAATGAAAAAGGGAAGCAGATCATTGATGTGGATCCCAACGCCACTGTTGCTACTACCAAGATCCAGAAAAATGAACCTGAAGATCCAGAGGAGGAGGAGCGTCTCTTCCACTCCCAGATGTGGGTAAAGGGCTCCCCGATACAGTTCATTGTTGATAGCAGGAGTCAAAAGAACCTCATTTCAGTAGAGGTCGTGAAGCGGTTCGGCTTACCGACCACAGCACATCCACAACCACACACCATTGGGTGGCTTCACCAAGGACGAGATCTTCGCATGAGCCAGTAGTGTCGCCTTCCGTACAACATCAAGCCCTTCACGGATGAGGTATTGTGTGACATTGATCCCCTTGAAGTTTGTGATGTATTATTAGGACAACCATACTTGTGGAAGCGACATGCTGTGTATGAATCAAGGCCCCGTGCTGTTATTATTACATTGGGAAATAAGTTGTATAGGATACCAAAGGTAGCACCACCTACCGCCATCTCTTTGATTACTGCAAAAAAATGCAGTAAGATCATTTCCAAAACCAGGAAATTTGTTTTCCTGATGATACGCCCTTAAGGAAAGAAGAAGATGGTGGTCGCGACCTCCAGACGGGGTCCCTCTGCACGACAACTACAGATGGACAAGGTTTTGGAGGAATACGAGGACATCTTCACCTCCTTGCAGGGGTTCCTCTGCACTGTCAGGTCAAGCACTCCATCGATCTGAACCCAGGTGTGCCGCTACCCAATGGACAAATTTATCGGTGCTCCATTCTGGAGAACAATGAAATCAAGAGGCAAATTCAGGAGTTCCTGCAAAAAGGTCACATCCATCCGAGTTCATCGCCTTGTGGGAGCCCGATCGTGTTGGTACAAAAGAAGGATGGGACGTGGAGACTCTGTATTGACTATCGGGCACTGAACAAGATCACTGTCCGTAATAGGTACCCAATCTCACGGATTGATGACCTCTTGGACCAACTAAAGGGGGCAAAATATTTCAGCAAGATCGATCTGAAGTCAGGATATCACCAGGTACCAATCGAACCCTCTGATGTGTGGAAGACTGCCTTCAAATCCAAGGAGGGCCTTTTTGAATGGTTGGTTATGCCTTTCGGATTGACGAATGCTCCTGCAACCTTCATGAGGCTAATGGATGACATCTTTCGGGCATTCACCAACTCCTTTGTAGTAGTATACTTGGATGACATTCTGATCTTCAGCCAGAGTTGGGAAGAGCACCTCCACCACATCCGAGAGGTTCTCCAAACACTGCAGCAACACAAGCTATGTGCCAATTTGGAGAAATACACTTTTGGCATGACCCAGGTTCAGTATCTGGGATACATCATTGATGAACAGGGGATGCATGTCGATCTAGCCAAGATCCAAGTCATTCAGGATTGGCCATCTCCAACCACTCTAACAGAGCTCCGTAGCTTTCTAGGTCTTGTCAACTTCTACCGCAGGTTCGTGTTGGGGTTTTCTCATATTACTTGGCCCTTGAGTCAATTCACCAAGGAAGGGGCGAAAGAAAAATTGTCTTGGTCTGAATCTCAACAAAAGGCATTCATGGAATTGAAGGATCGCCTCTGCACGACACTAGTGCTCGTGTTACCAGATTTACAACAACCATTTGAGGTCGAGACAGATGCCTCTGACTATGCTATTGGGGCAGTCCTTACTCAACATGGACATCCAGTGGCATATCACAGTGAAACACTTTTAGACACAGTCCCGAAGTACCCCACTTGCGATAAAGAGATGTATTCCATTGTACAGGCCTAGCGACAATAGAAGCATTGCATTTTGGGGAAGGAAACGGTCATCCAAAGAGACCACCGACCCCTGCAGTTCATACTGACCCAAGGGAAAATTGAAGAATGATCGCCATCAGAAGTGGTCTACATACCTGCAATAGTTCCACTTGAATATCAAGTATAAGAAGGGCAGCACCAATAATGTTGCAGATTTCCTCAGTCGACCACCGATCATGGCGTTAACCACCGTGCTCAACTCTTGTGGGCACGAGACTTCTGAATGGCCACTTCTCTACAAAAGCGACCCAGAATTTGGCCACACATACCAGACACTCTTGGAGGGTCGGCATGTTCCAGATTTTCACCTCCAGGATGCCCTGTTATGCCACCTGGGTCACCTTTGTGTTCCTTCAAGCGAGCGTGCCAAGATGATTTGGGAAGCACACTACAGTCGGGCTGCGGGGCATTTCGGGGTTGAGAAAACAGTGGCAGTACTGCAAAATTATTTCTATTGGCTGAATCTTCGACAGGATGTTGGGAAGTACATCAGATCATGTACTGCCTGTGCCATTGCCAAACCGACCATTAAGAAGCATAGCCTCTATACCCTGTTGCCTACCCCTAGTCGACCTTGGGAATCCATCTCCATGTATTACATGTCAGGCCTTCCTTCCACTAAGCATGGAAATGACTGTGTTTTTGTGGTCGTCGACAGGTTCTCGAAGATGGCCATTATGGCGGCCTGCAAGAAGAATATCACAGCAGAAGCCACTGCTAAACTCTTCTTTGAACGAGTGTGGGTGCACTTTGGGATCCCACAATCTATCATCTCAGATCGGGACAGTCGGTTTCTCAACACATTTTGGTCCAGTCTTTGGTCAATGTTGGACACCAAACTCACGAAGTCCACAACCTTCCATCCTCAAACTGATGGCCAGACAGAGGTTGTCAATAGGATGATTGTGCACATTCTGCGCATGTATAACTCAAAGCATCCACGCACATGGGACTAGAGCCTCCCCTATGTTCAGCACAGCGACAACCGAGCTCTTCACAGCTCCACTGGCCATAGCCCTTTTTAGGTGGGTTTGGGATTCCAACCACTACGCCCCATTGATGTGGCCATCCCACTTGCAGTTACTCACATAAATTCAGCTCTTGTCCAGTCCGAAACAGATAAGGCCACCAACTTCATTGAGCGCATCCAACATATTCGCCAGCAGGTCCATGACATTCTTGAGAAATCAAATGCCAAGTACAAGCAACGACATGATCAACATCGGGTGCCACACAAGTTTCAGGTGGGCGACAAAGTCTGGTTGCATTTGCAAAAGGAACGCCTTACTGGAGCCTATCGGAAATTGAGACCACTGCGATATGGTCCTTACACCATTACTAAGGCTATGGGAGACAATGCATTTGATCTCAGCACTCCCCCATTCCTTGGCCTGCACCCAGTGTTCAATGTGGACCGCCTTCGGCCATACTTTCCACCATTGCTAGACACATCCGACATTGCGGAACAGCTCAAACCCACAGAATTAAATCCAGATTGCATGGAACAAGCTGCAACTGATCGGATCATGGACACATAGATCAAGAACACTTGCTAACAGAATATCCAACTGTATCGAGTTGTCAAAGCAGGCCAACTCCTTTAGCAGGGCAAGTGGCTCACCAAGGAACAAGTTCAGCAAAAGTTTCCTCATCTGATGGAGGAACTCAATGCAATGGGGACCATTGCTTCCTAAGGGGGGAGGAATGATCCAGGTGGATATTGGTGGCCACCTGCCAAGTCCACCTGGACCCCTACCATTGTTTCTCTCAGCATTTTCAGTTTCTTTAATTGTAGCACAACTTACTATTTTTAGCATTTTTTCGGGTCCTGAACTTCTGGAGCCGTTTTGAGGCCCTAAACGACGTTTTTTGGGAAATCTGGGAGCAACATGGGTCAATGGACCGATGTTTCCCTTCCCAAAGTGGTAGTGCTCAGATAGATCTTTCTAACGAGCTATTGTACGCGTCAAACGGAGATCGTATGCCAAAGTTACGACCCCGGGAAGTTGATGTACCAATTTACCCAAACGGGGCCCACAGTTTGGCATTTCATCTCCTAGGGTTAGGTTTTGGAATGTTAAGGGTTTTCCATTGTTTCTCAACAATAAATAGGCCTTTGAGCCTCATTGTAACACAGTTCAGAGGCATGTAGCCACCACATCTCTTCTCAGAGATAAGCTACCATCGCCCTAGCTGGTTTATTTCCATTTCTGGTTGTAAGCATATTTCAATATTTTTCCATTAATGAAATGAAGTATTATTTTTGCTGCATCTTTGTGTATATGGTTATCTCTGTAATTTGTTGCATTCCTGTTTAAATCCGGATCAAGGTAACACAAGTAATAACCTAGTTGATGATATGCACCGAGAGGCTAATATTATGTAATACCAACCACAAATAATCCCAATTGACACGATCACATCCTTTGATCAAATCTAATTTCATTATCAAAGCCTCCCACGTGTTTTTCCTTAATAGAATGTATGCACTCCTGAGCGATAGCCACAACATCTTGAATCTAACGATGTTTTAGAAACCCAAATTATTTAGGAGAGATATTTTTATACAATGTATCTTTAAAGGGGGACACAATAAATTTTTATATCAATTTATACACAATATTACAAAGTGAAATGGGCATGTAATCCATGAAAGAAGTAGGCACAAAAATTTTTGGAATCAAAGTGATGAAGGTGGAATTAAGCACACCAGAGATCGAACATGAGGTCCTTAATTTATCCATTAAAAGTAGTAGATCCTTCCCCATAATACCCAAGAAATGTAGAAATAATTCCACAATCCACCCATCTAGACCAAGACTCTTATCTTTGCAAAAGACTTTAATATTGTAGCCATTTCATCATATGTAATCAGTCCCCCATTATTATCATTAAACATAATAAGATATGACTTTATGACCTTTAACTGATTTTCAATGCCCACATGCTCCCTAGATGAATATAACACACCAAAAAAGCGCACAACTTCATGTTCCTACCATCACCATCCTTAAGCTCCCAAATAGTATTTTCTTTTTTCCATTGAGAAGCAAATATATGGAAAAATTTTGTATTTAATCACCCCCTATAATCCATATTACATGGATATTTAACCTCCATTCCTCTTCTTGATGTTTTAAAATCATCTACTTCCAACATTCAAGACCTAGTGCCATTTGTTTATGAGTCTCATAAAAAATATCAATAGTAGAAGGATCAAATATCTCCAATATTTTTTTTCTATGTCAACAACTTCTTTGAAATTATCCCTCTTTTTTCCTATTTCTAACTCCTAACCTCCTCAATTAAGATTTCTTAATTTCTTGCAAACAACAGCCATCCAAGACAAATTCTCTTGAGTGTCCACCTTTTTCCATGTAGACTACACTAGAGACTCAAATTCTCCATCCAGAAGCTAGGTAAGGTTTAATTTAAAGGGAATTCCTCTCTAGTCACATTCCCCCTTCCACTGGAGGATTATAGGATAATGATTAGAAAAAATCAAATGAACAACCCAAGTACGCATTGAACCTAGCCACTCCAGTAGATTATCATGGACCAAAAAAAGATCCAATATTTTAGCAATCCCCTCCCAACCAAATCAACCATTCCTCTAAGTAGGAATAAGAGGATTGATTAAATCATCCACTAAAGGGTTCATCCTGAAAATTTCTTTGAATTAACCCCCCAAAGGGTAACATTTTCACTTCAGTTCCCAATTTCCTTCACAACCACAGCCAAATTAAGATCCCCTGCTGTTAGTCCCCTATGGTACTAATGTAACCCCTTATTGTTATTAGTACAACCCACTTATTATATTGATGTACCCATGTAGTGCCCATATTGTTACTATTGTGCCGCATAGAAGCCCACTATTGTTATTATTGTGCCCTTACATCATTATTGTTATGTCGGCTCTGATTATGTTATGACCCCTTAGACTCCTATATATAGAAAGGAGGTCTTTTCATTTGGATCATCCAAGAATTGTTCATTTATGTAATGTAAAAGAGGTTTCCCCCTAGAAGAGGCTGAATTCTAAGGCGTTGATTTATCTTTTCTATATTTTCTTGAGTTGGTTTCATAACATTTGGTATCAGAGCTTTGGATTCTAGGGTTTCGCTGCTCCAAACAAGGCATCATGGAATTTTTGCTATAACGTTTTTTATGCAATGTTTCAGAAGTTGCAAAAAAAACCCATTTGGGAAGAAATCACGCTGAACCTCGGGTGCGAATCTTAGAGCTTTTCGCGCTATATTTGTGGAGATATGATCTGAGGAAGTTGTTCTTTTTGCAGACTCCCGAATTA
Source organism: Pinus tabuliformis (assembly GCA_031772625.1). Taxonomy (NCBI): domain Eukaryota; kingdom Viridiplantae; phylum Streptophyta; class Pinopsida; order Pinales; family Pinaceae; genus Pinus; species Pinus tabuliformis. The sequence goes on from CM062815.1 coordinate 832,978,340, forward strand.
ACAGGTGACCTGGGGAAAATCGTCATAACTTTTTCTCTGAGAATCAGATTGAAATTTCGTAAGTAGGTAAAAAAAGAGGACGGATTTTAGTTTCTTGTATGAATTTTTTAGATCCAATGGTTGAAACAGTGACTCGTGGCATGTCATACAAGTTCGCTCTACTGAACTAGTCTATAATCAAGTCACTGTGGGAGATTTCGCATAACTCTTCCTTGGAGAATCCAATTTGGGTCAGACTTGTGGCATTGGAAAGAGCACATAGAGGGCTACTATAGGTTACAATTTCAGAACTTAAAGATCCAAAAGTACATAGTTACAACCGTTTCAAGATTGAGCTCCTAAAATCAAGAAAAAGAAAGATGAGGAAGTTTGATGGTAAGGATTCGGTAAATTGGATACTTCAGATGGAGAAATATTTTGACCTACATGGTGTACCACTGTTACAAAAGGTATGTATTGCATCTTCATATTTAGAACCGGATCAATTTTTATGGTATGAAGGGCTTTGTTCTTGTAAAAAACTTGTTACATGGTCAATTTTCACGGAGGAAATGATAGCACATTATGAGGATACAAAGAGCAACACCTTCTTTAGAGCAACGCCACAACAATTGGAAAGAGTAAAAGGGCTTTGTGACATAGTGGAAAGAAAAATTATGGAAACCAAGAAGCATACCCCTCACAACTATAAACGTGGAAGTGTTGTTTCTCCTAGCCTTCCACAGCCTACAAGGGTTACACCACAACAATTGGAAGAAAAGAGAGAAAAAGGGCTTTGTTACAATTGTGATAGCAAATGCACTAAAGGTCATAAGTGTGCTGAGAGGAAATTATTTTACATAGAATATGAAGAGGAGGAAGAAAAGGATCAAGAAACATCAAAAGAAGAAGATATATGCCAGGACCCCACCCAAAAAAAAGAAGAAATGAATCAGACCATATCTTGTAAGGCATTGGCAAGAATTACCAATCCTCAAACTCTCAAGATAGAAGGACATATCAAGAAGAAAAAGGTGCAAGAAGTGAAATATCACATTGAGAAAGAAGAAATGAACCCAACCATATCTTGTAATTCATTGGTCGAAATTACCACTCCTCAAACTATCAAGATAGAAGGACATATCAAGAAGAAAAAGGTGAAAGAAGTGAAAGATAACATCAAGAAAGAAGAAATGAATCCAACCATTTCTTGTAATTTATTGGTTGAAATTACCACTCCTCAAACTATCAAGATAGGACATATCAAGAAGAAAAATGTTCAAGAAGTGAAAAATCACATCGAGCATCAAGAAATGAATCCGACCATATCTTGTAAAGGATTGGAAGAAATTACCACTCCTCAAAATCTAGAGATCGAAGGATATATCAAGAAGAAAAAGGTTCAAGCAAAGAAAGATCACATCGAGCATCAACAACAAGTTCTCCAACTTTTAAAGGATAACACCACTTTAGTGCAAAATCAAACGAAACAATAGGTAGATCAACATCGTAGTGAAAAATGTTTTGATGTAGGTGATTGGGTATTTTTACTGCTACATCTAAAGCAAGCTATTTATGAGAAGGAAATGTTGGCAATACTACATGCACTTAAAAAATGGTGACCTTACCGAATGGGAAGACTCCTCAAGGATGAGGATGTGGAAGCATTGTTTTGTGCTATTTCTATTATCCAACGAGATTGGATAAACGAAGCAAGGGATGAATGGAAGAAGGACGAAGAAGTATGGCCATTTATTCAAAAGTTGCAAAAGATCCCAATTCAAACAATATTGCCAGAAATTGAAGAAGAAGGAAAAATCATATTGGAACTTGGAGCAGTCATAGAAACAAGAACCTGACAACTACGAAATCGATCAATTTCAGAGTATCTCATCAAGTGGAAGAACTTACCCGCTGAAGATTCCACATGGGAGGACAAGAATTTTATATAGAAGTATCAAGAACTACTCAAGCGTTGAGGACAACGCTTTTTGAAGGAGAGGGGCATGTTAGGCCCCTATACTACTAGTGTAACCCTTATTGTTATTAGTACAACCCACTTATTATATTGATGTACCCATGTAGTGCCCATATTGTTACTATTGTGCCACATAGAAGCCCACTATTGTTATTATTTTTCCCTTACATTATTATTGTTATGTCGGCTCTGATTATGTTATGACCCCTTAGACTCCTATATATAGAAAGGAGGTCTTTTCATTTGGATCATCCAAGAATTGTTCATTTATGTAATGTAAAGGAGGTTTCCCCCTCGAAGAGGCTAAATTCTAAGGCATTGATCTATCTTTGCTATCTTTTCTTGAGTTGGTTTCATAACACCTGCCAAAATGATAAAACCAGTTTTAAGTAATCCACAACAGTCCAGGCGATTCCAAAATTTATGTTTGTAGACATAAGGAGCATATACATTTAAGATATGGAGCGAAGACCTAGATCCCTTGTAGCGTCAGTAAGTAGGATACCTAAAAATGTTTTAAATTCTCTAAAGTTAAATACCGGAGTATCCCACATAACAACCAAACCTCCCAAAGAACCAAGACCATCCAGCAAACAAAATAAGAAACCCGGACATAGTTTCATAAAATAAGGCCCGAACTTATCCACCAAAACCATAGCTTTCAGAATACGAATGACTGATGGATGGTGGGCATCCATCAAATGATGTAGGGAATTCCTTTTGGGGGAATTTCCCAAACCCTGGATATTAAGAGACACGATTTCCATTTGGGAACTTCATTAACCAAGTATGAACCTCTAAGAGCCTGAACATCAAATAGGCCTCAAATCCTTTGAGGGTTGAAAGGGCCTCTAGAAGGTAGTTAGAAAGAGAACATTTTGTGGAGGAGAAGGCCAAGTAGTCCTCAAACTTGTGGAGGTTCGAGAGGGCCAAGAGGGCTTATAGAGAGCCAAGAGGGCCTAGAGGGATTATAGTGAACACAAAGACATGCAATGGCACAAAACATTAAGACAGAGATCCTCTCAAGTAAGAAAAAGATTGGTATGATTCATACTGTAGATATGTTGTAACAACCCAATTGCTTATATTCATGTATGCAATGTAAATACTTTTAGAAATTAAAAGGTTGAGAGAGGGCTATAGATTCTATTGCCTGAGGTAGGAGATTGCTTGAGGGAATTTTTGTTTTAAATATCAGTCCTTGGTTAGATCAGGAGGTTTCTTACTTAGGATGGAATAGGTTTCCTTATTTCTGGAAATATGAACTATTTTGACAAACATTAGAGGTGGGTGGTTGAGCCTTAAATGGCCTGGTTCTTGAATTAAGTACAACTGAAAGGAAGGATGAAGGCCATGCTTCCTTGGGAGAAATTTACAAGGAAAAGATGATGAAACTTATGAACTTTTAACTATGTTGTCAGTAGGGATAGTGGAAGGAAAATGACAGTGTAGGAGAGTCAAGTAAAATGGAGCATACATGTGCTTGAGAGGAGAATAGGTAGAGAGAGGGGGGAAACATCTTGGCCCACAGAGGCTAGAGTAGAGGAGAGAAAGAAGGATTTTGAGTTGCATTTTTGAGCTCGAAGGAGTGTGATAAACCAGTGAAAGGCCTTGTGGAAACTTGCAGAGAGTAGGTATTATAAAGAGGGCTTTGACTTGCCTTGGGAGTGAAGGTAAGGTGACCTGGTGCATTTGTTCAGTGATATATTTGTTGAAGTCTTCCTTTTGAAGGTACTCCACCTCAAGCTTTGGAATCTGGCTCAGGGTTGACAACTACAAGTAATATTGGTTGTAACTTGTCTATGGTTGGGTGGAGAGATAGAGTCCCACTCTCAATTGGAACACTTTTGCATGTTTAAGATATTAAGTACTCTTATTCTTCTTACTCACAAATAAATGTATGAATATCCTAGTTGAAATGATTTTATGAGTGCATTATACATGTCTTCGACTACCATTATGTAGAGTAGACTAATATACAATGTTAATGCTTGAAGGAGTTGAGATAGTGCATAAAAATAATAGTTAAGCATTGATTTATTAGCATGAACACTTTCCTTCTTATTGCAAAATGTTGTTTATGTGGGTTATATGTTTGCATTTCACTGTTGTGTTACAATGTTGTAATATGGAGGATTTCCTATTCTACTATTATTGACCTATATGTGGGTCTTCTCTAAGGCCTAGTAATGTAGACTCTGGCATTGGGTTAGCACATTCATTTTATTCAAATCTTAGACCAAAAAATATATATTATATGTTTTGTAAGGCATGGCCTCATTAGCTAAAGCAACCCATATTTGTATTCGTACACATAACACAAGATTTCACCTCTGTTATGTGTTTGGTGTTGTGAACTTCACAGGGTTGAGAGCCATATATGTTGTTATGTTTTTGCTCGTGATATAATAAAACATTTATGCACAATTATGTGTGCATATGGTCATTGAGTGGTTGCAACACATGTCAAGTAGCACTCTAGCATCCAGTGTGAGTATTAGAGGCTCTTTAGGGTCACCAAGTCCACGACAGAGGGATTCCCTATCCCTAAAAAGGGAATGTTCATAAGTACTCCATATTTTCAATTGTATACATATATATAAGATTGATTCTTGAATTCAGACTCAAAGGGAGGAATCCACGTTTCCTTGAGGAATTCCATTCTTCTTGTGGTCCTTTTGGCACCATGTGCTTCTTGGTGGCTATTATAAGCTTTTGGCGCATAGTTGGTCCTTGATGGAGATATGTATCTTTCTAATTCGAGATCTATATGATATTAGGAGGATGTATAAGGCCTAAGGGATCACAAAACCTTAAGAGACACGGTCATCAAGTCTCAGATTTGTATGGACAAGTCCCTGATCAATGTTCTTTAATGAAAACACTGTGAATTATGAGAAGAAAGCTATATTTGTGATATTAGAAGGGATAGCACTAGTGGGTTCCTTAGTAAACTTTCATGGCCATACCAAGTTTCTGGCACAAGTTTAGGCGTTTAAAGAATCACCATATTTGAGCCATGTTAGAGTTCCTATGAGAATGGTGCACAACGCAAGAAGGGAGTGATCCCTTACGAAAACCACTGGATCAAGATTAGGCATATTAATCCTAATCTAGGAAGCCATCCTTAATTGATCCAAGGCAGAGTTCTACAATGAGCAACATTGTTTCAAATCCAGGCTTAAGTCCAAACTTATCGCCTTAACTAGAGAAACTTTATCCAAAGGGATAGATGGGAACCCCATCATAGAAGCCATGGATTCACTATTGGGATTTCACCTTATTTCAATTGGGTGAATGAAGGGGTGATGTGGCCTAGAGATCACATCTCAAAATATTTTAATTAGTAGTGCAAATGAGTGGTATGGCTGATGAGGCAATGGGCCAGGTAGGCCTACAACGTGGAGAAAGAGAGCATTCCCCATTAGCCAAAAGTGGAGCCCTCATGACGTGTCTCAAAGGTCCCATCCCAGAGATGAAAAGAGGAGTAGTTGAGGAGAGCATTGGGATGATGGGAACAAGATGACTTGTCCTTGAGTTTCCATCTTGGAGGAGCAAGGAGGTGTAGTCAAGCAAAGCGTCGGGGTGACAAGATTAGGATGATGTGTCTCGGAGGTCCCACCCCAGAGCTATAAAGGGGAACAAGCAAGGGAAGCTTTTGGATGAAGCATAACAGGATGAAATGGTGAGACAGTACCATAGAGAAGGTCGAAGGAATGGGCCTAGTTGTCTTCATGTGCATGTCAACAGAAACCCGCAAGTCGTATGGGAAACCTGATACCATCTTTTATGACAGCTCCTACAGTGGTTTCAAAAATGGTGATGGAGGGTGTCAAAATCAATCCCATACATAGATATAGATATGGGTAGGTTTGATAAACCACCTTTTCCAAAAGCCATGCCCTTGTTAACTGATTTAAAATTGAAAAGTGAAGGTTTCTTGTAAAAGTCTACAAGCTAGTTTATGTCCTATGGGAAATGGATCAAAATTGCAAAAATACATAAAATTATTAAACTTAGTTAAGATTTTCAGGTTTAGACGAAGAAAAATAAACAACATACAACATCACAAAACCAAAATTTGATGACGGAGTTCACCCCTCCTGGGCTACATCTCCAGGTCTAACTTCCAATGTTGGCCCTTTAAATTATATGTTCAAAATGTAAATTACATCAACATAGAATAGTAAAATTGCAAAAATAATGTTTCCATTATGTCCATAACACCCAAAAACTCTTGTGTAGGCTCTTCTTAGCCTCAAAAAGGCTAAAAATTGGCCAAGTTAGGCCTCCTTCTTCATTGCTTGGCTAATTGTCTTACAAAATTACCCCTCTGTCAAAATTGGCAACGAATTTTGGCCTTGGTGGCTTTACAAAATGACAAACTGACGTAGGTTTAGCAACATTTCTACTAAAAACTATGCAAAATGTTGGATGGTTAACTAGGCATCATTCCCATAACTTTTTCCCCTCGATCTGGTCATGTGGCAATCTATGCGATTGAGGGCACGAGCCAGAGGCCACATGCTTTGTCGGCCCTGACACCTGGTCACACTATTTTACATGTGTTTTTGGGCTAGTTGCGGGTAGGGTGCCACACGCCCTCCCCTCCCATTATCATAGTCATTGGTTACCTTAACAACATGGGACCAGGGCTGCGGGTCAACTCCCCACCCCTTCCGCCTAAGCACAACACACAGTCACGATGCGACATATGACTCTAGCCTCAGGCCTTACACTCTACCCCACTCTAGTTCTCCAGCCACAATTAGGCACCATGTAATATGGTCACAGGTTGTGTCGGCAGGGAAAGCACGTTAGCCCAGCCCCCACCCAAATCAACATACCATATTACCACAAATAGAAATGGCCCATATAGTAACAAGTAACACAATGGAACAAAGGTAGAATGGTTAGTTGGCTTTCCAGAGGTCATGGCATCGAACTCGGCCAAGGTTAGTCAACCCTTAACAAAATTTTACATGAATTTTGAGGGCCATGTGGTGCCCTCTCATAGGGCCATGTTATGCCTCCTAATTAGCCAAAACCAAAACTCACCAACCAATAAAATCCCTCCAACTACCTTACACGATCATGCCATGTGTTAGCATGTGATTGACTCATCTTAAAATCATACTAGACAATCAACTACTAATGTCAGCTCCATGTCATCATATGGCCTACCCAATCAACCCTGCAAGTTGACTTTTTAGTTGTTTGCCAAAAACTTTAGTATGTGATAACTTTCACATACTGTGTCAGATTGAGGCGATTCAAGCATCATTGGAATAAGACTAATGAGATCTATGATTTAGCACTAGTTTTGGGAAATTTTATTTTTGAGCATATTTTTGATCCCTTAGATCATTCCTCCCCACTAGGATCTTTTAGAACTCCAAAAGTCTGTTTTTACTCAAAAAGTAAGTGAGGGTACAACTCACTCACTTTTTCGATCTCAATCCACCTTGCTTTACTTATATTGGTACCTTTGAGCCCCACTCGAAGATACTCCACATTGCCTCTACGTGAAGTGCTTATCCTCTTGTCAAGAATTGAGTCTTCCTACAACGCATTTAAATATTCATGAGAAAAATATTATATAGATGTAATCTGAACATTCTCTTCATGATCACCAATCATTGGGGGCTCATACAATCTCAACTTTTCCACATTCACAACAAAATAAAATTGCATTTAAAGTGACAAACCTTATCGGAAATCATTATTACCAATATTCTCCAAGATTTTTAAAGTACCATATCTGATTGGCTTGAGATTTTTACCTTCACCTTGAATTCTTTCTTTGCTAATGTACAACCAAAGTTTATCTCCTACTTAGAAATCATGATCAACCTAATTCTTGTCATGTCTTTCTTTGTACTTGCCTTTTCTTTTCTCTAGCTGCTCTCATACTCTTTGATCCACTCGCTGAATTTGTTCAATGAAATAATTGGCTTTGTCCATGTCAATATGTACATCTACTGCAATATATTTTCCAAATATGAAATCCAAAGGAAACTTTGGAAAATAACCCAAAAAATCTTGAAAAGGAGATACCTGCATAGATAAGTGCTTGGCGCGATTGTAGGCATGTTGGATGTAATGCAAATTCTCATCCCAAAGTTTAGGACGCTTACCACAATATCCATGAAGTTCACTACTTCTGTCTGACCATTGGTTTGTGGATGAAATGTGATGCTTTTCTCCAACTTGGTGTCCATGAGTTCCCATAAAATTGACCAAAACTTCCCAAAAAATTGAGAATCTCAATCAGAAATAATAGAAGTGGGCAAGCCAAAGTGAACACATATATTTTGAAATAACATCTTTGCAGAATTTTTAGCTATAATCTATTTCTTACATGGCATCAACATACACATTTTGCTGTAACGATCCACAACAACATATAGATAGTCATGACCTTTCCTAGACATTGGTGGCCCCCCTACAAATTCCATAGGAATACTTTCTCAAGAACGAGAAGGAATAGGAAGTTGAGTGTACATACCCAATTTCCTATTGCTAGGATTTCTAGTAGTAGACATGGAACATCCTTTTACATATCTTGAAACAGTTTCATTCATGTGAGGCCAATAATAATACCTATGAATTTGTGCAATTGTTTGCCTACACCAAAGTGACGAGCAATAAGAGAAGTGTGGGCTTCCCTTATGATATTAATTGTTTCATATTGTGGAACACATACACATAACTTTCGAAGATGATACAACAAACTAACATGATAATCCAACTCTTCAACATGATTTCTTTGACTCAAAGTTCTATGCAACCAACTAAAAAAACAAAACAAAAGATAGGTCAACGACTTAACATTATCCTCTTAGAGAGAAAACCTTCGTTAGATTACATAAATGAGCTATTATTTGATGATACAAATGATAAGAACTCCTCAGTATATAGAGGAGTCTTATGGGTCAAAATATAATCAGAGCCTACATAATAATAATAATAATGTAAGGGCACAACAATAACAACATGGTGTATACGTGGGCACAACAATAACAATAGGGGGCTACACTAACAATAACAATAACAAGATACACTGGTATTATAGGGACTTAACATGCCCATCTCATTCAAAAAATTGTTGTCCTTAATACTTGAGTAGTTCTGGATTCTTTTGTATAAAATTATCATCCTCCCATGTGGAATCTTGAGCGGGTAAGTTTTTCCACTTAATGAGATACTTTGAAATTAATCGATTACGTAGTTTTTGGGTTCTTGTTTCTGTGACTGCTTTAGAATCAAATATGATTTTCCTTCTTTGTCAACTTTTGACAACACTATTTCAACTGGGATCTTGTCACCGATAACCTTCTTTAAGCATGAAACATGGAAAACGGGGTGTACGTGGGAAGATGCAGACAACTCCAATTTGTACATGATAGAACCAATCTTTTGTAACATGTTATAAGAACCATAGTACTTGGGTGATAATTTATTATCCTTCTTATCTTGTTTGAGGGACATTTCTTTGTATGGTTGTGGTCGTAAAAATACCCAATCGCCTACATCAAAACTTCTTTCACTGTGATGCTAATCTGCCTGTTGCTTCATTCGATTTTGCACCAAAGTGAGGTTACCCTTTGAAACTTGGATAACTTGTTGTGTATCCTCGATTGATCTTCCGTTGCTTGAACCTTAGTTTTCTCTTAAAGATGATGTGATGGATGGTGGTTGATATCCATAAAGTGTCATAAATGGGGCCATTTTCGCTGTAGTATGGATGGAAGTGTTATACCACCATTCACCTAGAGGTAACCACTTAACCCATTGTGTTTTTTTATCAGATACAAAGTAACAAATATTTATTTCCAAACATTTGTTCATTATCTCAGCTTTTCTGTCAGATTGAGGATGATAAGATGAACAATGAGCTAATTGAGTACCAAGACAATAAAATAATTTCGAGTAAAAATGGGATCTTTGTCACTTACAATAATCTTTGGGTTTCCATATAGCTTTTGGATTGTTTCCATAAATGCATTAGCAATTGTACTTGCTTTAAAATGATGAGATGATGCACAAAATTTTTCATACTTGGTAAGTGTATCAACTATCACAATGACAACACTCTTTCCTTCAAACTTGGTTAAACCTATGATAAAATCCATTGGGACCTCCTCCCAATGCTGACTTGGAATTGCTAAAGTTTATAACAGACCTGGGGTCTTAATTGTATCAACTTTATTTTGTTGGCGAACCAAAAATTCTTCCACAAACTTCTGAATATCATATTTAATTCCATACCCCAAAATAATCCTTATTTTCCATGTGGTAAGTTTCTAAAAATCATGAGTTCCATCCTAAGGGGGAGGTGTGCAATTCCAAAATATTTTTTTGCTTCAGTTGGGAATTCTTACAAAGATATAAGCAATCTTTGTACCATAATGAATCATTTTTATAGCTAAATGTATCAGATGTATTGGGATCTTGTTGAAAATTTTGAATGAGTGTCCACACCTCTTCATCATTCTTTCATTCATCCCTTGCTTTAATTATCCAAACAGGTTGAATAATAGAAATTTTACAAATCAATGTTTCTGCATCCGCATCCTTTCATGGGAGTGAATTTGCGACAACATTTTTCTTCCCTTTTTTGTAGATGATTTCAAAGTCATAACCCAACATCTTTGTGACCCATTTTTGTTTCTCTTCTAAATATAGTATTTGTTCAAAAAATTATTTAAGAATATCATGATCTTTTTTTACCTTGAAGTGTCTTCCCATTAGGTAAGGTCGCCATTGCTTTAGTGCATGTAGTATTGCCAACATTTTCTTCTCATAAATAGTTTTTTGTAAATACTTTCCTTTGATTGGATGACTTTAAAAACAAATGGTTATTCCTTCTTTCATTAAAACAACACCAATTCCATTTCTTGAGGCATCACATTCCACAATAAAGGTTTTTGTGAAGTCTGGTGTAGCTAAGACCAATGTTTGGCACATTGCCTCTTTAAGATGTTTAAAGGCCTTAGTTGCTTCTGGAGTCCAAGAAAATGCATCTTTCTTCAGTAATGTTGTTAGAGGTGTTTATATTCTACCATAATTCTTAACAAAATTTTGATAATGCCTTGTCAAACCAAGAAATCCTCGAATATTCTTTATGGTTGTGTGGATTTTCCATTCCTTAATGGCTTTAATTTTATTAGTGTCTACCTTAAAACCCTCATGAGATACAATATGACCCAAATATTCCACCTCTTGTACTACAAAGAAACATTTAGAAGACTTTACATATAATTGTTTCTCCTCCAATACTTTGAGCGCCCTGTCAACATGTTGAGCATGATACTTCCAGTACTTGTTGTATATTAGTATATCATCAAAAAATACTAACACAAATTTTCTAAGGGTTTGAAAATGGATTCGTCAAACCTTGAAATGTGGAAGGTACATTAGTAAGGCCAAAAAGCATGGCTGAAAATTCATAATGACCCTCACGAGTTATGAATGTTGTTTTTGAAATTTCTTCAGTCTTCATTCTAATTTGATGATAAATTATGAATGAAGATCCAACTTAGTGAAGCAAATTACTCCATGTAATTCATCCAACAATTCATCAATGACATGAATGTGAAATTCATCTTTAATAGTGAGCTTGTTGAGCTCCTTATAATCCAGACACATATGCCATGATCCATACTTTTTGTGAACCAATACTACTAGAGAAGAGAAACAATTTTGACTAGGTTGAATTATACTGACCTTTAACATTTCTGAAAGCATACGTTCAATTTCACTCTTTTGGGCATAAGGATATCTTTAAGGTTTGATGTTTGGAGGAACACTTCCTTGAATCAAATTATTAGCTTTATATTGATCATGAATAGGTGGGAGGCCTTTGGGAGTCTCAAATACCTTGGAATGATTATCCAAGGCTTTATGGAGATCTGGATAAATAAATGATTTTGATGTTTGAACCTCTTGTGAGAAAAATTGTGCAATTATGCCTCGTTGTTCTTTCTTCATAAGTGTTTTCATGCCATTAAAGCTAACTATATTTCATGGTTTCCCTATGATACCCCTTAAGTCAAATTCATTTCCTTCCCAAAAAAAATTAAGAAAAATTCTTTAAAATTAAAAGCTATCATCCCCAAAGATTGTAACCATTAGAATCCTAGTACAACATCAACACCATCCATTGGAATGAAAAGCATTGGACTATTCAATACATATTCCCACATGGTTAGCTTGATTTTATGGAACATTTTAGAGAAATTTATATTTCCTCCATTTGTAACCATTACTTGACACTCTAGTCCTAGATATAGGAAGAAATTCAATTCCTTGGTTATTTTACAATGAATAAAATTATGGGTACTACCCGAATCAATCAACAATATACCTTTTTGTTCTCAATATATCCTTCTATATTGAGAGATTAAGGAGTGCTAATTTTTTCCAGTGCATTGTAAGATATAGTTAGATTCATTCTTCTTTCTTTAGGTTTGGTTCCTAGTGTATATCCTCCTCTTTTGATGCTTCTTGTTCATTTTCTTCCTCCTCTTCACAATCTATGTAGAATAATTTATTCTTAGCACACTTATGACCTTTAGTGTATTTTTTTATCACAAATGTAACAAATCCATTTTTCTCTCTTTTCCTCCAACTGTTGTGGTGTCAACCTTATAAGTTTTGGAAGGCTATGAGTAGCAACACTTCCGTCTTTATAGTTGTGAGTGGTAGACTTCCTTGTTGCCATAATTTTGCTTTCAAATTTTCTTTCCACCCTGAATGCCTTCTCCAACGAATTAGGTTCCCAAAGGAGAACCTCATGCTGGGTCTTATCCTTTAAATTACTTATAAAGACACCAATCCTATGCTCCTCTGGAATATCAGTTACCTTGCTATTCAGTTTTTGGAAGTCATCAACATACTCTGCCATTGAACCCTTTTATCAATTGGCTAAATAAGGTGTTTCTCTTTGTATCCTCATAATGTGCTCTCATTTCCTCCATAAAAATTGACCAAGTGATAAGTGGTTTATGCATCAATACCATGTAAATTGATTGAGTTATAAATATAAATATGCAATGCAAACCTTTTGTGTGTGTTTCATATCATGGAGATCAAAATATTGTTCCATCTGTAGTATCCATGTTCTTAGATCCTTTCCATCAAACTTACTCATATTGATCTTTCGAATGTGATGGTTCTTAAACCAAAAATTAGAGTCTCTAAAATCATAATTCACATTCCTTTTGTCCTCCTCGTGATTTTCATGAATTACCTTGTCACCACTGGGAAGCCTTTCTTCTAGCAACATTGCCAAGCCTTTCTTCAACCCTTCTATCTTGACATTCATCTTTGCTTCCATGTCTGATTTTAAACCATCATTCAAAACTCCCACGTCCCTTTTTAAACAATCTATATTAACATTCATCGTGGCTTCCAATTCATTTTTTGTTACTTTTTGCAAGAACGAAATTTTTTGCACTTGATCTCGTATTTTTGATATATCATGTTGCATTTCTTCCTCTTCTTCATGCGTCATAGATGAACTTTATGGTTTCTTAATAGGTGTGTCCATTTGTTTTTTAGGGAATTTTGGAATCAAACAATGATATATATGCTTCATTGTGCCCTTTGAATCACTTCAAACTGTTTTTTCAAAGAAAAGTTATGAAATTTTTAAAAAAAATACACACCATTTTCTTGCGTTTTAGGAGCTCGATGTTGAAATGGTTGCATCTATTAAATTTCGGATCTCCATGGTCTGAAATTTCGTCCTGTGGCATCCATCTAAGTCTTCTTTCTAACCCTAGGATTCAGACCAATATTGGATTCTTCAAGAAGAGTTATGCCTAATATCCCACAATGACCTGATTATAGATTGGTTCAATAGAGTGAACTTGTACAGAATGAAACGTGTCATTGTTTTGAATTTCGACCTTGAAAATGATACATGAAAAACAAAATTTCATGCACTTTTAGTTAATTTTTTGAAATTCAAATCCAATGCTCAGAGATAAACTTATGCTAATTTTTGCTAGGTCACCTTTTTGAGATTGAATCTAGAGCCTGCAAAACCCTAACTTCTTTGAACCATATCTCAAAAAATATAGTGAACCAAGATCTGAAATGTTTACACAAATTTCACCAATATTTATACTCCACTTGGTCAAAATTTCAACTTTTGAAGCCTTGTAGAAAAAATATTATAGTGGAAATTCCAATATGGAATGTTTGAAGTAGCAAAACCCTATAATCCAAAGCTTTGATACCAAATGTTATGCAACCAACTCAAAAAATAGAAGAAAAGATAGGTCAACGACTCAAAAATTCTCCTCTTTCAGGGGGATAACCTCCTTTACATTACATAAATGAACAATTCTTGGTTGATACAAATTATAATAACTCCTTGGTATATATAGGAGTCTAAGGGGTCACAATATAATCAAAGCCTACATAACAATAATAATATAAGGGAAGAACAATAACAATAATGGGTTTCTATGGGGTACAACAATAACAACATGGGGGATACGCTAGTATTATAGGGACTTAACAAGTATTTGCATAAAAATCTTTAAAATCATCATCTTGAGCATATTGTTCAATATAATTTTCATGCACGATTGAGTTATGCTTAAGAATAACATATGCATTAAAAATAGGCTTTGATAACATATCAACAACTTTGATGTATATACCTTTATTGTACTTGATTACCAAATGAAATTGTTGTAGGAATACCATCCACCTGAAATGTCTAGCTTGTTGTAGCTTGGTTTGTGATTGTAAATATTGCAAAGGTTGATGGTTAGTATGAATAATCGTTTCTTTACCCATCAAATAATGCTTCCATTTCTTCACACTTTGTACCAAAGCATATAACTCTTTATCATAAGTTGGATAGTTAATTACTGCATTGGTAAAGGTTTCAGAATGATAACAAATAGGCTTACCATGCTACATAAAAACTTCTCCCATAGCATAATCGCTTGCATCAGTTTGAATCTCAAATGGTTGCTTATGATCTGGAAGTGCTAGAACTAGTGTTGTATTGGTGTTCTCTTTCAAAGTGTTGAAGTCTTTCTGCTACTTTCCTCCCCACTAAAAGACTTGTTTCACACTTTTCAAAGCATGTAATGGTGTTGCAATGAGTGAGAAGTTAGCTATAAATTTTCTCTAATATTGGGTTGCTCCCAAAAATCTCCTAACTTCTATTACATTGTTTGGTTTAGGCCAATTCACAATAAATTTATCTTTTGATGGATCAATCTTTAATTCACCCCTCCTATAATATGACCCAAATAAACCAAAGAGTTTTTCCCAAATTCACACTTAGACATCATCAAATATAATTTTTAATTTTTCAAGACATCTAAACTTGTTTCACATGCTTGACATGATCTTCACGAGTCTTGCTAAAAAACATAATATCATTTAAGTAGACTACGACAAAATCATCGAGCAATGGTATCAACACATCATTCATAACTCTCGTGAATGTTGCAGGTGCATGGCAAAGCCCAAATGACATAACTAACCATTCAAACAAACCTTTTTTTGTCTTGAAAGAGATTTTCCAAATATCTGTTTTAGCAACCCATATCTAATGATAACCTCTTCTAAAATCTAACTTAGTGAAGTAAACAATTTCCTTTAACTAATCTAGAAAATCATCAATGCAAGGAAGAGGATAAAAATTCTTTACCATGATTTTTTTTTAAGCTCTAAAATCCACACACATGATCCATGTACCATCTTTCTTTGGAACCAAAACAATAAGAGACCTGCAAGGAGATGTGCTAGGACTGATGACCCCTTTTTCAAGTAGCTCTTGGATTTTTTTCTTGATTTTTGCATTCTCCAAAACTGAAATTCTATACATGCCAATGTTTGGAAGTGGTGCATCTTGTTGCACGCGAATCTCACGTTGGATTTCTCTTTTAGGATGAGACCCTTCAGGTTCCTGAAACATCTTGTCATAATTCTGAACAACAACCAATTCATGCCTAAGTTTAGAATCACATTCTATGAAAGCTTCATATTCAACAATATCTTTAGCTTCAATCATCAACAACACAAAATTATGACTAGCATTTACAAGCCTTTTGATCTGACCAACACCAACAAGAAATAAGTTCATATTCTTGCGATGTGCTCTAACAATATACTCAACTCCATCATTAAAAAGATGATATTTTTTCTCATGACGATAGAATATGGATTTTCGGTCATACAAGTATGGACTCCCTAAAATAATTCCACATATGTCAAGTGGTACAAGATCAAGCTCTACCTCTTCTATAAAATTTGCAGTGATGGTGAATTTCAATTTACATTTTCTTGTCACTTGTAATTTGGCATCATCACATACCCAACCCAAAGCATAATTTTTAGTATGAGTTATAGTTTCTAGATTAAATTTCTTGACAATTTCTTCAGAAATAAGATTGACTTTGGATCCACTATCAAACAATGTATCAACTTTGGTATGTTTTGTAATGACCCTGATATTTAAAAGCTCACTTATTTATTTATTGTGTTGATATTAAATAGGATTACTAGAAGAACTAGTACTTGCATTAGAAACTTTACCTTTTATTCCCATGGTTGTGATGTTGGTTTCATCACATGAATAAAATCCTATAGCTTGTTGAGTTGTAGCAACAATCTTTTGTTTCCCCTTGTTATTGAACTTCTTTGGTCTCATTTCTGGATGTAATTTCCAAAAATGGTCTTCATCATGCCCTTCTTTTGAACAATGTTTATAGGTAATTTTCTCTCCCTCTTTGTTGACTATAGCATTATTTTTTCCTTTGTCTCTAGATTTGAAAGGTTTCATGCTGGTCTCCCAAATAACATTCTTGCCTCTTGATTCTAAATGAGTTACTTGAACACATACTTCATCTAGATTGGTGGGATTAAACATAAGTATAGTATGTCTCAAATAACTATTTATTCCACTTATGTATTTAAGGAGAGTATATTGCGAAGACAAATTAAAACCCAAGATTAAAGCTCTTCTTCTAAATTCTTGTGTGTAACTTTGGACACTCTAACCTTTAGCTTCTCTAAAATTTTAACAATCCATAATTGGTTTTTGCATATAAGCTAATGGATAAAATTGTCTTCTTAATGCAACTGTGACATCATTCCAAGAAGAGATAATTTTACCACTTTTCCTCAAATATTCTTAAGTTTTGGCCTCCCACCAGATGAGGGCTACAATTTCCAAATGAAGAGAAGCAAGATGGATCTTCGTAACATTATCATTAGTCTTTTGGATCCCGCAATAGAATTCAATATGACGAACCAAATTATCCAACTTTTCAACATTTACTTCCCTATTGTAGATAGGAAATTCAAACTTGACATCAACCTTAATCAAAGGAGACTTAGAATGTCCTTTTGGAGATGGGGGAGTAGGTATTTGAGATGAAGGAGGTGAAGAAGGAGGTGAGGATGGAGGTGTAGATGGAAGTGAAGGAGGAAGTGGAGGTGGAGGCTTGCTCCCATCACCATCATTACCTTTAGGATGATTTTAACTCTCTCCTTGCAAACTTGTTTTCCTCTCATTGTACAACACTTTTACCATTTGAAACATATCATAGAAAGCCCTTATAAAATATCTCTCATCTTCAGACATCAACTCCTATCCTTATTCATGTGCCATGACTGGTGGAGTTTGTGGAGTTTGAGACCTCCTTGAACCAATTTGATGGTTTGGTTCTTCAAGCACTCCTTCTCCTCTTCTCAACTTAGACCTTGTAATCATTCAAGAAAACACTTGCAAAAACTGGCAAACCTTCAAAACAAACATGCTCTGATACCAAACTGATCTAAAATTAAAAATTGAAGGTTTCTTATAAAGATTTGCAAGCTAGTTTATGTCTTGTGGGAAATGGATTGAAATTGCAAAAGCACATAAACTTATTAAACTTATTTAAGTTCTGCAAATTTAGACGGAGAAAAATAGGCAACATGTCGCATCATAAAACAACAATTTGATGACGGAGTTCACCTCTCATTGGTTACATCTCCAAATCAAGTTTCCAATGTTGACCCTTAAAATTATATGCTCAAAATGTAAATTACATCAACATATAATTCTCAAATCACAAAAATAATGTTGCCATTGCATCTAGAACACCCAAAAATGCTTGTGTAGGCTCTTCTTGGGCTCAAAAGGTTGAAAAATTCCAAAGTTAGGTTTTTTCTTCATTTTCATACTAAGTGTCTTGCAAAATTACCCATTCGTCAAAACTGGAAACTAATTCTAGCCTTGGCGGCATTGAAAAGTGACAAACTTGTGTGGGTTTGGTGACATTTCCACTGAAAATGGTGCAAAATTTCAGACGGTTAACTTGGCACCATGCCTCTAACTCCCATCCCTTGGTCTGGTCATGTAGCAATTTATGCGACTGGGGGCGCGGGAGAGAAGCCACGTGCTCAGTCAGCCCCTGCACCTGGTCATGTTAGTTGGAATGTAGCCATGGGATGGGCGTGGGTAGGGTGCCACATCCTGTTATCATAGTCGTAGGCTACTTTAACAAAATGGGACTGGGTTTGGGGGCCAATTCCCCACCCCTTATGCCTCAGCACAACACACAGTCATGTTGCAACATATGACTCAAGGCTCAGACCTTGTGCGCCACCCCACTCTGCTTCTATAGCCATGGTTATGCACCGTGTAATATGATCATGGGTTGGCCTGGTTGGACGAGCCTGCTGCCTGCCCTCCCCCCAAAACTATCATACCATATTATAATAAATATAAATGGCCCACATAGTATTAACAAGTAACATGATGGTGCAATGGTAGAACAGTTAGTTGGCTTATTGGAGGTCACAAGGTTGAACCCTGTAACAAAATTTTACAAGACTTTTGAGGGCCATGTGGTGCCCTCTCATAGGGCCACATGGTGCCTCCCAATTGGTCAAAACCAAAACTCACCAACTAATAAAAATCTACCAACCACCCTATATGATCATGCCATGTGTCAACACATGATTGGCATATCTAAAAATTGTATTGCACAGTCACCTGTTGATGTCAGTGCCACATCACCGTATGACCTACCCAGTTCGTTGCTCATTCAACCTTGTAAGTTTATTTTTTAGTTATTTCCCAAAAAATTTAGATCGCGATAAATTTCACATATGGTGTCAGATTGAGGCGATTCAAGTGTCGTTAGAATCATAATGACGAGATCTATGGTTTGGCACTCGCTTTGGGATATTTTGAGAACTTTTATTTTTTAGCATATTTTTTATCCCCTGGATCATTAACCATCATGCATGTTGACCCATCAAAATTTTCTTGATCTAGAGCGTAGAGCATTGTGGCCATTGATTTTCATGAGTTTTTCATGAGGTGTAACCATGGGGGGGCATAGGCTAC
Organism: Pinus tabuliformis; assembly: GCA_031772625.1. Taxonomy (NCBI): domain Eukaryota; kingdom Viridiplantae; phylum Streptophyta; class Pinopsida; order Pinales; family Pinaceae; genus Pinus; species Pinus tabuliformis. The sequence goes on from CM062815.1 coordinate 832,997,674, forward strand.
AATGGGAACTTCTATGTTGCAGTGGGGCAATGTGGTGAATTTTTATAAGTTCCATGGATATGACTATGGCAGAGGGCCCATCGTTATTGTGCAACGTGGCATCTAATAGGCCGATGTAAAGTATGCCAATAAAGTGATCATGGATATATATGATGGGAGCCATTGTGTTGATTGAATAGTGGTGATTCATCGTTGGTAATTGATGGCATGTGCACTGCCAACGTGCAATAATTATATCCGCCAGTAACACGTAATGCTGACATAGAAATATATATATCTATATATAGATATAGATAAAGGGCATAGAGAAATAAAGGAGATATAGATAAACCATATCAAAGGTAGATCTAAGGCTTGATCTACTAGATCATATCCATGGTACTTGTTGTATTATATAACCAAGGTATTCGTAGGCTCATCAGATATATATATATATATATATATATATATATATATATATATATAGATATATATATATATATATATATATATATATATATATATATATATATATATATATATATAGATATATCTATATATATATATATATATATATATATATATATATATAGATATATCTATATATATATATATATATATATATATATATATATATATCTAGATATATATATATATATATATATATATATGATGAGGCTATGAATACCTTGGTTATGTAATTGCATATCTGATTCATAATACCTTGGTGTAAAATAAGGGTGGTAAACTTAATTAAATCATCCAAACCCTTAAAAAGAGAATTAATAAGGAAAAAAGGGACATAAGAGTCAAAGAAAATTTAAATCAAAGGACAAGAAAGATTGGATTTGTTAGTGAACATCTCACCAGGGGAAGTGGTGTGGTGTGTTTTAAATGTTGTGGGTGAGATACTCAATTGTGTCAAGTCTGAGGAAAGGGAATAGAACAATAAAGGAGATATAAATCAACCATATCAAGGGAAGACCTAAGGCTTGATCTGTTAGATCAAATCCATGGTACTTGTTATATATGCAATTTCCTCAATAGCCATTATCCTAATAAGGGAGCCTGATTAGGTTATGAGAAGAATTTAATGAAGAACTCTTGGTTGCAATGAAATTTTAGTGTTTACTGTGCATGATATAATTTTTGGTTTTATAACTTTTGTTGTGCTAAATTTTTTTCTCGTTAGACACGTTAGTGTGTCTTATTTCATTAAATGTGTAAGTTTAATAGGAAGTTTTTGCCAAATCTATTGTGTGTGCGTGTGCACTGAGTCTAGTGCCCAAAATATAGCATATGGTTCATGTTTGAGTGAAAGGGCTAGAAGATTGTATACAATAGATAATTTCAAGAATTTGTAAAAGAAAAGTATGTAATATGTATATGATTTAGGTTATAAGTTTTCTTTTTTATGTTTACGATGATATTGACCTAGCTTTAATATTTACATAAACAATGACCTATGGTATTATAACAAGGATTGTTTTTGTGGATGGTGTGTGCTTGCATAGATTTTTGTTAAAACACTGCTCTTGGTAATGTAAGGAACTTTGGATAGCTACTAAAATATGTGATTTTTCATTTTGTAGATAATATTGTAATTTTTTTTTTAATATCACCAAACCAAATCCTATTATTTTTCCAAGAAAAAATTACAACTTATATTCCATTATATGAATAAAATAACATTCTTTAGGTTGTTAAGCATGATAGAAATAAAAACAAGTGTAAGTGCATACTTTAGTTATAGAATTAAAATTACATTAATAATGTAAATTTCATTCCTTTTGCTTTATAAAACTAGTATAAATCCATCTTGAACATGGATCTTTTGAGGTGCAAGCATATTTTAGAATGCAAAACCTGAAAAATGTTTACACAGAAGATTTGATCCCTCTAATAATTTTGGTTAAGATTGACACACACACACAGTGTATTTTTTCTTTGTTTAAATTGCATTTTGGAAAACATAAATTTATTCAATGTCTTGAAAATCCCAACACTTAGAGTTGTATAAATAAAAACTATTGAGCTTAAACTTGTAATTCCAACACATATTTGTTGGAACTAAGTTTTGATAGAAAAATATATCTTTATATATATAAGTTAACATGGATATTCAAATAGTTTAAATGTAAGTCTTATATTGAAATATTTTTTAAATTAGAAGAATTATATATCTTCCTCACACTCAAAATGAAAATGTAATATTGTTTTTTTAGTTACTTACTCTTATGTTATTCAATATAAACATTGAAATATTTTACTTAGGGTTTAAAATGAAAGTGAATTATTTTTACCATATCTTCTTTATTATGTTATAAGACGTTTATATTTGGGAAGAACTCCCCTAGTTGCCACTATGCACCATTGTTCACTATCAGATCCATTGTTAGACAGTTCAACAATGCTTTGCAATCATATTAAAACAGTTAATAGTTATAGTTAAAAAATTAAATTAAATTAAATATTAAAACATTACAAAAAAAATAAAACAAGTGTTAATTAATAAATAATAAAACAATTATAATAGTTAAATAATAAAATAGTTATAATAGTTATGCCTTAAGGAAGATCCCCTCCTCGACAAATAGTTGGCTTTGCAGTAGAAAGAAAAGTTGTGCAACACCTCCTCATTCACCAGTGAGTGCCCCTGCAGCTATGGAATGCCTCCTCATTCACTAGCGAGTGCCCCTATATCTGAATAAGTGGGTTATGATGAGAAGCCTATTTGTGATGGGATGAAGTGGGGTGTTGAATGCGTATTAATTTGTGATGTTGATTATCTGCAGCTTTCTCAATTTGTGATGTTGATATCGATACCTTTCTCCATTTGCAACTACATGGATGGATTTAGAGCAATGGATTCCACTGGAAGCCCATGCTTCATATGCTTTTAATAGTTATTATCAAAAGAAAAACCGCAAGAATGGAACCTGCGACTTCGAGGGTGTTTCTTATATCATTACCCAGCCAAGTAAGTTCTTATGTTCTGCAAGGATTATTTTAATTTAGTGTACATATGCCTTACCATTATTGAATGTCTTCTAAGGATTAATTTTATGATGTGTTTTTTATTTTGTTGTTGCAGAGTATGGCAATTGGAAAATTCCCAACATGTTTTTTTTAGGGTAGAGAAGAACAGTAGTACCTAGTATTATTATAATATGGAATCATCTCTTGTGAACTTTCTCAAATGCGTGCAGGTCATTCTAATTACGAAAATAATATTATGGCCTATTGCATAAAGAAATTGTACTGTCAAAATGGTTTAAATTTTATTTTTCGTTTAACACCTTGATTGAAATAAATATCAACTCCAGAGATCAACTGACATGGGGGCATAAATAAATATCAACTCCAGATATCCTTGTTTCTCAAACACTAACTTTCATGTTTTAACTTCTCAATTTATTAACTTCTCAAAAACATATATCCAATTGCATTTGTTTTTTTCCACAACTAATGAAATTTTTCCCTAAAGGTTTTTTTCCTTGAATAATGAAATGGTTCCCTAAAGAATTTAGGGCTAGTTATATGGTATCTCTTAAATAATAAATTGTTCCTTATTTTATGGAATTTTCAATCTGATGTGTTGCAAATTTTAAATATCAAACCATATGAAACTAAACGATTTCAAAAGTTTAAAATGTATGTGACAACTCTGCAAGGGCCCGATGGCCTATTTTCTAGTCTAATTTTCCCTTGCCGAGAATTTGGTACTTATTTTTGGAATTACAAATTTTAGTAAAATTAGTCTAGAATACGGCAGGGATTTGTTGTAATTACAAATTTGAGTGATAAATGATTTTTGCAAGATGTTGAATCTATATATGTTGTTGAAAAATGATTTTAAATAACAAAAACAAGAAACAATATTTGATTCTAAATAACAAAAATCAAGGGTTTTTTCAAGGTCACCCTATGGTAGAGATGACAATGATGCTGATAATTTTTCAACAGTCAATGGAAGATGGTATCCTCACAATATTATTTCTGAGGTGGCTCTTCAATTGAGATTGAAAGGACTGTAGCAAGTTGCATTTCATGTGCCTTGCTAGGAGTGGTCCAATCTCTAAGGTTACCAACTCCAATTTCCTCTTTGGAGCAAACTTTGGTATGACTATGATTCATGAACAACCTCAACCTCAACCCAGTATCAGATAAAATGAATCCTTATTCACAAGATTTCCTTGTTAATTGTTGATTATGAATCTAAAGCTAATCCAATATTTTTCTTTAACAAGTTGGATGCAAAAATTATTGTAAGATATTTTTGTATCATAACATCAAATGTTTCTCTAATGTATGGAAGTACCAGGTGTTTATTTTTTTGAGAATGTATTATATTGGACGATAAAATGTTGTCAGGATGCAGCCATAAATTGTTTACAAATTCTCTGAAGAAAACCTGTAAAAAGTTAGAAACTTTTTTATTCTAATCAAGACTCAAATATTTCTAAAAAAATTACGTTACAAAAATCTCAATGAGATTTATCGTTACTGCTAATATTTTGCTGGGACAATGGGTTTGATGAGTGTTCATGTAATGGGAATAGCTCCAAAGTCAAAAGAAATAATAGAGAGTGTTTATAATGTTGCTTTAGCTTTGGAAATTGTAAATCAACATAACCAATACACTGAAATATTTTGGAGAAGAGTAAGCATAAATAATTGGATTTAAATTTATATAGTTTGTTTATTGTTTTTTAAGATGTTGGAGACAAACTAGATTATGAAAATGTGATGAGAAAAAATATCTGGAGTCAGAGTGGTTTTCAAATATGCAAAATTTATTGTTTGTTTTTCAAGTTCTTGCTTCTTTTTTGTTCTGGTTTTATCACGAGTAATCGACTGCGAAGACGAGTCCCATTCTTAGGTTTTCACAGCATAAGTTTTATACCTTACAAAGATCAATGTTTTCAATGCTTCTCTTCTTGTACTTGAACCTTTCAATATTTTTTTATTTATTTAACATTGTATTTTGTCTTGGCCACAGGCACTGAAGAGCAAGCTTGGACCCTTTACGTAAAGGTAGAATTTTCATTGTAACGATATCCCTAAAAATTGGTCCATTAACGTTTCTCTTCCTCCCAATGTCATCTTGGAGCTTTTAATAGATACTCTTGGTAACTTGTTGGTTAAATTTCTCCTTGCTAGAAACACGATTATCACATTTTGGGTTATAGTTATCGGTTGGAATTATTATCTGTCTGGTAGTTATCAAGGTTCTTGCCTCATTTTTTGTTTTTGATTTTCTTAGGGGTACTCCATCATGAAAGGATTCCCATTCTTAGGGTTTCACAACCCATGGTTTATACCCTTACAAAGATCCATGTTTCAATGCTTCTCTGTTAAATTTTTTGAAGCATTTCTTGTCATATATTTTATATGTTTACAACCATTTGTTAGCAACTTTCAAGGTAGCAATGTACAACTAGGCCTGCATGATATTAACTAGAATGATTGTATTACCTAATTAAAAATTTTAGGGAAGCAATTTGTATAGTTCTAGTACAGGTGATCAAGATCCCCAAAGACCCAAACTGATGTATAATAATTGGGGTTCAATGCAACCTGTATGGACAAGTTTACCTTATACTATAGATGAAGAAGCTTACAATGCACGAGAGTTTGGGTATGATGATCCCTCGTATGGCTTCAACTTGGAGGTGAGTGCTAGATAATGCCAACTAACAAGTAATAGTATGATGGGGTGTTGAATGTGTATTAATTTGTGATGTTAATTATCTGCAGCTTTCTAAATTTGTGATGTTGATATATTTATCTTTCTCTATTTTCAACTACATGGATGAATTTAGACCAATTCATTACACTGGAAGCCCGTGCTTCATATGATTTTAACAATTATTATAAAAATAATAGTTTTAAGACTGGAACCTGTGACTTTGAGGGAGTTGCTTATGTCGTTACCTAGTCTCCAAGTTCGTTCATATGTTCTCCAAGGATTAGCTTAATTTAGTGTACATATGCCCTATGACTATTGAATGCCTTTTGAGAATTAATTTTATGATGTTTTTTTTTTTTTTTTTCTTTTGCAAAGCATGGCAATTGGAAAATTCCCGACAAGTTATTAGTTTAGGGTAGAGAAGATCCGTAGTACCTAGTATTATTATAGTGTGGAATCATCTCTTTTGAACTTTCTCGAGTGCATTCAGGGCTCAATTTCATTTCGTTTTGAATGTATATGAAGTGATTATATAATTATTATTATGAAATCAATATTCTGGCTTATTGTAGAAATAAATCGTGTCGTCAAAATCGTTTAAATTTTATTTTCATTTAGCACTTTGATTGCAATAGTGTCTTGAAATCGACAAGAGAGTGGTTTGCTTTACCTTTGACAAGTGAGGTTCGCATGCCTGGTGATTGCTAGTGTTACTTGTGTTAATGGTTCTTTCACTGTAGAGGGAGAGGGTGGGAGTGAGTCCCAAGTCGGTTGGGAGGAAGCCTCAACTCTGTTAGGAACACACAAAACAACAGGATGTGCACAGATTCTAGAGGAATAGTCCACACAGATGTAGCAATCACAACACACAAGGGAATATAACACGTACAACACTTAGCAAATGAGTCTACTCGAGTGAAACAGTTGTTATAGAAAGTTTTATGTGAAAGGTTTGTCTGATGTCCGGGGAGGTATCCACCATGGGAAAGACAACATTAACAACATATACAACACATTTTCATTAATAGATTATGTATTACAACAAGTGAATGATTTCAAGTGTTAAAAAAAGGTTAAAGAAACATGCATTACAAGTGTTCAAGATTACCCTTACAATAGTTATAATACATGTGTGGAAACGTGCTGACCTGTTAGCAGGATTTTGAATTAAGTGAAAGTTCCAAGACACATCATTACACCAAACATCATTAACCCTGTGGGTGGGGTGTTGGAGCCACTACTTACTCCTCAAAGAAAATATTATAGAATCTCAAGGCTAGGTGGGACGAGGTGAGGTGAAAGGTCCTTTGTATGTACAAATGAGGGGGTATTTATAGCCAAGGGTGAAACTAACCCTTGTGGGTGTTCGACTACCCTCATGAATGTTTGAATTCCATGAATTTTCCACTTTACATGACTCTTTGTACAAAACGTGGGTCTCTTGGATTTCCACATTACATTACATTGATTAACAGTATGGCCCACAGTAGAGATGTGGATGACATGACTCATGACATGACTCGACATGACAGTGATGGTACATTCGTGATGCTACTGGTGTGCATGTCGATCTGCAGTGTTGTTGGGTGATGGATATCCTCATGGTGTGTCACTACTTCACCTCTGCATGGCAAAGTGCGCGGAGTCTTCAATGGTCGTTGGTTCATTGATGCTTCTTTTGCATATTGCTCCTTACTTATATGTTGGAAGGCTTGATAGGCTCATCTGTTTGCGAAAGTTTCATGTTCATCCATCTGTCTGTCTGTGAGCACATCTTGCATGTTTTCTTGTTCGTCCATCCACGAACACATATTTGCATGATCATCCATTCGTGAGCACATCTCTTTGTACGCATCATTTGTTTGTCTATTGGTGAATCTATCCTTCTACATGTGCTTCCTTCATTCATTCCATTCATCATCATGCCACGTTTGTTTGTGTACCTGTACCTGCAGTCACTCATGATGAGACGACATCAAATCCAAAAAACCTCCTAGTCTACCATGATACATGGCATTTCGAATGCAGGTGACCAGGAGAGGTAACAAGGTTGTGAGGCGGGATGGAGGCTTTGGGCACTACTCATGAAAATTGCGCAAGAGTCACTGGGTGATGAAGATGGGAAATCCGGAGCAATAGTGACTCCCCACAGGGTCTGGCTCAGCTGGAGGAAAAAACTGCTTTGAGAGGAATAGTCTGAGATGCGGGAATATTGGGCAGGCCAAATCTGCGTAATTTTGGTAATGAGTGGGCAGTGGGAGCTTGGAAGCCAAAACTGCACAATTCCTGGAGGGAACTAGCAGTTGGCTACTGAGACACTAGCAGCAAAAACTACACAATTCCTTGAGGGAAATGGCAGTCTACTGTTGGGTCATTGGCAGCAAAAAATACACAATTCCAAAGGGGAACTGGTAGTTAGTTTCTAGTGCTTGGTAGCAAAAACTGTGCAATCCCTGGAGGGAACTGGCAGTCAACTGCTGGGAGCTACTGGCGGGAAAAACTGCGCTGATGCTAGGAGGCTGGCCTGCTAACCAGCTCTACATAGTTTCTAAGCTGAACGGACTGTCAGGTAGTAGAGGGCTTGCTCATGAAAATTGCGCAATTTTCTTAGTGAGTAGCCAGTCGAATGTCGGGAGGACTAGCTGGAAAAATTGCGCAATTTTCTGAGGGAGACAGGGACGGGCATTGGGTGTTTGTCTAGCCCATCTGCGCAATTTTCTCAGCCAGCAGAGTAGGTAAGGTCTACAGTCTCTGCGCAGTTTTTGAGGGGAGTCAATCCCGGGGTGGCTACCAAGTCAAACTCTCCGGTTGACTAGCATGAAGGCTGATTGATTTGCTTGCAGGAAGTGTAGCTTGAAATGACTTACTTGGTGCTTCTGTGTTGTTCTGGGTGATAATCAATCGTGTCGATAGCGGAGTGATGGTCAAGCTGTCAGAGGGGAGTCTGGTTGTCAGAACTTCAGCAAAATGACTAAGTGTGTGAATGAGTGAAAGATGCATATGTGATCTTGCAAACACATGCTTACATGACTTGACGATGAGGTGAATCAAACCATCCAAACACACATGCTCAACATGACTGACCGACGGTGTGAGCGAAAAGTGCAACACTTTTGATTGATCGTTGGTCGACCATAACGACACTTTGTGAAATAGCGAATGTGACTCCGTGTCTAAGTGTGACAAATGTTTTCATAGTGAACACAATAAATACACATGAATCAAAAACTTTGAGTATAACCTGAACATGGTCGCAAGCATGACACTGACATAAACATGCAAAAAATGGATGAAATTAACAAGCAAGGTGGATGCAAAGACTCACACAAGCTCATAAAGTGAACCTGAGTGTGTGCAGTCATCAAGTGAAACTCTCAAGGGAGGCTCTGAAATTAGGTGCACGCCAAAAATTTTGGAGGGTGGTTGTGGCTGCTACAACACTTGGCGACACACTAGTAGAATTCCAGCTTCTCTATTTTGGTCCATTACTAGCACAGGGCCTTAGGCTTTTGGGGAGTATTGAATTGTTGTGTGGGGTACTTCAACTTCCCCACTTACCCCATGGACATACATGGTTCACCTTTTGCCAACTCAATCAAACACAATCAAAAGTTCATCTTGATCAGAGTGTTTCAAATTCGGGAAGTGCAGTTTAGCTCGCGAGTTGAATATTTGATCCGAATTTAAACAGGAACGCAACAAATTACAAAGATAACCATATACACAAAGATGCAGCGGAAATAATACTTCATTTCATTAATGGAAAATACTGAAATATGCTTACAACCAGAAATGGAAATAAACCAGCTAGGGCGATGGTAGCTTATCTCTGAGAAGAGATGTGATGGCTACATGCCTCCGAACTGTGTTACAATGAGGCTCGAAGGCCTATTTATTGTTGAGAAACAATGAAAAACCCTTAACATTCCAAAACCTAACCCAAGGAGATGAAACGCCAAACTGTGGGCCTCGTTTGGGGTAAATTGGTACATCAACTTCCCGGGGTCGTAACTTTGGCATATGATCTCCGTTTGACACGTACAATAGCTCGTTAGAAATATCTATCCGAGTACTACCATTGTTGGAATGGGCAACATCGGTCCATTCCATGGACCCACGTTGCCCCCGGATTCCCCAAAAAACGTCGTTTAGGGCCTCAAAACGGCTCCGAAAGTTCAGGACCCGAAAAACTGCTAAAAATAGTAAGTTGTGCTACAATTAAGGAAACTGAAAATGCTGAGAAAGACAATGGTGGGGGTCCAGGTGGACTTGGCAGGTGGACACCAATATCCACCTGGATCATTCCTCCCCCCTTAGGAAGCAATGGTCCCCATTGCGTTGAGCTCCTCCATGAGATGAGGAAACTTTTGCTGAACTTGTTCCCTGGTGAGCCACTTGCCCTGCTGAAGGAGTTGGCCTGCTTTGACAACTCGATACAGTTGGATATTCTGTTGGCGAGTGTTCTTGATCTGTGTGTCCATGATCCAATCAGTTGCAGCTTGTTCCATGCAATCTGGATTTAATTTTGTGGGTTTGAGCTGTTCTGCAATGTCGGATGTGTCAAGCAATGGTGGAAAGTATGGCCGAAGGCGGTCCACATTGAACACTGGGTGCAGGCCAAGGAATGGTGGAATGCTGAGCTCAAATGCATTGTCGCCCATAGCCTTAGTAATGGTGTAAGGACCATATCAGAGTGGTCTCAATTTCCAATAGGCTCCAGTAAGGCGTTCCTTTTGCAAATGCAACCAGACTTTGTCGCCCACCTGAAACTTGTGTGGCACCCGATGTTGATCATGTCGCTGCTTGTACTTGGCATTTGATTTCTCAAGAATGTCATGGACCTATTGGCGAATATGTTGGATGCGCTCAATGAAGCTGGTGGCCTTATCTGTTTCGGACTGGACATGAGCTGAATTCATGTGAGTAGCTGCAAGTGGCATGGCCACATCAATGGGGCATAGTGGCTGGAATCCCAAACCCACCTGAAAAGGGCTATGGCCAGTGGAGCTGTGAAGAGCTCGGTTGTAGCTGTGCTGAACATAGGGGAGGCTCTCGTCCCATGTGCGTGGATGTTTTGAGTTATACATGCGTAGAATGTGCACAATCATCCTATTGACAACCTCTGTCTGGCCATCAGTTTGAGGATGGAAGGCTGTGGACTTCGTGAGTTTGGTGTCCAGCATTGACCAGAGACTGGACCAAAATGTGCTGAGAAACCGACTGTCCCGATCTGAGATGATAGACTGTGGGATCCCAAAGTGCACCCACACTCGTTCAAAGAAGAGTTTAGCAGCGGCTTCTGCTGTGATATTCTTCTTGCAGGCCACCATAATGGCCATCTTCAAGAACCTGTCGACGACCACAAAAACACAGTCATTTCCATGCTTAGTGGAAGGAAGGCCTGACATGTAATCCATGGAGATGGATTCCCAAGGTCGACTAGGGGTAGGCAACGGGGTATAGAGGCCGTGCTTCTTAATGGTCGGTTTGGCAATGGCACGGGCAGTACATGATCTGATGTACTTCCCAACATCCTGTCGAAGATTCGGCCAATAGAAATAATTTTGCAGTATTGCCACTATTTTCTCGACCCCGAAATGCCGAGCTGCCCGACTGTAGTGTGCTTCCCAAATCATCTTGGCACGCTCGCTTGAAGGAACACAAAGGTGACCGAGGTGGCATAATAGGGCATCCTGGAGATGAAAATCTGCAACATGCCGACCCTCCAAGAGTGTCTGGTATGTGTGGCCGAATTCTGGGTCGCTTTTGTAGAGAAGTGGCCAATCAGAAGTCTCGTGCCCACAAGATTTGAGCACGGTGGTTAACGCCATGATCGGTGGTCGACTGAGGCAATCTGCAACATTATTGGTGCTGCCCTTCTTATACTTGATATTCAAATGGAACTGTTGCAGGTATGTAGACCACTTCTGATGGCGATCATTCTGCAATTTCCCTTGGGTCTGTATGAACTACAGGGGTCGGTGGTCTGTGTGGATGACCGTTTGCTTCCCCAAAATGTAATTCTTCCATTGTCAGCAGGCCTGTACAATGGAATACATCTCTTTATCATAAGTGGGATACTTCCGGACTGTGTCTGAAAGTGTTTCACTGTGATATGCCACTGGATGTCCATGTTGAGTAAGGACTGCCCCAATAGCATAGTCAGAGGCATCTGTCTCAACCTCAAATGGTTGTTGTAAATCTGGTAACGCGAGCACTAGTGCTGTGCAGAGGCGATCCTTCAGCTCCATGAATGCCTTCTATTGAGATTCATACCAAAAGAATTTTTCTTTAGCCCCTCCCTTGGTGACTTGACTCAAGGGCTAAGAAATATGAGAAAACCCCAACACAAACGTGCTGTAGAAGTTGGCAAGACCTAGAAAGCTGCAGAGCTCTGTTAGAGTGGTTGGAGAGGGCCAATCTCGAATGACTTGGATCTTGGCTGGATCGACATGCACCCCCTGTTCATCAATGATGTATCCCAGATACTCAACCTGGGTCATGCCAAAAGTGCATTTCTCCAAATTGGCACATAGCTTGTGTTGCCGCAGTGTTTGGAGAACCTGTCGGATGTGGTGGAGGTGCTCTTCCCAACTCTGGCTGAAGATCAGAATGTCATCCAAGTATACTACTACAAAGGAGTTGGTGAATGGCTGCAATATGTCATCCATTAGCCTCATAAAGGTTGCAGGAGAATTCGTCAATCCGAAAGGCATGACCAACCATTCGAAGAGGCCCTCCTTGGATTTGAAGGCAGTCTTCCACACATCAGAGGGTTCGATTGGTACCTGGTGATATCCTGACTTCAAATCGATCTTGCTGAAATATTTCGCCCCCTTTAGTTGGTCTAGGAGGTCATCAATCCGCGGGATCGGGTACCTATTACGGACAGTGTTCTTGTTCAGCGCCCGATAGTCAATACAGAGTCTCCACGTCCCATCCTTCTTCCGTACCAACACAATCGGGCTCCCACAGGGCGATGAACTCGGACAGATGTGACCTTTCTGCAGGAGCTCCTGAATCTGCCTCTTGATTTCATCGTTCTCCAGAACGGAGCGCCGATAAATTGGTCCATTGGGTAGCGGCGCCCCTGGGGTCAGATCGATGGAGTGCTTGACTTGACAGTGCAGAGGAACCCTTGCCGGGGAGGTGAAGATGTCCTCGTACCCCTCCACAATCTTGTCCATCTGTAGTTTTCATGCAGAGGGACCCCGTCTGGAGGCCGCGACCACTGTCTTCTTCTTTCCTTGAGGGCATATCATCAGGAAAACAAATTTCCTGGTTTTGGAAATGATCTTACTGCATTGTTTTACAGTAATCAAAGAGATGGTGGCAGGTGGTGCTACCTCTGGTATCCTGAACAACTTATTTCCCAATGTAATAATAACAGCACGGGGCCTTGATTCATACACAACATGTCGCTTCCACAAGTATGGTTGTCCTAGTAATACATCACAAACTTCAAGAGGAGCAATGTCACACAATACCTCATCTGTGAAGGGCTTGATGTTGTATGGAAGGCGACACTGCTGGCTCACGCGAAGATCTCGTCCTTGGTGAAGCCACCCAATGGTGTATGGTTATGGATGTGCTATGGTCGGTAAGCCCAACCGCTTCACGACCTCTACCGAAATGAGGTTCTTTTGACTCCCGCTATCAACAATGAACTGTATCGGGGAGCCCTTTACCCACATCTGGGAGTGGAAGAGATGCTCCTCCTCCTCTGGATCTTCGGGTTCATTTTTTTGGATCTTTGCGGTAGCAACAGTGGCGCTGGGATCTGCATCAATGATCTGCTTCCCTTTTTCATACCCCTTATCGGGTTCTGACTCAGAGTCGGAACATGCATCTGATTCTGGAACCTTTAGCTGAGCCACCAATGACTGCTTGGCCCGACACTCGTGTTGTGAGTGGAGCTCTTATGGAACTCGCACCATTTTCCAGTGTCCTTTCTCAGCTTCGCGGTGCTGTTCTTTGCTTGCAGCTTCAGCTGGTTGTCTTGGGCTGTCCCGCCTTGGCTTTGTCCTTTGTTCTATGGTTTAGGGGCACCTTTCCCCTGCTTTGGATTCGCAGATCCAAAGTCTCGCTTCTTTGGTTTAAACTTCTGCTCGACCTTGACGACATATCGGTATGCTGCGCCGAGCGAGGGGATGTTTAGGAATTTTATTTCTTCCTGGATGTACTTGTGCAGGCAGCCACGGTATTTGAGTATCAAATGTTGCTCTGAATCCTTGATACCCAACTTTGTGCGAAGGGTATGGAAAAAATTGGTGAACTCCGGCACGTCTTGTTCCCTTCCCTGTCGCAGCGTGGTCCACTTTATGTATTCATCCTCACAGCTTCCAACAGGGTAGTACTGCTCCTTGATGGCATCCCGGAACGAATCCCATGTGGGTGCGGCTGAAAATAGTGAGCCATTACTTTCATCCTTCTGCTTGCAGTAGGTTTCCCACTAGTCCTTGATGTGGGTGGCTGCTTTGAGAAGAGCAAAAACAATCTTTTCCCAACTCGAAAATTCATGAACAGAAAAATAACCCTCTAGCAGATTTAACCATTTATCTACGACATCTACATCTATCTGACCCTCGAATATGGGGATTTCAAAATTAACTTGTACCTTAAAGGGTGTGGCGTTTCCAGAGTAGCTGCTGGAAGCCGATGTGTTGCTTCTGGGTAGTCGTTGAAGGATCTGGGCAAAGTTGTCCATCATCGTGTTTCGTTGTCGCTCGAGGGCTTCTTCGAGCAAGATTTTGATGGGATCTCCTGCCCCCTCGTCTTTCTTCTCGTCCGCCATGGGAGGCCGTTGGGATTTGCGAGGCTAGTCTTGCAAAGGTTCAACCAGTTCAAGCCCTAACTCCTTATATCCCGACCTTGTTGGGGACATGCAAAGAAAAACAGAGAAAAAGCAGACCGCTCTGATACCACTGATCCGGATTTAAACAGGAACGCAACAAGTTACAGAGATAACCATATACACAAAGATACAGCGGAAATAATACTTCATTTCATTAATGGAAAATACTGAAATATGCTTACAACCAGAAATGGAAATAAATCAGCTAGGGCGATGGTAGCTTATCTCTGAGAAGAGATGTGATGGCTACATGCCTCCGAAATGTGTTACAATGAGGCTCGAAGGCCTATTTATTGTTGAGAAACAATGAAAAACCCTTAACATTCCAAAACCTAACCCTAGGAGATGAAACACCAAACTGTGGGCCCCGTTTGGGGTAAATTGGTACATCGACTTCCCAGGGTTGTAACTTTGGAATATGATCTCCGTTTGATGCGTACAATAGCTCATTAGAAAGATCTATCCAAGTACTACCATTGTTGGAACAGGAAACATCGATCCATTCCATAGACCCATGTTTCCCTCGGATTCCCCAAAAAACGTCGTTTAGGGCCTGAAAACGGCTCCGGAATTTCAGGACCCGAAAAACTGCTAAAAATAGTAAGTTGTGCTACAATTAAGGAAACTGAAAATGCTGAGAAAGACAATGGTGGGGGTCTAGGTGGACTTGGCAGGTGGCCACCAATATCCACCTAGATCAATATTTCCAGAGTATAAGTTTTCATCTCTGGTGTTTCTCCACTGCCAACATGCCTGGACAGTACCCTGGCAGAGTCACGTAGGAATACACGTATTTCTCCACTGCCAACATGCCTAGTTAGCACCCGGTGGAGTTGTATGCTTCACCTCTATGCACAGGAAGCCTTTCTCTTCTTTCGGCTTTGTAATTTTTCAAGAGGATTATGCATAGGCACTTATTTATTTATGGGGCAAAAGTGGGATCCTGACTTATTGAGATCGGAAGAGGTTTTTCCTTTAGAGAATCATGTAAGACCTCTGACATAGGTTTTCTTGTTTAAATTTCCCCTTCTCCATTCTACTAGTTCGATGAGCTTGAACACACAGAGCAGATGGTTGAGTACAGGCATGGGGCTTCCAAGTGTGGACACAGGTTCATGGTTGGACCAAATCTTCCCTTGCAAACAGTTCATATTTTTTGTCAAGACTTCATCGGCCGGAGGTTATAACCAAGCACAGAGAAGACGAACACAAGACTGGCCAAGTGCTGCAGTGTCACAATTCTGTTCAAATCTCAGCCATATACTATATTCAAAAGCCAGAACGTAGTAGTTGGAAACACTTATTTCTAGAAACAAAAATAGTAAGGTATCGAGAAACTGAAACAAACATAAACAAAAATAGTAAGAAGAACTAACAACACAAAAAAAGATAGTAATCAAAGAAAACAAGATGAAACAACAAGTAGCAAGCAAACTATGTACATGGCATGGAACAGGACCCGACATACTAGAAGTAATGCTTGAGATCTTGGCCATTGACAGGAAGGTTGTCAATCTTCTCATCAAGTGATTGCAAACGGTACGTGCATGGGCCAAGATTCTCATGGACTATGTACGGACCAATCCATAGGTGATAGAACTTCGTATGCTTGCCTTTGTCTTCATGGGACTTATCCCATTTCAAAACTAATTCACCAACACCGAAGTTAACTTTCCCTGCAGACTTCTTATTGAACCATCTCTTGATATTGTTCTAATGGAGTGTCAATTTTTCTTTTGCTTTCATTATTTCTTCTTGAAGCTTATGGAGAGCATCCATCCTACGCTGAACTAGCTGGCAAGGCTTGCCTTGGGATTCTTGGGAACACTAAAGTGCAGCTAAGTAGATATTGGGCAGAAGGTTGGCTTCTTTACCATAGACCAAGAAGTATGGTGAGGTATTCAGAGAGGGCTTAGGCGCTACATGGTCAGCCCATAATGCATTTGTCATGGCGGTGTGTCAGTTGCGCTGCTCAGAGAAAATGGTCTTCTTGATTATGCGAATGAGGTTTTTATTCATGGATTCTGTGAGACCGTTTCCTTTCGGGTAATAGTTAGATGAATGTTTTAGCACAATACCATTCTGTAATGCAAAATCATAGAGTTTCAAAGATGAAAAGTATGTTTCATTATAAAAAACAAGTGATACTGGAATGTCAAAGTGTGAGATGATGTTTTGCTGGAGGAAGTTGATGACCTCGTGGTCATTCACTTGTTTGAGCGGAACTTCTTCTATCCATTGCGTGAAGTAATCATTTGTTATTAGAATGTATTGATGTTGCTTTGACAAATGTGGGAAGATTTCCCCAATGATGTCCATGCCCCACTATTGGAATGGTTCTGTCACTCCAACAAGGTGTAGTGGGGCTGCTGATCTTCATGTTTTGTCAACACATCGCTGACAGGCCGGGCACTTGCGGGCATAAGCATGTATATCTTTGAATAATGTGGGCCAGTAGAAACCAGCTCGCATAACTTTGTGCACAGTGGTGTTTTTCACAAAGTGACCCCCGACAGGTTCATCATGCAGATCTTGAAGTACCTTCTCTGATTCATGTGCCTCCAGGCACTTGAGAAAAACTGTGTTACTGTTCTTTTTGTAAAGAACTCTATGCATCGACTAATATGTTAAGGCTTTGAGGCGCAATTCCCTCTTTTTTCTGATGGAAAAGTGAGAGGATATGGTGTAGTGCTCAAGGTACTGGCGCACATTTGTGTACCAATAGGTTCTATCTTCAATAAGTGTTTCTCACCTTATATCATACATCTCAATTTCCTGCTCCCAGCTGATGATCTCTTCTTCGCTCTTTGGAGCATGTATTGCTTCAACTACAAGTCTGTAGAGCCCATGTCCTTTGATCGTGTGAACTAGCTTGATTTCTAGATTATAATCTTGCAAGACTGTCATCCAGTTCGCACGTCATTCACCCAGTTCTTGTTGTACAAGCAATGTGCAGATTGTTGGGTGAGGGACGAAGACTATAAAGTGGTTCTTCAGCAAGTAGGGCCTTAAGTGTTTCACTGCCTTGTATACTACATATGCTTGCTTATCAATGGTGGGGTATTTGAGCTTTGGTCCCTGCATTCTTGCACTCATGAAGGAGATGGGACGTTCATCATTCATTTAGTCCTTCTTAGTGAGTACTGTAGCTAGTGGATTATCGGAAGTAAAGGTGTATAGTAGGAAATATTTCTTAAAATTTGGGCTGTAGAGTGCAAGTGCTTCTGTAATGGTCTACTTGATCTGAGTGAATTCATACTTTTCCCTCTTGCCCTAGTTGTAGACTGTGTCTTTGTTGATCATGTCTTGCATGGGCTTGACTATCTACGCATAATACGAGATGAACTTCTAGAGGAAGTTTATGTTGCCTAAGAAGGACTACATGGCTTTCTTGTTGGTTGGGTGATGGATCTGCGTAATAGTCTAGACCCAGTCCAAATCCACCTTGATCTCACTTTTGGAAACAATGTGTCCGAGGAGGTTCCCCTCTGACACTGCGAATACGCTCTTTTTTGGATTCAAGGAAATCCCGTATCTTCGACATCACTCAAAAATTTTCTTCAAATGGTGTATGTGGTCCTCTCATATTCCTGCAAACACAGTCACATCATTGAGGTATACCATTATGCTCTGTTTGATGAGTCCGTGAAAAGTGATATCCATGGTGCGTTGAAAGGTTGCGCTTGCATTTACAAGTCCAAACGACATTCATCTGTAAGAAAATGTAGCCCACTTGGTACGGAAAGTAGTATTAAGTCTGTCAAGTTCTGCTACCATAACTTGATTGTATCTTGAGAAACTGTCGAGAAGAGAAAACATATGTGCCCCAGATAGTGTTTTCAAAATTTGGTCCATAGACGACATGGGGTAGTTGTCTTTGTCTGAGGCGCGATTTACATTATGGAAATCCACACACAAGCATATTTCCCCGAACTTCTTGCATACAGGAACAAGATTTGAAACCCATGTGGAATGACGAATTTTGTATATGATCCATGCATCCAACAGCTTGGTGAGATTTCTTATTTGATCGAGATGATGTGTTGGATGATTTGTGTGTCATTAGTTTTTAGATCATCATAATTCCATGCTAAAACATCTCGACACTATTTGAACAAGCAGACAAAGGCTTGCTGCTCTTACTATTTGCAACATGTACCAAGATTGACGAACTTCGGATCTTGTTTTGTTCCCAGGTTAATTAGTTCGTGCATCATGGTGGAACTGTGGGTCTTGCTGTTCCTTGGCCCCTGAAAATGTTCTTGCAAGTCATAAAGCTTTTCCAATGTTGCCACACCTTTTGTGATAAGGTGACCTTTCCTGTTACCAACTTCTGCTTGTAGAGAGAACTCGTGCTCTTTATCATCTATCACTGCATCTTTGAAGACGTTAGTGTTGGCCATGAAATGTAGTATCTGTTGATCATCATTAAACACACGTAATTTATTTATGTTTTCTGGGATAGATGGCTTGTATAAAATTTCAATAGTAAATCTATCCATAACCGATGAAATTATCGAAGCTGCATTTTCCAGAGCATTGGCAGTTGCATTGCACATATGTGGTACAACAATGATGTTAAATGCTTTGAAGTTAGAGATTAGCCACCATACCTCTTGCTGGTAACTTTTGAGATGCGGTGACAAACAATGAATGGTGTTACGTACCTACTGTATCGCTATCTCTGAATCACCTACCACTTTGAGCGCGACCACATTGACACTGCTAGCTTTCTACAAGCCTAACATGAGTGCTTCATACTCAGCAATGTAGTTTGTGCACTCGAACTCCAAGCGACTTGAAACCAGATGCTCCCTGTTGTAATGGTCGATCAAGACACACCCAGCTCCTGAACTGTCCTATGTCTTTGATGCATCAAAGTACATGGTCCATAACTTGTCTATACACGGACAGCTTTATGTGCTAGTACTACTACTACTACTCCTACTATTGGTACAATGCACTCTACAAGTTTCATTACCATCAGTTGGGCATGGAAGGAGTCCGAACTGCATGTCTGGTGGGGTTAGAGCTGGTTGTGTAGGATAACACCCCAATGTTGTTTCAAGGAGGCAGTTTCCAAACATGAGTATTGCGAAGGCCAATGGTTCATTCTCGTCGTTAAGGGGAGTGCCATTATGCTTCATATACATCTCAGACAATACCTAGATTTGGTTTCATTTTCCCTTGGAGGGAAGCCACATGTGGGACCAGTCTGTAGCAAAATATCTGTCTAGCTTGTTAAACCAGTCTCTGCTGAGTAGTAGGTCGTATGCTTCCGGTATGTCCACAACAACTATGTTGATGCATTAGTGGACTCGACCATCATGAGATACTTGGATGATTACGTCTTGTAGTTCACCAATGGTTGCTACGGATGTTCGATCAAGTTAGATGATTCACGCAGATGTCTCGCTCCATTATGCATTGATATTTTTCGCAATGGAGAGCGACATGACATTGGCTGCCACTCTAGAATCAACCAAGCAGTTCTGAAAATTGCTGTTAAAAATTTCAAATGATAGCAGTAATGGAGGGCAACCTATGTTTGATTCTTCCATCCAGAGCGTGTTGAGCACAATAGAAAGTGGTTTGAGAGGTGTGCTTGCTCCCTTGCTGGTAGAGGTTGCATTGTCCATTGTTGTCTATACCAATGCGCGCAACAGGATGTCTCTTTGACTCTGGATCTTAGCTAACTTGAACAAACTGATATTCACTCGAGTTTTCTTCATTTCATCTATAATGTTGTATTCCAGAGGTGGTAGACTCACCGAGGTGTCTGGGGTAGAATGGATGTTCGTGTTGTGCAACGGAGTGTTTTGCAGCTTGCTACTCATGGATGTACTCTTTTCTGTCGTTGTCTTCCCAGAATTGTATTGTGTTTTCTTCTTCGAGGCAGCTGGTGGATTAGCTTTCCTTGTTAGCAATCTCATATTTTCTTGTTCTTCCCCAAGTATAAGGGGAGCCACTTTACTCTTGAGATTGTAATGGTCATTTTTCTTTTGGGGCTGCTTCTCGGTGTTTGTCTTCAACATTGCTTCCGAGCACTGATATGCATTCACTACATGTCCAAAACTTGATGTTTCATCAGGTGTAACCTCTTTGTCATCATCAGTGTCTTTTGGCTGCTCATGCATATTGTTTTCTGCATCGAAAGTATGATTGCATACATAGTTTGCAACTTGCTTCCATTCTGAACAAGAGTTCTCGGGGTGATGCTCTTCGTGGAATGAACAAATCTTAGGATATGCGCACTTTTCGACTTGGAACACAGAGCTCTGCACAGTTTTTGGAGCAGATCGGTTGTTACCTGATGAGTTGCTTGCTTGTCTCTGCCTGGGTGGATGGTTGCTTGCAAATGTGTCTGTTTTCCATTGTTTGAGCTCGGACACTTCTGTAGTCAAGTTCTTGATGAGGCAAGTAAGGGTTTCAATATCAGTTGATTCCTTGTCTCTAGCCTTGTTTGCCATTGCTTGGGACTTCCTTCTCGCATATTTTGAGTCCTTTATTGATTTTTCATCCTTGATGACTCCAATTACGTGCATGTCTTTTTCTACAACAATAGCCTCTGTTTAGTTTTCCAAGAGTGTTGGTTTGGCAGCTCGCTTGACGAACTGCATAATGTTGGTTGGCAGTGCAGACGTGCAGTAATCAACAATGATGGAGTCATGAGGTTTGATGTCCACTGCAAATTTCTTCAATATGCATGTAAACCTATGATTGAAGTCTTTTACTTTTTCTTTTCCCTCCATCTTTAGGCTTCCCAATTCTTTGAGTAGCATGGCTCGGGTCTTGTCATCAGCAAACTTCTCAAGGAACATGTGTTTGAATGCACCCCAGTTCTATATGGAGTTCGATGGAAGGTTGTGATACCATGCAGCTGCACGATCGTCTAAGGTACATGGAAACAATCTACATGCTACGTCATCATATCGTACCTCAAGGGTCTCCAGATGTAGGTAGAATTTGTCTAAGTGATCTTCTGCCTTCACCATGTTGTCAAGGTTAAACTTGATGTCCATTCTCTCCGCTCGCTTCGGCATCTTGTGCAAGGCACCCAGGAGAGCCAATGGTCCCTAAGTCATCCATTCCATATTTGGGTCAGCCATATCTTCTTCTTCATCCTCCTCCTCTCTTTCCGAATCATATGGTTCCGGCTCTGAGTCCACTGGTTCATCTCCACCTCCTCCGCTACCTTCCCCTCTACCTCCTGTACCAGAGTCTGATCCCAAGATCACAAGAGTGTCTCATTCACCTTGCTGGAAGACCAGAGATTCCTCTCCATCTTTGATAGCTTCTACCAGACCTTCTAGTGTGGGAAGGACTGCTTCTTCCACCGATGATACAACAACTCCTGTAGTAGTGGCTTTTGACTTTCTTGATGCGTATGGAAGATGTTGAATGCCTTGGGTCAGTCTGATTTCTTTCGCGAACTGGTGAGTGATGGGATGGACATAGCGAAGTTGATGATACAGAATCTCGTGTTCAATCCTGGGAGGTGAGGAGTAACCAACTACAGTGTCACACGTAGGTGAGAGGGAGTGAGAGTTAATGCCTTGACCATATGGTTGATGAATGAGTGTGAGAGGATGTTCAAACATATACAACCAATTTCCCTCCTTCTAGCACCAGAAATATTGATGGTGCTAGACCCCCCAACATTTAGAGGATCACCCTAGTATGAAGTCCCAACTATACCTCACACCATTTGGTGTGGGAGTCCCATCCAGTATGATGGCCCAGTTGCCATTATCTTAAGGATTTTCCTCAACTATTTATTTTCATCACAAGAGAATGGTCTTCTTTGTCTTCAAGATGTGAGGTTCGTGTGCCTCGTGATTGCTAGTCTTACTTGTGTCAATGGCTCTTTCACTGTAGAGGGAGAAGGTGGGAGTGAGTCCCAAGTTGGTTGGTAGGAATCCCCAACTCTGTTAGGAACACACAACACAATAGGACATGCGCAACTTCTGGAGGAATAGTCCACAAGGATGCGGCAGTCACAACACACAAGGGAAGATAACATGTACAACACTCAGTAGATGAGTCTACGTGAGTGCAACAGTTGTCTGGGGAGGTAGCCACCATGGGCAAGACAACGTTAACATCATATACAACACATTTTCATTAATAGATTATGTATTACAATAAGTGAATGAGTTCAAGTGTTAAACACAGGTTAAAGCAACATGCATTACAAGTGTTCAAGATTAGTCTTACAAGAGTTGCAATACATGTGTGAAAATTTGCTAGCTTGTTAGTAGGCTTCTGAATTAAGTGAAATTTCTAAGACACATCGTTACACCATACATCACTAACCCCATGGGCAGGGCATTGGAGCCACTACTTACTCCTCAAAGAAAATATTATAGACTCTCAAGGCTATGTGGGAGGAGTTAAGGTGAAAAGTCCTTTGAATGTACAAATGAGGAGGTATTTATAGCCAAGGGTGAAACTGACCCCTGTGGTTGTTCAACTACCCTCATGACTATTTGACTTCCATGACTTTTTGACTTTACATGACACTTTTTACAACAAGTGGCTATCTTGGACTTCCACGTTACATTACATTGATTGACAGTATGGCCCACAATAGAGATGTGGATGAAATGACTTGACATGACAATGCTAGTACATTCGTGCCACTACTAGTGTGCATGTCGAGTTGTAGTGTTGCTGGGTGATGGATGTCTTCATGGTGTGTCACAGCTTCACCTCAACATGGAAAAGTGTGTGGAGTCTTCGATGGTCATTGGTTCGATTAATGTTCTTTTGCATTGATGTTATTTTGCACGTTTCTCCTTTCTTGTATGATTGAATGATTGACAGTTTCGTCTATTCATGAAAGGTGCATGTTCATCCTTTCGTCTATCAATGAGCACATCTTGAATGTTTACTCGTCCGTCCATTCGTGAACACATCTTTGCATGATCATCCGTTCGTGAGCACATCTCTTCACATGCATCTTTTGTTTGTCTGTTGGTGAACCTATCCTTCTACATTTGCTCCCTTCTTTCATCCTGTTATCACTCCAGGAAACTCTCCTAGGTTGTAGCTCGGAGATGCCTGGTAACATATAAATCTTCAATATCATTCTCTGAACTATTGGAATGGATTGGGGTTTGGATCAAGTCAGATGATTGTTTCAACTCTGTTTTCACTCAAGACATGCATTAACACCCTCAACTTGACAAGGATTTAGACCACTAATGTTCAATAGTTTATAGATTCAATGAATAGGTGGAGAATCATGACTGTACCAAAAGATACATACATAAACACATATGGATGGCTAGCTACTTAAAGTAAATGAAGCTTGCAAAATATAATTTATCAATGCAGAGATAATATGACAATTATCTGGTATTATACACAGAAGAAAACATGAATAGCCTATCCCAGTGCAAGCTTAGAACAAAGGAGAAGATGGAAATTGAATATGTAACAACAAAAGAAGCTTGTATTACTGGAATGAAGATGAGATGCTGGGAGGAACAGAGTATCCAAAGTCTCCAAAAGTTGAACCCTTATTCCTTCAAACTTTCAGCCATTTATAGGCTTTTTACAATACTCTTGAACTCTCTGAGGCTCAAGATGTCTTAATCTATCCCCTCTATCTTCTAACTACTTGATACCACAACTAGACAAACATGAGCTCAAAGGGCTCTGTTTCTAACAAAAACGGTAATCAAATTCTGGTAATTTTGCTGCACTATCAAGTGGCTCACTCGTGCCAGCGATGTTCCATGATCATTTCTGTTGGTTTGGCTGCATCGTGTTGTTGTTTTTTCCCCTTTCATCCATGCATTCCATTATTTCAATTCAATTGTCCGATTGTTAAAAACAATGACAGAGCCAACAAATTTCCTCCCTGGGTGATTGATGGGAAGTGGGGCACATGCGCTGTTGGATGGCGTGGATCGACGGTCGGGATGTTGGTTAGGTGACGGAGGATGAACTGTGGTGATCGTGAACAAGGGTCATTGGATCGGGAGGAATGGACAGAAGAGATCAATCGCTGGAGGCTTGAAGTCGTGGTGAGAGCAGAATAAGTTTGAGCCATCAGATCTTGGATGGGTAGATCAAATGGCTATCGAGCGGAGGAGGTGCTCGAAGGATAATGCCCGAGAGCGGTTTATTCAAGCAGAAATGGTTTATATCAGGTAGTAAGTGGTAAAGATCAGAGCCCACCCGATTCCATTCATCGGGTGTCACGTAGCAGTGGAGGAGAGAGAGGGAAATTATTTTATCGAGTGGGTATCCCTCTCGCTTGTTGCTCGAGTAATATGTGTGATAGCCATTAGATCTGGAGGAAATGATCTAACGGTGATGATTGATCGAGCATATAACTTCGGTCGAGTGAAGTGCGGACCATCAGATCAGTGGGAAGATCAATGACGGGGGACATGAAGGTATGGGACGACCTCGAGAAATGTGCAAAGGGGCACATATGGATGGAAAGGTAAGGTTTCAGGGGCTTTTGTGCATTAGTGCATGGGGGCAAAAATGGATTAAGTCACGTAGGGCCAAGGCGAAAGTGAGCTTTGTTATGATGTGAGGGTTGGGTTAGGACATGAGTGAACATGGATGGGAGTAGATGAGTGAGAAAAGTGAGGTGATGGACCATATGGGAACCTCTCCACGACAACAGAATAGACCATTTCCCTCCTTTAGTCTTCAAAATAGCAGCACTACACCTCAGGGCTAACACTGGCTCCTTTTGGGGATGAAGGCGTCCCTGTGAGGTTTCAAGAACTACAGACTACTGCCTTTCCAGTAACAACCAAAACAAACTTATATCCTAGTGTTCCAATGGGCATGGATTTTATTTGCATAAAAACAAAAACTGAAAAATCTATTACAATATTAAGGCCTTAAAGCCTCATATGAAGTAAAGTTTCAAAAACCGCCCATTGACTGGGCCATCAAAAACACCGTCCCCCTCCAAATTGCACAGAATGAAAGTATTGTTCATATAAATTTGAGCAATGACAAATAGTCTTGTCCATAAGGCATCAAATTTACCATGGTTGCCCTTCTTTTCCTTCAATGCATCCCATTTGAGAACCCAGTCACCAACTTGAAAACTGTCCATTTTTGCTTTTCTATCAAAGGTTTCTTTGATCTTCTTCTGATGAATTCTTGACTTCTCAACCAGTTGTTCTCTAATCTGTTGTAATTCAACCAAGGTACTCATTCTCCTCGCCATGTCACTCTCTTCATCATGTTCTTCTTGTAAGAATTTGGCCATAGGGAGAATCAGCTAGATAGGAAAAACAACTCTCAGCGCCATAAACCAACTTAAATGGAGAATTTCCTATGGACTTCTTGTTGGTAACTCTATCAGCCCATAGTGCAAACTTCAACTTGGAATTCCATCTCTTTTTGTTGTCCTCCAATAGTTTTTTGATTATCCTTACAAGACTCTTATTAGATAATTCTGCCAGGCCATTGCCTTGAGGATAATATGAGGTAGAATGCACCAATCGAATGCCCATGGATTCAAACATATCTACCAATTCTTTTGCCCTGAAAGTTGTTGCATTATTAGTGACTACTTTGGTTGGGAAACCAAATCTAGTGAAAATATTCTCATTCAAGAAATTTATGATGACCCGATGATTAGCATTTTTAGTAGGCATAGCCTCAATCCATTTGGTGAAATAATCAGTGGCTACCAAGATCCATTTGTGCTAGCCACTGGAATGTGGATTGATCTCACCTATGAATTCCAAGCCCCACTGCTGGAAAGGACCATTGGTGCGTATTGGCTTCAAGGGCAGAGATTTTAGTTGTTGTCTTCCTGCAAACTTCTGACATTTGTCACAAGACTTCACAAAAGAAAACACATCAGAGAATAGAGTAGGCCAATAATACCCAACTCTCAGGATCTTGTGGCTGTGGTTTTCCAATAATGATGCCCTCCATAGATGCTAGAATGGAACTGGTGCATGACTTCCACAGAATGTCCTTTGTCTAGAAATTTCAAGAGGATCCCTAATGGGTCTCTCCAATAAAACAGGTTTTTATTAATATAGAATTTGGCTGATCTGAGCCTAATGGCTCGGGCTTGACTTGAACTATGCCATGGGGGTACTTCTAGCTTTTGCAAAAAATGAACTACACTGGAATACCATTCACAGGTGGCTAGATTTTTAGCTAAAGACTAGTTCTGCTCTTGCTCTTCTGTTGCTTCCTCTGAATGCTGACCACCTGAATTTGAACCCATGCAATTGATGTCTAACAAACTACAATTTTCCTCAGCCATAAGCTTAGCCAAGCCCTAGCCTTTGACAAGCTTGGTGGGCTTCATCTCTATGTTGAACTCTATGAATTTTGAAATCCATTTAGCTCTCTTTCCATCAATATCTAGCTGAGTTAGGACATATTTTACTGAGGCTGAAGTGTTATAAACATTTTTGTGCCTTACAACATGAAGCATGAAATGTCCATAATCTAAGGGATCCAAAGTCCCTAAACATGTTGTTCCTACCCCTAGAGGAACAAGGTCAGCAAACCACAGCACTGAATAGCAGTTCTCCACTTGAAAACACTCAAAAACAAGCTAATTCTGGATCATGTCAACTGCTCCACTGAGCATCTGCGCTGAATGTCAACTGCTCCACTGTCTACCTGCACTGAATGTCAACTGCAAAGAAGGCTACCTGCGCTAGGCGAGTTGGGACATGTGGCACAGTCATTCCTCATGGTGTCAATGCCCAGGAAGCTTCCAAAATGACACTTGGATCAGGGAATTCGACTGGTGATGAGTAAGAGGGTCTAGGTCTCCAAGTGGAAGCAAGAACCTCCAAGTGGACTCAAGAACTGAAGAATAACTGAAGTGGGAGAGGACACTAGTCAGCTTCATGCCAGCTTCAAGCTGACTCATCCTTTCTCCAAAACTCCTATATATAGAGCTCTCTCATGAGGTCGAGGGAGGCTGGAATCTTGTGAATGTAAGGAAGTGCTGTTGGTTTGAGTTTAGAACTATTGGGTGATTTGCTTTGAAGGAGGTGAAGAGGAGATTTCTTTCTGCTGGGAGGTGATGCTGGATTGGGCCTTTTATGGTTGTATCACTTCCTGAACTTTACTTCTTCCATTAATAAAGCATTTGAGGTTCTTCTATATGCATGTGTCTCAATGGTGTATTGTTATGCTTGTGTATTTGATTTATTCTAATCCTTGAATCAATTATGAATGTATGCTTCTTGTAGTTTCCCTCTCTTGTCATTTTGCAGGATCTTGGTGTAGCTGGGCCAGTGAAAGAACAAGGAGCTAGGAGCAAGCAGCAAGGAGAGAAGATTGGATCAACCATTAGCGAAAGACATCGGTTAGTGGATCTCTTTCTCTCCTATTTTACTTTCATAAAGAAGAAATCTTAGATAGCTTTGCTTCGATTGTTGCTGAGGTACTATCACCCTTAGAGTGGGATAGGGTCATTCCGTATTGGATACTTTTCCCAACAACATGAAGGTACATACGCAACCACTTTGGAATGCAGAATATAAATTCTGAATTCCTTTAAATATTTTATGAGAGCATAAGCTTGTTTTTCAATAAGGTCATACCTTAGTTCAACATCCCTCAGAATTTTGCTAAAAAAGGCCACAGGGTGCTCTACACCTTCATCATTTTTCTGCAATAGAATTGTTGTAAGTGTATCATAAGAGGCAAAAGAGAAGATATAAAACTCCCCGGTGTAATCTGGGCTCATTAGAGTGGGAGCTTCCATGATATCTTGTTTGATGGCTTCAAAAGAGCTTCTTGCACCATCTGTCCATTTTATTTCTGATCCTTTCTTCAGCATGGAAGTGATGTGTTTAACTAGCTTTGCAAAATTTGGAATAAACCTCTTAACAAATTTAATCTTACCTAGGAAATATTGAATGTCCCTTTTTGACCTTGGGATGGACAATGTCTGAATTGCTTGAGCTCTTGCTGGATCGATTTTCACACCTTCCACAGAAAAAATATGTCCCAGAAGTCTGCCTTCTTCTAGAGAAAAATGAGACTTCTTTGGGTTCACAGAAATTCCAACCCATCTACACTTTAGAAACACCTTCTTCAAATGCTGCAAATGGTCCTTGTGGCTACTGGAAAATACTGTTATGTCATCAAGGTAAATAAGGACAAACTTGTCCTTTTCTCCCACAAAGGCTATGTCCATGGCCCTCTGAAAAGTAGCCCTAACATTCATCAGTCCAAAAGGCATCTTGGAGTACATGAAAGTGCCCCAAGGAGTCGTGAAGGCGGTCTTTTCCTGATCTTCTGGGTGTACAACAATCTAATTATAACCTGAAAATCCATCTAAGAAAGACATGACTCTAGCCCTTGAAACTTTTTGCAGCAAGTGTTCCATCTTTGGCAGGGGGTATTTGTCTTTTTTAGAGCATTTGTTCAGATTCCTGAAGTCAACACAGAGCCTGATTTCTCCATTCTTCTTTCTTACTACCACAAGGTTAGCTATCCACTTTGAATACCTTAGGGGAACTATGATCTTGGCATCCAACAGGTTCTTGATTTCCTTTTCAATCAAAGGCAATAAGAGAGGGTTGATTGGTCTTAATTTCTGCTTAAAAGGGATGGTGTTCTTCTCCAGTGGAATCTTATGTTGAATGATGTTGGTGTCATAGGTCTTAAGATCACTGTACTCCCAAGCAAAAATATCAGCAAATTGTTTCATCAGGGTGCAATACTCGGAACCTTGGGCAGAAGACAAGCGAGTGGACAGATTTATGTACTTTGGATGGTCTGGACTCCCTACATTATGTCTATGAACTGCAGACTCATTTTTGTTTTTGGTAGGCCTATAAGGTACATCATTATGATCAAAAAACTTCTCTATGGGCACCAATCCTTTGGGTATATGGTTACTAGGCAGCTGAACAATGCTATACTAACCAATCTCGTCCTTTAGCTTGGAATGGTTGCATTCTTCAATGGTTTCATTTTCTTGGTCAATGTGCATTTTAGAAAATTCATCAATGACTTGTAAAAACCTATTGATTTCATCATCATCTTCAAAAACTTTCTTGTATTTGACATTGTAAGGCAGAGATGGTTTATATTTCACCTAAACTTCATAAGTAAATTTAAGAGGCAAAGGAGGAATAAACATGCTAGCAGACACAGAAAGGGAATCAACAAACTGGTTCTTCATTCTAGGGATGTAAGAAATGTTGAAACTATTAAAAAAACCCTTAAGCTTCCATACCTCATCTCTATATGCTTTTAACCTTGGATGCTTTTCTTGGAAAGCTTTGTTCACCTGTTGAATGATAAGGTCTGCATCTCCAAACACCTTCAGACCTTTGATGCCCATTTCTTTAGCAGTGTTTAAGCCCAATATCAAGGCTTCGTACTCTGCTATGTTATTTGTGACCTGAAAAGTTAACTTGAAAGATAAATGAATGTGTTCTTGTGTGGGGGACACAAGGACTACACCTGCCCTTGCAGCTTCCTTAGAACAAGCTCCATCAAAGAACATGTCCCAAATTTGTGGGCCTTCTTCCTCTGTGATCTGGAAAACTGGTTTCCTAAGCTGCATGGAGGCCAATTGGCATTCTTCAATCTGAAGAATACATGCTCCAAAATCAATGTCAACAGCATAGATGGGATGATTAGTAGGATTCCTTTCATCACTGATGATATAATCCAACTGAGCTTCTTTGTATAATCTCCTACTCTCACCTCCAAAATCTGGGGCAGTAGCATAGGATAGATCATTTTGTAATGTTCCACCTAATCTCTTGATCCAACCTCTGGAAAGCCACATGCCAAACTTGGGGGTACATCTGCTACCACAATATCCATCATCATGCTCTTCATGGGCAGCTGAGACAAGGTGATGGCTAGGTCTTTGATTAATCCCAAACATTTCACTTTTCTAGAGTCAAAAGAAAATAGGTCATGATGAGTCTTGGTAATGTCAAGACCCAATTCATCCATGACAGCCTTGGGCATTAGATTATGGCTGGCTCCTGTGTCTAGAAGGCAGTTATGAATGATTTTGTCATGAATAGTCAAAGAGACATAGAATGATGTGGAGTTGTCATCATAATTTTCAATCATTGGGCTGAGAACAATAGCTAGTTTGTTGTCTTTTAGATTTACATAGTTAGTGGATGCTTGGATGGATTTAGGCTCAAGGGCCTCGAGGATAGATCTCTTGAAGGACTCATTCTTCACTAGTTCCATTAGAGATATGGGTATTCTTATCTTCTGAATTTTTGATTCAAAACTGAAAGGGGAAGGAGACTTGTCAAGGCCTTTTACCTTGTGAGTTGGAGGTTTGAGGATGATGGGATCAACTACTGATCATTTCTGCTTATTAGCTTGATGTATTGCAAGGACAACAGTTTTCTGAATAGGAGTTTCCTTGGCATTATTCATCTTCGACCTCAGATCATATCCATGTTGATCACCAGTTTACAGAATAGCTCCACCATCCCACTCTTGGTTGATCTAGTCATTGAATAATGACTTTTCATAAGCAGTGAACGTAAAAAAGGAGGCACTACCTTTGTCTTCCAGACAATGGATCTCATCATCTTCTTCAAACTTTTCTTCTTCCATGACTACAATCTAGAAAGGGGTCTTCACCCTTTGGTCTTCATTGGCATATTTGCTTCTTTGCAGAATATGCAACTGCTCATTAGCTCTTCTATATAGATTTGGATTTATAGGAGAAAAGGTATTAGGAACTCTTCCTTTCACAGGGTGTTGCTCAAACTTTAATTTGGATATTTCAGAGGTTAATGACTCTATCATCTTGGTCATTTTATCTATCTTGGGATCTGAAGATGATGAAGATTCGCCCCTCTATCTCCTTCTATCAACATTCCCCTTGAGCTTCTCTGCAACCATGATGTTTGATTCTACTTCCAAGGCTGCATCCTGCATATCAACCAAGGTAGCACATTGTCTCTCCCTCAACAGTAGGCAGAAGTCAAAATCAAAGACACTGGCATAGGTGAGTTTAGCAGAGGTAGTGGTGGGTTTTACTTCAGTTGGTATCTTGTTGTACATGTGGTTCAACCTCTTATTAAAATCAAACAACAACTCACCGTTTTCCCTCTTAAAGTTCCCAAAATCAATGTGGTAGTAGAGTAGATCCTGCTTATCTCGCCAATGCTTTAGGAATACATCATCTAAAGAATTAATATCTACTATAGACCTTGGGGTCAGTTCTTTGAACCATTTTCTAGTCTCTCCATCTAGACTTTGGACAAAGACTCTCATCCATACATTAGCTTCACTAATGTCTAGGTTATCAGCATAGCAATAGAATGATTCAAGGTGTTCCTCAGTTGTAACACCTTCATTCCCAGTGAACTTAGGCATATACTTCTAATATTCTCCAGTAGGCACGGCATTCAAAGGAGTGGGTAGTACTAGAGGTCCATACCTAGCAGCTATGATTATTTCCATTTTGGTAGGTTCTTGTGGTGCTGCCATAGCCATGGTGGCTATAAGGGTACTGGAAATCTAAATGACAGAGGGTTGAGGAGTGACTGATAGGACTAAAGGAGTATTATGGATAGGAGGAGAGGCTTCCTTTGGGTTTATAATGAAAGAAGAACCTAAAGAATAAGGAGCTCTATGAATCTCTGAGATTTTTTCTTCACTGCCAGTATTAGATGCTATATTGTCAACATGTATTTGTTCTATTACAGGATTTTCTTGTAGAGATATAGAATATTATTTAGAGCTACCTAGAGCTGATGCTCCTTTCTGCAATGCCTTTCTTTCTTTGATCATTTTTTCAGGGTTAGGTATTGGGTCAGCTCGTGGCTTCTGAGGAATTCTTTGAGTATGCCTCACAAACTGAGCCAGAACTAGGGAGTGGAGTTGTCAAAAGGTTTGTCCTCCAGTAGAGTCACCAAATAGATGATTACAACCCAAATAGTGTCCAAGATTTGTCTATCATCAAAGTTGGATCTGTGTTATCCCCCAGGGAAGCTGAGCTTCAGTGTCCTCTCCCCAGCAATGGCGCCAATTATGTTATCACTCCAAGAAACTCTCCTAGGTTGTAGCTCAGAGTTGCCTAGTAACATATAAATCTTCAATATTGTTCTCTGAACTATTGGAATGGATTGGAGTTTGGATCAAGTCAGATGACTGTTTCAACTCTGTTTTAACTCAAGACATGCATGAACACCCTCAACTTGATAAGGCTTTAGACCACTAATGTTCAATAGTTTATAGATTCAATGAATAGGTGGAGAATCTCGACTATACCAGCAGATACATACATAAACACATATGGATGGCTAGCTACAGAAATTAAATGAAGCTCGCAAAATCTAATTTATCAATGCAGAGATAAGATGACAGTTATTTGGCATTAGACACAAAAGAAAACATGAAGAACGTATTCAAGTGCAAGCTTAGAACGGAGGAGAAGATGACAAACTAAACATGTAACAGCAAAAGAAGCTTATATTACTGGAATGAAGATGAGACACTGGGAGGAACAGAGTATCCACAGTCTCCAAAATTTGAACCCTTATTCCTTCAAACTTTCAGCCATTATATGATTTTTACAATACTCTCAAAATCTCTGAGCCTTGAGATGTCTTAATCTATCCCCTCTGTCTTCTAACTACTTGATACCATAACTAGACAAACATAAGCTCAGAGGGCTTTATTTCTAACAAAGACGGTAATAAAATTCTGGTAATTTCTCCACACTGTCAAGTGGCTCGCTCATGCCAGCGATGTTCCATGATCATTTTTGTTGGTTCGGCTGCATCATGTTGTTGTTTTTCCCCTTTCGGCCATGCATTCTGTTATTTCAGTTCAACTGTTTGACTATCAAAAACATTAACAAAGCCAACAAATTTCCTCCCTGGGTGACTGATGGGAAGTGGGGTATGGGGGCGCATAGGCTGTTGGATGGCGTGGATCGACGATTAGGATGTTGGTCAGGTGGCAGAGGATGAACTGTGGTGATCGTGAATGAGGGTCATTAGATCGGGAGTAATGGACGGAGGATATCAATCGCCAGAGGCTTGAAGTCGTGGCGGGAGCGGAATAAGTCGGAGTCGTTAGATCTTGGATGGGTAGATCAAATGCTATCAGGCGGAGGAGGTGTCCAAAGGATAACGCCGGAGAGTGGTTTATTTGAGTGGAAATGGTTTGTATCAGGCGGTAAGTGGTAAAGGTTGGAGCCCGCCCAATTTCATTCATCAAGCACCACGTAGTAGCGGAGGAGAGAGAGGAAATCACTTTTATCAAGCGGGTATCCCTCTCGCTTGTTGCTTGAGCGATATGCACAATAGACATTAGATCTTGCGGAAATGATCTAATGGTGATGATTTATTGAGCATATAACGTTGGTCGGGTGAAGTGCGGACTGTCAGATCAATGGGAAGATCGATGGCAGGGGACAAGAAGGTATGGAACGACCTCGAGAAATGTGCAAAAGGCTGCATATGGATAGAAAGGTAAGGGTTAAGGGGCTTGTGCACATTAGTGCATGGGGGAAAAAATGGATTAATTCACGTAGGGCCAAGGGGAAAGTGAGCTTTGTTATGATCTGGGGGTTGGGTTAGGACATGAGTGAACATGGATGGGAGTAGATGAGTGAGAAAAGTGAGGTGATGGACTGTATGGGAACCTCTTCGCGATAGCAGAATAGACCATTTCCCTCCTTTAGTCTTCAAAATAGCAGCACTGCACCTGAGGGCTAACACATCCCATTCGTCGTCACGCCATGTTTGTTTGTGTACCTGTACCTATAGTCACTCATGAAGAGATGACATCAAATCCAAAAAAATATCCTAGTCTACCATGATACATGATCATTTCAGATGCAGGTGACCAGGAGAGGTAACAAGGTTCTGAGGCAGGATGGAGGCTATGGAAACTGCTGATGAAAATTGCACAAGAGTCACTGGGTGATGAAGATGGGCAATCTGGATTGATAATGACTATCCACTGGGTTCGGCTCAACTGGAGGACAAAACCGCGCCAGTTTTTGAGAGGAACATTCTGGGTTGCGGGAAGGTTGGGCAAGCCAAATCTGCACGATTTCTGGAACGAGTGGGCAGTGGGAGATTAGCGGCCAAAACTATGCAATTCCTGGAGGGAATTGGAAACTGGCTGCCGAGACACTAGAAACAAAAACTATGTAGTTCCTAGAGGGAACTAGCAGTCTACTGTTGGGTAAGTGGCAGCAAAAATTGTGCAAGTCCAGAGGGGAACTGGCAGTCAACTGCTAGAGCTTGGCAGCAAAAATTGTGCAATTCTTGGAGGGAACTGGTAGTCAGCTATCATGAGTTGCTAGGGGGAAAACTGCGCTGATGCTATGAGGTTGGCCTCTTAATCATCTTTGTGCAGCTTCTCAGATGAGTAGATTGCTGGGCAGTAGATGGCTTTCTCATGAAAACTGCACAATTTTCTTCGTGAGTAACTCGTCGACTGTCGAGAGGACTGGCTGGAAAATTTGTGCAATTTGTTGAGGGAGATAGGGATGGGCACTGGGTGTCTGTTTGGTCTATTTGCGCAATTTTCTTAGCCAGCAGATTGGGCAAGTTCTATAGCCTCTACACAGTTTTTCAGGGGAGTCAGTCCTGAGGTGGCTGTCGGGTCAAACTCTCTAGTTGACTAGCATGAAGGCTGATTGATTTGCTTGCAGGCAGTGCAGCTTGAAATGACTTGCTTGGTGCTTCTACACTATTCTGGGTGACAGTCAATCGAATTGATAGCGGGGTGATGGTCTAGCTGTCAGAGGGGAGTCCGGTTGTCAAAACTTCAACAAAATGACTAAGTATGTGAATGAGTGAAAAATGCATATGTGATCTTGTAAACACACACTGACATGACTTGATGATGAGACGAATCAAACCATCCAGACACACACACTCAATATGATTGACCGATGGTGTCAACGACAAGCGCGACACTTGTGATTGATCGTTGGTCGACCGTGATGACACTTTTAGTGATAGTGAATGTGATTCTGTGTGTGAGTGTGACAGATGTTTAGTGAACACAACAAGTACACACGAAGCAAAGACTTTGAGTATAACCAAAACATGGTCACAAGCATGACACTAACATCAACATGAAAAACTTGGATAAAATGTACAAGCAAATCAAGTGAAACTCTCAAGGGAGGCTCCGAAATTGGGTGCAGGCCAAAAAATTTGGAGGGTGGTTGTAGCCGCTACAACAGAAAGATAACATATTTCCAGGATGCAGTTAGAAACGGTCTACAAATGCTCTGAAAAACCCTGTCAAAGGTCAGAAACTCTTTTCTTCTAATCAAGACCTAAATGTTTCTAACAAAATCATGTTACAAAAAGTTCAATTGGCTTTATCATTAATACTACTATGTTACTGGGACAATGGCCTTGATGAGTGTTCCTATAATGGGAATAGATCTAGAGTCAAAAGAAATAATAGAAAGTGTTTATAATGTTTCTTTAGCTTTGGAAGTTTCAAATCATCTTAACCAATATACTAAGAGATTTTGGAGAAGCACTAGATTTAAATTTATATAGTTTGTTTATTGTTTTCCAACATGTTTGAGACTAAGTGGATTATGAAAATGTGTTGAGAAAAAATATATGGAGTTAGTGTGGTTTTGAAATATGCAAAATTTGTTGTTGTTTTTTTCAGGTTCTTGTTTCATTTTTTGTTCTTGGTTTTCTCAAGGGTACTCGACCGTGAAGACGAGTCCCATTCATAGTGTTTCACAACCTAAGGTTTATACCTTACAAATATCCCTATTTTCAATTCTTCTCCTTCTTGTACCTAAATCTTTCATCAATTTTATTTTATTTAGCATTGTATTTTGTCTTGGCCACAGGAACTGAAGAGCAAGCTTGGACCCTTTGCGTGAATGTAGAGTTTTCGTTATAATGATATCCTTCAAAAAATTTCCATTAGTGTTTCTCTTTCTCCCAATGTCATCTTGAAGCTTCTAATAAAGACTCTCGGTAACTTGCTAGTTAAATTTCCCCTTGCCAGAAACACGACTATCACATTTTGGGTTATGGTTGTCGCTTGGAATTATTACCCATCTGGAAGTTATCAAGGTTATTTCTTCATTTTTTGTTTTTTTTTTTTCTCAAGGGTATTCCATCATGAATATGAGTCCCATTCTTAGGGTTTCATAACCTATCATTTATACCCTTACAAAGGTCCTTATTTCTAATGCTTCTGTGTTAAAGTTTTCAAAGGAGTTCTTGTCATATATTGTATATGTTTACATCCATTCTTAGCAACTTTTAAGGTTGAAATTTACACCTAGGCATACTTTATATTATCGAATGTGATTGCATCACCTAATAACAACTTTCAATTTAGGAGTTTGTATAGTTCATAGTACAAGTGATCAAAATCCCCAAAAGACCCAAACTAATGTAGAACAATTGGTTTCAATGCAACCTATATGGACAAGTTTACCTTATATTGCAGATGAATAAGCTTATAATGCACAAGAGTGTTGGTATGATGATTCCCCAAATGGATTTAGCTTGGAGGTGAGTGCTAGATAGTGGCAACTAACAAGTAATATTATGATGGGGTGTTGAATGTGTACTAATTTATGATGTTCATTATCTACAACTTTCTCAATTTGTGATGTTCATATCTGCAAATTTCTCTACTTGCAACTACACAGATAAATTTAGATCAATGGATTACACTAGAATCCCATGCTTCATATGATTTTAAGAGTTATTATCAAAATAACTTTCGCAAAATTTGAACCTATGACTTCGAGGGTGCTTCTTATGTCGTTACCTAGTCTCTAAGTAAGTTAATATTTTCTCCAAGGATTACATTAATTTAGTCTACATATCCCCTACCGTTATCACATTTATTTTGAGGATTAATTTTATGATGTTTTTTTCATTTTATTGTTGCAAAGTATGGAAATTGGCAAATTCTTGACAGGTTATTAGTTTAGAGTAGAGAAGATCAGTAGTACCTAGTATTATACCAAGAGCTAGTTAGCCAATCAATATACTAAGAGATGTTGGAGAAGAGTAAGCACAAAGCACTAGATTTAAATTTATATAGTTTGTTTACTATTTTCCAACATGTTGGAGAGAAACTAGATTATGAAAATGTGCTAAGAAAAATATCTAGAGTCAAAGTGGTTTTTGGCATTGTTTTAAGATCCGGCTGGCTCGGAACCGACTCGGCCAAGTTGGTCCAAGTCGGGAAAAAAAATTCAACCCAACAGAAAATTCGATTCGATCGGCCGAGTTATGACTGACCCAGCCGAGTCATAGCATGACTTGGCTGAGTCAGTCATAACTCGGACGACTCGGCCGGATCCGTAACTACTTGGCTGGTAGCTGACAGTGGCTAGTGAACCATAAAAACATGCCTTTTTTATTTTGTTTTAATTTTTCTAAGTGTGGGGGACTCCAAAGGGGTTTATGAATTAGTTTGCTGGTCTTTGGGGTCCATTTCCCTCTCCAAAACCCTAGTATTTGATCATATTGCCCTACTAAGGCTATGTTATTCATGGTAATGTTAAATTCTTAAAGTAAAAGTGACATTCTCCTTAATCTTCATTTTCATCCTTTTACTTAAGTTTTTAACATTACCATGAAATGACTCAGGATGTTTGAGAGTGGTTCCAGCCTCATTGGATTTCATATGGAGAAAGTAGAATTTTAGATTTCATTCAAAATCCAGCAGACTTATTGGTTTTCCAGGATTTCAGGATTGGGGGATTGCAATGTTTCCATTGAATTTTGTCATGTATTAGGGTATGGAACTCGTATTTAATCAAGAGCACCAATCCCTCTTGTTACACAGTAATTTTTCACTGTCTTCACTCTAGTCTTCCTACTGTGTCATATGTCCAAGTTGTACATGCTCATGTTAGACAAATGCTCTCTAATGCTGCCAAATGACCCACTTTTCCAAAGGTTTCTGCATCATCGCGTCTGTTTGTCGAATAAATGCACTGATGAGCGCTCCAAAACAGTCTAGAAGCGTTGCCATTGCAGAAGTACACGTGATTCCAACGATGGTTGAATTTCATGTGCCAGCGCAATTGTCTCTTATAGTTTCCCACGATGACATGACTAGCTACATTATTCAATAGCGATGTCAGCGCGACAGACCAGTTATGTTCCCGCGATGATCCAGATTGGGCGAATTTGTTTCAACAGTCGACCTTCTAGATGACTCCAGACCTGGTTGTTGGCCTTGTTTATGTCACCTTCCTTTCTCTGGCATGGCTGTTCCATCATTTGTGCTACCTTCCTTTGAGATAAGCTCATCCTCCCACCATTCATGGAGACTCCTTCTCCTATTTAAGCTCTCACCATTGCTATGTGCTGCTAGGTTTGGAATTCTTAGTCTTTGGAGTGTTGCTGATAGTATTGTGAGTTTGCTAGATAGCTGGTGTGAGTGTGACAAGTGTGGGTTTGTTGATAGCTTGAGGAAGGTTGTGAAGTGCCTTTGATCTTGAGAGAGACTTGTGAGTGAGAGAGACTTGTGTATTGGGAGATCCATCTTCAAGAGTGAATGCTTGAGGAACATGCTGGCTGGATCCCTCTGAGAAGGCTTGTGATGTCAAGACTTTGGTTGTAAGCTTACTCTTATTTCATAATTAATGCAATCAATGATGTTTTCCTATGTCTTGTATGTAATGTACTTGATAGCTCATGAATTCTTGACTTTATGAGTAAATAGATCATTTGTTGTATCCGGTTACATGCTTTGTTGTATTTCCTTTGCTTT
Organism: Pinus tabuliformis; assembly: GCA_031772625.1. Lineage (NCBI taxonomy): Eukaryota > Viridiplantae > Streptophyta > Pinopsida > Pinales > Pinaceae > Pinus > Pinus tabuliformis. The sequence goes on from CM062815.1 coordinate 833,036,913, forward strand.
GTTTCAAGTTGATTACTCATTAGGAGAAGGAAGTGGAAGATGGAGCAGTGCAACGGAACGCCATCGACCATCGGTTGAGTTAGGCCTCCAACTTGAACTATTTAAGGAAAATTGTTGTTGATTCGTCCTTGTTTATGACTAGACCCGCTCTAGGGCTAGAGGGGTTGCCTCTGTCCGCAGAGGGAACACTTTCCTGCATCACAAATTGGTGACTCCACTGGGGAACTTTGGCCTTTGTTCCTTTCTTTTTTACTCTTGTCTTGATTTTTGTTTTGGTCTCTTTTGAAGTTTTGGGGATTAGTTACCTATTTTCTGAGTTTCCTGGTCTGATCTAGGAAATGTCCTTATTTGCTTAAAGATTGACTGTTTTTGATTTGGGAGTTTTTGTTCGCCTATCATTGTTTTTTTGCATCATCGTGGGAAAATTCCTAACAGTCACGACGTCATCACCACTTTGTATCTTTTAACCTGCGATGATCTCGGGTTTCTAGTTTGATTCCCGCGACGACTCTTGAAATCGCATCATCGCAGAAAATAGGTGCTTTTCCGCGATCATCTCAGGTTGTTTGTGTAAAATTTGCGATGACATCTCGGGTTGTCTGTGTAAAATTTGCGATCATATCGGGTTGTCAGTGTACAGATTGCGATGATTCCTGAAAAGTTGTTTTTATAACTTTACCTCCTGAATTCATCAATATTGCTTATCCCCTGTTGTTTCTTGTCTCTCATTAGCTTGTTTTAATTGCTTTTGGTTAGGGGCGCTGTCTCTTTGATTTCATTTGAGTGAGTCTTGTGTTTTTTAGACCATGTGACCTAGCCCTTTAAAAGTTTCATCGAGAAACCATTTGCTTGGGTTACTTGTCTGTTCAAGTTTCATCCATAATCAACTTATTGATTTGCTTGAGGCTTTTTCACTGCTTGTTTCTGGTTGATTTTTAGTGTCGATTATTGAACCAATTTTTTATGTTGATTCGATTTCTTCACTACCAAGCATAGATCACAATTTTTTGGATCGATCAGTTCACACTTGCTTGTTTACAAAAAGAGAAAAATCAACAATTTGCATTCATTTAGCATACGAAAGCGAAAGTATGTTTGCATTACAAATTTTCATGTTTAAGAAATTAGAAAGAAAATTTTAAATCTTTCATTAGTAGTATCGATGCATCATGAGATTAGTTGTTTCTTAGTGCTTTCATTCACTTGTCTTGGTTTGGGAATGATCTCTCTACCCTCCCATAGCGAAGAAAAAGGATATTTCGCTCATTCTAGCTACATCCTAGGTTTTGTTACATACATACGGTAAGGCCTGAAAACTAAAACATAATCCAAGATCAACTTTAAAATGAATTGAATAAATCTAACAACGCATTGGAAAATAACGCACACATTTAGAGGTCTAGGCTAGAGACGTGCTCCGGCGTCGTTAAACCTAGTCACTTTTGTTTCCACTCAAGGTTGGGTGATTCCTCATTCTGTGACTCAATAGTGGTCTAGTACGGAATTGTGCTCCCACGTACCATCGAGTATATGGGGAGACCCCACTAGGTTATCATCCTTTATCCATAAGAAGCCATGACTGCCACCTTACAAGCCGTAACGCACTAAACACAACATTCGAGAAGATTGACTACCGTACGGAAAGTCCTTGGTTTTCATATGACTATCGAGGTGTATATGCAGTTTTACGGATTTGTCTAGTAAACCTTTTGCCTAGTTCTCCAGAGTAGTCACTTTCGTTCCTTTTCGGACTCCCTAAAAGAAAAGGTCCATCTGATCACTTGTCACTTCAGGCTCATTAAATATTCGAAGGCGACTAGAGTCATCTTTTGTCCTTTTCTCGACTCTTTAAAGATGAAAAGGTCAAGTTCTTTTCCTGTGTCTTTAAATTTATTCGGCCACGATTCACATTTACCATGTTAGATCTTTTTTGCGTTAGCTTTAGTAGGGTTCTTTCTCGTTCTCGATGGCAACGTTCCCCGAGTCTACCAACCAAGGTTTTCCCCTAGATGGAAATCCTAGTCCGTTTCCTTCATTTGGAAATGCCAGTGCTCTGTATATGGAAACCTTGTCTTTGCCTAGGTTAACCATCGGTTTGCCTGTATGGTTGTTTTCAACCTCGGTGGTCCCGAGTGTCATGACTCCTGTTCCACCATCTCCTTCGTCCGAACCAAGACATGTTGATTCCAAGGTTGAGCCTACGCCTTCTTCCCCTATTTCTTCCTCCTCCTCTCCTCCTCCGCCTAGTGAAAGTTTCACATCTAGTAACCAGGAACCTAAGAAGAAGAAGAAGAAGAAGACGAACAAGAAGAAGCAGTCCGATAAATCCAAGGCCACCTCTGCAGTTACTGCTCCAAGTCCATCCCAGGTTGAAACACCTTCTGCTCTTGTGCGGAAGGTTAAGTTTCCTTGTAAATTGTGCAAGGGTGACCATCTTCTTCGTGATTTTCCTAGCATTCCAAGTATCCTAGAAGTATGGTCTCACGATCCGGTTCGTCCCTCATCGTCCTCTAATGCTCAAGGCGATGCTATTTTAGCAACTGCCAACGGTAAGAAGGACGGGAAGATTCTATTCCCCTGTAGACTGTGTGAAGGAAACCACCCCCTTCACCTTTGTCCGCTCATGGATAAAGCTTCCGCTGTTTTGGAAAGTCTTATAGCTTCTTCACCCCAGCTTCCCGTTGGCTATCAGCGGCTTTCTTCAGACCCTCCCTACATCGACAAAGAGATTGACTCAGATTCTTCTCTTGTCCGTCCTCCTTCTTCCGAGCCTGGCTGTGCTAAGCCTGTTCCCAACCAACCATTGGCTGGAGAGAGTGTCAACTCGGGTCCACCGCTTGTTGATCAATCTGTTTCGGAAGAGTGCCATGCCCATGTTCTCCTCATCTCATCAGATTCTCCAACGTCCGAGAACGACTCTCCTATCTCAGCCAATCCCGAGAGTCCTTCTCTGGTCCGTGGGGGCAGGGGAGCAATCATACGATTCCCCCACTAGGTAGTTTGGCCGTCACTTTCGATTAGAGTCACCTGACTGCTTTCCGCCTTCCATCCTATGTGCCTTTCGAGATTACAGTATATGCCTACGATAAGGCAGTATCTAGCACTGTCCTGGATGAGGGTGCATCTGTCAGTCTTATGCCTTCCACTACTTGGCAAGCTTTGGGCTCCCCGCAGCTTGTGCCGGTTACACAGAATCTGTTGGCATTCAACGGAGAACCTTGTCAACCTCTCGATATCCTCCCAAAGTTTCCTGTTACTTTGGGAGGCAAAACTGTCTATATAGATGTCATGGTTGTCCAAGGTGCGAATTTTAGTCTTCTCCTTGGCCATGACTATGTTTATGCCATGGGGGTCCTCGTCTCTTCACTTTTCCATGTGGCTTGTTTTCCACATGACAGAGAATAGTGACTATCGATCAATTATCATTATTTAGTCCTTTGGTGCCTCCTACGCAACATTCATCCCCTCTTGGCTCCTGCTCACAAGCAGTGCCTTCCTTGCCACAAGTTAATTATGTGGCCACCCGTTCCATCTCTGCCTCTCCTGATGACCATGTAGCTGGTCTAGTACACAATGTACTGGAGGCATTAGAACCTGATCTGTCATTGGTGCATCCTGACATGGGTTCCTCCCAGAGTGTGTTTCTTCCATCCCGTGAAGACCTCTTGGGAGCCACGTTCTTGGATGGCCCATGAACAGGGTTACGAGCATAGTTCCTGATCTTGTGTCAAGCTCGTTAAAAAATGAAACAAGGGCTACGAGCATAGTTCCTGATCTTGTGTCAAGCTCGTTAAAAAATGAAACAAGGGATATGAGCATAGTTCCTGATCTTGTGTCAAGCTCGTTAAAAAATGAAACAAGGGATACGAGCATAGTCCCTGATCTTGTGTAAAGCTCGTTAAAAAATGAAACAAGGGCTACGAGCATAGTTCCTGATCTTGTGTCAAGCTCGTTAAAAAAAGAAACAAGGCTACGAGCATAGTTCCTGATCTTGTGTCAAGCTCGTTAAAAAATGAAATAAGGGTTGTTAGCGCTTGAGATTTCACCCTAGGCTGAGGAAGGTAAACCTTCAAGGCTACATCAAACCATTTCACCTCGTAGCTAGCCCTACGAGGTATGAGAAGGCTCTCTCGGGTCAGATTCGATAGATCTTTCAATATGATTAGGCTGACCAATTAATAATAAAGATTTTAGGCTAGTAAATTGATAGGGGGTTTGATTTAATGATTTTTGGTTTTTTGATGGAATGACGGGGCTTTTCTGGGCTGCATGGGGAAAATCACAGCTTCAAACAGAGAAATATAATGACTACACAGGTATCAACTGAGGCAAGGTAGGCATGCAATTTAACACCAAATCTGGTTTCAAATGGGATGGCAAGACTGGTGAGGAGCTAAGGAGGGCAGACAATAACTCTGAATCCTCCTTAAACAGTAGAAAACATCGAATGCGAACAAACTTATAGGAGGAGCATATAATACTATGAATTCCTACCTAATCACTTCATTTGTTCAGCTTGAAAGGGTCATGAAATGAAATGGAACATAACTGATTACATATGAGACAAAGGGAAAAACTTATGCTAAATCAACATACCACATGAATCTCAGCAAACAGAGCTTTGAAATTCCATTAAATTCTCTGCAGAAAACTGTACAATACAAAGCTCTCTGCTTCTCCAGCAGCTCCCAGTGCTCAAAAAAAAACTCTCCCTCTCTACCTCTTCACTAACTCTCTTACAAATGATTTTGTTTTTTATACATTAAAAGAAATCTGTAAAGGAAAAAATGAATCAGTCTCCCAAATTCAGCGCGCTGTTTGAACTGCCATAAAAAAAAAAAATCCTCTGATGACTAAAAACAAGCATGGAGCGCAGATCTTTTGGATTTCTGATGTCTTGAAATAGGAAATTAGTTCCTATCTTTCTGTTGCGGTTTGTGGCGTGAATGAGAACCGGATTTAGTGCTCTGGCGAGGTTGACATCACCCGATTCCATATCTAAGAGAAAACCCCTTTTTTTTATTGTAAATATTTGTTATTGGGGCGCCCACATTATTCGTGAAAGTGGCGGTAGTGATAATGAGGAGAAAAAAAGCCACGACATCTAGTTTCATGGGCAAGATGTTCTAGCACTGCATGAGCAATTGCCTGTCCATCTGTTTTGAAAAGGGGCAGAATTACACACAAAATCCGATGATAATCAATGTGGAGGCAACAACTGTAGCTGCATATCCATTCTGAATCGGAACTGAAGCCAGGAATAGACCGCTTACTTTTCTCTGTATCTAGATTCTATTGGCGGATTTTGGCATTTGAAAGATTTACACGTAACCGCATTTCTAATGTCCACGTCATGCTTTCATGCCTCAACATTAGTCACAGAACAGTAAATTGCGTACAATTTGTTGGCGTTTTTCCATCCACTTCCACATCTTACTGCTTTACATGGAGTTCCGTTAACCTCTAGTTGGTCCATGAAATGATGCTCTGGTCAATAATAGCTTTCCCAGGTTCAAACCACCATTGGTTCGATACCTTTTTGTAAAGCTTTGCATAAGCTTCCCATCGCTTTGTCTATCCAAATCTCCACACACGAAAAAGAGCCTGAAGATCATGTGTTGGATTCCAGAAACCATCAACAATTATCACACGATTGGCTGCCGGAAGATTTATACCCAATGATCCAGCTCTAGTTGATATTAATACACACTGGACCTTTTTATTTAAAGGATTATTAAACTTCTACACTAGTTTTTGTCTTTGGGCGCCACTAGTGTGTCCATCAAGCCTGTACCATTCTTTACCTTGCCTCCAGTATTCATCTTTCTTTCCACGCCGAGGTAATTTTGTCAAGAATGACTCAATAAGATCTAATGTACTCAAGCTTTGGCTGGAAACCAATGCCTTATCACCTCGCTCAGAGCTCATGGCCAGGAGATCTAACAACAACACCATCTTACCGCTATAATCAATTTTTTTATAGGCTTTATCTGGAATAATGTCCTCCCACCACTTATCAGCTTGCAGGGGCACCTCTTCCAAATCACTGTCTTTATTTTTGCTTGTCCAATCCACTATGCTTTTCATCTTATCTCCATTCAAGAAATCATGATCCATATCATCATCGCTGAAGCTACCATCCAAAATGAAATTCTCAACTGTGTCATCGCCTTGTTGAGAGTCTCTGTCTTCTTTAGCTATTTGCAGTAACCCTGGATGATTCCAGATCTTGGCTAAAGAATGATATGCATTGAAGAAGCGTTTCTTATGTGCCACTTTTACACATGCATTCTTTTCATTCTTCATAAACCCATGTACTTCTAAATATCTGATGTATAACTGCCGCTGTAATGGAGAAAGTTTTACAGATATCACATATACACGTTTTGGAGGAAGCTCATCCTTCATCACATTCATGCCCATACGTTGTACAAAACCTTTTAACTGTTCATATAAGACATGTGATCTTTGATTCATTATTTTCACATCATCTGCAGTTGAATTAGCATGCTGCCCATTTTTTATGGGATTTTGGAAACGGTTTCTGAACTCTGGTTGTTTTCCCAGGAATCCTTCTCTTACAAAGTCTACCATACAATAGTATTCCATCAAATTATTTTGTAAAGGAGAACCTGTCAATGCAATTCTGCGTTGGGTCTTCACTTGTTTTAATGCCTGTGTTATATCAGCCTTTGTGTTTTTTATCATGTGTGCCTCATCACAAATGAGTAAGTCAAGACCACTCTGTAGTCAATTCAAACGCATGGACTGATAACATCTACCGAAAGCCCTGTAAAAGCAGCTCCTCCAACTTTTCATTCATCTGCACCATAACCTGCGGTTAATATCAACCTTAACAGAGCCCCAATTGTGCCATACCTGCATTACTCTTCAACCCGTGTGACTATGCATAGTCTCCATTTAATGCTTGTAATCTAAATTAACCGCGACAGTTGCCTTGTCAAGAAACCTTAATTGATTTTTAGGCTAAAGCTCTCTACTTTTTTCACCCTTTAAAAGCTGTTCTTCTTGAATAACATATATTTCTTTTCTCCCAAAGAAGGAACAGAGACATTCCATTTACGGATACTGGCTACAAAGACTTGGGCAATTCCAGTGAACGGACTATCAACAGGCAATTTATGTTTGTACAATCTTGTCCCACACATGAAAACAGAAAGTGCTAGTGCCATTGCCATGGTAGGGATACAAAACCCCAAACCCGATCCAACATTTTCTTGACTGTACATGGGGACAGATATAGACACAACCAAGCCACTGGACATTTCAAAATACCACCATGAACTTGTGCAATTGATACTGCTGCAATTGGTATTTTCTCCACATAACTTTTGGCCTTTGATTGCTAATGATATTCTGAATTGTGCTTGTGCAGATAGGAGCTTCAATCACTGCCTTTTGAAGAGCTGGAGCATAAATTACACAATCTGAAAAGCAACATTAATGATTTCTTCTTCAAAACCCTGTTTTGAAGAAGAATCAATCTCTGATATAAGACAGAGTCTAACATCGGCTCCATTTGGGATGGCAGCTGCAGCTTCCTGGAGGTGCCAAGAACCGCAGAACTTTGGGAGAGCAGACCGTGCCTCCACCATTGGGCAATGGAGTCATCATCAACAAATCAACACAGCTGAAGACTTATTTTCACACTGAAACTGAACTCAAACAAACTAAAAGCCAACTGAAACAAGATGCTGCCCTTATGGCTGCTTATTTATGTACATAACCTATTCTAATCTGCTGTACAAATAATAGATCAAGTAATGCTAAAATGCCAAATTAACCACTCGAGTAAACCTGGAAATGAAGCCGCTTGAGAATGCTGCCACGAAGTCACAGATGCAATTGCTGGCAGCCCTTCATGCACATACTGATCCTGGTCACCGAGAAGACAGCCCGATCTGTCAATCAAACTGAAAAATGTGTCCATGTATGCCGCAATAGGATCACGGACACCGGCCTCTGTTGGCTGCCCCAACTCTGCAATACATACTTCCAGCTGCACATTGTCAATGTATACCTCTATAGGCAAGTCTGTTATTGCTTGTTGTGAAGGAAGAAGGATTTCCAAGAACTTTTTAGGGTCTTGGAAATCATAAGACTGAATCTGCTCATCGAGATACTGAATCTCATTTTCAACTCTTTCAACAACTAACTCATAAAATCTAGTTTTGCCTTCAAGATGAAGCTTCGGAGATTTCACACATTGAAAGAAAATACTGAAAAATTCTTCATTAATTTCAATATCCGCTAACATTTCTCTAACGCCATCTATATTTTTACAAAATGCAGGGTGTGCCACATACCCTACCATTGCATGAACATATCAACAGGCACTGGAATGTCTGGATCGAGTTGGAGTCACCAGGTGAATGATTCAGCCTTTCAAGTGTCTGATCGTTGTCCACTATCAACAATCAGATCTAAACTTGATATATGTACTGGGGTAAAGTGTCAATGAAGCGCTATGTTCACAAATCCCATGGAGATAGACTGAAGCAGCGTTTATCTACTTGCGCTGATGTAAAACAAGAGCGTTTTCGAAGGCTTCTGGCGTAACTTCAGGCTCCGTCTAAGACTTATGAAACAAACACATCAATCAACAGACAAGTTTGTTCTTCCCCAGTATGGTCGCCAATATGTTAGCGCTTGAGATTTCACCCTAGGCTGAGGAAGGTAAACCTTCAAGGCTACATCAAACCATTTCACCTCGTAGCTAGCCCTACGAGGTATGAGAAGGCTCTCTCGGGTCAGATTCGATAGATCTTTCAATATGATTAGGCTGGCCAATTAATAATAAAGATTTTAGGCTAGTAAATTGATAGGGGGTTTGATTTAATGATTTTTGGTTTTTTGATGGAATGACGGGGCTTTTCTGGGCTGCATGGGGAAAATCACAGCTTCAAACAGAGAAATATAATGACTACACAGGTATCAACTGAGGCAAGGTAGGCATGCAATTTAACACCAAATCTGGTTTCAAATGGGATGGCAAGACTGGTGAGGAGCTAAGGAGGGCAGACAATAACTCTGAATCCTCCTTAAACAGTAGAAAACATCGAATGCGAACAAACTTATAGGAGGAGCATATAATACTATGAATTCCTACCTAATCACTTCATTTGTTCAGCTTGAAAGGGTCATGAAATGAAATGGAACATAACTGATTACATATGAGACAAAGGGAAAAACTTATGCTAAATCAACATACCACATGAATCTCAGCAAACAGAGCTTTGAAATTCCATTAAATTCTCTGCAGAAAACTGTACAATACAAAGCTCTCTGCTTCTCCAGCAGCTCCCAGCGCTCAAAAAAAAACTCTCCCTCTCTACCTCTTCACTAACTCTCTTACAAATGATTTTGTTTTTTATACATTAAAAGAAATCTGTAAAGGAAAAAATGAATCGGTCTCCCAAATTCAGCGCGCTGTTTGAACTGCCATAAAAAAAAAAAATCCTCTGATGACTAAAAACAAGCATGGAGTGTAGATCTTTTGGATTTCTGATGTCTTGAAATAGGAAATTAGTTCCTATCTTTCTGTTGCGGTTTGTGGCGTGAATGAGAACCGGATTTAGTGCTCTGGCGAGGTTGACATCACCCGATTCCATATCTAAGAGAAAACCCCTTTTTTTTATTGTAAATATTTGTTATTGGGGCGCCCACATTATTCGTGAAAGTGGCGGTAGTGATAATGAGGAGAAAACAAGCCACGACATCTAGTTTCATGGGCAAGATGTTCTAGCACTGCATGCGCAATTGCCTGTCCATCTGTTTTGAAAAGGGGCAGAATTACACACAAAATCCGATGATAATCAATGTGGAGGCAACAACTGTAGCTGCATATCCATTCTGAATCGAAACTGAAGTCAGGAATAGACCGCTTACTTTTCTCTGTATCTAGATTCTATTAGCGGATTTTGGCATTTGAAAGATTTACACGTAACCGCATTTCTAATGTCCACGTCATGCTTTCATGCCTCAACATTAGTCACAGAACAGTAAATTGCATACAATTTGTTGGCGTTTTTCCATCCACTTCCACATCTTACTGCTTTACATGGAGTTCCGTTAACCTCTAGTTGGTCCATGAAATGATGCTCTGGTCAATAATAGCTTGCCCAGGTTCAAACCACCATTGGTTCGATACCTTTTTGTAAAGCTTTGCATAAGCTTCCCATCGCTTTGTCTGTCCAAATCTCCACACACGAAAAAGAGCCTGAAGATCATGTGTTGGATTCCAGGAACCATCAACAATTATCACACGATTGGCTGCCGGAAGATTTATACCCAATGATCCAGCTCTAGTTGATATTAATACACACTGGACCTTTTTATTTAAAGGATTATTAAACTTCTCCACTAGTTTTTGTCTTTGGGCGCCACTAGTGTGTCCATCAAGCCTGTACCATTCTTTACCTTGCCTCCAGTATTCATCTTTCTTTCCACGCCGAGGTAATTTTGTCAAGAATGACTCAATAAGATCTAATGTACTCAAGCTTTGGCTGAAAACCAATGCCTTATCACCTCGCTCAGAGCTCATGGCCAGGAGATCTAACAACAACACCATCTTACCGCTATAATCAATTTTTTTATAGGCTTTATCTGGAATAATGTCCTCCCACCACTTATCAGCTTGCAGGGGCACCTCTTCCAAATCACTGTCTTTATTTTTGCTTGTCCAATCCACTCTGCTTTTCATCTTATCTCCATTCAAGAAATCATGATCCATATCATCATCGCTGAAGCTACCATCCAAAATGAAATTCTCAACTATGTCATCGCCTTGTTGAGAGTCTCTGTCTTCTTTAGCTATTTGCAGTAACCCTGGATGATTCCAGATCTTGGCTAAAGAATGATATGCATTGAAGAAGCGTTTCTTATGTGCCACTTTTACACATGCATTCTTTTCATTCTTCATAAACCCATGTACTTCTAAATATCTGATGTATAACTGCCGCTGTAATGGAGAAAGTTTTACAGATATCACATATACACGTTTTGGAGGAAGCTCATCCTTCATCACATTCATGCCCATACGTTGTACAAAACCTTTTAACTGTTCATATAAGACATGTGATCTTTGATTCATTATTTTCACATCATCTGCAGTTGAATTAGCATGCTGCCCATTTTTTATGGGATTTTGGAAACGGTTTCTGAACTCTGGTTGTTTTCCCAGGAATCCTTCTCTTACAAAGTCTACCATACAATAGTATTCCATCAAATTATTTTGTAAAGGAGAACCTGTCAATGCAATTCTGCGTTGGGTCTTCACTTGTTTTAATGCCTGTGTTATATCAGCCTTTGTGTTTTTTATCATGTGTGCCTCATCACAAATGAGTAAGTCAAGACCACTCTGTAGTCAATTCAAATGCATGGACTGATAACATCTACCGAAAGCCCTGTAAAAGCAGCTCCTCCAACTTTTCATTCATCTGCACCATAACCTGCGGTTAATATCAACCTTAACAGAGCCCCAATTGTGCCATACCTGCATTACTCTTCAACCCGTGTGACTGTGCATAGTCTCCATTTAATGCTTGTAATCTAAATTAACCGCGACAGTTGCCTTGTCAAGAAACCTTAATTGATTTGTAGGCTAAAGCTCTCTACTTTTTTCACCCTTTAAAAGCTGTTCTTCTTGAATAACATATATTTCTTTTCTCCCAAAGAAGGAACAGAGACATTCCATTTACGGATACTGGCTACAAAGACTTGGGCAATTCCAGTGAACGGACTATCAACAGGCAATTTATGTTTGTACAATCTTGTCCCACACATGAAAACAGAAAGTGCTAGTGCCATTGCCATGGTAGGGATACAAAACCCCAAACCCGATCCAACATTTTCTTGACTGTACATGGGGACAGATATAGACACAACCAAGCCACTGGACATTTCAAAATACCACCATGAACTTGTGCAATTGATACTGCTGCAATTGGTATTTTCTCCACATAACTTTTGGCCTCTGATTGCTAATGATATTCTGAATTGTGCTTGTGCAGATAGGAGCTTCAATCACTGCCTTTTGAAGAGCTGGAGCATAAATTACACAATCTGAAAAGCAACATTAATGATTTCTTCTTCAAAACCCTGTTTTGAAGAAGAATCAATCTCTGATATAAGACAGAGTCTAACAAGGGCTACGAGCATAGTTCCCAATCTTGTGTCAAGCTCGGTTAAAAATGAAACAAGGGTTATGAGGATGTTCTATTACTGTGTCGAGCTCATCAACACATGAAACAATATCCCTCGCCAAATCAAGTCTTTGCTTAAGATCTCGTAAAATCCAAGTCGAGTCTTTCCAAAATCTCGCAAGTGAACCTTCATTCCATCCACTTCATTGAATGCAATGAAGCTCAAGGAGCATGCACCTCGATTTGCTTCATTAAGCTGGGGGCATGCGAACTTATAACAAGCATAGTTTTTTGTTTCAAGCTTGTGAAAACATGAAACCGAATCCAAGCAAAGTTCTCCATGGTTCAAGCTTGTGTAAAAATGAACCTGCACCTCATCTACACCTCGTAATTGCCATGTGTGTGTGTGTGTTTCCATGTTTTGGCTTCGTGTGAAGGCGTGATTGCCGCTTATTGTGTCTTTTACTTCTTGTGCAGATGTCTGGTGCACCTTATGTTGGTTTTGCTGATGGTGCCTGCCGCAGTACCCGCAACTTGTCCTCTGTGGCGTGGGTGATCTACGATCCTCATGGTGAGTTGATAGATCTTCAAGGTGTGTGTTTAGGTTGTACCATAAACAATGTCGCTGAATATAGTGTTGTGATTGAGTTACTGGCCGAGGCGATTAATCTCAGTATTCGTACATTAGTTGTGAACCTGGACTCTCAAATTGTCGTCCACCAGCTCAATGGGCAATATTTCGTCAGAGACCATCACATTTTAAGGTTGTATTTACGTGTTAAATTGTTAGAGAGGAATTTTGATTTCATTACATATCAGCATATTCCACGACGATTAAACATGTTAACTGATGCATTGGCTAATCATGTATTAGACAGACATTTGCGTAACATGTAATCAAAACACCATACGAGAAAGCATATAAAGCACAATAATAGACCATAGGAATATGTATATATATATATATATATATATATATATATATATATATATATATATATATATATATGTATATATATATATATATATGTATATATATATATATATATATATATATATATGTATATATATATATATATATATATATATGTATATATATATATATATATATATATATACATATATATATATATATATACATATATATATATATATATATATACATATATATATATATATATATATATCGTGTGGCGCACCAAGGCACTCAAAAATAAGTGTACATGTCCAAATAGAGTCTGTGTTCTCCGTACATCTGAGACACATGGCTCTCAAAGATCACGAGTAGGAAATAAAAACCTAGGTGTCTACTGCGGTGGGTTGTGCTCTCTATAGTACATTGCCGCTCATGCCACCCGCCTCAACAGGTGGTGCATCCTGGGTTCCACTCCCACTGTGTGGATTTGGGACGCTCTGGGGACCTCCTCAATCCCTATATAATCTGGAATCCCTGCTAGCAGACCCTCAAGGTTCTGGATCACTATCTCCATCGTATCATCTTCCGGAGGAGCCAGGGCTAGCGCTGCAATGCCCTGCGCGTCCCTCCGCGCCTCTGGAGCCAGTCCAAGGGGTCTCACCAGTCCTACATCTGCATACCATAACGTTCGTCATTAAGACATGTAAATGAAAAAATCAAAAACATCATAAAAATAAAAATCAAAAAATGTGATCAAGTGTCTTACCACTATCATCCCACTGCTCTCCAGCAGGCAGCTGCATGTCAGGATCTCCACGGAAGTCCATGCCGGCATATGGCCAATCCTCCATGAAGATCGTCTATCACTCTAGCCACTCTCAGAAAAATTTACCCCATGCCACTGGTCGTCCGCCACCTCCTCGTGGCATGACATGAGCCCATCGTGTGGCCCTCGTCTAATGTGGCCTGGGTAATTCCAAATCCATGTCTTGCAACTGCAGTGCCGGCACCCGCTCCAGCATGAGCGGGACTAATATGGATCCATAACCAAATTGCATCGTCTCTCCTCGACGACAGTTGGTGAGTTGCCTATTTATGTTTACCGTCACTGTCTCTGCCTAGTTAAACATGGTGGGATTGAGACACTCGAGAGCCAGCCGGAGCTGAGTCTTCGAAGCCTCATGTTGGGCTAGGGAGCCTATTGCCCATGTCACCATGAAAAGCATAGCACGAAGGATTATGTTGTCCACTGTTGGGATTGCCACCTTCCCACTCCTTGAAATGCGTGCCCATGGACACACTTGAGCCATCAGCATATCTAAGGAATCACCCTCGGGTCATTGCCCCTCCAGAATGGGCCTCTCACCTTGACGGGACAGCCCGGTCAAAAAATATATGTCTGTAGAGTCAAACTCGATATCCCAGCCTCGGATGATAAATTTCCCATCTGTGGGATTCCAGGCCCTGATCAGTAGCTCCAGCAAGTCAGGTTGTGACCACAGGTGTGGAGTTAGGAAGAATTTGAGCAATCCGCATGCCCGTAGTGCGTTTTGGCACCCCGCATCGGCAAAAGCTTCTATATCATTGTTATCATGTGTGTGTTCTTGCCAGACAAATTCCATTATAGCCTGCAGGATGAGAAAAGTTGGATTAACACTTCATTTGGAAATTTCAACGCAAAATTTGCATGAAAACATAAGTTCGCAGCGTCATCGCATCTGTTCTAAAAATAGACGCGATGGCGTGAGGTCACTAGTTCAAGTTTTTTGCGATCATCGCCGAAGTACACCACTTTTCCGCAATGATTGGAGCGTGCCTTGTGTAAAAAAATTTCGGTCATCGCGGACCCAATAGGGTAAACCCGTGATGACCGAGCAGCGGAGCCCGGTTTAAAAATCTGCCTAAACTAACACTTGGAACATTCAAAACACATGAAAGGAGTATTAAATTGAAGCGTAGGACAATGTGTGTCTACCTGGAACAAGTTTCAGGACGAATGATACACGAACAGGGCCAAATTTCTCTCCCCAACTTCAATGCTCCAAGTTGCTCCACGGTGAATTGAATAGTACTATGGTAAAAATGAATGGGTTAATCCTTTTTTATAGTGAATTTTGCAAATTTAAAAATTACATTTCATAAATGTGGGTTTTTCTCATAGTTTTGCTACATGGATAGTCAAAATATGGTTTTTACCTATGATTTTATGTGTATTGTTCTTATTATCTCGAATGGGCTTACACGCGACGTGTTTTTGTGCAGAGCTTTAGACAGTGGAATTACGACAATTTCATATACACTTGGTCCTGAAAAGTCGTCTTTGAGCTCTTTTCCGACTTGAAAAATGAAAAGATGGCCAAGTTTCCCTCTTGACTCGTTACAAGAAATGAGAGGCAGTCGCCTTTAAGCTCTTTTTTGACCGTTTAAACACAAAAATGATCGTCGGGATTTTGCCATTTCAGGCTTGTTATTGGTTGCAAAACGACGTGCTTCTGATCGCTTTTCTACTTTTTCGGGTCGAAGTCACTAGTTACGAAAAGAACTCCTCGATTGTAATGGTTGAGCGGTTCTTTCGAGTATCGTTTTATACTTTTTCAGGCTCGAGAGACACAACTCTATGAAAAAGGACCCCCCTAGACTTTTCTTTTCTCTGTCTTTTTCAAACTCCCTAAACATGAAAAAGACTCTGAGTTTTACCTATTTTGGACTCGTTAAACCCTGACGACATTGGACTCGTCACCATGACGAGACTTGAGCTTCTCCTTCCTAGGGCTCGTTAAACTATTACTAGGTTGGACTCAACAACAGGTTTATCATTGATTGTCTATGGCAGCTAATCACTCTTGAACATCGACACTTTTGCTTCTTGTCGGGTTGGGACATCCATACATCGTCATTTGGCCTTCCGTGGGTTTGGGTTATCATTCTAGCCTCATTCCATTTGATTCATGCCGTCTCCATCGAGCCTCTGATCCCTTGGTGCCTGAATGCTGCCACCCCCCTCCGGAGTCGTGTCGCTGACATGTTCAAGAGTATAATCCTTCTGCAGCTTACACCCTCGCCTTTTCCTCTGGTACTCTATTTTTCCATCTGCCACTTGTTCCTTATCTCATGTCGTTGATGGGGGAAATGTTATGGCCCTCCTGTGACAAGTCGTCTCCTGTCGACATCAGCTCATTATCCAGGAGATTGATCTAGAGATCCCCTTTGGTACCTTAGAGCTTGCATGCCTCAATGGCAAGTTCCTCACACCTGATGGTCAACTTTCATCATTGGTCGTCGATTAGGTGATTCCACGAGTGTTCAACTTCAGCTCCTTTTTCACACTTTGTGGATTGCGCTAGACAGTACCTTGAGAGCCATTGGCATTACTGGTGGTTTCTCTCGCACTTGTTAACAGTTTTCATCATTGACCAGTAATCAAGCGATGTTCTATCATGCTCGACCTCAACACATCTATTCGCATGTTAGAATTTGTACTATGATTAGATCGATTCAAGACCGCGAACTCAGATTACACATGTTCGGGCTGTGTGGATTGGTTTATGATTACATGACTCATTCATGGATGGCTGTGACCATACCTTTCACATCATCATGGTCTCATTAGCTGGATGGCTATGTCCATACCATAGACCTATTTCATATGTCTTTTGGCTGGCTGCACCCATGCCTAGACTACATGTAATTCGTTATCAGAGATATCAGTTGTACTTGCATGCAGGTTCTTCCAGATGGTGTTCCAATTTAGTCAGTTTCGTAAAGCATTTCACCCCTCCCACTCTCTTGGGTTTCATACTTTAGGGGGCATATGTTACGCAGTAATTTGTCACTGTCTTCACTCCAGTCTTCCTACTATGTCATGTGTCCAAGTTGTACATGCTCATGTTAGACAAATGCTCTCTAATGCTGCCAAATGACCCACTTTTCCAAAGGTTTCTGCATCATCACGTCTGTTTGCAGAATAAACGCACTAATGAGCGCTCCAAAACAGTCCAGAAGCACTGCCATCGCAGAAGTACACGTGATTCCAATGATGGTCGAATTTCATGTGCCAGCGCAACTGTCTCTTGTAGTTTAGCGATGTCAGTGTGACAGACCAGTTATGTTCCCGCGATGATCCAGATTGGGCGAATTTGTTTCAACAGTCGGCCTTCCAGATGACTCCAGACCTGGTTTTTGCCCTTGTTTATGTCACCCTCCTTTCTTTGGCGTGGTTGTTCCGTCATTTGTGCTACCTTCCTTGGATATAAGCTCATCCTCCCACCATTCATGGAGACTCCTTCTCCTATTTAAGCTCTCACCATTGCTATGTGCTTCTAGGTTTGGAATTCTTAGTCTTTGGAGTGTTGCTGATAGTATTGTGAGTTTGCTAGATAGTTGGTGTGAGTGTGACAAGTGTGGGTTTGTTGATAGCTTGAGGAAGGCTGTGAAGTGCCTTTGATCTTGAGAGAGACTTGTGAGTAAGAGAGACTTGTGTATTGGGAGATCCATCTTCAAGAGTGAATGCTTGAGGAACATGCTGGTTGGATCCCTCGGAGAAGGCTTGTGACATCAAGACTTTGGTTGTAAGCTTACTCTTATTTCATAATTAATGCAATCAATGATGTTTTCCTATGTATTGTATGTAATGTACTTGATAGCTCATGACTTCTTGACTTTATGAGTAGATAGATCATTTGTTGTATCCAGTTACGTGCTTTGTTGTATTTCCGTTGCTTTGTTTCAGGTTGACTACTCATTAGGAGAAGGAAGCGGAAGCTGGAGCAGCGCAACGGAACTCCATCGACCACCGGTTGAGGTAGGCCTCCAACTTGAACTATTTAAGGAAAATTGGTGTTGATTCATCCTTGTTTGTGACTAGACCCACTCTAGGGCTAAAGGGGTTGCCTCTGTCCGCAGAGGGAACACTTTCCTGCATCACACCTCTATGTACCTAGATGTTAGTGACATTGGTTTTCGAACTCCTCCGGGATTCGCTCCCAAACCGGGAGCTTTTGAAAATGTCGCTCCCGCTCTCATTTTCACTCCCACTCCCCGCTTTCACTCCCGCTCCTAAGTAGCACTAAGCCAGATGATGTTGGCAACTCTAGCAATAGCCAGTAGTACTGGTCACAAACTTTTGTTGTAGAGGTAATTTCTAGCTTCCTTGGTTATGTGTTTTTGTTTTTATCTCTATATCATCATCATGTATGTATTGGATAGTGCACTGGGTGCCATTTTAATATAATGGATATATTCATGAGCCTACTTTGATCATATGTTGTCTTCTATCTATATTCTAATGTTGCATGTTTGGAAACATGAATGAAAATCTTTAAAATTATGTGTTTTTATAAAAAATAAATATTTAATATATTTTTTACAACGACTGAGTCATTGAAATCGAGTTGGCCGAGTCGAAGTCAGAGTCAGATTCGACACTTGGCCGAGTCGAAGTCTGAGTCAGAGTTTTAAAACATTGGTTTTTGGATATGCAAAATTTGTTGTTTGTCAAACTTCCTGTAATATAGAATATGGTTTCCTGTTTATCAATGCTAGTTAGGGAAGGATATATATACCTCAAGATGAACTTGCATAGTTTGGACTAACATATGAAAATATATTTGCTGAAAAGGTGACTGATGGGTGGATACCTTTTATGAAGAACTAAATAAAAAGGGCAAGCGTGTCTTTTGATGAAGTAGAAAAAGGTGTCGTCAAGCTTAATAAAGCTAGTAAATGGACAGTATGTTATTATTTATAGTAACTTATCTTTATGGTGAAGTTCTATAATTATTATTGAAAAATTACATTGATTTTTTATACTGTAATATGGGCTTCATTAATCCTTTATCTCCAGATATTATATGTAATTGAAGCAAATTATTACGATAACTTCACCAAGTGAGCATTCATCGGGAAAGTGAAGAAGTTTATTTCACTGCCCATTTCTTACACGAAAGATTTTATATGGCCTGTAATCACTTCTAAGCTTTCTCGAGCCTCACGAGTCTATGTAGTATGAGCCCTTTGGTAGAAATAGTTGAACTGCAATATCCATTTCACCCATAACTAAAAGGAAAATTCTCACCCTCTTTTTCGAGATGCAGTTCATGGGAAGAACCAATTCTTTTCATTATTGAATTTTATTGACACCATCAGAGTCCTTCTATCAAAGGATGTAAGAACATTACTCCATCATCTTCTTCTGTGTATACCATTCTCCAATTTTTATATGCTTTGTAGCACGTAAGAATTATAATTCTTTATTTTTAATATGCAAGTCTACCAATTGTAGAGATGAATAAGCATGCATGTTAAGTAGTTTAAATAGGTTCCTAGTATAGTCATCTAATGACTTCCTTGACAATTCACGGTTTCAGATAAAAGGATGTAGTGCTTCAATATAATCCCTGACCAAGGGTAAATTCATGTATGATACAAAGGGGTTAGGTTCTTATGGTTTATTGGTTCATGACATCTACTTTGTCTTCACAGGCATATATTCCTTTGAAATTGAAATTGAAATATTTAATCTTAAATGAGATTCTTTCTTCATTGTACAGAATTTGTGCAAAGAAAAATATTTCATCCTATTGGGAATGCAGGTTGGTCCCAATTTTGGTTGTTCTTCCTATCTTTACAACTTCTTTGTCTCTAATAATTTTCGATGAAGGAGAATCTATACTTTCATAGTTACTTCAAATTCATGATGTTCTTAAAATTTTTACAACTTATTTGGCTCTAATAATTTTGGATGAAGGAGAATCCAAAATTCCATAAATTCCACAAATTCATGCAATCGCAATGATGGGCAATAGTATTATGCAAAATATAGGAAGCTCGCTGAATCTCTAACACAACTATAATCCAAAAATGACAAGGACAATCAGCAATATGCATGTGGAAAATTTTCAAACGATAATCCTTGATCCACCATATTTTGGTTTGTTACGGACATTCCCTCCTCCTATTGAAGATTGTTGTGAGCCTGGCCAACCCTCATAAAGAGCCTCAATGAAATAAATCTCAAAATTAAAATAAAGGCATAGACTCTCCCAATGTATTGCTTTCCTGATTAAGTGAAAGTGCACCATAGCCAATGGTTATGGATTTTCAAGACCTTATTGAATGATATTAAGATTTCTCTCACTCAAATTGTAATATATCACATAAGTATTCATCTATTCTCTTTCTCCATATGCTATCAACTTACATCGTTTCCTTTGCAACATTTGGTGCAATTGCTAGTATTAAGTTATAGTATAAACAAGGAACCAAATAAGTACACTAATATTGCTTTTTTATATTTCACATCTCTCATACTATGCTACAAAATGATGCAATAAAATCTTATTATATATAACTTTTTACATCTAATGGCAATCCATTATAACAAATTTTCTATGATTATAATTACATTATCCTTGATCGAATCAACCATGCCAACATTCTTATTTTTTATTACATAACTAAAATTGTTAATATGAAATATCTTCTTGCTGATCTCCACTGCATGTAGGAATGGTTTGATATATTAATTACTTCATCGAATGTTAACTTATAACTTAGTATTAAAAGGAGCCATCACATCATTCCAAACAACGACCGAAGTACAAATATGTCACTTTCGATAAAGCTTTAACCTTAATGGAGATTATATATATTACTAATACTATGAGAGATTTTATTTTATTTTTTATAATTATGTGATAATAGTGTTCTTCAATATGTTATCATCACAAACATCTCTATCATTTCTAAAACTTCTTTTCTATTATTTCTAAAACCAATACCAATGTGGATTTGTTTGTTTGTTTTTCTCATTATAATTATGAATTATTATTGTATTATTGTTTTTTAAATGAGTAGTTAGAATCCTTATCTTAATGCAATCTAGTTTGAAGGTCATGACCTTTTACATAATAGACACTAACTTCTTCATTTGCATTCAAAATTAAGAAAAAGAAGGTCACCCTTGTTCTCCTCTATCTACATTCCACTATTATGAACAAACTATCCTTATAAAGCCTCCAAAAGACCCCTAATACTAATATGTAATTACAAAACATCGATAATCATGAAAACTACTTGTCCTAATAAGCTCCAAGAGTAGGGATTTTATCAGATACTTGAATTTCAATCACATAATGAGGGCAGATATGCTCTGCTTCAAACGTCCCTTGTTGCAGTTCTGAACACAACTCTCATTGAACTCCAAGGTCACTATTTCATCACTAGTATCCTCCATTGATTCTAGATCAGAAGAAATGGTTGAGTTTCTGATCTTAGCATTTAATAGGACAGATACCAACTATAACCTAACCATATTAGCTTCCAACGGATTGAGCTTCTTGTTGAGAAGGGAAAAATGCTCTTGATTCAAACAATTGTATTTCATCCAACCTAGATATCAAACTGATGACATACTCCATGGAGTGTGCAAGATGAGCTATGTAGAAATGAACATTCTCACTTTCAACATCATGTGAATTCTCCATTAGTAGCACAATGAACCTATCTCTCTAATCACCTAAATAATATGAGGACCAGTTGAACCTCTTCGCAACATTAGAACTATGTCGCTTCTTCTTATGCCCAAGTGTTACTGCTCTCTCCATTTTTGCATAAAATTTTACATAATAGACACTAATTTCTTCACATGCATTCAAAATTAACCAAAATAAGGTCACCCTTGTTCTCCTCTGTCTACATTCCATTATTCTGAAAAAACTATCCTTATAAAGCCTCCAAAAGACCCCTAATACTAATATGTAATTACAAAACATAGATAATCATGAAAACTACTTGTCCTAATAAGCTCCGAGAGTAGGGATTATATCGGATCCTTGAATTTAACCACATAATGAGGAGATACATGCTCTGCTTCAAATGTCCCCTGTTGCAGCTCTAAATGCAACTCTTGTTGAACTCCAAGGTCACTACTTCATCACTAGTATTCTCCACTGAGTCTAGATTAGAAGAAATGGTTGAGTTTCTGATATTATCATTTAATAGGTCAGTTACTAACTATAACCTAACCATCTTATCTTCCAACGAATTAAGCTTCTTGTTGAGCAGGGGAAAATGCTCCTGATTCAAACAATTGTATTTCATCCAACCTAGATATCAAATTGAAGACATACTCCATGGAGGCTACAAGATGAGAAATGTAGAAACGAACATTCTCACATTCAACATCATGTGAATTCTCCATTAGTAGCACAACAACCTTATCTCTCTAATCACCTAAATAATATGAGGACCAGTTGAACTACTTCGCAACATCAAAACTATGTCGATTCGTCTTATATCCAAACGTTACTGCTCTCTCCATTTTTCCTATCATTCAAATGCCTTTATGGTCGTAGTACTTTTGAGGCACGTGCCAAGCACTGGGATTTACAATCATGATTTTCTTCTTGCAACTAATCCGAAATTCCTTTTAGGCTATCCAACTAAAGCATGTTTCCTGAACTTGAAATGTGGGGTTGCTAATTATTTTCCTTCATTCAAATTTATTATCCCTGAGATCTCACATATATCTATCCACTGACATATCGTGAGATATATGGGTAATCCATCAGATAACACAAAACATATTCCTTATAAATGAAACAGGTTGTCAATACCTTAGTAGAGAAAAGGAATGAAATAATGCTCCAGCTACTATATAGATAGAGGGATAGGAGTCATCCCATCCCATTACTTCAGGTTTGAATTCACTAACTAACTTTGCCTTCATACTTGTCATGGTTGTGGATGATGAGTGTAATTCCCCTCATTCAAAACCAATTCTTCTTGATCCAAGGTGGCACCTATGTTGGTTAATGAATCTTCAATTGGGTTAAGGTTTCTTTTGATGTGATAAAATTCCACTATTTCAAAATTTTCAATTTGGAGACTGGCCCTATGAAGAATGGGGAATTGAGGCTAATCTGAATTCTCAATGATCTTGATCACTTGCTAAATTACTATCATGAAGTCCCCAAAGACAAAAAGATGACGAATTTCCTTGGAGGTTACCGACTCTAAACCTTTCCACAATGTTAAGTATTCAGTCTGATTGTTGGTAGATGTTCCTAGACCCCAAGCATATTGGATTACTCTTTCTTCATTGAGGCTAAAAATAACCCTTGCGACTCAAGCTTCCCCAATAATTATGAATTATTATTAATATGGAATAAATATAAATTTTTTATTTACATATAATTATTACAATCAATATATATTAAAAAATATATATCAATATTAAATTTATATATAATTGAGAATTTATATAGCAACATCCAAATGTTATCCCTAAGATTTAACACATATTTATGATATAATATTTCATACTTTTTGCATCACATTCTTTCCATCCGCATGATATGTTGATATTTTTATTTTTTTTTGCAAATATCAAATTATTATATTTAAGAATTTAATATTATATATATATAGATATGAAATTGATATTAAAGAATTTAATATTTAATATTTATAAGTTTATATATAAATGTATGTGTTGTTTTCTATATTTTTTTAAGAATATAATATTTTTTTAATAAAATTGCAAATTGCATATCATAAATTCAAATCTAGAAATGATCAAATATGTAGATTTCTATAATACTGAAAGTATTGTACCAAGATGAAATTTTAAATTTATAAATTAAAAATTTCATACATCAATTTGATATTTATTTTATTATTATTATTAAAAAAATATATTGAAACTAATGAAAAATTCAAAATAAAATATGATAATTTATTAAATAAATAGTATAATGAAACATAAATAAAGATGTATTATATATTTTCCATATAAATTGAATGATCATTATTATAAAATATTGAAAACAAATAATAAAATTATTTAAAAACAATAATAATTTATTAGATGAACAAATAATAAAATTAATAATAATTTATTAGATGAATTGAATAATGTAACGTAAAGATGTATAATATATTTTCCATACAAATAAGAAGAAAAGTTGAATAAATAAAACTGGATAAAAATTTTAATATTAAGAATATTTAATCCATATTGTGAGTTGATTATTCTTCTTCTATTCCATAAACAAAGAATAGGCTAAACCTAATCATCTTAAAAACATATATAATCCATTAAAAAAAACAAAAATTGCCCACAGGGAAAAAAGTTGCTCTAAATTTTTTTATGACCCTGTATATTTGATTTGGTCGACAACACCAAGAATATATTTGATGAGTTAATTGCATATGCAAGTCAGTCCACTACTGGATTCCCATTTCCATAATGGAAAATTTATTCTACTCCGTGTTGTGAGGTCGTCAGAGATAGTGAAGAAAGCCCCTCTCCCGTAAACTGGCCACTGTATCAGCCAAAGACTTGTCTATTGGCGTGAATGAGAGGCCCAAATCTCTGATTTTCCGATTAGAGAACTTGTATGGCTGCTTCCTTGGATTTATCTCGTCTGAACATCTGCACGCATACACGAAGTTGCAGAGAATTAAACCGCACTCTCGCGCGCGCATATATAGAGAGAGAGCGCATTAACTTAATTTAGATTATTTTAAAAAATGTTAGCGAAGGACAGTTAAACCACCTTTCAGCTGAATCTTTAAAATTGCACAAAAAATTCTA
The DNA here is from genome assembly GCA_031772625.1 of Pinus tabuliformis. Classification (NCBI taxonomy): domain Eukaryota; kingdom Viridiplantae; phylum Streptophyta; class Pinopsida; order Pinales; family Pinaceae; genus Pinus; species Pinus tabuliformis. Next base: position 833,061,589 of record CM062815.1, read on the forward strand.
TGAAAGGACCACAAAGTTTTCTTTGAAAGCAAGCACGTACTTGGTAGGCACGGGGCAGCGCGGGCACAGTTTTGCCAACATGTCCACGAGTTCTCCTCGGTGGAGACTACATTCGCCGCACAGATATCTTTGGCCACTGGCTGAACGTGCCTCATAAACTAAAATGTGAGCATCTGCCACGTCCCTCACGTCCACATATGCTTGAGTTAAGTTCGCATATGTTTTCGCTGAGCCTGAATATCATCCATTCAACTCCCATTACATCACTGGTATTCCATTAAATATGAATATGTCGCTAACCAACCACTCTAACATTACCCACCTGTCAAATATTTCATAATATGGGCAGTGCTGGCGTTCATGGTGGATTGCAACAATGGGCCCATAACCAGACATGGATTGATGACTACCATATCCAAATTCCTTCTCTCAGCAATCTCCCATGCAGATTTCTCTGCCAACGTCTTTGCATAACAGTACCAGTTCTGTAATGAGCCACACAAAGAAACAAAATTAGCCCATGAAATTCCATTAGTGTCTACATTAGAATTTATATTTCTAGGTTTTTGTTAAAGCCAAAGTAATAAATACATTGGTGTGTATGCAGTAGTCCAGATCGCTCCAGCAATCATCATCGACAATGGCGCGAGGGTCTCTGTGAGGGTTCATGTAAACCGCACCGATAGAAGATGTAAATACTACGCGCTTCACACCCATTTCTGCGCACGCCTCCATAACATTCCTCGTTCCTTCCACCGCTGGCTCTATCACCTGATTCTGCATCATTATAGAAAACGTTTAATCCAAATGTGCAGATTTTCATAGTAATAAATCATGCTCATGTGTAGGGCAGAGCATTAATCTGTTTTTTCCAGAGAAACTGTGTATCTTGATTAAAATGACCGAAATTTTGAGCTGGAGACAAACAGCTTATGTGTCCCTCATTATGGATGTATTTCATAATGAGTGATACATCTCTGTCGTTTCAATCAAGATACATAGTTTCTCTAAATGAAATTGGCAACACAAATATTCAATCTGCGCATTCATAAATTTGAAAACCCAAGAAAGAAATATTAATATAAGAGATGATATGATATGTATATATGAGAGGAGAAACAATAATTACAGGGTCATCGTTGAGAAGGCAAGCCATGTGAAAGACACCATGGCATCCTCGGATAACTGTGACTAAGCTCTGGTAATCAAGAATATCAGCTTTCACAATCTGCAGTCTCTCTTTCGCCCCTTCCAGTTCTCTCAGATGCTCATACTTGGCATCCTCTGTATTTCAATCTTGAAATAGTTAGAATCCTTTCGATCCAAACTAAACAGAGACTTAACACACAATTATGTCATTGAAAACAAAAAAACCAAGTGGCTATTACCAGGAGGTTCTGGGATGAACTCACAGTAAACCTAGTTATGGGTAAACCTAATCAAGATTATGATGGTAAAAGTAGTAAGTATAACCTACCGGGATTGCCACGAACTGTTCCTCTGACAGTATAGCCTTTACTGAGGAGTTTCTTGACCAGCCATGAGGCAATGAATCCCCCTGCTCCTGTCACACAGACAGTTTGATCTGATCTCATGGTTTTATTTCAGGCTGCAATTTGGAGGAAGCAATGAACTATAAATGCCTGAGTTGGGCTTCTCGTTCGAAGCTATCAGTTGAAATATGACAGATGAGGAGTCGTTAGAGGTGTGGGAAATGAAGGAGAGAGCTCACCCTTTTAAAGAACATGAAGGGGTGGGAAGATACTGAGAAAATACTGAAAAGGATAAAGCTCTGTGCAACCAACATGGTAGCTCACCTTACACTGGAAAGTCAAGGCTGCCACCTAAACGTGTTGTTGGGGCAGCCGACGCAGGCTGAGAAGTTGTTGAGGAATTACTTAAGAAATACAACATGAAAGCTGAAGAAGTGTGGCGAGGGCATGGAACAGTAAAATGAAAGCTGCTTCCATAAAGGAGGAGGATTATTGAAAGAATGAAAACGCAGATTCCTTCTACATGGGGAAAAATTGATACGAGGTTTTTTTTGTTAAAACAGAAACGTGTCAGTCAGCGATAAATTGAAACCATGGGTCTGGATTGACTTACTATTTTTAATACCGGGTACTTTCCGGATATTTTATCCTCACTCCTACACGCGGCCATTCACTTTTGATTTCCTTGGCTCCGGAGCAACAACCACAACTGAGTTGACTAATTATTAAAAAATAATTAGGCTCTTAAGGAAGAAAAGAGCTATTTATAGGAATAAAATAAATATCTGATTGCGTCTGGATTCTTTACCAATCTTGTACTCTCGATCGCCGCCGCGGATGGCGGAAGCTTACAACGGTCCCTCTTGTGTAGGGAGCGATACCTTCCACAGAGTTGACTGCGTCTCCATGAAATGAATCATTTGAAATTGAAATTGAAATTGAAATGTCAATCGTTGCAATTACTACCAATTTGTATTTTCTTTGTATTATGAAACTGGAATCTCATTCACTAATTCACTAAGTTACGTTACACTTTTTTTTTTTAATTATGAAGTTGGAATCTCATTTCTTGTATTGGATATATTTTTGGTGTTATAGTGATAATGTTTGATTCTAGCTTTTGTCTAGATTGCTCCAACAAGTTACTAATTCACCATAGTTTAGGGAAAAAAAAAAATTAGTCTTTGGGATATATGGGCTATTGGTAAGTCATAAGTTATTGGTATATGTGGCTTGAGGGAGGATTGTTGGATATACCCTTATGTTATTGTTGTGACTAGAAGGTCTAAGTCATAAATTATTGGTGTTGTTAGCTCTGCTACATATTGTTGGTATTTGAGGATCAGAAATAAGTGTGGTCCTTGGTCGTGCTCAAAGGAAGCCTATAATGGTTACTCTCACCTTTTTTTTTACCCTACTCATCCTCTTCTCATCTCCATTTCCCGTGCTTTTTGTTAAAAAATCATATAAAATGCCCTCGCTCTTAAGCCCCGAACGTTAAAGCCCATACCCTGTAAACCCATGCCCATACCACTGTGTGCCTTCACAAAACCTTAACTCGTAACCTCCACTGTCGATCTCCGTTTCCTGATATAACGACTCCTGTCGCAATAATTTACGTGATCAAATCATCGTCGTCCGATCATCTGCGCTACGATCGGACGGCATTCACTCTCCCCACATCCACAAAGTAACGGTGTGTTAACGCGCGATGGAGGGTGGTTTTCCCCTCTCCCCCACCGCCACGCATCACACTCTGAATGGGATCGCGCTCCATTGTCCTTTTACCACCTGACGATCAACAGCGGTGCAATCAAAACCGCTTACCGCTCAAACCCATATTCCCACCCATTAATGTCCTCATGTTTCCACTGCCCGACGACCATTTGATCTGCCCGCTAGAGATCCAACGGCCTACGATCATCCCGCTTCCGCCTCCTTCAATATCCCCGTTGACTCATCCCCGTCGTCTACCCTCCCGATCCAACGACCAGTCTAGCTCCTCCGTCTTGCTCGTACACTCGCCATGCAGTCCACGTCTCTTAATTGTTTCGTGCTTCCGAAGGACGAAGGTGATCAGTCTACCAGTACCTGGTGCATTTGCTCCTCAACAACCGCATTCAACAGACAGTATGGCCGAGAAGGAAAAGGATAGAGCTCGAGCAGATAACTACATTTAACAGTGATGGAGCTTCATCCTATACGGCACTCCAACTGCCCAAGATGATAGCAGAACACAGGAAAAATATTAGATTCATCCATTGCAGCAAGAAAACGCGCTCAGAAGCTCCATCAGGCAGCTAAATGCGATTGGTGGTCAATTATGACCCTTCCATACTTAGAATGGCCGAGTGCTTTTGTATTGAAACTCTATATATACCCAGAAACAAGATGTAATCAAGGTTGATGGTTGATGTTTTGATGTAAGGTTCAACTTCTGGAGACTATAACTATTTTGGCACTTGCAGCGTCTCGTCTTCATTTTCAGCTAATACAAGCTTATTTTGTTGTTAATTGCTCACTTTCCACTCTTCTTCTGTTCCAAGTTGTGCCTGATATGCTGTATTTCTGAGCTCTTGATGTTTAGCATTAGAGAAGTTGTCATCCTATCTCTATGTTAAAGTCTTGTGTGTATCAGTGAATGAGTTATTCAGGTTTCTTTTCACCTAGTGCCAGAGGGCTGTCATCCTGTTTGTGCATAGGGAATTATATTTGCATACTTCTTTACTGCTTGCATCCAGCCATCACATGGTCTTGTGCATCTCCTCGTGTGGTTAATATTCTCCATATTCACCCAATCCTTAAACTATGAGTAATTGGTGGTCTAAAGCCTTTTTTAGTCTCGGGGTGTTCACGCATGTCTGGAGTCAAGCAAAGTAGAAGTGGTTATCTAGCTTGAACAAGCATCATTCCCTCCATTCATCCATTTGCAACAATAAGTTGAATTTGTATGTTCCCAGGCATCTCCGAGCTACAACCTAGGAGAGTTTCTTGGGGTGATAATAGGTGTTATAGTGATAATGTTTGATTCTAGGTTTTGTCTAGATTGCTCCAACAAGTTACTAATTCACCATAGTTTAGGAAAAAACAATAGTCGTCGGGATATGTGGGCTACTGGTAAGTCATAAGTTATTGGTATATTTAGCTTGAGGGAGGATTGTTGGATATACCCTTATGTTAATGTTGCGACTAGAAGGTCTAAGTCATAAATTATTGGTATATACTACTTATGGGTGAGTTCTTGGATATACTCTTAGTGTTATAGTGGCAACGGAAAGGATTGGTTCTAGGCCTTGCCCAAATTACGCCAACTAGTTACCAATTCACCATAATTTAAAAAGGAAAAAGAAAAAATCATTGTCTTTAGCCCTAAAGTGATTCCACTCTGGTGGGTTGGGATATCTTTGCTCCTACTAAGTCATAAGTTATTGGAATTTATGGCTTGTATGTGGGCTATTGGATATACTCTTGGTGTTATAATGGCAATTGGAAGGTTTGATTGTGGGCCTTGTCTAGATTGCTCCAACTAGTTATCGACTTACCATGGTTTAAAATAAAAAAATCAATATCTTTTGCCCTAAAGTAGTGGATAAATTGGAGCTAAAAAAATTACTATGGAAAATAATTTGGTGGATGGATAGGTTCAATATTTGGTATCTAGTTCATCTTACATTGTATCAAAAGTATCAAAGGACCATGAGGGATTCAGTCAATGAACCTCTCATTGCATTCATGGCATACTAAACAATACCCCTAATTTCACTACATATTGGAAAATACCTTTACAAATCACATTATTTATAACCCCTTACTAATATCAACCCAATACACCTTTCCAATTTAAAAAACTCCTACTTTCACTAGATATTATAGGTATCTATTATTTTATTAACCTTTTTTATACCCCTTTATATCTTTCATTAACTTTTAGCTCAATTTTTTGTACATGTCAATATAAAAACCCTTTACCCCCTATTATCTACCCAATATGTTATGTCATTTTTTCTTCAATATATATCCCCCAATATGAACACATGTGGTATGGCCTTGCTCCCCCAGTGAAGCCCTCGTGCAAAGGACTACGAGGTGGTTTCCAAAGGGGATTAAATCACTTATGAGGTTGAGAACATAAAGGAAACTTCCTCAATAAACTAGTGTGAATCTCTTGCAAAGCAAATAGCATTGGAAGAGATAACAAACTTGGTGATCTTACACTTTAGCACAAGACTTGAAATTCTATCTATTTGTGACTGCATTCCTTTATGTGATCTTACTCTAGCAATTATTAAGTTTGAGGACAAACTTGTTTCTAATTTTTTAAACTTTAAAGGTCTTTTGGATTTTGGTGTTAATCATGAGGAAATTAAATCTGAGAATGGATAGGTTCTCATCTAGCCTTAAGAGATTAGAACATGAATGATTAGGTGGTTTTTTTATAACCATTCATACAAATCAATCGCAATATCTGAAGGGAAACCTATTGATTCCATGGGTAAGGAGGAACATGGAAATGAATTAGTGCCTAGATATTCCCTTAGAACTAAAAGAATAGAGGTACCTAATAATGAGTGGGGCATGGCATTTGGTTTGGCCATGTCTAAAGTGAGGGGAAGAAAGAGGAGTCTCAAAGTAAGGAAATCCAATCTCTCATTGGCACAAGAGAAACAAACTTGGAAGTTCAAGCTAGTAAAAAATTATCTATTGCGAAATTTTGTTAGAGCACTTACCAACCTTGGGGAGTGGATAAACAATTATAATTTTTTCACTAAACTATAGGGAGCTAGGCCACCCCTTAAAAAACCAAAGCATTAAAAGTTATACAAAGGGCCAATTGTCTAAAATTCTGTTACTATAGGAAATTACGAGGGAGTTTGATATAATTGGTACTGACATAAAAAAGATCCTTTTTGGGTGAGATTTCATTTCCTCTAACTCAAGGAGAAGATGGTTTAAGTTCAAGGTGTAAAACCAATTCTCTTTTATGAACTAATGCTTGGGCTTTTAACTTGGGTCTACGCATGATTTTTCATTCTCAAGATTGTAGAATGAAAGCCTTATAATTTTTCTTGTCTTATGAAAAGGAGGTTCATTCATGGGAAATACTTTTCAACTCTATGCAACTAGACCATGCCCATAATATTGTGGCAGAAGAAATGAATTTCTCCATATAGATGCCAAGATATGGGTGAGGTAGCTCAAGTGGACCCTTTATCAAACTTAATTTTATAAGGAAGATGGAAGGGATGGGTTTATTTGGTATAATGCTAGTGAAATCAAACCCACTTGGAGGAACAAGAGAGTAGGGTTTGAAAGGATTTCAAAAAGATAAGCCATGTTATTAATGAAAGGAGGCTTCCAAACTAATCATATGAGAATCAAGTAATAAGTTGGAATAGGGGATGAATCTGATCACTTCCCTACACTTTGGGACATGGTTTCTATGAGTGAAAAGCTACCTAGTCTCTTCAAGTTCGATGCAAAATGACCTGAAGATGACAACTTCGTAAACTTGGTGGAGGATAAATGCAATCCATTTGATGGGGATAGTAAAGAGTTTATAGTTATTCAACTTGTTGCAAATCTTAGGAGAGTAACAAACATAACTAAGAATTGGGCACATGAGAAAAGAATAAAAAGTGAAGAGGACATACTAGAGATTGAAAATCAACTGGAGGATCTATACTTTCAAGATTTAGCACGCTTCTCTAATGAGGATAACAAGAGTTTTAGTAATGCTATTGAGAAAAGGAAGAGATGTATACTATATGAGAAAGATGCGACTGGAGGTTCAAAGCAAAGCCTTATGGTTGAAAAAGGGTGATGTCAATACATTTTTTTCCATTAGTATGATAATCATAGGAAAAAATTCAATACTATATGATATGTGTAGGGCTTTGAAGGATCATTGGTCACTAGCTTTAATTATTTGTAAAGTGTTGGTTTTAACCACTTTAAGTGTATCTTTAAATAAGATGATAGGGTCTCTATTACAATGTTGAGGTGGTTATAGTGGCTACTTATTTTCCTAGTTTCATGTTAGGGGATGACTATGCTAGTTTGATAGAAGTTGTCTTGAAGGAAGAACTTGAGGTGGTTACATTTTTTTCAAAAGGATAAGAAACTTATACCAAATGGGTTTCCTATAACATTTTTCCTAGGTTTTTATGAAATATTGGATGGGGACCTACTAAGGGTAATAAAGAAATATAGGAAATTCAGTATGATTTTGGCACCTTTTAGTACCACCATATTGCTTTAGCTCCCATATTTCTTTAGTTCATATATAAAATAACATCAAAATTATTGAACAATGGTGGAGTAATTACTATCTAAAACAATACCATACCATCAATTTGCATTTCTAACTAGGAGGCAAATCCATAAGGCCATAGGGGTGGCCTAGGAAGTATTTCACTCCATTAAAGCTAGAAGAAACCCTATCATATTTGTTAAGGCTTATTTCAAAATTCCTACAATAGATTAAAGTAGCTTTAGTTAATGTTAGTGGTTATCCACGTAGATATCAATCTAAACATCACTAATTAGGTTATGAAGTTTATATTGACAATCAATTTCACAGTTTTAATCATTGGGCCACCCTCAGATTTCTTCAAGACATGGAGGGGGTTGATACATGGATTTCCTTTTTCCCATTTTCTCTTTCTCATAATGGTTAAATATTAAGAAAATAATTTTGAAGGCAAAGTCAACCAAAAATTTTATAGGGATCAAAGTTGATAGGACCTCAGACATCTCACACTTGTTATTCATTGATGACATGGTTTATTTGGTGATGGATATTTGAGGAGATGCACAAAATAATAAAGGAGATTATGGACCTCTATTATATGGTCATTGACATGGTCATAAATTTAGGAAAATCTACTATGTCATTTATGGGAATCATGAAAGAATACAAGGCATTCTTCATCCAAATGCTTCCTTTTTTACAATTCAAGTTGCAACTAAAGATAAAGTACCAAGGATTTCATATAAATCCTAATAGTTACATTAGATACAATTAGTGATGAATGATCTCCAAAGTGGAGAAAATATTGATCTTATGATTGTTAGGATATTCCGACACATAGGATATAGTTAAGTTCAACTTGGTCTAGTATAGAGTTAGGTAAAGTGTGTTTCTTTACCGTTGTACATTTTGTAACTTACAATCCGACAGTCACGATATGTAGTGATCCGACGGTTCACTCTCACCTCGGTATTACCGACACTTGATCCGTGGCTTGACACCCGATTGGTCCATGAGTTCTATTTAAAGCGCATGGAGGGTCATTGTTCGGGTAATCTGTGCATGAGAGAAGCTTATGTAAATTTTCATTCTTTGATTAATAAATTGCCTGTAGTACCCACATTGGGACAGGCCGTGGACTGTTTCCTTCCTTGCACTTTGAGGGTTTTAACCACGTTAAAAACACTGGTGTATTGATTTGAGATCTGGTTGTGAGCGGTGTCCTTTTGGTGTTCTTTCTGAGGAACTTACCCTGTAAATTCCTACATGGTATCAGAGCTATTTGAGGGCCGCGTCCGTTGGTGATCCAAATCTGAAGCCGGTAGAACTGCATGCGGCTGTCGTTTCCTAGATCTGCTGTTTCTGACTGCTTTCGGGCCGAGAGGACTGCTCTGTTGCGTTCGGAGCATCTGTTCCAGTGAGGAACCCCTTTCGTTTCACGCGAAAAGGTTTCCGATAGCCCTAGCTGCGTCATTTTTCAGATCGGGAGGTATACAGTGTTTTTTTTGCAGTTTACTGTTATTTTCTCTCTGCTTATTTTGGTCTCAGTTTATTTAGCCTTTTTTTTAACCGGATCTATACCTTTCATTTCTGCGTATGCTCTTTGCCCTGCGACTCTGTGCGATCTGGGCAAATCAGAAACAAAAAAGAAGGATTTTTCTCATGCGTATGCTCTTTTCCCTACACCTTAGTGTGATCTCGGAAAATCAGAAACATTGAGAAAAATATTTAGTTTTTCGGCTAAAGCTAACTTTGAGATTTTTTTTTTAAATTTCCAATTTTTTGGCTAAAGCTAACTTCGAGCCGCAAGGTTCGTTTTTCTTTGCATATTCGTGTTGGGTTTTGTGTTTTGTGTTTTGTAGGGAAAAAGAGCTTTCTCAAGGCAAGCACGCAAACCAAGCCCCCCCCCCCCCCCCCCCCCCTCTCTCTCTCTCTCTCTCAAATTTTTTGTATAGATCAATTGGTTCAAAGCTATTTTAAGAGAGTAGAGGTCTTGGGTTCAAGTCTCCATTTTTTGGGGGCGGATTTTTTTTCATTCCCGCACATTCGCGCACTTTGCCGGCAACGTCAACAATTTTTTTCAAAAAGCCATAACTTCTTCATCCGGAAGCCTTTTTCAGAGCCGTTTTTTTTAAAACCGCCTATTTTTTCGAGATCTATCCATTGGAACACTTACTTTTAGCATCTTCAGCTTCAGTTTTTTTTTAAAAATGGAAAGTCCATGCCAAGTCATTCTTGACAGCACTAACTACTTCCAATGGGTAGCCTACATGGAAGATTTACTTAGAAGTAAAGGTCTCTTCAGAATAGCCACAGACCAAGAGAAGAAACCAAAAGATGAAGACAAGGCTGCAAAATGGGAAAATAGACAAGATCAAGCACGTGGTTTGATAGGGATGTCTATTTCTCCTGATCTTAGATTCCACATTGCAGAACTTGAGACTCCTCATGAAGCATTAGAAAAACTCGCTAAAGTTTTTGGGATTAAAAATGAAATTAGAGCCCATCAACTTGAAAATGAGTTGCTTACTTTGGATCCTAATAATTTTTCTTGCATTGAAGATTTCTTGTCCAAATTCAAGACCCTTAGATATCTCTTGGAAGGTGTTAAAGTTAAGAAAGAAGATGGTAACCTTATTTATTCCATCCTTACTAAGTTGGGACCAGCCTACTCTGTATTTGTTTCCACTTTCCATTCTACAAGGGAAGCTTTCATTTGTCAAGGAAAAGACTACAAGGCCCCTTCCTTTGACTCCTTTTGTGATTCCTTAATAAGAGAACAAGAAAAACTCTTACACCTTGGTCTTCTTAATCTTGGAAACTCTTCCACGAAAGCGTTAGCCGCCCAGCAGCAACCAAATTCAAAGAATCCTAAGAAGTCATATCCTCAAAAGAATGGTCCTAAACCATCTCAGCCTCAAAATGAAAGATCATTTCAGCAAAATGATAAGACCAATAAAAACAAATGGAAGAAGACTGATAGACATTGTAACTTTTGTAATCGAGATGGCCACTTAGAATCTAAATGCTTTAAGAAGATGGAAGCCTTGGAAGCCGCAATGAAGAAACATAACATCCATGTGGAGCCTACTTCAACTTCAACTTCCGGAATGGCACTTTCTGCATGTCATTGTCAATCATCTCAGTCTGGTTATGCATTAAATGTATCTTCTTCTTCTTCTCATTCTCATGAGTGGCTCATTGATTCTGGAGCCTCTTGTCACATGGCCAAAAACCAAGCCATGTTTTCTTCTTTAAATGATTGTAACACCAAAAATATATATGTTGGTGATGATAGATCTCTTAATGTTGTAGGGACTGGAACTGTTCATCTAGACAATGGTCAGTTTAATGATGTATTATGTGTTCCAACCTTATCCTGCAACCTTCTATCTGTCTATCAGATAACTCATTCAGGTGAAGGTAAAATTGTTGAATTTTCACCTCATGATGTTGTAATCAAGGATCTAAAAGATCCTAAACAGATTCTAGCTACTGGTCTTGCTGATGATTCCAAAAGGTTGTATAAGTTTCACAACTTTGGGTCATCAAATCTTCCCTCAGTATTTGTTGCTCATAATGATGAAGTGAGCAAACTTTGGCATGAGCGATTTGGTCACTTAAACTATCGCTCCCTTCAGCATCTATGTAAAGAAAATATGGTGACAGGTCTTCCTATGGTATCTTGCAGAGATGGTGTTTGTTCCGGATGTGTACTCGGAAAACATCATCGGGACAGTTTTGACAAACGTGCCTCTTGGCACGCCTCAGCCCCTTTACAGCTTGTGCACAGTGATTTATGTGGTCCTCTTCCTGTTGCTTCATTCTCTGGCTGCAAGTACTTCTTAACTTTCATTGATGATTTCTCCAGACGCACTTGGGTATACTTCTTAAAACTCAAGAGCGAAGTATTTAACACCTTTTTGGCCTTCAAAGCCTTTGTTGAAAAACAATCTGGACATCAAATTCTTAAGCTAAGAACTGATAATGGTGGAGAATATGTTAAAAACACATTCATCAACTTTTGCACCGAAAATGGAATTCAAATGCAACATACTGTTCCATACACTCCACAACAAAATGGTGTAGCTGAAAGGAAAAATCGCACCTTAAAGGAAATGGCTAATTGTATGCTGCAATCTAAAGGACTCAGTCTTAGTTTTTGGGCCGAAGCAATTAATTGTGCAAATTATATAATCAATCGCACTCCTACTAAGGTTCTAGAGAATATCACTCCAGAAGAAGCTTGGAGTTCCATTAAACCAGATGTAAGTCACTTTCGTGTGTTTGGAAGTGAAGCATGGGCCCATATTCCAGATGAAAAGCATAAAGCTTTAGAACCTAAGAGTGAGAAATGTACTTTTGTTGGATATTCTGAAGATGTAAAAGGTTATAGACTTATTCCATTTAAGTCCAAAAATGTTATCATTAGAAGAGATGTAAAATTTGATGAAAATAAATCGGCCTGCGAGCCTAGTCCGGCGGATGTGCCACCTCTTCCTATCTCTTCTACTTTTGAAAACATTTCTTCTTCAGATGATGAAAGCGAGGATGATAATCCTCCCCCACCTTCTCAGGATCCTCAACTTCCAAGATGGGTCCGTGCTACTCGGGATGCAGCAGGTGATCTTGCCGGTGATCCTACAGATCAGCGACGTACACGTTCTCAGTTTGAAAGAGCCTCTTCTTTACTGGCTCAAGCTCCAGTAAATCATGATCCTGACACTTTTGCAGAAGCTTCAGGCCATCCACATTGGGAAGCAGCTATGAATGAAGAATATCATTCATTGATGACAAATGATACATGGGATCTTGTTCCTCTACCAAAGGGACGCAAACTTGTTAGATGTAAATGGGTTTACAGAACCAAGTATGGACCAGATGGGAAAGTTGATAAACATAAAGCTCGTCTCGTTGCTAAGGGCTTTTCACAGGTTGAAGGCATTGACTACACTGAAACCTTCTCCCCTGTTGCCAAAATGAACTCTATCCGCCTTGTTCTTTCCCTTGCTGCCTCTTTAAAATGGGAAGTCCATCAGATGGATGTTAAATCTGCCTTCTTGCATGGGGACTTGCAGGAAGAAATCTATATGGAACAACCCATTGGCTTCATACAAACAGACTCCAGCCTTGTTTGTCGACTTAAGAAATCCCTTTATGGCCTCAAGCAAGCTCCTCGGGCTTGGTATGCCAAAATGGATAGCTTTCTTTTAGAATCTGGCTTTTCTAGGTGTCATTCTGACAATACTGTCTACACCAAGAAAGTGGGCAACTCTCTTATCATCCTTGTTCTTTATGTTGATGATCTTATTCTTACTGGTAGTGATCCCAACCTTATAAACCATGTGAAGTCCAGCCTTAAAAAGAAATTTGAAATGACAGACTTAGGACACTTACACTATTTTCTCGGTCTTCAAGTCTTGCAATCCGCGGAGGGTATTTTCCTTTCCCAGTCCAAGTATGCTTGTGATATTCTTCGTCATTTTCACATGGAAGACTGTAAGCCAGCCCCTTCTCCCTTTCAGTCTGGAGTCAAACTTTCAGTCTCTTGTACTTCTCCTGAAGTTGATGCTACCTTATACCGTCAACTTGTCGAAAAACTCTTGTATTTAACCCATACTCGTCCTGATCTTTCCTTTGTTGTTGGCCTTGTTGCTCGTTTTATGCAAAACCCCCGTGAAAGTCATTGGAAAGCAGCTAAAAGAATACTTCGTTATGTTCGAGGTACAGTACAGTTTGGGATTCATTACAGTGCCAAAGCAGCTCCTCTGTTAGTTGGTTTCACTGATTCTGATTGGGCTGGTGACCCTGATGATCGGAAGTCTACTGCCGGTTATGTCTTCACTCTTGGTTCAGGACCTATTACATGGGCTTGTAAGAAACAGGCTGCCATTTCTCTTTCGTCAGCAGAAGCAGAGTATCGTGGTGCCGTGGAAGCTAGTAAGGAAGCCTTGTGGCTTCGTCAGATCCTATCAGAGTTTGGCTTTGAGCAGCAGCATCCAACCACACTTTGGTGTGATAATCAAAGTGCCATTCAGCTATGCAAAGATCCAGTCCAGCATCAGCGCAGCAAACACATTGAACTACACATGCACTTCATCAGAAAGCTCATTCATGACCATGTTCTTGAAGTGCAATATTGTCCAACAGATGATCAGGTTGCAGACATCTTCACAAAGGCTCTCACAGAGGCGAAGTTCACTAAACTTCGATATATGCTTGGAGTTCAGGAAGTTGTCACTAAGGGGGGATAGGCTCTAGTGCCTCCTTCCTTCTCCTATTGTGTCATATTTGTAAATCCTTCAATCCTATCCCAAGTTGTTCTTAAGGGGGGATGTTAGGATATTCCGACACATAGGATATAGTTAAGTTCAACTTGGTCTAGTATAGAGTTAGGTTAGAGTTAGGTAAAGTGTGTTTCTTTACCGTTGTACATTTTGTAACTTACAATCCGACGGTCACGATATGTAGTGATCCGACGGTTCACTCTCACCTTGGTATTACCGACACTTGATTCATGGCTTGACACCCGATTGGTCCATGAGTTCTATTTAAAGCGCATGGAGGGTCATTGTTCGGGTAATCTGTGCATGAGAGAAGCTTATGTAAATTTTCATTCTTTGATTAATAAATTGCCTATAGTACCCACGTTGGGATAGGCCGTGGACTGTTTCCCTCCTTGCACTTTGAGGGTTTTAACCACGTCAAAAATACTGGTGTATTGATTTGAGATCTGGTTGTGAGCGGTGTCCTTTTGGTGTTCTTTCTGAGGAACTTACCCTGTAAATTCCTACAATGATGCAATAGGTGGTTATCAAGGTGGGGTGTTAATTTTTCAATGTTCTAATCTTAATACAATCATTTATCCCAAATCTTCTTCAATTAGCAATCAATTATCCAATAAATTCTATCTTCCATCAATCAATAAGCAATTGTAGATAGAAAAATAATTCCAATGCATAATATAAGACAACCAAGAGAAATAACAGGAGATATAAGATTTGGTCAAAGACCAAGGAAAAACCCCACAAGGGGGAAAACACTTTCAAAATTCTTTTTTTATTAGATTGTCATCAAATTTCTAGTAAAGAGATATAATGTTCTGATTCATCAATGAATATTCAAATTCAAATATTTGACTTGTCTAATTTAAAAAGTCAATTTTGATCTAAAGACAATTTCTATAATTTTTGGTCTAAGTCAACAATAGTCAAAGATGCTCTAACCAATAAATGTTCAATAGTCAAATCAGCTCCAAATAAACTTGGTCAACAGTCAAAATATTTTTCCTTCCTAGTTGGTCAAAGATTAGTCAAAACAATATGAAAAAACTCGGTCAAAGGAGAGAAAGTTTTTGCTATCGAACTTCAGTCAACATGCATTCAGTAAACCCAAGTCAAACTACTTGAAAAATTTTGCTGCTTTGCCCAAAGAATTCGGCCACCCAAAATCAAAATTTTCAAATTCAAACGAAGTCAAAACCTTTAGTCAAAATTGGTCAACAACTACTCAAACTATCTCAAATCGAGAAGTCAACATAGAAATCATAACTAGCCTCCTTCCCTTTGCATGTGTCAGCTTGGACCTCCAATTGTAGACCTGTATGCACCAATTAAGAGAAGAGAGGTGCTCCAAAGTGATATGACATGTGGTGTATTTATTTGCACCTTAGGAGGCCGAATTAACTTGTTGAGGAGAACTTGTACTTTTGTGTACTTGTGGGTTTCACTTTAAAAAATATTTTTTCCCTTGACCAAATTAAATTCTTCAAAGGGCTAGGAGGGGTCTTTCTTGATGAGGAAGGCTTTGCATCGGAGGGATTTTATCCTTGAGCTGCCAAATTAACACTCCCTCTTAGTTAGGGAGAAATATATGACTGTATTATGAATCTCATCTCAGAAATCTCATCATCATGATCACTCAACCAAGTCATATCTCACCTCTATTCATCTCTTCTCATCCGTTGAACATTCTCAAATCTAAAGAAGGAGAATCATCATTATAGGGGAACTCAAGCTACCACCCTATATCCGAGGGAAATATGGAGGATAACCCAACTTCTCATGAAAGACAAGGATCATAAATCCTATTTCCTATTGACCTTCTCACCTTGACCCTCAAGAATCAAGTTGTTATATACCTAGGGGAATAATATGGGGTACAAAGGGAGGTACCCAAGGAAATAATGTAATAATGGGATGGGCCATAGTAATAAATAAGGTGGTTAACCCGTATCATGTAAGGGACCACAAGTAGTTAGTAATAATGTAATGCCCCATGGTATTAGATAGATGGTATTGAGGGAACCATGGTAATGACCCATGGTATTGTATGTATGAGGCCTATATAGAGGCTAGAGACTCCACATTGAGAGGTGTCAAGGATTATTGTATGAATAGGCATATGGCTTGTGGAGTGTTCTCCTTCCTTAAGGAGTGAATGTATGGTGTTGCCCTACCTTAAGGGTTTGATCAATAAAGAAGCATTTATATATATATATATATATATATATATATATATATATATATATTTATATATATATATTTATATCTTGTTATTTTTGGTGATTATTTGCAGTTATTGGGTATATTGGTATGTTTTCATATATTTGCAGGTCAGATATATAACAAGTGGTATCAGAGCACTTTCTTGGGCAAAAGTGGAGAATTTTTTTTTTTTTTTTTTTTGCAGGAACTTTCTAGGGTGGCAAGTTTACAAATTAGATCTGTACATTTTGGGGAAAAATCTATAGAATCTAATTGCAGATTTGAATTTTTGGGAAAAAAATACTCAATTTCAAAAAAAAAAAAAAAATCAGCTAAATCGAAGTCCAGATGAAGGAGATATCGCTAATATAAAAATCAGTGGTGTTGTAGACAATTTTTCAGGGTAGCGAGTTTGCGGTGCAGATATGGACGTCATAGTGCGAGATCTGCATAATCTAATTGCAGATCTGGATTCTTCGTGAAAAATTACCTGATTTCAAAAAAACATTCAGTCGAATCAGAGTCCGGATGAGGGAGATATCGCTGATTTAAAATCAGCTATTTTTCAGCAATTTTTGGTGACGACGAGAGAGTTGCAGTGCCGATCTGAAATTCCAGTGCCTAGATTGAAATTTCTATCACATGGGCAGATGCAGAATGACTATTCTATTTCCGAAAATAGGTTATAATAGGGATTCTGAGTAATATTGACTAAACTGTGGCAATTTCAAATTTTCGCCAAGTAAGTGAATTTTTTTTTTTTTAATTGTGACTCCATATTTTACAAGAAAAGATAATGGTCCTACTATTGAAGAACATATAAAAATACAAAAGTCATTATGGCCAGAACATTGGAAATTTTGGGTAGTGACTAAATTTAAAGATGAGACAGCCACATGGTGGGAATTACTTAACCAAAAGAAGTGTTCCAACTTTCCCGATGAAGAATTTGAAAATTTTCTTTTATACAGATGGTCTCATGCCAGAAAACAAGATAATGAGAAACATGTGAGGTTATTTCCTATGGGTATCTCCTTATTGCAGGTTCATGGATTGATTCAGAAGAAGAAGATCATTGTGTCTATAAATCCTAGCTGCAAACATAATTTTATCAATGTTAATTTGGCAAAAAAATTGCAAGTTCCAGCCAAACACATTGAAAACACACAGGTTGATGATGAGGATGTTCACATTTATAAGGATTTGAAGCTTTCTATGGATAAGTATGTGTTGCATGGTGACTTTTATACTTCAGATATGGATAACATCGATGTCGTTTTGGGATATCCTTGGATGGAATTCGTGGGTAATATCAATATTAATGTGCAGAAAAAATTCCTGAAGATCTGGTATAAAAAGAAGAAAATTACGTTACAGGATATTTCCATCAATAAACAAGTAGAGTCCAAGGAGCCTGAAGTAGAAGATTTTCCAGGGACTGACATATCAGATGATGAGCCATTGATGATCAAAAATCAAACACAAACAGAGGCTAAAGCAGAAAAGGATACAGGTGTTGATACATCAGATGAGGGCTCAGTGGTTGAAGTAATATTGGAAGATAAGACACCACAACAGGCACCACAACATGCACCAAATAACAGTTAGTTTCCAGTAAGGGGTGAATTAAAGAAAAAGACATCGTGGGTTAAAAATTCAACATATCATCACCCACATCACCCCGCAAGACAACAACCAACAAGATGGCAACCAATTAGCCATAAGGACAACAACCCTTGCATGACAGATAGAGAGGAGTGAAGATCCACCTACTACACATCAACACAGAAGAGCTGCCACGATCAACTTCCATCTCAAGCGAGCGAGGCACTAGCGAGATAGAGGGTTCACCTTTCTCTTGGATGGCTAGATGCATGTGCATGGTACCAGTGGACTACTCTTTTGAGTAGATATTATTATTTGTGTTCTTCCCATGTTTCGAGGACGAAACATGCTAAGGGGAGCAGAATGTTATATACCTAGGGGGGATAATATGGGGTACAAAGGGAGGTACCCAAGGGAATAATATAATAATGGGATGGGCCATAGTAATAAATAAGGTGGTTAACTCATATCATGTAAGGGACCATAAGTAGTTAGTAATAATGTAATGGGCCCATGGTATTAGAGAGATGGTATTGAGGGAACCATGGTAATGACCCATGGTATTGTCTGTATGAGGCCTATATAGAGGCTAGACACTCCACATTGAGAGGTGTCAAGGATTATTGTATGAATAGGCATATGGCTTGTGGAGTGTTCTCCTTCCTTAAGGAGTGAATGTATGGTGTTGCCCCACCTTAAGGGTTTGATCAATAAAGAAGCATTTATATATATTCAGATCTTGTTATTTTTGGTGATTATTTGCAGTTATTGAATAGATTGGTATGTTTTCATATATTTGTTATAGATCTAACCTGAAAATATATGATAATAGAAATAAACCCAAGAATAATAAAATCTGAATATATATAAATGCTTCTTTATTGATCAAACCCTTAAGGTAGGGCAACACCATACATTCACTCCTTAAGGAAGGAGAACATTCCACAAGCCATATATGCCTGTTCATACAATAATCCTTAACACCTCTCAATGTGGAGTCTCTAGCCTCTATATAGGCCTCATACATACAATACCATGGGTCATTACCATAGTTCCCTCAATACCACCTATCTAATACCATGGGTCCATTACATGATTACTAACTACTTGTGGTCCCTTATATGATACGGATTAACCACCTTATTTATTACTATGGCCCATCCCATCATTACATTATTCCCTTGGGTACCTCCCTTTGTACCCCATATTATCCCCCTTAGGTATATAACACAAGTAGTAGAATGAGCTACATCCTTTCACTTGGGGAGGATACCCAACTTACCAAAGGTAAGGATAACAAACTTCCAATTCTCTCCTTAGCCATTGGCCAGATGGATGGCAATCCCAACAAGCCTAGCTTGTGGGTAGGATGCACATTCGAGTATACTTTGTCAAGTCTCAAACAAATGGTAGGGGAGGATAGCCCAACTTGTCATAAGTGAAAATAATCAAATACAACCTATAGTGACAATGAGCAGGATATCCCAACTTGCCATAAGTGGAAAGGATAAAAAATACTATTGTGTAGACATCCCTCAACCCTAGGATATCTCATGGCTGAATTCCTCACCCTTGGAGCTCAGAAAGGGCGGAAGAGCATAGATCAGTGTCCTTGATCAGCTAGTGATCCAGGTGGATATTGGTGGCCACCTGCCAAGTCCACCTGGACCCCCACCATTGTCTTTCTCAGCATTTTCAGTTTCCTTAATTGTAGCACAACTTACTATTTTTAGCAGTTTTTCGGGTCCTGAACTTCCGGAGCCGTTTTGAGGCCCATTCCAACAATGATAGTGCTCAGATAGATCTTTCTAATGAGCTATTGTACGTGTCAAACGGAGATCATATGCCAAAGTTACGACCCCGGGAAGTTGATGTACCAATTTACCCCCAAACGGGGCCCACAGTTTGGCGTTTCATCTCCTAGGGTTAGGTTTTGGAATGTTAAGGGTTTTCCATTGTTTCTCAACAATAAATAGGCCTTCGAGCCTCATTGTAACACAGTTCAGAGGCATGTAGCCATCACATCTCTTCTCAGAGATAAGCTACCATCGCCCTAGCTGGTTGATTTCCATTTCTGGTTGTAAGCATATTTCAGTATTTTTCCATTAATGAAATGAAGTATTATTTCCGCTGCATCTTTGTGTATATGGTTATCTCTGTAATTTATTGCGTTCCTGTTTAAATCTGGATCAGTGGTATCAGAGCGGTCTGCTTTTTCTCTGTTTTTCTTTGCATGTCCCCAACAAGGTCGGGATATAAGGAGTTAGGGCTTGAACTGGTTGAACCTTTGCAAGACCAGCCTCGCAAATCCCGACAGCCTCCCATGGCGGACGAGAAGAAAGACGAGGGGGCAGGAGATCCCATCAAAATCTTGCTCGAAGAAGCCCTCGAGCGACAACGGAATGCGATGATGGACAGCTTTGCCCAGATCCTTCAGCGGCTACCCAGAAGCAACGCATCGGCTTCCAACAGCTACTCTGGAAATGCCACACCCTTTAAGGTACAAGTTAATTTTGAAATCCCCATATTCGAGGGTCAGATAGACGCAGATGCCGTAGATAAATGGTTAAATCTGCTAGAGGGTTATTTTTCTGTTCATGAATTTTCGAGTCGGGAAAAGATTGTTTTTGCTCTTCTCAAAGCAGCCCCCCACGTCAAGGATTGGTGGGAAACCTACGGTGAGCAGACTTAGGATGAAAGTACTGGCTCACTATTTTCAGCCGCACCCACCTGGGATTCGTTCCGGGATGCCATCAAGGAGCAGTACTACCCTGTCGGAAGCTATGAGGATGAATACATAAAGTGGACCACGCTGCGGCAGGGAAGGGACCAGGATGTGTCGGAGTTCACCAATCTTTTCCATACCCTTCGCACAAAGTTGGGTATCAAGGATTCAGAGCAACATTTGATACTCAAATACCGTGGCTGCCTGCACAAGTACATCTAGGAAGAAATACAATTCCTAAACATCCCCTCGCTCGGCGCAGCATACTGATATGCCGTCAAGGTCGAGCAGAAGTTTAAACAGAAGAAGCGAGACTTTGGATCTGTGAATCCAAAGCAAGGGAAAGGTGCCCCTAAACCACAGAACAAAGGACAAAGCCAAGGCGGGACAGCCCAAGACAACCAGCTGAAGCCGCAAGCAAAGAACAGCGTCGCGAAGCCGAGAAAGGACACTGGAAAATGGTGCGAGTTCCATAAGAGCTCCACTCACAACACAAGTGAGTGTTGGGCCAAGCAACTGGTGGCTGAGCTAAAGGTTTCAGAATCAGATGCATGTTCCGACTCTGAGTCAGAACCCGATAAGGGGTATGAAAAAGGGAAGCAGATCATTGATGCGGATCCCAGCGCCACTGTTGCTACCACAAAGATCCAGAAAAATGAACCCGAAGATCCAGAGGAGGAGGAGCGTCTCTTCCACTCCCAGATGTGGGTAAAGGGCTCCCCGATACAATTCATTGTTGATAGCGGGAGTCAAAAGAACCTCATTTCGGCAGAGGTCGTGAAGCGGTTGGGCTTACCGACCACAGCACATCCACAACCATACACCATTGGGTGGCTTCACCAAGGACGAGATCTTCGCGTGAGCCAGCAGTGTCGCCTTCCATACAACATCAAGCCCTTCACGAATGAGGTATTGTGTGACATTGCTCCTATTGAAGTTTGTGATGTATTACTAGGACAACCATACTTGTGGAAGCGACATGCTGTATATGAATCAAGGCCTCAACCTGTTATTATTACATTGGGAAATAAGTTGTTCAGGATACTAGAGGTAGCACCACCTGCCGCCATCTCTTTGATTACTGCAAAACAATGCAGTAAGATCATTTCCAAAACCAGGAAATTTGTTTTCCTGATGATACGCCCTCAAGGAAATATGAAGATAGTGGTCGCGGCCTCCAAACGGGGCCCCTCCGCACGACAACTACAGATGGACAAGGTTGTGGAGGAGTACGAGGACATCTTCACCTCCCCGACAGGGGTTCCTCTGCACTGTCAAGTCAAGCACTCCATCGATCTGACACCAGGTGCGCCGCTACCCAATGGACCAATTTATCGGCGCTCCGTTCTGGAGAACGATGAAATCAAGAGGCAGATTGAGGAGCTCCTGCAGAAAGGTCACATCCGTCCGAGTTCATCGCCCTATGGGAGCCCGATCGTGTTGGTACAGAAGAAGGATGGGACGTGGAGACTCTGTATTGACTATCGGGCGCTGAACAAGATCACTGTCCGTAATAGGTACCCGATCCCGCGGATTGATGACCTCCTAGACCAACTAAAGGGGGGAAAATATTTCAGCAAGATCGATCTGAAGTCAAGATATCACCAGGTACCAATCGAACCCTCCGATGTGTGGAAGACTGCCTTCAAATCCAAGGAGGGCCTCTTCGAATGGTTGGTCATGCCTTTCGGATTGACGAATGCTCCTGCAACCTTTATGAGGCTAATGGATGACATCTTGCGGCCATTCACCAACTCCTTTGTAGTAGTATACTTGGATGACATTTTGATCTTCAGCCAGAGTTGGGAAGAGCACCTCCAGCACATCCGACAGGTTCTCCAAACACTGCGGCAACACAAGTTATGTGCCAATTTGGAGAAATGCACTTTTGGCATGACCCAGGTTCAGTATCTGGGATACATCATTGATGAACAGGGGGTGCATGTCGATCCGGCCAAGATTCAAGTCATTCGAGATTGGCCCTCTCCAACCACTCTAACAGAGCTCCGCAGCTTTCTAGGTCTTGCCAACTTCTACCGCAGGTTTGTGTTGGGGTTTTCTCATATTTCTTGGCCCTTGAGTCAAGTCACCAAGGGCGGGGCGAAAGCACAATTATTTTGGTCTGAATCTCAACAGAAGGCATTCAGGGAATTGAAGGATCGCCTCTGCACGGCACCAGTGCTCGCGTTACCAGATTTACAACAACCATTTGAGGTCGAGACAGATGCCTCTGACTATGCTATTGGGGCAGTCCTTACTCAACATGGACATCCAGTGGCATATCACAGTGAAACACTTTCAGACACAGTCCGGAAGTACCCCACTTATGATAAAGAGATGTATTCCATTGTACAGGCCTGCCAACAATGGAAGCATTACATTTTGGGGAAGGAAACGGTCATCCACACAGACCACCGACCTCTGCAGTTCATACAGACCCAAGGGAAATTGCAGAATGATCGCTGTTGGGCTAATTTATTGACTAAATTAACACAAGTATTTAATTATCAATCCGGGTTTGTAAAACTTGGAGGCAAATCCACTGTATATGGACATCAGATATAATCAAGCTTAGAAGATAAAATTTGAAGATTTAAAGAAGTACATATTACAAATATAAACCTATTTTAACAATTTCTAATTCACTTATGTAATATATGAGGGAAGAGGCTCCTAACTTAGGAGAACCAGGTTGTGCTTCCTTACAATACTACATTCATGAAGATAAATCTAAGAGCACTAATTAACAATGGCTTATGATGCAGAAGATGTAAAAGAAGAGGCTCCTAACTAAGGAGGTCCAGATTGTCCTTCTTCACAATCCTACTATATCACAATCACCATTGCTTCAAACCAGAAATGCATAAATAACTTCAAATAAGAAATGGAGAATGAAATTCAGTTTTAGTTCAAGATCAAATAGAAGGAGAATTTAACTTAAATTCTTGTGTGTTCCTTCATATGTAGATTAGAATTAAACCAATATTCATTCAGCAATCATCACACATCTAAATACATTTGAAACAAAAACTAGTCTATGAAAACTATGAAAATTGAACCAAGAAGTGTACTTAGCTTGGTGTGGGGGCCCTCCACCCTTGCTTTGCACACTTGAAGAAATCTCAGCTACAACAGCTTTAGTAGATCAACCAAGCATGAACAACAAATTGGAATGAAACAAGTTCTTCAAATTAGCTCCCAACTCCAATTATACAAAAGTTACATACAAATTCCATTACAAAAGCCATCAAAGTCTTGGCTTTAAATAGAGGTTTAATGAAACAAACTGATCTATATTATCTCTAACACTCATATCCACCTATCTAAGTCGAACTCATCCAATCCATCCCAAGAAATATGGTCAATCCCATAAAATCTCAAAACTGCCCTATTTCCTAGGGATTTTCTGGTGACTAGTCATGTTTGACCAGCCTTGACCGGGCCTAATAAAGCTTGTTCTGGCCGAACCAAGTGGAGTTAGCTTAGTCCTAGTTCCCAAGTTGTCCATCCATGCATCAAACTCGAGCCCAAGTGTCCTGCAAATAGGTCATCCACATAGCTATTACGGGAATTTCTGATTCAGTCCAAAATTGCACTTGAAACTCAATTTTCATAAAAACTTCTAGAAATTGCAAAATTAAAATTAAACACCTGAATATGCATAAAATACATCAAAATGAGATGGATGTGATGGAAAATGGATGGAAAATATAAGAATTAAGTAGGTTTCCCTAAGAAAAAATAGACCAAAACTGAGGCCCAACATCTCTCCCTTGCTGATCTTCAAGCATGTCCTCATTCTTGCCTTTGTCTCATTGATCTTCTGCCTCTGTATGCTGACCTCCCTTGCTGTTCTACCAATGGCTATGTCCCTTGAAGATTTCTCTTGAGCTACCTGTAAAAGGATATCTATGCTTTCATATACTTCTTCTCTTTTCTTGTGGATGACTTTCTTTACCAATATATCATTCTGGATGAGCGGCTTTAGAGAAGACAACAAATAAAATGAATTTTGCAATACATTCTTGCATAGGATCAATGTCCCTCTCAAATCAACAATTTTGCTCAAAGCATCCAATATCCAGTTTCCCTTACATCTCATTAAAAGAAGCAATTTTTTTATGTCTAGGCATTCACTCTCAATTTAGCCACTGATTTACCCATGCAATCTGCAAAATATGGGTTGGAAGAACCATAAAAATATCCCAAATAAAAATGAATTTGAGAAAACTGTTCACGTGGAGTCTAACTAGGCTCGTTTTGAGGAAAACCCATGTTTTCGTTTTTCAAATTTCATTTTCATTTGCCCAGAAAAAGCAACGAAAAATAGTAGCTTCTCAAAATTGAAATGCATTCTGAGATTGAATGATCATTCAATTTGCAATCAATTTTTTCTTCAAAATTTTCTCCAGTATCCTGCTTACCTATTTCTGATTCTCTTTTAAAACAATTAAATTGCAAGCCTGTTTGATTTCTATGTCACGGCAACAACAAGTCACTGCTTTTTTTAAATCATTACCCTTTGTAGAAAAAAACAAACACCTCTTGTAAAAAAACTGAGTTCTGCTTTGAAATGGAAATACAAAAGAAAAATATCTTAATGTAATCTCAAGATATTGTTCTTCTGCTCCTTGTATAATTCACCATGCAAGCCAAGATTCAATAACTAATCTTCAACACTGTGCTAATCATTATAAAGAAACTTGTTGCTCACTGTTCAATGGTTTGTATCAACCCCTGCACTGTTTTATTTAATCAATGTTATTTTGGCTCTGCGCACTCACATATAAACTCAAATCTTCAAACAATCAGCGCATTTCCTACAAAAGACTCAAATAACACGGCCTCTTACAACCCCTGCAGTAATCAAAATTCACAATATTCATTTTTTTTGTTACACATTACAGTCCTTCCTTAAGCAAAATCGTGCAATATATATCTGTGTGTAACAATTGGAAAAAAAAAAAATGCATCGGCCATACAATCCTTATGTCATGAAACAGCACCTAAAAACGCATCCTCAGCTCTTAAACAATAATGCTCTGCCTCCTCTGCTATACAAGGTCATTGTTTACAAAATCTTTGGTTCGACTGTGCCAAATACGCACATGATCCCACAGAGATGTGAATGACGTGTTTTGCATGTGAAATATGGTGGAAATACCGCATAGTTTTGCATAATTTTCGTGCCGTGATTTATGTAACTACACCGGTGAATCATGTTGCCTTATCACATAGCCGTTTATTCATTAATACTGTTGTTCATCTAACCCTTGTATTTATTAACTTCTGGAATCAATGGTGTAGTTTTGGCGTTTACCTGGCTATTGGCAAGTTCTGAGGATTGTTAAATGGCGCTCCAAATCCCTGTATCATCGTTTTGCTGACTGCGTTATCCCGAGATTCTGGCAACCACATGGCTGTATTTCATATCATTTCTCACTTATTTGTTGACTGCCTCTTCTGCGCAATTCTTGGAGTTTGTTGGAGTGCTTTAACCACTCGGCGAACAGAAATTTCAGTTTTTAACTCATGTTAAAACCGATGCCTCTTCTCCTATTTCTTTCGCTGCTCCAGCTTATTCAATTATAGTTCCAGGCCTTTTTTACTTAGCATTTCTCCCTACGTTTTTTATGGCTCTGGCTTATTCACACGGTGAAAGGATCAATTATGGAAAATAACATTACAGAGTTTTTTTTAAACAATGTAGTTTGACTTTTTTTATTTTTCAAAGTCATTTCCTGTTCTGCGTACCTGTAGCTGCCATGGTTGCATCCTTCCTGTGGCCACGTTGCATAATAGCTGAGAGAGTGTGTTCTGCATAGCTGTAGCTTTGTTAAAACGCACAGGGTTTTTTAAAATGTTTTTACCTTTTCACTGTTTGGTTGTGCTCTGACCGGAATGCAACGTGGTTTTTTCTTTGCTGTTTCAAAAACGTTTTTACTATTCACTGTCCTATTGACTGTCACTGTAGCTCTATTAAAACGTTTTACTTCCCTCAACTATTGGCCAATGGCATCTACCATTCTCTCAATGGCTGTGATGGCAATAAATTTACGGTTCTGAGCTTCAACAATGGCAGAGCTCTTCTTTGCTGAACGCACAGGGTTTATTTCTCTGTTGTTTTAACTGTTTCACTTATTTGGTTACTGTCCTTTTGGTTGGTATGCCGTGCATAACCATTGAACTGCTGAATGGAGCTGTTTATACCGTGTTGTTGCCACCATCCGGTTTATTATTTGCATTCATATTTGAAGCCATCCTTCTATCTTGTTGTAGCTGTTATATATACATCACCTTAATACCATGTCAATTGCATGATTCATCATTCTTCACGTTCCACTTTTTCTATTATATGAACCATACACCTCATCGTATTACCATATACTTGCCTTTACACCATTGTATCATATTGCATCTCATGCACTATGATATGTTTAATACGTTAATCATTTCGATTTTGTATTTTCATTCAAAATGTGCATATGATGTTGTATTACCTTTCTCACTTCCTTTCAAAAATGTGCATATATTTCCTTTTGAAATATTGCATTTCTTATTTCCTTTGCACATGTATTTGAAATATTTCTCATATTACTCATAATCTAAAGTTGTGTCTGCACATGTATTGCCTTTTCATAGGTTTATTTTGTATGTTTTCTCATAATGCGCACATTACATATGTTTGGTAATATATTTCTTTAATTTTAAAATGACCATTTAGGTCATATTTAAAATTACTTCCATGGGACTAATGCTTGCCTTGTTTGTGCAGGTTCAACTTATTGCATCCTTTTTAATCCTTTCTGCTTAGAGGAAAAATACTTAGGGTTAGGGTTATGAAATGGATATGGAATATATGAAGGGAATGTAGAATTATAAGGATAATGGCATATTAGGGTTATGGAATGAAAAATATGTACATATGTACATTGGGCATAAAAGAATGGATATAGGATGAAGGTAAATGTAATGAATATAAAATATGCATTCAGGTATTAACTCAATTTTAACAAAGTCTAAAAATTTCTACAAAAATTTGAATTTACAAGAGCAAAATTTTGTACTTACGATTCTTGTACTTCCCTGTAGTATTGGATGAATGTTGTTGTTCTTTAACAATATTGGATGAAGTTGTCGTGATCAAATAGCATAGATAGATAGAAACATAGAGCTTATTTATGCTTCATGTTCTAGCATCCTTCATTGATTCTAGTCCATTGCTTGTTGATGTCGTTCAGGTCCCTTTGCAATTGTTTCTTAATAACTCAGGTCCCTTCTGTCATGTACATTTTTATGCAATATATACATGTTTTTGCTAACATTTCAGGTCCCTCTGTAATTGATTTCAAAAATATTTCAGGTCCCAACTGCCAACAATACAAGTTCCGTCGTCAATTCAGTTGCACAACTAAGTTTCTTTTTGTGAACCTTCCCCCTTGCTGATGGGAAGACTTGTCCTCAAGTCTTGTTTATTTTGGAGGATGATTCCTGCAAACTCAAATTGAAGAAATGGTAAAACAAAATAGAGAATTCATATTGGCCAAACAAGTTGGTTTTTCGATATGAATTCGAGTTTGTATTGTGCCACTTTCGTGGATTTTCACAACCAAACTCCTTTATTATTTTTTATCTTTTTCTATATATTTTTTTCTTTTCTGAATGGAGGTGGGGTGTAATGGAGTAGGGAAGTATGAAAAGCTTATGAAAATAGGTTATATCGAAGTCATGATGTAGTAGTAAGTCTGGACTTCAACATGCTTGGTCATGGAGCTTAACATACAGTATGGATGATGAACAATATGAATTCAATATGAAAGGCTTCTTTGAAGATTGATGTGACTTGACATAGTACTGAACTTGACTGATTCTTCTAATGATTGTCTTCATGTCTTTTTGCCTTGATCTCGATCATGTTGTAGGGTTTGGTGGTGCTGTTGGTCAACATTGAAGAGCAAGCTTCAAGAGTTTGAGTTTCATTGAATGAACTCAACATCAGGTGTATCTTCACTTTTCTTTGACTTGAACATTTGTATTCATATTCTGAAATATGAATTTGATTTGGAAAATTACTTCATCTATGGAGTTCACTCCTTCATTCTTCCTATGACCTGCAAAAACATAGCACTTGCCTGCAATACAACATTAAATGATGGAGGAAGAGAGGTGTATAGTCTCTCTTCTTCCAATAAACATGTAAATCATTACAAGCATTGCTTAGAAAACAAGTCCAAATATGATAGACAAACATAATGCATTTATTTACCCCTTTGAGGAATGGTGGCCAGCCTAGACCTCCTAGCGGTATTTTGTTTACAAAATATTTGTTTGATATCCTATTGTTATAGACAATTTTGTGCCTTACAGCAACAGGCATGAATTGTCAATAATCCAAGGGATCCAAAGTTCCCTAAACATGATGTTCCTACCCCTAGAGGAACAAGGTCAGCAAACCAACAGCTCTCAGATCAGTTCTCCACCTGAAATTACTCAAAAACAAGCAATCCTGAAATCAAAGCAGGTGCTCCACTAGGCTTCTGCGCTGAAACTCAGATCCTCCATGGTGTACCTGCGTTGCAAAGCAAGTGGAACAAAGGCCACCTGCGCTGAGCGAGATGGGACAAGTGGCACACTGAGTCATTGCTCCAAAAATGACACTTGGATCAGGGATTTCGCCTTGTGATGAGTCAGAGGCTCTGTTTCTCCAAGTGGAAGCAAGGTTCTCCAAGTGGACTCAAGAACTGAAGATCAACTAAAGATTAATTGAAGAGAGAGAGGACACAAGGCAGCTACACATCAGTTGCAAGCTGACTCATCCTTTCTCAATTCATCTATATATTGAGCTCTCTCCTATGAGCTCAGGAGGCTGGAATTTTGTGCAAGGTAATGCTATGTTGTTGGTTTCACTATAGAGCTATTGGGTGATTGCTTGAGGGAGGTGAAGAGGAGAAATTCTTTCTGCTGGGAGGTGTTGCTGGATTAGGACCTTCAATGGTTGTAACACTCTCAGAACCTTTACTTCTTCATTAATAAAAGCTATTGAGGTTCTTCTATATGCATTTGTTCCAATGATGTTTTGTGATAATTGTATATTTGGTTTATGCTAATCCGTGAATCAGTTATGATTGCATGCCTCTTGTAGTCTCCTTCTTTGTCATTTTGCAGGATCTCATTGTAGCTGGGCCGGCAAAAGAGCAAAGAGCTGGGAGCAAGCGGCCATAGAGAAGAGTTTGGATTCGACATTAAGCGCAAGGCAACGGTTAGTGCATTTATCCACTCTCTTTTGCTTTCATAAAGAAGTGAACCTTAAGTAGTTTTCTTTACAGTTGTTGCTGAGGTACTATCACCCTTAGAGTGGGATAGGGTCATCCGAGTCGGATACTTTTCCCTACAACAAACTGGCGAATCCACTGGGGATCGTATCTGTTTGATTGTTTGTAGTATTTTGCTATTCATTTCCTGAACAAAAGAGTACCAAATTGAAAAGCTTTTGACTATATCAAAAGCGAAGTAGAGGGCAGCTACTCTAGCTCATTTCTGAGCATGTTCATGATTTGAAGAGCTGATCTACAAGGATCCTTGTAAGCTCTTAGTGATAGCTTTTCATCCTCCTAATCATCCCTTTGAGTGTGCTTGACTGATTGCTTCTGATTTGAGCAAAAACTGTGCATTTTTGAGAAAATTGTGACCCAGAAACTGTGAAAACGCAACTTTCGTTTTCCAAAGCAGGTATTACACAGGCTACCTGCTTTGCAACGCAGGTCCCGAAGGGGCTACCTGCGCTGAGAGCCAGACTGGCTGAGCAGCACCTGCGTTGGCCCAATTTTGCCTAGTGCAGTTGGGGTTTCCTCCCTTTCTCTTGCCTGTTTTCACTATAGATTTGGCAGCCAGTTACCAGTCTTGTACCAGTTCTGAAACCAACCTTACTTGCCATCATTCCGCCTCTGTTATATAATGAAATTGTACTTGTTCTTTGTATTTCTTATTTCATTTACAATTTCCCATAACGAAGAGTAAACTAGTCTTGCTTTTGGCCTCTTAGATCTGAACCTGTGTTAGGCATTTTGCTGGTCTAAAGAGTTAGCTTGTTTGCTGTCCATAGCTGATTAGTCATTTTACTTTCGTCATTATGGTTTGATTTCATGCATTTCCAGTGATTGAACAAGTAAATCTTAAGGTGTCTTTTGATTTTGGACAAACTTGTTTGTTTTCGCTTTAAATCGAAATCAAAATTATATAACAACTTTCTTTTTGTAACCAATCAACATTAAGAAAGGGAAAAGAAAATACATGCATTGTGCATTTTGCATTGGAAAAAGTTTGCATGATGATTTAGGAGAAAGTGCATTAGTTTGTGCTGTATGAACTGTGTGAAAAGAATTTGCCTTTCTTCTCCCTCAGTAGTTAAGATTTTCATCAGTCAAAAAGATTTGAAAAAGCTTGCTTCTCATCTTAGGCTGCATCTAGGAATTGTTCATATACATCTCGTGGTGAACCTTGAAAGGCAAACTTTAAAAAGATCAACTTAAAATATACTGAATGAACCTAACAACGCATTTGAAACATAACGCAAACACATAGAGGTCTAGGTAGAGACGTGTTCCGGCGTCGTTAAACATAGTGACTGTCGATCTCTACGAAGGTGGGTGATTCCTCCTGAGAGTCGGTGGCACTAATACGGACTTGTGCTCCCACGTACCGTCGCGTATATATTGGGAGACCCCTATAGGCATTTATCCTTTATCCTTAGGAAGCCGTGTCGGCCGCCCTACTGATCGCGATGCAGTGAACACAGCATTCACGAAGATCGACCACCCGTATCGTAAAACGTATTCTGTGGTTTCGCGAAAGGTTAGGCACACCCTCTGCCTAGATCTCCAGAGCAGTTTCTTTTGGCCCTTTTCAAACTCTATAACTGAAAAGGTCCAATCGAGCATTTGTCACTTCGGGCTCGTTAATACATCGAAGGAGACTAGAGTCATCTTTAGCTTTTTCTCGACTCTTAAAACATGAAAAAGCAAAGTTATGTTTAAAAGCGTCTAATAAAATTCATTCAAATCGGAAACACAAATTTCCCCCTTTATATTTTAGTTGATCGAGTAATCCGCAATCATGGAAGAAAGTCAATTGAATATCCGTCGTTCTCGGAGGCTTGCGAGTCAACCATCTTTGTCTCCAGAATCGAAAACAATCCAGACAAAGCGAGCTCGTCGAACCAGTTCAAAATCTCCTTTAAAAGTTAGAACAAGTGTTCCGACAACATCTGAGATTCTGGTTACTCCAAACATTTCCGGAAACCCTGCCTCTATAGAAGAAGTTCAACCGCCACAGAAGGACAGTAATACTGATCCTAGTCTGGGGGCAAATACTTGTATAACTGAACCAGTTCCATCTGTAACTGGTCCAGAGAGTTTTGTTCCTCAAACATCTGTCGCTGTTGATACAACCCCTTCTTCGGCACTGGAAATCTTTTACGGACCTGACGGTCTTCCTCTTCCACCTGGTCTGATTGCGATAGAGGAAATTATAGAGGAACCGCAAGTATCCACTCCAACTCATTTTGGAGTAGGGGTCACTCTATTTCCTGCTACAACAGAAGTTTGTCCATCACCAGTGGAAGTTCCTGTAGAATCACTAGGCAATCAATTGGATAGACTCAAAATGTCTGAACAACCGTCGACATCTAGGACTGTGTCAAATGACACGGCGACAACAGAATTACCTGCTGCGAATCCAACAATGTTCGTCGGCATACCATCTGTCCCAACTAGCTCTCAATCGCTAGAAGGAGTCCACCAAGGGACTATCTCGACAGTATGGTCTGTTCCTGTCTGTTCCGGAGTAATGTCTGGTAACTCTTATGGTGAGACTCATCAAATTGACCCTTTTGGGAATCAATTTAGGCCATCCAGTCCTCCAGGACAATCAATTGCCTTGAGTTCTGGATTACCACCGTATGGGGGGCAGTATGCCTTTTCATTACCCCCTCCGGGAGGGTACCCATACGGGAGTTCTCAACCTTACTCAAGTTATGGTGGAATTGCAACGAGTAGTTGGGTACCTATGCTATCCCAGCCACCAAAAGTTGTATATTCTATGCAACAGTGTGTACCTGTGACGAACATCCCAACTACACCGGCTATCGTAACCGTGTCGCAAGTTCAAACGATGCCTGTTGTATGTCAACCTCAGATTTCTCAGGTTCTCATGCAACAGCCCCTTGACCCTGCGACCCAACCACAATCGCCTACTGGTGGGGCAACACAAGTACAATCGGGTACAAGTACTCCACATCTTGGTCCAATGGTTAGTGTAGCACAACAACCCATGGTATCGCAACTGTGGATAGTGCAATACCAACAGCCACAATTCCAGCAAGTGTACCAAGGTTCTGAACAGCAAATCTTTGCGAATACTGGACAACCATATATCCAAAATGGTCAAAATCAACCACTTTATAGTGGTCAAGTCCATCAACCGTATCAGTCATACCAACATCAACTCCATTATGCTGGTATGCAAAGACCAACTGTTCAGGCGATTCCATCGTACCCTGGTTACGCTTCACCTAACTTGAATCAACAGTTACCATTCGTGGCGACTTTAGAGTTGCCTGATTTACATCGGTTAACCAATGATCCAATTGCTTACGCCCCATGGTGGCCAGTGATCCCACACAAACTTCCATCCGACATTCCTAAATTCAATGGAAATCCAGGTGAAGACCTGTCGAATCATGTGATGACATTTCATCTGTGGTGTTCATCGAACACTTTAAATGATGATTCGATAAGGCTTCGCCTCTTTCAGAGGACATTGACAGGTCCAGCGGAAAAATGGTATATAGAATTGCCAAGAGCTTCGTTCGACAATTTTAGCTCCCTTGCCACGACATTCTTAACCCACTTTCAATTACCAATAAGGTATGAAACGGGAACAGAAATATTGACTAACTTCAAACAGACAACCGCAACTCATATATCAGATCATATACATGAGTGGCGACGTCGACGAAGAATGGTTAAAATATACGTTCCTGATCAGCTTTTAGCTGAGTGGTTTATAAAGTCGTTACTTCCGGCCATAACGGAAGATGTGGCAAAGGGGGGAGTCGTAACAGAAGAGTAGGTTATCGCTCGTGCGCAATATTTGGACTTAGTATATACTCAGTCCGACACGCTCTATGACAAAATACCAGACGCCCCTAGACCAGAGTTTTCAATCCCTCCTCCTCCTAAATCAAATAGTGACTCTCATGCCGACGATGGCGTGATTGGCACGGCAAACACGAATCCGAAAAGGACCAATCAAAAGAAGGCCCGTAAGGATTCGAATCAAAATGCACATGAAGAAGTTCTTGCTTCGGAAGTAAATGTCGTATCGGCAGATAAGGGCAAAGAAACCAATCAACCAGGAAGCAAGAAGAATCAAAACAAAGGGAAGAAGAAGAAACAAGGAGAGTCATCTCCTCGAAAAACTTCTTCAAGCCCTCCTCGGGATAGGAGACCACCTTATGGGTGTCAGATATGTGATGAGGATCACTGGACGAGAGAATGTCCATACAAAGCTGATCTAAAAAGATTCTTAAAGAGTTCGCAAACTCCAGCTGTGTTAACTGATCCGTTTCCGAATAGAGGAACAAATCTGGTTGATAATGGAAATGCTTCCCCGTCGCAAGTGCTAATGTTGTCAGTATCCAAGCAACAAAATGATGCTTTGATTTCGACAAGGAATAAAGATTACGGGAATCCACAGGTGTCGAACGATAAAGGTAAAGATCAACCTAGTAGTTCGACAACAACTTCGGCAGAAGTTGTACCCCCCATCACGCATGAATTAACAATAAAACCGCCAAAGGGAGTAGTACACAAGTCGACATTTAATCCTCGTGCCAGAGCGGCACAGCATTATAACATAGTGGAAGATTTGGCGCAATCGCCGTCCGCTATGTCGACTCTTGAAGTACTACAAAATTGCCCATCCCAAAGGCAGGCATTGTTATCAGCAATTGGTGGAGTGGATCCTAAAGATTCCAATCTTGTATCCTTTGATCACAAAGGATATGATCCTCAGTTACCAGCTCAACTAGCTTTCCTCGTCCAAGTGAAAGCCCTCAACAAAACTGTTCATCGAACAATTATTGATGAGGGGGCATCGACATGTATTATGTCGATGAGTTGTTGGAAAACCTTAGGATCTCCAACCTTGTCGCGATCATCGACGACATTAAAAGCATTCGACGGAAGGACATATACCCCTTACGGTATCCTTAGTAACTTGAAAGTTGAACTAGGGGGCAAAACAGTAGAAATAGATGTTGAAGTCATCGATGGCAATCTTGACTATAACATCCTACTGGGAAGACCATGGATTTATGCCATGGAAGCTGTTGTGTCGACCTATTTTAGGAAAATCGCATTCCCCTTTCAAGGAGGGATTACGATCATTGACCAACAAAATTTCCTCCCTAATGGTTCACAAGTTACAGGAAGCGTTCCTATGATCCATGAAAGTAATCAATCACTCCAAAATATCGGAGTAGGTCTCCTAAAAGAC
Source organism: Pinus tabuliformis (assembly GCA_031772625.1). Taxonomy (NCBI): domain Eukaryota; kingdom Viridiplantae; phylum Streptophyta; class Pinopsida; order Pinales; family Pinaceae; genus Pinus; species Pinus tabuliformis. The sequence goes on from CM062815.1 coordinate 833,096,704, forward strand.
CCTGCCTTAATGGGTACTTTTGCCCTACCGCCGGCAAGTAATCTGGCAGAAGTAGCCACAGTGGAAACCTACAATATGAAATCTTCTATATCCAACGGATTCGGAAGATTCCTAAATATTTTGTCAGCATGGATCATCGCCCTAATGGAAATACTGTAAATACAGTGGGCTCCGAGGACGGTTCTTATCTCGTGTCAACCTCGTTAAAAAATGAAACAAGGAGTCATAAGGATAGTTCTTGTACTATGTCAACCTCATTAAAAAATGAAACAAATCCCCTTTTCAAAATTCAAAGGTAAACCTTCATTCCAACCACCAAGTTGAATGCAATGAAGCTTGGGGGGCACCCTCCTTTGACATGCGTTATTATGATGCTGGGGGCATGCAAAAGTTCGAGCAGTTTTAGCACAAAGTTCATGCTCGTTAAAAAATAAACGCAAGATCCGAGCAGTTTTAGCACATAGTTCATGCTCGTTAAAAAATAAACATAAGTTGTGAGCAATCTTCCCCTAGAGTTCAAGCTCACCCAGAAAAAATGAACCGGTAAATAACCTTGGTAAATGTAACCTTTGACAGCCATATTAAAGCCCTTGGTCGTGTTTATATGCCATCACCTCCATCCGTTCGTTTGGCCAATCGTTCATCTCCATATGTTTATTTACCCATTTTGAGGAACAGCTGCGGAGAGTGATTTCACTAAGCCATCCTTGTGACACTGCCGTGATTGGAAAATTCCAACCTGTACCTAGAATCTGCTGCTATCCCTGTTTATCACTCGTTCCTCAAAAGACGAGTCTTCTTTGAGCTCTTTTCACTGACTCGTAAAATATGAAAAGTTTGCCGAGTTTTGGCCTTCCAACTCGTTAAAAGGACCGGAAGAGCTATCCCTCCTCTAGATTTTAATCTTTTTGGACCTGAGGGATTATTGCACAAAAAGATCGAGCGCTTGTTTTGTTCGGCTCATTAAAGAAATCGAAAATTCATCCCTTCTTTATTGTTTTATACTTTTTCGGACTTAAGGGATTAGATAACGAAAAAGGAATTTTGGAGTTAACTTTCCGTACCTTTTCAGACTCTCTAAAAATGAAAAGGACCGAGTTTTCCTTGTCGTTAGACTCGTTAAAATGATTAAATAGTGACAAACTTGTCTTTAGACGAGAACGAGTTTCCCTATCGCTAGGCTCGTTAAAACATAGCGATGGGCTTACCCGAAGGGCAGGTTATAGAACAAGCATATGTTATCCTCCTCAAGCTTGACAAAAATAAAGAGGTACTGGTCAGCAATGACTGGGGAAAAATTGGGAGAACCTCACAGCTTTGATGGTAGCAAGTCGCTCTTGAACATGACACTTTGTCCTCCGTATCACATCGGGTTGGGTTGTTTCTTTCACCGGTCTCATAACCATGGTCCTCGCCACACCATCCACATTTTGGGGTAATGCTACCAATCCATCACATCAGTGTCGTTATATGTTCAAGAGATGTTGTTCTGCAAAGAGTCAACCGTGTCCCATCCACTGCCATACATTGTCCTTCATCCATTTCATGACCGCCGCCCTGAATCATACATCACAGTTTGTTTTCACCTCATCACAATCACTAGCTCCGTTCTGTGTCACTGATGTGGGATTCATTAAGGCCCTCCTTTGACGGATCGCTCCTTGTCGACATCAGCTCATTATCCAAGGAGTTGATCTAGGAACACCCCCTTCAGTACTTTGAAGCTTGCATGCCTCAATGGCAAGTTTCTCACTTCCGGCGACAGGTATACATCAATGACCTTCGACCAGAAGATTTTGCATGGTGGTCGACGCCAAGTCCTTTATTCCCACCATGTGAATTGTACTGTCGTACCTTGAGGGTCATCATCCTTATCGGTGATTCCTCTCGCGCTTGTTAACGGTTTACATTATTGACCGGTAATCAAGCGATGTCTTTCCATGTTCGACTTCAAGAAATTCTCACATGGATCGACTTGTACATCGAGTGAAGATCGGAAGAGATTGAAGACCCCAGATCTAGTTTCATCCATCCGGGCTGCGATATATATTCAGGATATAAAGACATTTGATATGTACATCATTGCAACAGATGATCATCCTTCTCAAAGGTGATAATTTCAGCAGAGAATTATCGGTCTACAATCAGACGATCGTTTGTTCTATGTACGAAAATGTATTTATAAAGCTGAGCATGGGAATGCCCGCCTCAACTAGATCATGAAAATGTATGAAAAATAATGTACTGTATTGTATCTTATTACAGGACACTTCTCAGCAGATTGAATGAACTTCGGATCCTCTCAATAAAGCATTTCACCCGATAAACGACCTCATACTTTAGGGGGCATCTGTTATAGACAATTTTGTGCCTTACAGCAACAGGCATGAATTGTCAATAATCCAAGGGATCCAAAGTTCCCTAAACATGATGTTCCTACCCCTAGAGGAACAAGGTCAGCAAACCAACAGCTCTCAGATCAGTTCTCCACCTGAAAACACTCAAAAACAAGCAATCCTGAAATCAAAGCAGGTGCTCCACTAGGCTTCTGCGCTGAAACTCAGATCCTCCATGGTGTACCTGCGTTGCAAAGCAAGTGGAACAAAGGCCACCTGCGCTGAGCGAGATGGGACAAGTGGCACACTGAGTCATTGCTCCAAAAATGACACTTGGATCAGGGATTTCGCCTTGTGATGAGTCAGAGGCTCTGTTTCTCCAAGTGGAAGCAAGGTTCTCCAAGTGGACTCAAGAACTGAAGATCAACTAAAGATTAACTGAAGAGAGAGAGGACACAAGGAAACTACACATCAGTTGCAAGCTGACTCATCCTTTCTCAATTCATCTATATATTGAGCTCTCTCCTATGAGCTCAGGAGGCTAGAATTTTGTGCAAGGTAATGCTATGCTGTTGGTTTCACTATAGAGCTATTGGGTGATTGCTTGAGGGAGGTGAAGAGGAGAAATTCTTTCTGCTGGGAGGTGTTGCTGGATTAGGACCTTCAATGGTTGTAACACTCTCAGAACCTTTACTTCTTCATTAATAAAAGCTATTGAGGTTCTTCTATATGCATTTGTTCCAATGATGTTTTGTGATAATTGTATATTTGGTTTATGCTAATCCGTGAATCAGTTATGATTGCATGCCTCTTGTAGTCTCCTTCTTTGTCATTTTGCAGGATCTCATTGTAGCTGGGCCGGCAAAAGAGCAAAGAGCTGGGAGCAAGCGGCCATAGAGAAGAGTTTGGATTCGACATTAAGCACAAGGCAACGGTTAGTGCATTTATCCACTCTCTTTTGCTTTCATAAAGAAGTGAACCTTAAGTAGTTTTCTTTACAGTTGTTGCTGAGGTACTATCACCCTTAGAGTGGGATAGGGTCATCCGAGTCGGATACTTTTCCCTACAACACCTATTAGAGTGATTCCAAAGCCAATTTGAAGTGAATTCATATGGCTACCTCCAGTATAAACAGGTTTTCAAAATGGTTTAAAATGATATGGTAAAAATTATAAGGAGTGCCATGTTTGATAGGGCTGCTTGTGAATTTGTAACTAGACCAACAACCACTATTTGAAGCGTAACTTCTTTGATAAAGATCAGATCAATGTGATTCCACTTGGATATTAAAGTATATTCATTTTTTTATTTCCAGTAGAAACAGGTTTTAAAAATTCTTAGGCTTGATATCACAAAATTGGTGATGAACAGGCCTAGGAGGCAGAGTTTTACTATGCTGGTTTGAAGACATTCAGTCACTAAATGTGGCATAACTTTTTCATTTTACCTCCAAATGGGATGATTCAAATTGTGTCTTAAACTAGACTTGAATATATATCTCCCATATAAACAGGTTTCGAAAATAATATGATTTTATATTTCAAATATGCCAATGAACAGTCAAGACCTAGAATTGTCACCTTGCAGATTTTTCGACAAGCAGTTAGTATTTCAAGAATAACTTTTTCATATAATACCTGATTGAAGTCATTCAAATTGATTTGGAAACTAGATTCAAAGGGCTATCTTCCCTATGAATTTCAGATAAAAATGTTTCCATTAGACACTTCAAATATAGGCTGTACTAACTCTGTTTTCAACATTTCACTTGAGACCTAGTTTTGATTTTGATCACATTTTTATTGTGATATAAATTGAAAACTTTAAAATGGATTCCAAAACTAGATTTCAAGAGATATGTAAAATAAACCATGATTTGAAAATGATCCTATATGGTTACCCAAAATAGGCTTGGTCTTACTGCATTTTGCCATGTAGTCCTTTCAAATGAATATTGAACAATGATTTGAAGAAATTGTTTGAAACAAATTTATTATGGAAGTCTTATTGCGAATTTATTCCACTTGTTTATTTATTATATTCTATCCTATTCTATTTTAGAAAGATAATTCATTCTCTCAAGTATAAGAGAATTTCCAATGCATCCATTTTCGTAACAAGATCATAAGTAAACTCATATCCAAATTTGAAAAATATACTTTAATGAAATTTTGGACATGAAGATTTATTTGATCATTAAGATTTGATGAGAAAGAATGTTGAATAATGGAGTAGTGTTGTGAGCTAATGACTAGTTGAAACCATATTTTAAGATGATCTTTTTCTGCTTGGTTCTCATTAATTGTCATAGCACAAAACTCTTCTTGTGGTACTTGTTCAAAATCTTGTATGCACAAGGGATCGTGTGATATACTTGCTAGAAATTCTTCAATTTCTGGCTCTAATGTTTGATCTTCATTGCGTGTGATCCATGATTCATTAACCTCCTCACAAAGATAGCTAGAAGAAAGTTCTAGGTTCTCTTCCCGTGGATCATCTTCATGGATGTTTTGTGGCTCTTCTATCCTTTGACATAACGATTCAACCCTAGTGAGCATTCTAAATTGAGGACAAGGACTTGAAAATAGTTTTGTGGTAGCATACCCTCCTTCTCTAAATGATTTCTTTAACATCATTCTTTAGATCTTGTCTTGCAAATGGATTTTGTAGTTATTTTTTTTGATTTTATGTTTTTGTTGGGGGGTTTTGTTTTGGGAAATCTACTTCTAGGATCTCTATTTCTAAGCATAAAGAAACATAACTAAGAGAAATGCATACTAACTAGTTTTTTAGTGTTTTTGTTTATCTTCTATTTGACTATGCTGATAATTACCTCCCCGGCAACGGCGCCAAAATGTTGGGCTAATTTATTCACTAAATTAACACAAGTATTTAATTATCAATCCGGGTTTGTAAAACTTGGAGGCAAATCCACTGTATATGGACATCAGATATAATCAAGCTTAGAAGATAAAATTTGAAGATTTAAAGAAGTACATATTACAAATATAAACCTATCTTAACAATTTCTAATTCACTTATGTAATATATGAGGGAAGAGGCTCCTAACTTAGGAGAACCAGGTTGTGCTTCCTTACAATACTACATTCATGAAGATAAATCTAAGAGCACTAATTAACAATGGCTTATGATGCAGAAGATGTAAAAGAAGAGGCTCCTAACTAAGGAGGTCCAGATTGTCCTTCTTCACAATCCTACTATATCACAATCACCATTGCTTCAAACCAGAAATGCATAAATAACTTCAAATAAGAAATGGAGAATGAAATTCAGTTTTAGTTCAAGATCAAATAGAAGGAGAATTTAACTTAAATTCTTGTGTGTTCCTTCATATGTAGATTAGAATTAAACCAATATTCATTCAGCAATCATCACACATCTAAATACATTTGAAACAAAAACTAGTCTATGAAAACTATGAAAATTGAACCAAGAAGTGTACTTAGCTTGGTGTGGGGGCCCTCCACCCTTGCTTTGCACACTTGAAGAAATCTTAGCTACAACAGCTTTAGTAGATCAACCAAGCATGAACAACAAATTGGAATGAAACAAGTTCTTCAAATTAGCTCCCAACTCCAATTATACAAAAGTTACATACAAATTCCATTACAAAAGCCATCAAAGTCTTGGCTTTAAATAGAGGTTTAATGAAACAAACTGATCTATATTATCTCTAACACTCATATCCACCTATCTAAGTCGAACTCATCCAATCCATCCCAAGAAATATGGTCAATCCCATAAAATCTCAAAACTGCCCTATTTCCTAGGGATTTTCTGGTGACTAGTCATGTTTGACCAGCCTTGACCGGGCCTAATAAAGCTTGTTCTGGCCGAACCAAGTGGAGTTAGCTTAGTCCTAGTTCCCAAGCTGTCCATCCATGCATCAAACTCGAGCCCAAGTGTCCTGCAAATAGGTCATCCACATAGCTATTACGGGAATTTCTGATTCAGTCCAAAATTGCACTTGAAACTCAATTTTCATAAAAACTTCTAAAAATTGCAAAATTAAAATTAAACACCTGAGTATGCATAAAATACATCAAAATGAGATGGATGTGATGGAAAATGGATGGAAAACATAAGAATTAAGTAGGTTTCCCTAAGCAAAAATAGACCAAAACTGAGGCCCAACAATCGCCATCAGAAGTGGTCTACATACCTGCAACAGTTTCACTTGAATATCAAGTATAAAAAGGGCAGCACCAATAATGTTGCAGATTGCCTCAGTCGGCCACCGATGATGGCGCTAACCACCGTGCTCAACTCTTGTGGGCACGAGACTGCTGATTGGCCACTTCTCTACAAAAGCGACCCAGAATTTGGCCACACATACCAGACACTCTTGGAGGGTCGGCATGTTGCAGATTTTCACCTCCAGGACGCCCTATTATGCCACCTCGGTCACCTCTGTGTTCCTTCAAGCGAGCGTGCCAAGATGATTTGGGAAGCACACTACAGTGGGGCTGCTGGGCATTTCGGGGTCGAGAAAACAGTGGCAGTACTGCAAAATTATTTCTATTGGCCGAATCTTCGACAGGATGTTGGGAAGTACATCCGATCATGTACTGCCTGTGCCATTGCCAAACCGACCATTAAGAAGCATGGCCTCTATACCCCGTTGCCTACCCCTAGTCGACCTTAGGAATCCATTTCCATGGATTACATGTTAGGCCTTCCTTCCACTAAGCATGGAAATGACTGTGTTTTTGTAGTCGTCGACAGGTTCTCGAAGATGGCCATTATGATGGCCTGCAAGAAGAATATCACAGCAGAAGCCACTGCTAAACTCTTCTTTGAACGAGTGTGGGTTCACTTTGGGATCCCGCAATCTATCATCTTAGATCGGGACAGTCGGTTTCTCAGCACATTTTGGTCCAGTCTCTGGTCAATGCTGGACACCAAACTCACGAAGTCCACAGCCTTCCATCCTCAAACTGATGGCCAGACAGAGGTTGTCAACAGGATGATTGTGCACATTCTGCACATGTATAACTCAAAGAATCCGCGCACATGGGACGAGAGCCTCCCCTATGTTCAGCACAGCTACAACCGAGCTCTTCACAGCTCCACTGGCCATAGCCCTTTTTAGGTGGGTTTGGGATTCCAGCCACTATGCCCCATTGATGTGGCCATGCCCCTTGCAGCTACTCACATGAATTCAGCTCATGTCCAGTCCGAAACAGATGAGGCCACCAGCTTCATTGAGCGCATCCAACATATTCGCCAGCAGGTCCATGACATTCTTGAGAAATCAAATGCCAAGTACAAGCAGTGACATGATCAACACCGGGTGCCACACAAGTTTCAGGTGGGCGACAAAGTCTGGTTGCATTTGCAAAAGGAACGCCTTACCGAAGCCTATCGGAAATTGAGACCACTCCGATATGGTCCTTACACCATTACTAAGGCTATGGGAGACAATGCATTTGAGCTCAACATTCCCCCATTCCTTGGCCTGCACCCAGTGTTCAATGTGGACCGCCTTCGGCCATACTTTCCACCATTGCTAGACACATCCGACATTGCAGAACAGCTCAAACCCACAGAATTAAATCCAGATTGCATGGAACAAGCTGCAACTGATCAGATCATGGACACACAGATCAAGAACACTCGCCAACAGAATATCCAACTGTATCGAGTTGTCAAAGCAGGCCAACTCCTTCAGCAGGGCAAGTGGCTCACCAGGGAACAAGTTCAGCAGAAGTTTCCTCATCTCATGGAGGAGCTCAACGCAATTGGGACCATTGCTTCCTAAGGGGGGAGGAATGATCCAGGTGGATATTGGTGGCCACCTTCCAAGTCCACCTAGACCCCCACCATTGTCTTTCTCAGCATTTTCAGTTTCCTTAATTGTAGCACAACTTACTATTTTTAGCAGTTTTTCGGGTCTTGAACTTCCGGAGCCGTTTTGAGGCCCTAAACGACGTTTTTTGGGGAATCCAGGGGCAACATGGGTCCATGGAATGGAACGATGTTGCCCGTTCCAACAATGATAGTGCTCAGATATATCTTTCTAATGAGCTATTGTACGCGTCAAACGGAGATCATATGCCAAAGTTACGACCCCGGGAAGTTGATGTACCAATTTACCCCCAAACGGGGCCCACAGTTTGGCGTTTCATCTCCTAGGGTTAGGTTTTGGAATGTTAAGGGTTTTCCATTGTTTCTCAACAATAAATAGGCCTTCGAGCCTCATTGTAACACAGTTCAGAGGCATGTAGCCATCACATCTCTTCTCAGAGATAAGCTACCATCACCCTAGCTGGTTGATTTCCATTTCTGGTTGTAAGCATATTTCAGTATTTTTCCATTAATGAAATGAAGTATTATTTCCGCTGCATCTTTGTGTATATGGTTATCTCTGTAATTTATTGCATTCCTGTTTAAATCCGGATCAGCTAGGTCCTTATCCAGGAGGGTCACATCTATCAGTCTAAGCTGCTCTTTGAAGACCAAGAACTTCCCTTCAACAAAGCCTTGGTGAGAATGTATGTTATCTACTTGTTAGTCGAAATATGATGGAATCTTATGGCTCCTCCCTGTACCATGTGTTGAATATTAGTGTTATCCAATCTCAATATGCTTGTACTTGTCATGAAATACCTTATTCCTTTCCAACCATATCCCACTCATGTTGTCACAATATATCACAGTCGTATCCAAAACCTACACAAACAAATCTCCAAAGATCTTCCTCAACCACACTTCCCTGCAACTAGCCATCCTAGCAACAATATACTCTGCCTTGGCCATGCTTAAATAAATGGACTTCTACTTCCTTCTCATCCAAGATATCATGGAAAAACCCAAACTAAAGCAACATCCTGATGTGTTTTTCCTATTAATAACATTTTTGACCTAGTCAGCATTAGTTTACCCATGAAGTATCACATCTCTCGCAGTATACCTTAGACCAAGATTAATCATCCCATGCAAATATCTCAACACATGCTTGGAAAAAACCCAGTGTGCATGAATAGGCTCAATCATGAATTGACTCAAAGTGTTAACTTCAAAACATATGTCTGGACGAGTGATCGCAAGGAACGTCAATGCCCCAATCAATTGTTGATATTCAGAGGGATTCGCCAAGTCAGGTTCTGCAACATCTTAACATAACTTCTTGAAGTTCATCTCCATTGTTGTGGCCATGGACTTTCATTATAACATTTCAAATATTTCCAATAATTTCATAACATATTTTCCTTGAGAAAGGAAAATCTCATCGAGCCTTTGCCTCACCTCTAATCCCAGGAAGTAATGCATTAAACCAAGGTTTTTCATCTCGAATTTAGAGGCTAGCTCCCTCTTGCAGTCAAGCATCAAATGCTCACTACCTATTAAGAAAATATCATCAACACGTAAAACCAAAATCAAAGGAATACTTTTGACCAATTTGAAGTTGAGGTCGGGCCGAATTTTCTTTTTGTGAATCTAAGTTTCACCAAGTAGTTATCAATATGGGAATCCCTGGCTATAGGGTCTTTCTTCAATCCATAGAGTGCCTTCTTCAACCTGAAAATGTGAGTCTTCCTATCATGCACTTCAAAACCTTGTGGAGTGTGCCATGAAGAAACACAATCTTCACATCCATCTGGTGAAGAGTCCATCCTTTACTAGCAACAAGGGAAGTAATAGATCTAATAGTAGTATAGAGGGAAACAAGTGAAAATATACCATCATAGTCTTCTCCCTCTTTCTCGAAGAAACCTATAGCCACAAACCTCACCTTATATTTCTCAATACTTCTATCAACCCCATTCTTGATTTTGTACAACCACTTAGAAGTCACAACATATTTTCCTTTGGGTCTCAAAACGACTTCCCACACATCATTCTTCATAATAGATTCATATTCTTCAACCATAACATCTTTCCAAACCTACTCTTTCACTACTTCTTCAAAGTTATGTGGTTTATGTTATATGATGGAGATCATAGACACAACATATCCTTAGCATCGACATGGCTTCTTACTTTCTCTAAAGGTTCCTTTGGTAGCAGCATGTCTTTCAGCATCCTGTAAAGTATCACAATGCCAAAGTGGTTTTTTATTGGTAAGGGGATCACATGGAGTGGTATCCAAGGGGTCCATATATAGGTTCCATGGGATAATCTACAACATCTTTCTCCAACTTGGGCACATAAGGACCTTCTATTAGGTCCATGCCATCATCCTTCTTCTCAACAGGTGGAGGAGGATGAATATCCCTTGCTTTTTTAAGGGCTACATCTTCATCGAAAGTCACATCCTTGCTAAACTCAATATTCCTTTGACTAGACACATATATTCTAAAATATTTAGAATTATCACAATACACAAAAAATTTATCTTTCTTTCTAGTGGCTTCCAGCTTGTTCCTTTTTTCCTTTGGCATATGAAAATATACAAGGCAGCCAAAGATTCTTAAATTACCAACATCAGGATTTATACCTGTGAACACTTTTTTGGGAGTCTTGTCACCTAGGACTTGATGATGAATCCTATTTTTAACATTGATTGTTTTATTAGTGGCTTCTCCCCAAAGGAACTTTGACAAATTTTGATCATTCAACATTGCCTGGAAACTTCTGTGATATTCATATTCTTTCTTTCAGCCACACCATTCTGCTTGGGATTATAAGGTACACTAGTCTCCTTCTTGATTCCAACCTTCTTGTAAAAGTCAATGAACTCATTAGCAGTATATTCTCCACTATTATCATACCTGAAGACCTTTATCCTTTTCCTTATTTGATTCTTTATAAGTGCCTTGAAGTCATGAAACATCTCAAGTGTTTCGTCCTTGTGCTTTAAGTAGAATATCCAAGTCTTCTAAGAGAAGTCATCCAAAAATATTATATAATATATATATCCACCCAAATATTTTGTGGCATGGGTCCACAGATATTAAAATGAATGAGTTGTAGAATATCATTGTTCCTTCTTTTACTAGAAGGGAATGGTCCCCTCAACTTTTTTTCACTGGCACATTCTATAGATACTCCATCATGACTAGTTTTAACTTTAAGCATTCTAGAAACCATCCTCCTTACTTTGAGAAAGGATTCATAGTGTATATGAGAAAATCTTCAGTGCCATACCTCACTTTGATGATTGATATCATGTACCATTGCTTACAACAATCTTCCATGACTATATAGAGTCCTTCAATTCTAGATCCCAAGGTGAATGCATCCCTCATGCAATATTCCATAGGCAAGGTGAGGACCTCTCCTCCTATGAAGGCAAATCTCATTCCTTTATCTTCCAAGGAAGATATAGATACATGATCTTCTTTAATCTCCCTACATACATACCATCATGAAGAAGTATTGTTTCCCCATAATCGAAATGAAATTTGACAAAACCAAAACTCTTCACAGGATAAGTAGGGTCATCTCCAAGAATTATTTTCAAATTAGTCTCCCTCTCAACCAGGTTTTATAGTACTTTTCAATAACCAGATAAATTTCTAGAGGTCCAACTATCTACCAACAAACTATCACATGAATCTAGAGGAGAGGAACTAGAAAGTACAAAAATAAGAATATATTCAATCTGAGTGGCAACTGCATTGTTTCCATACCTGGAGTTCCTTGATCTCTTTTGAGGACAATTCCCTTCTTCATGATCATCAGGAGCATCTAATCTTATTTTATCATCTCCTCTTATTCTATCATTGAACTTGTTGTTTTTGAAGCCTCGATTGTTGTTGTAGTTGGACCTTGGAGCACTCTCATTTTCTGGACAATCTTTGGAAAAGTTCCATACCTATGGCACTTGAAACACTCAACCTTTTACTTCTTAAATCTTCTTTGAGAGTCCCTATATGTTTCCTTTCTTGAATTAAATGATCTTCCTCTTCCTTTATTCATTTTGTCTTGAGTAGCAAAGGAATAGGACTCTCCTTCTTCATGTTTTTGAATTTTCCCTCTAGAATTCATCATGGTTTCTTCTTGAGTGCATTTACCAACCAACTCATCAAATTTCAAGAACTTTTCATTGTTTCTTATAGTAGTAATGAATGTTTCTGAAATCGGAGGAAGGCCTTGAAGAGTAACAAGAACCAGTGTTCTATCAGATATAGGTTCTCCAGCAGTCTGTAATTGATCCCTTAGTTGTGATATCCTCAAGACATATGATTGCATAGTTTCCCCTTTGTTCATCCTAATGTCCTTGAAAACATTTCCTTGCACATATTCCAAAACATTGTTTTCATCCAAGGTCACTTCCAACCTGATCTTCCAAGCAACAAAATTTGATGAGTCATCCAACTTCTCTGCATACTTGAAGTATGAGGTAGCTTCTTCCAAATAGATTCCTTTAAAGGGGATTTCTTTAGTCTCTTGTCTCCTTGTGTTTGTCTTCACCTCAGCTCTGATACCATGTTAATTTTTGAATGTTCTATGCTTAACACAATCATTTATCCCAACTCTTCTTCAATTAGCAATCATTTATCTAATAAATTCAATCTTCCAGTAATCAACAAGAAATTGTAGATAGAACAATAAATCAAATGCATAATAGAAGACATGCAAGAGAAATAACAAGAGACACAAGAATTGGTTAAAGACCAAGGAAAAACCCCACAAGGGGGAAAGGCGCATTTCAAAATTATTTTTCTATTAGATTTTCATCAAATGTTCAACAGAGAGATACAATGTTCCAATTCATCAATAAAGAGTCAAAGTCAAATCTTTGACTTGTCCAACAACCAATTAACCAATATCAAAGAGATGAATCCAAAAGTCAAATCTGATCCAAAGACAAAGTCTATGGTTTTTAGTCAAATTCAATAATAGTCAACAACATTCCCTAACCAGTTAATGTTCAATAGTCAACTCAACTCCAAATTAGCTCGGTCAATAATCAAAATATCCAGCCTTCCTTATTGGTCAAAGATCAATCAAAATAGTCCCAAAAAGCTCAGTCAAAGGAGAGAGAAATTCTGCAATCAAACTTTAGAATTTTGTGGTCAAACTTCAGTCAACATACCTATAGTGAACCCAAGCCAAAGTGCCTAGAATTTCTAGAATTTTTTTGTCCTCTCCCAAATAATTCTTCCCCTCAAAATCGAACTTTTCCAAGACAAACCAAGCCAAAACCTCAAGCCAAATATGGTCAACGACTGCTCAAACTATCCCAAATAGAAAATTTAACACAAAAATCAGAACTAGCCTCCTTCCCTTTGCACATGTGAACTTGGACCTCCAATTGCATACTTGTATGAACCAATCAAGAGAAGACAAAGAATATGCGATGATGTGAGGATGATCTAAAGTGATGTGATATGTGGTGTATTTGTATGCATCTTAGGAGGTCAAATTAACTTGTCCAATTTGACTTGTATTTTCCTGTACTTGTGGGTTTCACTTAAAAAATTAAAATTTTGCTTGACAAAATTAAATTCTTCAAATAGCTAGGAGCGGTCTTTGTTGATGAGGAAGGATATCCAAAGGAGGGAATGGATAGGAGGGGTCTTTCTTGATGAGGAAGGTTGTCCCTTGATGAAAGTTGTGAGAGGAACATCTATTTTAACTCTGGTAGCTTCTATATCATGCATAATAAATCTGATTTTAGAGTATAAGGCAAGGGGATCATCATCTTTCAATTATAGATTGAAGAGTTTGATCATTAATTGGACTACTTAAAGCTTAGATTGTGAGTCATATAACTCTTTCATCTTCTTTAAAGCATCAAATGGATTTGTAAATGGTGCAATGTGATAATTCACCTCTTCATTAACTAATGAAACAATCAAGGCATTTGCCTTATTGTTCTTGTTCTCCCATATGGCGAGATCTTTTTTAGATGTGGGTTGTTTAGGTGAATTTCGAGCCTCCTTCACATACGCCTTTCCACAATTCATTAAAAATAAGGGTATCATTTTTCTTTTTGGACAATTAATGGTAGTTATGTTACCAACAAAAACCACTCCAATTATGAAAATAAAGGAATGCATTTTTTCCCCAAAATTTATACAACTTTGTCTTCAAAATCACTTAAAACCAATGCTTTAAATATGAACCAATGAACGTAATGAATCAATGTTGGAGCATATGCAATCAACCAATGCCAATGTATTTTTCATATAGCATTAACCACCACATATATGAACCAATTTACATACCATACACATAGCCTTTTAAAAAAATCAATGCACAACATTCAATTCACCATAAATCAATGCACCATTTAAACCAAGGCACATGTATAAGCAACACCAACTTGAAAAACTCAACGCAACACAAACTTGAAAGACTCGACCAACACATACCACAATACAATGCATATGGCAAGAGTTAAGCATTTGACATACCAAAAAAAACCTCAAATGCATATGATAGGATTTACACACGAAGATGAACCAACGAACCAGAGATACGACCAACATACCAACGCATACCACGGCCATATAAACATCAATCCACAATATGCATGAACTACATAGCTACACCAACTTGTACATGCTATGCCCAACGCACATGTAAATGGCTCAATGCAGAGAATGGATCACAGACTCAAGGCTTAATAAGTCAACTTCAATGCATACACATTCACAACCATACAATGCATAGAGAATATGACCTTCAATACAAAAATAAGAGAATCAGTTCCATGCAACTTCACTACAGATAATCACTCATAGGATTTAATCAATTCTCCATTCAACAGTTAAACTACTCCATTCATCTCGTAGACTTCAAGGCATTTACCAACAATCAAATTCACACAATTCTCAAGATTGTTGCAACAAATTTTAACATAGAATTAATGCATAGGGATGTTGGAGATGGTTCATCGTACATAGCATGTGAAGAGATAATCCAACATACATTTAACCAATTCTCATAAACTCTAGCATATTGGCGTAACTAGCAGATTAACAGACCTGCAACATTAGTTACAGGGGAAGACAGAGCCAAATTTAGAACCTGCAACCTATGATCTAATATCATGTTATGCTAGGCAATGGTAATTCCATGAATGTTACATTTTATTAGTGAAATCAATAATACATACAAGGAGAGGGAGATTATTGGAATTTATATTACAATGTCTCTTTTATCTTCTTATTTTTTATATTTACAATATTTATAATATTTTCCTAATCCCTAAAGATTAGGTGTCAACATTGACATATGTTGTAATAATAGGAGAAGAATCTTACTAAATTAGATCTTGGTTCCTTCATCAATGAGAAAATGTAGTTCATTATATGGTTTTAATTGGAAGTCTTCTTTTCCATTTTTTAATGGAGAGGTTATTTTGGGAAATGATGAACATATGTAACATGAATATGATTCAAGTTTGAGTGAAAGCGGTAGAATATTGTATAACATAGATACTTTAAAGACTTTGTAAAAGAAAAACATGTAATATGTATATGCTTTAGGTTATAAGTTCTTTTGTTTGAAGTTTAGGATGATAAAGGGACTTATATTTGAGATTTACATGAAAAATGACTTATGGTACTATAATGAGGACAATTGTTGTGGATGGTATGTGTTTGCACATATTTTTGTCAAAACACTACTTTTTAGAAAGTATGGAATTTGGGAGAGCTACTAAAGAATGTGATTTTTCTTTTATAAATAAAATTGTAAATTCTCTTGCAAGGAAATAAAATCTTGTTATTTTTCCAAGAAAAATATTGCAATTTATATTCCATTATATAAAGAAAATAAGATTCTTTAGGTTATTAAAGCATGATATAAATAATATCAAGCACATGTGCATAATTCACATATAAGACTAAAATTACATTACTAATGTACATTTCATTTCTTACCCTTTATAAAACAATCTTGACATTTTTCCTTTTTCCCCTTCATATATTCAACTTCTTACCACATCTCTCGATAAGGAGCGATAACAACTAATTGTGAGTTAGAAGTAAACTAGTTCCTTATCTAAATCAAAGGTGTCAATTTCATGATGTCTTTTTTCTCCACCTAGAAGGGCGTTAATGACCAAAACCACCCATTAGGAGTAAAATCATTTATTCTACATTATATCTTGAGAATGGAGTGCATTCTCCAATTGGCACTAGGAAGTGTTGAGGTGATTAGAGTGTCTACCTGTTTTCCCATCTTTTCTCTCAATATGGCAATGCTAATTTGATGGAAGTTGTCTCAAAGGAATAAATTTAGGTGGTTTTGCACTCTTTTCAAAAGGATAAGAACCATAACTTAGATGGGTGTCTTATAGATTATTTTTTTAGTGATTTTATGAAATATTGGAGAAGAATCTACTATAAGAAATTGAGAAATGTAGGATTTTGCTAGGATTTTGGCATATTTTAATACCACCTTCATTGCATTTATTACGAAATAAAAAAAAACCTTCTATATTTGAGGAGTATATATATATATATATATATATATATATATATATATATATATATATATATATATATATTACAAAAATTATTGTATGAAGGTGAAGAAATTTCTATCTAAAATACTATCTTAGGAGCAACTTAGGTTTTTATATAAGAAACAAATTCATGATGCTATAGGGGTAGACTAGGAAGTATTTCTTTATATTAAAGTTAGAAGGTTTCCTACCATCATTATAAAGGTTGATGTGTAAAAATCCCTCAATTGAGTAAGGTGATTTTATCTGAGGCTAATACATATAAATGTAGGAATCAATTTAAGCTTTGCTAATTGGGTAATGAATTTATTTATCGATAATCAATATTGTAGTTTTAATAAATGGATCATACTTGGATTTCTTCAAACCAAGGAAGGGGTTAATATAGGGAGGTCCTATTTCCCGTACAATCTTTTCTCCTATTGGATAAGGTTAAGCAAAGAATTTTTTGAGATAAATTCAACTAGAGTTTTTAAAGGGATCATAGTTATTAGGACCTTACACATCTCACTCTTGTGACTTATTGATGACATACTTTCTTTTATAATGAATCTAAAGGAAATGCAAAGAAAATCAAGGAGATTATGGACCTTTATTGTATTGGCACTAGCATGGTGCTAATATTAGGAAAATATGTGATGTCATTTATGGTATGAATGAAGAAAAAAGATTATGTTTCATGCAAAAGTTCCTTTCTTTAAGATTTTGAGTTGTAATAAGGGATAAAATACCTAGTATTTTATCTAAAGCCTAATGATTACACCAAAATGTATTGGGATGAATGATCATCAAGGTGGAGAAAATATTATCCTTATGGTGCAATATGTGGTTATAAAGTGGGGGTGAGGTAGCTCAATACTCATCAAATTCATTTTTGAAGTTATTCCATTTCACTAGGTCTCTTATCATTTATCCCTAAAGGTATCTTGGAGGAAATAAGAAGAATGAAATTCAATTTACCTTGGCTTAGAGAAGGTAAATGGAAGAACCTTAAGTATGAGTATCTTGGAAAAATATTGCTACCTTGAAGGAAATGGGTTGACGAAGCATACAAGATATCCATTTCTTTGCGAGAGGTCTAGCTACAAAATGTGTTTGGATATTTATTGAAGGGAGATGTTGTGCTGTAAGGTGGTATATAAGAAACATATATATCCTACAATACTAAATCTTTTCAAAATGGATTAGTTATATGGAAGGTGGGAGTACTTCCCTTCCCATTAGTTGATAAATGGTTTGAATGGATAGTACATGTTGGAAATATGCTGATTTTTGGATATGATCCATGGGTAGGGTGTGGTGAAAATTACAAATTACCTTAGAATATAGCTTAAGTATTAAAAATCAAGGTTTTCTACTATTTATATCAAGGGGTCAACCCTATAAGATCAACCATAATGAGTTAGAAATAATATCATGCTGAAAGAATGAGTTTTACTAAAGAAGAGGGAAAATTTGGAATAATTATTATCATGCATTAAAAGTTAGTCGTGGTAAGATAAAAAATGATAAAGATGACATTCTTTTTACTAGGTATTAAGTTGTTGGTAGATACACTTCTAATATATTATACAAAGTGCTCAAGGAGGAATATTTTCCCCAAAATTAGTTAAATGGTATAAAGGGATTTGGAAATTAAAATTCCATCGTAAACTAAAATTATTTATGTGGTTCTATATAAATTGAAGAGTTCATAATTGGGACTTAGTAGGGTCGTAGGAGATCTATTAGGAGATGTCCATTCTAACTCACCATTCATATGTTGATTTTGTATGGAAGGGAATTATAGTTTTATATAAATTGAGAAATATTTAGAGCATTATACGGATTATAAATTTTCTTGTTTGTAATGTTTACAAATACACAATCCTAGTTATTGGCGTATGCAGGAACATCAACAGGAGAATCTTTCTAAATTTGATTCAGGACCCTTCATCCAAGGAGAACGGGATCTAGTTTTGCATAGCTTTTGAATCCAAAGTCTTCTTTCTTAAAAGTTTATCTATCAAAGACCTTATTTTAGTCATTAATGAAAAAATGTGAGATGGATATATATGATTCACATTTTAGTGAAATCACTGGAAAACTATATAATATAGACACTTTCAAAACTTTGTAAAAGGAAAGTATGTGATCTGCATATGCTTTAGGTTATAGGTTTTTTTCTTGAAGTTTAGGATTATAAAGGGATCTAGCTTTCAGAAATACATGATCAATGATTAATGGTGCTATAATGAATACATCTATTATCGATGGACTATTTTCACGCAACTTTTTCACAATTCTATGTTTGAGCATGTATGTAAGTTTGGAGGGATGAAGGTGTTTTTCGTTCTATAAATATAATTGTAATTTTTTCTTTTTAGGAAAAAATATTATTATTTTTTATAAGAAAAAAAAACACAATTATAATCCATTATATAAAGAAAAACACATTATTTAGCCACTCAAAGCATGACACATGCTTACTTCACTTGCAAGATTAAAATTACATTAACAATGTACATTCAATTTCTTATCATTTATACAATAATTCTAAAGTTTTCCCTTTCCTTCTTCATTCTAAGTTCTTGTTGCACCTTTGAAGGAGCCACAATGACTAATTGTGAAAAGGATGGAGATTATTGGCAAACTTCAATAAAGGGTTAGATAATGTTGGTTGAGTATTACACGCAATAGAATTATAAGGGTTTTATTTAATCAACATAATATATATACACATTATATAAAGAGACTTCTAGAGATATTATGTGACTAATTGTGAAAAGGATGGAGATTATTGGCAAACTTCAATGAAGGGTTAGATAATGTTGGTTGAGTATTACACGCAATAGAATTATAAGGGTTTTATTTAATCAACATAATATATATATACATTATATAAAGAGACTTCTAGAGATATTATGTTTATTTTATATTTTTCAGTGTATTATATTAAACAAAAGTGCTCCATCATTACAAAGAAATGAATATCTATCTGTTTAACATAATATATACGACTATATCTAGACTGAGTAATGATTAAAAATGTAAATTCCAAATCAAAGTTGAAGATTTCCAAGGTTTCTAAATTATAGAAATTAAGTCAAGTTGACTCATTCTCATATATGTAGACCAATATTTATGTAAGGATTTACAATATGATTGGTTTCTAAATTATAGGAATTAAGTCAAGTTGACTCATTCTCATATATATAGACCAATATTTATGTAAGGATTTAGAATATGATTATACAACTTGTTAAAATATAGAGATTAAGTCAAGTTGACTCATTCTCATATATGTAGACCAATATTTATGTAAGGATTTAGAATATGATTATACAACTTGTTAAAATATAGAAATTAAGTCAAGTTGAGTCATTCTCATATATGTAGACCAATATTTATGTAAGGATTTAGAATATGACTATACAACTTGTTAAAATATTTTATAATAAGGTAGTTTTGAAAATAACTATTTTTTATTTGAAATAGAGCTTGCTAAAATAACTTATATACGTCATTAGAATCGTAAATAGGATTGATAAAAAACCTCTATATGTAATAAAATCACAAATAGATTTGCTACAAACCTCTATATATATAATGAAAATCACTAAAATAATTGTTAATGGACCTTTGTATGAAATAAAATAACTAACTTACCTTTATGGAAACGTGCAACCTCGAAGTAAAAATGTACTTAGTGTTTTAATCCAAGTCATGGAAAATGAGTTCTAGTAGGTGGAAATAGCTTCCTCTATTGACGATACTTTGTACACTTTAATACAAAGTCATTACACATATGTGGATCAACCAAGATACATGTTTCCCATTCTTGCACACACTATAATCAATACATTAAATAGTTTCATAATAAAAATCAAATCGTCACATTGTTATCATATAACATTTTAGGTGTTGTCATTATGTGTTTTGGATTTTTTGGCTAGAACTAAGCGAAATTTATTTTGGTGAAACTTTGATTTTTGTTTTTTAAATTTGGTTTCTGATTGCATATTGGATTTAACACTTTAAAAAACCCTAGGGCATTCAAACTGTGAAGAGTTCACAACTTAAACTTGTGATTCCAACAAATCCCCATTAGATTATGGGAAAATTAAACAATATAATATGTTGGAAAAACTTCCAAAACGTATAATAGATAGAATACAATTAACATTTTATGGTATCTTGATCCAATCCAAAATCCAATATAATATTGATGCAATCCCACGTCAATATAAATTTTGTTTTCTTATCATATAGAACAAGCATTTAGTAACATTTGCAAGTTAGCATATCCAACATTTTCTTTTTCATTGTGTCATAGCCAGATGAATTGACAACATTACTTATCCTGGGGATGAACCACATTAGTTGGTTTGAAACGTGGACCAAATCCTAACGATGTGATTAATTCGAAAGACTTATATCTACATTATGGATCACAAAGTTCTTAGATCTAACATTACTTATGTCATATAAGTTCACATGCAATTAATCCATATCATCTTATAAATATTTAAATGAACCTATTCAGGACCAAAAATTAAAACTAATCAGATAATTAAAAATTTGAGCTATCCTGAATAATATCACCAATGCATCAAACAAGAAAGAAAAAATAAAACATTACAACTTAAACTTTGTTTTCACATAATCCAAAATTAATACATATTTAAACTTTAGTTATATGAAAATAGTTTGTTAAAAAATATAAAAAATTCATTTAAATTAAAATAAATTTTAAATAATTATTTATTGAGTGTATAGAGGACGTCTCACTTAGCACTCTGCCAATGAAGCATCTGGAGAATCTCAAATGATTTAATACCAAAAGCATGGGAGAAAATAAGGTTCATGGGTCTTAGGGGATGAGGGTTACAAGTGTTGGGCAAAGGAATTCTACAGATGAGTTTGGCGGCTTCCGATCCAAGCCACCCCTTTATTTTCATTGTTGGATTATGTTATATGTTTTGCTAGTGAGATTATTGGTGCCTTTTGGGATCCTTAGCTAGAGAGAGAGATAAAAATTTAGGACACGGGGGCATGAAATTTAGTAGTTTTAGATGGCGTTTTGTTATAGTGTGTGAGGCTTGGAGGTCTTGTGAGCTTCTCTTACTGATCAACAACCTTGAGGCGTTTTCTAGAGGATTTGATAGAGCTTGGCCTGGTGTACTGCGCAAAAAATGGGATGAGTTGGCTGTTTGGGGTGGTCAGTGAAAAGGGTGGTCAGAACCCCTTTGTGACACTTGACAACCGCATGATGTGCAATTGGTCATTTCGCCTGGAAGTGTAGGTACCTAGATCTGATCCAATTTTCCATTTAAATTCAATATTTCTCTGTGGGGTTGTTGTCGTGGAGTTTGTGACATGTTAGGTTAGAGATAGAAATAATTTAGGAGGTAAGGAGAACATCTAGGTGTCTTTTGATTTCCCCTCTCATTGTAATCTTGTTTTCAAGGTTTTGGGTGGAGAGGGGCTAGAAGCTTGGGGTTTTTTTCATCAAGGGAGATGGTCAGAATTTCCCTGTGGAGAATTTGAGCTCGTAAAAGAGAAGCAGGGTGAAAACTATGTACAGGGTTAGCCATGCAGTGAGGGGATGTTGGATTTGAGTTGATTCGAAGTTGATAGGTGGTGACACGGGTAAAAAAGACAAGGGAGACAATTAGCCAGTAGTGTGGAGCATTGATGATCTGGCTGGGTGAAGGGTGTGGGTGTGTTAGGAGTTTAGGTGGACTCACAATCTTGGAAGAAGGGGCCTTGATATGGATGGTTTGTGTAGGCACTATCAAGTGGTCAGCAAGGGCACTATGATGTGCCAAAGAGGAAGGGACCATCGTGGTGTTGAATTGCAAGGATGGTCACTGAGTAGAGAAGGTGGACATTAGAGAGGAAATTGAGTAGCAATAGTGCAACTCGTCTAGATGCATCGACCTACCACTACCCTTTGATGTTTTTGAAGCTCAGATGCAACAATTGACAACAATGGTGGAGTGGTTTTCCCGTGACCAACATGACAACTGTAATGAGATCATTTCTTTCATGAATGATCTCCACTACAATCAATGGTACATGATGGACAAGTTGGTTGATCTCCGGTGAGGGCAGAAGTGGCTCCAAGAAAGGTTATAGAACTTTGAAGGAAGGATGGCACATGGAGGCTCATATCTATGAAACCTTTTTTCAGCCATGTGGCAATGTTCTAAATGACCCGGTTCCGAGTAATCCTATTGATCAATTATGGTAGTGGGTTGTATTTTGATCCTTGATCAGTTTTGGTCTTTGTGGGCAATCTGTGTATGGTCATTTAGCTTTGTTATGTTGTTGTCAGTGTCTTTTTGTTAGTACCACCTGGCCGATAAGTCCGATAAGAATGAGGTCAGGTGTGTTTTAATCAAATGCTCACCACGATGTAAACTTTTAATAAATTAATATAATTCGTTGACTTATAAAAAAAGAGAGAATAGATATGTTAGATCTTAATGCATCATAAAAGCTTCAACCCAAACTCAATGCCTCAATCTAAGAGCTCACTCGCCATTTTTGTGATACCTTTGCAAAAAAGGGAGGGGCTTAGTAGCTCATGCATATGAACCCAACTTTACTATATGGTTAGGACAAATAAAAATTCAAACAACTTTAATCTAGAAAGGGCATTTCTTTATATACAAGGGTGATCAAAATTATGTTACAGATTACAAAGTCGTTGTATAAAACTTTTCATAACAAGTAGAAAGATATTCTAAAAAAAAGGAAATAAAAATCAATAATTATTATTGTAGTTATATAAATTAAATAGTTGGTAAATATTGATAGGCATCACTTCATAATAAATATTAAAATACTTACTTCATCATACATCTTAAATTTCTAAATTAAAAAATCCATAAAAATTAATTAAATTATAATTTAATTTAAAATAATAATAATAATTATTATTAATAAAAATAATTAATATATAAGTTAAACATATATACATTAAAAAAATGTAACAAGATTATTAATCATAGAGATTCATCTCCATTTCATCAGAGGATTCTTAAATATGTTTTGTTACAATATCATAAGCCAATAAATATTTTTTGTTACAATATCATAAGTCAACGAATTATCGATTCAAAATGTCCAAAAAACTATAATTCATTTTAAATGATATTTGTTCATATATGATTTTTTTAATTAATAAATTTAATTAAAAGAACAAGAAAAAAATAATAAAAGACAATAAACATACAGATTTTAAAAACTCTATTTCAAAATAAACATACTTATCAATATAATAAAATGATATGAAATATCACATCATGCATACTAATTAAACATCTAATTTAATTAATTATAATTAATTTCTCTTTTATTAAAAAAATTAGTTTTAATATATTTAATATTAAAAAATTTAATATTTTATAATTTTTCCCTTATATTAGTTTTTCTCAGAATTAAAAAAAAAGTCATTACTAATATATTAATATTAAAAAAAAATATTTTACAATTTTTCCCCTAGGCTTTTTTTACCATTATTTCTTAATATTAAAGTATATCATTTACAAGGATTTATAAGAATGGTTTTAAAAAATTGAGAATGGACGTTGATCATTTTTATCTCTCCATTATTTATATATATATTTTTATATTAAGTATTTTTTTTCAACAGATACCACATCATTATTACTTAGGTCATATTTTTACTCCACATAAAATTAAAAAAAAAAAACCTTGCAATGCACATATTTGTTTATTTATTTTATGTAATTTTCAGAATAAATATTTGTTTATCTATTAATGTAATTAATTAAAAAAATATTATGAAAAATAATTCAATCTAATTAAAATAGAAATTTGATTTTAATTTCATATTAATAAAATCTAAATTACAAATATATTTTGAAACTAGTATCTGAGAATTCAGATATTTAAATAATAATTAAAAGAATAAAGGCGGAATACGATTTTGTTGAAATGATGACACGCATGTTCCCAAACTTATACCACCCATGTTATATTATATTATTGCTTCAAGTTAACTCCATGCGGACTCTCTAGAACTAAATTTGATGCTCATACAAAGAATGAAGCATTCTAGATGGAGGCCAGCCACAATTGTTCTGTAGGGATCAACCACCAAACAATTATAATAATGGCTGTTGTTCATTGGGACCTTCGCTTGCTCTACACATGGGAATGTAACTACCATGTATGGTTAGGCTTAGATGTCCAGGGTAATACATGAGATTTATAAACCATGTTAGGCTTGTGAATTAGAGCTTAACTAAGTAAGAATGTCACTATTGTGGTCTTGTCACTTTAAGTAAGAGTGTCACTATTGTGGTCTTGTCACTTTAGTTTTATAGGTTAGAGGCATGTGAGGGGATGAGATTGAAGTTTAATTAGCCTAGTTACATGTTAATTAGTTTAAATGTTAGTTGGTTAGGTCAGAAGTTTATTAATTTAATGTTGGGTTATTTTAGTCATATTTTAGTTGAATTAAAGTATATATTTATTAATATAAAGTTTGGTTTACATAGATTGGTTAAATATGATTTAATCTAGAATTATATTAACTTTTGTTTAAGTGGATCAAATAGTTTTTCTTGGATCATCTCACTTTCCTCAATCAATGACCTTGATTTTCTTTACTAGGATTCAACTTGTTATCCCACTACTACAATTTGCTCGCCTCCATCTTCAAGTCAAACCTAAATGGATGTTTTCTAAAACACTATATACGCAACCAATGCCAAATGTTACACAAATGTAAAAGGGAGGTGAATTCAAAGCTTTAGCTTTAGCCACATACTTATTATCCTAAACCTAAGTACACTACCTTGGAGGTTTTGTTAGCTTAGCGCTTGGTCATCTTGGTCAAATGTTGGTTTAGATAAAGAAAACAAATATTAATTTATATTTTGGTTCGATTATGAGCCAGGATATCAACTTAGATTTTAATTTGTTTAAATTGGATACATACTAGTGAATATAAATGTAAAGCCATGTTAGCCTAATCAAAGTGGGTGAAGAAAAATCTTTTTTTAGGATCACCTTCTCCCCTTAATCAATGACTTTGATTTTTCTAGTTAGGATTCAAATCCCCCATTTTAATGTTGCAAGTTTACTATTTCCATCATCACATTTACATGGATATTTTTCAAAAACATATTACACTAGAACAATTTCAACAAATAAAAATAATAAATTAATATGATATATATTGTTAAATGCAATATGCAAAACATAATATCTATCAAAGAATTTGATGGAATCAAATTTATTGTAAATAAACTTGAAATCTCATTTATCACCTCATAACTTACATAATTGCAACCAAACTTCAAAATCTCTTTGATAGACTTCATAAATCTTATTATACTAAGAGAAGTGAAATACACTTAGACATTTTAATCTTAAAAAAAAAATGTAACTTCCATAAGTTAATTCAATATAATATAGTATACTAAAATAATAATATAATTCTCAAACATGTTTTTTATCACAACAAATTAAAAAAATAAATAAAAAAAATTATCTTTTATTTTTCTTAATTCAAGGATAACCATTCTAATTTCAATGATGGTTAATCACCATCATCATATATATAACACTATAAAATAAATACTATCCACTATTAAAAAAAAATGAGAATTAAAGCAATTTTGTTGTTCACTCATGATTGTTTTTTTTAACCAACCCACATTGTGAATGATGTGTTACATCATAGTGAAATCTCTCAAACACTATAAAAACAAACACTATCAACTATTAAAAAAACAAGAATTATTTTTTGTACCATCAAGATTGTTTTTTTTACCAACCCACACTATGAATGACGTGTTGTATGATATTGACAACCCCAAAAAACCACATTGTGAATGACGTGTTGTATGATATTGACAACCCCATATACACCTTATTTCAAAATATTTTAGATAGGAGCTATTTTTATCTCAATTATTTTTTTAAACCTTTGTTAAAGATTTTGGAAAATTTTATATTTTTTAAATAATAAGAAAATCTATCATAACTAAATTGTTAAATTAGCAATGCGTCAATTATCATCACAGCTATCCATGAATGCAAGCCCACTTATCACCCTTATTCAAGGAAACCATGCCACCTAAAATTACCCATTAATAGTCCATAGGGGGACAACATGAATGCAAGCCCACTTATCACCCTTATTCAAGGAAACCATGCCACCTGAAATTACCCATTAATAGTCCATAGGAAGACAAATTTTCACTCCTACTAGATGTTTTTGGGTCTTGGACCATTACCCTGTGAAGACAAGCTCTTAACCAAACAAAAACAATGTTAAAGCATAGTCCACGTCCATTATTTTTTAATCTTTTATGTATCTAAAAAATTCCATTTCAATTATTTTAAAATCTTAATTTTATATTTATTAAAAGATTTAATTAAAAAATTGAAATATAAATATCTCTATATAATTAACTCATTATTTGATGTTTCACTAACAAAGAGATCTCATACACCATTTGATGTTTCACTAACAAAGAGATCTCATACACCATTTGATGTATAACATAATTGTATTTTTAAAACTAAATTATTATTCTATTATTATAAAATTTTTATTTTATCTCATAAACTTTTAAATGTGGAAAAAATATATATTTCCGGGGTTGTCGGCTCCTTCGCGCTCCACCCACGATCGATCCCCGTTGATATGGCATTGCACGGTTCACAGTGCAATTATTTCCAAACCAATATATAATTGATGTAACGTGATTGATGTAAAATTATATGTACCAATATATGATTAATGTGACGTGATTCATATAAAATTATATGTAAAATATTGTACATACGAACCTTATAATAAAGCTTCTTCCAGGAAACTTAGCCCGAGGAGACTTAGCCCCCGGGGCCTTTTTAAAAAAAATTAATAAATAAAAATTGAAATGAGCAACCCATCATATTATCGTCACATGGTCATTCCCAAGATAAAATGACAACGAAAGTTGACGGCTTCATTGGCGTATTAGAAAGGGAGTTGTCTATAATGCGACTTTTTGAGATTCCGATGACGGAATCCGGCGGAAGAAATTGAGATGAAATCATGATGTGTTGCAGTTAAAATGGTTTTTTAACTGCATATTCGGATTCAGCACCCTGAAAAACCCCTAGGACGCTTTCATTGTGCAGAAACTAGTTATCAAACTTCGATTTCAATAAATTACTGCCGGATTTTCACCGGAAAAAATCGCCGGAAAGGCTTTCAAAAAGTCGCTTTAAAGACTACGTCATTAGAAAGTTTCAAATTCCTTAACGTGCACGAGAATCACGCGATCAGGCAGCTTTTTCTCCCCATAGTTTTAAGTTAAATCTTGAATTCAAATGTGAATGTGTACTCGAAGAATCTTATTCCAAATATTAAAATTGAGGAGCACCGACACGATTTCAAACTTTATTCTCCCAATCCCTTTCATTGTTGGTTTCGTTTTTCGTGTATGCGTTCTTTCTTACCAAACATTTTTTCTTTTTAATCTCCACATTATTCGCGTCAACATTGACCATTACCCTCACATTTTTTACATTAAAGTAAATAAATTATTAGATTAAAATAAAATAAAAAAAGTTAATTCCCTGTATTTGCCCAAAGTTGTGAGCAAATTGTCCATTAATTTCTAAAATAAAATTCAATTTCAACGTTGGTGATAAGACTTCAATAGTCCATAGAGAAGTTCAATTAAGTTAACAACTTTCCACTAGTTGGTGTTCATTGGTGATAAGACTTCAATAGTCCATAGAGAAGTTCAATTAAGTTAACAACTTTCCACTAACTAATGGGAACAATTCAACCCTTAAGTCATTCTCCACCAAATCAAACATTAGAATATGAATATAAAGTAAACCAAATTCCATAAATAAATCAACCCTTCATTCATGGTTGGTAGACACGAGAAAATGTAATATGATGATTTTTGTTAAAAGGATAAAACAATAATGAAGTTAGGAAAATGAAAATATTAATATGGTAATGGAGGACTTTTTAAGATAAGTTAGCAACCCTTTATTCATTGTTAGTAGACCAAAGAGAATGTAATGCGATGATTTGTGTTCGAAGGATGAAACAATAATGAAGTCAAGAAAAGGAAAATATAATATAAATATGGTATTGGAGGACTTTTTAAGATAAGTTGGCAACCCTTCATTCATTGTTAGTAGACATGAGAATGTAATATGAAGATTTGTGTTTAAAGGAACAACAATAATGAGGATAGGAAAAGGAAAATATAAATATGGTAATGGAAGACTTTTTAAGTTAAGTTCTCAAGAAATTTTATCTCTTTCCAATAAAAAGATGCCTCTTCCATTTTATATTGAAGTTGGTCAAATTGATAAATGGTATTAGGGTAAGCACTTTAGTAAGTAAATAATCATTGTATTTATAAAATTTTAAAACAAAAAAAATGTTTAATTATATATATTTAATTTTAATTATAAGTTTTTAAAAAATTGTTATTTACTTTTTGGAATTTTCAATATTTAATTATATTTATTTTTAAATTTTCAAAACCAAATTATATATTTTATTAATACGAAAACAAATTAATGTGGAGTGTCATTTTTTAATTAATTAATTCATATATATGTGGAAAAAAACCTATATATATTTTTATAACAACATTATAGTTATACTATTTAAAAATTAAAATATAGAATTTATAGTAGCACACACATACAAGATAAAAAACATTAATAACACAATACAAAAAAATGTCTTCTTTTCTCAAAATGTGTATGGGTATCTTTGTTGGGGTGACTGAATTGGAAAGTGAGATGTCTCAGGGTGATTTAAGCCTTCCCACACAGCAGTAATGAGGATAGGGTATGGAAAGTATATCAGGTCGGGTGGGTTGTTGATGAATGTTCTGGAGAGTGTGTTAGTTTTTATTCCCTTGATGATTGTTGCGATGAACATAAACATTGTTTAGGAGATGAAAAGTTGTAGTTTGGAAGGTTGCACCTGCTCAGTTCATTGGGAGAGTGTCTCTAGAGAGCCAAGTTGAGTCTTAGAATGTAGGTTTTAACCCCGTACAGAAATTACCTGCATACGAATTCTAAAACACAAAAAATAAACAATAACACATAAAACACATATACACAGAGATTTTCTCCTGGATCCCAAAACCGGGACTACCAGCTTGATTTTTCATTATATTCCTTTCAATGTTACAATACATATATATACATACCGAAGCATCCAATACCATGGACCGAAAACCATCGCGCCCAAAACCATGTGCGAAAACCATGCACAAAACCATAGGTAGGTTCGCCCCACCTAATATAGGGTCCAAAAAAATTTCCCTGAGGCACTGCCCAGACCCCGTAGAGGGGGGATAATCGCCCCCCTCAAACCCCCTGTGACCCCCCCACTGCATAATCGGCGCAATGAAGGGGGGGCTCCACCCCCCCCTCTAACCCCCTCGTTAACTAGGGCAGCTAGTCGTGGAAAGAATATAACACAACCCAACATAGAAGTTGGTTCAAAGTGACATGTGACAGAAGTGCTGCAAGTTAGAGTTAACCAAGTTGTCATATGGGACCCTGGGTCAGAGCTTGAATGCGGGTTGGCTATGTGTGATTGTTCTTCAGCTATCTTGGCTCAACTAGCAAGATTCCAACCCCGTAGCCTCTGCTTAGGAGTAAGAAGGAAATTGTGGAGGTAATTTTGTCTTTCTAGGCTTTCTTTTTGGTTTATGTTAACGTTCTCTTTGTGTAGTGCGAGAAACAATTCAAGCAGTGGGTTTTGATTTTGTGGTCTGCTGGTGGGTGGTTTGGGCATAAGGGAAGCATCTGGCTTGAGGGAGGAAGTTTTTACAGTCATGCGAATTATTCTCGACCTAGTAAAGTCAGAATTCTAGTTTTTTCTTGGTTCACAACACTCCAAAGGTGCAACAAGTGTTTGAGGAGGGAGTGGCCAACAACAATCCATGTGGTCATAGGTCCTTCATTCTAAGGTATTTTCGGTCCTGGTGTTGTCACTTCCCTGTGTTAACTTCGCCAATTTCTACAGTCCTGGGCTTGTCCTGTCGCTTGGGGGAATTTTGTTGTTGTGCCTGGGTGAGAGAGTGTATGGTTAAGTGTGTCTTTGCATATGGTGGCCCTTGGGCGAGGCTTTTTCCTTGGGGCGTGGTCTTGGAATGAAGGTCTTCAGGTGTTGGTGGCAGAGATGATGTGCCAATGTGGGCGTGCCCATTGAGGTGGTGACCATCATGGGTAGCAGGTTGCTCAGGCTGACAAGGTGGAGGAACTCAACGAGGATGAGGTAGGCAGCGTGGATGCGGGAGGAGAGCTCGCTCATTCCCAAGCCCATTATCCATGCAGTGTGGATCAACCACCCTCCCTGGGCACAATTGTGGAGTAATTGTGGGATATCCAAGCCAACCTGTACATCCTTCGCAAATATAGGTACGAGGACTAGAATGAGGTCGTGGCCTGCATCAATGATGTGTAATTTAGTCAGAATGAGATTCTGGGGCAGTTGGCTTTAGTGTTACGAAACTAGAATTGTAGCAAAGAGAGAATGGATGAAATCGAGGCGCGTTAAGCTCACATTAACTATCATGTCCATGAAGGTCATGGGCCTCCAGCTACTCTGGGTGATCAAGCTCAAAACCCCCCTCCCTAATATAAAAATTATAGGTTGATTTTTAGTTTTGTATGTGTTTTGGAACATCTGGCCATTTTTTCCATGGGATATATGTAATGAATGGACACATATATTATGCTTTTTTCCAACTCTCCTCACTAACAAATCTAGTTGGAGTGAAGTGGGGAGACCTGAAGACCTTCAGAATGTAAATGAAATTTTCTTTGCTAGCAAAAAATAATGTGTATAAGTGAATGCATGAATATAGGCTACAATTTTGGGCCAAACGTGGCAGTGAAATTTAAATTATTTTCTCTTTTATCGAATTAAAGGCCTCAAAATTCATATAAGCATTGTGAATTTTGGTTTGAAGTAAAATGACAATTTGTGGAGAATTATGTTGTTTTCATAATGATATTAAAAAAAAAAATCAGTGTTGTATAATCTGTCAATTTTCATTAAATGAAATTCTCCTCCTTGCAAATTTTCCCACATATTAAGAGGTATGTGTGTGTTTGCGTAGCATAACATAGTCTAAAATGCGTAATTTATATATATATATATATATATATATATATATATATATATATATATATATATATATATATATATATCTACAAAGTTGACAAAGTAATATTTCAATTGCATTTTGCAGACACGTGTTCATGTAAGATTTTTTTTAACTATTTAAATAAATTGAAAAACCAAGAGTACCCTTTTGAAGAGGACTCGTAAACGAAAAAGTGCTACTTTTTTTAAAGTTTTTTGTTGTGTATATTTTGTGTTATTGACTTTTTATTCAGGCCCTTTAAAACTATCAAAAAAAAAAAATTCAACCATTATGTTTAAAAGAAATCAGGTGAAAAATATCATATGAATTCGAAAGTGTCAAACTCATATACCATTGGATAGAGGATTCTTTCATGAATCCAACATGACCAACTCTGCCACTTAAGGAAAAATTATGCCCTAAATCCACTAGCATACAAAATGGTGTTATAGAGAAATCTACAAAAGGGGTGCTAAAACTATGATTTTTAGGACATCAATAGTTCTATTGAACGCTTAAAATGATCAATTGAGTGCTTGAGATCAAAATTCAAATAGCTCGATCGAAGGCTAAGGAAACCTTCGATCAATCTATAATCTTGATCTAGGAATTAAAAAAGTAACGTCGCACCAACCACACACCAACTTTTATTAATGGAATTTATTTTAAATGCTACAGACTAGGAGCTCGATCGAACTCCTACTATCAACCCCCAAAAAAGAAACCAATCCAAATTCGAATGCATAAAAAAATAACAACAAACATTCATTCATAGAAAAATATCAGAAAGTGGAAATTACACAAGAATTCACAACAAACATGGGAAATTGGAGATTTCGATCTCAAAATGGAAAGAACTTGCCAAGCACAGAGGAAATGTGAGAAAAAACTAAATAAATGATGAGAAAAATATGACAGACATTAAGAGAACAAGAAGATCATGAAATTCAAGAAATTAATGCAAATGCAGGTAATTCAAGTTGTCTCACTTCTCATCTTACCTGCTCGATATTGTATGCATTAGGAAATATGATTGAAAACAAGAAAAAAAATGGAGAATGAAACAATAGAACTAAGATAAAATAAATATTGAAAGTAATACCATGTAGTTAAAAATTGAGATGTAACAACAGCTAAAGAAAACCACTTGAAACTATGCAAATTATTGAAAACCATTTGAAACCATACAAATTATTGAAAACCACTTGAAACCATGGTTTATTGTAATTTTCTAAAACCACTCAAATTCATGCAAATTATGAACTGCCTTTTAATTGTGATGGTTTATGATAACCCATAAAAACTAAGGATGTGATTTAACCAAAGAAAACCATTACATTTCCTTATATTATTTACATGAATTACAATGTATGGAAATTTATTTACAAGAGGGAAATTTAAAAAATGGTTGTAACTTAGGTGGTCCAAAGCCTATAAGCATTAGTTTGATTGAGGCTTGATATCCTTGTAGGAGTTAAAAGAGAGAAAATGTGTCAACATCTAGAAGGAGCACGAGTATCCCTCCTTCCAATGTGCACATGTTGAGAAGATATTATTTGTTAAACATATAACAACATTAAATTTTTGTGAAATCCATCATCATATAGAAGAATTATTGGTTCCTTGAATCCTAAATGATGATGCCTACCTTTGTAAACCTCACAAGTTTCTTCTTTCAATCCTCACATGAAGGTTATGATTTTTTTTTAGAGAGAGCATGCTTTTTTAAAGACATAAAAATTGTAGTGTAGATTCATGCTTGCACAAAAATGAGTGTATTATTTCATACCACTATAATGCTCCACACAAGAATCATTTTATTAATCAATATTAAATTCATATATATTAAATTCAAAAGAAATAAATTAACATGCACATATTAATGATTTTCTAGAAATGTTTACAATGTTAATTTTCTTAGACTATGGCAATCTAATGTCTATTAAATTCATTTGGTTGTTTTTCAACATGTAATCGTGAAATATATTTCAAAGTATGGTTCAACAGTAAAAATGAGGAACCTTATTTTAAACTTTGTTAAGATTTAATGAAAATAATTGAAAACATAAAAGACACTGGATATCCATCGTTGCACATTCATAAAAAAGGTTCCTTGTATAAACATATATATATTTTTAAATCCTCTTACCCCTCCTTGTGCCCTACTTGATTGTTGTGCTAAAATTTCCATGTGCATTCTCCTAAAAAAACCACTCAAATCACTTGTGCCCCCCTTAACCACAAATGATAACAATGTACATCCATTGTTAATAGGACCTTGAAGCATCTTCCTTATTCTCTAAATCCACTAAAACCTATATCTCTTGATTTTTTTTTGTTCCCTTATCAACAACTTCATTGGTCTTCTCATACTTCTCATCCCATATTTCTTGCACTTTTTGTTTGGACTTGTGAAATTCTATGTAGTTATGATAAGTTCTTCCTTTGAGAAAGTTCTTCTTACTATTGTTTTATGGGAATTTTAGTTACATGTTTTAAAATGCTAAATGATATGGTACTTTTCGTGAAGAAAAACTTTTCCAACTAATTCAATCTTGTATAATAGGCTTCCAAATATTGACACACTTAAAAACCAGTTGAATAGGTTCCTTCTTGCATCATGGAGTGTGTGTTTATGTATTATATAGTTTTTTTTGTCACAAATTATCTTATACACTTAAATTTGTATAAACTTATAGATACAGATTCTTTTTCCTCTTATGAAATAAACTTGGCCCTTCAATTTGGTAATAACTAGCTTGATTTTTCAAGATTTTCTCATTCTCCCAAATTAAAAAATTCACCATATCATTAAGTTAGTAATGATTCCCTCTGAAATATGTATTTAGACTTTCTATATGAGAATTTAAACTTCAGCTTTTATTACTCTTTATTTCAACAACCTTCCAAATTATTATACAATATCTTCTACATCAACTTTGCTAGATCTTCATCCTCTTCTCATTTTTGAGCCACTCTCTTTGGCTTCTTTAATAAACTCTCCAAATATTCTAATTTTGTCCCTAATGCCTATTCCTTTTTAATAATTTAAAACTATTTCATTCTCTTCTCACAATCACTTTTACTTGGCATTGGATTTTAATTGAAATGTTTGGTGAATTAGATATATGAACAAAAATATAATACCATCCTTATTATAGTAGCGATCACTTTTAGTTTGAGATTTATATAGTCTTTTAAAGAAATGAAAGGTTGTTTCTTAGAAAACTAACTTTGAAAAAGGTCAA
Source organism: Pinus tabuliformis (assembly GCA_031772625.1). NCBI lineage: Eukaryota > Viridiplantae > Streptophyta > Pinopsida > Pinales > Pinaceae > Pinus > Pinus tabuliformis. Next base: position 833,131,832 of record CM062815.1, read on the forward strand.
ATGCTTCTCTTGGTAAATGTGACTTGTTGTGAAACCAAATAAAGCTTCAAACATAGATTCACTAGTAATTTTTTGGGGTTATTTGTTAGGATATTTCGACACATAGGAAATAGTTAAGTATAACTTGGTCTAGTGTAGAGTTAGGTAAAGTTGTTTATTTTACTATGTACTTTTGTAACTTACAATCCGACGGTCATGATATGTTCTAGACATGAAGTGATCTGATGGTTCATTCTCTCCTCAGTATTACCAACACTTGATCCGTGGCTTAACACCTGATTAGTCCATGATCTCTATTTAAAGAGCATGGAGGGTCATTTGTAGGGTGATCGTTCATGAGAGAAGCTTATGTAATTTTTTTTTCTTTTACATTAATAAACTGCTTAAAGTGGCTGTGTTGGCTCAAGTCGTGGATTGTTTCCCTCTTTGAGGGTTTTAACCATGTCAAGAATACTGGTGCATTGATATGTGATCTATTTGTGAGCAGTGCCTTTGGTGTTCTATCTAAGGAACTTACCTTGTAAATTCCTACATGGTATCAGATCTATTTGAGGGCTGCATCCATTGGTGATCCAAATCAGAAGTCTATACAATTGCATCCAATTATTGTTTCCTAGATCTACTGTTTCTGACCACTTTCGGGCCGCGATGATTGCTCTATTGTGTTAGGATCACCTGTTCCAATGAGAAACCCATTCCTTTTCACGGAAAAAGTTTTCGGTATCCCTAGCTATGTCATTTTTAAGATATGAAGGTATCCAGTCTTTATTTGCAATTTTAGTTATTTATCTCTCTGTTTATTTCGGTTTATTTATTTCTCTATTTTTTTATTAACGGATCTATACATTTCATTTCTGCGTATGCTCTTTGCCCCGCGACTCTGTGCGAGTTGGGAAAATCAGAAACAAAAATGAATTATTTTTCTCATGCATATTCTCTTTTCTGGTGCACCTTAGTGTGATCTCGAAAAGTCAAAAACATTGAGGAAAATATTTAGTTTCCGATGAAAGCTAACTTCAAGCCATAAGGTTTGGATTTTTTTGTATGTCTGTGTTGGGCTATGTGGTTTTTGTTTTTTGTAAGAAAAAAGGGTTTTTTCAAATAAGCATGCACTCCAAAGTTTCAGTTACTTACAAAAAAAAAATAAACCCATTATCTTTTCCAAAAATTATTAACCTTTTAAATTGGCTCACTTGGTCCAAAGTTATTTTATGAGAATAGAGGTCTTGAGTTCAAGTCTTTCTTTTTGTTGAGTTACTTTTTCAAAAAGCACATGTAACTTATGTTTTAAAGTTACTCTATGTAAAAGTGTTCTCACCCATTATAAAAAGTGAGTCACTTATAATTCTAAAGTCTTTTTATCTTTTATTTAAGTTATAATTTAGTTGGTAGCTCATAAAGTACCATTGTAAAGTGACTTTCACTTAGCTATGAAAGTGGGTCACATAATTTTTTTTAAAGTGAGCTAATTAGATTAAGTTTGGAGGGTGGGAGAGGGGGTAGATTTTTTTAAAAAATATAACATTATCATTCACTTCCGCACATTCATGCACTTTGTCAGCATCTTCAACAAATTTTCTTCAAAAAGTCATAACTTCTTCATCCGAAAGCCATTTTCAGAGCCGTTTTTCTCTTAATCAGCCTATTTTTTCGAGACCTTTCCATTGGAACACTTAGTTTTAGTATCTACAGCTTCAGTTTCTATTAAAATGGAAATTCCATGCCAAGTTATTCTTGATAGCACCAACGACTTCCAATGGTGGTCCTACATTGTGGATTTACTTAAAAGTAAAGGTCTTTACATAATAGCCTCAGGCCAAGAAACTAAGCCTAAAGACGAAGATAAGACAACCAAATTGGAAAATATGCAAGATCAAGCATGCGGGTTGATAGATGCCTATTTGTCCAGACCTTATATTCCATATCGTAGAACTTGATACCACTGATGAAACAATGAAACAAGTCAATAAATTTTTTGGAAATAAAAATGAAATTAGAGCCCATCAACTCAAAAATGAGTTGCTTACATTGGACACCAATAATTTTTCTTCCATTGAAGATTTTTTGTCCAAGTTCAAGACCCTTAGACTTCTCTTGGAAGGTGTTAAGGTTAAGAAAGAAGATAGTGGCCTTATATATTCCATTCTTACTAAGTTGGGGCCAGCCTACTCTGTGTTTGTTTCCACCTTCCATTCTACTAGAGAAACCTTTATTTCTCAAGGAAAAGACTACAAGCCCCCCTCTTTTGATGCCTTTTGTGATTCTTTAATAAAAGAACAAGAAAAACTCTTACATCTTAGTCTTCTTAATCTTGGAAACTCTTTTATGAAAGCCTTAACCAGCCAAAAACAACCAAATTCAAAGAATCCTAAGAAGCAGTATCCTAAAAAGAATGGTCCTAAACCAAACAAGGGTCGTAAGCAATTTCAGTCTCAAAATGAAAAATCAATTCGACAAAATGATAAGTAAAATAAAAACAAAGAGAAGAAGACTGATAGCCATTGCAACTTTTGTAATCGAGATGGCCGCTTAGAATCCAAATTATTTAAGAAGATGGAAGCCTTGGAAGCAACAATGAAGAAGCATAACATCCATTTGGAGCACTCTTCAACTTCAACTTCATCTTCAGGAATAACACTTTCTACATGTGGTAGTCAAACATTTCGGTCTGGCTATGCATTAAATGTATCTTCTTCCTCTCATTATCATGAGTGGCTCATTGATTATGGAGATTCTTATCACATGGCCAAAAACAAAGCCATGTTTTCTTCTTTAAGTGATTGTAACACCAAAAATATATATGTTGGTGATGATAGATCTCTTAGTGTTGTAGGGACTGGAACTGTTCATGTAGATGATGGTCAATTTAATGATGTATTATGTGTTCCAACCTTATCCTACAACCTTCTATCTGTATATCAGATAACTCATTTAGGTGAAGGTAAAACCGTTGAATTTTCACCTCACGATGTTGTAATTAAGGACCTAAGAGATACTAATCAAATTTTAGCTACTGAGATTGTTGATGATTCTACAAGGTTGTATAATTTTAACAACTTTGGGTCATCAACTCTTCCATCGATATTTGTTTTTCATAATGATGAAGTGAGCAAAATTTGGCATGAGCGATTTGGTCACTTAAACTATCGCTCCCTTCAAAATCTATGTAAAGAAAATATGGTGACAGGTCTTCCTATTGTATCTTGCAGAGATGGTGTTTGTTCTGGATGTGTACTCAGAAAACATCACTGGTATAGTTTTGAAAAACGTGCCTCTTGACACACCTCAACCCTTTTACAGATTGTGCATAGTAATTTATGTGGTCCACTTCCAGTTGCTTCATTCTATGGCTACAAGTATTTCTTAACATTCATTGATGATTTCTCCAGACGCACTTGGGTATACTTCTTAGAAATCAAGAGTGAAGTATTTAACATGTTCTTGCCCTTTAAGGCCTTTGTTGAGAAACAATCTGGACATCAAATTCTTAAGCTAAGATCTAATAATGGCGGAGAATAGGTTAAAAACAATTTCATCAACTTTTGCTCTGAGCATGGAATTCAAATGCAACATATTGTTCCATATACTCCACAAAAAAATGGTGTAGCTGAAAGGAAGAATCGCACTTTAAAGGAAATGGCTAATTGTATGCTTCAATCTAAGGACTTAGTCTTAATTTTTGTGTAGAAGCAATTCACTGTGCAAATTACATAGTAAATCACACTCCTACGTCTAAGGTTTTAAATGATATCACTCCAAAAGAAGCATGGAGCGCTCAATTAAACCAGATGTAAGTCAATTTTGTGTTTTTGGAAGTGAAGCATGGCCCATATTCTAGATGAGAAACATAAAACTTTAGAACATAAGAGTGAAAAATGTATTTTTGTTGGATATTCTGAAGATGTCAAAGGATATAGACTTCTTTCACCTAAGTCCAAAAATTTTATCATTAGAAGAGATGTAAAGTTTGCTAAAAATATATTGGCCTACGAGCCTAGTTCTACGGATGTGCCACCTCTCTCTATCTCTTCTACTTCTGAAAATATTTCTTCTTCAGATGAGGACAACGAGGATGGCAATCCTCCCCCACCTTTTCAAGATCCTCCTTTAGCTCCTCAGCTTCCAAAATGGGTCCATGCTACTTGGGATGCAGTAGGTTCTCTTGCAGGTGATCCTAGGGATCAACGACGTACATGTTCTCAGTTCGATAGAGCCTCTTCTTTACTGGCTCAAGCTTCAATGAATTATGATCCTGACACCTTTGCAGAAGCTTCAGTCCATCCAGATTGGGATGCAACTATGAATGAAGAATGTCGTTCATTATTGGAAAATGATACATGGGATCTTGTTCCTCTTCCAAAGGGACGAAAACTTGTTAGATGCAAATGAGTTTACAGAACTAAGTTTGGACCAGATGGAAATGTCGGTAAATATAAATCTCGTCTTGTTGCTAAGGGTTTTTCACAAGTTGAAGGCATTGACTATACTGAAACCTTCTCCCCTGTTGCCAAAATGAACTGTATCCGCCTTGTTCTTTCCCTTGATGCCTGTTTCAAATGTGAAGTCCATTATATGGATGTTAAGTCTGCCTTTTTGCATGGGGACTTGCATGAAGAAATATATATGGAACAACCTCCTGGCTTTATACAAAAAGACTCCAGCCTTGTATGTTGGCTGAAAAAATCCCTTTATGGTCTCAAGCAAGCCCCTCGGGCTTGGTATGCCAAAATGGATAGCTTTCTTTTAGATACTGGCTTTCCTAGGTGATTCTGACAATACTGTCTACACCAAGAAAGTGGGTAAGTCTCTTATCGTTCTTTTTCTTTATGTCGATGATCTTATCCTTGATGTTAGTCATCAAAACCTTATAAACCATGTGAAGTCCAGCCTTAAAAAGAAGTTTTAAATGACAGACTTAAGACACTTGCATTATTTTCTTGGTCTTCAAGTCTTGCAATCCAAGGAAGGTATTTCCCTTTCCCAGTCCAAGTATACTTGTGATCTTCTACTCCACTTTGACATGGAAGATTGTAAGCCATCCCCTTCTCCCTTTGAGTCTTGAGCCAAAATTTCAGTCACTTTTGCTTCCCCCGAACTTGATGCTACCTTATACCGTCATCTTTTAGGAAAAATTTTGTATCTCACCCATACTTGTCTTGAACTTTCCTTTATTGCTGGACTTATTGCTCGGTTTATGAAAAACCCACATGAAAGTATTTGGAAAGCAACTAAAAGAATACTTCGTTATGTTCGGGGTACAGTTCAATTTAGGATTCATTACAGTGCATAAGCATCACCTCTATTGGTTGGTTTCAGTGATTCCGATTGGGCTAGTGACCCTAATGATCGGAAGTCTACTGTTAGTTATGTCTTCACTCTTGGTTCTGGACCTATTACGTGATCTTGCAAGAAACAAAGTACCATTTCTCTTTCTTCAGTAGAAGCACAATATTGTGGAATCATAGAAGCTAGTAAGGAAGCCATGTGGCTTCCTCAGTTCCTGTTAGAGTTTGGCTTTCAGCAGCAGCATTCGACTACACTTTGGTGTGATAATTAAAGTGCCATTCAACTATGCAAATATCCAGTCCAACATCAGCCCAGAAAACGCATTGAACTACACATGCACTTCATCAAAAATATCATTCATGACCATGTCCTTGAAGTGAAATATTGTTCAACAGATGATCAAGTTTCAAAAATCTTTACAAAGGTTCTCACAGAGGTGAAGTTTACAAAACTTCGATTTATGGTTGGAGTTCAGTAAGTTGTCACTAAGGGGGGATAGGCTCTAATTCATCCTTCTTTCTCCTATTGTGTCATATTTGTACATCCTTCAATCCTATCCCAAGTTGTTCCTAAGGGGGGATCTTAGGATATTCTGACACATAGGAAATAGTTAAGTATAACTTGGTCTAGTGTAGAGTTAGGTAAAGTGTGTTTCTTTACTATGTACTTTTGTAACTTACAATTCGACAGTCACGATATGTTCTAGACATGAAGTGATCCGACAATTCATTCTATCATCGGTATTACCGACACTTGATCCATGGCTTAACACCCGATTGGTCCATGATCTCTATTTAAAGAGAATGGAGGGTTATTTGTAGGGTGGTCGTTCATGAGAGAAGCTCATGTAAATATTATTTCTTTTACATTAATAAATTTTCTGAAGTGCCCGCGTTGGCTCAGGCCATGGACTGTTTCCCTCTTTGAGGGTTTTAACCATGTCAAAGAATATTGGTGTATTGATCTCTGATCTATTTGTGAGTGGTGTCTTTTGGTGTTCTATCTGAGGAACTTACCCTCTAAATTCCTACATTATTGTTGGGATATTCTGACACATAGGAAATAATTAAGTATAACTTGGTCTAGTGTATAGTTAGGTAAAGTGTGTTTCTTTAGTATGTACTTTTTGTAACTTACAATCCGATAGTCACGATATGTTCTAGGCATGAAGTAATTCGACGGTTCATTCTCTCCTCGGTATTATCAACACTTCATCCGTGGCTTAACCCCAGATTGGTCGATGATTTCTATTTAAAGAGCATGGAGGGTCATTTGTTAGGTGACCGTTCATGAGAGAAGCTTATGTAAATTTTCTTTCTTTTACATTAATAAATTGCCTGAAGTGGCCGCGTTGGCTCAGGCCGTGGACTGTTTCTCTCTTTGAGGGGTTTAACCACATCAATAATACTGGAGTATTGGTCTGTAATCTGTTTGTGAGTGATATCATTTCGTGTTCTATTTAAGGAACTTACCCTGTAAATTCCTACATAGTATCAGAGCTATTCGAGGGCCGCATCCTTTGCTGATCCAAATCCGAAGCTGGTACAATTGCATCCGAATGTCATTTCCTAGATATACTATTTATGACCGCTTTCGGGCTGAGAGGACTACTCTATTGTGTTAGGAGCATATGTTCTGTTGAGGAACCCCTTTAGTTTGAGGCAAAAAGGTTTTCGATAGCACTAGCTACCTCATTTTTAAGATCTGAAGGTATACAATCTTTATTTATAGTTATTTATCTCTCCGTTTATTTTGTTTTATAGACCTCTATAATTTTTTATTTACCAGATCTATACATTCATTTCTACATATTCTCTTTTCCCTCCGACTCTGTGCGATCTGGGCAAACTAGAAACAGAAATAAAGGATTTTTCTCATGCATATGCTCTTTTCTGCCATGCCTTATTGTGATCTCAGAAAATCAGAAACATTGAGAAAAATATATAGTTTTTGGTCAAATTTGACTTTAAGTCGTAAGACTTGGATTACTTTTTCTTGTTACTTTTGGGTTGTGTTTTTTTTTTTGTGTGTAGGCAAAAAAGAGGTTTTTCAAGTAAGCAGCACTTTCCAAAGCTTCAGTGAGCCAAAAAAAAAAAACCCTTCCTTCTTTCCAAAAATTACTAACCTTTTAAGCTAGTTCGGTTGGTCCAAAGTTACTTTATGAGAATAGAGGTCTTGGGTTTAAGTCTTTCTTTTTGTTGAGTTACTTTTTCAAAAAGCACATGTAACTTATGTTTTAAAGTTACTTTATGTAAAAGTGTTCTCACCCATTATAAAAAGTGAGTGGCTTATAATTCTAAAGATTCTTTATCTTTTATTTAAGTTACAATTTAGTGGATAGTTTATAAGGTACCATTGTAAAAGTGACTTTCACTTATTTATAAAAGTGGGTTACATAAAAATTCTTTTTGTTAAAGTGAGCTAATTAGATTAATTTTGGAAGGGGAGGAGTGTGGGGGGGTTTAAATATAACATTATAATTCGCATCTCAACATTAACATAGTTTGTCGGCATTTTCAACAACTTTTCTTAAAAAAATCATAACTTCTTCATCCGGAAGCCATTTTCAGAGCCATTTCTTTTAATCGGACTAACTTTTCGAGATATTTACATGGGAACACTTAGTTTCAGTATCTATAGCTTCAGTTTTTTTTTAAAATTGAAAATAGTTGTTCTTGATAGCACCAACTACTTCCAATGGCTATCCTACATTGTGGATTTACTTAGAAGTAAAGGTCTTCATAGAATAGTATCAGGCCAAGAGTCTATGATCCGGATTTAGACAGGAACGCAACAAATTACAGAGATAACCATAAATACAGAGCTGAGATAACCATAAATGCTGAGATGCAGCGGAAATAATACTTCATTTCATTACTGTAAAATACTGAAATATGCTTACAAACAAAAATGGAAAGAAACCAGCTAGGGCGATGGTCGCTTATCTCTGAGAAGAGATGTGGCGGCTACATGCCTCTGAACTGTTCTGAACTCTATTACAATGAGGCTCAAAGGCCTATTTATTGTTGAGAAACAATGGAAAACCCTTCACATCCCGAAACCTAACCCTAGAAGATGAAACGCCAAATTGTGGGCCCCGTTTGGGTAAATTGGTACATCAATTTCCCGGGGTCGTAACTTTGGCATACGATCTCCGTTTGACGTGTACGATAGCTCGTTAGAAAGACCTATCTGAGTACTACCACTTTGGGAGGCAACATCGGTCCATGGACCCATGTTGCCCCAGATTCCCAAAAAAACGTCGTTTAGGGCCTCAAAACGGCTCCGGAAGTTCAGGACCTGAAAAACTGCTAAAAATAGTAAATTGTGCTACAATTTAGGAAACTAAAAAAGCTGAAAGAGACAGTTGTGGGGGTCCCAATGGGATAGGTGGGTGGCCACCAACATCCACCTGGATCATTCCTCCCCCCTTAGGAAGCAATGGTCCCCATTGCGTTGAGTTCCTCCATCTGCTGAACTTGTTCTGCAATCTTTGATGTGTCTAGTAATGGTGGGAAGCACAGTCGACGATGGTCCATATTGAACACTTGGTGCAGGCAAAGGAATGGAGGAATGATGTGCTCCAAAGCATTGTTCCCCACAGCCTTGGTACTGCTGTAAGGACCATGTCGGAGTGGTCTGAGCTTCTGATGGGTTCTGGTAAGGCGTTCTCTCTGCAGATGCAACCAGACTTTGTTGCCCACCTGAAACTTGTGTGGTATCTCTATGGGTGAGGAGAAGTTGTTCCTGTGTTCTGTCATGACCGTATCCCTTTCCTGTTGTTGCTGCATGGAGGAACCCTTTGCAGGGGTCATGGAGGTAGCAACGATCTTCCCCTTACTTTGGGAGTGAACCAGACAGATAAATTTCCTGGTCTGTGAGATGAGCTTGCTGCCTTTCTTAGCAGTGATCAAAGATGTGGCTGTAGGTGGGGCTACCTCCGGTATCCTGTATAATGAATTATTCAAAGAAATAATGACAGCACGAGGCCTGGACTCATACACAGCATGTCACCTCCACAAGTATGGCTGGCCTAATAATACATCACAAACATCCAGAGGTGTAACATCACGCAATACCTCGTCTGTGAAGGGCTTGATGCTGTAGGGAAGGCGACACTGCCGGCGAACTTTGAGATCTCGTCCTTCATGAAGCCACCCGATACTGTACGGCTGTGGGTGTGGTGTAGTCGGTAGGTCCAACCGCTTCACGACCTCTGCTGAAATGAGGTTCTTTTGGCTGCCACTATCGATAATGAATTGTAGTAGCGAACCCTTCACCCACATCTGTGAGTGGAAAAGACACTCCCCTTCCTCTGGATTTTCGGGCTCATCTTTCTGGATCTTGGCGGTGGCAACAGTGGCACTGGGATCCGCATCAATGATCTGCTTCCCTTTGCCATTCCCCTTGTCGGGTTTTGGCTCAGGGTCGGAACATGCATCTGATTCGGAAGCCCTCAACTCAGCCACCAGCGACTGCTTGGTCTGACACTCACTTGTGTTATGAGTGGGACTCTTGTGGAACTCACACCACTTTCCTGTGTCCTTCTTCGGCTTCGTGGTGTTGTTCTTTTCTTGCGGCTTTGACGAGTTGTCTTGGGTCACCCCGCCTTGGCTTTGTCCTTTGGGCTTCGGATTTGCAGATCCAAAGTCTCGCTTCTTCTGTTTGAACTTTTGCTCAATTTTGACAGTGTATCGGTATGCTGTGCCGAGTGAGGAGATGTTCAAGAACCCCATCTCTTCCTAGATGTATTTGTTTAGGCAGCCACGGTATTTGAGTACCAGATGCAGCTTAGAATCTTTGATACCCAACTGTGTGCGAAGGGTATGAAAAATGTTTGTGAACTCCGACACATCTTGGTCTCGTCCCTGCCACAGTGTGGTCCATTTGATGTATTTGTCCTCATAGCTTCCGACAGGGTAGTACTGCTCCTTGATGGCATCCTGGAAGTCATTCCAAGTGGGTGCGGCTGAAAATAGTGAGCCTGTACTTTCATCCTTCTGCTCCCAGTAGGTTTCCCACCAGTCCTTGACGTGGGGGGCTGCTTTGAGAAGAGCGAAAACAATATTTTCCCGACTTGAAAATTCATGAACAGAAAAATACCCATCTAGCAGATTTAACCATTTATCTACGGCATCTGCGTCTATTTGACCCTCGAAGATAGGGATTTCAAAATTAACTTGTACCTTAAATGGTGTGGCATTTCCAGAGTCGCTGTTGGAAGCCGATGCGTCACCTCTAGGTAGCCGCTGAAGGATCTGCGCAAAGCTATCCATCATCGCGTTCCTTTGTCGCTCGAGCGCTTCTTCGAGCAAGATTTTGATAGGATCTCCTGCCCCCTCATCTTTCTTCTCATCCGCCATTGGAGGCCGTTGGGATTTGCGAGGCTAGTCTTGCAAAGGTTCGACCAGTTCAAGCCCTAACTCCTTATATCCCGACCTCATTGGGGACATGCAAAGAAAAATAGAGAAAAAGCAGACCGCTCTGATACCACTGATCCGGATTTAGACAGGAACGCAACAAATTACATAGATAACCATAAATATAGAGCTGAGATAACCATAAATACTGAGATGCAGCGGAAATAATACTTCATTTCATTATTGTAAAATACTGAAATATGCTTACAAACAGAAATGGAAAGAAACCAGCTAGGGCGATGGTAGCTTATCTCTGAGAAGAGATGTGGCGGCTACATGCCTCTGAACTGTTCTGAACTCTATTACAATGAGGCTCGAAGGCCTATTTATTGTTGAGAAACAATGGAAAACCCTTCACATCCCAAAACCTAACCCTAGAAGATGAAACGCCAAATTGTGGGCCCCGTTTGGGTAAATTGGTACATCAATTTCCTGGGGTCGTAACTTTGGCATACGATCTCCATTTGACGTGTACGATAGCTCGTTAGAAAGATCTATCTCGTTAGACCCATGTTGCCCCAGATTCCCAAAAAAACGTCGTTTAGGGCCTCAAAACAGCTCCGGAAGTTCAGGACCTGAAAAACTGCTAAAAATAGTAAATTGTGCTACAATTTAGGAAACTGAAAAAGCTGAAAGAGACAGTTGTGGGGGTCCAAATGGGATAGGTGGGTGGCCACCAACATCCACCTGGATCAGTCTAAAAATAAAGATGAATATAAGCAAGCCAAATGGAAAAATAAGTAAGATCAAGCACGTGGGTTGATAGGGATGTCTATTTCTCCAGACCTTAAATTCCATATCGCAAAAACTGATACCCCAAATGAAATAATGAAACAACTCAATAAATTTTTTGGAATTATAAATGAAATTAAAGACCATCAACTTGAAAATGAGTTGCTTACATTGGACCCCAGTAATTTTTCTTCCATTGAATATTTTTTGTCCAAGTTCAAGACCCTTAGATTTCTCTTGAAAGCTGTTAAGGTTAAGAAAGAAGATGGTAGCCTTATATATTCCATTCTTACTAAGTTAGGACTAACCTACTTTGTGTTTGTTTCCACCTTCCATTCTACTAGAGAAGCCTTTATTTCTCAAGAACAAGCCTACAAGTCCCCCTATTTTGATGCCTTTTGTGATTCTTTAATAAGAGAACAATAAAAACTCTTACATCTTGGTCTTCTTAATACTGGAAAACCTTCTAAGAAAGCCTTAGCAGCCAGTAACAACCAAATTCAAAGAATCCTAAGAAGAAACATCCTAACAAGAATGGTCCTATACCAAACAAGGGTCTTAAGAAATTTCGGTCTCAAAATGGAAAATCAATTCAACAAAATGATAAGGCAAATAAAAACAAAGGGAAGAAGACCCGTATACATTGCAACTTTTGTAATCATGATGGCCACTTAGAATCCAAAGGCGTTAAGAAGATGGAAGCCTTAGAAGAAGCCATGAATAAGCATAACATCCATTTGGAGCACTCTTCAAATTCAAGTTCATCTTCAGGAATAACACTTTCTGCATGTGGTTCTCAAGCATTTCAGTCTGGTTATGCACTAAATGTATCTTCCTCTCATTCTCATGAGTAACTCATTGAGTCTGGAGCTTCTTATCACATGACCAAAAACAAAGCCATGCTTTCTTCTTTAAATGATTGTAACACCAAAAATATTTATGTTGGTGATGATAGATATCTTAGTGTTGTAGGGCCTGGAACTATTCATCTAGGAAATTGTCAATTTAATGATGTATTATGTGTTTCTACCTTATCCTGTAACCTTCTATCTGTATATCAGATAACTCATGCAAGTGAAGGTAAAACTGTTGAATTTTCACCTCATGATGTTGTAATTAAGGACCTAAGAGATCCTAGACAGATTTTAGCTACTGGCATTGATGATGATTCTACAAGGTTGTATAAGTTTAACAAATTTGGTTCATCAACTCTTCCCTCGGTATTTGTTGCTCATAATGATGAGGTGCGCAAACTTTGGCATGAGTGATTTGGTCACTTAAATTACCGCTCCCTTCAAAATCTATGTAAAGAAAATATGGTGATAGGTCTTCCTATGGTATCTTGTAGAGACAGTGTTTGTTCTGAATGTGTACTCGGAAAAATCACCATGATAGTTTTGAAAAACGTGCCTCTTGACATTCCTTAACCCCTTTACAAATTGTGCATAGTAGTTTATGTGGTCCACTTCTAGTTGTTTCATTCTCTGGCTACAAGTATTTCTTAACATTCATTGATGATTTCTCCAGACGCACTTGGGTGTACTTCTTAAAACTCAAGAGTGAAGTCTTTAACATGTTCTTGGCCTTTAAGGCCCTTGTTGAGAAATAATATGGACTTCACATTCTTAAGCTAAGATCTGATAATGGCGGAGAATATGTTAACAACAAATTCATCAGCTTTTGCACTGAGCATGGAATTCAATTGCAACATATTGTTCCATATACTCCACAACAAAATGGTGTAGTTGAAAGGAAGAATCGCACCTTAAAGGAAATGGCTAATTGTATGCTTCAATCTAAAGGAATTAGTCTTAATTTTTGGGCATAAGCAATTAACTGTGCAAATTACATAGTAAATCACACTCCTACTAAGGTTTTAAAGAATATCACTCCAAAAGAAGCATGGAGCTCAATTAAACCAGATGTAAGTCACTTTTGTGTTTTTGGAAGTGAAGCATGGGCCCATATTCCAGATGAGAAACATAAAGCCTTAGAACCTAAGAGTGAAAAATGCATTTTTGTTGGATATTATGAAGATGTCAAAGGATATAGACTTCTTCAACCTAAATCCAAAAATGTTGTCATTAGAAGAGATGTAAAATTTGTTGAAAATATATCGGTCTGCTAGCCTAGTTCAGCGGATGTGCCACCTCTCTCTATCCCTTCTACTTCTGAAAATATTCCTTCTTCAGATGATGACAATGAGGATGAAAATATCCCCCACCTTCACGGGATCCTCCTTCAGTTCCCCATCTTCCAAAATGGGTCCGCGCTACTCGGGATGTAGCAGGTACTCTTTTAGGTGATCGTACAGATCAACTTCGTACACGTTCTCAGTTTGATAGAGCCTCTTCTTTACTGGCTCAAGCTTCAGGGAATTATGATCTTGATAGCTTTGTAGAAGCTTCGGCCCATCTATATTGGAATGCAAATATGAATGAATAATGTCATTCATTATTGGTAAATGATACATGGGACCTTGTTCCTCTTCCAAAGGGTTGAAAATTGTTAAATGCAAATGGGTTACAAAACCAAGTTTAGACCAGACGCAAAAGTTGATAAACATAAGTCTCATCTTGTTGCTAAGGGTTTTTCACAAGTTGAAGGCATTGACTATACTAAAACCTTCTCCCCTGTTTCCAAAATGAACTCTATATGCCTTGTTCCTTCCCTTGTTGCCTCTTTCAAATGGGAAGTCCATCAGATGGATGTTAAATCCGCCTTCTTGCATGGGTACTTGCATGAAGAAATCTATATGGAACAACCTCTTGGCTTTATAAAAAAGACTCCAGCCTTGTATGTCGGCTTAAGAAATCCATTTATGGTCTCAAGCAATCCCCTCAGGCTTGGTATGCCAAAATGGATAGGTTTCTTTTAGATATTGGATCTTCTAGGTCTCATTCTAACAATACCATCTACGCCAAGAAAGTGGGTAAGTCTCTTATCATTCTTGTTCTTTATTTTGATGATATTATCCTTATTGGTAGTGATCCCAACCTTATAAACCATGTGAATTTAAGCCTTAAAAAGCAACTTGAAATGATAGACTTAGGACACTTGCATTATTTTCTTAGTCTTAAAGTCTTGCAATCCAAAGAAGGTATTTCCCTTTCCCAGTTCAAGTATGCCTGTGATCTTCTATGCCACTTTCAAATGGAAGGCTATAAGCCAGCCCCTTCTCCCTTTCAGTCTGGAGCCAAACTTTCAATCACTTGTACTTCCCTTGAATTTGATGCAACCTTATACCATCAACTTCTTGGAAAACTTTTATATCTGACCTATACCCGTCTTGACCTTTTGTTTGTTGTTGGCCTTGTTTCTAGATTTATGCAAAACCCACATGAAAGTCATTGGAAAGTAGCTAAAATAATACTTCATTATGTTCGAGGTAAAATTCAGTTTGGGATTCATTATAGTGTAGAAGAATCACCTTTATTGGTTGGTTTCATTGATTTTGATTGGGATGGTGGCCCTGATGATCGAATGTCTACTGCAGGTTATATATTCACTCTTGGTTCTAGACCTATTACATGGGCTTGCAAGAAACAAAGTGCCATTTCTCTTTCTTCAGCAAAATCAGAGTATCATGGCGTCGTTGAAGCTAGTAAGGAATCCCTGTGGCTTCGTCAGATCCTGTCAAAGGTTGGTTTTCAAAAGCAACATCAGACTACAATTTGGTGTGATAATCAAAGTGCCATTCAACTATGTAAAGATCCACTCCAACATCAGTGCAACAAACACATTGAACTACACATGCACTTCATCAAAAATCTCATTCATGACCATGTTCTTGAAGTGCACTATTGTTCAACTGATGATCAAGTTGCAAACATCTTTACAAAGGCTCTCACAGAGGCGAAGTTTACTAAACTTCAATTTATGGTTGGAGTTCAGGAAGTTGTCGCTAAGGGGAGATAGGCTCTAATGTCGCCTTCCTTCTCCTATTGTGTCATCTTTGTACATACTTCAATCCTATCCCAAGTTGTTCTTAAGGGGGGATGTTAGGATATTCCGACACATAGGAAATAGTTAAGTATAACTTAGTCTAGTGTATAGTTAGGTAAAGTGTGTTTTTTAGTATGTACTTTTTGTAACTTACAATCCGATGGTCACGATATGTTCTAGACATGAAGTGATCCAACGGTTCATTCTCTCCTCAATATTACTGACACTTGATCCGTGGCTTAACACCCGATTGGTCCATGCTCTTTATTTAAAGAACATGGAGGGTCATTTGTTAGGTGACTGTCCATGAGAGAAGCTTATGTAAATTTTCTTTCTTTTACATTAATAAATTGCCTAAAGTGGTCGTGTTGGCTTAGGCTGTGGACTGTTTCCCTCTTTGAGGGTTTTAACCACGTCAAAATAACTAGTGTACCGATCTATGATTTGTTTGTAAGTGGTGTCCTTTGTTGTTCTATCTAAGGAACTTACCCTATAAATTTCTACAGATATATATAACAATAGATCATCTTTATCACACACCCTTCAATTTTATGCTCAAATGGTTAAGATTTTTCATTTCTTAAATATGTATTGGGGGGAGAGTGAAGAGAGATTATTTAACTTGGGATTAGATTACTTGGGAAATAGGTATATTGAGAATTTACTCCAATTTTTCTAATTTTATTCTTAACGCCTATCCTTTTTAAATCATATTTTCCTTTCCTTCTCTTCTCACAATCCCTTTTAGTTGGCATTGGATTTTAATTCAAATGTTTGGTGAATGAGATATATGAACAAAAATATAATACCATCATTCTTGTAGAGATCACTTTTAATTTAGGATTTATATAATATTTTGAAGAAATAAAAAATTGTTGCTAAGAAGAACTAATTTTGAAAAAACTCAAATGCTGCACTTGGTAAATGGAGAGATGGAGTTAGATATATTAAAAAATCTAAAATATTAAAAAATATATATTTATAAATTTAATTTTTTAATTTTTACATTATTAAATGAATAAAGCAATTCCAATTTTTTTTAGTAGTATGGTACATTTTCTTGAAATAATTGATTAAATACAATAATTTTATATAAAGAATATTAAAATATGTTAACAAATTTGAATTATAATATTATAAAAACTATAAAAGAAAATTTAAAATGAATTATTTAAAAAATTTAATATTGTATTTTATTAACCCCTTATAGAAATATATATCCACACATTATAACTATATAATAAATATTTCTAATGACAATTTTTAAATACTTAAATATATATATATATATATATATATATATATATATATATATATATATATATGTTGCCAAGATAGTCATGATTTAACATAAAAGATAAATTTAATATTTATGATTAAAATTTATATATAAATGAATTAATTTTCATTGTTAACATATCACCATATTTAAAATGTAAAATATAAATTTAAGTGCAAATATTTTACAAATTGCATGTACCTTCAACTTGTTTACAAATTTCTTATCCTTTACATGGGGGTTCCACTATTGGGTGTTCTCAATTGTGGAATCCCTTGAAGTTAAATAATGATTTATGCATAAGCAACAAATTTTAGCTATTTCAATGGCTTGGTTTGATGAAATTTATTTGTTCATATGCTTAATCTATAATGGTTTCATGTGACTCTGATTTGTTCCAGGCATCAACATGTATAAGTTGAGTAAATATTAAGAAAATGCATATTAATTTAGGTAAGTATACATATATTTGAATGGTTATTTTGGAAGATTTAATTAAATCAAGTTACATAATTCAATTTAGTTGGTAATGGAAATATAATGTTTCCCAAAATGCTAATTTTCCATCTCCCTATATTCTCACATATTTAGCATAATTTGGAAAAGTAAGTGGCCCATTATCCACACATATTTTCTTTTGCAAGGAACAAACATCACATAGTGTAATTAGGGGAATTGTATTAAAGGATCATGAATTGCATATCCACATACTTGCAATTCAAACACTTTGTATGTGCACTATATATCTTTCACACACCATTACTACTAACCAATTTGCTTTACTAACCATTACAAACAGAGTATTTTCTTATAATTTAATTTGAAAATTTGCACACAAACATAGCTTAAAACTAGGTGGATTTAAGTAAGTGGTCCTAATCCACATATATTTTTTACTTATTTTGCTCATTCCTATAGAAATTCCTTGTAGATTCAAACTGCTTATGTGATTTGCTAAAACAAAAGACTTGAATCTACTCTACTCATCAACGGAAACAATTAATCGATCAAGGAATCATGAATCATACAAGAGAAATAGTTCAATCAACACATTACACAATGATTTCCCGAGGAAAGTCATAGCTAAAAAAATCTACTATCTATATATTGCATTAGTCAGAAAATATGAGAAGATTGCATTTCTTTGCTCAAGCCTGAGCAACCTCTGCACTACCTCTATCTGTCTCACAACTTCCTAGACAAGCCTTGGACAATACTTAACCAATTTTCTGTTTGCCCAAGTCCTTATTTCCTAGCGTTGTTTAATAAGGAATTAGGCCCCTATTTAATATGAATTTTCCTCCATTGGATTGTGCACTTCCTTTAGGCTCTTCCTCTGACTACATGCACCATCTGTACAATTCGGATAATTATAAAACTAGTAGTACACTTCCCTTGAACTCTAATCTCAACAAGGTAACTATTAGATCACACATGCATGAGTTATCTATGGTTGAATTATCTGTTAACTAGTTGAACACATGAAGCAACACCCCACTGTTAAAACTCCTACTAATTCCTCCAACAGTTGGAACTAGTTTAACTGACTTTAACTCAGATAAACAGAATTAATTAATTACATCTCAAAATAAACTCAACCAGGGCTCCTTTAAAGTAGGATACACTCTACATGACTCAAGTAAGACCCTCAACTCATAATATCTGAGCCAACTACGTGAAATTAGCTTAGTTAACTCATTCTTGTTGTCTTGTGACGTGGAATTACAATTTTCTCCTAATTTAATTGGAGCGAAAATTAAATCAGGATTTTCTTGTTGCCATTTTCAACACTCCCTCTCAATAAGAAAGGGATTCACATCTACCTTGATCCAACACCTTTGGAATGTACTTCATGTAACAATTCTCACTGTAATTGTTGTTACTCCAACATTTGCAATGTAAAAGCATCTAAAAATAAATAAATAAATAATCACTTAATCAATCTGCAACAGTCTACTGGTAAAACTATGATCTTTCTGACTCTACCATTGAGCCTCCTACTCTAGTGTCAACACTGATATGCACTTCTCAATATCTGACCAACACTGATCCATGTCTACTGGGAAAAATATGATGTTGTTGACTCTGGTACTAAGCCTCATGCTTTGCTATTAACACTGCTCTGCACTCCTCAGTATCTGATTGACATTGATCCTCCAGCTACAGAATATTATGGGCCCATGTAGCAAGGTAATGATCCATGAGACAGAAAAACACCTCAATGGACCCTGCCCAAATTTCTGCAACTCTTGGGACTATTGTTTCACATATCCCCACCTCACACCTAGAGGTATGGCTGCATGTGCTATTTTATGAAACCAGCTCACAAAAAGATAGAAAAGATAGATCAATGCCTTAGAATTAAGCCTCTTCGAGGGGGCAACCTCCTTTACATTACACAAATAAGCAATTCTTGAATGATACAAATGACAAGACCTCCTTTGTATATATAGGAGTCTAAGGGGTCAGAGCTGACATAACAATAATAATGTAAGGGCACAACAATAACAATAGTGGGCTTCTATGGGGCACAATAGTAACAATATGGGGACTACATGGGCGTAACAATATAATAAGGGGGTTTTACTAATAACAGTAAGGGGTTACACTAGTAGTATAGGGACCTAACATGCTCCCTCTACCCAGTTGCTTCGAACTCTCCCTCTACTGGAGGTCTCTAACTAGTCCTCTTCATCATCATCCTCCTAGTCATCCCAACTGTCAATTAGTTGAGGTTTCCTCTTGAGAGATAAATCATGCTTCCTTTCAACCACAATATCTCAAATCCTTGCCTTGCTCCTCAAGGTTGTGCATGCCTCTTCCTATAATGTGTAGAGGCACTCGACCTTGACCCCAAATTGCTTGAGTTTACATTAAGAAAGATGCTTGAGGTATGCCTTCCCATCTTTGAATAATACCTCATACCCATTGTCTTCAATCCTTAATTTCTTCATCAGTTCAAGTTTCTTGGCTTCATTGAAAATTCTGAATAGTTCATTGAGGGTCTTCCACATAGCAAAAGGAGTCTCTTTTCCATGTAGTTTCAAGACTATGTAGTCTCTTACACCCTCCAGTATGATCCTCTTGGCTCTTGCTACACTCTTCTTCCAGTCTGCTAGATCTTTAGCATCATATGTTGGAGGCTTAGGGATATCATGATCTATGAATTCCTTCAGTTGATTATCATCCAACACTGCTCCATCCCGTCCTTCCAAAAAATATAATTCAAACTACCCTTAAGGGCATATTCGAGTCTCAACTTGTAGAAGAACATCCTTCTAGCTATGAAGAATGATTCTGCAAATTCTATTCACCTACAAGAACAACCTCGAGTTATTCTCTTCTATTGTGATTTCAACTCTGATACCATGTAGAAATTCCTTGTAGATTCAAACTGCTTATGCGATTTGCTAAAACAAAAGACTTGAATCTACTTTATTCATCAGCAGAAACAATTAATCAATCGAAAAATCATGAAGCATATAAGAGAAATAATTCAATCAACACATTACATAATGGTTTCCCAAGGAAAGCCTCATCTAAAAACCCCTATCTGTATATTGCATTAGTCAGAAAATATGACAAGATTACAATACTTTCTCAAGCTTGAGCAACCTTTGCACTATCTCTATCTATCTCACAACTTCCTAGACAAGCCTTGGCCAATAATTAACCAATTTTATTCTTTCCCAAGTCCCTATTTCCTTGCATTGTTCAATAAGGAATTAGGCCCCGATTTAATAGGAGTTTCCCTCCATTGGATTGTGTAGTTCATTTAGGCTCTTCATCTTATTCCATGCACCATCTATATAGTTTCGATAATTATACAATTGATAGTACACTTCCCTTGAAGTCTAATCTCAACTGGGTAACTCTCAAATAACACATGCATGAGTTATTTATGATTGAATTATGAGTTAAATGGTTGAACACATGAAGCAACGCCCCACTATTAGTCCTCCAATCGGTTCCTCCAATAGTTGGAACTAGTTTAACTACCTTTAACTCAGATAAATTGAATTAATTAATTACAACTCAAAATAAACTCAACCAGGGATGCTATAAAGTAGGAGACACTCTACATGACTCAAGTCAGGCCCTCAACTCAAATTAACTGAGCCAACTAAGTGAAATTAACTTCATTAACTCATTCTTGTTGCCTTGTGATTTGGAATTACAATTTTCTCCTAATTTAATTAAAGGGAAAATGAAATTAAGATTTTCTTGTTGCCATTTTCAAAAATTCCAATTCACACCATGCCTAGCTTAACCAGGAGGAAAGTAAGTGGCCCTAAATCCACATTTTTTTTACTTGTTTTGCTAACCAAAACTTTTATTTCATTCATTTATTTTCGAGACCAGGAATTGGTGTTAGTAAAGAAAGAAAGTAGGCACTACCTCCCTTGCATCCTTGTAGTGAATCTGTGATGGCATCTGAACCCTTTATCAAAGCGGTAAAGATTCCATCTCCCTATATTCTTACATAGTATAATTAGGACTCATCCATACATCATTTTTTTTTGCAAGGAACAAGCATAACATAGTGTAATTAGAAAAATTGTAAAGGATCACTGCATATCCACATCAAGGCACACTTTGTATGTTCGCAATTTCACTTGCACACACATTCGCCCCACACAATGGGCTCACTTAAACATTGTATAAAGTGTTTCCTCTTTCTAGAATCTTTGTACTTAGTTTATTTGAGATTATATTTTGTTGCACACCCTAAGTGAAGCAAAGCCTTTCTAAGAAAAAACCTTAATTTCAACACACTCAATTCCCCAGAGAGGAAACAAGATAATTTATAGTTAAGGCTAGGACCACAAGGGTAGGCAACACATAGGCCACCTTGGTTTTTTTTCATATTGAAACATATAAATTTGTCTTTTAGGGAGCTTAAAATCCTGTATCATCCAGTGACAAATCCAATAAATGGAAAGAAACTTGTGAAGGGGGTAAGGCTTAGGTAGTGGATTATCATGAGCCTTCATGTTGTTTCCTGACACATGGTAGGGGTTATGGGTCCAAAATTGGCAATCAAAAGTTAATATTAATCCAATCCTGTTGAATGCAAGTAACTTAGTGGCCAAATATTAGGGCATATTTCCATATAGGTTGAGATGTGGGAGCACTTAGACCTTAGGTCATCTTCTTCAGGCTACTAGAAGTGTCACTTGTTAGGTAAACTTGACTCGGGATAGAGTCAAAGTTGACCAGGTTAAACAGTGATGGTTTTGGGGCACATGGTATTGTGCACCCATAGTATTTTTCCCATGGTATTATATGTAGTGGAGCTTATAAAAGGCTGGAAGGACTTCATTGTAATGCAAGGCCTGGAGGTGAGTGGTGAAGGCTCACTTGGTCGGATTGGCCAGGGTTTTGGCCAATGCTAATGAGATCTTATTAGGTTGGGTTTTTCCTTGGATTTGGGGTTTTCCCAGATAAACATTTGTGTTTATGTGTTTATGGTTGTTTCTGGTTATTTTTTATATTTTTTTCTCTCAGTAATTCTCTGTAATTAATTTATGTTCTCTGAATAATTTTTTTAACAATTGGTATTAGAGCCTAATATTGGCTTCAAAGGGATTCTTTAATGCCAGGGGTTTATAGTGCATGATGAGATCAATGCAGCCTTTTTATAGATCTGGGTTTGAAAATAATGGTGGAACAATCGTACGCGGAAGAACCTCGAGGAGAATGTGCGAAAGATAGTGCCGTAACTACCAGGGATCGCAGTGCATTTACGATATTTACCGGTTTGGAACATGCTGACGAATTGTTCAGGATTCATGCGGATATTTAAAGAAGGTTGAGAGATATACCTTTGGTAATATCAAAATTCAAGGTTGATTTTGTTCGGAGCTTTTTCGTAGGGAATCGATAAGGGATATTTCTTGTGTTTTCTATGCCGTGTTGAAAGATGGAGTAGGCGTGGGCTGCATGCAGGTCAGTAGAATAAAATTGTTCATGCGGCTTCGAAAATTGTTCGTTTTTTGCTACGTGAGGCCACTGATGTTGGAATATACGAGGTTCTCGTCGGGCTCATAGTTGGAGCGGTTTGATAGAAGTTTTTGAGCAAATCAAATTGAGAGAGGATGGATCAGAATCGCAGCAGCAATAAACAAAAAAAATTTAATGAAGTCAAAATTATTGCATGTAAATGGGCATACTACTGTAAGACCTGGTAAGGCATGTGTACCCCTCGGTGATCACCGGTAAAGTCTGGGTTAGACCTAGGTGATAGGGGGGATGTCGGGTTAACAATACCCTAGGTAAAAACTATGAGGGGGGTAAGATCTAGAGTGAGCGGGATTGTCTCACTTAGTAGGTTTGGCTGGAGTTAGTCAAGGAACCCAAATTCAAGTTGAAGGGGGGAATTGTTAGGTAAACTTGATTTTGGATAGAGTAAAAGTTGACCAGGTTAAACAATGATGGTTTTGGGGCACATGGTATTGTGCACCCATAGTATTCTACCCGTGTTATTATATGTAATGGAGCTTATAAAAGGCTGGAAGGACTTCATTGTAATGCAAGGCCTAGAGATGAGCGGTGAAGGCTCACTTGGTCAGATTGGCCAGGGTTTTGGCCAATGCTAATGAGATCTTATTAGGTTGGGTTTCTCCTCGGATTTGGGGTTTTCCCGGATAAACAT
Organism: Pinus tabuliformis; assembly: GCA_031772625.1. Classification (NCBI taxonomy): domain Eukaryota; kingdom Viridiplantae; phylum Streptophyta; class Pinopsida; order Pinales; family Pinaceae; genus Pinus; species Pinus tabuliformis. The sequence goes on from CM062815.1 coordinate 833,155,149, forward strand.
TTGTGTTTAGCTTTTTATGGTTGTTGCTGGTTATTTTTCATATTTGTTTCTCTCAATAATTCTCCGTAATTAATTTATGTTCTCTGAATAATTTTTTAACATCACTAGCTCTTTCAAGACATAGCCCTAGTACATTAGGCCACTATAACCCTCTCCATACCTTGGTTGGAATTTTGGTTGTTGGAAGCGTCGCTAGTGACATTGATGACATGGCTCCAACACCCTATTCTAAAATCTTCAAAAGGCCCTGTTACTACTTGAGCAAAAGAAGGTTAGGTCTTTCTAGGATTTTTTCTCAAATGCGAAACCTCAAAAAACCTTTTGTGTTGATTGTTTCACACATTAGAATTAGAGGGAAAACTAACCATTTATTTTTTTCTTTGTCTTATGTACGTGATCAATTTGGCTTTCCTAAAGAAAATTCCCCTCACCATATTTTCCCACAAACTTACTAGGGAACCATAAGGGACCCAAGGTTTGCCCATCACTCTAGGTGCCTACAAGATCTCCCACCATTACTGAGAGGAGTGCCTGGTCTCTCACCATTATGTCACAAAAGATAAGACCAAGCCACCTTGTTTGGCACATCCATTCTTGGAGCCACGTTATTGGGATCTAACTTCTCTCAGGGCACCCCCATAGCAAAACCTTAGAGCAATACAAAAAATACCCTACAGGGTACTCCAACCAACCCCAACTTGCAGGGTACCCCAACCAATACTACACCACACCAATACCAACACCAACACACAAGGTCATTACATCATGGATAACACCAACAAGATACCATTTGTCACTTCTTTAAATGTAGGTTTTAACCCCATACAGAAATTACCTACATACAAATTCTAGAAACAAAAAATAAACAATAGTGAGAGCATAACACAAAAAACAAATATACACAGATATTTTCCCTTGGATGCCAAAACTAGGACTACCAAATTGGTTTTTCATTATGTTCCTTTCAATGTTACAATACATATATATACATGTCGAAGCATCGAATACCATGGATCGAAAACCATCATGCCAAAAACCATGTGCGAAAACCATGCACAAAACCATGGAAAGAATGTAACACAACCAAACATTAAATATCCCAGATTTGACAAAACTCACAAATAATTCAATTGCTTGTAATCAATAATGCCACCCCCCATGCCATCCAAGTTACCATCGGGGGAATTCCCAATAAATCATATCATGACCTTTCAACTATGGTGATTTTTTAAATTAACGTGTGTATATATACTATTTACTTGTATTATGATGGTGATTCACTTGACTTACAAGTATATTTTGTATTCCACTATGCATGGATGGAAATTGATCAACCACATGCGGAACAAGATGTGTCCTATCAATCTGATCAACCACATAATGACCAAGATGTGCCCTATCGAGTTGATCAACCACTAGAGGAACACAATTTTCCCTATTAAGTTGATCAATTGTCACTAGGGGAAAAATATGTTCCATATCAAGCTAATTGACCACTAGAGAAAGAATATGTGTCCTATTAAGCTAATCAACCACCAAAATAATGACTTGTTTCCTCTCAATTTGATAGGATATTAGGGAGTTGTAGTGGTTTGGAAAGGGGTGGAAGGTTTACAAAAAAATGGATGCAAGGAAAACACATGACCTTGGGAGCCTATGCTTTCTTGCACTATTAGAGATCATGTCAATAACATCATCCAATAATATTTTTAGAAACATTCAGTTGTTACATAAGTTGATATACTACATGGGTTGATCAAACACAAGAAACTAAAACATGCCACAAAGATTTTGGGTGTCCAAGGTGCTAAAAGCAAGAAGACATGTATGAGTGCCACTGAAAATATATCAAAGGAATTCACTATGTTTGGAAAATCAAGAAAACCTGATGTTCGAGCTAATCATAAGGAAATTACAATTTCTATTGTTGCACCAAGTACATTAAGACAACAAAAGTTGGAAACAATGTCAAAATTTGTCCATGTCTCAAGAAAAACATTACGCAAGCATATTGAATTCAGGGTTCGAGTAAATGAAAATGATAAAATCTACTTGTTGGGCTCTTATCACCAGAAAACCCTACCAAGATAGGCTTACAATAAGAATCAGAGCACTTGTGGTAGAGTTTTAGGAGATCCATTCCCATGCTATTCCATATAGAAATCGTGTCGTATGACATTGCATAGATATAGGTGAGTATATAGATCACACTAAGAACCTTGTAGAAATGACATAAGTTGCATTGTTCGAGGAATTTTAGGAAGGCAATCACCATGTGAAGATATCTATAAGGATTATTTTGAAATTGAAACCATGGTTATTAGGCCTAATACAATTCATGACACATGTTATTGATAATATCATGTTGAATTTCAACTTATTTTTGACACTTTTCAGGAATTTTAGAAGAATTGTCATGACGACCCTCCTCCTCCTACAATGCATTATTTTATTTCATCAATATTGTGCAGAAGGGAGCCAGAAGAGTTGTGTTACAAGAAACGATGTATAGGTGGGAGAAGATGCACTGAATGTGGTGATTTAGTATTGTTCCATAGGAACTTTCCTATTGTTGATCCCCAACGAGTCTGGGATGTCAAATGTCACTTTCACATGGAAGCGATATGAGTATGCCATGGTAAATCAACCATATTCTTCAACTATGGCACCTAGGAGGATCAACTATGTCGAGGATGACATTCCTATTTCACAATTCATCGGATTGTTTCAAAACCAGATCTATAAGTATATCAAGCACTCACATAGGTTCAAGTGGAAAGCTTTAGAATTTAAGCATTCTCATGAAGTATTCCAACTAGGAACAATCTTATTAGTGCTAGACTTTGCTGAGAATTACACATTTTATCCTCAGACAAAGATGAAAAGTGAGTACTATCACTCGAACCAAGTTTCCATGTGTTCATATTAGTACATGTTTTGTACAAACATGCACAATTGAATTTTCATGGTAGGGATAACACTAACGAGTCATGTGATGTGATTAAGGAGTATAATTGTTAAATCAATGATGAGAGTAAGCATGGCACGTTGTTTGTGTAACATTTCTTTGACTTGATTTATGAATCATTTATAAAACATGAGATATCATTTAGAAAGAATTGGATACGTTCATATGGTTGTGCAAGGCAGTTTAAGTTAACACACAACTTTTATTGGTTGAGCCAGATACACAAGAAGACAAAAATTCAGCATACTTGGAGCTATTTTAAAGCATGACATGGAATTGGTGAGCATGATGGTTTAGGTTCTTGTATGGAGTGATCACATAGGAGGTACCAAATGATTCATGATGTAGATCGACTCAAATCATCATTAGAGGTGGTCAACTAGTGTGGATCCCATTTAGGACATGTAGGATACGAATCTATTAGTCCTGTTAGGTTCTGCTGGAATGTTGAAATTGGTGTTTTGAATTGATCCATTCCTTCGTATTGTAATACTATAAAAGGAACAAAGGAATTAAAATCAATGCGAAGAAAAGACATAGGGGAATATTTTTGATCGAGACAAGAAAATTCACATGTTTTGTGAGTTTTGCATTAGTGTTGATGGATGTATACTTGATCACTGTGAAAAACATGGGTACGTGAAATGATGAAAATATGTCCCTCTTAATCCAAGGGGATTTTGACACATGACATGTACTAGGTGCAAGCACCTCAAGACAATGTTTATTGTACAACACACTACATGATGAAACAATATGGTACAAATTAGAAAATAGCCAAAATGCTTTTACTCACTTTAAATGCACTTTTCATCATGGATTCAATGTATGTATCAATGATGCATTGTTGAAACTTGAACACACACACACACACACACACACACACACACACACACGTTATGTCATAGTTATGCTATGCTATGTTATATAGTTAAAATAAAATATAGGAAGTGTAAGTTAAATATAGTTAAATAAATATTTAAATAAAATCTATCGTTAATATAAGAAGTGTAAGTTACAAAATAATTATTCAACTAATAAATTTAATAATAATGAGAACTAAGAGATATATAGTTGTTATATAATTAAATTAAATTAATTCTACAAATACGAGTAATGAAAATTTTAAGGAAAATTACAAGTTTATAGATAAACGTTAGTCTTAAAAAGTTATTGAGCATCACCCATCTTGTGTTATTATGAGAAATACATTATGTTATATATATATATATGTATATAGCATAGCATGTAACATAACTATAATTCATAACATAACTATATAATTATGTAGTTATATAGTTATGTTACATGCTATGCTGTGTTTTATATATATAAAAAATTTCTTGTTTTGGACTTTTAATTTAGTTGATATATTTTTTTTAAGTACAATATTTTTTTAAAACAAATTACTATATTTAGTATCAAAAGAATATATAAAATATATATTAATTTAAATTAAAAAAAAAAAAATGAAATGAAATTTCTTACTTGATAAATAGAAGCTTACCATGAACAACCATATTTATCATGTCAATTTCAAGCTCTTAATTAATTTATTTATTGGTTATAATTTGGTTGTTTTATGTTTTGGAGTTTTTTTGGGCATATTTCTCGTCAAATTTGTTCGAAATTTAGAATACATTCTAAATAAAAAAGTTTCAAATTTTTTTGAAAATTTATTTCATTAAATTTATAAGAAAATACTTTAAAACCTAAAATAATTAAAAAAATAAAGTTTTTAGCATAGAAAAATTCATAATAAACATGCTACCATTGCAAAAAACTTGTACAATGAAATAAAAAATAAAAAATAAAACCTAAATTATAGTTTTTTTTTGTGGTTTTCAAGGGTTTTCTTGATTTTTTTCTAGGTCATTTTCAAGGATTTTCTTGGTGGTTTTCATGGTGGTATTTGTGGTTGTTTAATGTCATTTTTGTATGGTGGTTTTTTTTTCAAATTAATTTATTTTGTTTTGCAAAAGAAATTAAATAAAAGATACATAAAAAATAGGAAACATGCCTTAGATTGAGCCTTTGGGTCATTGGCGAGGTTGTTGGGCAACTGGATTGAGTTCCTCCATCTCTGTCAAGCATAGAAATCCTCCATCAAACTCCTTCTTTCTCGCGGTTTGCGTAAAATGGCTTGCGTAGGCTACGACCTGGTTTTGAATAAGAAATAAAGACTCAATCGAGCCCTAGCACTCGATCGAGCCATAACACTAGATCTAGCCCTACTGCTGGATCAAGCTATAAATCTTGATCAAGCCCAAACTCTGGATCGAGCTCTTAACTAGGGTTACACAGGAGCTCGATCGAGGATTTGTTTAAATGCTCGATCGAGCTATGTTTAAGCCTTTAAGAAGCTTGATCAATCGCTTAAAAACTTCTCGATTGAGAGCTTAAAATGGCTCGATCAATCTTCCTTTTTTCACCAAAACACGCCCTCGCTTTGCCAAAAACTGTAACCCAAATCCATGCATAGACCCGTATACATAAAGAAACCAATAATATACTAGTGATTTTCCTTACAAATATAAATGTTTAATATAAACACTCACCCTAATCTAGGGGTAAGATTATACTTACGAGTAGTCTAACTCATACATAATCCTAATTAAAATGTTGCATGATTTGAGCCTAATGAGAGTGGCCAACAATGAATCCTATAATTATGTTCCACTTTCTATTGGCACTCACTCAACGTGAAAGAATTACTTACATTAGCCATTAAATTATACAAAATTCACTATCCAAGGAACCCTTCATAGCTATGTTGTAACTATGATTCAAATATCCCAACCAACTACAACTTTGATAATAGTTATGCTCATGTAGCGTGTCCTGTGCAAGTGAATAACTATTCTCTTCTCTTGAAAATGAGCTCACTCATGTTAAGAACAATCTAAAAGTTACTTATTACAACCAGGACTTAACTTGAAATGATTAGATATAAACACGTTAAAATAACTCATTCTTTATTTGGACAAGCCACATAACATGTGAAATGTTGGAGAATAAAATATTAGGTAGATTAGAGAAGTACTAGTTTTGAGAAGAATTATCTCAACATAAATAGAAGTCTAATTAAATAAAAAAAATCTATACACAACACATATCAGGCATATTCATCTCATACAATAACTATTTTTAGATCAACCTATAAAGCCATTTTATATAGCACCAAGATGTAACCAATTTCCTAAAGTGAGGAGAAAAAAGTCCGCATAGATTGGTGAGGGTGCATAAAATCTCCTGAATTTTTGCCTTATTTTATGCACCAGTATCACTTTGGTTTAACTTCCCAACCAGTATAATGCCCAATTAATTTCTTAGTTAATTGCTTCATTATCTCACCTATTCAATTAGCAATTGATTATTTGACTATCTAAAAACACCCATATGTGTAATGAATATGCATAGCCTATTATGCCAACACTCCCCAATCAACACAACACTTTAGAGATTTAGGAGGTGAAATTCCTTTGCAATCACCAATAATTACAACTTCCTAAAGCCTAAGCATAGCCTAAAGTTTCACAAGCTTATCTTTTTATAAAATATTTAAAAATATATCAACAACCTAAGATTCATCTTTCATGAAATAAACAATCACAACTTTATCTTGTACTAAATTTCTCAAATAATGAGAATGAACTTCCATTGTTAGAGTGTAGCACATGGTTTACAATCTTCCATTCTAAACATTTGTAAAAGGATTAACACATATTTAAGTTGATAAATAAATATATTGTGAGGATGAACCAAATTAGTTACTTCGAAACGTCGACCAAATCCTACCAATGTGATTAATCCATTTGTAATATTTGGATGCCCAAAAGGTCGAAGGAGTTGAGGTCAAGCGGCAGAGGCACATATTGTGTTTTTGGGTGTGGTGGGTTCAAATCTCCAGGGACATGCTCTACCTAGTGAAAATTATGAACAAAATCTATATAAACAAGTTCTACTAAGAAGTCCCATAACCGTACCATTGAAAAAAATAGAAATTGGACGCCCAAAAGGAAGTGAAACAAACTAAGGTCATGCATTTCAAATGTATCTTTTAGTTATTTATTCAAATCCAAAATTGAATCAACATTTCTTCCAATAATGACCAATTGTTGGCATAAGGATTTAGACCCTAGGTTCAAATTCCTTAGCCAACAAATACCTCATAAACACCAATTTTTAAAATCTCCATGAGTTATATAAGGCCCTATCTAGGGTGTTCATAGCAATTGCAAGAGCATACTCATAACAATTGTAGGAACATAGTAGTCAAGTTCTTATTGTATTTATAACAATATCCTAAATCTTCTCACTCATGTTAAAGCCTAGCCAAATAAGCACTTCCAAAGACACACTTAGCATATAAGATTCAATAGTAGATATGCATTCAATACTTCATTATCCCATTCATACAACATGTCTATAGGAAGATTCATGTAAAGAACCATATTAAGAATACATGAATATACTAAAGAAGGAATTTAACATGACATAATACACTACATAGAAAGGACTCAGATCATGTATACCATTAACTCCTTCAACAACCTCAATATTTACATAACTTATACTAGGCTTAGGCCTCCCACCATATGTATATACCTAAAAATTACAATTCATAGCTCCAAGGCTCAATAAAATCTTTTCTATAGAACACTAACTCTCGCCTATCTCTCATATAATATTTACATCCTTTTATAGTGTGTTATATTTCAGCCAAACCTACCCATTGGTCGATTAAAAAATTAGTTACAATTAAAAAACCCCCCTTAGGGTTTCTCAAATAGTTGGCATGGTATCCTAGTATTTGTTTGTGCATTGCTTGTGTGTAGTGTATCACCATAGTGTAATCCTTTGCTTTGTGAAACACCTCTTGTGGACAACTAAATTATCCCACACACAAAACTTGCACATTTATTTAAAGAAAACCCTTCCTTTTTTGGCACCAAAAGGACTCCAACACTATTATCTAGCTTGTCCCTAACCCAACTTCTAATTTACAAAATTATGGTGATGAACGAGACCTTAATGAGCAGTTGTTGAATAAAATCTAAAATTTGGTATCAATATCATCCAAGGTGGTGAAAAATCTTCTCAAATCATTTCAAAATTTGTTTACCTTTATCCTTGTTGTAAACTCCTAAATGAACCTGACCAACTATTGTAATTAGTACAACAACCCCATTTGTATATATTGATTAATAATAATGGGAACCCTACTTCAATTTTTATTATATTCTTTCTTAAATAGCTTAGTTCTTGTGTATAAATGTTTTTGATGTCTTATTTATTATTATTAGAATTTTAAGTTAATAAATTCCATAAAAGAATAGTTTAGCAATGATTTTATCCAAATAATTTTTGACTTTTATTTGAAATCAAGTAAAAATCACTTAACGATCATTTCATGTAGTATTTGGGGTTGCGTAGTATTTGGGGTTGCATAACTTTGTTACAAATAAAGCACCCAATAAATAACCCAATATTCTGCGGTCTCAAAAATCCAATAGTTGACGTGAAGTATTCAAATAGTTGACGGCCTTTCAGGATCCATTTACATTGGATAGGAATAGCACAAGTCAACTTTACATGATTCACAACCTCCCAAAACTCGAAAGCCTATGAAACCATTAGGTGACACATGAAAAATTATTTGTTAATTGACCTCTTTTGGGGTTTATCATTTTCAGGTAAAATGATCAACTATGTCTTGATACCTCAGACTCAACCTCCGAACAACTAAAAGTTGAGAAAGTGGAAAAAAACATATGGAATTATTTCTATTAGATGATGCATTTTTAGGTTCTACTAGTGTGAGGAAGCTAAATAAATAGTTATTGCAGTATCTCCAAAAGCTAAGGCCTAACACCCCTATAAGGTTTACAACATAAATATTAGTTTCCCACGTGTTTCCCACATACTTTGAATGCAACAAAGAATTGTCATGTATGCATTAACTTAACAAATATTTAAAATACAATGTGTTGAATACGAATTTAATGCACTTCATATAATGTAATAATCCCAATAAAACAACATTTAAACCCACCCTAACATATCTTTGCTTTCTTTCATCCTTTGCCTCTTCATTTCAAATCCATTTATCTGGTACAACATTTCCTATAGAAATGCTCTAGTTAACACACACTTTTACCAAATAATTAATTATTTTATGTTAATTGTTGTTTTTTTATTTTATTTTTTTTAAGTAAAATTTTATTCTTTATAGGTTTTGAATAATGAAAAATGTCACAAAGGAAAGGTTAAGCGAGTACAATAGTCTCAACCTCCATAGGAGAAAGAGGAGAAAAACTCTAACTCAACGTTTTCCTCATACATCTCTCATATAATTAGGGTGAAACAATGTTGGGAATAAAGACAAATTCATAGTTACATGGGGGACCTTGAAGAAGAAGACAATGAAGTTGGAGACTTTGTTGATATCAAAAAAGTCAGAATTGAACAAAGTTGTTGCTTGTCCAACCATCCTTTCCTACTATGATATGGTATATTGGATCATTAGTCATAGCAATGTTCAGACTATTAGCATTGACGTCAACAATGGTGTGGATCAATGATGCAATAAGAAACATAGATGATGATGCAAATTTCCACAATGAGCTTATCACTAATGCAATATCATTGTTGGAGCGACCCTTTGATATATTCTACATCAATTAATGATGTATCTCTATAATGAGTTCTTTGATAAGGTTAACATGATAATGATGCATGTATTGACCATTTAGGGTTTGATGTAGGGAAATACATCAAAGAAGAGGCAAAATGAAGTTACTGGTGACTAGAGTAAGCTAGTAAATGTTAACCCTATGGACACTTGTATACCATGCCTAATATGCATACCTTCACTATTTGAGAATTCATAATCTATGTATGCAACCCATATTTCCAGTGTTTAACCAACATCCACAACCTAGATTGTGTGTCTTGAACAAACATTCGTTGACCTATAGGATTACTTTCGGTGTCCATGGTTTTCTCCCTTAGTTTGCATTGGGGAAATTTACCATTGATTCACCCTTGTTATTGTAACACACATCTTAATTTGGTATAATGCTTAAAGCATAAAAGACAAACACCAATTTCGCCTTTTAACATGGCTCAAGGATGCCATCTATGGAATGCATCTGAGAATTTAGTCAAAGAAGTCTTGAGGAAATCATCATGGGTTTTTTGACATGCAATGTTGGTGAATGGTCCACTTGTTTTATCTCTTCTAACAAGTAAATAATTGTGTTTTTCCTTGTTCTAGTGAGAGTATATGTCAAACCTAGGTAAAAACTCTAATGTGTTAATAGTATACTGCTACCTACTACCAGATAAAATGGCTTTATTCAATTTAGTGATGCATAATTAATGGATGTACTATATTTTATGCACATGAAATTTGCATTGAACATAAAGTTTTTTTATATTTAGTGTTAGATGTTTTAGATCAAAGTTAGCATACCAATATTGTTATTGCTTGATGATTTTTCAACATATGTAATTTGGTCTCTGCAAAGTATCAATTCGGTGTGCAATCTAGTGTCTACAAAGTATCATTTTGGTGTGTGTTATGTGTCTACAAAGTATCAATTCAATGTGCAATCTTGTGAGATAAAGTGTCTGTAAGGATTTGATGTGATGAATGGTGATTGGTTTAGAAATATTTTTCATAAGTCATGACCTGATCTTGTTCTAACATGGTTCATTTATACCCTAAGATCGTATGTTTGATGAAGTCATTATTGGATGCTTCCACATTACAGTATGCCCTTGAGTAGTAACAATGGTGATAATATACTAACAATTCTTCTATTCAGTAGTGTAAGTTTTCATCTTCCTTATTGGATCAATAAGAATATTGATGGTATTGATGAGACCTAATGTGATATGGGTATATGATGACTTATGATTTGTTTTTGTGTGTTGAAGCTTGCAACTAGTGTTGATGTCCTTGTTGTGCAATTGTAGTCAACTAAATTAGTTTGTTGAGTACAAAGTTGTTGATCTAATACAACTATTAATTGTTGGTTAGGGCATATATGAATGCGGTGTTACTGAGTAATATCACCTAAACAATTTATGGAGGTTTTCTATAGCAATGATGTCTATTATTTGGCTCACATACGACCTGTAGAAAAGTAAGAAATGTCCAAAAGAATGATGTACTTTGATTGGCTAGTATAAAAAATAAATTGATGTTTTATGTGTTAACCTAAGTACAACTTGAAAGGCCAAGGTAGACTGGTGACAAGAGTATAATGATCAATGTTGCCAAAGTTGTAAAAGGCCATTTATCTATTTGTCACAAAGTATATATAAACCAGGCTTAAACATTTTTTATGTTTCTAGTATATTTTCTTTTGCCTAATACTTGGTCTTTAGGTTTCAGTGAAATTAGGAATACTGTTGTTGCTTAATAAAAAGAGTGTGTTGTTGACGTGGCTGAATTTGACAGAGGATCATTGCAAGTTTGAATTTAGCCTAACCTTTGTATTGAGAGGGTTTAAGGGGATGTGTTCATTATTTCATAATATGAACAAATTGACACTATTTTAGCTCAGAACTTGTCATGTGACTACCTGTATCTATCAATTAGATCAGTAATTTTTTTATTAATAATTAATGCCTAATGATGAGATGAGATTAACGTTGGATATGATGGTTAGAACTTTAAGGATGCTTTTCCAATAGATAGTATGCAATTAATTGATGATCAGAATTTGTCGGTTGTGATTCAGGATTAGAGTTGTTGATATTGATTTGTAAACAGGGTTGTTTGATGATGTATTCAAAATTTTAGCTACTGATACTTGATATTTTCCCAGAAGCCAAATAAATCTAGGGTTTGTGTTGTTGTTTGATATCCATAATTGAATTAATAGTTGAGCTATTTATTGTCTAGGGTTTTCTTTGCAAATATGTGTTATGATGATGTATAATGTTGATAATGTGCTATTGTTGTACTAAATAATTTGTGCACTGAGAATGATAGAGTGTATTGTTATGATGATGAAAAATTTAATTTAAACATGACTACCATTTGAAGTCATAATTCGATTACTGTTGTTTCTATGGTTTGAATGTTGAGTTAGGGTTTGTGTTGCAATCAATATTAGTATGTTGATTATTTAATATTTTTTATTGCTAAACTAGTTCCGATAAATGATTCCTAAAGAGTTGAATTGTTGATGAGGGTTTTTTATGACATGAGTAATCACTATACTTAAAAGCATAACTTTGTGATGGTGTGTTAGAATTTGTTGATGATAGGACGTATTGTTAACACATGATACTGATGATGTACATGAGGCATGCTAATTGTTCTCATTGAGATTGATGTTTTATTTTTGTTGCTAATGATAAAAGAATTCTTATTGCTACTAATAGTGTGTTGAGCAATGGAAATATTTGCCGAAGAGTTTGTATTGGTTTTGAATTTTTACTAAAGGTAGTGGATCCAGTTTAAAAATGGATGAAATGGAGGTCCACATTTTTTTGGGGGTCGGTGCCTCCAACTGGTTGGTGCCATTGAATTGATATGAGGGAGTAGGTGCTTCCTATTGGTGGGTGCCATAAAAAATATTAAGGGATTTGGTGCTTTTTTCCAGTGGGTGCTAGAAAAACTGTGAAGGGGATGGGTGCTTCTTATTGGTGGATGCTAGCAAAACAATGAAGAGAGTGGGTGCTTCCTACCAATGGGTGCCAATGAAATAATGATGGGATTGGGTGCTTCTTGTTGGTGGGTTCCAGCAAAATAGTGAAGGAAATGGATGTTTCCTACTAGTGGGTGCTAAAGAAACATTGCAAGGGAGTGGGTGCTTTGTACTACGTTAGGTCCCTATACTACTAGTGTCACCCCTTATTGTTTAGTACAACCCCCTTATTATATTGTTGTGCCCATGTAGTCCCCATATTGTTATTATTGTGCCCCATAGAAGCCAACTATTGTTATTATTGTGCCCTTACATTATTATTGTTATGTTGGCTCTGATTATATTATGACCCACTAGACTACTATATATAGAAAGGAGGTCTTGTCATTTGTATCATCTAATAATTGTTCATCTGTGTGATGTAAAGGAGGTTGCCCCCTTGAAGAGGTTGAATTCTAAGGCATTGATATTTCTTTTCTATCTTTTTGTGAGCTGGTTTCATAACATACTGGTTGGTGCTATTGAACATAGTAAAGAAAAATTAAAGAAGAGAAGAATAATAATGGTGTTTTTCTCCCTTTATGGGTTTCCACCTTGAAAATATTATGTTTGTATTTATGATGTTTATGAATTGGTTATTTGTTTCTTGATTATGTGTATATAATTAAATGGTGAGTGTAAATTAAATATAAAATTATAATAATTCCTGAAATATTGATTCAACCCCACCCCCTCGTAGTATTTCCAGCAATTGGTATCATAGTGAATCCTTTAGGAATCAATTTAAAACATAGAATGAGATCTAAGGAATTATGGAAAGGAAGCACACGAATCATACATATTAGAACAAGAAGAAAATACATATAAATAATAGTGACTTTGAATTTAATGTATTATATGTAGTGGTAGTATCAGTAGTTGTCAGAAAAGGAATATCATATGCATAACAATTCATGGATCATCAAGGTGTTGGGTGTGGAGACTGATTATCTTCCTGCTTGTTCAAAGCTTTTTGGTTTAGCTATGGTTGAATCCCAGTCCTTGACGGGTGTGGGGGGGCTTCCCCCCCTAGAAGGGGTTCAGGTGTAGTTCCCCTTGTTACGATGGATAAATCCTTCTTGCTGACAAGAGCAATCTCCCTAGATCCTAAAGGAAACTAGAAACAAACAAACAATTGAATGAATATTTCCCTTAGCTTATTTCGTTCGAATTATAAATAAAAGTGTAGGAGAATAAGACTCTTACCTATTTATGAAATGCTTAATGAAGATCCTTGCTCTGTCTTGATCAAGCTTCGCGATGCTCAAAAAAACCTGCAATCACAGACATAAGAGAGAACAAAGGCATATGCAATCATAACAATTCAAACAAGATTAATCTAATGATCAAGGAGATTATAAATTGATATTATCTTACTGAATATCAAAAGAATCATAAACCATTCATCATTTCAATAAGACAATACAATGGGAAAAATGATTCATTTGTATTAATTCAAGGATAAAGGAGAGAAACACAATCTCTACCTTGATGTCATGAGGTTCCTCCCAAATTCTTATAAACCTCTCCTTAGCTGATAAGCCTACCAAAATAAATCCAACAACATAAGTGTATCTTTTCTAAACCTCTTAATCCCTCTATCCTCTAGTCAATTTATAGGCCAAGAGGAAGAAGTTTTAGATCCAAAAGAGAAGGATGAGATCCTCTAATTGGGGAATTAGGGTTCCTTGATGAAAGGGAATTAGCTCCATGATTTGAGGGGTATGGCTCGAATAAATGACCTAGAAGCTTTGAGTTTGGATATATTTAACCAATAATTCTTATGTAATTTGCTTTTTATTTTTATTTTTACTCGATTTACATGCACAGTCTATAGTGGAAGATAGAGCGTAGTTATACACAGTTATCAGGGATAGAAACTACAAATGCGCAAAAACTTACTAGGAAAAGCATGCAAGTCACACTTAACAAGTCATAAAGGAATTTTACCAAAAAATTCACATCTTCTTCAAGAGTTTTTTATTGTTTGACTTCTAAGGGAGTGTAATGGAACATGTTTATGGATGGCAAGAGATCCATTTTAACGGTCAAGTGTCATGGTGAAAAATCAAGTGTAATAGATTGCCCCCTAAAGTATGAAGTCTGGAAAATAGTTTGAAAGATTTAAGTGATTTATCATGCCAAATATTGGATCAGGGATAATGGTTGGAAACCTGCAAGAAACATTCAAAGATCACAATGCAATATATAATCATCACTGAGGTAGGCATTCCCATACTCAAAATAAAACTAACTCAATGAACAAGTACGTAAAAACTCAAAAGTCATATCCATAGTAGACACAGTATGGACACAGCTATCAGCTATGAATTTGTCTACATAATCATGAATATATTACTCCTCACCACTTGGATTGATGAAACTTTATCCAGGGTCTTGATCTCCGTTTCTCGATCCGACGTGTACGAATCTAGCCATGCGAGTGAATGTCTTGAAGTCGAACATGGAAAAAACCACTTCATTACTGGTCAATGATGTGAACTGTTAACAAACACGAGAGAAACCACCAATAATGACAATGGTTCTCAAGGTACTCTCAGTACAATCTATAGAGTGTGAAAAGATGATCTGAAGTCGAACACCCATAGAATCATTCGATTGAAGGCCAATGATGAGAACATGTCGTCAAAAGAGAGAAACCTTCCATTAAGGCATGCAGGCTTCAAGGTACTGAAGCTTTCTAGATCAACTTCCTAGATAATGAGTTGAAATCGATAGGAAGTGACCTGTCACAAGAAAGCCTATGACACGAAACACAATGTCAAGTTTTGAAGAATAGTTTGCAAGGACTGGCTTAGGGATGGGAAAAATGATTGAAGGCTGAAATTTGCAAAGGAATATGAACTGAGGTTGAATTTCTCTTGAACACATAGTGACACGAAAATTGACTTGGCAACATTTGACTCAACAATAATACTTAAAACTAGATGAAGACTTTCAATGGGGTTCGATTAATAGTAAGAAAAATAGATTTCCCATCCCAAACATAGGGATGAGGAAGTGTTGTGTTTAAAAGCGACATGTTACCTTTATAATGAATGTAAAATGAATACCTTTTCCCAATTTCCCCCCACTATTACTAGCAAGTACCTTTTTATTTTTAACAAGATTGAGGAGGATAACATATGCTTTTCTTGTAAGCTCATCCTTTGGATGAGTCCTTTGAAGTATTTTTAACGAACCCTAAGAAGGAGTGGTTCGGTCTCATTATTCTTAATGAGTCCTATAGTTTTTAATTTTTAACATGTCCAATAAAGGGGTAACTCGATGTCATTTTCATATTTAATGATTTTGAAAAGACACAACAAGGAAACTCATTCAATTTTTTTACCATAAAATTTTAACAAGCCCAAAGAAAGTAAAACCCAGTGTTTTTCATTTTTATGGAGTTAGAAGAAAAACATAAGTAAACTCCACAGTGTTCTTTTTCGTAAATTTAGTCCCTCAAGCCCGAAAAATGATAAAATAATGCAGGAGAGAACTATATTGACCATAATTAGTCAACGTATACCTTTTTCGTAAATAGTCCAGTTTAGTCCGTAAAAGGGGTAAACTTATACTGAGTGGAAAATTGTTCATTTACTTTTACGAGTTCAAACAATCAAGTGCTCGACAATATTTTCATGTTTTGAGAGTTTGAAAAGGGTTTAAAAGAGGACTCTAGATTTTCACTTTTCATGATTTTGAAGAGCATGAAAAGTGAGAAAAGTCTTCTCATAACCAAAATGATCCATTTTTATACTGTAACCTATTCTTGACATTAAACTCAATAAATTATCATAACTTCTCAATATTAGGGCAAAAAACACTAATTTTTTTTACTTTTAAAAGGCCCTAAGCATAAAAGTAATATTTTCATCACCCAAAAACTTATAAAACTTCAAAAAGTAACTTTATTTTTACCATTTGTTTTTTACCTAGTTGGAGAGCAGAAAGAGGGCTTTTTACTACCAAACTTCCAAGGCTGATTTTGAGCAAACTGGTGGACGAAATAATAAACTGTTTCCTCCAAGTAAGATATCTCTTCAATATCTACATTTTCATCCATTTACATTTCAATTTTAGGCTTTCATTTCATTTTTTGAGGGGTTTCCATGTTTAAAGATCGCCCTTAGGCCTATGCGAGAACTCTTCATTGGGTCCATGTAGGCCAGTAGTTTTTTGTGTATTGAGAAACACAGCCTGCGCAGAAACTCTCCCAAGTATCCACACAACTATGCTCTATTTACCAAAAAATTGTTTCACTAGCATCGAGGGTTTTTAAAAATGTGGAAATTCTTCCCCAAAAAATCGTTTCACTAGCATCGAGGGTTTTTAAAAATGTGGAAATTCTTCCCCAAAAAATCCCAAAATTGTTTTAGAAATTGCTCTAATTTCTTATAAATGCCATTTTTACGATAATTGACCATTCAAAATGGAATGGAGGGAGAGAGAACATTAAAATCAAGATGCAACAGCTTTAGATGATCCAACAACTTTGTAGGCTTTGAGAAATTGTGGCCTTCACAAATATTGGATTATTCTATGGATGAAAGCTCAGGTAGAGTGCATGACATGGTTGGTGAGAACTTGGGATGTCCAGGATCAGTGTTTCGTGATCAGGGATCATTGTGTAACCATTGATGCCGATGAGGTATATTTTTTGATTGCGCTCTCCCATAGAGGGGTTGATATTTCTTTATATGGGCAAAGGCCAGGCAAAGATACTACTTTTGGATATCTACGATGATACTGTAGGGATGCACAACTGAAGGATGACAAGATTGATATTCAAACTATTGGGAACCTGGCCTTGAGGACCATAGCTTTCACTGTTAGAAAATTGTGTGGCAACACAACTCTTCACTTGGCCACAAAGGCCTAGATGTAGACCATCGTGGAATGTTGGGAGTCCATGGTTTTTAACTAGTGTGAGGTAGTGGTTGTCAATATGAAAGGACAACTGACCAAAGCTAAGAATGATAGACTAAATAATTTTGGTTATGGTGCCATTCTAATTTCTTTCACTCTAGAGAGGATTCCAGTCCTCAGGCCACAACAAATTTTGGTGGATGAGGGAGGGCCTCGAGATCCATGGATGTTGAGG
Organism: Pinus tabuliformis; assembly: GCA_031772625.1. Lineage (NCBI taxonomy): Eukaryota > Viridiplantae > Streptophyta > Pinopsida > Pinales > Pinaceae > Pinus > Pinus tabuliformis. Next base: position 833,172,931 of record CM062815.1, read on the forward strand.
TGGGTTTCACTTATGGCTTGTCATGGAGGTGATGGTTCGATGGTGAGATATGCTCCTGAGTTTTTTGTATGGTTGGGTCAACAGATCATCTCGATCGAGGATTTCCCATATGCAGGGATGGATTACAAGGGTGACCCAGATATCCCACTTCCAATAGGGACACAATGGGGTGACCTAGGTAAAAATTCCTCATTTTAGTGTTTCTTTTTAATTTTTATGTGTTTTTTGTCTTTCAAGGCTAATTATTCAAAATGCATATGAAGATGTGGGCCCAGTTTGACCAACAGGGTTATGACATTTTGATAGGCGGGGTGACCAACCTATAATAGTTGCAACACCCAACTGAGAGGTAGTAGAGGCATTGACTGAACTAGAACACAACCTAGAGAGGTTGACCATAAATATCCCAGAGATAGGGACTGATGATTTGCCTCTCTGGTACCGTAGGCACGTGATTTGGGTTCTAGGACCGCTCAGATGATTGTTATGGCAAGTTGCTTGTGCTATAGTCTACTATCATGATCATCATCATGCTTAGATTCTTAGTCTTATAGGGCTACATTTTGATTTTTTTATCGACATATTCAGATAATAACGACCACTGGGCCTTATGTCCTTGGATGACATATTTTTGTATAACACAAACTCCATAGACTTTATCTAATGAAGAATACTACTTTTGATTTCAATTTACCTTGTTCAATATGTGGATGGATATTGTTTTTACTTACAAATGTTGAAAATATCTATTTAACATGTGATTGGATAATGCATCAGTTAATGTGTTTAAATTCCTTGGAATGTGTTGATATTCAATGTAATCAAACTATGGTTCAAAAAGACGGACATGTAAAAACACTCTTAACATTGATGAACTTCTTACTTTTTAGACATTGTTTAAATGTAATACGATGAGTTGCGAATCTAACCTAATAATCGAATGTCGAATGCCAAATGAGATGGTGTTAGATAATAGTTCAATGACCACACTATATTCTGCTATGTTGCTTGTTATTTGACCAAGGCATATCCCATGAATAGAAACTAACTCATCATTGGGTGAATAGATAACCCAAGCTGCAAAAGACAAACCTTGAGTACTACGAATAACACCATCAACAAAGCCAATGTAAGTTTGAGGGAACATCGACATATGCAAAGCAAGTGTAAAATAATATAAGCAGGAGAAGTAGTAGTGGATTGTAAAAAATGCTAAAGCCAATGCGGCCTCACTATGAGTTTCATATAGACATGCTAAATGAAAAAAATGCTCTTCCTAATGCATAGGTAGCTTGTAATAACTCAATGGTTAGTTTCAAAGATGGAATTTCAGATTCAATCGGTAAAACTTCCTCCAAACCATAAACAAGTTGGAAGGGAGTGAAACCCGTAGATGTTTTCGCAATAGTACTGTATGCCCACAAGGCTAAAAAAACCATGGTATGCTAGTTTCCTTTATGAATGCCAACTATCCATTTAATCATGTTTGTTAAAAATTTGTTAACAACTTCGACTTGACCATTTACTTGTGGATAGTAAGGGGTAGAGCTATCATGGCATAGGCTGAGCTGTACAAATAGGTTAATCATCATAAGATTATGAAAATGGCTACCATGGTTTGTAACAATGGCCTGTGGGACACCGAATCGAGCAATCACATGATTGAAAATGAAATTGTTGCAGTTTTGTTTTCGTCCTTATATGTAGGATAGCCTCAGCCCATTTCGTAAAGTAATCAACTGCAAGGATAATATACCCATTCCCCCCAACCGAGTGAGGGTTACAGGAGATGAATTCTATGCCCCAATTTGAAAAATGACTGACAACTATAATAGGGTGAAGAGGAGATGGAGGCGCTCGAAAATTGTGATCATAAACCTGGAAATTATAGAATTTTTTCACTACAATATTGCAATATTTAAACATGGAAGGTCAAAAATAGCCAACACACAATCTCTTTTGGGTAGTGGCATACCTAGACATATGACCACTAGAAGTTGCAGAATGGCAATCATTTAGTGTTTTTTCAGCCTCTTAAAGAATTAAGCATCGTCGAAAGATAGAGTCAACACCAGGATGATAAAGAGTGTCCCCAATAATGTTATATTGCTATGATTGGTAGCAGATGCGACGGATATCAGTTCGAGATAACTCAGGCCTAAAAGTTTGGGTTTGAAGATATGTGATGATATCTCCATACCAAGGATCAGACGTATTGATCAAAAAGATATATTCATTGGCCAAAGAATATTCTACCACTATTTCTGTGTCAGTATTGGGAAAGTCACACAATAATTCAACGAAAACTAATGATTTCTTTGATTTAGATCTTTCAAATTCTAAATCAAATTCATGTAAAATGACTATCCATTTGGATTATTTGCCCCCTAGCAATTTTTTGGTAAGAATATACATCATAGGGTTGCAATGCAAAATATTTGTCGTTTTTGGAAAAAGTATATAGTGACAAAAATGCTAAACAACTTGAACAACTGCTAATGCTAATTTCTCCACATGCGCGTACTTGATCTCAGTTTTAGTGAGATTTCGACTTAGGTAATAGATCACATATTCATTGCTAGATTCATCTTCCTATACTAATACCATGCCAATGGTGGCATCTGACGTAGCTAGATATAGAAATTAATCCCAATGATAATCAGGCAGATGAAATAACGGTGCATGGGTCAACATGTATTTCAATCCATCAAAATAATTTTTAGCAATCTCATCCCAAATGGAAGGAATGGCATTTTTCAAAAGTGGGGTAAAACCTTTGATCATCTTGACATAGTTCAGTATGAATCTACGTAAAACATTTGCTTTCCATTACAAACTCTGGAGTTGACGAAGAGTAGAAGGAGTAGGAAAGTTTAGAATTGCCTCTACCTTAAGAGGATCGACATGAATGCCTTCTTTTGAAACAAAAAATACTAGAAGTCGATCATATTGTATGTAAAAAAAAAATTGTGGGGATTCAAATGAATATTGTAGTGTGTACATCTAATGGAAATTTCTTTTAAATGCAATGGATGATCCTGCTGTTTCCACGAGTGAAACACATAAGAAATCTATCTTGGAAAATTTGCGCTAAAATTATTCAAACCAAATGAGAGTTTACGATATGCAAAATTTTCCCATGGGTAGATAAATGCAGCCTTATGCTGATCGACAGGGAGTATGTTTATTTGTTGTAACTAGAAAATCCATCCATGAAAGAAAAAATCTCTTTTCCAGCACAATCATCAAAAATTTGATCAGTGTACAAGGTTGTGTAATTGTCTTTTAGACAAGCCTTATTAATGTCCCTATAATCAATGCATACTCGAATGGTTCCCTGTTTTTTATTAACTGGTACAATATTTGATACCCACACAGTCAAAGGAATTGGGTAAATAAATCTTGCTTCCAATAGTTTTTCAACTTCAACTTTTATAACATCAACTTTTCATAGATGCAATATTTGTCTAACAAGTTTTTCATCTCGATAAGTCTTAATTTCATGCTCTACAATACTAGGATTGATTCCCAACATTTCTTCGTAAGACTATGAAAAAATGACACGAAAATCCTGGAATAGGGCTTTATATGTTTGAATTTCTTCAAAAGAATAAGAAGATCTTATATGAATATTTTTAGTAATTCCTAGTTTCGCTGAGATGTTTATGGGCACAGTTTCCGATATGTTTTCTAAATTATTTTGAGATTCGGAATGAAGAATAGACATTGGGCATTCAGGATTATTCACAATCCTAAGTGAAAACAGAGAAGAAAAATTATTCTTGACTTTGTCAAGGCAATGTAAGAAAGATGAGCAATGATGGTAATCATCCTAAGGAATTTCATCCAAAGTCATTACCTCCATAATGCCTTCATCAGTTATAAACTCTCTATCAAAAGGATCAGGTATCGATATTGGTTCTAAATGTGACAAATGAGAATAATCATTGATGATCGTATTCACTCGATCATTTTTGGATGGTGATGGGTTGGAAAAAGATTGAACTGCCTCATAAGCCAATTCAAAAGGACTAAGAGGCATTTGATCACCATACAAGGCTAATTCTGACTCTGAAGGCACTTTCCAAGGATCCAAAGATTCAAAAGTGCTTGATGTAATCATATTGACCTGGGAAACATTATGAGGAAGATTTGGTGGAGGGAACACAAAATTTCCCATAAGAGATGAGTCTTTAAGAAGACCAACACCAACATCCTCATATGTAGTAATCGATTTTCCAACAAAAGGAATGCTACCAGTAGAGTTAGGGTCTGAAGTGTAATATGATAGCTGGTCTACTTTTGTAATTTTTCCTTTATGAGGAAACATAATCATTCAAAAAAATGATGAGACCATGACAGAAATGGTGTAAGTCCAAATTCAGCCTAATAATAGGTTTTAATCAAGTTGAGCATCAATGAATTCAACTTCAATTACAACAATTTTACCTTCTAATTCTACATGCAAGTTGTTCAAAATTCCATAAGGTCGAAAACCTCTTCCATCAAAGGTTTTCAAAGTTGTGGGAGACTGATTCATAGTTGGAAAAGTTAAATCTTTCTAATAAGAAATAGACATAATACATGTAGACACTCCATCAATTAACATTCAAAAAATAAATTTTGTCTTGAAAAAAACTAGTATTTGGAAGGTGAGTTGATGTGGGAGTCTGGGTACTTGATTTTCAAGATAAAAAATGATTAGATTAGATTCCTTGGGATCAGATGCTCCTATGGAAGATAATAGTAATTTACTTTGTTCTGTACATGTATGCAACGCTACAAAATCTAACATTGTTGAAGTTGACATAACCAGATCTTCAACAATATTGTAATTTTGAGTAGCTTTAGCATGAGGATTAAAAGATGACTTTTGAAGAACACCCTTAGGAGGCCATCAGATTACCATATCAAGATTAGGTTTTTCAATTTGTAAAGGTTCAGAAAGAGGAGGAGATGATGTGGAAGAATGATCAAGTGAGCCAGAGACATTTCCATCTACATTAGGAATTTTAGATCCATAGTCTTTGGACCTCGTAGCTACCATGACTTGCAAAGATATCATCATGATGTCCACCGATGTAGAAGAGGAAGATGGGTTATGGGAAACCATATTATTGTCTTGAGAAGGAAATGGGTCCTTAAAATAGTGGGAGTAGGTGAACCCTTAACGAATGTAGAAACTTCAGCATGATGAGGTCATTCCTTGGTGTAATGATCATCGTCACAAATTAAAAAAGGATAGAGAGGTTTATTCTTTTCATCAGATGATTCATTCTTGTTTGGATTTTCCTTTTCCTTTATTTTTACCTCCAGATTTCTTGTTTTTCCAATAGATGAATCTATGACATTTATTTTAGAAGTAATTTCAGGAGAAGGATATCCTTCAGGTGAATCTGGTAAGGCCAAAATCTGAGTCTTTTTAGATTTTTCTTTATAGTATTATATATTTTTCTAACAGAACCAATCAAACCATCAATGACATGTGATCCTATAAGAGCTGGGTTGGTTTGACCTGGATGAGGAAAATATGGATTTTTTTCATAAAAAGTGCCAGACTGAGTATAAACAAGATCTAAGTATTGGGCAAGAGTGATAAATTTCTCTTCAATTACAATACCACCTTTGGCAACATCTTCAGTAATTACCAGTAGAAGTGGTTTTATAATCCATTCGGCTAAGATTTGATCTGGGATGTAAACTTTAAATAAAGTCATCTTCATCTCCATTCATGAATATGATCTGAAATATAAGTAGACATTGACTATTTCAAAGAATTTAAAAGTTCAGTACCATTATCGTATCAGATGGGTAGTTGAAAATGTGTCAAAAAATTAGTTGTTATGGTGTTGAAAGTATTGAAAGAAGCTCACGGTAATTCAAAATACCACTTGGCTACCAAACCATTTAAGGTTCGTTGGAAAAGTCATAATCTAATGGAGTCATTGAGTAATGAGTTTGAGGTGCACCAAAGATCATAAGTCATGACGTGATTAAATGGATCCTCTCCTGATTTACCTTCAAATTTTGGAATATCACTAGGCAACTTTGTAGGAAATTTTGGCCAAAATGGTAGATAGAAAATGGGATCATTGGTTAACTAAGATAGATCTGGTAAATCCAAAGTTTCAATAAATGGTAACTAATGGTTAGGGTCCTATTACAGGTATTGATAACTCTAAGGGACTCGTCCTATTTTTGGAGGAGGATACATAAGATATCCTTTAATGACTTGAGTAGTTGGGATTTTCATACCTCTCGGGTATCAAGGATGATCCATACAAAACTACGGTTGAATGGGCACTTGAAAAATATCACCCGAGTATGGTTGATTCTGGAAAGGAGGACCCTAACCCATTTGACCTTGGATAAACTATCCATGAAAGAGTTGACTTTGCAAAGGTTGACCTTGGAAGAATTGAATTTGAAAAGGATGGCCTTGAAAAAATTGACTCTGGGGTTGACCTTGAAAAGCCTTGATCCGAATTTAAACAGGAACGCAACAAATTATAGAGATAACCACAAACACAAAGATTCAATGGAAATAATACTTCATTTCATTAATTTAAAATACTTAAATATGCTTACAAACAAAAATGGAAATAAACTAGCTACGACGATGGTAGCTTATCTCTGAGAAGAGATGTGGTGGCTACATGCCTCTGAACTATGTTACAATGAGGCTCGAAGGCCTATTTATTGTTGAGAAACAATGGAAACCTAAACATCCAAAAACCTAACCCTAGAATATGAAACGCCAAACTATGGGCCCTGTTTGGGTAAATTGGTACATCAACTTCCCGGGGTCGTAACTTTGGCATACGATCTCCGTTTGACACGCACAATATCTCGTTAGAAATATCTATCCAAGAAATATAACTTTTGGAAGAGCAACATGGGTCATGGACCCATGTTGCTCCCATTTTTCCCAAAAAACATCGCTTAGGGCCTCAAAACGGCTCCGAAAGTTCAGGACCCGAAAAACGGCTAAAAATAGTAAATTGTGCTATAATTAAGGAAGTTGAAAAGTTGGAAGAAACAATGGTGGGTGTCCAAGTGGACTTGGTAGGTGGCCACCAATATCCACCTTGATCATTCCTCCCCCGTTAGGAAGAAATTGTCCCCATTGCATTGAGTTCCTCCATGAGATGAGGAAACTTCTGCTAAACTTGGTCCCTGGTGAGCCACTTGCCTTGGTGAAGGAGTTGGCCTGCTTTGACAACTCGATATAGTTGGATATTCTGCTGGTGAGTGTGCTTGATCTGTGTGTCCATGGTCCGATCAGTTGCATCTTGTTCCATGCAATCTGGATTTAACTCTGTGGGTGTGGGTGTGTGTTAGGTCCCTATAATACTAGTGGTTCCCCAATTACTATTATCATTGTATCCCTTATTATTGTTGTTGTGCCCCTATTGTCCCCATATTGTTATTATTGTGCCCCATAGAATCCCTCTATTATTATTTTTGTGCGTTTATATTATTATTGTTAGGTCGGCTTGGTTATATTCTGACCCCTTAGACTCCTATATATAGAAAGGAGGTTTTGTCATTTGAATCATCTAAGAATTATTGATTTGTGTAATGTAAAGGAGACTTCCCCCTTGAAGAGGCTTATTTCTAAGGCATTGATCTATCTTTTTGTTAGCTGGTTTCATAACATTTGGTATCAAAGCTTTGGATTCTAGGGTTTCGCTGCTCCAAACAGGCCATCGTGGAATTTTAACTATAACTTGTTTTTTGCTATAGTTTAGAAGCTACACACAAAACTCATTTGAGCCGAAATCGTTCGAAACTTTGGATCTGAATTTCAGAGCTTGTCTCGCTACATTTGCGGAGATATGATCTGAGGTAGTTAGCATTTTTGCAGACTCCCGAATTACATTCCAAACAGGTGACCTGGGGAAAATCGTCATAACTTTTGTTTTGAGCATCAGATTGAAATTTGGTAAGAAGTTTCAAAAATAGTACGGCCTGTAGTTTTTTTTGTATCAGTTTAAGGTACTAAGGTTGAAACAATGACACGTGGCACTCCATACAATTCTGCTCTATGGAACTAGTATATAATCAGGTCACCGTGGGATATTTGGCATAACTGTTTCTTGGAGAATTCAATATTGATCAGACTTGTGGGGTTAGAAAAAAGACTCAAAGGGCTACTACAAGACGAGATTTCAGATATTGGAGATACGCAGTTACAGAGATACAATAGATTCAATATCGAGCTCTTACAAAGTGTAAAAGAAGGTGTGTAGTTTTTATTTTTATTTTTGCATAAGATTGGTTTGAAAAATTAGTTTGAAGGAATTCAAAGGGAATAGTGAAGAATTATTAGCATTAATTAATGTCTCGAAGAAAGAAAATGGAAACACCTAGTAAGCAACCTGAAAGCTTTAGCATGACTCATGAAGAAGATGAAGAAATGCAACATGATATATCAAAATTACAAGACCAAGCACAACAAATTTCACTCTCACTAAAGGTAAATGAAGCCAAGATGAATGGCGTGGAAGCTAATATGAATGGCATGAAAGTTAAGATGAATTGCATGGAAGCTAATATGGATGGCATGGAAGCTAAGATGAATGGCATGGATGCTAAGATGGACGCTAAGATGAATGACATGGACGATAAGATGGAAGAATTGAAGATAAATTTGAATAAGTTGCTACAAGAAATGGTCACTAATGGTGAAAGGGTAGTAAAGGAAACTCATGATGAGAACAAAAGAAATTTTAATCATGATTTCATAGACTCTAATGTTGGATTAAAGACCCACCATGTTCCAAAAATCGATATGAGGAAGTTTGATGGCAAGGATCCCAGAACATGGATACTACAGATGGAGCAATTTTTCGATCTCCATAATGTGCAAAACACACAAAAGGTATGTATTGCAACTTTATATTTGGAACCAAATCAGTTTGTATGATATTGATGGCTTTGCTCTCGTAAACAAATTGTCACTTGGGCAATTTTTACAGAAGAAATGATAGCACATTATGAGGATACAAAAAGCAACACCTTTTTTAGCCAATTGATAAATCTCAAACAAAAGGGTTCAATGATGGAGCACATTGAGGACTTCCAAAAATTGAACATAAGGGTAAAAGATATTCCAGAGGAGCATAGGATTGATGTGTTCATAGAGACTTTAAAGGATAATATCCAACATGAGGTTCACCTTTGGGAACCTGATTCATTGGAGAAGGCATTCAAGTTAGCAAGAAAAATGGAAAGTAAAATTATGGCAACCAAGAAGCCTACCACTCACAACTATAAACATGGAACTGTTGTTTCCCCTAGCCTTCCACAACCTACAAGGTTGACACCACAACAATTGGAAGAAAAAAGAGAAAAAGGGATTTGTTACAATTGTGATAGCAAATACACTAAAGGTCATAAGTGTGCTGAGAAGAAATCATTCTACATAGATTGTGAAGAGGAGGAAGAAAAGGAACAAGAAATGTCAAAAGAAGAGGATGTACTCCAGGAACAAACCCTAGATAAAGAATAAATGAGTCCAACCATATCTTGTAATGCATTTGCTGGAATTACCACTCCTCAAACTATCAAGATAGAAGGACATATCAAGAAGAAAAAGGTAATAGTGTCGATTGATTCGGGAAGCACCCATAATTTTATTCATTGTAAGATAGCAAAGGAATTGAATTTCTTCCTATATCCAACACTAGAGTGTCAAGTGATGGTTGCAAGTGGAGGAACCATAAATTTCTCTGGAAAATGCCATAATATCAAGCTATCCATGGGAGAATATGTATTGAATAGCCCAATGCTTTCCATTCCAATGGGTGGTGTTGATGTTGTACTAGGAGTCCAATGGCTACAATCCTTGGGTACAATATCTTTTAATTTTCAAAAACTTTTCATGAAATTTTCTGCGGAAGGAAAGGAAGTTGAATTAAGGGGTATTGCAGGGAAATCGGGAAAGATAATCAGCTCTAATGGTATGACAAAGATTCTAGAGAAGGAACAACGAGGTGTAATTGCACAATTATGTTCGCTAGAGGTTCCCACATCGAAATCATCTATTTCTCTAGATCTCCAAAAAGTCTTGGATAGTCATTCCAAGGTATTTGAGACTCCCAAAGGTCTCCCACCTATTCGTGATCATGATCATGCTATTCATTTTATTCCAGGAAGTGTTCCTCCAAACATCAGGCCGTACAGATATCCCTATGCCCAAAAGAGTGAAATTGAACGTATGCTTGCAAAATGCTAGAGGCTGGTATAATTCAACCTAGTCAAAGTTCTTTCTCTGCTCTAGTAGTATTGGTGCACAAGAAGGATGGATCATGGCGCATGTGTCCGAATTATAGGGAGCTCAACAAACTCACTATTAAAGATAAATTTCCCATTCCTGTCATTGATGAATTATTAGATGAATTGCATGGATCAATTTACTTCACCAAGTTGGATCTTTGTTCAGGATATCATCAAATCAGAATGAAGACTGAAGACATTCCAAAAACAACATTTAGAACTCATGAGGGTCATTATGAATTTTTGGTCATGCCTTTTGGCCTTACCAATGCACCTTCTACATTTCAAGGTTTGATGAATTCCATTTTCAAACCCTTCCTTAGAAAATTTTTGTTAGTATTTTTTGATGATATAATCTATAGCAAGTCTTGGAAGGATCATGTTGAACATATTAACACGGTGCTCAAACTATTGGAGGAGAAAAAATTATATGCAAAAAGCTCCAAATGCTTCTTTGGAGTACAAGAGGTGGAATATCTAGGTCATATTGTATCTCATGAAGGTGTTAAGGTAGACCCTAGCAAAATTAAATCCATTAAGGAATGGAAAATCCCCACATCCCTAAAGTGTCTGCGAGGATTTCTCGGGTTGATAGGGTATTATCGCAAGTTTGTTAATAATTATGGGAAAATAGCAACACCTCTAACAACATTATTGAAGAAAGATGCATTTTCATGGACTCCAAAAGAAACAAAGGCCTTCGAACATCTTAAAGAGGAAATGTGCCAAGCACTGGTCTGAGCTACGCCAGACTTCAAAAAAACCTTTATTGTGGAATGTGATGCTTCAGGAAATGGAATTGGTGTTGTTTTAATGCAAGATGAAATACCCATTGCTTTCAAAAGTCATCCAATCAAGGGAAAGTATTTACACAAAGCTATTTATGATAATGAAATGTTGGCAATACTACATGCACTTACGAAATGGCGACCCTACCTAATGGGAAGACACTTCAAGGTAAAAGCAGACCATGATATTCTTAAATACTTTTTAGAACAAAGATTATCCTCTAAAGAGCAACAAAAATGGGTCATAAAGATGTTGGATTATGACTTTGAAATCATCTACAAAAAAGGGAAGCAAAATGTTGTGACAGATGCACTCTCAAGAAAGGATTAGGATGTGGAAGCATTGTTGTGTGTCATTTCTATTATCCAACCAGATTGGATAAACGAAGCAAGGGAGGAATGGAAGAATGACAAAGAATTGTGGGCACTCATTCAAAAGCTACAACAAGATTCTAGTACATCTAATACATTTAGCTGGAAAAATGATTCGTTATGGTACAAAGATCGCTTATACCTATGTAAGAATTCCCAACTCAAACAAAAGATTCTTATGGAATTGCATACTTTTCCCTTAGGAGGGCACTCAAGATTTTAAAAAACTTACCACAAGGTTAAGAAGGAATTTTTTTGGGATGGTCTTAAATCGGATATTCAAAAGTTTGTGGCAAAATGTTTGGTTTTCCAACAAAATAAAGTTGAAATAATTAAGATCCCAGGTCTATTACAACCTTTATCCATTCCAAGCCAATCTTGGGAGGAGGTTTCAATGGATTTTATCATAGGTTTACCCAAGTCCGAAGGAAAGAGTGTCATCATGGTGGTAGTTGATAGACTTACCAAGTATGCACACTTTTGTGCATTATCACATCCATTTATAGCCAGTATAGTTTCTACTGCATTTATGGAAACAATTCAAATGCCACATAGAAACCCAAATATTATTGTAAGCGACAGAGATCCCATTTTCACTCGAAATTTTTGGACATAATTATTTTCTTGTCTCGATACTCAGTTAGCTCATAGATCATCTTATCATCCTCAATCTGATGGGAAAACTGAGATAGTAAACAAATGTTTGTAAGGATATCTTCGTTTCTTTGTATATGATAAATAGACATAATGGGTCAAACTGTTACCTCTGGCTGAATTGTGGTATAACACTTCCTTCCATACTGCAGCAAAAATGACCCCATTTATGGAACTTTATGGATGGCATCCAACATCCATCACGTCATATTTAAGAGAAAATTCTAAGGTTCATGTTGGCATTATGATACAGGTGTTTTCCTTGATGGCAACTCACTTAGATGATAGTTCATAGTGCAGTAGGTTAACAACAAAGGATTACAAATCAGACTCCAAAGAATGAAGAAAGAGAGGTATACGCAGGTTCACTTTGTCCAAGGAGCGTATACACACAGGTTAACAAAACAAAAGGAGCATATAACATATACACACACTTTCACAGGAGGAAAAGCACATACATGTTGGAAAACCAAGACTTTGGTCAGAGGTATTTGGTCCAAGGTATTTGGTCCAAAGTATTGACCCTAGGTATTTGGTCCGAGGTATTGGTCCTAAGTGGTTTTGGTCCAAGGTATTGAGAAAGGCCTAAGAGTATATAAGGAGGAGAAGATCATTAGGCCAGGTGTGCAAGTAATAAATTTCTAAGGAATACTTCTATCTGAAGTATATTTTATGTTGCAGGTTTATGTTTGGGACCAGATCTAAAATATTTATGTGCACCTTGAGTTCAATGTTGCATTAGGATCATGAGACATGAAATGACCTATTCTTGAATGATTTGATATTGGTTGAGACTAGATCTGATGTTTTGTGCCTATTTTATTCATTATCTATCAAGATCTAGGTTTGCCCGAAGTCTAGAATTGCAGCAAAATTCTAAGTCATTATTTGCATATTTGTACACAAGTTCATCTCGGCCAAAGAGCGTATACACGCAGGTTCAGTTCTTTCAAGTAGGGTATACAAAAGAAAATATTATTTTTCAGATCTAATTGATCTATCTGATCAAATTATGTTGTTTTGCTGTTGTCTGTCAATGAAGTCTTCTTAGATTTGAATGCATAAGGAGGCTGGAATTTGATTGATTGATTATATAAGTAAGAAGAAGTGATCTATGTCCTTGCTTGTGTAAAGCTCTAAAAGTTGACAGTAGATATTCAGTATATTGATAGCTGGTACATACTTGATTCAAAATTTTATGTTTGCAGTAGTTTTGAAGGTATACGCAGGTTCAATTAACAAAAGTGGCATATACACACAGTTTGGGTTCAGCCAAGTAGCGTATACACTCTAATGCATGATTCTTGAGGTTACGGATAGTTCTGAATGATGATGTAGGGTTCTGGGTTCAGCACAGTGTTCTGGTGTCAATGATCTAGTTGTTCAGATTAACTGAATATTAGTTGATTCAATTTAAGTTTAAAAGTGGTGATGGTTCCAGTATGAAAATTGGATGAAACAAGGCCTTCATGTGTATTGTTGAGTACCAGAAGCATCTAGTATGAAAATTTATGAAACGTGGTCCCTGGAGGAAGAAAGAAGGTTGTAGCCTTCTGTAGGTCAGTGACTATGTACTTGTAAACATATCGGCTAGTACAAGAGCTAGGGGGTTGTAGCTCCCTTCCAGTAGAAGCTGGAGAATGAGAGAAGGTTGTAACCTTCTGCAGGTAGAAGCCTACATATTGGTATGAGTCTGCACCAGTAGAAGAATGTAAACATATTTTCTTATTATTAAAAGAAGACACAGACGACGACAATAGGTGGTTTTTACCCACATTGGGTTTCCACCTTAAATCTTGGTGTTCATGTGTGTTTCTTATGTGTGATTCTTTATTCTGATTTTACTGCACTATCTAATAAATCTCTGATATACTGGTTTAAGCTCAACACATGACAAATCACAAGTTCTCTAGATATACGTTGGTTTCCTTAATCATAGTCGCGTGTACACGCTAGTTCACTTCACTAAAGTAGTGTATATAAATCTATTTTGGGAAATAAAATTATTGATCTGATAATATTGATTCACCCCCTTCTCAATATTATTTCTAACAATTGGTATCAGAGCAGGTCCTTCAAAAAAAGCTTGATCACTTGAAGGGAGATCCATCATCATGAATAATCAAGAAAGCGTGGGATCCATCAAACCGCCAAGCTTCAATGGGAGCAACTTTGTTTATTGGAAAATAAGAACCACGACCTATCTACAATCACTTGGGACGGATGTCTAGGAAATTGTGGAAGGAGGATATACATTTCCAACAGCAATTCCTATAGACACGACAGGTAGAAAGCAATATGAAACCAATGCCAAAGTTGTCAATACTTTATTGGGAAGTCTGTCACAATTAGAGTTTGTAAAAGTCATGTAGCTCAAATCAGCCAAGGAATATGGGATAAAATCATTCTCATCTACGGAAGGAGACTCTCATGTAAAACGTGCTAAGCTTCAAACTCTCAGAATTCAGTATGAAACTCTTAAGATGCATAGTGATGAAAGTATAACTAGTTACTTCTTACGTATAGATGAGGTTGTTAATTGTATGAAGAATCTGGGTGAAGAAATAAAGTAAGTTACCTTAGTTGAGAAAGTTTTGAGATCCTTGTCTGCTAAATTTGAATCAAAAGTGTTTGCCATAGAAGAAAAATAGGATTTGTAGAATATCACTATGACACAACTTCACAAAATCTTAATTGCCTTTGAGATGAGAAAAGGAGGACCATCAGATATGAGAGAAGCTACATTTAAAGCTTCAGCAAAAGGAAAGGAAGAACACAATGAATCAGGACATATTTCAGAAGAAGAAGATGAGGTAAACTTTGTCAAGAAGCTTCAATGGGGTTTCGAAAGATTTAGAGATAAGATACCCTTTAAATGCTTTTCTTGCAGCAGAGTCGGTCATTATGCTGCCATATGTCCTCATAAAGACAAATATGAAAAAGGAAAGGAATATGTAATATGGAATAGAAAACAAGTTGTGAATAAAAGGAGTTATTATACTCATGAAGATAGCGATGGTTTATCTAATAGCGATGAAGATGAAACTAGACAAGATTATAGACTTCTCATGGCCTATGACGATGATAATTTTTGGGATACTTTAGAAGAGTAAGACCTTCATGAAGAAATCTATAAACTCAAAATATGTTTAGAAGAAAAGAATATGATTATAGATACCTTGACATACCAACTTGCTAAAAAGGAAAAACACAATGAAAAACTAGAATGTGAAATTGTGGGTCTAAGAAAGGATCTTGAGAAAACAAAATCTCTCAATCTTAGATTTGCTAAAGGATCAGAAACTTTAAATGAAATTATCAAAGTTCAGCGTTCTCCTTTGATAAATACAGGTCTTGGATATACTGAAGAAGCATCTCAATCATAGAAGTCGTCAACCTCCACCAAAAGCTATCTTGATGCAGCAAAGACCAGTGAACAGTATGACAATCGTCAGCAAAGGCATAAAGCTGATCACCAGGTAAATCATACTCATTTTACTCCAAGGATGAATAGAAGCCACAACCAACCTCAGGCAAATCATACTCAATTTGCTCCAAAGATGAATATCAATAGAAACTACAATCACCGGGTTAATAGATTCGATAGTCGCAGGAACTTCTTTAATGGGCAATGTTTTTCATGTCATAATTTTGGGCACAAATCTGCTCAATGTGTTGCTTACAAAACCATCATGACTAGAGAAGCACGAAATCAAAGGAATGTAACAGGGATTAAGAGAATTTCCTATAATAACTTTTCTTCTCTTGAAAATGTAATAGAATACTCAATCTATAACAACTTTGGTCATGAAGAATCTGAATGCAAGAGAAAATTTCGGCAAACATATCAGAAGGAGAAAACATCATTAAATCCCAAGATATGGAGAAGGAAAGAATCTCAAACAAAAAGACGTGGTATAACCTTGTATACAAAATAACAAGAAAATCAGTGGTACATCGATAGTGGATGCTCCAAACACATGATAGGTGACAAAGAAAAACTTCACTCATATAATGCCTTAGAAAAGGAAAAGAATGTCTCATTTGGAAATGACACTCCTGCTGTCATAAAAGGTAAAGGTTTTGTTTTCTTGAAAGAAAAGGTTAAAAATGGAAATGTTATGTATGTAGACGATTTAAAGCATAACTTGTTGAGTGTCAGTCAAATGTGTGATCAAGGAAATGAAGTGGTGTTTCGATCAAATGGATGTATTGTTTGTGAGCTTGAGATAGGAGATACCGTGATCAAAGGTACAAGAACTCCAGACAACTTATACATATTAAAGGGAGGACAACAACAGTGCTAACTACGAAAAAATGATGAAAACTAGTTGTGGCATAGAAGATTGGGACATCTAAGCTTTTCTCAAATAAGAAAAGCATGCAAACTCAAGGTTGTTCATGATCTTCCAGATATCAGCATCCTAGAAAATACAATATGCAAACCATGTCAAATCGGTAAGCAAACCAGAGTTCACTTCATGGAAAAAGAAGGGTCAGCTAGTAAGCCTCTTGAACTTGTCCATACTGATTTATGTGGACCATCAAGGAAAAAGTCACCTCGTGGAGAAGAGTACTTTATTTTTTTCATTGATGATTTTTCCAGAATGTGTTGGATAGGTCTTCTAAAGCATAAAGATGAAGCATTTGAAAAATTCCAAGCCTTCAAGGCTTTGGTTGAAAATGATCAGATCGAAAAATCAAATGCCTCAGATCTAATCGAGGAGGGGAATTTACCTCGGATGAATTCTTTGACTTCTATGAACAGCATGGAATAAAAAAGAAATTCTCCACCGCAAGGACTCCTCATCAAAATGGTGTCATAGAAAGAATGAACAAAACAGTTCAACAAATGGCTCGAGCTATGCTAGATGAATCTGGAACTCCTGCAACCTTCTGGGGTGAAGCTGCATTTTCTTTTGTAACTATTCTCAACCAAGTAAATGTTCGAGTAAATAGCACTCAAACTCCACATGAATTTTGGTGTGGTAAGACTCATACTGTAAAATACTTTGAAGTTTTTGGAAGCAAATGTTATATCAAAAGGACTAATGAAAAACTTGGTAAGTTTGAACTCAGAGAAGATGAAGGTATTCTTCTTGGTTATTCTTCCAGAAGTAAAGGATATAAATGTTATAATAAAAGACTTGGAAAAATTGTTGAAAACATTGATGTTGTAGTTGATGAAGCATGAAAAAATCCAAAACAGAAAAATCAACAGAAGATTATGACAATGAAGAAGATGGGGATTATTTTCCCACATCAAATCAAAATCATATTGAAGAAGAAACTAATGAAGCACTAGAAGAATAGATAATGGTAGAAGAAAAGACTTCATCAAGGTATGTTCAGAAAAATCATCCGGAAACTCAAAGTTTAGGGGAAAAAGAGGCAGGTGTATAGACGAGAAGAACTATTACAGGGACCTCAAGCTATCTAGCACTACTATCCTCCACCGAACCTCAAAATGTAAAAGAAGCATGCAAAGATGAATGTTGGGTCAAGGCCATGGATGAAGAACTTGAGAAAATTGAAAAAAATGATACTTGGGAATTAGTTCCTAGACATCATGATAAAAATATTGTAGGAACTAAATGAATATTCAAAAACAAGCTGAATGAAAATGGAGAAGTCATTAGAAACAAGGCCAGACTTGTTTGTAAAGGGTATGCTCAACAAGAAGGTATATATTTTGAAGAAACTTTTGCACCTGTTTCTAGACTTGAAGCCATAAGGATGTTTCTTGCTCTTTCTAGCTTTCAAAAATTCGAAGTATACCAAATGGATGTAAAATCAGCCTTCCTGAATGGAGATTTAGAAGAAGAAGTTTATATTGAACAACTAGAAGGATTCATTCTTGGAAATGATGCAAAACTTGTATGCAAACTCAAAAAGGCTCTCTATGGTCGGAAATAGGCTCCTTTGGCCTGGTATTACCACCTTGACAAATATCTACACCAACAACGTTTTACAAAAGGTTCAACAGATAGCAATCTATATACAAAGATTGAAACTGATAAATTGCTAATTATTATTGTTTATGTTGATGATATCATTTTTGGTAGCAATGAAGAATCCATGAGTCAACATTTTTCTTCAGTAATGCAACACGAATTTGAAATGTCCTTGCCTGGTGAACTTACCTATTTTCTTGGTCTACAAGTTCAACAAAATAAAGATGGTATTTTTCTTTCACAAACCAAATATCTCAAACAAATCTTGAAAAGGTATGAAATGGAAGATTCTAAACCTGTATGTACCCCAATGGTAACAGGATGCAGTCTCAGCTCAAATGATGAATCAACAACAATACATAAACCAACTTACAGATCCATGATTGGTAGTCTGCTTTATCTAACAGGTACCCGACCTAACATCATGCATGTAGTAAGAATAGTTGGAAGATTTGTTGAGGGACAAATTCCCCTAGGGTTTTGGGTCAATACCCTAGCAAAGCGAGGGTTATCTACAATGAAAAAAAATCATTCCACACAACCATGATACTAAAATAAGCAAACTATGTGAAGAGAGGTGCACCTGGGGGTCCTTCGTTCGGGTAGATCCAGCCAAGGTCCAAACCCTCTTGGAGTTCCTTTCAATCCTCAAACCTGCAAAACAGTCAACTCAAAGAAGCATAGCAGTATATGGACCAAGTATCATATAGAAATTGACTTCATAACATATTGAAAGGTAGTTAGTTATACAATTGAAACAACTATTCATATGCAAATCATAACAACAACACCATAAGCATGAAGAAGATTGATTTTGGGAACAAGACAAATGTTTCTTTATTGCAGATAACTAAACAAAGTAAGGAATGATATCACTTGAATCTTCCTCTTGTAGGCTCCAAGAGAAACCATCCTCCGGATTTTTCCAATCCCAAGTCTTCAAAAGGCTCCTTCCATGACTCACACAAGGATATCTCAACTAGTTAAAAGACATCATAACTCAAGGAAACAAGGGTTTCCTATAATGGCGAAAGTGCTGGAAGCACAAGGATATTCAGACCTGATCAGGGATAATCTCAGCAGAGTGATTTTTCTCTCTATTATCTCCTCCCTTAGGCCTTCCCATTGAAGCCTTTTTATACTTCTCCCAAAGTAGTTTTTTAGTTTGGAATTCGTTGGGAACAGTTGGGCCATGAGAACTAATAGGTAATCAACAGGTAAAACCCATGATCTCCACCCAAAATTAAGGAGATTTGATTTTTTTTAAGGGTTATAAGACATATACGCGGGTTGGGTATACACAGACCCGCGTACACACGCGTTTAGCTTAGGGCAATGTTGCGTATAGGGAGTAAAACATTGTTTTTTAAGTATTTGGACCAGGTCTAGAAGGAGGGGTTGCCCTAGGTCATGAGTGCAGTATCACAAACATCAAGAGTGAGATTTGGAGCTATAACAAGATTCCAAGAAAATCCAAAGGAATCACACCTTCAGGAAGTCAAAATAATTTTCAAATATCTTGAAGGAACTTAGGACTTTGGTTTATGGTATCCTAGAGATGCAGATCTCACTCTTCATGCATATACAGATGAAGATTGGGTAGGAAGTGTTGATGATAGAAAAAGCACTAGTGGTGGTGCATTCTATATGGGTTCTAGGTTAGTGTCTTGGTTCAGCAAGAAACAAAGTTCAATTTATTTATCTATAGTTGAAGCAGAATATGTGGTTACTGCATCTTGCTGCACACAACTACTTTGGATGATGCAAACCTTACAAGACATTTAGATCACATGTAATCCACCCATCTCCATTCTATGTGATAATAAAAGTGCCATCAGTATTTCAA
Organism: Pinus tabuliformis; assembly: GCA_031772625.1. Taxonomy (NCBI): domain Eukaryota; kingdom Viridiplantae; phylum Streptophyta; class Pinopsida; order Pinales; family Pinaceae; genus Pinus; species Pinus tabuliformis. The sequence goes on from CM062815.1 coordinate 833,192,826, forward strand.
AGAATGCAGTCATGCACTCCAAGACCAAGCACATACCCGTCAAATACCATTTTCTACATGAATAAGTGCTTGAACAAAAGGTCAAATTGGAGTATGTTCCCTCCAAAGATCAGGTTGCTGATATATTCACTAAACCAATGCTTAGAGAAACATTTCGATATCTCATAAAAAAGCTGGGAGTATTTGCTGCATCAACCTGTTGTTAAATCAATTTTTTTAGAGAAAGGTTATTATACGCGTGTTTCATGAAGTATAGTCACGTACACACGTGGGTTTCTATGGGTCAAGGAGCGTATATGTTTTTCAGACAAGAAAAACAGTGGGGCAGGCTCTAATATGGGTGCTATGTCTGATGTTGATGATTACAGTCTATCGATATGCTTTGCTCATTTTTATCTAATTGACAAAGATGCCTTGATCATTGACTTGTTAACAATGCACAGGTAGCACAGGTTCAGGGGGAGCATTAGCCTTCACGCACATTCTGCATTGTTGGCATTATGGTTGCTAAGTCTAGCTATGGCTTCAGATATTTATACCATTTGTTGCTTAAGTCATGTAAAAGTCTAGGGTGTGATATGTCTTCTCATACATTTGAATGAGTCCTATTGTACAAATGATGTAATTTTCATCCCCACTTTACATGGGATGGATGATGTAATATTTATTGTATTTTTGTCAAGTATAAACAATTGGTATATCCCCACTTGGTTGGGAGATTGATGTTTGTATGAGTCATTGGTGATAGGAAGGTCATACTCACTTAGTTGAGTTATAGAGTCATGTTATTCTTTTAAAAAATATTTTTTTAGATTCTGCATGGGCTCAGGGGGAGCATGGACCTCGCATGGATGGTTTAGTACATCTCAGCATAGGGGGAGCTTAATCAAATAATTCAACATATACTCAGGGGGAGCATGGACAACATAATGTATATCAAAAGGGGAGAATATCTTGGTCCACCCTTTGCCCTTGATGTCAAAGGGGGAGAGTGACTTGGTGTTGTTGTTGCCATCAAGTCCAAAGGGGGAGATTGTTGGAATTATGATACAGGTGTTGTCCTTGATGGCAACTCACTCAGATGACAGTTCATAGTGCAGCAGGTTAACAACAAAGGATTACAGATCAGACTCCAAAGAATGAAGAAAGAGAGGTATATGCAGGTTCACTTTGTCCAAGGAGTGTATACATGCGGGTTAAAAAAACAAAAGGAGTGTATAACGTATACATGCACTTTCACAGGAGGAAAAGCGCGTACATGTTGGAAAACCAAGATTTTGGTCAAAGGTATTTGGTCCAAGGTATTTTGGTTCGAGGTATTTGGTCCAAGGTATTGACCCTAGGTATTTGGTTTGAGGTATTGGTCCTAAGTGGTTTTGGTCCAAGATATTGAGAAAGGCCTAAGAGTATATAAGGAGGAGAAGATCATTAGGCTAGGTGTGCAAGTAATAAGTTTCTAAGGAATACTTCTATCTGAAGTATATTTTATGTTGCAGGGTTATGTTTGGGACCAGATTTGAAATATTTATGTGCACCTTGAGTTCAATGTTGGATTATGAACGTAAGACATGAAATGACCTATTCTTGAATGATCTGATATTGGTTGAGACTAGATCTAATGTTTTGCGCCTATTTTATTCATTACCTATCAAGATATGGGTTTGTCTGAAGTCTAGAATTGCAGCAAAATTCTAAGTCAATATTTGCAGATCTATACGCAGGTTCATCTCGGCCAAAGAGCGTATACACGTAAGTTCAGTTCTTTCAAATAGCGTATACAAAAGAAAATCTTCTTTTCTAGATCCGACTAATCTATCTGATCAAATTCTGTTGTTTTATTGTTGCCTATCAATGAAGTCTTCTTAGATTTGAATGTAAAACTAAAGGCATAAGGAGGCTGGCATTTGATTGATTGATTGTATAAGTAAGAAGAAGTGATCTATGTCCCTTCCTGTGTAAAGCTCTGAAAGTTGACAGTGGATATTCAGTATATTGATATTTGGTACAGACTTGATTCAAAAGTTTATGTTTGCAGTAGTTTTGAAGGTATACATAGGTTCAATTAACGGAAGTGGTGTATACACACAGTTTGGGTTCAGCCAAGTAGCGTATACACTCTAATGCATGATTTTTGAGGTTACAACCGGTTCTGAATGATGATGCAGGGTTCTAGGTTCAACACAGTGTTCTGGTGTCAATGATATGATTGTTCAGATTAACTGAATATTGGTTGATGCAGTTTAAGTTTAAAAGTGTTGATGGGTCCAGTATGAAATTGGATGAAACAAGGCCTTCATGTGTATTGTTGAGTACCAGGAGCATCCAGTCTGAAAATTTATGAAACATGGTCCCTGGAGGAAGAAAGAAGGTTGTAGCCTTCTGTAGATCGGTGCCTATGTATTAGTAAACATATCGGCTAGTACAAGAGCTACGGGGTTGTAGCTCCCTTCCAGTAGAAGCTAGAGAATGAGAGAAGGTTGTAACCTTCTGCAGGTAGAAGCTTACGTACTGGTATGAGTTTGCACCAGTACAAGAATATAAAAAGTTTTTCCTATTATTAAAAGAAGACAAAGACGACGGCAGCGAGTGGTTTTTACCCGCATTGGGTTTCCACATTAAATCTTGGTGTTCATGTGCGTTGCTTATGTGTGATGCTTTATTCTAATTTTATTGCATTGTCTAATAAATCTTTGATATACTGGTTTAAGCTCAACACATGACAAATCACAAGTTCTTTGGATATACGTTGGTTTCCTTAATCATAGTCGTGTGTACACACTAGTTCACTTCACTGAAGTAGCATATATAAATATGTTTTGGGAAATAAAATTATTGATTTGATAATACTGTGATAATTAGGACAGTTGTGTAGGTAGCACACTTGAGATATTTAGTGATTAGGCAGTTATTAGAATCTCAAGAAGGAATATTTTGTAAGGGGCCCTCATTTACGAGACCCTATAAAAGTGCCTGAAAGACTCATTAAAGGGGTTCTGAATTTTTTGGTCCAATGATGTCTCTAACCTATAAATTTTGGTAAGTGTTTGAAGAACTTGGATATGTATGCTCTTTTTGAAGATTAATAAAGAAGAAATGGTGATTCAAAATGTTGAAATGTGTAGTATGTGATCCTCTCTTTGTTATTTCTTATATGTGTTTCTTTCCTTTCTGAAGGTGTGTAATTGTAGTTGTTGGATATAGTCTCAAAATTATAGATTCATCTATGTATTGTTGTGATAAATGGTGCATGTAATGTATGAGGTCTAATGTCCTTAAAATGTGTTGCACACCCTTTGAATTTTCCATTTACATCATCTGTTTCATATTGTCTACTAGAGTTTAATGAACAATATTATTATACCAGCCCTCTATGTTAATTTCCTTTTTCTTGTATTCTTCTTTCCATCCATACTGCAACGACCAATATTTCTACGTGTTTTGCAAGTAGGCCATCAAATCTGAATGTTAAGTTAATCGAAAGAGTACTAGATATATGCATGGGCTGAATCTACCTTTGGATAATATATTTGAATTGGTTTTTGTTGACACCTAATCAGAGGGATTGGGTGTACAACTGTAATTAATATAAATAAATAATAGAGAAGATAGAGAGTCATCGGGAGATGAACCAAGCAGTCACTCCCTCTTGTATATAATAATGAACAACCTAAATGAATAATATGAGTTTTGATTTGAGGAGTTACCTCCTATTCTGACATGGTATCAAAGCAGGCGCCACTTTTTGGCTTCCCTTTTTAATTAGTAACTCCTATTCTATTTTTCCTTTGTTTTGCATCTTTTACAGGTTGACATCTCTGTCAAAACCGCGTGAAATATCATTCGTTTTTGTTGCGTCGAATGGTGCATTGAAGCCAAAGGAGAGATTTTGTTCATTTATCATTTAATACATTCATCGAAGGTGTTGTGGTGACTTAAGTTTCCGCTCTTGGGCCGGATCTCAAATGCTATAAACCTACATATATAAATATCGTCGGGTCTGCTTTTAATCACATATCGCAAGTCTCCTTGCCCCGATCAATACCGCTACATGTTTGTGATGTGATCATGTGGTTTCCCTTCATTAAACCCACTCAGACATAGTTCCCAAAGTTTCACTTTATCTAGCTCGTTCTCCACCATTGATCTCAACCTCTAGATCTGATGTTTGACATTGATTTCGGGGGGACCACTTGCATGTTAGTTACCTGCCCGAAAAGTGCCTTTTAATCTCCACCATTGATCAACACTCCACAATCCAACGGTCTACAGCGATTTCGGGTGCATTAGATGCACAAGAGTTACCCACCCGAAATGAGTTGTTTTTCTCTCTCCTCTAGTTGCTACGTGTCCACCGCTTAGTGGAATCGGGTGCTCCCATCTCCATACCACTTACTGTTCTTTATCCGCCCGAAATTCGCCTTTAGTCGTGGTTATCACCCTGACTTGTTTTGCTTGTGATAATCATTGATTGCTTACCATCGACAACCCTCCTCCGTCCATCTCCTCCACTCATCTCCACCGTTCATCTCCTCCGCTCATCTCCGTCGCTCATCTCCGTCGTTCATCTCTTAACACCATTCATATCTCTATTGATTCATCTCTTAAATGTCAAACTCTAGTATACGGGTGAAAGAAGGCGATACCAGGTTAAACGTTGTTGGTATAACGATATGCATTCAATCGTATCCGTTGTGGGAATATTTCCCACTGGCAAGGAGAATTATCTTGAATGGTCCCAAAAAATCCAACACACTCTCATTTTTAATGAGCTATGGAAAGGAGTGTGTATTGGAGAAGGAGATGAAGTTCCAATCCAGCCTACCTCAGACAAGGAGCTCGCCATTTGGGAAAATAAGAACAACAAAGCCTATGCATTGATTGTAGCATCTGTAAGTGAAGAGGTGAGTCGACACATTTTTCCATTTTCAAATGCATTCGAAGCCTTACCAAAGCTGAAGGAACTCTATGACTCACACTCGGCACTTGAGGTTGTTCAACTCATGATTAAGCTCTTCACCCTTGAATTAAAAAATAATGACCCTCTAGCTCTTGCATCCAAAGTAAAATCTATAATGCTTGATATTAAAGTCACTAAGGTTGAATTGGATATTCCTCTGATCAATTTTCTCATGGAACTTTATCCTACTTACTCCAATTATCTTGAGTCATTACAAGCAAATGGAAATCTCAAAGATATTACCTTTGACTCTCTTGTGAAAAAATTTGCTGAAAGAGAGAAAGCTTTTGGAAAGAAGACAACCCCTGAATCTTCTGAAGAGGCTTTGTGCCTTGCTCATAAAGAAAATAATCTTGCCCAAGATTCTTCCAGAGGAAGAGGTGGATGAAGAGGAAGAGGAAGATATTTCAGAGGTAGGGGGGGCAAACACTCTCAAGGAGAAAATTCAGATTTTCACTGCATACACTACAAAAAAATGGATCACATGATGCCTCCACATGCAAGTTACCTTGGGACAAAATTGAGCAGCAAAGAAACCAACTCAAAGGTAAAACTAATGACACAGACAAAAGTAAAGCACCTGAATCCGCTCATTATGTTGTGGCACAATGTAATATTGGAGTAAATGAAGGCTTATTTAATGCTTCACTTGCTTCTTCGAAAAATTATTGGTTGCTTGATTTAGGAGAAACTTGCCACATGACTCATAGAAAATATTTTTTTGAAGAATTTAATGACAATGTTGATGGAGCAGTATACTTTGCAGACCAATCAAAACTCCAACCATCAGGGCTTGGCACAATCAGGCTTAAATTTCCTGGTCTCCCATAGCTGAGGAGAAACTTGTTGTCCTTGGTTCACATCCGCCAACAAGGTCACTCCATTCATATTTTTGATGGCGAGCTTGAGGTGAGAAAAGCATCTGACCACTCACTTGTCATGAAAGGGATAGAAGAAGAAAGGCTTCTCAACCTGCAAGGTACCTCTACTCGTGCACAACATTTCTCATATAATTCTCATTATGAAGAAGGTACACTTCCATCAAGTTTATTATGGCATGCTAGATTTTGAAATTTGAACTATGACAGTCTTCGCTTGTTGAAGAAAAATGGTGTTACTAGTTCGCCTACGATTCCTAGGAAGCTTAAGCAATGTGATGCTTGAATTTTAGGAAAGCATAGCAAACAGTCCTTTCATGATTCACACTCCAAAGCACATAGAAAACTTGAACTCATTCATTCAGATTTATGTGGTCCAATGCCTGTCTCTTCTGCAAATGGAAATAAATATATGATGACATTTATTGATGACTACACCAGAATGTGTTGGGTTTATTTATTGAAGAGAAAATTTGATGCTTTTCAAACATTCAAGAAATTTCATACATGGATTGAAAATGATGCACAATCTCATATTGGCTTTATTCGCACTAATAATGGAAAAGAACACACTTCAAATGAATTTGAAAACTATATTCGCCAAAATGGGATCAAAAATCAAACAATTATTCCTTATAATCCCCAACAGAATGGTGTAGCTGAAAGAATGAATAGAACAATCTTAAATATGGTACGCTCGATGTTGTTCTTCAAAAATGTAAAAATGATGTTTTGGGTTGATGTAGTTCTATGTGTTGTATATATAAAGAATATATGTCCATCTAATGCTATCAGAAACAAGACTCCCTATGAGATGTGGTATGGGCACATTCCTTCGGTAAAGCATCTCAAGGTCTTTGGTTCCACCTATTATGCCTTGATACCAAAGGTACATAGAAACAAACTTGGTGCAAGAAGTCGTAAGTGTATCTTCCTGGGGTATTCAAACACCTCCAAAGCATATCGTCTCTATGATGAAGTCAACAAAAAGTTCGTTGTATCTAGAGATGTAATCTTTCTTGAATCTTCCAAAACTGACAATGTTGTTGAAAGGCAGCTTGATCGCTTGGATAGATTCACAAATGTAAAATCATTTCAAGAATTTGATAATTAGATTCCAACAATGGATGATACTTTGAGTGATGTGATTGATAGAATTGGGAGACTCAATCTTGATTCGGTCCCAACTCAATCAACGAAGCAACCTGGACCATCTGAGAAAGGTCCCCCAAAGTGGCTGACAAAGACACCTTAAAGTTTTCATCTTGATGAGGTTGGAAATACAGGAACTAGAAATTCGAATCGGAAAAATGGAGGTAATGTAGATGACTTTGATTCACCTGTTGATATGGATGTTTCTTATGGTTGTGAATTCAATTTGTCTATAGATTTTGAACCAACTTCCTTCAAAGAAGTTACTTCTCATGATGAATGGAGAGAAGCAATGCAAAATGAGTATGATGCCCTGAAAAAGAATGGCACTTGGAAGCTGGTTGATCCTCCATTGGGAACTAAACCAATTGGCTACAAGTGGGTCTACAAGAACAAGTATAAAGCTGATGGCTCACTTGACAAGAACAAATCCAAGCTTGTGGCAAAAGGTTTTGCACTAAAGTAAGGGGTCGATTATGAGGAAACTTTTTCCCCCACAGCAAAATGGGTTATCATCTGGACACTCTTTGCCTTAGCAGCTTAGAATGGTTGGAAAGTCCATCAAATGGATGTAAAAACTGCTTTCTTGAATGGAGATCTAAAAGAAAATGCTTTTATGTCCCAGCCTGAAGGATTTGCTGTGAAAGGACATGAACATAAAGTATGCAAACTTGTGAAATCCTTGTATGGCCTCAAACAATCACCATGAGCCTAGTATGAAAAACTGACTGAGCATCTTCTGAAACTCAATTTCAAACATTATGATCTTGATGATGCAACTTTGTTTGTCAAGAAAGTTGGAAAAACAGTTGTATATATTGTGGTATATGTAGATGACCTTTTGATGACAGTGAACAATGAAAGCTAGATTGCATCCATAAAGAAGGAATTGAAGAAAGGTTTTGAAATGACTGATTTGGGCTACGTTCATTACTATCTTGGTATTGAAGTAACTCAACATCCGAAGTCCATATTCCTTTCTCAAAAGAAGTACATTGGAGATCTGTTGAATAGGTTTGGCATGACTGAATGCAATCCTCTGACTACTCCAATGGAACAACACTTAAAGCTCACATCCATTAAAGGAAAAGAATTTGAGGATGCAACAAAGTATTGACAACTTGTAGGAAGTCTCAACTACCTAACTACTACCAGACTAGACATTTCGTTTGTTGTTGGAATCCTCTCTAGATTTATGCAAAAGCCTTGTGAGGGACATTGGTCTGCTGAAAAAAGAGTTCTAAATTACTTGAAGGGAACTCAATACTTTGGAATCAAGTATACACAGGTGGGCGACTTTAGCTTGATTGTATACTCTGATTCAGACTTCGATGGAGACAAAGAAACTGGGGTATCTACTTCAGTTTATGCTATGAGTCTTGGATTAGGAGCTATCTCCTGGAGATCACACAAACAATCAGTTCCAGCAGATTCCACAACAGAGGCAGAATATGTGGTAGCAGAGGAGGCAACAAAATAAATTGTGTGGCTCAAGAAAATTCTTGACGATTTGTAGGTAAAACAAGTACAATCGACTCCACTCATGATTGACAATACCTCTGCAATAATGTTGGCCAATAACCCAAAGTTCCATGATCGAACAAAGCACATCAATACTAAATATCATCTAATTCAACATCATGTTGGGGCCAAAACAATCCATCTCCAGCATTGTTCCACTAATGAGCAAATTGCAGACATCTTCACCAAAGCACTTGAAAGAGAAAAGCTTGAAAGATTTAGAACGATGCTTGGACTCACCAACATCCCTTTAGATTAAAGGGGGGAATTTTGACACCTAATCAGAGGGATTGGGTGTACAACTATAATTAGTATAAATAAATAATAGAGAAGATAGAGAGTCATCGGGAGATGAACCGAATAGTCACTCCCTCTTGTATATAATAATGAACAACCTAAATGAATAATATGAGTTTTGATTTGAGGAGTTACCTCCTGGTCTGACAATTTTAATTCATGATATGCTCAAAATATTGAATACCACTGATATATCCTTTAGACACTGCAAGATGTCCTAGGCATTGTTTTCTTTGTCAACCAAGAGGTTGTCTCTAGGAACGCCAACACTAAGTATACAAGTTTCTTTTATGGCTATTTTTTGTCTTGTACCTTATTTCAACATAAGGTCATAGACTGTAGATCATATGGAAATGAAAGGAACATGAGGCAGAGATCATATATGTGGAATGGTTTTAGAAGACATGATTCCTTTCCACCCTTCTCTAATCACATAAGATGGCATGCATGCAATAAGTTTGGAAACATGGAAAAGGATTATAGAAAAAAATTAGGACAATCCATCAATAGAAAGAACCTACTCAAAATGTGAAGTTTAATGAGAAATAAAATGAAGGTCCATTTAAAAAATTTCATCATACTAAAACATGTATGATAAAGGAAGAGAAGAAAGAGACATGTTGTCTTTCACTAGATTCTCAAGATGAGGAAAAATCCTAGTACTTAGATAATGGATGCTCTAATAATATGACTAGTGATAAGAGTAGATTCCTCTCTTTGAAGAACACTGCAAGTGGAAATGTTGTTTTACGAGATAATTCATCAGCCAAAGTGATAGGAAAAGGTAAAGTTGACCTTGAAAGCAACAATAAATATGTATTCAATGTTCTATTTATCGAATGGATACAACATAACATCCTGAGTGTGGATCAAATAGTCTATAAAGGACTTGAAGTCATATTCATTTCAAGAGGGTGAAATATCATAGAAAAATACACCAAAACATTAATAGCAAAAGTAACCGAAACTCTAGACAAGGTATATGTGCTAAAGAGAAGTAAAGTAAGAAATAAGAGATTGAAGGAAATATATTCTTCAGATTCTAATTAAAAGAGGCAAGTCCCATCTATAGTGCATTAGTACCAGGTATAAACATAAGTAGCACTATGGAATAAAGAGAGAATAAATATTGTTTTAGTATTAGGGAGAGAATAATACAACATATCAAGGCCTATGAGGAAGAGAATAACCATTGGCGATGAAGCTACAAAAGAAGAGTGATGTGTGCTCAAACATCCATTCAGGTCCAGCGAAATAGCTCTCAAAGAAAGAAAAGGAGAAATGAAAGTACAATCATCCTAGACAAAGGAGTTAGTTGATGCTAGTTAGCATGGATAGTCACATGATGAACTTTCAAGAAGAATAAAGCATGAACACTTGGGGAATAAATAGGATACATTTGAAGGAATGCAACTGAATGAGTAGTTTAGAGTGTCCCACATGCCTAGGGGGATAATACCCAATAATAGAATGGATCAGTAAATTTTTGGCATTTTTTGACATTGATGTCACATTTTATGATTTTTAATGATTGATTTGAAGGTGTATCACATGCTCAGGGGAGCAAGTGTTTTGATTGGAACATTGGTGTTAGCAGGCACATCATGAAATAATAGTAGATGGAGCATTCACAAGTATTAGCGAGAAAAGGATTTGGGAGATGTTATTTTTATAGATCGACTTGGTACTTGAGGTATATCGGAATTGCAATAGATGTTCCCGATATGTTTCCCTTTGCTATTATTGTCAAAGGAGGAGAGAGAGATCAACCACAAATCTATTTTTAGTAGATGGTTTCCATCAATGCGAGAGGGGGATATTTTTGGAATTATTGTGTTGGCACTAATGTTAATAGTGGCATGGATCAGTGATGTAGTAAGCAACATGATTGATGATGTGGCTCTCTACAATGAGCAGACCTCTGATATTATATAATTTCTAGAGTATGATAGCTTCTATGTTAATTAATGATGTATCTCTATAATGAGTTCTTCGATAAGGTTAGCATGATGATGATGCACATAGTGACCATTTAGGGTTTGATGCAAGGAAGGAAATCAATGAAGAGGCCAAACGAAGTTACAGGTGGATGGAATGAGAAAGTAAATGTTAACCCTATGGAGCTATTATTCCATGCCTAATCTGCATACCTCTAAATTTGTAACCAATGTCTACAACCAGGATTTCCAATGTTTAACCAATATCTACAACCAATATTGCATGTCTTGAACTAACACCCATCGACCTATAATATTACTTTCAATGTTTATGGTTTTCTCCATTAGCTTCTCATAAGGGAATGTACTATTCATTCGCCCTTAGTACTATAGCACAAATCTTGATTAGGCCTAAGGCTTAAATACTATAAATTTAGATGAAAAATTCGCCTTTTAACATGGATAAAAGATATCATCTACCCTTGGGAAAAAAATGAAGTGTGCATATGGACACTTGATCACAAGCTCTTTGGTGCATGAGAAAAACTTCCTTTGGTCAATCTAGGGGTGATGGTGCCCTATTCTATTGATTAGACAATGATTGTTTGCAACATGTTTCTTTTGAATCTATGGTAACAATGATTCAAACTCATGAGGCATGGTTAGAACACATTTGTATATAACTTGTTTACCACTAATTATGTGTCACTAAACTACTCTGATGTGCTAATAGTTTGCTTCTACTTGCTTTCATAGAAATGGATTTGTTCAATTTAGTGATGCATAATTAATGATTGTACTCTATTTGATGAAAATGAATTCTGTATTGAACATAAAGTTTGTTGAAATTTAATGTTGGAAGTTGTAGGTCATAGTTAGCATATGTATAATGTTATTTCTTCCTGAGTTATCCACATATGTAATTTGGTTTCTACAAAGTATTGATTCTATGTGCAATCTTTGTTTGCAAGGTATCCATTCGATGCACAATCTAGTGCAATCTAATGTATGCATGGATTTTATATGATGAAGGGTGGCTAGTCTAGAAATCTTGTTCATAAGTCATGATCTGATCTTTGTTCTAGCATGGTACAATTATAGCATAAGATCACATGTTTGATGAAATCATTACTAGATGCTTCTAGATTAGAGTATTCCCTTAAGTAGTAACAGTGATGCTAACATAATAACAATTTTTATGTTTAGTAGTGTAAGGTTTCATCTACCTTATTGGATCGATAGGAATATTGCAGTATTGATGAGATCATATGTGATGTGGGTATTTGATTTCTTGTTATCTGTTTCTCTGAATTGAATATTGCAGCTAGTGGTCGTGTCCTTGTTGTGCAATTATAGTCAACTAAACTAGAGTTTATGGTGAAAAGTTGTTTGATATGATATAACTATTAATTGTTGGCTAGGGAATATATGAATGTGTTATTACTAATTAATATACCCTAAATAACTATTAGAGGTTTGTTATTGCTATGATGCCTATTATTTGGCTCACATACAACCTATAAAAAAGTAAGTAATTTCTAGAAGCATGATATACTGTGATTGGCTAGTCTCATAAATATATTGATGTTTTATGTGTTAACCTAAGTACAACTTGAATGGCCAAAGTAGATTGCTGACAAGAGTATGATTATTAGTGCCACCAAATTTGTAGAAGGCCATTTTTGGAGGTGTAACAATGTATATATAAACTAGTATTAAACAATTTTTATGTTGTCAACCTAGTTTCTTTTGCCTTGGTCTTTGGTTATCAATGAAATCAAGGATATTATTGTTGCATAACAAAAATATTATTGTTGATGTGGCTGAATTTCACAGAGGATTACTGCGAGTTTGAAGTTATCCTAACCTTTGTAATTCCAGGGATTAAGGGGAATGTGTTATGTCAGTGTTATTCATTGTTTATTAACTATTTGAAAGTAAGAACAAATTGATAGTGTTTGAGCTCAGAATTTGTCATATGGCTACCTATAGTTATGAATTAGATCAATACTTTTATTACTAAGAATTAATACTTGATGATGAGCTAAGGTTAACATTGGACATGGTGGTTAGAACTCCAAGAATGTTTTTCCAATAGACAATATGTAGCTAATTGATGATCATAATTTGTGGGCTGTGATTCAATATTATATTTGTTGATATTGATTTGCAACCAGGGTTGTTTGAGGATGTATTCAAAATTTTAACTATTGATACTTAATTGTTTCCTATAAGCTCGATAAATCTAGGGTTTCTGTTGCTAGTTGATATCCAGGATTGAATTACTTGCTGAGCTATGAATTGTATAGGGTTTTATTTGAAAATGTGTGATATGATGATGCCTAATTCCGATAATGTTCTACTTCTATACTAAAGAATTTGTGCACTGTAGATGAAACTGTATTATTTTTTTGTGTGTAAAGTTCGCCTTTTTATTACTGAAACTGAGATTTAAATGAGATAATTCTCTATTTTATTGGTTTTCCCATTAGGAAACCACACCAATAACAAAAATTAAGAGTTGTGAGATTACATTTATCCTTTTTTATCAGTTTGGTGGAGAAAAAGAAAACATTTCCATTGTACACATAGAGTTGTAAGGGAGAAAAAATATAGGAGCTCTATTTTGGAGAGTCTCTTTGGCCAAGCCATAACAAAATTGAGTTGCTCATTTACAATTAAAACTAAAAGTAAGGTTGTGTTGTGACCTGTAAGACCCATGATAAAAGCCACAAGTGTAGAGCCTGACTGAGGTGTTTCTCCCACATACCAAAAGTATACTAGGAACCTCACAACGATGGTGATCCACCACAGAGCTAGATGAGCCATGATGAAAGACACATATGTAAAACCTTATGCAAAATTTCCACCCATGAACAACAAGTTGACCAAGAACCTTAATTTTGAAAAAGAGCCACCACAAATCTTGAGGAGCAATGATGAAATCCATGGGTGCAGAGCCATGCATTGACAAGCCACCCATGAACCACAAACTCACCAAGGTCCTTGGGAACAATGTAAGCCACCGCAAAATTATCACAGTAAACCAGTGGTACTTAGAAACCCCGTCTAGACCTTCCCTACAACAATGGGAGTTGAGAAAACTCAACAGGACACGAGCTGAGAGAAGCCACCAACTAGAGCCATGAATTACTTGAATTTTCAAAGGAGTCTTTCATGCTCCACAACATAAAGAACCAAACCAACAAAGTCAAGACACGAGACAAGAACTAGAGGCTACTGATGCTCACGAGGAGAGACAGCATCAATTTGAGAGAAAATTGTAGTCACCTACTTACCAAGAGGTATAAGAGCACCCTCCTTGAGAGGTGTACCATCACAGAGAGATGTGAAGGTCGGGTGAAACCCCGTATTCCCCATGTTCCCATAGGAGGATGAAAGTTTCCAAAACAGAGGAGGATCACAATACTGTCACTCCAATTTTGTGAAGGCTAATGCAAGCCAATGTAGGGGCCAACTGGCGAATGCAAGAAGATGATTAGGAAGGAAAGCATGGTAGTCTTGGACAAGTAGAGGGGAAGAAAAAAGAATGTATGAAGATAGAAATGATACTGCAAATTGGTAGACCTAGTTAGAAGGTAAACATAAGGAGGATATATGACTGGCCATGACACCAACCTCATAACACTCCAATTGAAGTCTTTCCTTATAATAATGAGGCCTCATGATTAAAAATTGAGCCTTGGGTGAGATCTCATACGACAACCTAAAGTATGGGATTACAACAATCACACTGGAATAAATTCAAATATGTTGACTTGTAGAGGAGTGTATGCAATGAGTCAAATGGTTATCCAATCTATTTTCCTTCAGCATGGTTATGAAAGTTGGTTGGAGTTCACATTTTTCATGGGGGGATGAAAATGTATTGTTATGATGATGAAGATCATGATTTGAGCAAGACCATTATTTGGAGTCAAAATTAGATTACTATTGATGTCAGGGTTTGAATGCTAATTTAAGGTTTGTGTTGTAATCAATATTAGTATGTTGACGATTGAATCTTTTTACTTGCTAAATTAATTATGATATATGATGGCTAAAGAGATGAACTGCTAATGAGGGTTTTGTTGATGGCTAAACTAGTCATTGCACATAAAAGCCTAACTTTTAGATGACGCGAAAGAATTTTTTGATGATAGGACATGTTGTCAACATAGGATATTGATGATCTACATGAGGCTTGTTGATTTTTCTCATTGAGATTGATATTATATTGTTATTTTTAATTAGAGAAGAATGTTTATTACCACTGATGGTGTGTTTAACAGTGAAAATATTTGTTGAAGCATTTTTAGTAGTTTTGAATTTTTGCTAAAGGGAGTGGATTTAGTTTGAAAATGGATGAAATGGAGGTCCACATTGTTTTGGGGGTTAGTGCCTTTAGCTGCTTGGTGATCTAGAGATAAAAAAAAATAGGCTCAAAACTGAAAGTGCTCAGAATATCCTGAAATTGAAATCAAATTTTAGTGCTCGTCATCCTAATTCCAACCCAGCTTGAATCACCTAAATCTAATGATGTATGAATAAGTTATGACATTTTGAAGTTTTTTACCAAAAACTAAAAATTCAACAATAGGGTTGACTGGGAAGTCTGTAGAACTGACTATGTAAGGTACGGATGATGGTGGACCAATCCCGTCTCGACACGTGGAAATTTCATACATGTGGAGGTGGCATGATTTTATTGGCCGTTGTTGATTGGGTGGACCAATCATGAGGTGCCATGTGGCCTAATGAGAGGGTGCCACGTGAGCCTCCTTTATTGGCTAAAATTTTGTGCATAAGGGTTGAAGGGCCTCAATGGGGTTTGACCCCTAGACCTCCCAAAAAAAAACAATGCACTACCTCCAAGCCACACCATTAGTTCTCAAAATATATGGGTGGTCGTTTTTATTTAAAGTGATATAGTTTTGACATTGGGGGAAGGGGCAGGGAACTTGGTGCCAACCCCTAGTTTTTGGTACCAACATATAACCTATGACAGATGATTGAGAGCTTTGGTGGAAAGGGTGGAGACATGGACCTAGCCCTGGTATTATTGCATCACCCACATGACCGAAGCGAAGGCATAGGTAGAGGGGATAAGTGGATAGGCCCTGGCCGTCAGTTCTCAATGACTATTATGACCACGACCATAGGCGAGAGAGCTTAGCTGGTGGGGGCAGGAAGTTGGCCCTAGCCCATGGCCATATTGTACCACGATATGACCATGTCGATGGAGTAGAGGGTTGAACAGGCTAGGGTGGGAATTTATCCCCAATCCTCGGCCACATGGTTCTCAATGTGACCTTATTTTAGTGCTTAAGGGGTTATGGCACATTTTAATGCGGCAAAAATTTCCCTTTTTGCAGTTGGAATCCCAGTGGCACCATGTGAAATTGTCACTCTGTGAACTATGTAAAGGGTGATTCCATTGCATAGTTAGTAGCTTTTTCCAATTTTCTTGACAAATAATAGAGTTTGGTTCCAAGAGGTATGTCTTGCTCAATTTTTAACCTTTTTGAGCTCAAGAAGGGCCTAGATAGGGATTTTTGAGTGTCCTGGACTCAATGGCAGCCTCTGTTGATTTGAGCAATTTATGATGGACTTTTGTAGAGTCAAGTCCTTTAATGCTAGAGGAATATGGAGTTTTGAAGCAATATGGAGGCATATTTGAGCATGGAAATAGCTTAGTAAGAGGTTTTCCAACCTTCCAGTTTCATCTACAGTAGTTGTTACCTCAGTGGAGTAGCTATTTTTTGTATTTTTTCAATGAGGTTATGAGAGAAGCCCTTTTCAACACTTCATTGTGAAGTAGTTGTATGTTTATGTTTCTTGATTTTAGCTGGATCACAAGGACCTATTGTGAGAGAGTCATTTTTCTATTGACAATCATGACTTGTTGTAGGGATTCATATGTTTGAGTACGAATTTTTTGTAGGAGAATGTTTCTTTATAGGAGAAACAAACCACTCTTGAGTCAATAATTTGTAATGTACTCATTTGCTGCCGAAATCAATATAGTAGGCCTAGTGATTGGGCCAAGGCCTAGAGACGTAGCCTAGGAGGGGTGAACTCTGTTATCACTTGTTGGTTTCTTATCTTCATGTTTATCATATTGAGTTGCATATTAATTTATTTCAATTTTAATTTCATGTGAAAACTTAACTCATAAACTTTGAATAGGTTGTGAAACTAATTAAAGACCCATTTTGTTACACTTACAAAGTGTTAGAGGATGATCGAGTTTTCCTTCCATTTCCAGATCACATCGTATCAGAGCGGGTTCTGACCATATTGCAACTATGGGCGAGAAATTGAAGCATGAAAGACTCCAAGAGTTGGAGGAGATTAATCTATCTCTTTGAATGGAGAATGTAAATCCAAGGATATTGCTTGAAGTTGCAGAGGAGGACAAAAATAAAATACACCTGCAATTGCAGCATATAGTGGAGGAATAGACTTGTGAGTGTTCCATCATGGAAGTAGCAAAGAATTCCTCCAAGATGAAACCAATCTATGGGCATGGTCCGTACACAGGATATGGTCCTTATGTTGAGAATGATGCTTGAAATTCCTTTTTAGCGTCTAAAAGGTTCTCCCCATGCACCAGTTGGTAAAAGTGGTTGGCTAGAGACATCATCCACTTGTTCACCAACATATGAAATGAAAAATATAAGTGGTTCGTCAAAGGTGGTAATTAGTGTTTCTAGTTCTAATCCTTCAAATATTGTTGATAACACATCTTTTGAAGCTTTTGAAAAGCATACCAAGGGTATTAATATGAAGCTTTTAACTTAGATGGGTTATGATGGAAGAGGCCTCAAAATTAATGGCCAAGGCATCACTAATTGTATCGAAGTGAAATAAATACCATGGTATGAAGGATTGGGTTATGGCCATGAAGAAATTAGAGGATGCTCCAAAATTGCTGAGGAATAGAAATCATCAAGTGGTGGTATGTCACACCATGATGGTAGTGATAGTTCCAAATTGTATTCATGGTGAGATGAATATTCCAAAGGACATGACAAGCCTAGTTCTCCTTATAAAGTCACATCCCAAAATATAGGTATAAGCATCATGGGGACTTCAGAAATGTCAGTGATTTTGATAATTTATGGGAAATGTTGCCGTGTACATTTTGTGATGCCTCACATCATGGGGACTTTAGAAATGTCAGTGATTTTGATAATTTATGGGAAATGTTGCCGTGTACATTTTGTGATGCCTCTAACCACTTTGTGGTTGATTGTGAGTAAAATAAGGCGATGGTCAAAAAAATGGATCAAATCCTTGGGACAAGGTATGAGGAACCTCTCCTAGGTATCCTTATCAATGGGAAAGCATAAACATTTTTGTACCCATTGTAGCATGAATGGGCACCATATTGAAAAGTGTTGGAAACTCCATCCAAAACTTCATCCCAAGAAGGACAAAAAGGTCATGTGATCCTCTATAAGGGAAGGGATAGATGGCAAAGTGTAAAATGATGTAGTTTGTGAAGCATCCTTTAAATTATAGCGAGTGTAGAAAGAGAACCCATAAGCTTGGTTAGGAAAAGAATGGGTAGACTATTTTGTATAGTTAGTTTTCTTTGTAAAATTGTAATTACTTGTTGTATATTCCTGTTTGGGTAATTTGTAAAGTGAATTCATGTAAAAATCACTTATCTACAACAAGTGTATTTTGTTGGGCATGTTATTTTATATTGGCTTGATGAAGAGTCCATTTTTTTGGGACTTTTGGGATGAGCATTTTCATTTCATCCAACATGTCTATAATTGTGTCAAGCACTTACCTATACAAGTATTTCAATGTGAAGCCTTTTTGTGAATTTAATATTTGGTCAAGCTTGTACAGAAGATGACCATAGTAATGTGGAAAAATTTAAGCATGTCATTGAATAAATGCATCCAGTACATTAAAGAGTACAAGTGCAGCTTGAGGACAATAAAGCAAAGTGTAAATCAATGCATGGCAAGCATTGAGTTGCTTATGATTTCCAGGTGGAAGATCAAGTTTGTGTTCAACAAAGAAAGACTTCAATGTGAATTTTGTTTGAACCAAAGTAAGATGGTCTTGGAGAGAATGTTTAGAATCCATCCATGGTAATTTTTGTTCCTACATGTTTAGAAGAATTGTAGGAAGCTACAATTCTTGACAGGAAGATAAGGACTTCATGCAGAGGCAAGGTGGAGTACCTTGAATTAGGCTCAAAGATACCAATTCAAGCAAAGAAAGAAGGATTGAGATCGAGAAATTAAATGATTTATTTCCTAACTTATTTGTTGAGTGAAGATATACTTTTGGAGGTCCAAAAGTTCTTAGTGGGGAGGTATGATCCGAAGATAAAAAATAGGCTCAAAAATGAAAGTGCCCCAAATCTCCCAAAATTGGCGTCAAATTGTTGTGTTCATGGTCCTGATTTGAAAACTATTTGAATCACCTCAATCTGACATTGTATGAAGAAGTTATGGCCTTCTAAAGTTTTTGACAAAAAAATAAAAAAGTCAACATCAAGGTTGACTAGGATGCTGACTGGGAAGTCCATACAACTGACGTCATCATCTAACTGTGTAGGGTACAAATGAAAGTGGACCAATCCTGTCTCAACATGTGGCAGGTTTGCACAGGTGTAGGTGGTGCAATTTTCTTGGTCATTGTTGATTGGGTGGACCAATCATGAGGCACCACATGGCCCAGTGAGAGGGTGCCACTTAGGCCTCCTTTATTGGCTAATTTTTTTTTCATAAAGGCTGAAAGGCCTCAGTACTTTTCGACCTCTAGAACTACAAAAACACAATGAAACGAGCTACCTCCAAGACACAACATTAGTTCTTTACATCTTTGGGTGACCATTTTCATTTAAAGTGATATAGTTTCGACATTGGGGGAAAGGGTGTGACACTTGGCGATAACCCCTGGTTTTTGTTACCACCATATGAACTATGGCATACGATAGAGATATTTTGCGGAGAGGGCGGGGACATGGCCCAAAATCTGGTCTTATTACATCACCCATGTGACCAGAGCAGAGGCATACGTAGAGGGGTTGGGAGGATATGCCCTAGCCCCCGGTTCTCGGTGGTGGTTATGACCACGACCACAGGCAAGAGGGATTAGCCGGTGGGGGTAGAAAGATGGCCCTGACCCCAACCATATCATGCCACCATATGACAATGCTGACGAAGGAGAAGATTGAAATGGCGGGGGCAAGAATTTAGCCCCGACCCCCAACCACATGGTGCTCAACGTGGCCCTATTTTGGCACTTAATGGGTTAGGGCACATTTTAATGAGGTGAAAATCCCCCCCTTTTGAGGTGGGAATCTCGTTGATGCCAGGAAAAATTTTCACTCAACAGACTATTTAAAGGGCGAATTTGTTGCACAGTTAGCAGATTTTTCTAATTTGCAGGACAGATAACAAAGCTTGGTTCCAAGAGGCATATCTTGTTCAATTTTTAACCTTTTTGAGCTCAAGAAGAGTCTATATAGGGATTTTTGAGTGTCTTGGACTCAATGGCAGCCTCAGTTTTATGATTTGAGTGCTATATGATAAAATGTTTGCAGATTCAAGTCCTTTAGTGCTAGAGGAAGATGGTGTTTTGAAGCAAGATGGAGGCATATTTGAGCATGGAAAGAGCCTAGTCAGAGGTTTTCCAACCTTCCAGTTTCACTTGCAATAGTTGATACTTTAGTAGAGAAACTATTTTCAATCTTTTCTCATTGTTCTTATGAGATAAGACCTTTTCAAAACTTCATTGTGAAGTAGTTATATGTTTATGTTTATGAGAAAAATCCACTCTAGAGTACAATTTGTAATGTTCTCATTTCCTACTGAAATCAATATAACAAGCCTAGCCATTGGGGCAGGGCCTAGAGACATAACCCAAGAGGGGTGAACTCCATTATCACTTGATGGTTTCTTCTCTTCATGTTTATCATATTGAGTTGCATATGAATTTCTTTCACTTTTAATTTCATGTGAAAACTTAATCATCATCTTTGAAGAGGTTGTGAAACTAATTTTTACCTTCAAAGACCCATTATTTTATACTTGCAAAATGTCAGAGGATGATCGATTTTTCCTTCCATTTCCAGATCACTTGGTGCTAACAAACTAATGTGAGGGAGTAGGTGCTTCTTGACAGTCAGTGCTAAGGAAATTGTGAAGGGAGTGGGTGATTCTACTAATGGGCTCCAGTGCAACAATGAAGGGATTGGGTGCTTCTTGCTGGTGGGTGCTTCCTGCTGGTGGGTGAGAAAGAGACAATGGAGTGGGTGCTTCCTACTGGTGGTGCCACAATTGACCACAATGGTTTGAAGCATTTATTTGGAGTGTTCTATGTTATACAAATTATATGGATGGAATTTTTGGTTGATTATGACATTGAATTAAGCACATAAAAGGTAAGGAAAATAAATTGGTTGATGCACTCTGCAGAAGGGTGCATACAATGCATGTTACATCCATATGCATATGTAAATTTTATTTAAAAATCAAAATTTTTAGAGGTTAAAAATTCATATCAACAATACAAGGAAATAAAAAGAAACAAGTTATAGCAAGGAAAACTATATTCAAATTACAGTTACAAAATTCGAAGAGTTGAGATTCTTTTGTACAAAAGTAGGATTTATATGCCAAATTCTTAGGGGCTAAAAAATTTAGTGTCAAATGAAATGCGTAGGGTACCTTATGTCGAATGTTGTCAGTTAGTTCTTTTGAACTATAACTTTGTTACATTTAATCTATCAATTCACGTCAATAAAATTGTGAAGTGTAATGTACCATATATGTAGGGTCTAGAATCTAGCTTAATTCATTGAAAATAACTTGAAAATTACTTATTATTGAATATTAAAAACAGAGTTCTAACTATGTAACATTTGATTAAACTGAATTCAACACAATCATGGTTCTAAACATTTTTAAACCCTCAAAAGCATGTAATTTTTATTTATGAAACAATCACAAAATTCAAGGTTTTGTAATTGAATATGACCAAGTCTTTATTCAATCATATGGTTCATATGAGTATCCTACACTGTGCTAACACACCACAAAGACAATGAGTAAAGGAAATCAAATCATAAATTAAAGATAAATGTTGACAAGTATTAGAAATTATGAACTAAGCATAAAACTGTAACATAAATTGAAAATAAAGGAAAGGAGTAATGCTTCCCTTGTGTAGGGGGGCCTCTTGGTTTGGTTGTGCACTTCTAGGATGTTGTATGAGATTTAAAACTTGTTAAATAAATATATTATGAAGTCATTCACAAACCGTAGTCACATAGGAAACTTAATTTTGCCAACGACTGATTTTTATATTCAAATATAAGAGTATTTTCCAATAACTAGACTTGCTTGCTACCATTAGATCGATGAGCATTTATACAGTTTGAGATTATTAGTTAGAGCTTCTTGATGCTTGATTCTAGAATTGTTTAACTATGATAAAGGTCCTTAGATTTTGTGAGAGCATAAATCGAGAGATTGCATCCATGTTACAATTGCATGTGGATAAATTCATGTTAAAATGAATGACTTTCTCATGCAAATTAGCTTTATCTAATATGGATTAATCCCCTTTAAGGTGGGCCATAACCCTTGTTAGCAACTTTTTGCTAATCCACATATGCTACCATTCTCTATCGTTGCATTGACCATCCTTTGAATTTCCCTCTGTGATGATGTTGGTTTGAATTAGATAGATGGAGGAAATTAAGATTATCCTTTTCCATGTCCTCCAACTTTTTCTTTTGTTGTATAGTGCCCACACCTATATAGATCTGTGACTTGGCTATAGAATTAGAGACTGGTTACATAGTTTCTCTATTTCTATAGCTACAACATTTAAAATTTTTCATTAAAGAATGCATGCAAATATGAAAATATGGACTCTTTTACCTTGGATTTATTTGATATTTAACCTTTGTTGCTCTGGGCATGATTTTACATCAAAATGATGACAGTGGAGTATGATATGTTATATATGGTATTCTTTTAGGAATACTATAGGAAAGCTAAATGGAAAAAAGGTGACAAAATTAATTCATTTTTGGGGTTCAACAAACATCTAGGGTAGAAAAAGGCAATATTAATAGACAAGAAACAATACTTTTGGCTAGGTATGAAAATATAGGCAGTTGATTATATAGACAAATGTTTAAAATGCCACTAGATTACTATAGCCACTATGCATTCTTGAGTGGACATGAGAAATTGTTTCTATTAATTTTATTAGAATTTTTCCTAGATCTATGAGGTAACATGATTCCATCATGGTAGTGGTGGAAAAATGCACTAAGGCATAGTCAAGTGTTTGGAATCGCAAAAATTTAAAGCTGAACATAGACACCCATCTAGATTATTATAGCCAATACACATTCCTAAGTGGAAAGGGGAATTTTTTTTTTTGTCAAATTTTATTATAAATTTTCATAGAACTATGAGGAAAAATGATTCCATCATTGTAGGAGTGGAAAAAATCACTAAGGCTTCCCACTCTATTCCAATCAGTCAACACATAAGGCAACACATGTTGTTGATATTTACATGAAGGAAATTGCCATGCGACATGGTGTGCCCAAGGAAATTATTTTTGCTAGGTATCCCAAGTTTACATCCAACTTTTGGAAAGGTTTATTAAAGTTATTTGGATCTAGTTTAATTTTAGCATAACATATGATGTTATGGTCAACAAAAGGATTGAATTAGGTTATTGAATATATGTTGAGAATGTATGTGATGGAAAACCCATCAAAATTGGAGGAAATTTTGAGCTTGGTGGAGTTTTATTCTAATAATGGGTACCAAGAATCTTTGAAGATGAGCCCATTTGAAGCCTTCTATCCCATAAAATGCAACACACATGTGAGTCGGGACAATCTAGTTGATATGGCCATTGTTGGTCCATAGCTACTTAGGGAAATGGAAGAGCAAGTAATAAAAACCCAAAAAAAATTGTAGGCTACCCAAGATAGACATTAGAGAAATTTTGAGGTCTAAAATGGGTCTCCTAAGGAATGTTATAAAATAATAGTGGAAACAATAAAATAATATTAGATTACATCATCAAATTTTAGAGGGAAAAAAGAAAAACTTATTTTTTCAACTCGTATTTTTTACTTATCTCCCTACATTTTTACTCAAATTTCAAGTGGGATCACTCATTGCATGCAGAAATTAATTCCTCATCCAAGGAGTACCAATGTTGCATAATTTCAACAGACTCTGCTATACAAAAAATGAGAAATACATGGAAAATGTAAGCGCAATCACATTTTTCATATATTTCTCATTTCTCGTGTAGCAGGTTTCATCAAAAGTATGCAAGATGGGTACTCTCCACATCCAACAAGTGTTACCACTCAAAATTTGAGTAAAATCATAGGGATATAACTTGAAAATATGAGTTGAAAAAGTAGTCTTTTTATATTTTATATTTTTTAATCATTTTACTTTTCTACTCCAAAAATGGTGAATCATCCCCCATGGATAACCAATAGTAATCTAGATGGAGTCAAATCCCTAGCTCGAGGGTGATCCATCCTTAAGAGGAGATGATAAATATGGTCTATGGTTGGAAGGAACATTTGATATATGCAACTAGTTGGTGATGATAAAAATATAAGTATTTCATTTGTATGACTATTTATTTTATGTTGCAATAATTTAATTCTTTATGTGAATTGCATGTGAATTTTAATTCAGGGTTATTGTTTACACAATTTATGGTTGTATCTGAGTCATTTCATATTAGGATGCATGCATACATGCATAATCACCCATACAAGAAGCAATGTGGAAGAGAAATTCCTAGAAAAATGGGTTATAATGGTAACAGGCACAATGATATGCCCCAATGGGTGGTTGGATTTCACTAGCAGGTATTTTGGTATGTTACAAACAAATTTGACTCTTTCACCATGTCAAGTTTAAAATAACATTTCCCCCTTTAAACTTGACTAGGGAAATCTATGTGCCCTCCTCTCCTCTCACATAGGGCTATTGTTGGGGGAATTGATTGCTTAATAAAAAAATAACTAATCACCTAGACATTAATTATCAATGTGAGGAATGTCTTTTTGTTTCAAGGAAATCTGCAAAATTTATGCAGATAAATACCAACAACTAATACTGGTTATACATGAGATTCCCTATGATACTTAGCAACTACTCCTATTGGCTGAAAGTAAATCTAGTCTATGCATTCTTTGAAAATAATCAAATATAATAAATATTAACAAGAAAAGCTAATATTGCAAAAATTAGAAAGAAAGTGGTGAGATTGAACATTATACTCTATATCTAATCACATTGAAGCCAAAAATCTAACTAAAAATTATAACACTACTACTTAAGTCAACGTTACTTAAAAATGCTACTCTAAAATAGAATTCTAACTCCTAAGCTTAAATAAATAACAACAAAAGAAATATTTAATTCTAATTCTAACAACCTATCATTCATTCATTAAGGCATACATCAATTAAATCTATAGCTAAGAAACAACAAACTCCATTTAAGAAACAACAGTTGGAAATCATGGAAACAACATACAACACTCAAATAACTATTTACCACCGAAATGAAGAAAGAATAACTATTAGAAAGGAAAAACACAAAACTAAAGTAATCTACTTTACATATCTGAGACAACACTTTGTCCGGAGGAGCAAGTCCAAGTCAAGACTATACCGGGATATATTACATTAAAAACTACGCCACAACTTATTATTCTGGGCTGACTTTAGGGGAGCCGAGTAGCAACCAACCAGGTCGTGCGCTGCCGCCATGGACACAGTCTCGAAGCCAATCTATGCGAGAGGAGTAGGCGTGGATAGTTCCAGTTTTTAGACACGTCTCGTTCCTCCCGGGGACTCTTTTTATAGGTTCCCATGCACATTACATGCGCGTCTGCTAGCCACCTCACCTCTCCATGCAGCTTCGTCGCCCATTCCCTTCCCAACTGTAAGGTCCCAAGCTTTCAAAATCTAATCTTTGCATAGCAAAAAAGGTTTCTGGCCAGCTTTCTCTTTTGTCCCGGAACATATCAGGCGCTGTATTTCTCCCTGGAGCTTTCAAGTGCTGTTTTTTCTTTTCCCAGGGCCTTCTCGCGCGGGTTTCTGGTTTGGTTTCTACTGGGGCTAAATACTTCTCTCCACTTTGCTTCCGCTAGGTTTAGAGGTCAGTAATACAACCATATCTGTCTTTCGGAATATTGTACTCAGTTTTTTCAGTTTCTTTTAAGTTTCTCTGGTTTTTTTAAGTTATCTAGTCTGGAAAAATTTTAAGCGCTCTTAGTCGAGTTAGGAGAATGTTTTTGTTATTATCCTGATGGTACTTCATAACTGGATATGGAAAAGGATATATGACGGAGAGATAAACATAATTCAGGAGTTTTCATGCTTTAAAAGTCTGGATATAACAGAATGTTTCAGTTTTTTCACAAATTAAAGCAGTCTATAGTGTTCTATAAACCCTGTTCAGACTTCCGAATCAAAATAGGAGCTTGGTGGTGCATATTCCAAATTTACTGTTGTTGTATAATCTATCATGAATCCTCTTCTAGTTAATTTTCCTGCCTCAGAAGTCTTCAGATTTTTGCCTTGGGTGATAGCAGGATAAGGGTAGTCTCCATTTTCTCTGTCCATCACCACTGTTTTATGCTCTAAAAACCACTTTCGGGGACTGGTTTCTTCAGGACTGTGGTTTTTTTTGCCTTTTCTGGTTTTCATTTTCAAAAAGGATGGTAGTTATGGGTCCTTGACCGTTCATGACCCAAGGACAGCTGTTCCCTTTTTTCTCCTCCGAGCCAATCCTTGGTTAGTGTGTCCTCTGACAGATGTGTCTCTATCATCTCTCTAGCCTTACTCGGTCCAGGTGATATATTCAGGGTCATGCCAGATGAATATTAAATGTTTTGGTACTAACCTGATTTGGCAATCCATATCCTAGCTTTCATCCCCAAAAAGGAGATTATTCTATTCCCGAGTTATTTAAAACATTCCCATCCAAACTTTCGTTTGTGCCAGGATTCTGACAGAAGGATCTTATTTCCCTCCATTTGGCCATCCTTTATCAGGATTTCCTTTTGAGGCCGGACTGATGTTCATTAATTTTCGGGCTAAAATCTAGATTTGATAATCTTTTTAGGACAATTTACTCTGGCAGTGCTCAGAGTTGTGAGCTGGTAGCACATGGAGGGAGGGTCTGACGTGTCGGCCACGGAGGCCATGATACGTGCTACCATTCAGGCTGAGAAAGTATGGGGTGGTGATAACACTGGGGGGGGGGGGGGGGGTGGAAATCCACGTTGGACGAAGTGGTATTACAATCAACAAGACATGTGGATGACAGGGACCGACCCAAGCTCCATAAGGACTTGCACGTAGAAGAGAAAAGATATAACAGTGCTCGGAACCCTGTTAAAACCACCCCCCCACCTGCAGCGCTAAATTTAGACATTGTTTACCTATCTGAATGGATAGATAGCCTCCATAACCTTGCACTGGTGGGCAGATGTCATTTCACAAAAATGGATGATTCTGCGATGAGAAAATGGTTGGAGGCTCAGTGGAAGTCGGTGATTGGATATTTCCCCATTGTATCAAAGCTTATGAAGGAATGGTTCTATTTTCATTTCTTAAAGGCAGGTGATGCTGAGGTTATCCAGAACCTCCCTTGGGTTTATGGAAGAAGTTTCCTTGTCCTCCACAGATGGTATTTAGGATATAACCCATTGAGAAATACTCCCTCAAACAATTTAATCTAGGTCAAGCTCCCAAATCCGCCTTTGGAGTTCTGGTCTACGGAGACTTTAATAGAGATAGGTAACTCTATTGGGAGATTTGTTTACGTTGATCCATGGTGTCTGGGGGAAAAGGACAAACGCATTGCATGGATTCTTATTGAAAAGGCCTATAGGGGCGGATTTCCGGACCACATAGAGATCGCCTGGAGGAACCTAAAAATAAAGCAAAGGCTTGATTTCTGGGGAATCCCCTTCAGGTGTTCTGCTTGCCACAAGACTGGACACCTCATCAAGAATTGTCCTCGGCGCCCGACATACAGAAGAAGGGTCTTTCGTGAAAAGTCCAGGGTGGCATCCCCCCTATCCTCTGTAGAAGAGAAGCTATCCCCGTTGTCCAACTGGTCCCCGACTGATCTGGAGGCTGCGCGGGACAAGAACCTAGAAATGAAATCCAATTTATCCCCATGGTTTCACTCACAGGACTGCTCCAAGCGCGCTGGCTCCAAGTCGTTATGTCCCAAACTGTATTTTATGCCTTCACCGGGTTCAATTGCTAACAAAGAGTTTCGATATTTTCTGTGCCACCCCCCGCCGGAACCTTCAAATGGAAAAGCAATCCCTCCTCCTCCATCGGTTCCAAAACCCACGAAATTCATAGTGGCCTCTCAGACCATCCATATATCATCGACTATGCCATCTCCTGATAAACCCCATCACTCTTCCGGAAAGGGCAGAAAGCAGGTGGCATTCGCCTCCCCTATAAATTCCCCATCCTCTCCCTTTATTTTCTTGTCTGACTCCATCCACTCATCCAAAAAAGGAAAGGCACCTATGATTACGGCCACCCCTTTTGAACTCCCCAACCTCATCTCCTGTAAATGTATACGAAAGCGACCTAGATTTCCTTCTCAACAAAAAATCTCTCGAGCTCGAACCCTTAACCATCCATAAACCACGTTTCCCTTCCCCCCCGCTCATCATCCCAAACTCCGCAAAGAATATAACTGTCAGGAAGAAAAACAAAGGTGGGAGCAGACATTTTCTTGGGAGAACAAAAGCTGATGACGATGGGAGTTTGTCCTTAAAAGAAACTCAAATAAAAACACGAGTAGGCGAAAAATGAAATTAGCTGATAACTTTTTGCATTAAAAATATTTAGAATCTAAATACAATAAGAAATCAGTTCACGGCTCTATTTCAAGTTTAAAAATTGTTCATCCCCCATCTCTGCTCTATGGCTTCATTTAAATACACAAAAAGCAAAGGGAAAATCACAATTAATTCCTCTAAATTAAACTACCTAATCTATGAGAAAATTACAAAGTGATTTTCATTACAAATAAACAAAATAAGATCTCAAAGATCTCATTTGATTTTCTATAATAGATCATTTAAACAAGACCACATCCCAAATATCTTTTCAACAATAGTTATCTGCAAGCAAGTTGAATTGATTGCGCACTTTGGGACAAATTGACAACTGGATGCAACAGTAAATATAGCGAAATCAAATTTAGAGAAGCATTGGTATATTTCAAACGAGAGTGACTTTTGGAAAATCGCTTGCGTGGAAACTAAATTGGGCCATTCTTCACAAAAAACATGTCCTATAATTTTGAGATTCATCCTCATTTTCCCACAAAATCCAATGAAAAACTATCACTTTTTATCCATTAAATTTCTCATTTGGAATGTTTGACCATGAGTTGGAGCTTGGATTTTCAATCTGGATGATAAATTGGAGGTTGAAGCTGTGAATATTATTACAATAATTCTCTTCATAAACCACCATTTTAAAAATCATGCATAATAATTTTTAATATATTAAAACTAAAGGAGAACAAACATTACTTAACCATAAGAGCATAAATAAGTATTAGATGGAATCATGTGAAGAATTATGATAAACGAAATCATAAAAGATCAGTTAAAAGGAATGAATTAGATACCAATAAATGATAATGATAATGACAAATTAGTGTCCAAACAACTATTATAAGACTTTTCCCAGCCAAGTCTTGCAGTAGTATGCCTATTTACAAATTCCATCTCCGAAGTAATTGTTTTATTTTTTTCTATACAACACCCATGTCACCATTATATTTCTTTTGCACACTTTCCTAGACAAGGTGCTCTCTTCACCAAATCTCACTCTTTTGGTTGCATCTCACCCTGCTCCACCTTTATTTCATCTCAATAAATCTTCATGTATGCAACTATTACCTTCTCATATAGGCCATGATCCCGTGGCTCTAATACCATTGTTAGAAATAAATAAAATGTGAAAGATAATAATCATATCAACAACAACACATAGAATACATGAAGTTTATCCGAGAAAACCAAACTAGAAAAGACTAGCTAATGTATATATTATTAACATATGGCTCAAATGCAACCAAGCTAGACAAAACCTTGGACTGGAAAAAATAGTCCTCTACTCAACTCAGGCACATTACAATGAAGAATCCCTAAGCATTTTAAAGTCCTCATCACATTTAATCCATGGGCACTAATACGATGGGCCACCAAGACCATGTTCTTAAAACCACCATTGTGGACTTAGCAACTTTGACTCTTCCATTGAGTCAAGTATACCCTAACAAATCTTAGATGATATTATTAGCTAATAAAGGTCACCTTTCATCAAAAAAGGTCTTGGATACAAGGAAAATCA
Source organism: Pinus tabuliformis (assembly GCA_031772625.1). Classification (NCBI taxonomy): domain Eukaryota; kingdom Viridiplantae; phylum Streptophyta; class Pinopsida; order Pinales; family Pinaceae; genus Pinus; species Pinus tabuliformis. The sequence continues at coordinate 833,223,015 of CM062815.1, forward strand.
CAATATCTCCAAGGGAGAATCAAGCAAAATCCATTATAAAAGGAAAATGAAAAAAACCCAAAAATATATGTTAATTTTCTCAAGAATTCTTTCAACAATGAAAGTATCACCAAGAAAGGAGATGAAGGCAAGCAGAGACCTGATTTTTCCAACAAGGTCAACAATAATGAATTTATAAGAGCTACTACACCAAGAAGGCCATTTACATCTTGCTATTAAAATTTCTTCTTTGGCTATTTATTTTCTTGTAATAATTTTCATCATAAAGAAATAAATTGTAGAGCTTATGTAAGAAATGACTATGTGAAAAATAGAAATAGATGGTCTTATAAAAAAAATTGTTTTGTGAGCAATAATACTATAATTATTAATGAAGGTGGTGTTAGAAGATACAACTTATTTTCTTCCCTATTGGATCATATTGAATGTTACAAATCTAATAACTATTGGCACAAAGCATCTAATTGTATGAACAAAACAATAATGTTTCCTAAGAAAATCAAGGAAGAAAATATTATGAGGCATAGAGAACAATGCACAGAGGTATGGAAAAGAAAGCAAGAAAAACAATAGGAATATGGACTTGCTTTATTTGTTCAAAGCAAAGGAAGAAAATGGTTTTTTAATAATGGATGTTCAAAACACATGATAAGGGACCAAAGTGAATTTTTTACTCTAAAATAAGAAAAATGATGCAATGCTGCCTTTGGAGACAATGCATTAGTAATGATAGTTGGAAAGGGGACAATTAGTATTGATCATGGAAAGACTAAAACTCAAAATGTCTTTGTGTTGAAGGTGTAAAAGATAATATTATAAGTGTACGTCAAATGTCTAATCAAAGATAGCATCTTACATCTCACTCTAAATTATTTGAAATAAGGAAATCAAGTTGAGGAATATTGGTGGAAAAATAAACCACGACCTCAAGTAATGTATATGTCCTCAATGAAGTTAAAGGAGAAAATTGTTGTATGGGAGTGATGTTTCTCCAAAATTCATCATTTAAGATAGAAAACATCACAATGAGTATCTCCTTTCCATTGATGTAAAAGGAAGAGAGTTTGTAGACAAGGGAGAAGTTGCAGAGAGGAGAATTTTGTCGGTGGGGGGAGTTTATTAACAGTGTGCAAATGTATGGGTTTTACATCAATAAAAAATATGGAGATTGTTGAATATCGTGTTTTCATTGATGTCAAACTTGGGTGACCAAGAATGTAAAAGTTAGGGGAGAACAAGAATGCAAAATTTAGGTGGATATTTCTAGAAATATTTTTGTCATTGGTGTCAAAGATAGGTGGGGATTAAATATGTCCAAGATAGAGATTACAACATGAAGATAGTTGGAAATATTATTTGGATACCTAGTTTTTTCTTAATTCCTAGTTTTGATACCCTATATTTGAAGGAATGTTTACTCTAAATATATAAGTAAAATCATAGCATAGGATACATATTGAGAATATTACTTCGAGACCCTTCCAATGGTATATGGTAATCCCTATAACTCCATACGAATGAAGAGATATGGAAGATTCTATCCGATCGTTCTAGCTAAAAAGTATAGGTTATCCAAGCGAATTTTACAAGTCAGCCCCATAAGTGAATGTTAAATATTATAAATAAAATATATATGAGTTTATTTTATGACCATACAAGTAAGAAGTGATCTAGGGTGAACAAAAAGGGCTAGGGAATACTATTGGGGTCCTAAAGATGGAGCATAAATGTGATTTGTGGAGTGAACAGGTCATATTGGAATTTTCACTATAAATTTTATGCTCAATGTTTTAGATTCTGAAACTTGGATAAGGTACAGGGGGGTTTTCCTTTACATGTGATATAAATTTCATACTTTGGTTCATGGAAATTTTAGGGATACGCTATGAGGAAATTAGTTTTTGGTTCACTAGATATGATTTTTTTCCATATTGACAACTATGCAATCAAGTACCTCATAAACAAACCAATAACAAATGGCAGGGTAACTAGGTGGTTCTTACTACTACATGAATTCAACAGTACCAATTTCAATAAGTTTAGGAGAGAAAATTAGGTTGAAAATTCCCTTACTAGAGTAACCAATAAAGACATAACTAATTATTTGTCTACAAGAAAATTACCACAAAATTTGTCACCTAACGAGAAGTAGAGGATTGTAAAAAAGAGTGCCACATACCCACAGAATTGAGGGGATATTTCTTACATAGGAACAAATTTGATCATTTGTAGATATGTATGAGAATATGGCATGATTGAAATCTTTAAGGAATGTCATGATGAGTTGTGCCATGGGAATTTTGCAAAAAGGAAGACTACTTATAAATTCCTTCACTTTGGATACTATTGTCTTACTCTTTTCAAAGATACAGAGAGGAATTTCAAGAGTTGTGATAGTTATCAAATAATTGGTCATCCAACTGCAATAGATGAGATCTATTTACTGCTATAAATTCTCATTATTCCATTTGAAAAATGGGCCATATATTTTGTAGGAACAATCAATCCCTTGTCAATAAGAAAAGGTACATCTTGGTATGTACCAATTATGTCACTAAATGAGTAGGGGTTGTAATAGCCCAAAATTTCACCATTAGGTCCTATCATAGCTCAAAGTGACACCCCCCTTGGGCCTACTACGGAAAATCATCAAAATGGAGGCTAGAATCCGAGAAGATGTTCATGGAAAGCCTACCAAAATTAGTGTTTTTCTTCTTCAATGTCATTATAACACTAACAAATAGAGTTGTAAATTATTCTCTTGTTGGCTTGATGAGTAGAGTTGAAATGATCGAGTTACAAAGAAAAAGAGAGTTGAAGTGGTTATGGCTAGAAGAATGAATAGATAAGGGTAGAAAAGGTTAAAGTTGATTATTTCTCGAAGATAAGGATGAAAGGACCATATCAAACATGGTAAATATAGTGTCTCGATACATTTGATCAATACTATAAATCCTTCTATATACACAATTATCTCCATGTAACAAAGGGAGAAGTTTTAATGTAATGAAATAATGTCAAAATGAGAACCCAATTTATCATTGTAATAAGCTACAAAATATTGTGAGCCTTGACAGTGAGTTATTGTGAGAGGAGCCAAGATCATGAACTATGAAGGGAGAAACTATTGTAAACACTATTGGTATAATGAAAGAATCTACTTCCCCCTCCCCCCCAACAACATGATTTTCATTGAGATTTTTTATGCTTGTATTGGGGTTTTCATAATGCTAATGTTAACATCAAATTGCAAAACATTGTATCAGAGGTTTTTTGTTTTATGTGTGTAGGTCACAAGGGATAATATTCGTGGATCTAGGATCTTGAGTAATTCAATCGCTGCAATTGCAAGATATCCACCTATCATAAGGTGCCTCTGATTCTCCCTCCTGTTTACTTATGTTCTGCATATTTATATTGTGAATTTTCTAGGTTAAGTGGACACCCTCACACATAATTTTTCATAGGTTTATGGGTTAAGAGTACTCAATCTGCACCAAGGAAATTCCTTCTAATAAATGTGAAGGCCCTTCCAAAGGAAAATAAGAGATCTATGGTGGATTCCTTATTTGAGGGCAATTTTATTCATTTTGGGGTTGCAAGGGAGATTATTATTGATTGGGAAGCATAATTTACATCGTAGATAGTTTAGCTAATTATCCAAAAGTATCAAATGAATAATTGGAAGTCTTATCTATATCATCAACAAGACAACAGGAAAGTGGAATCTACGAACAAGGTTTTGCAAGTAATTCTGACAATGAAAATTCAACGCATTGAAAGGATTAGGCTGACTAGATTTTGTAAGCCTTGTGAGCATATAAAACAACATGGTGAAGAATTATTTTGTAACCTCATATGAATTGGTATATGGTAAGTAGGTTCTTATTCCCATTGAGTTCCAGTTTAAGACTTAAAATATTGCAGTAGAATGATGAATGAATATGAAAATAGAAGAAAAACAACAAATTGCAAGGCTAAATGAATTATATAAAATTTGGTAATATGGATTTTTTATCATACCACAATTGTACAAATACTAAGGAAAAAATGGCATGATAGATTTATGAAGAAAATTAATTTCAAAGTAGGTAAATGGGCCCTTCTCACTGACTCTAGGTTTAATAATTTTAAGGATAAGTTTGCCACTCAATGGCTTTGTCCCTATGAAATAAAGACTATTTTTCAACAATATTTGAAGATAAGACCCATCTATGATGAAGGGGTTTCTTTTATGGTAAATGAACATAAATTGGAATTGTATTATATGCCTATGTCCACAGAAGAATTTGTTCAAAATGTATTGTAGAAGTTAGAAATCGATGTTATGACTATGGGGGATTTCCTAACTACTTCTTCCTCAACCTAAACTTTCTTTATTTTCTGTATAATAATAATAATAAATAGTAAGCTAAAAGAAACGTCTAGATGTGAGAACAAGGTTTATGACATAATAAGACATGAACTTTGCTTGAAAACTAGGGTTCTCGCTAGAAAACCTCAAAATTAAAAATCTATTCTATTTTGGAAAATTTTATTTCTATGTCATTTCTAAGTCTTTATAGGATATTTAGGATCTTGTGATTGGTTTTGTTAGTGTCAGTATATGCATACTTCCATCAGCGATCAAATATGTTCTTTGTATTTTCATTTTAGGTGTCTCATACTAAATTTTTGGATCATTCCACTAGGTCATGTCAAAATGGTCCACTGATGGTTGTCTTCTTCTCAAAAAATAAAATTTTCCCTCATAAGGTACATTTCTGACCCATCTCCGTGTTCCATTCAGTTATGGTTTCAGTTATGTTATTTTTAGAGTCAAGGCAGATATGTTTCCATTAGGTCTTAGGGTTCATTCCCAAGGTCAAAAGCATAGTTTCAAGTGTAAATAAAGGGCAGCAAAGGTATGAGGAAGGCCAATAAACAAAGATTGATTGGTAGTAAGTCATGGTTATTGTACAAAAATCTTATTTCATTGATGTAATTTCCATCTCAAAAAAACATGTTTTTGAGATGAAAACAGAGTATTTTTTATAGAATTCAAGTCATTGTATGTAATAATTGTTTCCCTAAGCTTCCCAAGCATTTCTCCTTGCTGCAAGAAATGAGCCATTGAAGAAATCAGCTCAATCAAAGCACCATCCACCTGAAAAGAGACAAAGACAGAGAAATATTAGACAAAGATTTGAAAACAAAATAAAAGTTCCAAACAAACATTATAAAGTGGGTTTTTTCTAAAGAAAAATCAAAATCATCCTCTATATAAAATTTCAAAGGATTTTTTCAAAATTCATTAGTTCTTTTGCACCCTAAGCTCTCCTTAGCAAAGAGGAGACTGAGTGAAGGTGGAAAAAACCATAAAGGTGCGTTTGTTGAGGGCAGTGCACATTGGGAGGAGTCGCTGCACACCTGTGAGGTGAAGGGTGCGTTTTCCATCCAATTCAGAGTAAAATTCAACGGTGTTGCGCACCTATGAGGTGAAGGGCGCGCTTGTTGAGGATGTTGTGCACTAGCACTTGTTGTTGCGCGTTTGGCCAGAGGAGCCTAGCAAACCCTAGGAGCGCCAAAACACCACTTCCTTCATTTTCTCAAGGCCACAAAAGCTTCAACTACCTGCATACAACAAGTAAGTGGCCCAGTATCTCTTTTTCTTTAGAAATTAAGCAAATTGGCACCCTAAATTTTGAAACCCTAGCAAAGCTCCCTTGCATGCTTCCAAAATCAGATACATAGTATTTTACATCATTCTCTTAACAAAATTATAGTACTCCATCACTTAGATCAACTAGGCATTACTTGGGAGACCTTCATAGCTAATGAAATATTCAATGAACCACCTCCTCAGCCAGCTCCCCGCATTCCTCCATCATCCTCCACTCATCCATCTACTTCTTCTCATCCACCACAACCTACTTATCACTCATCCTCAATAGGCCATTCTTCACCAGACACCTCCACACCTGTCACACGGAATCAGTCAATAGTGCGGACACAACCGACCTTCCTAGAAGTCTAAGACAGTCTAATGACAAACAAAACAAAGTAGAGCTATCCTTCTCTAAACATGCATTATGATATGAGAAATCAAGTGTTTTGTTCTTACCTTTGTCCAAACGCTGTTGTAGAAGTCCAAGCTTTTTTGATCTGGATGAGCTCCTCCTTTTCTCCAAAACCTGCAATCACCAACAGTCAAACAATTAAATAGCACCTGATTATAACATAAAACAAAGCATATTCAACATGTAGACCAAGGAGTACATGAAATAACTCATAAACAACAAGTCATTGAGAAGAATGGACTCATTTGCATTAAAGGTAACAAAAGGAACCATTACAACCTGAGCCTTGGTGTTGTGCAAGTCCTTCCCAGGGTCCGTCAAGAGTTCTCCTTTACTTTGACAAAGCACACCCACTTCCAAATAGAACAAGCAAAGATGGCAATCTCTCCTCACAAGCTTCTAAATGGGAGTCCTAATTCCTGCAGCATTTACCCTTAGAAAATGTATAGCTTCAACCTCTCCTCCTTCTGGCCCAATGCCTGTATTTATAGTGCTCAAGAGGAGGTTAATCGGGTCCATCATCAATGGGATAATCCCCTCTTTGGGTGGGATAGCTCCCTTATTGATGGGATAAGTTCCTCTTTGATAGGAGTGCATGAACCATCTGGAGGCGCCCAATACACGTCGAACAACCTTCTAGAACGCTCTAGAAATGACCACAAGTAACTTTTTAAAGATGAAACTTGCGCATTCTAACCTTTACAGGGGGACGCACCTGTCCCTTTACATACAGAGCGTCCAAAGACGCAGTTTTTGTGAACATGGGGAGCGTCCCCGCAAGTAAGGTTGAGAGAACCTGCGTCCCCAGAGATAAATACATTTATACAAGACTTTCTCTCTTTTTTGGAGTTTGACATGGAGAGCAGAGGCATAAGACTTGCCTAAGAGGGTAGCATGACTGTTGATTGAGCCATACTAACTGTAAATAGTCATGGTGACATTTTTTAGTGTAACAGATTGCCCCCTAAAGTGCGAAGCCTGGAATAGATTAGGGTTTGTAATATCTAGGAAGGGTGAAGCGCTTTATCATTTCAAGGATTATCCCGTGGAGAGCCTGGTCAGAACCTACAATTTTCAACACAAAATACATGTATAATATTATATCATCACTGAGGTAGGCATTCCCATACTCAGATTAAAACTTTAACTAACAGACTAACTACTCTGATACAGGAATGATCTTGCAGTACATCACAATCATAGACTTTTGTAGACACAGTATGGGCGCAGACATCTATTTATGATTAGTCTACTTAGATAATGAATACAAAACTCCTCGCAGCCTGGATGGTGGAAACTAGATCCAGGGTCTTCATTTCTACTTCCCGAATTGGTACGATTCTAGCCATGCGAATAAATGAGTTGATGTCGAACATGGTAGAAACCACTTGATTACCAGTCAATGATGTAAACTGTTAACAAGCGTGAGAGAGACCACCAGTAATGTCAATGGTTCTCAAAGTACCCAGTACAATCCATGAGATGTGAATGAATGAGTTGATGTCGAACATTTCACGGAATCCTTCGATCGAAAGTCAATGATGTAAACTGACGTCAAAGGCGAGAAACCTGCCATTGATGCATGCAGACTTCCAGGTACTGACGATTTCTAAGTCATCTCTCTAGATAATGTGCTGATGTTGATAGAAAGCGACCCGTTGCAGGCAAGCCCGCAACACGAAATCATTGTTCAAGTTGAAGAAATGTTGCTGTAAGGACTGACTCAAGGATGGTCAAATGGATGACAAGTATTTTGCAGATGAAAGTTTTGCTTGCAGACCTCTTGAACACATAACGACACGACAGATGGCTTGGTGACGAATAACTCAAAGTTAATCCCGGAACCCGACTGAAGACTTTCAAAGTGGTTTGATCAACTGTGAGGCAAAAGATTTCCCAACCCAGGTGAATGAAAAGTGTCGTGTTCAAGAGTGGTAATAAAGTTTCTTTTGAGACAAAAGGTAACAAACAGGTTCATTCTTCTCTCTTTTCCCCCACCATTTCTGGCAAGTACCTCTTTATTTTTAACAAGCTTGAGGAGGATAACATATGCTTGATTATAAGCTCATCCTTCGGATGAGTCCAACCTAGTTTTGATTCGAACCCTAGGAAGGAGTGGTTCGTTCCTGTTTGTAATTGAACAGGTCCTTTACTGTGAAATGTTTAACGAGCCCAGTATAGGAGAAACTCGGTGTTTTTCAATTTTAGAGAGTCTGAAAAACTTAAGAAGACTCTAAGTTGAACTTTTTCGTAGATTTGTGTCCCTCAAGCCCGAAAAAGTATAAAATAATACCCGGGGGAACCGCTTGATCTTGCGACCAAGGAGTACTTTCATGTTTAGTGTCGTTGACCTGAAAAGTAAAAAGGGATCAAGGACACATCGTTTTATTTCCAGTATCGAGTTTGAAACGAAAAAAACCCGGCAATCTTTTCCTGATTTTACGGTAAGAAAAGAGCTATAAGAGGACCGTCTTTTAATCCCATTTTAACGAGTGTAAAAGAAACGCTCGGCAATCTTTTCATATTTTAGGAGTCTGAAAAGGGCTTAAAAGATGACTCTAAGGTTTCACTTTTTCGTAAGTTTTAACGAGTTCGAAAAAATGATAAAAAAGTACTCATGGTTTTCATTTTTTCGTGAGTTTTAACGAGTTCGAAAAAATGATAAAAATGTACTCATATGGCCGACTTTCAATTTAAATTACGAGCAGGAAAAGACGGAAAGGACTCAGTATTTTCATTTATTTTACGAGAATGAAAAATAGCAAAATAATCTCGGGATTTTCATGAGTTTAACGAGTCTTGAAAATAACCGAAATTGACTCGAGATAGGTTTCATTTTTACAAAAGCTTGAAACAGAGAAAAACTATGCTTCGAAGTAGTTTCATTTTTACACAAGCTTGAAACAGAGAGAAAACTGTGCTTGATGCCCCCTAAGCATGATTGCTAGAGCGCATGCCCCCCAGCTTCATTTCATTCAACCAAGTACAAGCTGGATGGAATGAAGGTTCATGAACGAGATCGTTTGAAAGACTCGACCTAAAACTGTAAGAAAATTATGCAAAACACTGAAATAACTAACCTAAATACTTAACATTTACGAGATCTAGTCAATCTCTCGACTCAAGTAGAGGAGGATTTGTTTCATTTTTTAACGAGCTTGACACAGGAAAAGAACTATGCTCGGATTCGGTTTCATGTTTACGCAAGCTTGAAACGAAAAACTATGCTTGTTATAAGTTCACATGCCCCCAGCATAATGACGCAAAACGAGGTACATGCCCCCCAAGCTTCATTGCATTCAATGAGGTGGATGGAATGAAGCTTTACTTTCAAGATCTTGGAAAGACTTGTGGGAGTTGTTTCATTTTTTAGTGAGCTTGACACATGACAAGGAACTATGCTCATAACTACTCTCTACAATGTACCTAACAAAAAACTTTACTCTAAAAACCTTGATTCATTTTTTAACGAGCTTGACACAAGACAAGGAACTGTGCTCTAAAATCCTTGATTCATTTTTTAAGGAGCTTGACACAAGACAAGGAACTATGCTCATTAATCCTTGATTCATTTTTTAATGAGCTTGACACAAGACAAGGAACTATGCTCATGACTACTATCTACAATCTACCTACTTAACCTACCCTTGTTTCATTTTTTAACGAGCTTGACACAAGACAAGGAACTATGCTCAAAAAGTTCGCATGCCCCCAGCATGATGACGCAAAACGAGGTACATGCCCCCCAGGCTTCATTGCATTTAACCAGATGGATGGAATGAAGGTTTACTTTCAATATTTAACTTGAAAAGGGAGTTGTTTCATTTTTAAGGAGGTTGACACAAGAAAAGAACTATCCTCATACCTGATTCATTTGTTAACGAGGTTGACTCAGTAACAGGAACTATCCTCATACCTGATTCATTTTTTAACAAGGTTGACTCAGTAATAGGAACTATCCTCATACCTGATTCATTTTTTAACGAGGTTGACTCAGTAACAGGAACTGTCCTCGCAAAATCCTACTTTCTACAATCTACCTACATATCCTAAAATCTAGCTGATTCATTTTTTTAATGAGGTTGACTCAGTAAAAGAACTTTCCTCATACTAGCCCGTTTCATTTTTTAACGAGGTTGATACAGGAAAAAACTATCCTCGCACACACTGATTCATTTTTTAACGAGGTTGACACAGTAAAAGGAACTTTCCTCGTACTCACTGATTCATTTTTTAACGAGGTTGACATAGTAAAAGGAACTTTCCTCACACCTGATTCATTTTTTAACGAGGTTGACACAGTAAAAGGAACTTTCCTCGGACTCACTGATTCATTTTTTAACGAGGTTGACACAGTAAAAGGAACTTTCCTCACACCTGATTCATTTTTTAACGAGGTTGACACAGTAAAAGGAACTTTCCTCGGACTCACTGATTCATTTTTTAACGAGGTTGACACAGTAAAAGGAACTTTCCTCACACCTGATTCATTTTTTAACGAGGTTGACACAGTAAAAGGAACTTTCCTCGGACACCTGATCATGGCTTCCAACTGGAAGAAAGACATGTCAATGGACACACCTTGATCATGGCTTCCAAGAGGTCTTCATCAGAAGGAAGAATAGTTCTCTGGAAGGAACACATGTCAAGGGACTCAAAAGGGAGAAGAACATCGTGTTCAAGTAATCCCATAGAGTTTTCCATGTCAATTACCGAATCTAAATCAAATGAAGATGAGCAAACAGTGAGAGGCTCACTTACATTGGTAACTGAAAACATGGGATCAGTTGCCACATAATTAACCCGTGGCAGGGTAGATACCACTTTAGAATCAGGAAAATTTAGGGGTGTCATATTATTGGTAGTTGAAACAAGACTAGGGAACGAAAGCTGGTCTACAGTCACAATACTTCCATTGTGAGGGAAAGACATCACGCGAAAGAGTGTCGATACGACAGCTTTCATTGCATAAACATAGTCTCGCCCAAGGAGTAAATTGAAATCCAAGGGACCTCGAACTACCATAAGATCAATACAGACAGTTTTACCTTCCAAGGTAATAGAAAACTTAGGAAGGATCCCTAAAGGTTCACTAATGGTTCTGTTAAAAGCTTTCAGATTCTGCGTAATAGGCGCAAGCTGAGGGGAACCCAAAGCTTTCCAAACAGTTGAGGATAAAATACTAACAGAAGCACCTTCATCTACCTGAGTACGATGTATGTCCCTACCACCAGCCTTGACAATGATTTGAAAAGGGATGGAGGAAGGAAGATGAGGTTCTGTCAGTCTATTCCAATCAAAGGAAAAGACCTCAGTACTTGGAGGGGGTTCTGTATGAACAGGTGAAATGCCCCCCGACATAGAAGAATCTGATGTAACGAGAAGAACGTGAGTGGTATGAAGTTCACTCTCCAAAGGGAAAGTGGGATCGATCGAATGTGAAATTGAATCGACCACTTGATCAACTAATTGATCATCAACTTGGGTGACATGAGTTTCACTCTCCAATGGAAGAGTTTGATCGACTGTACTTGAATTTAGATCAATCACTCCGTCAGTTGACGGTAGGTTGGGAGAAAGTTTACAGTAACCAGTTGGAAATTCTTGCTGTAGAACAGTAAGGTTTTCCAACAATGTTGAGGCTTCATCCACGTGAGGGCAAATGTGAGTTTGATGACTCCCTTTGCATAACTTACAAGGAAACCTAACTTTACCCTTTTTCCCAGAAACCTGACTATCACTGGTTGATGGATCAACGGAAAGTCGATGAGATTTTTCTGACCATACTTCCAAGACCTTTGGAATACTAGGACAATTGACAAGGAAGTGGTCACCCTTACAAAGCCTGCAAGGGTATTTGGGTTTACGATGCATGTCGGAATTTTCCTCAACACAACTAACACTTACAGCCATGGTTGGTTGGTTGACTTCTTTCTTATCTTGCTTCTTCTTCTTCTTCTTCTTCTTCCCTTTCTTCTTCTTCTTAGCCTCCTGGTTACTAGCATCAAGGCTTTTACCAGGCGAAGAGGAAGAAACGGAGGAAGAAAAATTAGGCGAAGAAGGTAAAGGGTCAACAGAAGGTTGGTGATGTTGAGATGGTGAACTCTGTTGAGGTGAAGCATCCGGTTGAGATGGAACAATTGGAGTATTTTGGGCCAACGAAGTTGAAAATAACCATATCGGTAAACCTATTGTAAATCCAGGTAATGAGAAAGTAGCCATATAAGGAGGACCAACATTTCCAAAGTAAGGAAAAGTACTAGGATTCTCATTAGGAGGGGTTCCTAGGTTGATAAATTCCGGAACATTTGCCATTATATTCAACTTCAGTGAATTTTATTAACAATCTTAAAACTAAAATTAACAATTCACAATTCACACCTAACAATTAAAATTCACAATTCACACCTATGGTCTCTAAAAGTAAAAACAAACAAATTAACACGCGCTATCAAATCTAGGAGTCAAACCATACACAAATAGTAACCTTCCGGACCGAAAACACTAGTTGGGGATGAAATCCAACATCGCAGAATTCAGTACAGAAGTGGAGGGTGGAACAGTTACCCCGACAACCTGCTTAATGAATAGACTGGACCAAGTTCCTCCACTTAAACCGTCTCGAGTGAAGTGAACCCCCCAGAAAATCCAAGTGAGTCTAGCCGACGTCTGCTCCAGGTACAGTGGGATCTTCCCTCCACTGTCACCTTGGGTAGAATCCTAAAGATAATGGTCACTAAGGTTACCAACAGCAACAAATGCACCTGGGGGAACAGTCTACACTCCAACAGCACGCAAGGGCAGAGTATCAAGCTCAATCCCCTTGCCGGCTCCTTGACAATAATCCAAGGTTTACCGACAAGTGACCCCTGGCTCCTCGACAATGGTTAATCCGAGGTTTACCGTTTGTAATACGTGCGTGTCTGGCGTCGTTCCCAACGAGGGAGGATTGATCCCCTCACTGGTTCAGACACGAGCTCGTGCTTCTCCTTTAAGAGGAGCTTTCCCAGAGTACAAATGAAACAATTGGATTTATCCTACCACAAGATGAGCTACTTGTTTGGTTTTACTGTCTTGGAGAGTTAATTACTCTCCTACTCCAAGACACTAGCCTAAGCTATGTTGGTGTTTCAGAGCCCTAGAAATGTAAAAATTACTAGATGAATTTTAATTAAGCGCTGTGTTATTAAGGCTGTTATTACTCAAATGGGTAAATGGATATGAAACCAATGGTGTTATGACCCGACTCAACTGAATGCAATCAAATATGATAATGTGATCTTTGCAATTCGATGAATCCTAATTAAAGTAAGGAGAGAGTTTCCATTCACTTCCGACAATGCAAAAAATTGATCACTAAGAGAAAATATAACAAATTCTCTAATGCACTAATTTTATCAAGAAAAACTAATGCAAATCAATTCCAAACCATTTTTTTTTATTTTTTATTTTTGTGTAACTTCAAATCAAAGAAAACTGATCTAAATCTACGATTGATTTTTCAGAATGTAAACTATGCAATGGTAATCTAAGCACAATTCACTTGAAAAGTATGCAAATGTAATCTATGCACATTTTCCATTCATATTCTGAAAATGAGAATTCTAATTATGCAAATGTGATCTATGCAAGAGAATTCTCAAACACAAGACGATTCTAATGTGATCTAAGAACCAATCAAGTGCAAGTTGAGAAAATTGGGTGAGAGTTCCAAAGATCAAAAATAAAACACTCAAAGGCGATTAACACTCATACACAATTTAGCCCCCCCCCCGGCGAATGAGGGGGAAATTTTTTTGCAAAAACAGAAGCAAAAAGATGCAAAATTTTGAAAAGACTGAGAGAAACCTCCAAGTAATGACCAAAGGAAAACAAATCAAGAATTTCTCAAGAAAGAGACTCAAAACACCCAATTGATGAAAGCTTAGAGCAGGAATGCCAATGAAACAAGCTTAGGTGAAGATCTTTGACAGGAGACTAATGGATCTGGGCAGTAAAAACTAAGAAAAAGCAAAATCTAAGAGAAAAAATGCAAAAAATGGAATTTTCTCAAATTTTAGCAGGGGACGCAGGCAGCCTGTTAAGACAGGTGTGGGCCCGCTCTGTGCACACAGCGACAGTGCGTCCAGGGACGCACTGTGCAATACTCAGAGGGTGCGTCCTACTGGAAAACTCAAGAAAAACTAAATCTAATTTAATCCTAAGCTAATCCACCCAAATACAAGTTCACACAGTCAAAAACCAGAAAAATAAACCAATTTTCTCAGAGCAAAGTTCATACAAAGGAAAAGACTTTTCACATTAATGGAATCCCCAGCGGAGTCGCCAATTTGTCACACGGAATCAGTCAATAGTGCGGACACAACCGACCTTCCTAGAAGTCTAAGACAGTCTAATGACAAATAAAACAAAGTAGAGCTATCCTTCTCTAAACATGCATTATGATATGAGATATCAAGTGTTTTGTTCTTACCTTTGTCCAAACGCTGTTGTAGAAGTCCAAGCTTTGTTGATCTGGATGAGCTCCTCCTTTTCTCCAAAACCTGCAATCACCAACAGTCAAACAATTAAATAGCACCTGATTATAACATAAAACAAAGCATATTCAACATGTAGACCAAGGAGTACATGAAATAACTCATAAACAACAAGTCATTGAGAAGAATGGACTCATTTGCATTAAAGGTAACAAAAGGAACCATTACAACCTGAGCCTTGGTGTTGTGCAAGTCCTTCCCAGGGTCCGTCAAGAGTTCTCCTTTACTTTGACAAAGCACACCCACTTCCAAATAGAACAAGCAAAGATGGCAATCTCTCCTCACAAGCTTCTAAATGGGAGTCCTAATTCCTGCAGCATTTACCCTTAGAAAATGTATAGCTTCAACCTCTCCTCCTTCTGGCCCAATGCCTGTATTTATAGTGCTCAAGAGGAGGTTAATCAGGTCCACCATCAATGGGATAATCCCCTCTTTGGGTGGGATAGCTCCCTTATTGATGGGATAAGTTCCTCTTTGATAGGAGTGCATGAACCATCTGGAGGCGCCCAATACACGTCGAACAACCTTCTAGAACGCTCTAGAAATGACCACAAGTAACTTTTTAAAGATGAAACTTGCGCATTCTAACCTTTACAGGGGGACGCACCTGTCCCTTTACATACAGAGCGTCCAAAGACGCAGTTTTTGTGAACATGGGGAGCGTCCCCGCAAGTAAGGTTGAGAGAACCTGCGTCCCTAGAGATAAATACATTTATACAAGACTTTCTCTCTTTTTTGGAGTTTGACATGGAGAGCAGAGGCATAAGACTTGCCTAAGAGGGTAGCATGACTGTTGATTGAGCCATACTAACTGTAAATAGTCATGGTGACATTTTTTAGTGTAACAACACCATCTACATCACCATTTCATGTAGTCATTCATTCACCCAATAGAGATGATGATAGTGATGAGGGATATGATGAGCATGATGACAGTGAGGGACATGATATACACACTAAGCATGGTCAGAGTAGTATATCACAGAGGAGCAGTTTGCAGCCATTTGCTTTCACCTTTCAGAGGGGAAAGAGGCAGGTGTTTACCCCACGGAAAGTGGGAGGGGCGTTGCCTTTTTCATTAGCATTACAGGTTAAAGGAAAGGAGAAAATGGTAGAGGAAGCAGAGGTCAAACAGCAACATGAAGAACATGACATTGAAAAGGAGTTTCTCCTTGTGGATACTGGTGATGAGGAAGGAAACAAATCTTCTCAAGCTTCCTTGAGAGCAAAGGATGGAAAAATCAGGGAGCTTGAGATCAATTTACAAAGAGCCCAATATGTTATCTCCTTTTATGAACAAGAGAAAAAGCGGCTAGAAGTTCAGCAGGAGTTGATGCAAATCAAGTACATCAAGGCAAAGAAGGAAGCTGAGAAAGACAAATTTCATCTTGATGAGGCTTATGGAGATTATGGAGAGCTAGATGATGAACAGGGATAGAGAAAAAGGCCAAGAACAAGAGGATTGAAAAAGGACTTAGAGCTTGTGTCAGGCGGAAAGAGTCGATAGTGCGGACACAACCAACCTCCCTAGGAGCCTAAGACTCTCTAGTGACAAACAATACAAACAAGAGCAATCCTTCTCTAAACATGCATTTACTATATAAGAAATAAAGTGTTTAGATCCTACCCCTAATCCAACGCTGTTGTAGCAGTCCAGCCTCACTGATCCGGATGAGCTCCTCCTTCACTTTGAAACCTGCATCCACTAACAATCAAACGATTAAATAGCACTTGATAATCTCATAGAATAAAACATATTTAACACATAGACCAAGGAGTACATGAAACAACTCATAAATAACAAGTTATTGAGAAGAATGGACTCATTTGCATTAATAGGAAACAAAAGGAACAATTACAACCTGAGCCTTGGTGTTGTGCAAGTCCCTCCCAGGGTCCATCAAGAGTTCTCCTTTACTTTGACAAAGCTCACCCACTTCCAAATAGAACAAGCAAAGATGACAATCTCTCCTCACAAGCTTCTAAATGGGAGTCCTAATTCCAGCAGCATCTACCCTTAGAAATGTTTAGCTTCCAACCTCTCCTCCTTCTGGCCCAATGCCTGTATTTATAGTGCTCAAGAGGAAGTTAATCAGGTCCACCATCAATGGGATGATCCCCTCTTTGGATGGGATAGCTCCCTTATTGATGGGATAAGTTCCTCTTTGATAGGAGTGCATGAACCATCTGGAGGCGCTCAATACACGTCGAACAACCTTCTAGAATGCTCTAGAAATGACCACAAGTAACTTTTTAAAGATGAAACTTGCGCATTTTGACCTTTACAGGGGGACGCACCTGCCCCTTTACATACAGAGCGTCCAAAGACGCAACTTTTGTGAACATTGGGTGCGTCCCCGCAGGTAAGGTTGAGAGAACCTGCGTCCCCAGAGATAAATACATTTATAAAAGACTTTCTCTCTTTTTGGAGTTTGACATGGAGAGCAGAGGCATAAGACTTGCCTAAGAGGGTAGCATGACTGTTGATTGAGCCATACTAACTGTAAATAGTCATGGTGACATTTTTTAGTGTAACAGATTGCCCCCTAAAGTGTGAAGCCTGTAATAGATTAGGGTTTTGTATTATCTAGGAAGGGTGAAGCGCTTTATCATTTCAAGGATTATCTCGTGGAGAGCCTGGTCAGAACCTGCAATTTTCAACACAAAATACATGTATAAGATTATATCATCGCTGAGGTAGGCATTCCCATACTCAGATCAAAACTTTAACTAACAGACTAACTACTCCGATATAGGAATGATTTTGCAGTACATCATAATCATAGACTTTTGTAGACACAGTATGGGTGCAGCCATCTGTTTATGATTAGTCTACTTAGATAATGAATACAAAACTCCTCGCAGCCTGGATGGTGGAAACTAGATCCAGGGTCTTCATTTCTGCTTCCCGAATTGGTACGATTCTAGCCATGCGAATAAATGAGTTGATGTCGAACATGGTAGAAACCACTTGATTACCAGTCGATGATGTAAACTGTTAACAAGTGTGAGAGAGACCACCAGTAATGTCAATGGTTCTCAAAGTACCCAGTACAATCCATGAGATGTGAATGAATGAGTTGATGTCGAACATTTCACGAAATCCTTCAATCGAAAGTCAATGATGTAAACTGATGTCAAAGGCGAGAAACCTGCCATTGATGCATGAAGACTTCAAGGTACTGACGATTTCTAAGTCATCTCTCTAGATAATGTGCTGATGTCGATAGAAAGCGACCCGTTGCAGGCAAGCCCACAACACGAAATCATTTGTTCAAGTTGAAGAAATGTTGCTGTAAGGACTGACTCAGGGATGGTCAAATGGATGACAAGTATTTTGCAGATGAAAGTTTTGTTTGCAGACCTCTTGAACACATAACGACACGACAGATGGCTTGGTGATGAATGACTCAAAGTTAATCCCCGGAACCCGGCTGAAGACTTTCAATGAGGTTTTATCAAATGTGAGGTAAAGGATTTCCCAACCCAGGTGAATGAAAAGTGTCGTGTCCAAGAGTGGTAATAAAGTTTCTTCTGAGACAAAAGATAACAAATAGGCTCATTCTTCTCTCTTTTCCCCCACCATTTCTGGCAAGTACCTCTTTATTTTTGACAAGCTTGAGGAGGATAACATATGCTTGATTATAAGCTCATCCTTCGGATGAGTCCAAACTAGTTTTGATTCGAACCCTAGGAAGGAGTGGTTCGTTCCTGTTTGTAATTGAACAGGTCCTTTACTGTGAAATTTTAACGAGCCCAGTATAGGAGAAACTCGGTGTTTTTCAATTTTAGAGAGTCTGAAAAACTTAAGAAGACTCCAAGTTGAACTTTTTCATAGATTTTTGTCCCTCAAGCCCGAAAAAGTATAAAATAATACCTGGGGGAACCGCTTGATCTTGCGACCAAGGAGTACTTTCATAATTAGTGCCACTGACCTGAAAAGTAAAAAGCGATCAAGGACACGTCGTTTTATTTCCAGTATCGAGTTTGAAACGACAAAAACCCGGCAACCTTTTCCTGTTTTTACGGTCAGAAAAGGGCTATAAGGGGACCGTCTTTTAATTTTGTTTTAACGAGTGTAAAAGAAACGCTCGGCAATCTTTTCATGTTTTAGGAGTCTAAAAAGGGCTTAAAAGAGAACTCCAAGGTTTCACTTTTTCGTAAGTTTTAACGAGTTCGAAAAAATGATAAAAATGTACTCATGGTTTTCACTTTTTCGTAAGTTTTAATGAGTTCGAAAAAATGATAAAAATGTACTCATATGGTCGACTTTCAATTTAATTTACGAGCAGGAAAAGACGGAAAGAACTCGACATTTTCATTTGTTTTACGAGAATGAAAGATAGCAAAATAATCTCGGGATTTTCATGAGTTTAACGAGTCTTGAAAATAACTGAAATTGACTCGAGATAGGTTTCATTTTTACAAAAGCTTGAAACAGAGAAAAACTATGCTTCAAAGTAGTTTCATTTTTTCACAAGCTTGAAACAGAGAGAAAACTGTGCTTGATGCCCCCTAAGCATAACTGCTAGAGCGCATGCCCCCCAACTTCATTTCCCAACCCAGGTGAATGAAATGAAGGTTGAGTTACGAGATCATTTGAAAGACTCGACCTAAACTGTAAGAAAATTATGCAAAAACTGAAATAACTAACCTAAATATACAACTTAACATTTACGAGATCTAGTCAATCTCTCAACTCAAGTAGAGGAGGATTTGTTTCATTTTTTAACGAGCTTGACACAGGAAAAGAACTATGCTCGGATCCGGTTTCATGTTTATGCAAGCTTGAAACGAAAAACTATGCTTGTTATAAGTTCACATGCCCCCAGCATAATGACGCAAAACGAGGTACATGCCCCCCAAGCTTCATTGCATTCAATGAGGTGGATGGAATGAAGCTTTACTTTCAAGATCTTGGAAAGACTTGTGGGAGTTGTTTCATTTTTTAGTGAGGTTGACACAGGAAAAGAACTATCCTCAAAACCCTTGTTTCATTTTTTAATGAGCTTGACACAAGATAAGGAACTATGCTCAAAACTACTGTCTACAATCTACTTAACAAAAAATTTACTCTAAAAACCTTGATTCATTTTTTAACGAGCTTGACACAAGACAAGGAACTATGCTCTAAAATCCTTTATTCATTTTTTAATGAGCTTGACACAAGACAAGGAACTATGCTCATAAAATCCTTGATTCATTTTTTAATGAGCTTGACACAAGACAAGGAACTATGCTCTTGACTACTCTCTAAAATCTACCTACTTAACCTACCCTTGTTTCATTTTTTAACGAGCTTGACACAAGACAAGGAACTATGCTCAAAAAGTTCGAATGCCCCCAGCATAACGATGCAAAGCGAGGTACATGCCCCCCAGGCTTCATTGCATTCAATGAGGTGGATGGAATGAAGGTGTACTTTCAATATTTAACTTGAAAAGGGAGTTGTTTCATTTTTAAGGAGGTTGACACAAGAAAAGAACTATCCTCATACCTGATTCATTTTTTAACGAGGTTGACTCAGTAACAGGAACTGTCCTCATACCTGATTCATTTTTTAACGAGGTTGACTCAGTAACAGGAACTATCCTCAAAACCCTTCTTTCTACAATCTACTTACATATCCTAAAATCTAGCTGATTCATTTTTTAATGAGGTTGACTCAGTAAAAGAACTATCCTCATGCTAGCCTGTTTCATTTTTTAACGAGGCTGATACAGGAAAAAACTATCCTCGTCCCTGATTCATTTTTTAATGAGGTTGACTCAGTAAAAAGAACTATCCTCTGACCAACTGATTCATTTTTTAACGAGGTTGACACAGTAAAAGGAACTTTCCTCGTACACACTGATTCATTTTTTAACGAGGTTGACTCAGTAAAAGGAACTTTCCTCACAACTCCTTGTTTCATTTTTTAATGAGCTTGACACAAGACAAGGAACTATGCTCATGACTTCCAGTTTCATTTTTTAATGAGGTTGAGACTAGAAGAAACTATCCTCACCACATTGATCATGGCTTCCAACTGGAAGAAAGACATGTCAATGGACACACCTTGATCATGGCTTCCAAGAGGTCTTCATCAGAAGGAAGAATACTTCTCGGAGAGGAACACATGTCAAGGGACTCAAAAGGGATAAGAACATCGTGTTCAAGTAATCCCATAGAGTTTTCCATGTCAATTACCAGATCTAAATCAAAGGAAGATGAGCAAACAGTGAGAGGCTCACTTACATCGGTAACTGAAAACATGGGACCAGTTGCCACATAATTAACCCGTCGCAGGGTAGATACCACTTTAGAATCAGGAACATTTAGGGGTGTCATATTATTGGTAGTTGAAACAAGACTAGGGAACGAAAGCTTGTCTACAGTCACAATACCGCCATTGTGAGGGAAAGACATCACGCGAAAGAGTGTCGATACGACAGCTTTCATTGCATAAACATAGTCTCGCCCAAGGAGTAAATTGAAATCCAAGGGACCTCGAACTACCATAAGATCAATACAGACAGTTTTACCTTCCAAGGTAATGGAAAAATTAGGAAGGATCCCTAAAGGTTCACTAATGGTTCTGTTAAAAGCTTTCAGATTCTGCGTAATAGGCGCAAGCTGAGGGGAACCCAAAGCTTTCCAAACAGTTGAGGATAAAATACTAACAGAAGCACCTTCATCTACCTGAGTACGTTGTATGTCCCTACCACCAGCCTTGACAATGATTTGGAAAGGGATGGAGGAAGGAAGACGAGGTTCTGTCAGTCTATTCCAATCAAAGGAAAAGACCTTAGTACTTGGAGGGGGTTCTGTAGAAATAGGTGAAATGCCCCCCAGCATAGAAGAATCTAATGTAACAAGAAGAACCTGAGCGGTATGAAGTTCACTCTCTAAAGGGAAAGTGGGATCGACCGAATGTGAAATTGAATCGACCACTTGATCAACTAATGGATCATCAACCTGAGTGACATGAGTTTCACTCTCCAATGGAAGAGTGTTATCGACTGTACTTGAATTTAGATCAATCACTCCGTCAGTTGACGGTAGGTTGGGAGAAAGTTTACAATAACCAGTTGGAAATTCTTGCTGTGGAACAGTAAGGTTTTCCAACAATGTTGAGGCTTCATCCATGTGAGGGAAAATGTGAATTTGATGACTCCCTTTGCATAACTTACAAGGAAACCTAACTTTACCCTTTTTCCCAGGAACCTGACTATCACTGGTTGATGGATCAATGGAAAGTTGATGAGATTTTTCTGACCATACTTCCAGGACCTTTGGAATACCAGGACAATTGACAAGGAAGTGGTCACCCTTACAAATCCTGCAAGGGTATTTGGGTTTACGATGCATGTTGGAGGTTTCCTCAACACAACTAACACTTACAGTCGTGGTTGGTTGGTTGACTTCTTTCTTATCTTGCTTCTTCTTCTTCTTCTTCTTCTTCCCTTTATTCTTCTTCTTAGCCTCCTGGTTACTAGCATCAAGGCTTTTACCAGGCGAAGAGGAAGAAATGGAGGAAGAAAAATTAGGCGAAGAAGGTAAAGGGTCAACAGAAGGTTCGTGATGTTGAGATGGTGAACTCTGTTGAGGTGAAGCATCCGGTTGAGATGGAACAATTGGAGTATTTTGGGCCAACGAAGTTGAAAATAACCATATCGGTAATCCTATTGTAAATCCAGGTAATGACAAAGTAGCCATATAAGGAGGACCAACATTTCCAAAGTAAGGAAAAGTACTAGGATTCTCATTAGGAGGGGTTCCTAGGTTGATAAATTCCGGAACATTTGCCATTATATTCAACTTCAGTGAATTTTATTAACAATTTTAAAACTAAAATTAACAATTCACAATTCACACCTAACAATTAAAATTCACAATTCACACCTATGGTCTCTAAAAGTAAAAACAAACAAATTAACACACGCTATCAAATCTAGGAGTTAAACCACACACAAACAGTAACCTTCTGGACCGAAAACACTAGTTGGGGATGAAATCCAACATCGCAGAATTCAGTACAGAAGTGGCGGGTGGAACAGTTACCCCGACAACCTGCTTAATGAATAGACTGGACCAAGTTCCTCCACTTTAACTGTCTCGAGTGAAGTGAACCCCCCAGAAAATCCAAGTGAGTCTAGCTGACGTCTGCTCCAGGTACAGTGGGATCTTCCCTCCACCGTCACCTTGGGTAGAACCCTAAAGATAATGGTCACTAAGTTTACCAACAGCAACAAATGCACCTGGGGGAACAGTCTACACTCTGACAGCACGCAAGGGCAGAGTATCAAGCTCAATCCCCTTGCCGGCTCCTTGACAATAATCCAAGGTTTACCGACAAGTGACCCCTGGCTCCTCGACAATGGTTAATCTTAGGTTTACCGTTTGTAATACGTGCGTGTCTGGCATCGTTCCCAACGAGGGAGGATTGATCCCCTCACTGGTTCGGACACGAGCTCGTGCTTCTCCTTTAAGAGGAGCTTTCCCAGAGTACAAATGAAACAATTGGATTTATCCTACCACAAGATGAGCTACTTGTTTGGTTTTGCTGTCTTGGAGAGTTAATTACTCTCCTACTCCAAGACACTAGCCTGATCTATATTGGTGTTTCAGAGCCCTAGAAATGTAAAAATTACTAGATGAATTTTAATTAAGCACTGTGTTATTTAGGCTGTTATTACTCAAATGGGTAAATGGATATGAAACCAATGGTGTTATGACCCGACTCAACTGAATGCAATCGAATATGATAATGTAATCTTTTCAATTCGATGAATCCTAACTAAAGTAAGGAGAGAGTTTCCGTTAACTTCCAACAATGCAAAAATTGATCACAAAGAGAAAATATAACAAATTCTCTAATGCGCTAATTTCATCAAGAAAAACTAATGCAAATCAATTCCAAACCATTTTTTTATTTTTATTTTTTGTGTAAATTCAAATCAAAGAAAGCTGATCTAAATCTACGATTGATTTTTCAGAATGTAAACTATGCAATTGTAATCTATGCACAATTCACTTGAAAAGTATGCAAATGTAATCTATACACATTTTTCATTAATATTCTGAAAATGAGAACTCTATTTATGCAAATATGATCTATGCAAGAGAATTCTCAAACACAAGACGATTCTAATGTGATCTAAGAACCAATCAAGTGCAAGTCGAGAAAATTGGGTGAGAGTTCCAAAGATCAAAAAATAAAAACACTCAAAGGCGATTAACACTCATACACAATTTAGCGCCCCCCCCTCGGCTAAATTGTGAAAAGACTGAGACAAACCTCCAAGTAATGACCAAAGGAAATCAAATCAAGAATTTCTAAAAAAAGAGCCTCAAAACACCCAATTGATGAAAGCTTAAAGAAGGGATGCCAACGAAACAAGCTTAGGTGAAGATCTTTGACAAGAGACTAATGGATCTGGGCAGTAAAAACTAAGAAAAAGCAAAATCTAAGAGGGAAAAAATGCAAAAAATGGAATTTTCTTAAAGGTTAGCAGGGGACACAGGCAACTGGTTAAGCCAGGTACGGGCCCGCTCTGTGCACACAGCGACAGTGCGTCCAGGGACGCACTGTGCAATACTCAGAGGGTGCGTCCTACTGGAAAATTCAAGAAAAACTAAAATGAATCTAACCCTAAGCTAACCCACCCAAAAACAAAGTCACAGAGCCAAAAACCAGAAAATAAGTGACTTTTCTCAGATCAAAGTTGCATACAAAGGAAAAGACTTTCACATCAATGGAATCCCCAGTGGAGTCGCCAATTTGTCAGGCGGAAAGATTCGATAGTGCGGACACAACCAACCTCCCTAGGAGCCTAAGACTCTCTAGTGACAAACAAGACAAACAAGAGCAATCCTTCTCTAAACATGCATTTACTATATAAGAAATCAAGTGTTTAGATCCTACCCGTAATCCAACGCTGTTGTAGCAGTCCAGCCTCACTGATCCGGATGAGCTCCTCCTTCACTTTGAAACCTGCATCCACTAACAATCAAACGATTAAATAGCACTTGATAATCTCATAGAATAAAACATATTTAACACATAGACCAAGGAGTACATGAAACAACTCATAAATAACAAGTTATTGAGAAGAATGGACTCATTTGCATTAATAGGAAACAAAAGGAACAATTACAACCTGAGCCTTGGTGTTGTGCAAGTCCCTCCCAGGGTCCATCAAGAGTTCTCCTTTACTTTGACAAAGCTCACCCACTTCCAAATAGAACAAGCAAAGATGACAATCTCTCCTCACAAGCTTCTAAATGGGAGTCCTAATTCCAGCAGCATCTACCCTTAGAAATGTTTAGCTTCCAACCTCTCCTCCTTCTGGCCCAATGCTTGTATTTATAGTGCTCAAGAGGAATTTAATCAGGTCCACCATCAATGGGATGATCCCCTCTTTGGATGGGATAGCTCCCTTATTGATGGGATAAGTTCCTCTTTGATAGGAGTGCATGAACCATCTGGAGGCGCTCAATACACGTCGAACAACCTTCTAGAATGCTCTAGAAATGACCACAAGTAACTTTTTAAAGATGAAACTTGCGCATTTTGACCTTTACAGGGGGACGCACCTGCCCCTTTACATACAGAGCATCCAAAGACGCAGCTTTTGTGAACATTGGGTGCGTCCCCGCAGGTAAGGTTGAGAGAACCTGCGTCCCCAGAGATAAATACATTTATAAAAGACTTTCTCTCTTTTTGGAGTTTGACATGGAGAGCAGAGGCATAAGACTTGCCTAAGAGGGTAGCATGACTGTTGATTGAGCCATACTAACTGTAAATAGTCATGGTGACATTTTTTAGTGTAACAGCTTGAAATACAAAAAGAGGCGGAATTGGAGCGGCAACTCACTCTAAATGAGTAATTGGTCAAGGACATAGCTGAAAACGGAGAGTCTTGGCTTCAAAAAGTGAACACACACTTAGAGACCCTCTTGGACAAAGAAAACAAAGATGTTGAGTTGCAAAGGAAGATGGCCAAGTATTACGCAAGGTGAAACCAAGTGGAAAGGAGCAAGCTCAAAAGAGCTCATGAGAAAATTGAAAAATTGGCCAAGCAAGAGGAGAGGAGGAGACTTCACATACTTGTTGAGGCATCCCTACATGCCTCTAACATTTGATCAGTCATAAAAACACATTTTTGGACACTTTTAACCATTTTGGGACATAAAATCACTTGCTATGTTTTTGAAACAATTTTTTGCACAGTCATGGAAGGTCAATGCACAACGCCTTGGGCGCAACGCTCTTTTTTGAGGAATCTAATTAGCAAAATGTCAGCATTTTTGGGTTTCTAGTGATGATTACATACACCATGTACTTTTTCTAAGGATTTGGAGGAAAAATGGTTGGTCAAAAGGTAAAAAACCACCCCAAAAATGACCTTTCTGCCCTCTTTTTGGCCTAGGCGCTGTGTGCTAAGTAGTGTTGGGAGATTTGGTTTTTGACTGGGCAAATTACATCCAAATTAAGAAATTTAAGTTTTTCTAGAAATTTGATAGTCAACTCTTTCCAACAAGCTATTATGGGCCTAATTTGGACATCAGGAAGGCCTCTAAAGTTGCAGCTGAAGTTGAAAGGCACGCCTGGCATTGGCGCTGCGCGCCTAGCACTTGTGTTGCGTGTTTGACAGTTGTCTTGATTTTCATTGTTTTTTCCCAATTTTCACTTTCACCTTGGAAAATCATGATTTTATACTTGTAATTGATCAGTTTAATGTAATTATGATGCTTCTAGAGCTTACTAGGGTAGATTCATCTGGTAAAACAAGTTCATGAGGTGTAATGTATCAATTTGTTTGGGTTAGGGATGAGTCACTTTGACCACCCTATTTTCTTGTTAGCAGTTCAGATCTTGTTAGAAACAGCTCCTCCTCTCATGGATTCCACCCCCCTGATCATAGGATGAGTTGTTTTGGGTCTATATGATGCTTTTTCTTAGTCATTGTGTTGGTTGGACACAGCTGGATGCTTATGCTTTGAGTAGACATCATTTTGTATCAGTTTAGCAGGAGATTAATGAAAAATTGCAGCTATTTCTTTGGGATGCATGTGGTATGATTTTAAGTTCATTTTTCTCTATTGTGATCATATGTTAAAATGTTTTTCATACTTTATCAATAATTCCATTGCTTTTAAGTGGATTTTTTCAAGTTGATAGGTTGAACCCATAATATTTATGCTCTGTTTTGGGAAAATATTCGCAGTCTATGTTTTCTTCAGTTTAGGAAGGATCCATGTTGCTCACATGCTCTTTCTAGCTTCTCACCTATCTTGAATCACCTCACCCATCAAAACCCTAGAGTGTTGAACCTTGTGCCTACCTTGCCCCATCGAACACCTTGCAGTTTTGACCTAATTTCCTTACCCTAACTGTTTAGCTCCTCCCGATCGAGTAAAACCCTTCAAAATCAAATCAAACCTTGTGCTATTATACCTAGCCTAATATCAGTTTCTAGATCTAGTCAATTTGGCGAGATCCTTACAAAGAGAGCCCTCTCCTGGCCTAGTAGGGCTAGCTACTTGGCTAAGCGTGGTTTGTGGTTACCCTGGAATTTCCTTCCTTCAGCGTGAGGTTCAATCCAAGTGATAATAGGTTCCATACTTCCAAAATATCTATGGTTAAAGAATGATTCCAATGAAATGGTTTCAAACCGCAATAATATGATCTATATCTCAATCATCCCTTTATGGAAATTTGTACATGGGGCTCTATTCCAAGAATTGTAGAACTATCCAACCTTCAAGTTTACAATCTTTTTAGACCTCAAGGATTTGGAATATTTTAGCAGAAAACTTTATCAGAGGATTTCTATAAGATCGTATATTATACCCCTACTCTTGTAATGATAATTGTGCTTGTAACACAAGTTGGAGGAGGAGGACTATGCTATGATATTTCATTTCTTGCAGGGTACTACCGATGAGGATGGATGATACATGGAGAGTGGTGTGTCGAAACATATGATGAGGTGATAAGAGGTTTTTGAGACTCTAACTAAATGGTACTCAAAGTTGCACATGGTGTTTGGAGACAAGAGTCAGAAGGAGATCAAAGGATTGAGAGTTGTGTCATTCAGGATGGAGAAAATATGGGTGATGTAGGTCTCGGATATATTGTTTGTACCATGACTCAAATATAGTGTCGTATTTGTCTCTATGATTGAGAAGAAGGGGTTTGAAGTCTTATCTCAGAATGGGAAGGAAACACTCAGACCCAGAGGCCCTAGCTCCATAAGTATTGTGCTTGGAGTTAGAGAGCATGGTCTATACAGGCTTATGGGAAATACTATAGATCATGGGAAGAAGAAGAAGGTGGGCCAGGTGAAGGTTCCAAAGAAGAATTTGTAGGTGTAGGATTTGGAGGTACAGGTACAGGTTCCAGAGAAGAAGGTCCAAGGTCCAGGGCCTCAGAGGGAGTCGAGTTCTAGTAGGAGCTTTCAGATTCAGAGGGAGACTTTGTAGCCCAAGAAGAGTGTGTGGTCAGTTGGGAGAAAGAGTGATCCTATATTTACCAAGAATGAACCATGGAGAGAATGGATGACATTGTTGAAAATGCAACAAGATGATGGAGCTTAGTGAAAAGAAGTCGACTTCACTAAGTGGGTCCGCAGGCCATTTTTGGCGCAAAGTCTATTTTTAGACATATGGATCATGGTCTATGAGTTGCAGGATGCTATTTATGGATGATTGGTCATGTTGGGAAAAATAGATGGACTTCTATTTTTGGTTCACATCGGAGTGATCAAAGTCTATTTTTAGACTGCTAGGCTAAAAATAGAAACAGTCAGATATTATTAGCCCTTAGTAATATTTGGACTCTAAACATTATCTTATTCTCTTGGAGCACTTCAGTTCAAGCTACAGATGTGGCACATGCAGCTGACAAAAGGAATAACGTGGTTTCTTATGTGTTAGTTGAGCTATTGCATGGAGGACTTCAGTTAGAACTCATGCATGTGAGTTTTGTGGAGTTGATGGAGTTGTGTTCAGTTTGACTTATTTGAACTAGTTGTATTTAGTAAAACTAAATAATACACTAGTGATGAGTTGTGTGAATTGATTGTTAATTAATTCACTAATTATTAACTCATAAAGAAACTAAAGAATACATCAGTTAACTCAGTGCATGGACAGTTCAACAGAGACAGGTGTTAGAGGTAAGTGAAAGGGTGAGTTGTGACTATCAGTTGTGCATGAGATTTGCACATGCATGGATTTGAGTAATGCCAATGAGGACTACGCAGTGTGGGCCAATATCAAGGAAATTTTAGCTTGTGCTCACGTGATTCTCTTGCAGGATTGTGCAATGGAGGCAGGCAAAGCAGTGGAGAAGATTTGAACCTGTGACTTGTTCAGATCTGAGCTAGTTTTGTGTGTAACAGGTGGAGATAGTACTGAGTACTTGTGAGGAGTATTGTACTATGTATTGTTACATGTTCTCAATCATTATAATATACATATAGTGTGGGGTTTTTGTTGGAAGAATCACCGCACCTCTATGGAATCCGTAATTTCCACCCTGGGGATCCTAGTTACTGGTTTGTAATGTTTACCAACACTTGCAGGTTTTGGTGTAACGGCAAACCTCTACATGGTATCAGAGCTTGGACCTAGGTTCGATTCCCCCAAGTTGCGTTTGAGGAGGGGTGTTGGAAGAATCACCGCACCTCTATGGAATCCGTAATTTCCACCCTGGGGATCCTAGTTACTGGTTTGTAATGTTTACCAACACTTGCAGGTTTTGGTGTAACGGCAAACCTCTACAGTTTTCAGCTGTAAGCTTTCCCTGGGTTACATACTGTGTTAATGTGTGCATGAGATTGATGTTTCATTGTTTTTAATGCTACTGAATTGATGATCAACGTAGAGGAGGTTATGTATTATGCATGTATTCCACAATAGTGTATAATCGGGATAATCTCTATGAATAAGTGTTTATTATTAAAAAGTTATATAGGATATCAAAGCGGGATTGATCATCAGATCTATTATTCAGAAAGTGTTTACATTTTATTTCTTCAGGTAGAGTCTGTAATCGGGCCAGGTAGCTTCTGGATTCATCCTTCTTTTGGAAAGTGAGATATCCGGTAAAAGCCCATACAGTCAATCTCTGTATGAGAAATACTTTGTTCTCACGAATTTTAGATCAGAAGCGGTTGAGTTTTTAGCTGATGGAATGGCGCTCAAGGATAAACTCAGAAACATCTAAGTGTGAGAATGGAGACAGTATGTCCCAGTATCTCACGAAGTTCACCCAATGCCGAGATGAGCTGGGAAGTGTGGGGGTGACTGTTGATGATAAAGACTTGGTGAGCTTAGCTCTCCTTGGTCTTCTGAAGAGTTGGAATTCCTATCAAGACTCTGTCAATGGTCGAGAGAAATTACCAGTATGGGAGAGAATTTGGTCAGATCTTGTGCAGGAGGAGATCAGACGGAGCACCAGAGACAGTTCTTCATGCATGCATGATGAGGAGAACTGTGCCTTAGTGAGTAAGGCGAAGAAGGGGAAGGAGAAGGGTTCCCTTTCCGAATCCAGTTCTTCCAATGATGGGAAGAAGGTTGACAAGTCCAAGGTGATATGCTTTCATTGTCATGAGTTGGGCCATTATGCTACTAATTGCCCAAAGAAGAAATCCAAGAAGGGATTTGGGGGAGGATCTGAAGGTGAGGCACTTGATTCACAATTTGAGTTGGATTTCACACTCTTCGCATGCATGGTTTCATCCATGGTGGGAAGTGGTTGGTTTCTTGACAGTGGAGCTTCTTTCCACATGACCGGTGACAAGAGTTTGTTCAGTACTTTGGAGGAGAAAGATCTCCAGATACTCATAGGGATGGGTAATGATAAGAAGTATAGTGTCTCAAGTGCAGGCACGGTTATTTTTCAAAGGGAGCATGGAGCTCGCCTTACCTTGACTGATGTTAAGTATGTACCATGACTGAAGAGAAACTTGGTGTCGATCGTGATGCTGGAAGACAGAGGCTGTGATGTAGTCTTCAGTAAGGGAAAGGTTTTCCTTAGACACATCATCATTAGATAGGTGAAGTATATTGGTTCACAAGTTAAGAACCTGTATACTCTTGAGGTTCAAGATGCATGCAAAGCCTTGAGCAGCGAGGCAACTAATGGAGACTTGGTGGTTGAGAGGGAGCGTATATTACCTTTCAACATGCAGAGCCAGAAGAAGTCTCAAACGATTGTGGAGGAGCCACGATTGGTGCAGCAACTTCAGGAGGTTGTGGAGCAGCCACAACAAGGGAAGCTGAGAGGAGATCGAGTAGAGACATCTACTCATGCAGAGATCTCTAGTAGGGGGAAACTTCGAGCTAGGTGGGCTGAGGGATCACATGCAGTCATACCTCCAGGTAGGAGGTGGGGTGATGTGGATCGATCGTCCCAAGTAGGAGGGGCAAGATCCTTGAGGTACCCAACCTCTTGGATGAGACCTTGCTATGGGAGCCTCGATGTGGAGTAGCAGGAACTGACTGATTGGGTAGAGACAGATGCGGATGGAGCGGCAGAGAGAGCGACAGTGTAGGGAATCCTAGGACAGCGCATAGCTAGCAGGCTGCAACAATGCGAGAGGCACAAGTGTTTTGCACAGTGCTAGGTGGCACAGAGAGGTGTGCAATGGTGCAAGATGCATGGAGATGTTGCAGTAGCACAGATGTCAGAGAGGGAGCACTTGTCAGTAGCAGGTAGAGCTTCAACATCAGAGTATGTTCCTAGCCCAACAAAGTGGTCAGTTGGGAGTGTTTTTGTTCCAAGTGTTGTTGGAGCAAGTGGACCAGGAAAATGTGTTGCATGCAGAAAATTCCAGAGTTGCAGGATAGGGGTTGTTGATAATCCATATCTTGTTGAGAGGGAGTGTTGAAAAATGCAACAAGATGATGGAGCTTAGTGAAAAGAAGTCGCCTTCACTAAGTGGGTCCGCAGGCCATTTTTGGCGCAAAGTCTATTTTTAGACTATGTCTATTTTTAGACATATGGATCATGGTCTATGAGTTGCAAGATGTTGTTTATGGATGATTGGTCATGTTGGGAAAAATAGATGGACTTCTATTTTTGGTTCACAGTGGAGTTATCAGAGTCTATTTTTAGACTGCCAAGCTAAAAATAGAAACAGTCAAATATTATTAGCCCTTAGTAATATTTTGACTCTAAACATTATCTTATTCTCTTGGAGCACTTCAGTTCGAGCTACGGATGTGCAACATGCAGCTGAAGAAAGGAATCACGTGGTTTCTTATGTGTTAGTTGAGCTATTGGATGGAGGACTTCAGTTAGAACTCATGCATGTGAGTTCTGTGGAGTTGGATGTGGAGTTGATGGAGTTGTGTTTAGTTTGACTGAGTTGAACTAGTTGTATTTAGTCTAACTAAAGAATACACTAGTGATGAGTTGTGTGAATTGATTGTTAATTAATTCACTAATTATTAACTCATAAAGAAACTAAAGAATACATCAGTTAACTCAGTGCATGGACAGCTCAATGGAGACAGGTGTTAGAGGTAAGTGAAAGGGTGAGTTGTGACTATCAGTTGTGCATGAGATTTGCACATGAATGGATTTGAGTAATGCCAATGAGGACTGCGTAGTGTGGGCCAATATCAAGGCAATTGTAGCTTGTGCTCACATGATTCTCTTGTAGGATTGTGCAGTGGAGGCAGGCAAAGCAGTGGAGAATATTTGAACCTGTGACTTGTTCGAATCTGAGCTAGTTTTGTGTGTAACAGGTGGAGATAGTACTGAGTACTTGTGAGGAGTATTGTACTATGTATTGTTACATGTTCTCAATCATTATAATATACAGATAGTGTGGGGTTTTCAGTTTTAAGCTTTCCCTGGGTTACATACTGTGTTAATGTGCGCATTCGATTGATGTTTCATTGTTTTCAACGCTGCTAAATTGATGATCAACGTAGAGGAGGTTATGTATTATGCATGTATTCCGCAATAGTGTATAATCGGGATAATCTCTGTGAATAAGTGTTTATTATTCAAAATTTCTACAGACATTTCAAGTTAAGAATAAGATGTAGGATGCTTCTAGTGATAATGACACTTATGAGAGAGGTGTATTTCATACTATAGGGATTGTTGCAGTGGTGAGCGGCAAGAGTTGGGTGAGTGTTGTGAGGAATGATGATGAAAATGAGTTACTTCCTTGTCTTGGAATCATCTCCCTTGCTAAGAGGGAGTGTTGAATTTTGAGTATCATTGGAGGTACTCCAAGCCCTAGGGTTCAGGGTTTGGAGGGTGAAGTACCACAAAAGTCACTTGTGGGCTTGGAACCCAAGGCTGGGGTATTTTCACCCATCGATGTTTAGGAAAAAACCATGGAGAATTCTAGTCATGTGATGGATGTAGATGATAGGGGAAAACGAGGAGAATCCAATGCCTCAAGAATTGTCAAATTCGTATATGTCCTTGATGAGATATGATTTTTTGAAATTGACATTGAAGTTTTTGGGTGTTCAAGTCATGTAGGATTGGAGTAAAATTAGCTAAAATTCATGTTTATTCACTAATTCATTGAGCCCTTCTAAAGTATATAAATATAAGGTGATGTGATTCATTTTAGACATCCAAAGGTGAACCAATTCATAGATAAATCTCTACATTAAGTCGAGCTAAAGGGAAGGAAGATGATTTGTTTAAGGGTTCTATTTGGGTGAGTTTGACACCTATGAAAAGGAAGAATTGGTATAGGAGGATATTTGAAGGTATGAGGGAAAAATTTGGGCTGATTTGTTATGTGTTTCTCCTCTTGTAAGTCTAAATTCTAAGCAGGAAGATAGACGCATTCATTGAGCAGATTCTGGAGGTGTATTGGTGAGGTTTTGAGGGATATTTTTCCTTATTCATAAGGTTGCAACCCTAGAGACTAGAACAAGTAGGATGCATTCCTAACAGAGGTCAAGTGAGGGTGTTTTTTGGTTGGTTATTGGCCCTAAACAATAGTAAATAAGAGAAGGACTTGAAGGACCCTAGTTGCAGTAGAAAAGAGGCATGTGGGGGTATTTTGTAGGGATGAAAAGGACACATGTCTTTCCCTAACCAGGCCATATAAATTTCCATGGTGAAAAACCTCAGCCTAAGGTGAATGCAAAGGCATGTATGATGAGTTTGTGTTGAATGTGATGTTAGCTGGATCATATCTATATGCAGCTTGTGGGAGCCATGTGTTAAGGTTGACTTGGGTGGTTAGAAACCTCAACAAGGATAAAATTTCACAGTGGAGGTATTGGAAACTTAGTGGTTGGTGGAGGGGAACACGAAAGTGACCAAAGTATCCCTAGATCAGCGTGACAAGAATTACATTGATAGTTGTTCATTGTGTGAAGAATTGATCTTAATGTGTAGCTCTTTGATGGACAAAATAAGCTACTAGGTTGGCATTTTGGAGTTCAAGTGTTGGCCAACATAGAAGAGTAGATTGGATTAGCCTTTGTTCATTGAAGCAAAAGTGACTTGTAGTAGGTGGAAACCCTCCTAAAGACTCTATGTGATGTCTTTTGATGGACTAAGGGGAATCTAGAAAGCAGAACGAGAGTGAACGATCGGCAGGATGAGATATGACATAGTGAGTACAACAAGATTGTCAGTGCATCTTATATTCTTGTTCTTGTAGATAATTGAGGGCCATTATCCCTTATATGGGAGCCCTAGACAGTTGTAGTAAATGTTTATTAATATAACAAAGTTGGGTTGAAATTTGTAAAAATTTGTCTATACTTATGCATGTGTGATTTATTGCTTTATATTATTTTGATGTGCAAAGTAGTTCTATTGAGATTCTTGGTTTGGTGCCGTCAAATATTCTAAGATTCTATCTTATACCCAGGATCGTTGAAATTAAAAAATCATGTCCATGTGGCATTCTCCAAGGCCACCACATGCCACCCATTTTTGGGCCATTTGGCCCTACAATGTGGTCATTGGAACTTACCATGTGGCACATCACCTATGCACCACATCACCCCTAGGTCCACATGTGACTTTCACCTCACCCCCCCAACCTCAGTCCCACCATGGTCGTAAACCTTGTGCAAAATGCCATTTTATTTTGTAAAATATTTTATTCCTTTTTTAGTCGATCCTATCCCTAACTCCACGTAATATTATCGCAATGGAACTTCCTTGAGAGCCCACTCTAATCCAACAGGAGCAATGATCCCAACAACTAATGGACATGCTTGAAACATGGATCTCATGGTTCACAATGGAATTCCCTTGCCATTATATGTTGAGGATATTCACATTGCCCTTGATTATTAGTATCATTCCTTTTTCCTTTTTGCATAGCCACGGTGAGGCTCTCCTCGAGATTCAAGACCTAAAGGCCTTGAGACAAAATCATTTTACCATTAGTTGTAATGGATTTCCCATCACTCTTGGCCATTAATGTCAGCTCCTTTTTTACCTCGACACAATGATCCCACTATGTCAATTTTCGTCTATGTTTTCCATCTTACCCTTCATTATTCTAGGCCTTCCATGGGATGCAAAAAAATTGTGCCCTTTCAAGCTTTGCGTGGCTATATATATATATATATATATATATATATATATTGTGTTAATAGGGATGCCCACAACACTCATCATTATACATAGACCTACCTCTCCTAAGCTTTGTAATATATATACTAACAATGGTAGCCTCAACACTTATCATACACACATGCATCACACACATATATATGTAGTAGATATGCCTTAGCTATGATCCCTCCTATGCTTAGGTTGGAATGTGTATATGGATATACATATATTAAGGGTTCTTTATCAATACATAAATGGATTTAGAGCTACTCCTCCTAAGCTTAAATGAAACTTGCATAGCCATGTTGTTATAGGAAGGTACAAACACATAGTCCATCAAACAATGCAACAAGATAGGCCTCTTAACAAAGATCATTTCAATGTAAGGAATATAAGCCTTTTAAATAAGGATTCCACAGATCTCTCAACATTGATGTATAAAACATAACAATGAACCCTAAGAATGTATATATATTACATTCAAGGAATACAAGACAGCATCATTTGACCATCTTTCACTAGTGTATTGCCAGTAGCCATACATACCTAGTCTTACAAGTAGCCTTGCAACATGCATCGAAGAATTCACATTTCCCATAAGAAATAAACATTTACATGGATTTCATTTACATGATAACACAAGTAAGTAACTTATCTGAGGATTTGATATTTCCAAACTAAGACTGGCACTTCCACTCTCCACCTGTTGGCTTGTTGGGGCCTGACCCAGGTTCAGAGGTGATTTAGCTAAACAAATCCCGGTACTACTGGGCCTTTCGACAACAGTCTGCGGAGCGCAGACTGAGGTCTCACCTGAAGTAGTATGGGAGGGTTCTAGAACCAGGTTTCCGCACCCTGGAGATGTCTGATGGTTTCAAGTGGTCTGAGGTTCAACCTTGCACGCACATTGCTATGCACACTTACCCATAGCTCGCAGCCTGGGATGCTGCCTTTGCGCATCCCTATTCGACGGTCAAATAGTGTTATAACCCAATTCCTTACTGATATTAGTTAATTAACTTAGCTTACCCATATGCTTTTAGTTATACTTAACAATATTCATAATTCATACAAGTGTGCGCGGTAAATAGACAGTATAATTACAAATGAGGTCAACAAGTAATAACTCAAGACAGATAAATAGAATTTGTAACAGAACCTTTCTTTATTAATATTTTCTATGGTTACAGACTCAAATCTACCCTGTGGACTCTACTAGGCCTCTGCACTCTCAGCTGTAGAGCCTCTTCCTACTACTACGACCCAAGACGCACTTAGACTCTTCTTCTATGCTTCTATCTTATTCTATCCATTAGATTCTATGATGATCCTCTTACAACTTAGAGCCTTGCTCTATTTATACAATCCCATGCTCCACGGACCATGGGTAGGCCGATATTATATTCAAACTTAGGGCGGACAACCCTATGACTCTAACATACATTCCGCACCTGCAATTCGCGGGGCTTTAGGATAATATTACTCAAAACTTGGGCTTTGAGCCCCAAAACATGATGTGGGGGGATTCCATGCCCAACAGGCCCCCAAAACAAACATCGTGACTCACCCTCGAGTCACTCTGTTGGCATGATGATCTTGGTGCGGAGTCCCTCCAACTGTTCTCGTACGGTACTAATGTTTGCAGTGCACTGAGCTACTGCTTGCTTAACCTGTTACATCCTCTATTCTGAGACTTCCGTGGCTAGCGAACTTTCCTTCATTTGTGCGTGCATCCCCTGAATTTGCACGAGCTTCCCTTCAATATTCGCCATGATTGTGAAGGCCTCGTCAATCCATGGCTAAACGCGCACTTTGAGAACTGCTTCCTTATGCTATGCCACAACCACCTGCTCCTTTAATGCCTTGGCTTGCTGCATTCTCGCAAGTTGTTGAGTGAGGACTACTTTTTGCGCAGTTCCTCTGATGTTTTCGTACTACTGCTAGAGTTCGTGCACCTCTGTCTCCAGCCGCTGGATGTTGGGATCCTCCTACAAAGTCGTGCGGATCTCCAGTACATGTTCCAAGATATTCGTACAGTTGCACATTGCATCTCCAATGTCTTCTAACCCTGCTGCAATAGCGCTGGCATGCTATTCTCTGATTTCTGAGGGAGTGGAAGGCTATGCCTTCAACTACAGTTCGGCAACTTGGAGATTCACGTCCATATGCACCTTTGTCATCTCTTCTCTGGTGTCATAGAATCCACTTGCCAAACTGTGGATCCACACTTCTACTAGTAGATCTGCTATGATGGCTAGCTCTGGGACACAGTGGCAAGTGTCATCTACCGTGTGCACCAAATGTTGATTCTGCAACACCAACTCGTTGCGCTGCAAGCTGAGCTGTTCTATGTTAATTTTCTGCTCACTAAGAACCTGGATCGCGTGGCTCTCCCGGGCCCACAGCTCTGCCATTATCCCATCCTGTAACTTATATAGTGTTTCCCAGGGAAGGACAGCCAGGTTAAGGCCAAGGTCTTTCATCATGCTAAGCGACAGTTGATCCATCGCATTAGACGACACTAGGGCTCCCTTTGGCAGCACTATTGTGTTTTCCATCCTTGCGCGTAACATATGTTCTGCCACTGAAGTTCTTGCTGCGATGTGTTTTGACAAGGTGTCTTCCTGAGGGGGTCGTACCTGTAACTCTTACAACTGCACCCTAAGGGCCCCCAACACAATCTGGTGCTCCTGCATAAAGTCCTGAAAGGCCTCACTAGTGACATCGCGGACCATCTCACCGATTTCATGCAGATCACCCTCGGTTAGGGTGATCGGGTCAATGGCCAATTTCGAGGCCTTGACATTCTTTCTTGCCCCTGCTCGTTCTGTTGTGTGTGGGCGTTTCAACAGTATGGGCGCGGTTCCTAGGACCGTGCTCTCTTATGTTGTTTCTACTTCCTCTACCTTGTACCCCTACAAGGACGTTGCTTGGCCTTTGTCCACCCGTGCGGTTGTTTCCTTAGTGGCTTGTGTTGTTGGTGCTACTTCTAGGACCTTTTTCTGTTCGGCGGCCTTCTCTGCCACTTCACACGTTGCCCTTTCTTCAGTGGTGGCTATTTCGTTCCACATTTTTTCTGCCAATTGAGTGACGCGTAGCTTGGCATCATCCTTTTTCTTCTGTGCTTTCGCCTTCTCTAGTTCTGCAGATCTGGGGCGCGCCATTTGGGAGGTCATGTCTCCAAGACAGCAAAAATCGCGTCGTCGGTGGCTACAAATGGTAGCTTCGTCCACTGCTTCACTGGATCCTTTTGTGCCCTGATATAGATGTTGTGCATATCAGCTTTTAAGTCTGCAAAACTCTGCAGACTATTATGCACCGTAGGTGACAGACATGATCTCCTATTGATCCACATTGAGATGCTCGCCTCCATGAGCACCCAGAAAATTTTTATGTCGCGAATCCATTTCGTGTCCTTGGTGGCCCAGAGCGAAGCGTACTTCGCAACCTCTGGTAATTCTCTGTCAATGTTTGGGAACTGAATGTCCTCCGGCAGTTCTCCTACTACCAGCAATATGGATAAGAGCAGCCACGCATAGTGGAAGGTCTTACCCTACTCCTGGGCTTCATGATAGTTTGTCAAAAATTCCTCGCAGAGGAATTCGACCAAGTTGAACTCTACCCCCTCTGCACACTATTCGGCCAACGCGACCACCAATGCTGGTACCTCATTGGATCGACATTGTCTCATAAGTTTACCAGCTAGGAGTTGGGTTGCTACGCACACCCCCTTGTCCTTGATGTTGGAGATGGCGTAGCCCCTCTTCTTCTTCTCCAGCTTGTACTTTGCCTTCATGGCTTGTACGAGAGCCAAATCGCTACCTTTTCTGGCTACAGTCGCGGGGTCATTTCCCTTATAGGGGAGCCGAGAGATACGGTGAATGAGGTCTGCCGTGATGGCAATAGGCTCCTCCAGCCATAGATACCCATCATGCACCAGGAAGAGCAGCTATCTGATGAGGAAAATGGTGATGGGCTCACGATGGAAATGTGGTATCCATAACAAGTGCAGCAACCCGACTTTTTCCACGCCGCACAGCCATTTTCACGGTTCTAACGTAATCAATGCCCCCTCGGTGTTCTGCTTCATTAAGTTCCTGGTCTCTAGGTACGGTAACTTCTCACTGTCAGCGAGGTCCCAGTCTTCGAATCTCATAGTTGACACATCACCTAGGTGCGTTCTCTCAAATACAATGCCATCAGGGAGGAGCGGGGTCTGGAGTGAGATTTTCATTTTCTCCAGGTTCTTTGGCACTTTGGTTTTCCCTTTCCACGGAGGGATATACGCTGGCAGTTTTTTTGTGGATTGCAATGGTTGGATATCCTCTTCCATGTCTTCTTCTTCTTCTACTACGGTAATCAGGGCTTGCAAGTCTTCTTCTTCCTCATTTGTTTCTATTGTGACTGCTTTCCCCTTCTCTTCCATGGATAGTTTGTTGTGTCGCGGATTCCTCAGGGACATGCATACTAGACTGATTACCTGTTTATCGTTTTTGGGCCATGGTGTTCACAGTGATTAGGGGATTTCAGTCACCACCCCGGTGCCTTCTGGGACATCCCCCACCATTGGGTCTATGCGGCCTCGCCAGCGGTTACCTCTTCAATTACCATCCCATCCTTAGTGGTCGTCATCATCTCTAGACTATATTCTGTCTCTTGCGAACTTAGGGGCTCAATTATCGCTCGGCACTCAACACTCTATGCCCTGCTCAAACACTCAATTCTCAAATGACCAAGTGTTGTTTTCTGGCCAGCCCTTTGAGTTTTATAGCGCCTTTTGAATTTGAATTTGATTGTTCCCCCCAATTTTAGGCCACTAATGCTTTCTTGACAACAGATTTTCCCAAATATTACCCATAACTTGTGTCTTAAATGCCCACAGCCTGATCCATTTGGCCTCAAATCGGACATCCCATCATGAATAGTGACAGCAACAGTCACCCCCCGCCTAACCCGCGTGGCAGCGCAGCCCTCCATGCGCGGTCACAGACCCTGTGACGTTCTGGTTCTGTGCGCATCTCCAATATCACGCATCTCCCAGGTAAGGTATTTTATAGTCCTGCACTCCCTTTCAACTGCCTAGAGCGCTAAGATTGTCCTTCCCACAACTAGTCAACTGGTTAAACCACCCATGTGGGGCTCTATCCCATCCTCCAGCATGGTTCATGGGGGATCCTTATCTTTCATTGTGGTGATCGGCATCATGCACTCTACTCCTTGCAATGCACTACCCTAGTCACTCCGTTTGGCGATATGCGGTTCCAGCCACGGCAGTAGACTAACTAGTTCACAACGATAATCCTCCAATTTGTTAGTAGGATCGTACGCACCTTGTCTCGCCATCCTTGGTTTTTCGAAGAGAAATTCTTCCTTTATTTCATGTTCAAGCTTCTTGACTTCTGCGTCCATTAAATCATTTTTCTCCCTTAGTCATACCTGGTCTTTTTCAAGTTCATGAAGTCTAATGTTTCCCTGTCAGATTTCTTCTTCAAATTCTATACGTTCTGTTTCTCGCAGCTAAGTGATTTCTTCGTTTCGGGCTTCATAGACTGTCAACTCTATGGCTGTGATTACGAGCGGACTTGGCTTTGCATGCTCCTCAGAGATTACAGCCCCTGCTTCATACCTAAGCTTCGGAACTTCTCTTACAGTCAGGGTTTTGCACATGGTCCTATAAGCCCATCAAACCGCTGGTGCGTGCAGGTCTTAGTTAGTGCGTTTCACATGGTGGACCTTGTTCAGCACTTCGCACACCTTGTCAAAGGCTTCTCCATGTATGGTTTTGAGCATGCTAGGTTGTATCATACTTCATCATTCGCACACTTGTCCTACCTGCTTCTGCGTGTTGTTCCTATTTTCAATCGTGAGAGCGGTGTGCGTTCATGCGGGCTGCGTACCATACGCCTGTATCCATCTGGAAAGGTGGGCTTGCAGGCTATTTCGCTCATCATACCTGGCTTCTATCCTCATTTGAGGCTTCCCAAATCATATGTGCATCATCTTTCTGCATTCACGCCAGTCCCTGAAACTTTGTTGGTGCTTATCCCACCACCTTGTGGGCATAGCGCGCAATACCCTTTTCAAAGCGTCAAAACATTGCTGTTCTGGAACTTCACTTTCAAATTTGTTCAGGAATTCATCCACCGATGTCAACCCATCATACATAGGTAGATCCCTTGCCTCTGTTGCTACACAGCATAGTGACTTTATCATCATGTTGCAGTTGAGCATGGTTACCTCATGTAACCGATTCTACCATCGTTCTATTTCTTCGTCTGAATCTGAGGTGCAGGAGCTCTCGTGCTCCCACGAAATTCTGCCATCTACAGTTGCATTCACCCAATCCTTCTCTTGAGCACTTATCTTGTAGATACAGTCAAGATTTTCATCACTATCATCGTCATGCACTGGTTCTGTGTAGCGCGCTCCTTCCGCAAGGTCTAAAGGTACCACTACGCGTAATGACTTTTTCTCAAAAATCATTTTCTGCTTCTTTAGATTCACTACTCCGTTCATATTAGTGGCCCAATCTATTCCCAGTAGCATAGGATAGGGATTGTTGTCATCAACAATCTTTATCGCTTCAAAATCTACAAGTGCGCTCGCAGCTTCGATGTCTACCGTTACTCCCTGCAATCTTCCCATCGGTAGGATCTTCTGCTAGTTCGACATTCACAATTAAATAGGGGACCATTGCAATGGGGGCCTGCCCATGCGTTCCCATGTCTTCTTTGGCAGTGCATTCACGTCTGATCCTAAATCTAGAATCACTTGATCCATTTCATATTGTCTAATTTGCGCAGTCAATCTCATTTCCCTTCCTGTTCGCGATGTGTGCTTTCCGAGCTTCCGGACTACGCACAGTTCTACTGACCCAGTGCACCTGGTGAGAAGTTCTTGTAGTCCTTTCACATCCTTGTTGTCACATAGCAACTTCATACAGGTCTCTAGAAAGGTAGTGAGCATTGAAGGATCCATCCTTGGTTCTAGTTAATCCTTACTACCTGAAGTGGAGGCCTCTGCGAAGCTCATCTTAACTTCCATGAATGTCTCCTTCGCGCACTCCAAATCAAATTTAGGTTCCTTTTTAGAAGTCTTGCAAACCCATGCACTTTCTTTTGGTTGCTTACCTTTGTCATCTCCTGTTGTGATACCACTTCGAAGCATGATGTTTACATTTGGGACCTCTTCGCGCGGCTCAAACCTCATCATTTGTAGCTTCTGAGTAGGGGG
The DNA here is from genome assembly GCA_031772625.1 of Pinus tabuliformis. Lineage (NCBI taxonomy): Eukaryota > Viridiplantae > Streptophyta > Pinopsida > Pinales > Pinaceae > Pinus > Pinus tabuliformis. The sequence continues at coordinate 833,265,398 of CM062815.1, forward strand.
AGGTTGGAGTACTCCTTCATTGCGCAACCTCGCTATCAGTGTCGGGAAGTCCTCCATCTCACGATCAAATTGGGTACAATATAAACATGATGTTCTCGTCAGATTTGTACAATCGCGAGTGTAATGCCTTGGCCCTCTGCAATTGTAACAAATCAATTGTTTGCGACCCCTTCCTAGTCCCATTCCACCCCGACCTCATCTGTGCCCCTAAAATCCAACGTGCACCATCCCTACATTTGGATCGAGGGCTCGTGTTTTAGTCTGTACTCTATAAGCAAGAGTTTGATCCATCATTAGCTCGTAACTTCTGCAGGTGCATTCATCATGGCCTACCGGCCTGCAGAAATTACAGAATAATTGTTGGGACGTTTGCGTATACTTTTGTAATAGGTGACAGTTATCCGTAGTGTGTTTTCCTCCTATATGACAAATCGTGCACCATAATTCAGGCACCACGCTTATTCCTACTTGTACCTTTGGTCTTAGTGGCATCCACCCTCCTCTCACCAAGTAGTTCACGAAGACTGGACAGTGGTCCTTGTCATGCCCCTGGCCTTTGCATTTTATGCACCATACCTCTTCGCGCGCCTCTAACCGAATTGTCCTGTCCTGCTTTAAACTCAGCATTTCCAAACACAAATTTTGCAGTTGCCAGTGGATTTGTTGGATTCCCATACCAGGATCCTGTATTTAGGTCTCATGCAGTCTCACTGCAATCTCCAAAGCTTCGGCCTGGGTGGATAACTTTTGTTGTGACAACATCATCCTTAAATGTGGCATTAGTGATGCTACAAACCATGTGCGGTGTTTTCCATATTTCAAGGTCATTTTATCTTCACGAATCATACTCTTCAGTCTCTGATCCACATCCCATGGGGTCTCACTTGGAAGCATCGTGATTTCCTTAAATCTGATAATCGATTGTGTCTCTGATTTTGGCCTGCTAAATTCCTTGTTCAGCGCAGCCTGGATATCTGTGATCCCCGTGGTTGGATGGTCATTAGAATTCTTAATGTACCATGTTAGTGTGTGATCCTACAATGCACTTACCAGCGTTGCCTTCTTTATATTGTCATCCACGACTCCCTGTGCTTCCCATACAACCTTTACTACGAAACAAAATTGGTTCGGATCTTCGTTCCCTATTCCTTTGAACACCGACAATTTTATTGCGCTCGCCATGTTGAACTGTGGTGGTGGTGGAGGTGGTGTGGGTGGAGATGGGGGTGATGATGGTGAAACTGGTGGCAGTGTAGGTGGGGGTGGTATGCGCAGAATTCACTGCCTTATCAGACTGATCACGCTTCTTGGAGAAACTTTCGCGAGCTCTTCTTTACTTTCCCGCCGCAGCGAAATCATGGGGCTATTTTCTATTTTTGTGCTTCCTTCGTCTCTATAGATCTTCCCACTCCACATAGCCCCAAACATCAATTTATTCGCATAACCCACTTTTCACATAATAGCATTTTAATCCAAGTGTTCAACGATTTAATGTGCTTACCTCGCGGTCCTTTGAGGAAGCATCATTCCGCCTCATTGTAGCTGATGATCGTATCTACTGCGAACTTGGTGATAAACCCTCCTATAACCTGATCGAGCCAATGGTCCACAACGCACTCGATCTTATCTTTCGATGCTTTTAGTTTGCGCACAAATTCTAGATTCCACACAATCGGTTTGTCGAACCTACACCTTCCCTGACTATCTGCTAGCTTTGCGATCCACTCGTACAGCTCAGAGGGGAAGGATGCAAATAAAATTTCATGGATTTCCATATATAATTAGCGCTCTAACCACTGTTCCTTTGATACTCACAGATTCTTATTTTCCTGCGCTGCGAACTCATGAATCTTTCTGTCCAACCACCCTTCAATTTCTTTCTTTGTTGGATTCCAGTGACACGACATCAGACATCCCTTATGCAGATCCCAGTTCTGGCAACGGAACCATTTGTTGGCTTGTTGGGGCCTGACCCAGGTTTAGAGGTGATTTAGCCAAACAAATCCCGGTACTACTGGCCCTTTCGGTAACAGTCCACGGAGCGTGGACTAAGGTCTCACCCAAAGTAGTATGGGAGGGTGCTAGAACCAGGTTTCCACACCCTGAAGATGTCTGATGGTTTCAAGTGATCCGCAATTCGACCCTATGCGCACGTTGCTACGTGCACTTACTCGTATCTCACAACCTGGGATGCTTCCTTCGCGTAGCCCTATTCGGGGTCTGAACAATGTTATAACCCAAGTCCTTACTGATATTAGTTAATTAACTTAGCTTACCCATATGATTTTAGTTATACTTAACAATATTCACAATTCATACAAGTGCGTGCAGTAAATAGACAATATAATTGCAAATGAGATCAAACAAGTAATAACTTAGGACAGATGCACAGAATTTGTAACAGAACCTTTCTTTATTAATATTTTCTCTAGTTACAGACTCAACTCTACCTTGCGCACTCAGCTACAAGGGTCTGCGCACTTAGCTGTGAACTCTACTAGGCCTCTACACACTCAGCTATAGAGCCTCTTTCTACTACTACGACCCAAGGCGCACTTAGACTCTTCTTGTATGCTTCGCTATCTTATTCTATCCATTAGATTCTATGATGATCCTCTTACAACTTAGAGCCTTGCTCTATTTATACAATCCCATGGTCCGTGGACCATGGGTAGGCTGACATTACATTCAAACTTAGGGCGGACAACCCTATGACTCTAACATACATTCCATGCCCACAAATCATGGGGCTTTGCAATAACATTACTCAAAATTTGGGCTTTGAGCCCCAAAACTTGTTGTGGGGGGATTCCATGCCCAACACCACCCAACCATAGGTTGGCTACATAGCAAGTCTTTCTTACAGCCAACAACCTCTAAGCTTGATTTAGAGCATGTGAAGGGAATTTATCAAGGAAAAAAAAACTAGTAATTTACTCATTCAAATGGGAATCTAGAGTCCACAAAGCCTCCACCTGTCTACCAGGAATCTAGAGTGTAATGTGTCTCCTCAAAAATGCAATCAATAATAGGGAATCTAGGACATCTATAGCTCCACACCACAATTATTTCAAGGAATCCAAAATTATTGCAAATCCACCTGGCAAGTAGTTTAGGTAATCTACAAATTATAAGACCCAACCCTCATGTTGTAGTGGCTACAACCACCCTCCAAAATGTTTCCTTAGCCTCGTTTTCGATCCTCCCTACCAACCTTTCACAACACCTTGTCTGGCTTCGTTAAGTTCATTAGCTCCAGTGTTTTTATTGCACAAAGGCAACCTATCGATCATAACTTGATGCATTCCACTCAGAGGCTATTCACCTGGACTTGGTCCAGCTACAGGTTGAGAAACTTCCCCAAGAAAACTACGCATTTTTGGAGGGCAACGAGCCTTCCCTCTATAAATTGCGCAATCCTATCTGGTAGCCTGCTGGGCTCCAAGATTGTGCAATTCTGCCAGTCAACACTCCTAGCAGGAATTGCGCAATTTTCCCCAGCAGGGCTACTCAGCCCAGAATTTGCACAAATCTGGGTAGTAGTCAGCTGCTCTGCCCAGAAATTACACAAATATCCTAGGCAGTCAGCCCAACTCCCAGCCAAAAATGGGAATTTTCTCTCAGCAGTCGAGTAGTCTCTTTCATGTGTAGCTGAGTTGATTGGTTCCCTCCGGGACCGAGAAAAAATGACTTGCATGCATGGGCTGCGTCTCCCAAGGTAGCATGCAAATGCATCCCTTGTTTCAAGGATATATTTTTATCAGTGGGAGTTTACATGCAAGGATTATTTTAGAAACCTCCCACCAAGTGTCGCTCTCCCTATATTTGTGGCTTGCACATCACAACCTTGATGTTATCAAAACTCATCATTCAGACATCATAGAGCTCATTATTCACATCAACCTTCCAGCTCTCACATCCCACATCACATCTAGGAGTTGTTGGCACATTCTGCTTAGCTGTTTTTGGGTAAGCCTGCTTTCCATGCCTTGCGTTGCATTTCTGTCACTTTTTGCGTTTTCTCTTGTGTCAGTACTATTTTCTTGATTTATTTAAACACTTGTTGTCGTTTACATGTGTACTAGCTTGTCCTAGCACTGTTTTTAGTTCTCATTGACATCTCACTGTTGTCACATGCATGAAACTGCTTTTCATGAACAATCATTGATTCGGCGACTCGCCTCACCCACATGCATGTTGTTCCATTTTCTTAATCTGTCATTCACCATTGGCATGCATGATAATTCACTTATGCTTACACTCAATATCACCATGCTTTCACATTCACATTCACATTCAGTCACCCGTTAGTGAGTCCACCCAACATTGGTCCAGACTCTACCTCACCAAACAACATTGTACAATCCTGAGAGGGAAGGCTCCTCCTTCCTCTCCAGAAATGCACATTTCTGCCCAACAACTATTCCCAAGGCCTGCTTTGTGCAATCGTGAGGGGTAGTGATAGCTGACCAAGAGAATTACGCAATGCAATCACTGAGCCTGCAGTGATTTCCAGCTGAGATTACGCATAGCGCAATCTCAATAGTCAACAACCATACTGGACTATTAATTGCACATTTCTAGCAGTCAGTCAATCTCCCAGCAGCCTAGACTGTGCCTTGTGAATTCTTGGAAATCAATCTCCCGACCTCCCAGCCGAAATTGTGCAACCTTCATGATCAGTCACATAGGTATGTTGCAAGTGAGTTCTCAAGTTCATTTTGGTTTTGGAATGATAAATTTCTTTTCATGAGCGTTTCCATGTCTCCATGTCTCCAGGTATTGCAGGTGTTCATCTGCCTCTCAGTAGTGTAGGTACAATGGCTCCAATAGAGAAGAGTCAAAGACACCATTTAGAGCACACCTGGAGATGCATTCAATCAAATTTTTATGATCTTTCCTACTCACGAAAATATCAAGTTCTTCGTAGATAAGAACTTCAAGATATCACAACAAGCAACATCATGAACAGTAGCTGAAGGTAGCATACTGAACACAATGAATACAATGAATGCAGGGAACGCAACGTATCCAGCGAACGCAGCGAATGCAGTGAACACAACGAATATAGTGGATGCAATGAAGGAAAGAGGAAGGTTGTTGACAAGACAGAGGCAGAACAAAGTTGTAAGATCAAGAAAATCCACTGATAATGAAAGCAAATTTTGGGAATCAGGTTATGAGGTGACGACGCAACATGAAGATAACGTGAAGACAGAGAATGGAATAGAGAAGGAGTTGCATGTGCTGAAGCAACAACTCAGGAATAACATGAAGTTGCACAGACATAAGAATGAGTTGTAGCAGGAATAGGAACAGTAGTGGGCAGAACGCGCACTCACGGATGAAACTGTGCTCGTACAAGTTAAAGATCCATCACAGAAACTAACACAAAGTAGACATGGTTATCAGTGTTGTTGATCTCATGCAATGGATTCAGCAACATGCATGTCATTGTGTGCATGCATGCAATCCAACCCATTCAACACACTCACCAAGGCGAAGACAAGAAGCAAGTCAAACTGGAGCTGAACATGTACTACGCCAAGTTGATGTGCATGACCACTAGAACACACTTGAATATTAGCACAGAAACTATGCATCAATGTGTTGCTGGTTCAGCCATGCCCAAGAATACCATGCGCATGTCAGAAGATGAGTTGGATGAAGGGGCCGAACCAATGCACCGGTTGCAATAGAGGCAAGAGTTCGCTTCAGCAAGATGTCACCATGGGGTGCATGCACACCATCACAGACGACCAAGCTTGGCATCATCTCACCACCTTCACCATCACAAGCATGCCAAAGAGTTGGTCTCATCACAAGGGATAGAGTTCCAGTGATGTCTTGCATGGCTTACTCAAGCCATGTTGTCTCACATGCGTACATGTGCATTGTAATGTTGAGTCATGTCAAGTGTAAGTCAAGTGTGAATAGTTGGATGTAACAGCCATAGAGAAGGTGAAGATTCATGAGGGTAGTTGAACTATCACAAAGTGGAATGTCAAGGGTCACCCCACCCTTTTGTATAAACAGTCCCTCATAACTCATTATAAAGGATTTTTGGTTAGCCAAGCTTCTGATACAACTCTCTTTGAAAGATCTTGGATAGTATTGTAACGTGCCTTGGCTTCTCCACTACACAGAGCTAGCTCATCTCTTTGGAGGAGTAGGTGGATGTGGTTGTAACATTCCATTGTTGGGGCTCGTAGGTTTACATGGACGTATTGTATGATTGGAACTTACACTTCTTTATATAATAAGAGCCAACACTTTTTCATGCATATGTTGTTATTGTATTTGGACTATTCTGGTTGATGTAGCAATGTATGTTGTTTCAATTACATAGTTGTGTATGAACACTTTTGTATGCAATTATATGAATCTTGTTGTAGATGTGTTGTTGGTCTAACCATAACCTTGGATTGTCAGACTAACCTACTTTCCAGCTTGTGATGCATCTTTGCTTGTGCGTTCCCTTCCCAACTGAGAACACTTACAGGTTTCCAAGGGGCACACTCATCTCAACCCACCTGTGTTAGAAACCTCTCCTGCACCATCCTTGACTCATTGTAGCGGTCACACCCTTGCTACCAATAGAGTTATCTTACTTGCCTTTGTGTGACATCACGGTCAAGGCATTGCTTTACAACCCGTTGTTGGGACTCATACACCAAATGGTCTGAGGTCTAATTGGGACTTCTTACCGGGGAGATCCCCTTACATGTTGGCATGTCCAGCACCATCAACACCTTAATAACACTATAGGAATCTAGAGTTCCAAGCTTCTCCACCCACTTTCTCATCATGAACCTAGAATCTAGTGCCTCCACCTGTCTCCTACAAGAATCTAGAGCACACTAGAAGTTCCACCTAATGGCTTCCATGGGAGTCTAGATATTTGGTATCCACCTATAAATTAAAATATCAGGAATCTAGAACCTCACAATGGATCCACTTGAAGCACATAAGAGTCTAGAGAATTTGTTCCACCTGTACTCATTAGTAGAAATTATTTTTCTCTTGCCTTCTTTCATCCTATTCTCACACTCTAGCCAATGCTCCTCTTTCTTTGGTTCTGCTTGTGTCTATGAAGCCCTTTTTCTATATTTTCATTTTTTTGTTACTGCCTCTTTGATGCCTCCCCTTGTGTTGACGGTGCTGGAACTGCCAACATGTAAGGGGATCTCCCCGGTAAGAAGTCCCAATTAGACCTTGGACCGTTTGGTGTATGAGTCCCAGAAGTGGGTCATATAGCAATACCTTGAGTGCGATTTCGCACATAGGAAAGTAGGATAACTTTGTTGGTAGCAAGGGTGTGAGAGTTGTAGTGAGTCAAGGAAGGTGCATGAGAGGTTCTAACACATGTGGGTTGAGATGAGTGCACCCCTTGGCAACCTGTAACAGTACTCAGATAGGAAGGGAACACACGAACAAATATGCATAACAAGCTAGAAAGCAAGTTAGCTAGCAATCCAAAGTGATGGTTAAACCAATCAACACATTTAAGAAAGATTCATACATGCTCATACAGAATAGTCCATACATGCGTGCGTAAGAAAAAAAATACATATGCCATTTAGAGTAAACAAGACAATTGGAATACAATACAACATATGCATGAAATGTGTTGGCTCTTATTATATAAAGAAGTGTAAGTTACAATCATACAATACATCCATGTACACCTGCTAGCTCCAATAGTGGAACACTATAGCCACATCCACCTGCTCCTCCAAAGAGATGTACTAGCTCCGCGCAGTGGAGAAGCCAAGGCATGTTACAAGAATGTCCAAGCTCTCTCCAAGATAGTCTTATCGGAAGCTTGGCTGACCAAAAGCCTATACAATGAGTTATGAGGTTCTATTTATAACAAAGGGTGGGGTGACCCTTGACATTCCCCTTTTTTATAGTTCATCTACCCTCATGACTCTTCGTCTACTCTATGACTGTTACATCCAACTATCAACTCTTGACTTACACTTGACATGACATTACATTACAATGCACATGTTCCCATGTGAGACAAAATGGCTTGATCCAGCCATGCAAGACATCACTAACATTCAGTTCATTGTGATGAGACCAAATCTTTGACATGCTTGTGATGGTGAAGGTGGTGAGTTGATGCCAAGCTTGGTCATTTATGATGGTGTGCATGCACCCCATGGTGACATCTTGCTAAAGCGAACTCTTGCCTCCATTGCAACCGGTGCATTAATTCGGATCCTTCATCTAACTCATCTTATAACATGCACATGGTCTTGTTAGACGCAGTAGAACCGAAAACACATCGATGCATAGTGTCTGTGCTGATTTTCAAGTGTGTGCTGGTGGTCATGTGCATCAACTTGCCAAAGTGCATGTTCAACTCCATTTGGACTTGCTTCTTCTCTTCGCCTTGGTGAGTGTGCTAAATGGGTTGGATCACATGTGTGCGCACAATGACATGCATGCTTCTGAATCCATTGCATGCAATCAACAACACTTCTCACCATGCCTGCTCCATGCTAGCTGCAGGGATAGATATAAAACTTATACGGGCACAGTTTCATCCATGAGTGCATGTTGCGCCCACTGTTGTTCCTATTCTTGCTGCAACTCATTCATCTGTCTGTGCAACTTCGTGTTCTTCCTTTAATTGTTGCTTCAACACATGCAACTCCTTCTTTATTTCATTCTCTATCTTTGAGCGATCTTTATGTCATGCCATCACCTCATAGCCTGAGTCTCCATAGTTGCTTTTATCATCAGTGGATTTGCTTGAGCTTGCAACTTTGTTCTGCCTCTATGTTTTCAACAACCTTCCTCTTGCATTTGTTGCATTCGTCGCATTTGCTGCATTCACTACATTCCTTGCATTCGGTATGCTGCCTTCATTTTTCGTTCATGATGATTCTTGTTGTGATGCTAATGTTGTCATATCTTGATGTCCTTGTCTACGAACAACTTGATATCTTCATGAGTAGGAAAGCTCATAGACATTTGATCGAATACATCTCCAGGTGTGCTCTGAATGTTGTCTTTGACTCTGCTCTCCTGGAAACCATTGTACCTGCACCGCTGAGAGGCATATGAAAACCTATGATACCTAGAGACATGGCAACACTCATGGTAAGAAATCTATCAGTCAAAAACCAAAATGAACTTGATAATTGACTTGCAACATACCTATGTAACTGATCATGAAGGTTGTGCAATTTCCACCCAAAGGTCCAGAGATTGACTTCCAAGACTATGCAAGGCATAGTTTGGGCTACTGAGAGATTGACTGACTACTGGAATTGCGCAATGCAAAGTCCATTCTAGCTATTTACTACTAAGATTACGCAATGGGCAATCTCAGTTGGCAATGGCTGCAGGCTTAGTGACTACATTGTGTAATTTTCTGGGTCAGCAGTCACTGTCCCTAAAAAATGCACAAAATAGTCCTCGAGGATAGTCACTGGGAAGAAATATGCATTTCCTGAGAGGAGGACATAGCCTTCCCTCTCAGGATTAAACAATGTTGTCTTGGTGAAGGCGGAGTCCGAGCCAAGGTTGGCCAAACTTGTCAACGGGAAACTGAAAGCAAATATGACAATGAATGCATGGCAACACTAAGTGATAGCATAAGTGAGTGAGAGTGCATGAAAAAATGAATGGAAGATTCAGAAAATGGAACATCATCCATGTGGGTGAGGTGAGTCACTGAATCAACAATCGTTCGTGAAAAACAGTTTCATGCATGCGATAGAAGTGAGATAGCAACAAAAACTGAAACAATGATAGGAAAATTTAGTATACATGTAAACAAAAGAAAGCATTGAAATAAATCAAGAAAATGGTACTCAGACAAGTGAAAACACAAAAAGCGATAAAAATGCAACACAAGGCATGGAAGGCAAGCTAACCCCAAAACAGCTGAGCTGAATGTGCCGACAACTCCTAGATCTGATGTGGGATGCCAGATATGCAAGGTTGATGTGAGGGATGAGCTTTACAGCATCGGGTTGATGAGTTTTGATAAAATTGAGGTTGTGACACACATTACACAAATCCAGGGAAAGTGACACTTGGTGGGAGGTTTCTGAAATGATCCTTGCATGTAACCTCCAACTGCTAAAAATAGATCCTTGAAACAAGGGATGCCTTTGAATGCTTCCTTGGGAGAAGCAACCCATGCATGCAAGTCATTTTTTCTTGGTCCTGGAGGGAACCGTCAACTCAGCTGCACATGCAAGACACTACTCGACTACTAGGCGAAAATACGCATTTCTAGCTGGGAGTTAGGCTAGCTTCCTAGGATATTTGTGAAATTTCTGGGTAGAGTAGCTAACTGTTGCCTAGATTTGCACAAATTCTAGGATGAGCAGCCCTATTAGGGAAAATTGCGCAATTTTCATTGTGAGTGTTGACTTCTAGAATTGTGAAATTATGGAGCCCAGCATGCTGCCAGTTAGGATTGTGCAATTTCTGGAGGGAAGGCTAGTTGCCTTCCAGAATTGCGCAGTTTCTTGGGGGAGATGCTTCTAGGAATTTACAGGGTAAGTTCCTCAGACAGAACACCAAAGGGCATCGCTCACAAATAGATCACAGATCAATACACCAGTATTGTTGACGTGGTTAAAACCCTCAAAGAGGGAAACAGTCCACGGCCAGAGCCAACGCAGCCACTTCAGGCAATTTATTAATAAAAGAATGAAAATTTACATAAGCTTCTCTCATGAATGGTTACCCTAAAAATGACCCTCCATGCTCTTTAAATATAGATCATGGACCAATCAGGTGTTAAGCCATGGATCAAGTGTCGGTAATACCGAGGAGAGAATGAACCATCGGATCACTACATATCGTGACCATCAGATTGTAAGTTACAAAAGTACATAGTAAAGAAACACACTTTACCTAAATCTACACTAGACCAAGTTATACTTAACTATTTCCTATGTGTCGAAATATCCTAACATCCCCCCTTAAGAACAACTTGGGATAGGATTGAAGGATGTACAAATATGACACAATACAAGAAGGAAGGAGGCATTAGAGCCTATCCCCCCTTAGTGACAACTTCCTGAACTCCAACCATAAATCGAAGTTTAGTAAACTTCACCTTTGTGAGAGCCTTTGTAAAGATGTTTGCAACTTGATCATCTGTTGAACAATATTTCACTTCAAGAACATGGTCATGAATGAGCTTTCTGATGAAGTGCATGTGCAGTTCAATGTGTTTGTTGCGCTGATGTTGGACTGGATCTTTGCATATTTCAATGGTACTTTGATTATCACACCAAAGCGTAGTTGGATGCTGCTGTTGAAAGCAAAACTTTGATAGGATATGACGAAGCCACATGGCTTCCTTACTAACTTCTACGGCACCACGATACTCTGCTTCTGCTGAAGAAAGAGAAATGGAACTTTGTTTCTTTCAAGCCCATGTAATAGGTCCTGAACCAAGAGTGAACACATAACTAGCACCATACACCACCATATTTTTTAGTGTGGCCTTGCTTATTTTTCATAGTGGAAGCATTTTTTCTTCACTATATTATTTCACCTCCCTATGTTGGGTGTGGATCCTGATTATCTTCCTGACTCAGAGGTTGAAACCAAAAATAGATGAAAATTTGATTATGTCCCTCTAAGCTAAAATTAGATGAAAAATTACCTTGTAAAATATTGTAATTTCATAGTCAATATGGGTCATTCATTAGGCGGATGATCTGGTAGTATAATTTGTGTTACTTTAGGGTTTTTTTCCCTAGAAGGAAATCCTTAGTTTATGTGATGGAATTGTATTACAACTGTGTATGTATATTGTGAGTGAGGAAGAGAGAGAAGATTGTGTGAGAGCAAAGAGGAAATTAGAGTTGATTTGTTGTAGGTTGTATCTCTCTATTTTTCCAGATAATATAAAAGGAAGGACTGGTTGTTTCTCCATGGATGTAGCCCAAATTGGGTGAACCACATATATCTATGTCTTTATTGTTTTATTCATTTTCTGTGTTTATGTTTCCACAATATTTTATGTGTTCAATTTCTTTGTAATATATAATTTTCTAACAACTAGTATCAAAGTTGACAGTCTATTTGGATGATAAACACATAGGAAAGAAGGGTTCCTGGTTTAAGTGGAAGAAATGGCAGAAGATGGTAGGTTTAGGGTCGGGAAATTTAATGGCCAAAACTACCAGCTTTAGAATATTCAAATGGAACATTATCCGTATCAGAAAGATCTGTACCGACCCTTGAGAAGAAATAAAAAGAAGCCAACGAATTTGTTAGATGAGGAATGGAGATTATTGACAAAAAAGCACTAGGAACAATATGGTTGTGCCTGACAGAATTGGTAGCCTTCAATACTTCAAAGGAAATGACAAAAAAGGGTTTAATGACAGAATTCCCCAAACTATATGAAAAACCCTTGGCCTCAAATAAGGTATTTCTTATGAAGCATTTATTTAATATGAAGATATCAGAAGGTGGACCTATTGTTGATCATTTAAATGAATTTAACATGGTTACTAGTCAATTACGTTTTGTAGGGGTAAACATTGATCATGAAATGAGAGATCTATTATTTTTGTGTTTATTGTTAGAACGTTGGAATTGTTTAGTTATGATCATTAGTAACTATTTCTCTAGATCTAGTACTTTAAATTTTGATGATGTCGTTGGTGTTATCCTTAGCAATGAAATGTGACAGAAAAGCTCCGATGAGACATCAGGTAATCCTTTTACTGTAAAGACTTGGGGAAGAAAAATGGAAAGAAGAAAGAGCCCAAGACATCACAGTAAGTCAAGGAAAGGCAGATCCAAGCCTAGATCGAGGATAGTGTGCTGGAAATGCAGGAAGAAAGGAAACTTGAAGAAATATTGTAAGTCTCTCCAAGGGAAAATAAGGATATGCACAACAAGAGAACAATCATGAAGTGAATGCGACAGGTGATGTGTTGCAATATTATTTGATTCTTTGATTAGAAAATATTATTGATGCATGGGTGGTAGATTCATGGCCTTAATAGATATGGCCTAAAAATCTATATTAAAATTACAAATATGCCCAATAGCTACAAATAATCCCAAGAGAAATAAAAGTAGAAAACATAGAAGCTTCAGATATTTATTAATCAAAACCCTTGAGTTAGGTTAACACCATAAAACTAGTCCTTAAGGAAGGAGATCACTCGACAAGCCATAGCTTGTCAATACAAAACCAATACTTGACATGTATCAATGGAGATTCTCTAGCCTCTATACAGGCTTCATACATACAATACCATGGGTAATAGCCGTGGGTCTCTCAATACCATATATCCAATACTATGGACATATCACATTATTTCCCAACTACTTGTGGTCCCTTTCATTTGTTGGCATTATGTTATAGGTCTTGTCCTTGATGGCAACTCACTCAGATGATAGTTGATAGTACAACAGGTTAAGGATTACAGATCAGACTCCAAATATTGAAGAAAGAAAGGTATACGTTGGTTCACTTTGTCCAAGCGGCATATACATGTGGGTTAACAGAAAAAAGGAGCGTATAACGTATACACGCACTTTCACAAGAGGAAAAGCGCGTACATGTTGGAAAACTAAGTTATTGGTCCAAGGTATTTGGTCCAAGGTATTAGTCCTAAGTTGTTTTGGTCCATGGTATTGAGAAAGGACTAAAACTATATAAGGAGGAGAAGATCATTAGGCCAGGGTATGCAAGTATTGAATATCTGATGAAGTGTGAGATCAAGTATGCAGGTTATGGGTTTCTGATCTGAACTAAGGATGCACCTATGTGATTGATGATGGATGATGGATCAGGATCATAAGACCTGAAATGTATTATCATTATGTGGTTTGATCATGGATAGTATAGATCTAAAAACTAACGCATGTTTGATTCTGCAAATGTTGTGATCTGGGTATAACTGAATTCTGAAATAATTGTGAAGTTTTTAAGTTAGTATTTGCAGATATATACACTGGTTCGATTTGGTAAAATCGCGTATACATGTTGGTTCAGCTCATCAGAGTAGCGTATATATTATGAAATATGATATTTGAATTTGCAGTTGGTTCTGGTGGTAGTTGCAGAGTTCTGGGTTCTGCTCACTATTTTGGTGACTGTGTTTTGATGACAGTATTCTAAATGTTCAGATTGGTTGATTGAGATTTGCTTCAGTGATTATGGGACTTCAGTGATTCAGTTGTGGGTGATTCAGAGATTGATGATTGAGTTTCAATGATTGGTTTATGCAGATGTATTTGATGGTTGTATTGCAGTGGTGACTGATTTTGAGCTTTAATGTTGTTGATGGGTCTAGTATGAAAATTGGATGAAACGTGGCCTTCAGATTATGGTGTTGTGTTCCAGGAGTATCCAATCTGAAAATTTATGAAACGTGGTCCTTGGAGGAAGAGAGAAGGTCGTAGCCTTCTATAGGTCGGTGCCTACGTATTGGTAAACATATTGGCCAGTACAAGAGCCAGGGGGTTGGAGCTCCCTTCCAGTAACAGCTGGAAAATGAGTGAAGGTTGGAGCCTTCAGTAGGCTGGCGCCTACGTACTAGTAAACGGATTGGCTAGTACAAGAGCTAGGGGGTTGTAGCTCCCTTCCAATAGAAGCTGGAGAACGAGAGAAGGTTGTAGCCTTCTGCAGATGGGTGCCTGCGTACTGGTATGAGTCTGCACCAGTACAAGATTGTAAACAAGTTTTTCTTATATTAAAAGAATACAACAGCAAATGGTTTTTGTCTCGCATTGGGTTTCCACCTTAAATCTTGTTGTTCATGTGTGTTTCTTATGTGTGACGGTTTGTTCTGATATTATTGCACATGGTTACTATTTATATGGTTAATGTAGTACTGATTAAAGATCAACATATGATGAATTAACCGAATCATAAGTTTGTTGGATATACGCTAGTTGCCTTAAACACAATTTTGTGTACACACGGGTTACCTTCGTTGAAGTAGCATATATAAATTTGAGTATGAAAAGAGAAAGATTATTGACTTGACTAATACTAATTCACCCCCCCTAGTATTATTTCCAACAACATTATGTGGCTTAACCAATTTAATTATTAACTGTGGCCCATTTATTTATTATCCTTACATCACATTATTACCTTGGGTACCTCCCTCAATATTATACCCCTAGGTATACTACAGATCTTACTGCAACTTTTGAATGAGTGTCCACACCTCTTCTTCATTATTACATTCATCCCTTGCTTCGGTTATCCAATCAAGTTGGATAATATAAATGGCACAAAGAAATGCTTCCACATCCTCATCCTTTCTTGAGAGTGCATCTGCAACAACATTTTGCTTCCCTTTTTTTTAGACGATTTCAAAGTCATAACCCAACATCTTTGTGACCCATTTTTTCTGTTCTTTCGAAGATAATATTTGTTCCAAAAAGTATTTAAGACTATCATGATATTTTTTTATCTTGAAGTTTCTTCCCATTAGGTAAGGTCCTCATTTCTTTAGTGCATGTAGTATTTCCAACATTTCCTTCTCATAAATAGGTTTTTGTAAATACTTTCACTGGATTGGATGACTTTCAAAATCAATGGGTCTTCCTTCTTGCATTAAAACAACGCCAATTCCATTTCCTGAGGCATCACATACCAAAATAAATATTTTTGTCAAGTTTGGCATAGCTAAGACTGGGTCTTGGTACATTGCCTCTTTATGATGTTCAAAGGCCTTAGTTGCTTCTGAATTATAATAAAATGCATCTTTCTTTAGTAATGTTGTTAGAGGTGCTGCTATTCTCCCATAATTATTAACAAACTTGTGATAATACCTTGTCAACCTAAGAAATCCTCGAATATTATTTATGGTTGTGTGGATTTTCAATTCCTTAATGGATTTAATTTTGTTATGGTTTACCTTAACACCCTCATGAGATACAATATGACCCAAATATTCCACCTCGTGTACTACAACTAAACATCTGGAGGCTCTTGCATATAATTGGTTTTCCTCTAATAGTTTGAGAACCCTATCAACATGTTGAACATGATCCTTCCATGACTTACTATAGATTAGTATATCATCAATAAATACTAACGCAAATTTTGTAAGGAAGGGTTTGAATATGGAATTCATCAAACCTTGAAATGTGGAAGGTGCATTAGTAAGGCCAAAAGGTATGACCAAAAATTCATAATGACCCTCATGATTTCTGAATGTTATTTTGGGAATGTATTTAGTCTTCATACTAATTTGATGATATCATGAATGAAGGTCTAGCTTGGTGAAGTAAATTTCTCCATGTAATTCATTCAAAAATTCATCAATGACAGGAATGGGAAATTTATCTATAATGGTGAGCTTGTTGAGCTCCCTATAACCTGGACACATACACCATGATCCATTCTTCTTGTGCACCAATACAATTGGAGCAAAGAAATAATTTTGACTAGGTTGAATTATACCAACCTCTAGCATTTCTGCAACCATACGTTCAATTTCACTCTTTTGGGCATAGGGGTATCTATAAGGTCTAAAGTTTTGAGGAACAATTCCTAGAATAAAATGAATATCATGATCATGATCATAAATCGGTGGGAGGTATTTGGGATTCTGAGATACCTTAAAATGATTTTCCATGACTTTTTGGAGATCTGGAGAAATAGATGATTTTGATGTTTGAACCTCTAGTGAGCATAATTGTGCAATTACACCCCATTGTTTTTTCTTCAGAAGCTTTTTCATGCCATTAGATTTTATTATTTTTCTTTATTTCCATGTGATACCTCTTAATTCAACTTCCTTTCCTTCCCAAAAAAATTCAAGAAAAGGTCTTGAAAATTAAAATATATCATCCCTAAAGATTGTAACCATTGGACTCCTAGTAAAACATCACCACCTCCAATTTGAATGGAAAGCATTGGAATATTCAACACATACTCCCCCATGGTTATCTTGATATTATGGCACTTTCCAGATCAGTTTATAGTTCCTCCATTTGCAACCATCACTTGACACTTTAGTGTTGGATATAGGAAGCGTTAATTTATGCAACTAGGGTAAAATTCCACCGTAGATATCTTAGATGATATAAATGATTATTGCATTGAATTCATATTTTCAAGATGACCAAAATTGAGCTAAATGTCACCTCATTTGAACAAGCAGAGGTTGGTTTTTGAATTTATGAACCCACTCATGTACATTGGATTAGGTTTATACACATGTATAATTGGATAGGTCAGCCTCAACATCAAATGGACCCTCATGGAAGCCTGTAAATAGAAGATACCTCAAGATCATGTGAAAATAATCATTAAGCGCCTTCTTCTCTTCTTATCTGTTGTTTGGCTCACATAAGTTCGTCGAAAGAAGTCTA
The DNA here is from genome assembly GCA_031772625.1 of Pinus tabuliformis. Taxonomy (NCBI): domain Eukaryota; kingdom Viridiplantae; phylum Streptophyta; class Pinopsida; order Pinales; family Pinaceae; genus Pinus; species Pinus tabuliformis. Next base: position 833,282,741 of record CM062815.1, read on the forward strand.
CTGAGGGTCCAAAGTTTCTGTCTGAAGCTCACATGTGTCTAGGGTTTCCATTTTCTAGTCACACACACATCTCTAGACAAATTTGACTGCATTTGCTCACTCGCCATGTTTCTCAGTGTTACTTGGAAGGCATAGTCACTCATATGTCTGCCTGAAGGGTGTGACTGGGGTCTGAAATCATATCTAGGCAGGTCTGAGTTTCACACACACAATGGCTAAGTGAGTGACTATGGAATCATAGTCACCCACATGACAACTTGAAGGGAGTGACCGAGGCTCTGAGGAAAATCTGGGCTGATATGTCCACAACCGCACACATGTAGTGGCTCAGGGAGAATCTAGGGCATCATAGTCACTCACATATCATCTTGCAGGGAGTGACCGAGGGTTTGAAGCTATTCTACTCCACATTTTTATGATCAAAGTCAAAGTCGCTCACTCACATTGCCTTAGAGAGTGACCAAGAGGTCATATCCACTCATAAAATTTCTTGATGAGCGCGGCCAGGGTTATGAGCTAGGGTTTGACAATCGTGTGCAGTTAACCATAATTTTCTGAAGGCTGAATGGTTTTTCTCTGTTGTACAGTGATTCTAGAAGTTTGTCTCTGATTTGCATTGGGTAAATCTTTGTTGACAGATTATGTATTGGGCTCATTGTACTCTCTGCTGAAACATATTATGAAAATTTAATAAGAAGAATATTTGAAAGGGTTTTTCCCCTAGTGGGGTTTTTCCTTGGTCTTTGACCAATCTAGTGTCTCTTATGGTTGTGATATTGTCCCCTTTTATATGGAAGTAATTGAAACAACATAGAACAATCTGAAAAATTAACATCATATCAGAGGTAAGGTGAAGGACAATCCCAAAAGGGTACAAGCATTGAAGCCATCTTCCATGGAAAGTTGAAGTAGCTTATCTATTCAAAGTCAAGATGTATTCCTCTACCTTGAAGGAGCATGAAATTTTGGGTGATGGGATGAGCCCCAGTATTTTCGCAAGGGTGCTACAACTCCTAGGGTGACCAAATTTACTTTATCAAGCCAAGGTTCGAACAAAATTGGAGGTGACAATACTATATGCACAGTAGATGCAATAGTCTACTCTTGTCACTTCTCAACTAGGGCGATAGACCACTAGGGTTTTTCAAACCAGTCTTCTATTGACTAGAAGGCGACTGACTACTAATAGTGAATGTAAATCTATATTTAATGCAAGAAGTAAATGCTTACCTATGTTAAGGAAATAAAAGTGCTTATAGAAAGTTCTATGACATGACATGAAATCACCTACCCAGTAATTAACACACATGACTTGCAGAAGAGACCTAATTTAACCTTGCATTCTATCATCTAGTTGTCTGGACTAAGTAAGCATAGAAATGATCCTAACATTTCTAAGACTGATGTATGTGTTGGGTTGTGTTATATTCTTTCCACGACTAACCCACGTAGTGAACCGGGGGGTTAGAGGGGGGGTGGAGCCCCCCCTTTGTTGCGTCGATTGCGCAGCGAGGGGGTCACAGGGGGGGCGGCAGCCCCCCCTGTCTGGGGGGTTTGAGGGGGGCAGGTAGCCCCCCTCTACGGGGTCTGGGGCAGTGCCCCAGGAAAAAAAAATTTGGACCCTATATTAGGTTGGGCAAACCTAGCTATGGTTTTCAGTCCATGGTTTTGGACGCAATGGTTTTCGGTCCATGGTATTGGACGCTTGGGCATGTATAAATATGTATTGTAACATTGAAAGGAATAATAATGAAAAATCAAGCTGGTAGTCCCGGTTTTGGGATCCAGGGGAAAAGCTCTGTGTATATGTGTTTTATGTGTTATGCTCTCGCATTGTTTATTTTTCTATGATTTAGAATTCATATGCAGGTAATTTCTATACGGGGTTTAAACCTACATTTGGTATCAGAGTTGTTTTGGCTTCATGGGGACGCCTTTGTTGCTGAGGGGTTTCGCTCGAGCCTGTGATAGACCCTGTTCAGTGGGAGATCTGCGAGATCGATTCTGGTGGTGAAAGAAGATGGCGAGCAACGGAAAGGTAGAGATCGAGAAGTTCAATGATTAGAGTTTTGAGTTGTGGAAACTCAAGATGGAGGATCTGTTGGTGGATAAAGATCAGTGGATCGTGGTAGATCCAGGTACTAAACCAACAGGAGTGACCGATGAAGAATGGAAGAAGTTGGATCGGAAGGCAAAGAGCACAATACAATTGTGTGTCTCAGTTCAGTATTATTGAATGTATTGGGGGAAGCAACGACGAAGGCTTTGTGGGACAAGTTAGGGACTTTGTACCAATCTAAGTCTCTGGTGAATAAACTATTCCTGCGGAAAAAGCTGTATAACCTGAGGATGAAAGATGGAGACTCGGTGACAGAGCATCTGAACGCATTTAATACTGTGGTAAGTCAGTTAACGTATGTTGATATTAAGATTTCAGATGAATATAAGTGCATCAGTTTGTTGTGTTCTCTACCAGATTCGTGGGATAGTCTGGTTATTGCAATAGGTAGCAATGCAACTGCTTTGTAGTTTGATGAAATAGTCTCAGCCTTGCTGACGGAGGAGATGAGACAGAAAAATATGGAGAGCCAGAATGGTGATGCCTTTTCTGTACGAGGACGGTCCCATAATAGAAACAAAAATAAGTCATCGAGTGGAAGATCTAAATCTAGAGGGAGATCTAAATCTCCAGGAAAACTTGTAAAGGTGGTGTGCTAGAAATGCGGAAAGGAAGGGCACTTCAAAAGGGACTGTAAATTTAAAGCTCCTGATAAAGGAAAGGGATCAGATGATGCTCCTTCTGCAGAGGTGAAAACCACCTCAGATGAAGGTGGGGATGTGTATTTGGCTTCTTCAAGTACACATGTACATCATGAGGCATGGTTGATTGACTCAGGTGCATCCTTTCACTTCACTCCCCATAGAGAGTGGTTCTGTCAGTATGAGAAATACGATGGTGGTGATGTCTTCTTAGGAGATGATAGGAAGGCTAGAATCATTGGTCGCAAAAAAGTAAAGTTGAAGCTGCAAGGTGGACGGGTTAGAACACTTCCGGGTGTTCTGCATATTCCTGCATTGGCCAGAAATCTGATTTCTGTAAGCAAGTTGGATGATGCAGGTGTAAAAACAGTGTTCGGGAAGGATACCTGCAAGATGGTTCAGGGAGCACTAGTATTGATTCGGGGAGTTCTGACTGGAACTCTGTACAAGCTGCAAGGTAGCACTGTTGTTGATGGGTGCAACAGTTCTGTAGTTCCTAAAAGTGGAGCTGAAAATCTAGTGGTCTCTGGAGAGAAGACCATGCTGTGGCATCAAAGGCTTGGACATATTGGAGAGAAGGGCCTTTGAATACTTCATGGTAAAGGTATGGTAGAAGGTATGAGTAATAGCTCTCTGGATTTTGATTTCTATGAAAATTGTGTATATGGGAAGCAGAATCAGGTGAGTTTCCCCTCTGGTGCTAAGAGGGCGAAAAAGATATTAGAGCTTGTGCACAGTGATGTGTTTGGACCTGTGAAGGTTCCATCACTGGGTAAGTCTATGTACTATGTATCATTTATAGATGACTTCTCAAGGAATACATGGATATATTTCCTTAAGAAGAAATCTGAAGTCTTTGACAGGTTTAAAGAATTTAAGGCTCTGGTGGAAAATCAGACAGAGAAGAAGATAAAGGTGCTGAGGACAGATAATGGTGGAGAGTTTTGCAGCAAGGAATTTGAAGAATTCTGTAAGAAGTGTGGTATAGCACGGCAGAAGACTACTCCATATACACCTCAGCAAAATGGAGTCGCAGAAAGAATGAACAAGACATTGATGGAAAGGGCAAGAAGCATGCTCAGTGGTGCCAGGTTAGGACAGGAATTCTGGGCAGAGGCGGTGGATACTGCATGTTACTTGGTCAATAGGTCACCTTCATCAGCGTTGGAGGATGTTATAGACATTTTTGTGCCTTACAGCATGAAGCATGAAATGTCAATAATCTAAGGGATCCAAAGTCCCTAAACATGTTGTTCCTACCCCTAGAGGAACAAGGTCAGCAAACCACAGCACTGAAAATCAGTTCTCCACCTGAAAACACTCAAAAACAAGCTATTTCTGGATCATGTCAGCTGCTCCACTGAGCATCTGCGCTGAATGTCAACTGCTCCACTCTGTACCTGCGCTGAATGTCAAAAGCAATGAAGGCTACCTGCGCTGGGCGAGATTGGCCAAGTGGCACAGTCATTCTGCAAGGTGTCAAATGCCCAGGAAGCTTCCAAAATGACACTTGGATCAAGGAATTCGCCTTGTGATGAGTAAGAGGATCTAGATCTCCAAGTGGAAGCAAGAAACTCCAAGTGGACTCAAGAACTGAAGTATAACTGAAGTGGGAGAGGACACTAGTCAGCTTCATGCCAGCCTCAAGCTGACTCATCCTTTCTCCAAATCTCCTATATATAGAGCTCTCTCATGAGGTCTAGGAGGGCGGGAATTTTGTGAATGTAAGGAAGTGCTGTTGGTTTGTGCATAGAACTATTGGGTGATTGCTTTGAAGGAGGTGAAGAGGAGATTTCTTTCTGCTGGGAGGTGTTGCTGGATTGGGCCTCTTATGGTTGTAACACTCTCAGAACTTTACTTCTTCTATTAATAAAGCATTTGAGGTTCTTCTATATGCATGTATCTTAATGGTGTATTGATGCTTGTATATTTGATTTATTCTAATCCTTGAATCAATTATGGATGTATGCTTCTTGTAGTTTCCCTTTCTTGTGCTTTCGCAGGATCTTTGTGTAGCTGGGTCAGTGAAAGAGCAAGGAGCTGGGAGAAAGCAGCAAAGAGGGAAGATTGGATCAACCATTAGCGGAAGACAATGGTTAGTGGATCCCTTTCTCCTCTCTCTTACATCTCATAAAGAAGTAATCTTGAATAGCTTTGTATTCAGTTGTTGCTGAGGTACTATCACCCTTAGAGTGGGATAGGGTCATTCCGTATTGGATACTTTTCCCAACAACAAATTGGCGACTCCGCTGGGGATCGTATCTTGTTGGTTGTTTGTGTTTTTGCTATTCATTTCATAAACAAAGGGAGTACCGAATCGAACTGTGTTTGAATCTTTCAAATACAAAGTAGAGGGCAGCTACTCTAGCTCAGTTTCTGGGCAAGTTTATGATTTGAAGAGCTGATCCACAAGGACTCTAATAAGCTCTTAGTGATAGCTTTTCATCCTCCTTGTCATCCCTTAGTGTGTCCTTGACTGATAGCTTCTGATTTGAGCAAAAACTATGAATTTTTGAGCAATTTGTTACCCGGAAACCACCAGAAACGAAAGTTTCGTTCTTCAGTGCAGGCTATACAAAGGCTGTTTGCATTTCAGCGCAGTTCCCGAAGGGGCTACCTGCACTGAAGTTCAAACAGGCAGTGTTCCACCTACGCTGGACCAGTCCTGCCTTGTGCTACTGGGGTTTCCTGTTGTTTCTTGCCCTGTTTTCACTCTTGTTTTTGCTGTTTGTTACCAGTCAGTGGGCCTATCTGAAACCAACTTTCCTTGTCACTATTCCGCCTCGGTTGTATAAAGAAACTGTGTTTGTTCTTTGTGTATTTCTTGTGCATTTACAGTTTCCCATAACGAAAGTGAACCAGTCTTGCTGTGGCCTCTTAGATCTAGACCTGTGATAAAGTGTCGTATTGATCTTAAGAGTTAGTTTGTTTGCTGTTCATAGCTGATTGAGCTTTTGCTTTCGTCATATGGTTTGAGTTTGTATATTTCTAGTGTCGAAACAAGTAAATCTTAAGGTGTCTTTTGATTTTGGACAATCTTGTTTGCTTTCACTTGAAATTGAATTCAAAATTATACAACAGCTTTCTTTTTGCATTTCACCAACATTAAGAAAGAGAAAAGAAATACTTGCATTGTGCATGTGCATTATGACAGTTTGCATGCTGATTTAGGAAAAAGTGCATTAGTGTGTGCTCTATGATCTGTGTGAAAAGATGTTGTCTTTCTTTTCCCTCAGTAGTTAAGATTTTCAAAGTTGAAAGATTGAAAAGCTTGCTTATCATCTTAGACTGCATTTAGGAGTGTTACTATACATCTCGTGGTGATCCATAAAGGCAAACTGCTAAACAAGATCAACCTTAAAATAAATTGAATTTACATAACAACGCATTGAAACATAACGCAAACATCTAGAGGTCTAAGCTAGAGACGTGTTCCGGCGTCGTTAAACGTGATATCTTAGCGTTGAGTGGTTGGGTGATTCTTCCACGGTGAAGCGATAAGTATCAATACGGACTTGTGCTCCCACATACCGTCGCGTATATATTGGGAGACCCCTATAGGATCAAAGCCTTTATCCAATAGGAAACCGTGTCGGCCGCCCTACTGATCGCAATGCAGTGAACACAGCATTCACGAAGATTGACCACCCGTACCGTAAAACGTATTCTGTGGTTTTGCGAAAAGTTTGGCACACCCTCTGCCTAGAACTCCAGAGCAGTTTCTTTTGGCCTTTTTCAAACTCTATAACTGAAAAAGTCCATCCAAGCATTTGTCACTTCGGGCTCGTTAAAACATCGAAGGAGACTAGAGTCACCTTTAGCTTTTTCTCGACTCTTAAAAAGTGAAAAAGCAAGTTGTGTCTAAGCGTCGTTATAAAATTTATTTTAAACGGAACATAATCACCTCCTATTCCCGCATTGATCTTAAGTTGGGAACATGGAACGCCCCAACCAAGGAACTCCACATGATGGAAATCCTAGTCCATTCTCCTCTTGGGGAGAAGTTGGTGCGCCCCACATGGCCACATTGTCGCTTCCAGGACTGACAATTGGCCTACCTATTTGGCTATTCTCAACTAATGTAGTTCAGACCACCATGGTTCCTGAGCAGTCGAGTCAACAGTTAGATCAGTCTAGAGCTGCCCACCAGCCTTCTACTTCTTATAACTCTTCCTCTAATCCTTCATCTTCACAAGGTAGGGCTGGCAAAAGCCAAGCTCCCATGGAGAAGAAGGAGAAGAAGAAGAAGGAGCCTAAGGCGACTGGGGGCAAGCAAAAGACATCTGACAAAAATCCACACACAGCACAGACCGGGCCTAAATCGCCATGTGTCATATGTAAAGGAGACCACTTCCATAGAGATTGTCCCTGTATTCCCCGGATACTAAGGGACTGGTCCCCTCGGTTGCACAATTCGGGAGCGTCAACCTCTGATAGTCAGGTTGAATGCTTACCGTCAACCAGCGAAAGTGAAGGTTCAAGACGAAGAGGGGGAGTAAGATCCCCCTACAGACTGTGTGAAGGCGGTCACGCCATCCATCATTGTCCCTTCTTAGACGAAGCGAAGAGAGTTTTGGAAGATCGTCCGGTTACACCGATAATGCTTCCTCCTGGATACAAAAAACTCGTGCCGAGTCCTTCGTTGGTTGAAAATACAGCTGGCCTGCTCAAGTGGTCAGCTGAAGCGTCAGTCATTGAAAATGAACCTACTGAATCCAGACCAGATGAAAGTCTAAAGGTCGATACGGCAGTTGACCCGGTTCTTCCTTCAGAGGTTTCATCCTCAAATGACACCGTCACTGAAGATTCATCTTCAAATGACACCCTCACTGAAGAGAATAAGGATGACACCATCCAAATTCTTTTCATCAACACAGATTCTGATGAGCATCAGGGCAATGCGCCCATTCCTTTATCGCAGGAAGGAACATCGTCAGGATCGTATCCGGCCGTGTATTCGGTCCCACCACCAAGCAACCTGGTTGTGTCCTTTGATTGGAACCAACTAGGCAGACCCCGGTTACCAGCCAGTATACCATTCAGAGTCATAGTCCAAATTTACAGAATGGTAATGGCTGGAACTATCATTGATGAAGGGGCATCTGTGAGTATCCTTTCCTCTATTGCTTGGAAAGCACTGGGTTCCCCGGAGCTTTTACCTGAGATAAGAAATCTCTCGGGTTTTGATAAAGGAACCAGTCGACCATTAGGGATCCTCCCCAATGTACCTGTTACATTGAAAGGGAAGACCGTTCAAATGAACGTGATGGTCGTTCAAGGACCCTTGGATTATAACCTACTCCTTGGATGAGACTATATATATTGCATGGGAGCTATAGTCTCCTCACTCTTTAGAGTAATGTGTTTTCCACACGAAGGAAGAATGGTCAAGCTCGTAGACCAACTTTCATTTCCGGGATCACGCATCGCAAATAGTAAAATACCAACCCTCAATGGTCTATTTACCCAAGAAATGTCTCCACCCCCAGTCCTCCTTCCCGATGAATGCGAGTAATTCGGAAAGATGGGACTGGAACCCAGGGGGCATGCATCCTGGTCTGCTTCGGGCAGAGGAAACCTTGGGTATAAAGTAGAATTTCCGCGAAGGAATATGACTAGTCCGTACCCCGTCCGAAAGAAGGAAGAGGGGTTGTTCTGGAACAGGATTCTTTTGTCAAAGTTATGTGTTTGATGATTTCTAGTCATTCACCTTTGTCTAAACAGGTAGGCAATACCAAAGAAAGAGATTCCTTTGCGGCAGCAAATTGTAACCATCTTTGGGTAAAAGGCAAGCCTCACCCGTTAAAACAAATGTTTTGAAGGATAAGTAGGGGCAGCCTCCAAAGAAAGAGATTCCTTTGCTGCAACAAATTGTAACCATCTTTGAGTAACCTAATGATAGACATCGCCGAAGAAAGAGTTTCATTTGCGGCAGCAAATAAAACCATTTTTTGGATAACCTGAAAGAGGCAAGCCTCCCTCAATAAAATTAATGTTTTATCTTTGAGTAGTGTTCTTCTCTTGTCGCAAGTAGCTGTTTCTCTTGCGATCTTACAAAAGAGCTGTCAAAATTAGGCTGACGGGAAGACAAGTACCGCATAAGACCTGTTAAAAATAACGAGAAGACAAGTATCGTTAACATTAGACTAGCAAGACGACAAGTAGCTGTGAACACCCAAAGAAAAGCAGAGGTGGAGGAGAGGAGGGGCAGCCTTGAAATTGTATTTTGTACCTGGGGGCATGCAAACCTTTTGGAGTGCAAGCTAGGAGCAGTTATTTATCTGTTTTTGGGATTAGCTGTTTCCGAACTTGCATAAAGAAAGGATGTGGGGCAAAGGTCAAAAAATTGCCAAATTAGGAGCATAGCTTCGTGAGATAAAGCTCCATAAAAATAGCTATCTCACAGGAGACATTTCTTATCTTATGACTAGTATATCGAGCAGTTTTACCGCGGAATTTATGCTCGTTAAAAAATAGAAAAGCGAGATCCGAGCAGTTTTAGCATCATAGTTCGTGCTCGTTAAAAAATAAACATAAGCTCTTGAGCAAGTTTAAGCTCGTTAAAAAATGAACTTCCCGGTAAATAACCATTTGTGATCGTAAAATTATTAGCCATAAAAAGCCTTGGTCGTGTTTGCACCCGCCACCTCCATTTCATTTGGCCAATCGTTCACCTCCATATGATTGTTTACCCATTTTGAGGAACAGCTGCGAAGAGTGATTTCACTTAGCCATCCTTGTGACACTGCCGTGATTTGAAAATTCCAACCTGTACCTGGAATCTGCTGCTATCCGTGTTTATCACTCGTTCCTCAAAAGACGAGTCTTCTTTGAGCTCTTTTCTCCTAACTCGTAAAATATGAAAAGTTTGCCGAGTTTTGGCCTTCCAGCTCGTTAAAGTGACCGGAAGAGCTATCCCTCCTCTAGATTTTAATATTTTTGGACCTGAGGGATTATTACACAAAAAGGTCGAGCGCTTGTTTTATTCGGCTCGTTAAAATTACCAAAAACTCATCCCTTCTGTATTGTTTTATACTTTTTCGGACTTAAGGGATTAGATGACGAAAAAGGAATTTTGGAGTTAACTTTCTGTACCTTTTCAGACTCTCTAAAAATGAAAAGGACCGAGTTTTACTTGTCGTTAGACTCGTTAAAATGATTAAATAGCGACAAACTTGTCTTTAGACGAGAACGAGTTTCCCTATCGCTAAGCTCGTTAAAACATAGCGATGGGCTTGCCCGAAGGGCAGGTTATAGAACAAGCATATGTTATCCTCCTCAAGGTTGACAAAAATAAAGAGGTACTGGTCAGAAATGACTGGGGAAAAATTGGGAGAACCTCAAAGCTTTAATGGTAGCAAGTCGCTCTTGAACATGACACTTTGTCCTCCGTATCACATCGGGTTGGGTTGTTTCATTCACCGGTCTCATCACCATGGTCCTCGCCAAACCATCCACATTTGGGGTAATGCTACCGATCCATCACATCAGTGTCGTTAAATGTTCAAGAGATGTTGTTCAGAAAGAGTCAACCGTGTCCCATCCACTGCCATACATTATCCTTCATCCACCCATGATCGCCACCGTGAATCATATTTCACAGATTGTTTTCACCTCCACTAAAATCATTAGCTCCGTTCCGTGTCATTGATGTGGGATTCATTAAGGCCCTCCTTTGATGGATCGCTTCTTGTCGACTTCAGCTCATTATCCAAGAAGTTGGTCTAGAAACAACCCCCTCAGTACTTTGAAGCTTGCATGCCTCAATGGCAAGTTTCTCACTTCCGGCGACAGGTATACATCAATGATCTTCGACCAGAAGATTTTGCGTGGTGTTCGACGCCAAGTCCCTTATTCACACCACGTGAATTGTACTGCAGTACCTTGAGGGTCATTGTCATTATTGGTGATTCCTCTCGCGCTTGTTAACGGTTTCCATTATTGACCGGTAATCAAGCGATGTCTTTCCATGTTCGACTTCAGCGCAATTCTCACATGGATCGACTTGTACTTAGAGTGAAGATCGAACGAGTTTGAAGACCCCGGATCTAGTTTCATCCATCCGGGCTGCGATATATATTCGGGAAATATAAAGACATTTGTTATGTACATCATTGCAGCAGATGATCATCCTACTCAAAGGATGATAATTTCAGCAGAGAATTATCAGTCTACCATCAGACGATCGTCTGTTCTATGTACCAAAATGAATTTATAAAGCTGAGCATGGGAATGCCCGCCTCAGCTAGATCATGAAAGCAGAATGAAAAATAATGTATTGTATTGTATCTTATTACAGGGCACCTCTCAGCGATTGAATGAACTTCGGATCCTCCTGATAAAGCATTTCACCTGATAAACAACCTCATACTTTAGGGGGCAACTGTTATAGACATTTTTGTGCCTTACAGCATGAAGCATGAAATGTCAATAATCTAAGGGATCCAAAGTCCCTAAACATGTTGTTCCTACCCCTAGAGGAACAAGGTCAGCAAACCACAGCACTGAAAATCAGTTCTCCACCTGAAAACACTCAAAAACAAGCTATTTCTGGATCATGTCAGCTGCTCCACTGAGCATCTGCGCTGAATGTCAACTGCTCCACTCTGTACCTGCGCTGAATGTCAAAAGCAATGAAGGCTACCTGCGCTGGGCGAGATTGGCCAAGTGGCACAGTCATTCTGCAAGGTGTCAAATGCCCAGGAAGCTTCCAAAATGACACTTGGATCAAGGAATTCGCCTTGTGATGAGTAAGAGGATCTAGATCTCCAAGTGGAAGCAAGAAACTCCAAGTGGACTCAAGAACTGAAGTATAACTGAAGTGGGAGAGGACACTAGTCAACTTCATGCCAGCCTCAAGCTGACTCATCCTTTCTCCAAATCTCCTATATATAGAGCTCTCTCATGAGGTCTAGGAGGGCAGGAATTTTGTGAATGTAAGGAAGTGTTGTTGGTTTGTGCATAGAACTATTGGGTGATTGCTTTGAAGGAGGTGAAGAGGAGATTTATTTCTGCTAGGAGGTGTTGCTGGATTGGGCCTCTTATGGTTGTAACACTCTCAGAACTTTACTTCTTCTATTAATAAAGCATTTGAGGTTCTTCTATATGCATGTATCTTAATGGTGTATTGATGCTTGTATATTTGATTTATTCTAATCCTTGAATCAATTATGGATGTATGCTTCTTGTAGTTTCCCTTTCTTGTGCTTTTGCAGGATCTTTGTGTAGATGGGCCAGTGAAAGAGCAAGGAGCTGGGAGCAAGCAGCAAAGAGGGAAGATTGGATCAACCATTAGCGGAAGACAATGGTTAGTGGATCCCTTTCTCCTCTCTCTTACATCTCATAAAGAAGTAATCTTGAATAGCTTTGTATTCAGTTGTTGCTGAGGTACTATCACCCTTAGAGTGGGATAGGGTCATTCCATATTGGATACTTTTCCCAACAACAGAGGATAAGACTCCACAAGAAGTATGGACTGGTAAGAAACCCTCTCTTTCACATATGAGGGTATTTGGATGTGATGCATATGTACATGTTCCAAAGGAGAAATGAACCAAGTTGGATAGTAAATCTGAAAAGTGCATCTTTATTGGGTATAAGGATGGTTTAAAGGGTTATAAGCTTTGGAACCCAGTAACAAGGAAGGTTGTGTACAGCCGAGATGTGGTGTTCAGAGAGGTGAAAGATGTTATTAAACATGAAGTCCAACCAAAGGAACTTGAGAAGATAGAGTTTGAGCTAAAGGAGGAAGAACCAGAATCTACAAGAGAGGAGGAATCAGAAGATGAAGAGCCACAAACTCCGGCTCTGAGAAGATCAATTCGAAAAAGAAGGCAGCCAGAAAGGTATAGTCCATCTGCTTTCTGTTCAAATTTTGCTTTGTCTGTTACTGATGATGATCCCAAAACTGTGAAGGAAGCAGTGGATTCAGAGGATGGAAAACTCTGGAAAGAGGCCATGGTTGATGAAATGGCATCTTTGCACAAAAATGAGGCTTGGGATCTGGTGGAGTTGCCGACTGGAAGGAAACCCATTGGCAGCAAATGGGTGTTCAAAAAGAAGACAAATGCAGAAGGGAAGGTGGAGAAATACAAAGCTCGGTTGGTAGCAAAAGGTTATTCTCAGGTGCCAGGAATTGATTTGGTCTTATTTTTTCTCCTGTTGCCAAGGTAAATTCTATTAGGTTACTTTTATCTGTTGCTGTTGCTTTTGATTTTGAGGTAGAATAGATGGATGTGAAGACAACATTTCTTCACGGGGATTTGGAAGAGGAAATCTACATGAAGCAACTTGAAGGCTTTGCGATGAAGGGTAAGAAAGAACTGGTATGCAAGTTAAAGAAGTCTCTGTATGGGTTAAAACAGTCACCAAGGATGTGGTATCAAAAATTTGATACATTTATACGGGGACTTGGCTTCACCAGAAGCAAAGCAGATCACTGTGTGTATTTTAAATTAATTGGTGACCATGTTATTTATCTAGTCTTGTATGTGGATGATATGTTGCTGGTTGGAAATGACAAAGAAATTATCCAAGATTTGAAGACCCAATTGTCCTCCAAATTCGACATGAAAGATCTTGGTGCTGCAAACTATATTTTGGGCATGGAAATTAAAAGAGATCGGGCAAAGAGGAAGCTCTGGTTAAACCAGAGGAAGTATGTCGAGACAATACTGCAGAGGTTTAATATGCAGGATAGTAAACCAGTGAAGGTTCCTATTCCTGTAGGTGTGAGGTTATCTGTTGAACAATGTCCCAAGACACAAGAAGAGGAAGAGGACATGTCCCGTGTTCCATATGTGAGTGCAGTCAGTAGCCTGATGTATGCAATGGTCTGTACTCGACCAGACATTACACATGTAGTGGGAGTATTGAGCAGGTTTATGTCAAAACCATGGAAGGAGCACTGGACAGCAATGAAGTGGGTTTTTAGGTATTTGCATGGCACTAGTGATTATGGTTTGTGCTACCAAGGAAGACCAGGATTGGACAGAGTGTTGGATATTTGTGGCTTTGTTGATGCAGACTGGGCTGGAGATCTGGATCAGAGAAGATCTACAAGTGGGTATGTATTTAACCTATTTGGAGGTGCAGTCAGTTGGATGAGTAAGAAACAATCTGTAGTGGCACTATCAACTACAGAGGCAGAATACATGGCAGCCACTCATGAAAGCAAGGAAGCAGTTTGGTTGCAAAGATTGTGTTCAAGTATGGGGTTAGTACAGGGAGCTATAAGAATAGACTATGACAGCCAAAGTGAAATTTTCTTGGCAAAGAACCTTGCTTATCATTCAAAGACAAAGCTCATTGATGTTCAGTATCACTTTGTGAGGGATATGATAGAAGACAAAAAGGTGTTGCTGGTAAAGGTGGACACTTTGAAGAATACTGTAGATGCATTGACAAAATCTGTGAGCTCTGAGAAGTTCTCTTGGTGTAGAGGAACAATGGGCATTTCAGGGCTGGAAAAATGACTAAGCTCTCCTGTGGCCCCATGTGGAAAGAAAACAACAAGTGGGAGATTGTTGGGTTGTGTTATATTCTTTCCACGACTAATCCACATAGTGAACCGGGGGGTTAGAGGGGGGGCGGAGCCCCCCCTTCATTGCACCGATTGTGCAGCGGGGGGTCACAGGGGGGACGGCAGCCCCCGCTGTCCGAGGGGTTTGAGGCGGGCGGGTAGCCCCCCTCTATGGGGTCCGAGGCAGTGCCCCGGGAAAAAAAAAATTGGACCCTATATTAGGTTGGGCGAACCTACCTATGGTTTTCAGTCCATGGTTTTGGACGCAATGGTTTTCGGTCCATGGTATTGGATGCTTCGGCATGTATAAATATGTATTGTAACATTGAAAGTAATAATAATGAAAAATCAAGCTGGTAGTCCCGGTTTTGGGATCCAGGGGAAAATCTCTGTGTATATGTGTTTTATGTGTTATGCTCTCACATTGTTTATTTTTATGTGATTTAGAATTCGTATGCAGGTAATTTCTGTACGGGGTTAAAACCTACAGTATGCATGCACAACTAAATATTGCAAAAAAGAGTCTTTCGGTTTTCAATTTAGAAATGTAAATGTTAAAATAAAAAAACTGAGCTTTTGCAGGGGATAAAGGTATGGTAAAACTGGTCAAAAATGGAATTGAGGGGCATGGAGGTCAAGTTCAAGGTCTACCCTAGGCTATGATCATTATTTCTGCCCAAAATAGTCTAAAATTGATTGTTATAGGGTTTCCTATAGTTGCTATAGGATTTCTTGTAGTTAGTACAAGATGTCCTTGTTCACTACAACAAACTTAGGTACAAATTATAGGAAGGTAGGGAAGGTGAAAGTAAGTGATGGGAAGGTTTATGATGGTGGAATGAGGTATGGGGAAGGTGCACACTCGAAATTGCCTCTTCGCTACAATAAAGAAATTGAATCCTAATGAGGCCCTAGGCCTTCTTATTTATACAACTGAAGCTAGCAACAACTTCCTTAAAATTAGGGAGGCTTGGCTCCCAAACTCGAGATTAATTTGTCTTCAACTATCATTGGCTTGGCTGCTTGTAACTCCGAGTTGATGAGATCTGGTGGAGGAATCTTCGAGTGATTTAGGAGTCAAGGAGGGAGACCCAAACTCCTAAAATCCATCTTACTTGTCTACTTCGAGTTCCTACACTTAAATTATCCAAAAACGGCTCCAAATCCTACAATTAATGCACATTAGGCCACATGACATAATATCTTACATTTACCCTTTTCGCTAAGAAAAATATATTAAAATATGTAAAGAAATGTGAGAAAATTTGATTTTAATAAGTTGTGGCATTAAGGCCCATATAATTTATCTATTGATGAGCCTCATCATCACCCCCCTACTGAAAGTGTTTCTTATCCTCTGAGAAACTTAGTCTATGTCCATGTCTTTCATAGCTATTGTGGCCTCTATGACATCCCGAGCCTCTGTTGATGGAGTTTCATATTGTGAATAAAACCCTACATTTTTCTCTATTTCCTCGCACTGCTTTCTTTCCTCTTCCTCCTTTATACCTTCTAACATACCCAATAGAAAGGATGAAATGAATTTTAAGCCAATCCAATTGATATTGAGTCTTTATAGTGAATTCTTATACAGTGGGGTCCTTTATAGTGTATCTCTCATCCTTTCAGGGGAATGATACTCCCTGATCCTTAGGTTGTATGGTAGGGTGTCCCATCTCCTTTGGCATGCTTGCTGGCTTTCATTCCCTAGCAATCTCAAGGTGTTCTCAAAATGTATGATTTATTTCTCTTGTGTAGCTAGGTATCTTGGTGCAAGTTGGGGATCACTGGTGATGATGTTGTGGGTGCTAATGACAACCATTGAATTTATATGTTCTTCTCTGATGTAAAGAGGCTTGTTTTCTTCTCTTTCAAACACCCTCTTCACCTCCTTAGCCCTGGCCTCCTCATGACTCATCCATGATGCAAGGGCCATTAGTTGTAAGTCCCCCAACTTGCATTGGGGTCCCACACATTCAAGTCTATTAAGGCCAAGTTGTGCAAGTAGAATTTAGATATCTTAGCCTTATCCTCTAGTGTGCTTTTGTCACATAGATCAATGAACTTCCTATAGTATTGGAAAGGAATAGTCCCCTTTTGTGCTAGTGTCTTTATTTGGAATTGAAACCATTGATCTTTGAGGTACAAGGGATATGATTTTGGTGGCATCCTGCATTGGAGTGCCTCCATGGAGAGGCTTTCCATTTTGGCTAGTTGGATCTCTTTTTTCTATAATAGCCTTCTTATCCATGTGTTTTCTGCCTCTAGTTGAGATCTCATAATTCTTTCCCTGTCTCTTATCCTACTCAACTCTCTACCCATATCTAGTAGCTTCTCTTCCATATGGCCCACATCTTCTACCATCTTTGATTTTCGAATTTGCATTCAGTGATGTGTCCTTCCTCTCTCCTTCTCAAGATCAAAGAAGAGAGGGATGGAAAATTTCTGTGGTATTACTCTGCCTCCCTCAATGAATCTGTAATAAGAGATCAGATTGGGTTGTGGGCTAGGTTCATGTAGCTCTTGGGACTCTCGCTTAGATTTCTTTGGAGAAGCTACCCCGTACTGCACTTCTTATGCTTCCTTGCCTTCCCTTTGTCCTTGTTGTCCTTCCTTCTCATTTTTCTATGTTTCCTATAGTGCTGACAGGGTTTCCTGTACAACTGTCCAAGGATCCTGTAGAAGGCTTTTTCCTTTTTGAAGTGGGGTCAAACATTCCTTGTCTTGCTTTACTGATTCTGACCTGGTGACGAGCCTTCTAACATAAGTGATGGGATACTTTGGGGAAGTTTGTTTTGATGTGCCCACTTCACCTTTTATTTCTAGGGAAACTATATTTTCTTTCTCTTTTAGTGTGTCCTCAATAATGATTGGAGTCTTGGTGGGTGTTTGTGGTTTCCCTTGTTTGATCCTAGTGCTCCTCCTTGTTTTGAAATAAAGGGGATTATGCCTCTCTCTATTCCCTTTTGACTTAACAGGTGTGTTGAGGGAAGTCATGGCAGCATATGCCTCCCTCTCAATTGGTTTATGAGACAACCTTGGAGATTCCTCCCTTTTCTTGGTTTTTTCCTCAAGGCTTGCTTCTGCCTTATGTTCTTTCTCTTCACCTTCCTCCTCTTCTCCTTCTTAATTTTCTTCTTATTCCTTTGTTTTCTCTATTTCTACCTCCTCTTCCTCCTCTGGTCCTTGTTATTTTTCTTCCTCTTCCTATTTTTCTCTATTTCTGCCCCCTCTTCCTCCTTCAGCTCTTCTTCTTCCTCTTTAGGTTCTTCTTCATCTTCTTCTGCCTCCTCTTCAACACTAGAGGTATTGTCCTGTTGTGCCCTACAACAACCCCCCATTTCATATTATTCTTATTTGAAAAAATTTAACATATGGAATGGGTCCCTTTTAAAATCTTGGCATCAATGCTTCTATGCTCAAAAAAGGCCGGATAATCAAATGAGTTTTCATATATTTAAGCCTTTTTGGGATATTAATGTTTCAAATAATAAATAATCTTTTGTTATTGCGATAAAGCAATCGCAAGATCACATATCGCAATAACATGAGACATGCATTCAAATGGCAGTTTGGTCTCCGCCGATGCGATATCGCTATCGGCGATCGGCAATGTTACATGCACACCAAGTAACGGCACATGACTCATGCCCCGATGCGACGCGATATCGGCGATCGGCTATCGGCGATACATCATATGGAACCCCTTTATGTTATAAGTCCCGACCCGATGCGATATCGCTATCGGCCGTCGACAGAATTCCACCCACTTC
Organism: Pinus tabuliformis; assembly: GCA_031772625.1. Classification (NCBI taxonomy): domain Eukaryota; kingdom Viridiplantae; phylum Streptophyta; class Pinopsida; order Pinales; family Pinaceae; genus Pinus; species Pinus tabuliformis. The sequence continues at coordinate 833,300,795 of CM062815.1, forward strand.
AGTAAGGCGCCCGGTTCCTACCCCCGATGCGATGCGATATCGCAATCGGTAAACCCCAAACCACTTTATATGTACTTAGCTCTGTTTCCATGTGCTAGCCCCATGCGATATCGCTTATCGCCTGTCGGCAGGATCTTTTGGTAATAATTGTGTAGCACTTATTCCCCGAAGCGATGCGATATCGCTCATCGATGGTCAGCATTCTTAAAAGCCATTATTTAAAGCTTTAATTTTATATTCATATCCGGTTGGCAAAGCGCGAATCCCAAAATGCCGTTAAATGCAAGGGATAAGGTAATGCATGTGTATTTAAAAGATTTTGCCCCTTCGATTAACGAACACCAGCGCTTAATTGCCGGAATATCTGTTGCACGCTTAAGGGAGTCATTCACCCAGATAACGGTGTAATCATCACATTTAATGGGTAGCAGGCCTCAAATCACCATTAATGCATCTGTAATATCCTCTAAGCGATTGGATCCGCAGCCACTTTTGAAAATTAATCTTGGCACGCTTCAAATGATATATCTATCCCACTGTGAAGTGTCATTGTTATTATGTTGTTACGATTTCTCTTGCAATTGTGTAGAATTCGTCTTTTGGGAGAAGTCTGAGCATGATGGGGAAAAGATCCAAGAGGACTACGAGCTCTGCTGTTACACCTATAGCAGGGCAAGCTGCCACAGATAAGAAGAAAGGCCTCATTTCAGACACTACGTGCACTGGCCTTAACAAGAAGACTACATGGCAGGGCACATATAATTTACTAGAAGCTGAGCAACCGGAAGTTTCAGTGACAGTGGCTACTGCGGACTCAACCAAAAAGTCCGATGCAACTCTCAAAGAATTGGTCGATTCCTTTCTTCACAGAATAGCGGCCAGAGAGCAAGTTCTTCCCTACACTGATGTAGTGCGATGGGCAATCGAGGAAATTCCAATCATTGACAGAACATTCCACACGAGAGACGGACGGATTTTTGGGTCGTTTAAGCCAGAGCACCTAAGGCAAATGTATCATTTGCCTGAGCCAGAGAAAATCTACAACAAAGACTTCTTGGAGAAGTTTGCAGCTGAAAATGAAACACCATCCGAGCCCATTCGAGATTGGAGGCAGAACCCAGCCAAACACAAGCACGAAAGCTCGGGTAAGTACTCCGTTGATTCTTTGGCTTCTCCCTATTGCTATGCGGGAATTATGATGTGTAGGCTATGGGGATTACATGATTCTGCCAATTTTGATATAGAAATGGTTCCCCTGATGGAGGCCGCTATTAATAGTATAATCATGGATTGGGCCACCATTCTTTCTGATAAGTTGACTGTAGCTGTTCGGGATTTTAGAGCTAAATCTGTAGTCACTGAAAGGAAAATTCCCCCATTTTATTATAGTGCCTACATTATGGACACATTGTGTTTTAACTCTGAGTTTCCCATCCTCGGTTGGAGATGGACCACCCAAGACCCTTCGCCCATTCATGTGTATCATCAGAAATTGTGGAAGTCCTCTTACAAGGACCATTTGTATCAAATTTGCAATGGTTTTATGGTTCCCATTCATTATTCCATCTTCGATCGGCCTATTCCTAAAATTTCCTATCTCGCTTCCTTCGACCTACCAGCTATAGCAGGATGGTTTGGAGAAGAGCATTTTACCTATATTAGGGTTTATGGAAGCCAAGCCAAGCCGCATATTCTCCCTCTATATGTTCCAGACAAACTGTTAGCCCGAGAGATCTCCTACCAAATCATGGCCGATAGTGTAACCCAAACTCTCAAGAATGAGAAGAAGAAGGGCTGGCCCCCTTTTCCCTTGAGGATGGGTGTTTTTACTCTGCTTAATCTTAAGCATGCAGAAAAGGAGGCTATAAAGATGCAAGCTTTATCCCTGCCCACTATGCCAGCCAGACTCTATGATCCAAGGAAGACTGCTTTCCTTGCCCTAGAACAGGCCAAACTGACAAAGATTGACCATCAAGAAGATGAGTTTGATGACCTGTTCGTAGCTGTCGATTCAATAAGCCAAACCAGATAGCTTGCCATGATGAGATACAATGATGAGAATTTAACTGAGTTCAATAAACTTAGAGAGCAGAGGTTGCAAACTCTGTCTCTAGATTTATTGTCATTAACCTCAGCGTCCTCCTCAAGCGAACCTGGTCAGAAACAAACAAGCCAACCTCCTGTTATAATTAAGGAACAAAAGAAACAACAGGAGGAAAGGTAGAAGAAGCAGCAGGCAGAAAAGCAGAGAAAGGAGCAATCTGAAAGGCAAAAGAAGGAGCAAATGGAAAAGCAGCAGAAAGAGCTGAAGGAACAAGAACAGAGAAAGCAGAAGCAGATGGAGGAACAACGGAAGAAAGAAGAAGAAGAAAAACAAAAGAAAGAACTGGCAGATAGGCAGAAAAAGGAATTAGCGGATAAGCAAAGAAGAGAGCAAGAAGAGAAACAGAGAAAGGAGTTAGAGGAGCAGCAGCGGAAAAAGCTGGAGGAGCAAAAGAAGTTGGAACAAGAAAAGGAGAAGAGTAAATCCCCGACGGAGCAACACAAACAGACCTCCATGGATCCTGAATTGCTTAAACAATGGGATCAATTCGATTCCATTATCAGTGGAAAGGAAAACTCCAAAGACACCTCTAAGGAAAGCGACGCACCAGACACCACTTCTTCTCAGGTTCTAAGTGGAACCAGCGGCCCACCCACTTCAAAGGATGTTGAGGTAATCACCAAAGACCCTTCCGATCAGATTGTGCTCCAGGTGGAAGATATTCCTCCCCTGGACGTTTTCTACAGCCCTAAGCACAAAGCAGTTGTTAAGCGCTCAAGGAAGAGACGAAGGCTTGATCAACCTTCCATCTTTCCTGAGCAAACAGTCACGGGGAATGTAGTATGGAAGGAGGAATTGGACCCCTCCGATGACCTAACCAAGCTATCGTAGTATGCGGGAGCTTATTCTGCAGCAACTATTGATAAAGCATCGGAGGTAAGTCTTTTGTTAAAGACTAAGGACCAAGAGATTTGGGCATTGCAAGCAGAAGTAGCAGAGGCGCGAAATAAGGCAGCACAGGTAGAAGAGCAGTTGCTAACACAACAGCAAGAAAACAATATATTGACCCAGCAACTGTAAATTGAAAAACAGAGGATTGACCAGAGCGCAATCCAGAAGCAGAAAGAGTTAACGGAGGCATTGACACAATTGAGAGTGGCAAACGAGCTAATGACGAAGTCAAAAGATGAGCAAATCGCTCAACTGTTAGCACAGCTTGAAGATATCAAAGGCACTAAGAAAGTCGAAGATTTCAGAGCAGAGGCAGCTCAAATAAATAGTGCATTAATATCTCTAGTTAGACTCTTATGCCGACAACTTACCGAGGTTGAGCCATTATGTGAAATATCTACAACAGTGTGTAAGCAGATAGAAAGGGCCAGAAATGAGCTAGATCAAACCGAAGAAACTATAGCCGAATATCTTGATTGGCAAGATTTTGATGAAGGGAAGGCAGCGAACTTGCCTAGAATCTATGAAACATACAAAGACATACTCTTCACGGAATGGAACACTCAGATGATAAAAGCAGAAAGGGCAGCTTCAAGGTGTAAAATGATTGCCAACAATATGATAGATCTAGTCAACAATACACTTTATTTGGCCAGCATGATCTCTCAGTGCACACCTGGAAGCATAACCACGGCAAACATGATTGAACAAACAAGTTATCATGAACTGGAGGAAAGGAGAAAGTTAATTGCTGGAGTAAATACTTTAACCTCCGACGCATATTGGCTCTTTCTAATCAAGCCGCACACTCAAAGGTCGGCTCTTAAGTGTTTAACAGATGCTCTCGAATGCCTGATCCCCGACATTAAGGATGCCACATATGATGCCCAGCTCACGTCGCGTCTCAATACTCCACCGGAAGCAGAGCCAATGCTGGCGATATGTCAGTTGAGGTTTAAAGGCAAAGAGCCCACCGAATGAAGCATTGCTGCCGACTGCCAGATCGCCCAAAAAAGATGGAAAACATTTATTGATGCCAATTTAATAGATTTTCAGTTTCTTTTAGATATTTAGATTAGATTAGTATTTATAGACCCTTTCATTGTTTTGGAAAGGGTCGTAAAATTTTGTAATAGACTTAAACACTGAAGTTTGCACTACTGTGCTTCAGTCTATATTCTTTTGTGAAACTCGACCAATAGTCCTTAATTTGACAAGAAGGTTATTTTATGCAATTGCGCACTATTGTCTCTTGTTTGGAATGCTTTTTTGGTTTGAAGGAAGGACCGCGACATACCGATTTATATAATGGATTGTTGAGCAGCTTACATGGTACTTTTATCTGCATCTGTCCTCTTTCCTCTTATATGAATTGATGTGTTATTATCTTTGCTATTGTTGAATACATGTATGCGCTATAACAACAAATCTTCATTTCATTCCACTATTGGATGTTTTGTGATATGCCCTTTCTTTTAATCATGCATGTAGCAATGATATGAATGACAATGTGTAGTAATTCGCTATTATCGCTCTGCATAACTAATTATGCAGAGCAATCTTAAATGGTTTAAACGTCTATGCTTTAGTGTTAGAGTCATCTATATGCCTACCTTAAAGCACAGATCATCAAACGCTACGCTTTGAAAGATTGATAAGTCCCGGGATTAGATTATAGTTACTATATTTCGCTGATAGTTTTAGTTGTTCGATTATCACCATCATACATCATAAGTTACTCATCCATCCCACTTTTATTCATTATTGGGAAACTGGTCCCATTATCCCCAGTCGGAGCCACTATTCCAAACAGAAAAGGAGCTGTACTAAGGTCCGGACCGGGTGGTTTCCCCTTTGTTGTGGCAGCGATTTTCGAGGCCTCAACAAAATTGGCGCTAGAAGGAGGGTCTTGACTGTGAATGGCAAGCAGACCCAAATCGGAAAGTCATTCTAAGAGTAATTCTCCCTCCAAATCTCCTCGTTCTTCTCAATTGCATGCTGGTTCCCCAGCCCATAACCAAGAAGAAGAGGAATCAACCACCACTGCTCAATCCCATCATATCCCAGAACAACTAAGTCTTGAATCTCCTGAAGTCCAGTCTCTAATCCATAAACTTCAAAGCTTCTCGATCTCACCACAGAAATCTGAGATATCAGAAAGCAGTGCGACTTCGCAGTTCAACCTCACTCATCCTCTCACCAGACTTCAGAGCGAAAAACTCGGTATTGAACCCACTGAGTTCCCTTTACCCAAAAGGAAGAAGCCAAAGAAAAATACTGAAGGATCTGATAGTGGGGAACTTTCTTCCACATCCTCCATTTCATCTCCCCATCTGCAAAGTCGACCATCCACTCCTCCATTACGTATTGTTGTTCATCAGGGAACAGGAGCCTCAATATCCCAACCTATTCACTCCTCATCTTTGATACCTTCCCATACATCTGGAATCCCAACAGTAGGGTCAACCACTGTCCCTAGCATAATGGCAGACCCATGGACTAGGCCAGGTGCAGTTAACATGCCTGGACCATTGCATGATCTACTGGATGCTCCCGAAAAATGGCTGCCTAAATTTAATCCAGATAATGGAACCCAAGCTGAAGAACATATTAACAATTTTATGTTAGCAGTTAACTTAAAAGGAGTGACAGAGCAAGATGTTGTTGTAAGACTCTTCCCCTATACCTTACAAGGATCAGTGGGATCCTGGTATTTTTCCTTACCTTCTGGTTCAATTACCAGTTGGAACACATGCCAAGAGCAGTTTCTCACCAAATATGGAGATGACAGGTCCTTAGCCACTTTAATAAATGACCTCTCCAATCTGAGAATAGAGCATAGGGAACCGATAAAGGAGTTTAATGCTAGATTTAATAAACTCCTCAATAAAATCCCTACCGCTTCTAAACCAAGTGAACAAATACGAAGCGAATGGTATATTACAGCCCTACCCGCCAATATAGCTATTTTTGTAGACAGGGCTGGGAAACCTACCTTAGCTGAAAACATGAAAGAAACACTTGCTGTTGAAAAGCGCATCAATGCTTTAGAAAAAAAAGCTGATTTGGAAGATAGAAAAGCTAAAAAAGTCTCGTTTAAAGAAGATCCCAAGAAGAAAACCCCAAAGGACCCATATGACATGGAAGGTTTACAAAAGGTCCTTAAAACATTGTCTAACGAAATGGTTGAGATAAAGAAGCAGGTGGCCGAAACTTCGAACAAAAGACCATTTAGAACTTATAAGAAAACTGAATCAAAGCCGCCCAATGTTATATCTAACGCAGATTTAGACCAAGAAGAAGAGGAAGAGGAAACAACTTCACAAACCGATGATGAAGAAGAGGTAGCTGAATGCCACGGAATGTGGGATTTTATACTCCCAAACTCTGATACCGAGAATGAAGAAGAAGCCTTTCCGGTTACTACAAGAAGTAAAAACACTCCTGAACCCACCCAGGAAACTTCAAAGAAGAGGAGCGCAGGTGCTACTACAACAAAGGAGAAAGCTCCCCCAAAGAAGTCACCTGTAGTAGTTCCACAAAACCAGCCTTCAACTTCTAGTTCTCCTTCAACATCCAAGACACTAGTGGTATCCGATTCAATGGAATATAACATTGTTGATGACATGAAGAAAACTAAGGCAAATATAACCATGTTTGAACTTAGCAAACTAAAGCACCAACAAAAGTTACTTCTTAAAGAATTAAATGCTGTTCCCTCTACTCCCCTTCCCAGTGCAAGAGCTGCCAACGATTCAGGCCAGCCTCATGCAGGTATGGTTGAAATTACCGATTCAGTTTTAATCGGAGATAAATCAAATTCTCACACTCCACCCTTCCTTCTGACTTATGAGATTTATAATAGAAACCTGCACAACTGTTTGATCGATTCAGGGGCCTCATCTAATATAATGCCAGCTTCAGTTTGTTCTAAGCTGAGCATCGAACCCCAGAAGTCTGCCATTCATATTGTACAGTTGGATAGGACTAAGGTACAGGTAGTGGGAGAAATTAATTCTGTAACCATCAGGTTATCAGCCGACCCCAGAATTGTTCAGAGGATTGACATCCTAATTGCCGACATACCTGAATTTTATGGTTTGATTTTAAGCAGAGATTGGTCCGAAAAACTGCATGGGTATATTTCCACAGATTGGTCACATATGTGGCTTCCCTACAAGGGAAAGCCGAATCAGATAAGGATCGATCGGGAGAAGCATATGACCCACACAGTTACTGAATTTGAACAGGAAAACCAACCTGTAGCATTCAACAACAATATTTTGGGGAACTATTCGTCAGAATCATTCTTTGGCAACTTTGTTGCCCAACCATCTCCTTTTTCAGTTAATCATTTTACATCTCAGATTGAAAATTTTTCACAAACGGATAAGTCCAGATGTTTTAATGATGCTGAGAATAATGTAGATATTTTTGTTAATACTCCTTTATTTTGGTCTTTATATTTTGATGGCTCTAAGTCCAGCGAAGGCTCAGGAGCAGGTTGCATTTTGGTTAGCCCACAAGGAGAAAAGACAATGCTGTCTTGTAGGTTAGAATTTGAGTGTACCAACAACACAGCCGAATATGAAGCTTTAGTCCAAGGTTTATATAAAGCAATCGGCCTTGAAGTGCGATATCTAAAAGTGTTCGGCGATTCGGAAATAATTGTCAAACAGGTGAGAAACGCAATTCACTGTCTTTCAAGTCACCTCAAGCATTATCAATCGCTAGTTCAGGATCTTACCTCACACTTTTCAGCCTTCAACATTTCTTCCATACCTAGGTCACAAAATTCAGCAGCCGACCTACTAGCCAATGTAGCTTCAAAGCTTCTACCTTCTGAAGACTACAGCCTTGATAGATTTTCTATAGAATTACTTTTTAGGCCTTCAATTCCTGACAATGTCACCAATTGGAGAGTATTTAACCATGATGAAGATATCTTACAGTTTCTAACGTTGGAAAAATCCTATGACAATCAAGTCATTGAGGAAGATGATCACGATCTACAGATGAAACAATCGCCTCAAGAAAATTCAATTCCCAAACCCGTGGTGAAGCTTGAAGACCTTTACGATATCAAAGACAGGTTTAAACCTGTAATTAATACAAAGCTTCAAAGTTCCACCCTTCGGTTTGAATTAATAAATCTAGGCACTGACGACGCTCCTCAAAACATCAACTTAGGAATAGGACTTTCCCAGGAAGAAAAGGAAGCATTTATTAAACTATTGAGAAAAAACAAACAAGTCTTTGCTTGGAAATATGATGACTTAAAGACATATGATACATCTATTATCCAGCATACCATCCCTATGCTTCCTGATCAGAAACCTATTCAGCAAAAGTTAAGGAAAATACATCCAAATTTGGAGGGCCAGATAAAGTCGGAGCTTAATAAGCTCTTGAAAGCCAAAATTATTTTTCCGGTCCGACATTCAAACTGGGTCTCTAATATGGTGCCAGTCAGAAAGAAAAATGGCGACATTCGAATCTGTATTGATTTCAGGAACCTGAATAAAGCAAGCTTGAAAGATAACTTCCCATTACCTACTATGGAGCAAATCCTCCAATCAGTAGCAGGCTCTGAATTGATGTCCTTTCTTGATGGATTCTCCGGATATAACCAAGTTTTGGTTCATCCTGATGACCAACTTAAAACCACATTCAGAACAAAATGGGGAACTTATGCATATCAGAAAATGCCTTTTGGACTCATAAATGCGGGAGCGACATTCCAGAGAGCCATGGATATAGCCTTCAAAGGGTTGATTAATCGATCAGTAGTCGTCTATCTAGACGATATTACTGTATATTCTAAAAAGAGATATAATCATTTGCATGACTTAAATCAAATCTTTCAGCGATGCAAAAGATATGGTATTTCTCTAAACCCAAAGAAGTCTTTCTTTGCTCTTGACCAAGGAAAACTCTTAGGCTTTATAGTATCCAAAGATGGCATTTATATTGATCCTGATCGGATTAAGGAAATTTCTGAAATCCCTTTCCCACACAATAAAAAATCGATGCAGTCATTTTTGGGTCAGATTAATTTTGTCAAACGATTTGTTCCAGATTTCTCTCAAATTGTATTACCACTCCAGACAATGATCAAGAAGAATTCAGTCTTCAAGTGGGGATCAGAAGAAAAGCAAGCTTTTGATGTTATCAAGCAATCAATAATCAATGCCCCAGCCTTGAATACTCCCAATTTTTCTAATCATTTTACATTGTATACCATTGCGTCCGATGTATCCTATGCTGCAGTTCTCACGCAGCCAAATGCTCACAACTTGGAAGCACCCATTTCATTTTTTAGCTCAAACCTTCAGGGTGCCGAATTAAATTATTCTGATGTGGAGAAACAAGCCTTTGTTGTGTTCAAAGCAGTCAAACATTACAGGCCCTTTCTTTTGAAAACTCACACAAAAGTTGTAGTCCCTTTCCCAGTGGTAAGGCAACTATTAATTCAAAAAGAACTGGGTGAAATAAGGGCCAATTGGGTCACAGCGCTTCAAGAATATGACTTAGAAATAAAGCCAGCAAAGATTGTTAGGGGCCAAGGTTTTTGCAGGATATTGGCAGGAGCATCAAACATTCCTGAATCAAGCGATATGGATCAGACTAAATCAATCAATCAGATAAGTGTCACTGATTCTGAATCTCAATATGCAGATTTAATATTTTATTTGAAGAATGGTTATGCTCCTCCAAATTTATCTTACAAAAATAAAAGGGCCATTAGGTTAAAAGCGAAGAATTTCACTCTCATTGATCATGTACTTTTTAGACAAAATTATGATTCTATCCTGTTAAGATGTCTTGAGAAAACTGAAGCTCAAAAGGTTTTACAGGAGCTACATGATGGGCCAGCGGGAGGACATTTTGGAGTAGACACAACAGCCCACAAAGTTATTCATGCTGGATATTATTGGCCTACTCTGTTTAGAGATGCTCATGAATACGTAAGAAAATGCTTCAATTTCCAAACTTCTAGTGGAAGACAACGGAAATCAACTTTCTCTCTACAACCTGTCAACATTCAACAGCCATTTGAACAATGGGGATTAGATATCATTGGAGAGATCACCCCACCATCTTCCAAACAACATAAGTATATCCTCACTGCTACCGATTATTTTACCAAATGGGTAGAGGCCATTCCTTTGAAGGCAACAAATTCAGAGGCAATAATCGAGTTCATAGACCAATTCATCATTACCAGGTTTGGTGTCCCAAACGCTCTCGTTTTTTATAATGCTTCCTATTTCTCAGGAAATGCCATGTATGATTTCGCTATTAAGAGGGGGTTTAAACTAAAATATTCTGCTAATTATTATCCCCAGGGAAATGGTTTAGCCGAATCTACTAATAAGAATCTCATCAAAATTATTAAGCGAACTGTTGAACAGAATCATAGAAACTGGCACAGATCTTTAGTGTTTGCATTATGGGCTGATAGGATTACACAAAAATCTTCTATAGGTTCCTCCCCTTTTAATCTGGTATATGGAAAAGAAGCAGTATTGCCTACGAATCTTGTTTTACCCTCTTTAGCCCTAGTACAGTACATTGAAGAGATTCCTTCTTCCTCTATCCAACTTAGACATGATCAAATTCTCAAATTAGAAGAAGAAAGGGAAAAAGCTAGAATCATTTATGTCAAACATCAACAAATCATCAAAGCACCCTTTGACTTAACCTCATCCGGTTCTAAACAGTTTCAAGTTGGCGACTTAGTTCTCAAATGGGACAAGGCCCATGAAGATAAAGGTAAGCATACCAAATTTCAGAAAATGTGGCTTGGACCATTTCAGATCTGTGAAAAGATAGGCCATTCGACCTTTTTATTGCAAGACTTATCAGGGGTGAGAGATTCTCTCCCTGTTAATGGCCTGATCTTGAAGAAATTCTTCAATTGAGAAGGTAACCCCTTCTCCTCTTTATAGATTTGTGTAGTTTGTAGGATCAGTAGGAAATAAAACTGTAGAGTATCCCCATTGACCTTTTGCTGGGTTTGAAGAAGTTGTCTCACAAAATAATATGAATATTTGCTTTTAGATAGTAGAACCCTCAACCAAAAGGAATAATTTCTAGGAAACTAGATATCTGTGTGTTCTGAAATCACAACCTAACGTTTTGGAAACTCTTCTCAAGAGGTAAAAGTTCTGTGAATCATTCTCGGTTTTCAAAACTGGTCTCTAAAGGTTATCCATTTTAAGATAGAAGCTAACCCATCTTCAGCATCTTCAACTCTTCACCTGTCATCCATGTGCTCTTAAGGAGAAAATTGTTCACCCCATTCGCTAAAGTTTGTGGTTACTCAGAGTGTAATTCTAAAATATAAAAGATTAAAGATAAGAGGTCTTATTACAAGCCTGCTTACCATGTTCATAGGAAAGTAGTTTGACTGACATTACCAATACTGCCTACCAAAACAGGGTAATGGCTTGAAATTTCAAGACAAGAGGTCTCATCACGAGCCAGCTTGTTCAGTTAAATTATTACCAGTGAATGGCATTGTCAACAGCTGGCCACCAAACCAGGACAATGGCTTTTTATCTTATCAATAACAAAGAAGAAAAAACAGGTGCAAAATAAAATATGGAAACATGTTTTAGATTCATTCTGTTAACTACACTCTTATGTGAATGGAAAAGCGAACAATACTATGGTTAAAAGGTATCCCTGTCGAGACTATAAACGTTTGCTGGAAACAGAGGCTCTACCTATGATAGAGGAGTTAATTATAAAAGCTGATTTGGGAAAGTCTTTGTTTTATCATTATAAACCAATAAAAGGCCTATTTTAAAGACTTAGGATGTATTTATTTTTCTTGAAGCCAATAGAAAAGAAGTTAACAGAATAAGTTCACTTGGTTCAGACCGCGCGAATATCCCGTTAAATTAGAAGTTTTCCCTTCTGATTGAGTTTCTATTTTCAAAAAAGTTTAAGTGTTGGTTTTTAATTTTAGAGATAACTGGTTCTTCCAGCGAATCGCCAATTGTTGTGCCCTACAACAACCCCCCATTTCATATTATTCTTATTTGAAAAAATTTAACATATGGAATGGATCCCTTTTAAAATCTTGGCATCAATGCTTCTATGCTCAAAAAAGGCCGGATAATCAAATGAGTTTTCATATATTTAAGCCTTTTTGGGATATTAATGTTTCAAATAATAAATAATCTTTTGTTATTGCGATAAAGTGATCGCAAGATCGCATATCGCAATAACATGAGACATGCATTCAAATGGCAGTTTGGTCTCCGCCGATGCGATATCGCTATCGGCGATCGGCAATGTTACATGCACACCAAGTAACGGCACAAGACTCATGCCCCGACGCGACGCGATATTGGCGATCGGCTATCGGCGATACATCATATGGAACCCCTTTATGTTATAAGTCCTGACCCGATGCGATATCGCTATCGGCCGTCGGCAGAATTCCACCCACTTCAGTAAGGCGCCCGGTTCCTACCCCCGATGCGATGCGATATCGCAATCGGTAAACCCCAAACCACTTTATATGTACCTAGCTCTGTTTCCATGCGCTAGCCCCATGCGATATCGCTTATCGCCTGTCGGCAGGATCTTTTGGTAATAATTGTGCAGCACTTATTCCCCGAAGCGATGCGATATCGCTCATCGATGGTCAGCATTCTTAAAAGCCATTATTTAAAGCTTTAATTTTATATTCATATCCGGTTGGCAAAGCGCGAATCCCAAAATGCCGTTAAATGCAAGGGATAAGGTAATACGTGTGTATTTAAAATATTTTTCCCCTTCGATTAACGAACACCAGCGCTTAACTGTCGGAATATCTGTTGCACGCTTAAGGGAGTCATTCACCCAGATAACGGTGTAATCATCACATTTAATGGGTAGCAGGCCTCAAATCACCATTAATGCATCTGTAATATCCTCTAAGCGATTGGATCCGCAGCCACTTTTGAAAATTAATCTTGGCACGCTTCAAATGATATATCTATCCCGCTGTGAAGTGTCATTGTTATTATGTTGTTACGATTTCTCTTGCAATTGTGTAGAATTCGTCTTTTGGGAGAAGTCTGAGCATGATGGGGAAAAGATCCAAGAGGACTACGGGCTCTGCTGTTACACCTATAGCAGGGCAAGCTGCCACAGATAAGAAGAAAGGCCTCATTTCAGACACTACGTGCACTGGCCTTAACAAGAAGACTACATGGCAGGGCACATATAATTTACTAGAAGCTGAGCAACCGGAAGTTTCAGTGACAGTGGCTACTGCGAACTCAACCAAAAAGTCCGATGCAACTCTCAAAGAATTGGCCGATTCCTTTCTTCACAGAATAGCGGCCAGAGAGCAAGTTCTTCCCTACACTGATGTAGTGCGATGGGCAATCGAGGAAATTCCAATCATTGACAGAACATTCCACACGAGAGACAGATGGATTTTTGGGTCGTTTAAGCCAGAGCACCTAAGGCAAATGTATCATTTGCCTGAGCCAGATAAAATCTACAACAAAGACTTCTTGGAGAAGTTTGCAGCTGAAAATGAAACACCATCCGAGCCCATTCGAGATTGGAGGCAGAACCCGGCCAAACACAAGCACGAAAGCTCGGGTAAGTACTCCGTTGATTCTTTGGCTTCTCCCTATTGCTATGCGGGAATTATGATGTGTAGGCTATGGGGATTACATGATTCTGCCAATTTTGATATAGAAATGGTTCCCCTGATGGAGGCCGCTGTTAATAGTATAATCATGGATTGGGCCACCATTCTTTATGATAAGTTGACTGTAGCTGTTCGGGATTTTAGAGCTAAATCTGTAGTCACTGAAAGGAAAATTCCCCCATTTTATTATAGTGCCTACATTATGGACACATTGTGTTTTAACTCTGAGTTTCCCATCCTCGGTTGGAGATGGACCACCCAAGACCCTTCGCCCATTCATGTGTATCATCAGAAATTGTGGAAGTCCTCTTATAAGGACCATTTGTATCAAATTTGCAATGGTTTTATGGTTCCCATTCATTATTCCATCTTCGATCGGCCTATTCCTAAAATTTCCTATCTCGCTTCCTTCGACCTACCAGCTATAGCAGGATGGTTTGGAGAAGAGCATTTTACCTATATTAGGGTTTATGGAAGCCAAGCCAAGCCGCATATTCTCCCTCTATATGTTCCAGACAAACTGTTAGCCCGAGAGATCTCCTCCCAAATCATGGCCGATAGTGTAACCCAAACTCTCAAGAATGAGAAGAAGAAGGGCTGGCCCCATTTTCCCTTGAGGATGGGTGTTTTTACTCTGCTTAATCTTAAGCATGCAGAAAAGGAGGCTATAAATATGCAAGCTTTATCCCTGCCCACTATGCCAGCCAGACTCTATGATCCAAGGAAGACTGCTTTCCTTGCCCTAGAACAGGCCAAACTGACAAAGATTGACCATCAAGAAGATGAGTTTGATGACTTGTTCGTAGCTTCCGATTCAATAAGCCAAACCAGACAGCTTGCCATGATGAGATACAATGATGAGAATTTAACTGAGTTCAATAAACTTAGAGAGCAGAGGTTGCAAACTCTGTCTCTAGATTTATTGTCATTAACCTCAACGTCCTCCTCAAGCGAGCCTGGTCAGAAACAAACAAGCCAACCTCCTGTTATAATTAAGGAACAAAAGAAACAACAGGAGGAAAGGCAGAAGAAGCAGCAGGCAGAAAAGCAGAGAAAGGAGCAATCTGAAAGGCAAAAGAAGGAGCAAATGGAAAAGCAGCAGAAAGAGCTGAAGGAACAAGAACAGAGAAAGCAGAAGCAGATGGAGGAACAGCGGAAGAAGGAAGAAGAAGAAAAACAAAAGAAAGAACTGGCAGATAGGCAGAAAAAGGAATTAGCGGATAAGCAAAGAAGAGAGCAAGAAGAGAAACAGAGAAAGGAGTTAGAGGAGCAGCAGCGGAAAGAGCTGGAGGAGCAAAAGAAGTTGGAACAAGAAAAGGAGAAGAGTAAATCCCCGACGGAGCAACACAAACAGACCTCCATGGATCCTGAATTGCTTAAACAATGGGATCAATTCGATTCCATTATCAGTGGAAAGGAAAGCTCCAAAGACACCTCTAAGGCAAGCGACGCACTGTTATAGACATTTTTGTGCCTTACAGCATGGAGCATGAAATGTCGATAATCTGAGGGATCCAAAGTCCCTAAACATGTTGTTCTTACCCTTAGAGGAACAAGGTCAGCAAACCACAGCACTACAAATCAGTTCTCCACTGAAAAACACTCAAAAACAGGTCAGTTTTGGATCAAAGCAGCTGCTCCACTAGGCATCTGCTCTGCATAGCAGGTACAACAAAGGCTACCTGCGTTGCATAGCAGGTAGGACAAAGGCTACCTACGTTGGGCGTACTTTGACATGTGGAGGAATCTTTTCTCAATGTGCCAGTGCCCAGGAAGCTTCCAAAATGACACTTGGATCAGAAGATTCGCCTAATGATGAGTTAAGAGGTTCTAAAACTCCAAGTGGAAGGCAGAAACTCTGAGTGAAGGACTGAAGAACAACTGGAGTTGAAGAGGACAACAAGTCACACATCAAGCTGACTTATCTTCACTCCAAAACTCTATATAAGGATCTCATCCCATGGGATCTAAAAGGCGGGAATTTAGTGCAAAGAATTGCTGTTGGTTTACAGTTGAGAGTATTGGGTGATTGCTTGAGGGAGGTGAAGAAGAGATTTCTCTCCGTCGGGAAGGTGATGCTGGATTGGACCTCTCATGGTTGTATCACCGCCTGAACCTTACTTCCATATATTAATAAAGCATTTGAGGTTCTTCTATTCGCATGTGTTTCAATGGTGTATTGTCTTACTTGTGTCTTTGATTTATGCTAATCCTTGAATCGATTATGAATGCATGCTTCTTGTAGTTTCCTTTTCTTGTCTTATTTGCAGGATCTCGTGTAGCTGGGCCCGTGAAAAGACTTGGAGCTGGGAGCAAGCGGCAATCAAAGGAGATTGGATCGACCATTTGCGCAAGACATCGATAAGTGGATCTCTTCCTTTTATCTCTTGCATGTCATAAAGAAGAAACTTTAGATAGCTTTGCTTTCAGATGTTGCTAAGGAACTGTCACCCTTAGAGTGGGATAGGGTCATTCCGTGTTGGATACTTTTCCCCACAACAGACCGGCGACTCCGCTGGGGATCGTGTCTTGTTGGTAGCTTGTGTATTCTTGCTATTTATCTCTTGAACAAAGGGAGTACCGAATCGAACTGCATTCGAATCCTTCGAATGCAAAGTAGAGGGCAGCTACTCTAGCCCAGTGCTGGGCATGTTCATGATTTAAAGAGCTGATCCACAAGGACTCTTTTTAGCTCTTTGTGATAGTGTTCATCTTCCTCAATCATCCTCTAGAGTATACTTGACTGATAGCTTCTGATTTGGCCAAAAACTGTTGATTTTTTAGCAAACTGTGGCCCGGAATCTGAGTGAGACGAGAGTTGTCTCATCAGTGTAGCTGTAGCAAAGGCTACCTGCGCTGCAACGCAGGTCCCGAAGGGGCTACCTGCGCTGCATGTCAGATTGACAGTGCAGTACCTGCGCTGATCCAGTTTTGCCTTGTGCAACTGGGGTTCCCCACTGTCTGTTGCCCAATTTTCAATATTGTTTTTGCAGCCTGCTGTCAACCTGTATACCCAGCTGAAACTACCTTTCTTTGCCCTCATTCCGCCTCAGTTGTATGAAGAAACCGTGATTGTTCTTATTGTATTTCTTGCTTTCATTCACAGTTTCCTGTAGCGAAAGTGAACTAGTCTTGCTGTGACCTCTTGGATCTAGGCCTGAAAGAAAGTGTCGTTGTGATTCTAAGAGCTAGTTTATTGTTGTTCATAGCTACTTGAGCATTTGCTTTCGTTATATGGTTCGAATTTCAGTATTTCTTGTGTTTGAAACGAGTGAATCTTAAGGTGTTCTTTTGATTATTGGACAAATACTTGTTTGCTTTCGCTTGAAGTTGAATTCGAAATCGTACAACAGCTTTCTTTTTGTCATACACCAAACATTAAGAGAGAAGAAAAGAAATACTTGCATTGTGCATGTGCATTTTTGACAGTTTGCATGTCGATTTAGGAAAAGTGCATCAGTGTGTGCTCTATGATCTGTTTGAAAAGATGATGTCTTTCTTTTCCCTCAGTAGTTAAGATTTTCATAAGTTGAAAGAATTGAAAAAGCTTGCTTATCATTCTTAGACTGCATTTAGGAGTTGTATCATACATCACGTGGTGATCCATAAAGGCAAACTGCTAAGCAAGATCAACCTAAAAAGAACTGAATTTATCTAACAACGCTTTGAAACATAACGAAACACAGTAGAGGTCTAGGTAGAGACGTGAACCGGCGTCGTTAAACATAGTGACTATCGATCTCTACGAAGGTGGGTGATTCCTCCTGATGGACGAGAGCGCTAATACGGATTTGTGCCCCCGCGTACCGTCGCGTATATTGGGGGACCCCTATCGGAACAAAGCCTTTATCCATAGGAAACCGTGTCTGCCGCCCTACTGATCGCGATGCAGTGAATACAGCATTCACGAAGATCGACCACTCGTACCGTAAAACGTATTCTGTGGTTTCGCGAAAGGTTTGGCACACCCTCTGCCTAGAACTCCAGAGTAGTTTCTTTTGGCCTTTTTCAAACTCTATAACTGAAAAAGTCCATCCGAGCATTTGTCACTTCGGGCTCGTTAATACATCGAAGGAGACTAGAGTCATCTTTAGCTTTTTCTCGACTCTTAAAAAGTGAAAAAGCAAGTTGTGTCTAAAGCGTCGTCATATAAAATTCATTCTAAACGGAACATAATCACCCCTTATTCCAACGTTGATCTTAAGGTTGAGAACATGGAACACACCAACCAAGGGATCCCACATGATGGGACCCCTAGTCCTTTCTCCTCTTGGGGAGAAGTTGGTGCGCCCCACATGGCCACATTGTCGCTTCCAGGACTGACAATTGGCCTGCCAGTTTGGCTATTCTCAACCACTGTAGTTCAGAACACCACGGTTCCTGAACAGTCGAGTCAACAGTTAGACCAGTCTAGAGCTACCCTCCAGCCTTCCACTTCTTATAAACCTTCCTCCGATCCTTCTTCTTCGAAAGGTCAAGCCGCCGAAAGCGGAGCTCCCATAGAAAAGAAGAAGGAAAAGAAGAAGAAAGAAAAGAAGCAGAAGGAGCCAAAGGTGCCTGGGGGCAAGCAAAAGGCATCTAACAAAAATCCACACACAGCACGGGCTGGGCCCAAGTCGCCATGTGTCATATGTAGAGGAGACCACCTCCACCGTGATTGTCCCAGTATTCCCCGGATACTAAGGGACTGGTCCCCTCGTTTGCACAGTTCGGAAGCGTCAACCTCTGACAACCAGGGTGAATGCTTACCGTCGACCAACGAAAGTGAAGGTCCTAGACGACGAAGGGGAATGAGATTCCCCTGCGAACTGTGTGAAGGCAATCACACCCTCCGCCGTTGTCCCTTTTTAGACGAAGCAAAGAGAGTTTTGGAAGATCAACCGGTTGCACCGTTGCTACTTCCTCCTGGATACCATAAACTCGCGCCAAGTCCTTCGTTGGTCGAAAATACAGCTGCCCCGCTCATAGGGCCAGCTGAAGTGTCAGTCACTGAAAGTGAACCTACTGAATCCGGACCAGACGAAAGTCCCAAGGTCGAAACGGCAGTTGACCCGGTTCTCCCTTCAGAAGTTTCATCTTCAGATACCACAGTCACTGAGGATTCATCTTCAGCTGACACCCCTACCGAAGAGAGTAAGGATGACACCGTCCAGATTCTTTTCATCAACACCGATTCTGATGAACATCAGGGCAATGTGCCCACTCCTTTATCGCAGGAAGGAGCATCGTCAGGATCATACCTGGCCGTGTATTCGGTCCCACCACCAAGCAACCTGGTTGTGTCCTTTGATTGGAACCAACTAGGCAGACCCCGGTTACCAGCCAGTATACCATTTAGAGTTATAGTCCAAATATACAAGATGGTAATGGCTGGAACTATCATTGATGAAGGGGCATCTGTGAGTATCCTGTCCTCTATTGCTTGGAAAGCACTGGGTTGCCCAACGCTTTTGCCTGAGATAAGGAATCTCTCGGGTTTTGACAAAGGAACCAGTCGACCATTAGGGATTCTGCCTAATGTGCCTATTACCCTGAAAGGGAAGGCTATCAAGATGAATTTGATGGTCGTCCGAGGACCCTTGGATTATAACCTACTCCTTGGACGAGACTACATATATTGCATGGAAGCAATAGTCTCCTCACTCTTTCGAATAATGTGTTTTCCATACGAAGGAAGAATGGTCAAGCTCGTAGACCAACTTTCATTTCCGGGATCACGCATCGCAAATAGTCACATACCTATCCTGAATGGTCTATTCAATCAAGAAAGGTCTCTACCTCCGGTTCTTCTTCCTGATGAGTGCGAGTGATTCGGGAAAGTAGGGCCGGAACCCAGGGGGCATGCATCCTGGTCTGCTCTGGAGGCAGAAAAAACCTTGGGTGTAAAGTAGAATTTCCGCGGAAGAATATGACTAGTCCGTACCCCGTCCCCCTCCTTCATCTTTGTGAATCTTCCTCTGAGCCATCTTCGTGGAGAAGAAGGACAAGAAGACAAAGAGAGAGTTGGACTCTCAGAAGGGGCTGTTAGGAATGGGGTTGTTCTGGAAAAAGATTCTTTTGTTAAAGTTAAGTGTGTGGTGGAAGTGCCGTCATTCACCTTTGTCTAAATAAGTAGGCTCTGCCAAAGAAGGGGATCCGTTTGCGGCAGCAAGTAGTAACCATCTTTGGGGAAAAGGCAAGCCTCACCCATTAAAACAAATGTTTTAAAGGATAAGTAGGGGCAGCCTCCAAAGAAAGGGATTCAATTGCTGCAACAAATTGTAACCATCTTTGTGTAACCTAATGATAGACATCGCCGAAGAAAGAGTTTCGTTTGCGGCAGCAAATAAAACCAATCTTTGGGTAACCTGAAAGAGGTAGGCCTCACCCGTTAAAAACAAAGGTTTTGACGGATAAGTAGGGGCGACCTTGAAATTAGACTTACACCTGGGGGCATGCAAACCTCTTGGAATGCAAGCACGGGCAGCTATTTTTGTTTTTTAGTTTTTTAGGTCCTCCCTTTAAACCTGTAGGTCTAACCCGTTAAACTCGTAGGAATAGCCGATACCCAGCTTGCATAAAGAGAGGATATGGAGCAAAGCGTAGGGAGATGAAGCTCTTTAAAAAATAGTGATCTTCCATGAGACCTTCCTACTTTATGACTGGTAAAAGTGAGCAGTTTTGGCAAAGTTCATGCTCATTAAAAAATAAACGCAAACATGAGCAGTTTTCGCAAGTGTTCATGCTCGTTAAAAAATAAACGCAAAACCGAGCAGTTTTTGCAAGGGTTCATGCTCGTTAAAAAATAAACACATATGTGAGCAAGCTTCCCCCAGAGTTCAAGCTCATTAAAAAAAATGAACCGGTAAATAACCATTTGAGACCGTAAATTCATCAGCCATAAAAGCCTTGGTCGTGTTTGCACCGTCGCCTCCACTTTTCATTTGCCCGATCATTCACATCCACTTGATTGTTTACCTATTTTGAGGAACAGCTGCGAAGAGTGATTTCACTTAGCCATCCTTGTAATACTGCCGTGATTGGAAAATTCCAACCTGTACCTGGAATCTGCTGCTATCCCTGTTTATCACTCGTTCCTAAAAGACGAGTCTTCTTTGAGCTCTTTTCACTGACTCGTAAAATATGAAAAGTTGGCCGAGTTTTGGCCTTCCAGCTCGTTAAAAGGACCGGAAGAGCTATCCCTCCTCTAGATTTTAATCCTTTTGGACCTGAGGGATTATTGCACAAAAAGATCGAGCGCTTGTCTAGTTCGGCTCGATAAAGATATCGAACATTCATCCCCTCTGTATTGTTTTATACTTTTTCGGACTTAAGGGATTAGATGACGAAAAAGGACCCCTGGAGTCCACTTTATGTACCCTTTTCAGACTCTCTAAAAATGAAAAGGACCGAGTTATCTTTGTCGCTGGGCTCGTTAAAAATATTAGATAGCGACAAACTTGTCTTTAGACGAGAACGAGTTTCCCTATCGCTAGGCTCGTTAAAACATAGCGATGGGCTTGCCCGAAGGGTAGGTTATAGAACAAGCATATGTTATCCTCCTCAAGCTTGACAAAAATAAAGAGGTACTGGTCAGAAATGACTGGGGAAAAATTGGGAAGAACCTCAAAGCTTAATGGTAGCAGGTCGCTCTTGAACATGACACTTTTGCCTCCGTAAATATCGGGTTGGGTTATTATCATTCACCGGTCCCTTCACCATGGTCTCGCCATACCATCCATACATGGGGTAATGCTACCGATCCATCACATCAGTGTCATTATATGTTCAAGAGATGTCATTCAGAAAGCGTCAACCGGGTCCCATCCACTACCATACATCATCTTTCATCCTTCCATGACCGCCACCCTGAATCATATTTCACAGATCGTTTTCACCATCATCACTAGCTCCGTTCCGTGTCACTGATGTGGGATTCATTAAGGCCCTCCTTTGACGGATCACTTCTTGTCGACATCAGCTCATTATCCAAGAAGTTGATCTAGGAACACCCCCTCAGTACTTTGAAGCTTGCATGCCTCAATGGCAAGTTTCTCACTTCCGGCGATAGGTATACATTAATGACCTTCGACCGGGAGACTTTGCGTGGTGTTCGACGTCAGATCCTTTATTCACGCCACGTGAATTGTGCTGCAGTACCTTGAGGGTCATCATCATTATCGGTGATTCCTCTCGCGCTTGTTAACAGTTTACATTATTGACTGGTAATCAAGCGATGTCTTTCCATGTTCGACTTCAAGAAATTCTCACATGGATTGACTTGTACTAGAGTGAAGATTGGACAAGTTTGAAGACCCCGGGTCTAGTTTCATCCATCCGGGCTGCGATATATATTTAGGAGATAAAAACATAGACATGTACAGCAGATGATCATCCTACTAAAAGGATGATAATTAAAAGCAGAGAATTATCGGTCTATTATCAGACGATCGTCTGTTTATGTACAGCAAATGTATTTATAAAGCTGAGCATGGGAAATGCCCGCATCAGCTAGATCATGAAAAGAAAGTATGAAAAGATAATGTATTGTATTGTATTTTGTTACAGGTCACCTCCTGACGATTGAATGAACTTCGGATCCTCCTAATAAAGCATTTCACCCGATAAACGACCTCATACTTTAGGGGGCAACTGTTATAGACATTTTTGTGCCTTACAGCATGGAGCACGAAATGTCGATAATCTGAGGGATCCAAAGTCCCTAAACATGTTGTTCTTACCCTTAGAGGAACAAGGTCAGCAAACCACAGCACTACAAATCAGTTCTCCACTGAAAAACACTCAAAAACAGGTCAGTTTTGGATCAAAGCAGCTGCTCCACTAGGCATCTGCGCTGCATAGCAGGTACAACAAAGGCTACCTGCGTTGCATAGCAGGTAGGAAAAAGGCTACCTGCGTTGGGCATACTTTGACATGTGGAGGAATCTTTTCTCAATGCGCCAGTGCCCAGGAAGCTTCCAAAATGACACTTGGATCAGAAGATTCGCCTAATGATGAGTTAAGAGGTTCTAAAACTCCAAGTGGAAGGCAGAAACTCTGAGTGAAGGACTGAAGAACAACTGGAGTTGAAGAGGACAACAAGTCACACATCAAGCTAACTTATCTTCACTCCAAAACTCTATATAAGGATCTCATCCCATGGGATCTAAAAGGCAGGAATTTAGTGCAAAGAATTGTTGTTGGTTTACAGTTGAGAGTATTGGGTGATTGCTTGAGGGAGGTGAAGAAGAGATTTCTCTCCGTCGGGAAGGTGATGCTGGATTGGACCTCTCATGGTTGTATCACCGCCTGAACCTTACTTCCATATATTAATAAAGCATTTGAGGTTCTTCTATTCGCATGTGTTTCAATGGTGTATTGTCTTACTTGCGTCTTTGATTTATGCTAATCCTTGAATCAATTATGAATGCATGCTTCTTGTAGTTTCCTTTTCTTGTCTTATTTGCAGGATCTCGTGTAGCTGGGCCCGTGAAAAGACTTGGAGCTGGGAGCAAGCGGCAATCAAAGGAGATTGGATCGACCATTTGCGCAAGACATCGGTAAGTGGATCTCTTCCTTTTATCTCTTGCATGTCATAAAGAAGAAACTTTAGATAGCTTTGCTTTCAGCTGTTGCTAAGGAACTGTCACCCTTAGAGTGGGATAGGGTCATTCCGTGTTGGATACTTTTCCCCACAACACGCACCAGACACCACTTCTTCTCAGGTTCTAAGTGGAACCAGCGGCCCACCCACTTCAAAGGATGTTGAGGTAATCACCAAAGACCCTTCCGATCAGATTGTGCTCCAGGTGGAAGATATTCCTCCCCTGGACGTTTTCTACAGCCCTAAGCACAAAGCAGTTGTTAAGCGCTCAAGGAAGAGACGAAGGCTTGATCAACCTTCCATCTTTCCTGAGAAAACAGTCACGGGGAATGTAGTCTGGAAGGAGGAATTGGACCCCTCCGATGACCTAACCAAGCTATCGCAGTATGCGGGAGCTTATTCTGCAGCAACTATTGATAAAGCATCGGAGGTAAGTCTTTTGTTAAAGACTAAGGACCAAGAGATTTGGGCATTGCAAGCAGAAGTAGCAGAGGCGCGAAATAAGGCAGCACAGGTAGAAGAGCAGTTGCTGACACAACAGCAAGAAAACAATATATTGACCTAGCAACTGCAAATTGAAAAACAGAGGATTGACCAGAGCGCAATCCAGAAGCAGAAAGAGTTAACGGAGGCATTGACACAATTGAGAGTGGCAAACGAGCTAATGACGAAGTCAAAAGATGAGCAAATCGCTCAACTGTTAGCACAGCTCGAAGATATCAAAGGCACTAAGAAAGTCGAAGATTTCAGAGCAGAGGCAGCTCAAATAAATAGTGCATTAATATCTCTAGTTAGACTCTTATGCCGACAACTTACCGAGGTTGAGCCATTATGTGAAATATCTACAACAGTGTGTAAGCATATAGAAAGGGCCAGAAATGAGCTAGATCAAACCGAAGAAACTATAGCCGAATATCTTGATTGGCAAGATTCTGATGAAGGGAAGGCAGCGAACTTGCCTAGAATCTATGAAACATACAAAGACATACTCTTCACGGAATGGAACACTCAGATGATGAAAGTGGAAAGGGCAGCTTCAAGGTGTAAAATGATTGCCAACAATATGATAGATCGAGTCAACAATACACTTTATTTCCCCAGCATGATCTCTCAGTGCACACCTGGAAGCATAACCACGGCAAACATGATTGAACAAACAAGTTATCATGAACTGGAGGAAAGGAGAAAGTTAATTGCTGGAGTAAATACTTTAACCTCCGACACATATTGGCTCTTTCTAATCAAGCCGCACACTCAAAGGTCGGCTCTTAAGTGTTTAACAGATGCTCTCGAATGCCTGATCCCCGACATTAAGGATGCCACATATGATGCCCAGCTCACGTCGCGTCTCAATACTCCACCGGACACAGAGCCAATGTTGGCGATATGTCAGCTGAGGTTTAAAGGCAAAGAGCCCACCGAATGAAGCATTGCTGCCGACTGCCAGATCGCCCAAAAAAGATGGAAAACATTTATTGATGCCAATTTAATAGATTTTCAGTTTCTTTTAGATATTTAGATTAGATTAGTATTTATAGACCCTTTCATTGTTTTGGAAAGGGTCGTAAAATTTTGTAATAGACTTAAAGACTGAAGTTTGCACTACTGTGCTTCAGTCTATATTCTTTTGTGAAACTCGACCAATAGTCCTTAATTTGACAAGAAGGCTGTTTTATGCAATTGCGCACTATTGTCTCTTGTTTGGAATGCTTTTTTGGTTTGAAGGAAGGACCGCGACATACCGATTTATATAATGGATTGTTGAGCAGCTTACATGGTACTTTTATCTGCATCTGTCCTCTTTCCTCTTATATGAATTGATGTGTTATTATCTTTGCTATTGTTGAATACATGTATGCGCTATAACAGCAAATCTTCATTTCATTCCACTATTGGATGTTTTGTGATATGCCCTTTCTTTTAATCATGCATGTAGCAATGATATGAATGACAATGTGTAGTAATTCGCTATTATCGCTCTGCATAACTAATTATGCAGAGCAATCTTAAATGGTTTAAACATCTATGCTTTAGTGTTAGAGTCATCTATATGCCTGCCTTAAAGCACAGATCATCAAACGCTACGCTTTGAAAGATTGATAAGTCCCGGGATTAGATTATAGTTACTATATTTCGCTGATAGTTTTAGTTGTTCGCTTATCACCATCATACATCATAAGTTACTCATCCATCCCACTTTTATTCATTATTGGGAAACTGGTCCCATTATCCCCAGTCGGAGCCACTATTCCAAACGGAAAAGGAGCTGTACTAAGGTCTGGACCGGGTGGTTTCCCCTTTGTTGTGGCAGCGATTTTCGAGGCCTCAACATGTCCCTATCATATTCAAGGGCTTGTATTTCAATGACAACCTCTTTGTCCATGTATTTGAATGTGGACCATTGAATGGGTATTCTTAGTTGGCTCAAGGAATCTTCTAGTATTAGCTTAATAAGTCCATGGTGTGCCAATTGCTGATTTTTTCCCTCTTAGACTTTTACGCTCATGTATATTATTGATTGCAACAAGAAGTAGGGTATACTGAGTCTTCTGTCAATGGGTATCCCCTCCCAAAATCTCAACTCATGGAGGAGTCTAAATTGATAGCCATAGACTATACTGAGCCTCCCTTCACAAGAGATATATTTGAGAATATGATAGCTCACCTCATTCCAAGGGTAGGGAGGATTTCCCTTCTTATCCCATTTTTCTCCTCAATTAGCTCTTCATTCCTTAACAAGAAGTTTTTCTTTGCAAAAGTTATTACAACCTTATCCTCTTTTCTCCATGGCATCCCTTGAGGAAGTGTAGTGATTCTGCTAATTACTTTAGGAGTAATTGTAATTGATAGTCCTCTTACCACAGTAGTAGCACCAATTCTAGCCTGAGGGTTAAGTGCCATGGAAAATTCTTGAGCTACATCATCATCATACCCTCTGAGTAGCTCAAATAATCCCAACCAATTATGCCTTCTAAATATTTCTACCACAGGGGGATGGAGGTGTATCATGGATATCTCTGTGGGTTCCCTTCTGTTAAACCCTCCTATCATGTCTCTTTTCTAGTTGGCTGACTGTAGGGAGTTTGGTAGGCTAGCCTTAGTTTTAAGGGTGACTGAGGGTGGTGGATGGCTTCAATTTCTCCCTATTTCCACACAACTTTTAAACTATTCACAATTCTTTTAAAACTCCCAGGTCAACTGTAATGACTTAAAAATCAAAATTTTCTATTCCTAGCTATCAATTCAAAGAATAGGAGATATGGGCCACCTACCTTTCACTGTGATTCTTTGGATGAGGAGAATTCCTAAGCATATGGGCCCTATGTAACCCCTTTTAGCATTCTCTATGAATTTTCATTGTTTCCTATAGCTCCCTGCATTTCCTGTAGTTTCTCCTTGTAGATGCCTCGAAAATCATTGCATCAACATCGGGGAAAACCACCTAGTCCGGACCTTAAAGCAACTCCTTTTCCATTTGGTGTGGTGGCTTCGACTGGATATAATGGGACCAGCTTCCCAATGATATATAAGTGGGATGGATAGTTGATTGATTTATAGCATCTAATGGTGACGATAAATGATTTTTTCTAAAATACAATAATATAAAAAGTAACTAATCTATCCTGGGACGTATTTCTCCTCGTGTGATTCTTGATGGTTCTTATTGACAAGTAAACATAAAGATGACTTACTCATTAATAAAAATAGTCATTCATATGATAATTACTTTGTTCAAGTAATTGAACAAAGTAATAATTAAAACGTTATGACACTAATCGTTATATATTACTGAAATACATATATATGAAAGATAACAACTCTTAAACATTCAATAGTGATAAGTCAAAGAACTGTTGTAAGAACATATACATATATCAATAATAGCAAAATAAATAAATGCTGACTCACATAAAATCATGAAGCAAGAACACAGATAGTAGTATCGTATGCATTTGAGTCTCCTCCGATATGAATTGCATTCAAATCCTGGCTTTCAATTTGGAAATACTTTCACAAGAAGCAATAGTGCATATCATATAAAAGCGTTCTTTATCAAAACTTAGAATTCAGGTCTAGTTTTTATAAAAATAAATATATCAGAAGCGCAGTAATGCAACTTCCAATTCAAGTCTTAGTACAAAAATTGAGGACCCTTTCCAAAACAATGAAAGGGTCTATAAATAATATGGAAACTAACAAACTATGAAGTAAAATACGTTATGCGCTGGTATAGCTGAAAGATAAAAATATGGGATTCATCCCAAAATAGAAGTACTACAGTCGATCCAAATGGTTCACTGTATTGGTTGATTATCCTGTTCACGGAGCTGACAAATGGCGAGCATCGGCTGGAGCTCTGGTGAATGACTCATGCGTGAGTGTATCTGAGCGGTGTATATAGCATCATTAAGCTCAGGGATCATGTGGCTCATAGCATCAGTGAGGCATTTCATTGTTGTCCGCTAACTATATCGTTTGACAAGGAAAAACCAAAAGGTTTCCCATGCTAAACTTTGAATACCTGCAATCAGTTTCTCCCTTTGCTCTAGTTCATGTTTCCACTGCTGTTCCAATGCTTTTACTGGTGGGAGATTACCTGGAGAACATTCTGTTATTAAATTTGATAATAAAGACTATTGTTAATCAATTCAACCAGGTTGCTTGTTGTTGATCTACATCTTGATGTTGCTCTCTCGGCCTTCATTAGCTAAGATTCTCATTCATCAAACAAAATTTCTTTATGCGATTCCTGGATTTGTGGTAGATTAGCAGCTTTTCCCTCTTTTGATTTTTGCCATGAGAGAAAATTTGTTAATCTTTCATCTGCTTTTTCCAAGTGCAGTCTCGCATCTACTGATTTCTCAACCATTGATGATGACATTTCGCACAGAGGAAGGATTAGTGAAATATTATGACATAATAGGCTCAACTGCTGAGACAATGCCCTGGTAATTTCTAGGGCCTCTGATCTGAATTCTCCCACTTGGGGATATTCCTTGAATCGTTTTATTTGGACTGTCAGTTGAGCAATTTGTTCTTCCTTTGATTTACTCAATTGTTCATTCAATAACTGCAACTTACTCAATGCCTGGGATAACTCTTGTTGTTTATGAACTGCTTGCTCATCAATCCTTTGCTTTTCTTTGAGCAATTGCTCATTCAATTGGTCATTTAGTTGCTTCTGAACTACTAATTGTTGTTCCAGCTGTTCTACCTTCTGTTGTTTCTCCTGTGCCTGTGCCTCCAGCAAATTGATTGTTTGGTCTTTTTCTTTTAGTAAATTACTGACCTCCGATGCTTTATCCATTGTGGTCGTTGTGTATGCTCCAGCATACTGAGAAAGTTTGGTTAGATCTTCAGAAGGATTAACTTCCTCTCTCCATACCACATTCATCATCTCCATTTGTGAAGTCAAAAGAGGAGAGTGATCAATTTTCCTCTTTTTCCTTTGTCTTTTGATTACAGCCCTATGCTTAGGGTTGTAGAAGACATCTAATGGTGGTATCTCTTCTATGTGTAAAACAATCTCATCGGAGGGATTTTTAGGGATTATTTCTAAGTCCTTATGGATCATGGGTGGGCCGCTTGTTCCTTCAGTCAGAACTGTGTTGATTACTGATTTCTGAGCTGTGGACACCTCTGGTGTACTGAATCCTTGGATGCTCTCAGTATTACTAATGATGGAATCAAATTGTTGCCATTCCTTGATTAGTTTAGGATCAACATAAATGTTTGAATCAAGGGATCTGATACCTATTTCTTGTCTCTGTTTCTGCTCTGGCAACTTCTCCTTTTCGGGGACCTTTTCCACTTCAGGAGTACTCTTGGCAACTTTCTGTTCACTCGGACTCTGTGGCTGAACTATTGGGGTTGTGGCTAATAAACCAAAGGTAGAGTTTCCAACCTCTGGGCTCTAAGCCTATTGAATTTTTCTAGTCCCTCTTCTCCAAATTTGGTACTAGCTAATCCTTTATCTTGGTAAAATAGTTCAACTAAAGAAAACAAATCATCAAATTCATCTTCCTCATGATCAAATCTGGTGAGTTTAGCCTGAGAAGTAACATTATAGGCAAGTTTTCGAGGGTCATATTGCCTATTTGGAATGGTTGCAAGACTTAGCATCTGAATCTTCTCGGCCTCCTTCTCTGCATGTTTATAATCATGCAAGGTAAAAACACCACACCAAAGGGGGAATGTAGGCCACATATGTTTCTTGGAATCCCTCAGGGTTTTTGATGTTCCTGCAATTGTTATCTGATATGCTAACTCTCGGGCTAATAGTTTATCAAGGACATATAGAGGAAGAACATGAGGTTTGGTAAGGCTACCAAAAAGCCTTACATAGGTGAATTTCTCCTCTCCGAACTAGCTACCCACTGCTGTTAGGTCAATTGCTGCTTCCTGAGATATCCTAGGGGTAGGCTTATTGAAGATAGAATAATATACAGGTAGGACAAAACCATTACAAATTTTGTACAAGTGATTCTTATAGTGGGCCTTCCACAACTGTTTGTGATAAATATGAATAGGATTAGGATCCTAGGGAGTCCACTTCCACCCGAGAATGGGGTATTCAGAATTAAAACAAATGATGTCAAGAATATATGCACTGTAGTAAAAAGGGGGAATGTACCGGGAAGTTGCATACTTTTTCCTTCTGTATTCTAGTATCTCAGTGGCTATTCTATCAGATAGAATATTTTCCCAATCCATAACAAAACCGTGAATCGTAGCTTCCATTAACGGGACCATGTCTATAGAAAAATTTTCAGAATCGTGTTCTCCCCATAGTCTACACATCATAGCACCAGCATAGCAATAAGGAGAGGCTAATGAGTCAACAGAATACTTACTCGAGGACTCATGCTTATGTTTATTTGGGAAGTGGCTCTAGTGTCTGATCGGGTCTGACTCCATGTCATTTTCTTTTGCGAATGCTTCCAGAAATGCCTTGTTATAGTGCTTCTCGGGCAGAGGTAGATGGTACATTTGCCTGAGATCTTCATGTTTAAATGACCTGAGTATCCTTCCATCAACCGTGGAAAATGTTCGGTCTGCAGTTGGGATTTTCTCGATTACCCATCTAACCACATCAGTATATGGCAAAATTTTGGCCCGCGCTGCTATTCTGTGAAGGTATGAACAGGCCAATTCTTTGAGAGTTCCTTTTGATTTGTTGGTGGAATTGGTTGTAGCTTCCTCTTCTAGTTCTTCAGGCTCTTCTGCTTCTATCAAATTGTAGATACTTTCCCAGCTCGCATTTCCCAGACCGAGGCATGTTGTATCTGATATTAGTCCCTTCTTGCTCGGCTCTGGTTCTTTAACTACGGGAGGTGCCTTGGCTTTCTTAGATTTCTTCCCCATCTTTTCTGGATTCATGAGTTCAAAGAAGCTCTGCACAGACAATTCAAAATCGTAACATAGGGATATTTCCACTGAAAGCTAATACAGAAATGAACAGAATTAAGGCAATTCACATATGATAAACCGGATGCAATTAAGAATCACCACGAGTGAAATCTTTGAGGGATTCACTCTTAACTGTGAAATTAATAACCATTCAAGCCACCAATCGTAATGAATAAATATCATAAATACCTGTTGCATCGACCATATGGTGAATGATCAGTTCAAGCATGTCTTTAGATCTCCCCGATTGGCGATAAGCGATAAATCACAAATCGCAATCGGGAGTTTCACTAAGATAAGGCTTCAACACTTGGGTCGAATATCTCCAATTTCGATAAGGCGATTTATAATAAGATATGTGCAAATAACACCTTTTAACGGATTTTATTGTTATGCGCACTCCTCCTTATATGATAGAAATCGGGGAATTCAACGAGCGAGGTCTATTGCAAAAGTCCCAATGATTCTGATTACGATAAAGTCAAATTATAATAAGGTGGGGTATGTTTTTTTATTAAATTTGTTTGATTTATCATTTATAAAAGACTTATACAAACAAACCGTCTTTGCAAATGACTTCTACTTGAGATGTGCGCCTTTATTTATTAATTGCAATTGGGGGTTTCACTTGTGTTTTAGTTCTTTGTCATATGATACCCTCGATTGTCGATTGCGATTACGTTTATTGGATCAGAGGATTTGATGAGGACCCTTTTATGTATATCCCTTTATCATTGTGATACGCGATCTTCGATTGCTTTATCGCAATGGAGAATTATTTATATTGTTCTTTAAAGGAATATTTTATATTTATTCAAAAGGGCTTCATACAATGATTCTATTACATCGGGCCTTTTGATAGAGGTTTATATGTTCAATGTGATTAATGGAAAGCATATTAATTAAAGCACAAATCTCACTAAGTTTAAACAGGGACCCATTTCTCATTAAAGATTTTTTGTAAAAGTATTCTAAAATGGGGGATTGTTGTACAGCACAACACTCCTATAGTTTTGTTTCATGTAGGGTTGATGAAATAGGTTTGCCTCCTCGATGGCTCTCCAAGGTGCTCCCAGTCCTCTGTTATCTTGAAATGAACAAATGGTGTATGAGAGTTTGGAATATTTGTTTTTTATTGTCGATTCCTTGGAGCATTGTATCGGCTGGCAGTGTACAAGATTTCCTCTTTGGGACTGTTGGCCCACCATTAGTTATCATGAAGCCTCTCCTTGTAATCATCACCCACTCTCACACAACTTATCTTTACCACCTTTTCAACTCATTCATCTTGATGTGATGTTTCCACGTGTTAGGTTGACTAGGAGTTCACTTTTTTGTTTTCGAGCTAAGGGTGGCCAAGTTAATTGGCCACCTCGAGCTTATAAAATCAAACTTTTTCATATTCCTACACTTTTATGATATCGTACTTAGGGAAGAATTCAGATGAAGTGCCATTCTTGTACCTTCCTTCGCTTGGTTTCAGCATGCTGGAGGGTGACTCTGTTGTGCTTCTTTATGTTCAGGTAAGTACTTTTCCTTGGTCATTTTTATGTATATCTCTTCCTGTTTATGTGGTTGTCCTCTTTGTTTTTGTGTGCGCATGGTAATTTGAGTTTGTAAGAAGATCTGAAGCATTAATAAAGAAGATTACTATGCAAATATATATGTTTGATCTATTTACTTATGTTATGAATGAATGTGATTATGTTTATGATTTAATGTTATATTGATGCACAAATATGTATGTTTTACATTGTTACCTGAACACAAGTAATAATATCTATTTACGTGAAGAACATCTTAATGCATGTTGAAGTTATTGGATATTGAAGCCAATCTGGGTAAATACAGAAGTAAGGGTAATTACAGAGGCGCATAAGTGGTTGATTCACCTATTTAGGGTCTGCGAAAGATAGTCATAGACATTCATGGAGGTTTAGAGGTCGAATAAGAGAAGCATATCAATAAGCCCTAAAAGGCTTATCGATCTGCATGAAGGAAAAACTAGGGCATAAAACGATGTCACTACCATCTCTGGGAGCGGAAACTTGGTTCTAGCATCCCCCCATACTGCTTCGGGTGAGACTTTAGTCTGTGCTCTAAGATTGATGCTGAGAGGGCCAGTAGTGTAGGGATTTGTTTGGCTAATTAACGCTGAACCTGGGTCAGGGCCCACTAATCCAACATCTTCCTTATCTTTTTTCTCCTCTTTTCCATTATACTTCTCACTCTTTTCTTTCTCCTCTTCTTCTCCCTCTAGTTCCTCACTTTTTTCATCAGTTTCTTCCTTTGCATCTTCTTCTGTCTCTTCACCACTTTCCTTCTCCTTTTCTTCCTCTTCTTCCTCCTCTGTTTCCTCTTCATCCTTCTCTGTTTCTTCTTCATCCCTCTCTGTTTCTTCTTCATCCCTTTCACTGGTAGTGGGGATTTTGTCATATTCAAGGGCTTTTATGCCTTCCTCTGTCTGCATGTCTCTAAAAGTTGCCCATGTGATAGGGAGTCTTAGGTTTTGGAGGGCATATTCTATGATAAGTCTAATTAACCCATGATGGGCTAGTTGTTGATGGTTTCCTCCTTGCACCTTAATGCTCATATCTATCACTGATTGAAGAAGAAAGTAGGGTATGCTTAGTCTGTTTTGAGGAGGTGTGTCTGCTCCAAACCTCAGCTCTTGGAGAAGCCTAAAATGGTACCCATATACCACATTGTACCTACCTTCACATGATATATACTTAATGAGGTGGTAGCTAATTTCATTCCAAGGATATGGTAGGCTTGCTCTTCTGACCCCATTTTTGTCTTCCATTGCTTCCTCTCCTTTCAAAAGGAATTTATTCTTTGCAATTTGGTTGTTACCCTTATCCTCCTTTCTCCAAGGCAACCCTGAGGGAAGCGTGGTGATTCTTCCTATGATTTCGGGGGTGAGTTCTATAGAGAGGCATTTCACCACAACAGTGGCATGGGTCCTAGTTAGTGGTATGAGGGAGAGAGAAAAGTCTCTGGCCACTTCATCCTCATATCCCCTCAAGTTTTCAAAGAAACCCATCCAATTGTGCCTTGTGAATATCTCTACTATAGGAGGCTGCTAATGAAACCTCACTATGTTGGTGGGTTCCTTCTTGTCAAATCCTCCTGTCATTTTTCTGATGGATGTGGAGGGATGTATAGGTATGATACCAAATTATAATGGATGAGGAATTTTAAATGAAAATTATGTGTACAATTCCCCTAGACTGCAAGTTTTTCAACAAAATATAAGGCATTTCTATATTCTTTTTACTTGGAAAATGTCAAAAGGTATAGCTCCTACCTCCTTGTCACTGTCTGATGAAGCCAGCCTTTGGTTTTTTCCTTTAAAAATTCTCACTACCAATCCTGTAAGTGGTTGTTCTGTATCCTGTAGGATCTCCTATAGGATCCTATAGGTTTTCTTGTGGGATCCTGTAGGTGCTCCTGCACTGGAAAAAACAATCATTATCTTTCCTATATACTGCTTGAGCGGCTGAGAGAAACTTTTCTTTGTTGTAGCCTCGAGATTGTGAATGCCTCTATTCATGGGAATCAACGTTTTATTTCCTCATATGGGTGATTTGAGTGGGATGGTGTGCTGGAAACCGAGGTACGAGTACCCATTTTTGGACCATTGGTCCCATTAACACATCATCATTCTCCTCACCTCGTAATCAAATCCCACTTCAGGCATTCGTAACTTAACCACTTTCAACCTCATCTCTCCTTTCTCCTTACTTGACTGTTGCCATGTGTGTAAGGAACTAACTATATTCTCCTTGTTGACAGACTGAAGGTGGCTAAGTTAAGTGGCCACCTTTCGCTTATAAACCAACTCTTTTACAAAACTACATGTTTGATCACATTATGCTAACAAGAGAATGGAAGTGAGATACATACATGTGGTAAGATGCCTTAATGCTGCTTGTTGGAGAGTGAAGTCCTTGTTGTGTATTTGTTTCCTATGTCTTTCTCTTTTTTTTACCGTCCTCCTTTGTTGTTTTTCCTTGATGTGAAGGTACTGGATGGTGATGCTTATGATCCTGCTATTTCTGCTAAGCTCTAGAGGAGCTTCTTTGACCTCTGGATCTCCATGCTGAAGCTGACTGTAACCTGTGATTTTTTATTTTTTGGGATAGGCTGGTACAGGATGTCCTGTAGCTGCCTCTGCCTCAAAAATTTTAATCATTCCTTCACTTCTAGAGCATGAGGATGGTTGTCATGGGTAGAGAAGGGGTCTAGGGATTAGTGAATGAGAGGTATATCCTTCAGGTGTCGTCCCCTTGTTCTCTGTCTTCATCCTCTTTTATCTATTTTTTTTCTTCTGAAAACTGTAATTTTTTTTAAACTAACTTTATTGGATGAATGCAGGGGTGATCATGGTGGAGAGAGGCAAGTTGATGAGATAGTGAAGTATATATTTATTTTTTGACATAAGCAGGTCATCCCCCATGCTCTAGGGTCACTTTTCTTGGGATTTGCAAGCCACTATAACTCCTACAATATCATCCTGCATGTTTTTAGGGAATCTTGTAGAAAATAGAGAACCCTTGCAAACTGAGCTAGATGAGTAAAAAAATGGAGGGAATGATGGAATGATGAAGGATATGGAATCTGTTATTGTTCTGTGATTTTGAAGGTTGGCAAGACAAAAGTCACAAAAGATACATCAAACCGCTTATGAGTCTAGGACCTAGCCTTCCTAGACTCAGAGAGGGCTCTCTCTGTATATTTATGATTTAACTTTGATTTCAGTGTTTTAATGTATTAGGCTAGATATTAAAAATAAAGAGATTGCTTGATTGATTGTTTGTTTGTTCATTTGGTTGGGGAAGATCATTCTTGAATATTTTCCATTGGGCTATGGAGTCACAGGCTGGGTGGTAACATCAATTTTCCAGAGCATTTACAAGGAAAGCTAACTGTCTTTACTAGATCTTAAAAGCAGAGTGAGAAATGGAATGACAAAAAAATGATATCAGTCAGGATTAAAAATCATTTAAGTATTTTTTAATCATACTTCAGAGGAAAACATTTAGATTGTAAACACAGATAGTAGTAAGGTGCTCCAACATCATATCTTAAACTATAATTTTTTTTCTTTACAATAAGAATCAAATATGCATGAATGGATAAACAGAGATACATTCAACAAAGAAAGAAAGACATCACCAAGTCAAAACAGGTCAATGATCTTGCAAACGGTCCTTTTTATTGATGCTCCAGCTCAAAATTACAACGCTCCAAACAGAAGAAAAAATAGTTCAAATGACTTGGGACCCTCCCATATTACTCCCAATACATGGAGAATGTAAAGTAAAAAAGCTACAATGATTTTCCTTGTACACTTGGTAATTTATTATTTATTACAATGAAAGGAAAATTGACTAATGTAACCAGGAAGTGGCCACGCTGAGAAAACTGGGATGAGTGGTCATCTTTTTTAGGGAAATTGTTGCCTGAAATATTAATTTTATTGTAGTTGTTCTACTGATGTGGCTGGTGCTGACTCATGTCTATGTTGTCACTCTAATTGTCCTTGTCTTGTTCCTCCTGATAATCACATAGCTCACTCCATGCTTCCTCATCTGGAACTTTGATTTTAGTTAATCTTCTATATATTTCGCCAGCCTCAGTGTACTTAGCAAATGTCAGTTTGACCAGAAATACATGCTTCAGTTCATTCTCAATGTAAATTAAATTGATGATAGATTCCAACAATGCCTTTCTTGTTATGCTATCTTTGATGTTGGAAATATTTGCAGCATCTATGTCTATGCCCTAGATTTTCTTGACATAATCCCCTCTGTCCATGAGTTTGTCATTTATGACAAACAAAGAGGGGATACCTTTCTAATGTAAAGGCTACATTCTTTTAAAGAACCCGTTGATTGTCAGCTCCATAATTTGACATTTTTCTTCTAGTTGCACATTTAAGCTCTTCTTTGTCAGCACCTTCTTGACTTGTAGTATAGTCTTTGTTCTGTCTGCCACTCCCAACTCTTCCAGCTCATACTTGTTCCTTGCATTCAAAAATTTGATTATCATGTTAGTTGTTGCTGGCATGTCTCCCAACTCTACATTAGTAGTTGAAAGTTCATTCATACCCTTGATTATATTGTGCCAAATAATCTCCTTAACTCTCCCTAGAGTGTTTCCACTAGATGATTCTTTCTCTTATTTTTGTAGTGCTTCAATTAATGCCTTTGCCCTTTGCATTTCCACCAAATGATTGCTTTCAGCTCTTTTTATTTGATCTTGCAGCACACTAACTTGGGTTTCCAGTATTTTTATCTCCTCAGTTTGCAGATTCATGCCTTCCAATGATCTGGCTAGTTGTTCCATACTGTTTCCTGCTCCTGTGGTTGTACTTTATGGAGTAGTTATGGGAAGGGCTCTTAGAGGAAGGGCCTCCATTGTTGTGTTGGCCATATGTGTTGCCTTTTATTTCTCTTGCACCATCTTCTCCATCTCTGTTTCCATTTGTTTGATCTGGATAGACTGCTCCACTATTAGTTTCATCATATCAGCCTTTAAGATCTATGTTTCCTCTATCTCCTTGGTCAGTGGATCATGTGTAGCAGGCATCTTGAGCTGCTTCTTGAAAGCTACAATATCTATCTCTTTTTTCTTTATTACTTCTTCAACTGCTTTTATATCCAAGGGATCATACCCAATCTTCACTACCAAGTCTTCCAAAGATTTAATTTTATTTTCCTTTGACTGTGATAAAATCCTTTCCATCTTCAATGGGATTGAGCGTTTGATAGAGCCACCTGCATTTTGAAAAATTTCATAGAAGTATTTGTTAGAGTGGATGAAATCATTTCACCTGTTTGCTTGTGTATTTCCAGCTAATCAATTGGATGGACATTTCTAGCATCAAACTCAAAAGAATTTTTCTTGTATTCTATTGGGGTTTTAGGCTCTACTGTTTGTGCTTCCAAAAATTCCATATGTATTTTTCCCTTTTCTGAATCGAGGGCAGAGAGAAGTCTGTCTTGTGCAATTTCACTTTGCTTCTAAAACTAAGCATAGGTGCTCTTTCTCAATATTTCATTTCTGATTTTGATCTCTCTGAATGTATCAAAGATTGTCTCTTCTTTTTATCTAGTCACATTTGTAGATGAGGACACCTGAAGAGACTGTTGCCTTTATGAAATCGGAGTGGCATGAAATATTTCCCTCCAGCTGGGGATGAATCTGGAATATCAATTATGTTAATCACTATTTGTTGTGGTGATATTTTGTCTATGTCCATATGTTTTCTATGCTTCTTCCTATATTTCAACTTGAATTCCTTCATAGAATCAGTCCCTAGTGGCTAATCTTCTCTAGATATTTTCAATGTTCTTGTTATGTTACTTTTTCAGTCCTATCTTTAGTAGTTTGTTTTTCCTGTTGTCTTGGAGTCTATGCACTGGAAGAAGAGATCACTTGTTCTTCAGCCTCCTGCAATGTATCAGGCATCCACTCAATTTGGTTCATGTATTTTTCAATCTCAAGCCTTTGAGTGTGGATATAGGTTGTTGACTTGTTTTCTACCCTCTTCTTGGAAATGATACCCCATGGGTCATAAGACCATGTGAAACTGTGGGTAAAGTTCATTTCTTTCAATCTTCTATCTACCTCCTCCCCTGCTACTCTGCTGTTACAAATGAAGGGACCAATATGAGATTTGATCCTAAACTGGGACTTTTTCTTAGCTGATACAAAATGTACTTCATCTACATTCATCATTTGTCTAATGTATTCCAGTGAAAAGATCCTTACAGGGAGGAAATTTGGCAACTTGTATGGGGCCAACTCACAACCGTACACTCTTAATCAGTGTAATTTTGGTACAAGTACCAATCACCTGTTATGACTTGGTATGGCGGCTGCATAATTCTCTTTATTTCTTCACTGATCCTAGGTTATGCAGTCCCACAGAGGAGGCTCATTGCTAGGTGAACAAACATCTCCATAAATGTCTTATAGATAAAATCGTTTTGGTCTTTAATCACCAATGTTGTCCAGAATATCACTAATTGGGGTTCACCTTCTTCATTCATTTTGCTCACTAAAAACTAGAACCTATCTGCCTGGAAATACACAAACATATATACCAACAATGGGGAATAATGAAACACTTCATATGTGAAGAAATTGACAAGCTGCTCATGGATGGCATCTGCTAAAAATTAGCTAAAATTGAAGAGGATAAAGGGGTTGGATTATGTTGAAAAAATAGACAAGAAAGCTATGATAGCTTCATCAAGCCATTGATCTAAATAATAGCCAAGTAAATAGGAAATAATAGTGACAATGTGTCTAGTTCCATCAGGGATAACAAAGGAGGAATAAGGAGGATTTCTATTTGGCAAAGGTGCGTTCTCAGTCATGAAAATTTCTAATGTTCTGGTTCTCTTAGAAAAATCAAGCTTTTGATACATTTCAGTGAGGACCTCATGGGAAAAGGGAGTAGTTCCTTCAATAATCGGGGCCTGCGTCATCTGCATAATCGACTTGGCATCAATTATAAAGAAAATATGTCTTGTTGAGGCCATCACTGCCCTTTGTTGTGGATTGTAACATGAATGACATTTCCTAATCATTTCTAGACAACTGTATGTTTTAGGAAAAATATCAAAAGGCAGATTAGTGTCCCAGAGGCCTATGTCATCCATTTCCTCCATAAATTTTCCCTCCCACCAGCAATATATGTCAAACAAATAAAACACTGAGAGTGTTTCATGGATCTTGAAATCCCTGTCTGCAAGTGGTAGGTGATCCAAATCCAATGGTGGGTGCACCATTGGATTAAATACTTCTGGTTCCTTTTTCTTTGGTGCCATGGATTTCTTCTCTGAAACTGTTCTCTGAAAGTTGTCCTATGTTGAATCTATAATAGAAGGGGATAAGAAGAAATGGGAATTCAGTGAGGGAGAAAGAAAAGGGATTAATCAGAATCGGGATTCGAGAAAGGGAAATTGTTATCACTACAGAAAATAAGTTCTCCTGCAACTGCACTGTTGTTCTTTGTCTGCACTGCGCGCTCTCTGTGTATGACTGAATGGAATTTTCACCTGATAGTAGAAAACAATAGTTAAAATTCGAAAAATGGTGTGAACTGGTGCTTTTATGGATTTGGAATGATGTCGTTGGATTGGCTTGACTTGGCGTGGGTCCATTGGCTAACGGTCCAACCCATTGATTTGTCAACAGTAGGAACGAGGGTGATAGGGCGGATGGGACGGGTTTGCGTCGTGAGGTGGCAGGAGCGACAATAGTCATACGGCAAAGTGGTTTGAGTATCGAGATAAACCACTTTTCGGGGGGGATTGAGAGTGGTAAGCAGTATGAGAGGGGGGGTGCGAACTCATGAGGGAGTGACATGTAAGCAGTTGGAAACCATTGACTTTAGACCCCCCCGGATTAACTTTTGGAGGGTGAGGGGGAGGCAGAAAAGAACGAGGGTTATTGGATCAAACGTAGTGAATGGGTATGTGGTGATATATGATGGGTAGATTAGATAGGATGTGACATGTCAGTGTGTGGTGGGGTAGGGAATAAATGACGGGTGCGCACTATAGGGAAATATGGGTATAGAGTAAAGTTAGGGGGTAATGATATTAAAATAACATAAGACCCCTCATTTTTTATTTCTTCCCCTGACTTTAGAAAAACAATAGGATATTTCTTCCAACCTTAGGAAAACATTGGGATATGTCTTCCAATCTTTAAAAGAAATTTTCATGTCTTTCTCTTTCCTTGACTTTTCTTCAATCTACCTACCCTTATTCCCCTAATCTAGCCTTTTTTTCTTTTTTCATTTGCAATGTGCACTTGGGCTTGCATGACCTTTCTCTTTTTATCTTTTTTGTTTTAATTCTAACCTACTCTATCACTTATTTCTCCCCTTAGTCTAGATTAAACAGTTGAACCAATTTTATTTCTACCTAGCTACTGATTTGCCAAGATTAAATTGTTTGGCAGATCTTTATTTTCTAACCTATCAACATAAATTGAAATTTGTTCAATCATGCTTAGAATGTATGATTTGAACAACATTTGGGGTTTTTCCTTTTTTTCTTCTTCTTTGTTTTCTTTTGTTCTTTTTGTTCTTTTTTATATACCCTCTTTTCATTTCTTTTCTTTTCTCTTTTTTTGTGAAATCAATTGAATATTGAAATATATGAACAATTTGAAACCTGCAAACTGTGAAATGATCAATCACCTTGAGATCCTATAAATTATAGGACCCTAACAGTGGCTCTAGCTGGGGATGTAACTTCTCAACTTGAAGTGTCAAGAACACATGACCAGTAGCCTTGAGTCCTTCAAATCTGCATTGTCTTCAATCTGATTTCTTTTTGTCAAATGAACTAACCAACTAAAAATATGAAAACTGTGATATTTACAATGGAATGAGGGAATCTGTGTGCTCATGAAAAATAATGTTTCAGCATCCTGCCATTGACAGGACCTCCTGGTAATTCTGTTCCATCTAACTCTTTGAGAAAAAATGCATTATTTCCTCTAAAAGTTGAAATAATATATGGACCCTTCCAAATATTTTCAAATTTACCATGCTTTCCTTTGTCTTCTCTTCTTGAGTCCCATTTTAACACTTTTTCTCCCATGTTGAAATCATCATCTTTGGTTTTTTTGTCAAAAATATTCTTTATATTTTCCTGGACAGCTTAAGTTCTATTGTATACCTCTTCTCCGGACTACTGTAATTGGATTGTCTGATATATCCTTCTTTGAATATCATTTGGTTCACTTTGTACCTCCTGAATAATCTTCATAACTGGCACTTCTATGGAAGAAGGAAAAACTGCATCTTTCCCATAAACCAATTGAAATGGGTACATGCCAATTGATTTCTTTATAGTCAATCTATCAGCCCATAATTCATAGATCAATTAGTTATGCCATGACTTCTTATTTTCCTCCAGTATATTTTTAATGATGTTTACCAAACTTTTGTTGGAGGATTCAACCAACCCATTACCTTGAGGGTAGTAAGTTGTTGAATGACCCAAGGAAATATGATATTTGTGATAGAAACCCACCATCTTTTTTTATTTGAAAGATGTAGCATTATTAGTGATCAGTTTCCTAGGACAGTCAAATCTAGAAAGAATATTGGTTTCAAGAAATTTTATTATAACAGAATCAGTAGCAGCTCTTGAAGGAGTGGCTTCTATCCATTTGGTAAAATATTATGTGGTAGTTAGGATCCATTTGTGCTAGGCAGAGGATGGAGGATGAATTTCACCAATGAAATCCAATCCCCACTGTTGGAAAGGAATTTCAATAGAGATGGGTTTCAAGGGAAAAGGTAATAATTTTCTCTTCCCTTCAAAGATTTGGCACTTGTGGCAAGCAGTTACCATCTTATGGATGTCTGGGAATAGTGTAGGCCAATAATAACCAGCTCTAAGGATTTTATTAGCAGTTTTTTTCCAATAAATATGGCCTCCACAGTCACCTTCATGGAATTCCTGCATAACTTTGTCAGCATCATCCTTTAACAAACATCTGAGTAAGACACCTCCAACATATTTCCAATATAATATACCATCAACAATGCAAAATTTGACTGCTTTCAATTTAAGAAATCTAGCTTTTGTTTTGGATAATCCAGGAGGAGCATTTAAATTGAAAAGAACATATAAAAGGTCTGCATACCAGGGAGAATTTAGATATGCCTCATCTATTGGTGGAGTCACCAGTTCCTCAAGATCATCCAAAGAAAACACCATGTTGATGTCTAATGCATTGAAATTTGATTCAACCATCAATTTGGCTAATCCCTGTCCTTTGATCAACTTGGTGGGCTTGATTTCTATATCATATTCCAATATCACAGCTATCCATTTGCCTCTCTTCCCATCTGGTCCATTTTGAGTGAGAATATCTTTGACCACTACATTAGGCACATAAGCAATGATATGAGAATGTAAAACGTAAACCCTGAAATCTTTTATTGCTTTGACTAGAGAAAATGCTTGTTTTTCCATGATATTGTACTTCAGAGAAGCATCTCTTAGAGCTTTGCTAAAGAATGCTATTGGTTGTTCATGTCCTTCATTGTTTTTTTGTAATAACACAACAACAATAGTATTTTCATATGCAAAAGAAAAGATAATGAAGTCTTTAGTGAAATCTGGGCTGATTAACGCTAGTGCTTTGTTAATGCATGTTTGACTATATCAAAATATTGTTTGGATTCAATATTCCATTTGATTTTTGTGTCTTTCTTGAGCATATTTGTTATATTCCTGAGTAGTTCAGCAAGATTTGGTATGAATCTTCTTAAAAAATTGATCTTTCCAATAAAAGACTGAAGTTCTTTCATGTTTCTTGGATGACTAATTTTCAGGATGCCTTCAATCCTACTGGGGTCAATTCTAATTCCATCTTTGGAGATGATATGGCCTAAAAGCTTTCCTTCTTCAAGACCAAACAATGATTTCTTAGGATTGAGTGAAATACCAAACTTTCTGCATTTTTCAAATACTTTTCTTAGATGTGCTAAGTGTTCTTCATCAATTTTTGAAAATACAATGATGTCATCGAGGTAAATCACAATGAAATATCCAATCTCTTCTGAAAAAGCAATGTCCATTTCTCTCTAGAAAGTAGCACCTGCATTCATTAATCCAAAGGGAATTTTAACATACATGAAAGTTCCCCAAGGAGTAGTAAAAGCAGTTTTATCTTGATCATCGGGGTGCACTAAAACTTGATTGTAGTCTGAAAAACCATCCAGCAAGGAAATCCTACTAGAACCCACTACCCTTTTCAATATGTGATCCATCTTTGGTAAGGGATAGTTGTCCTTAAGGGAAACCTTTTTTAAATTGCTAAAGTCAATGCATAGTCTTATCTCACCACTTTTCTTTCTTGTAGGCACAATATTGGATACCCATTTAGAATATCTAATTGGGACTATGATCTTAGCATCATACATTTTCTTGATTTCCTTTTCCACCAAAGGCATTAGGACAGGGTTTATCCTACGTAGTTTCTGTTTAAAGGGCTTTTGGTCTTCTTTGATTAGAATTTTGTGTTGTATAATGCTAGTATCATAGGATTTTAAATCCTCATAGCTCCAGGAAAATACATCTATGAATTCTTTAAACAGAGCTATATACTTTCTTTTAGCCAT
Organism: Pinus tabuliformis; assembly: GCA_031772625.1. Lineage (NCBI taxonomy): Eukaryota > Viridiplantae > Streptophyta > Pinopsida > Pinales > Pinaceae > Pinus > Pinus tabuliformis. The sequence goes on from CM062815.1 coordinate 833,344,617, forward strand.
GAGAGGTAGTGATTTTGACAATTTTATGATTTTGGGGTTCAGTTCACTACCTATGTTGCATTTCTCAATGTTGATTCTTGTTGGTTCCATTTTTGGCTTTCTAACAACATCATTAAAGTCAAACAACTCTTCCAAAGGGGAAATCCCTCTAGGTAATACATTATATTTGAGTTGTAACACTTTGAATTCTTCTTTTTCTGGATATTTATGTATTTCAGTTTTTTGTATAGTTTTATTTACAAAAATTTTCCCATCAGAAACAGGAGGTTTCTCTATATTAACATGTGCCTCAGTTTGACCATCTATTTCATCTTCCAAATCTATGTTACTATCCTCAAATTCATCTTTTGATTGTAGAAAACTTTCAATCTGCATATCACTTCCAAAAACTTGCCAGTATCTGATGTTATTAAGCATTGCAGGGTGGTGTTTCACTTCGATTGTGTATTGTTTATTTGGATAAGGTAATTTGCAGGTGCTGGCTAAAAAATCTAGTCCATTGGCCAGAGCATTCTGAAGTCTAGGAATAACAACAAAGGTCATACTCTTCAAATGTTTTCAGGAAATAAATTGCAACATTTCAATATTCTCTCAATCTAGGGTGTTTTGCAGAGTATTGTCCTTTAATTTGTTTAATGATAAGTTCATAGTCTTCCTAGACAGAAATCCTCTTAGCACCTACTTTTTTAAGCAAATTCAAGCCTAATAATAATGCCTCATATTCCACTATGTTGTTGGTACACAAAAAATTCAGTTTATAAGAATAACCTTGAGCCTGATTAGTTATTGGATTATATAACTAGACTCCTACTCCTGATCCTATTTTACCACATGAGCCATCAAAATTCATATTCCAAAGAGGTTCTGTTGCATAATTGGTATTTGTGTGTCATGTTCTTCATTATGTTCATTTTCTACCTGTTTGACCTATGTATCTATGTCTCCATCATTTTCATTATATAGTATGAAGGAATCAAGATCAGTATGGACTGAATAGAGGGGATAATTGTCTGGTTTTTCTTGGCTACTCACCATGTACTTCATTAAAGTTTCTCTATACAACCTTCTTGATTGACCGAATACTGGTATTGTGGCATATGTCATATCCATTTGAAGTGTTCCTTGTAACATAGCTCCCCAAGATCTTGATAATAACATACCATACTTAGGAGGGATGTCTGCTACTATAATATCCATCACTAAACTTTTTGTTGGTATCTGGGCTAGCGTGGCACAAAGGTCTTTAATGAGACCTAGATATCTAACCTTTTTGGAATCAAATGAATATGAATCTTTGTAAGGTCTAGTGATTTCAACTCCAAGTTTTTCCATAACAAATTTTGGCATGAGATTATGTGATGCACCTGAATACAACATGTCATTATGAAGGACTTTGTCATGAATATTGAGGCTGACATAAAATGGAGGAACACCCCCTCCTTGAGGCTTGCCATCAACTTCTGGCCCAAACAATAGTTTAAGATGGTCACCATTCAAATTCACTGTATCAGTGCTTTCTCCTACATTGGGTGCTTTTAGAACCTGGGACCTATACACATTTTTGTTTACCAATTCAGTAAGAGGAATAGAGATCTTGAGTTTAACAATTTCATTCTCAATGCTGAAGGGTGCTTGGTTTTTAAGTGGGTTTGAGAAATTAGTCCTTTCAGATATGGTCTTTGTTATGAACTCCATTTTTTTACTTGTAATAGGCACTTCAGTTTCGATAGCTTTTGTTGAGAAATCAATTGTGTTCTTAGCAACACTTCCTGTATTTCTCCTTTCTGTATTGTTGTCATTTCTCTTAAACCTTTCAGCTATTTTCTTAGGATCAAGCTCTAAAGTTTTCTTGGCAAAATTATTTGAATCCTTTTTGTTTAAGTTATCATTGTTTTTCTTGCTCCTGAGATTATATTGTCTATGGACTTCTAAGATATCATTTTCAAAACCATGTTTATAGTCATCAGGTTCTTCAGATTCCAATTCTGTTTGAGTTAATAAAAATAGTTCCTGCTCCTCTTGAGTAAGAAAAGCAGAATTATCTTCATTTTTCCCCATTAAATTTATCTGATTTTCCTCAACTTCTTCAACTACACTTGTATCATCAACATAATTTTCTTGAAATGTTGGCCTAATTTGTTGATCGGGGCCTCTTTGATCTCTTTGTCTGATTTGTGGAGAGTTTCTCCTAGGGTTTGGATTTTGGTGCTGGTGTATGGGTGGGTTATCCCTAGGAACATTCCTATCATTTATATCTATCCTTTCCATCATTCTTTCCATATTCCTTACTAAGGAATCAATCTTGGCTTTTGTTGCAAAAGTTGATTCTTCTTCTCTGAAAGTCACTCTTTTTTCAGTCCTCATCCTTATTCTTTTAGCTTGTAGGTTGGCCTCTACACTCACAGCATCTCTTTGCATTGCTTCTAATGTTGGAGAATTCCTTTCTCTGAGCTGGTAAGACATATCTATATCAAATCCATCTCGGAATTTTATCAAATCTAAGTCCTGAGGTGGTTTAAGATTTATAGGTATTGCATTATATGTGTTGTTAAATCTAGCACAATAGTACTAAACACTTTCAACTACTTCTCTTTTAATATTTTCATATTCTGATAGAATTTGCAGAGGGTTCTTTTTTACTTCCCACCTATCAAGAAACATTTGGTGAAATGCAAGGAGGTCATTTATACTATTTGCAGGAAAAGACTTAAACCATTTTCTGACTTCTCCTCCTAGACTTTGAGCAAACATTCTGAGCTTAACACTTTCTTCATCTACCTCTTGTAAGTCAAAATAGTCATTCATTTTATCTACATGATGTTGAGCTTTCAACGGTCCAGTACCATCAAATAGGGTGATTTTAGACTGATAGTCTTGTGGCATATTAGCCAATGGTGTGGGCAACACCAAAGGAGCATACCTGGCTACCATGATTGGTGGTGGAGGAGGACCACTTGGAGGAAGTTGAACAGTGGATGAGGTTGGACTAGTACTAGGTGGAAATGAAAGTAAAGGAATTTGAGTAACCTTGTGTTGAAAGATGAAGGAAGGGGTGGGAATTATGGAGGAAGTAGGACTTGGTGACTGAATATGTCCAGGTTGAGATGTGAGGGAAGAAGCTGCTAGGTTTAAATAAGTTAATTCTACTGATTGTTGAAGGTAAGCATCATCAATTTTTGAGGTGATATCTGTCACTAGATCTTGAAGTTTTTCAAAATGTTGTAAGAGCTGAAGCTCTAATTCGGTCTGTGAATAAAGTTCTTACTGGTATTTTTGGGAAGATTGACAAATCAAAGATAATATGATCTTCCCAATTCTTTGATTTGGTCCTGAATAAGCCTTGTTCAAAGTGTAAATCAAACTAGATATCTTGAAAGGTAACAAAGTTTTCAGGGAGTGAGTTGGTTTTGTGAAGAAATTTGTTGCTTGTCTGACTCTCAGTTCTAGGGGCTTTCCTCAAGAGCTTTTCAGGATTATCTACTATGGTAGGAGGATTTAGATCTGAATGGGATCTAGTAGAGATTCTTTTAGGAGTCGATGTTTAGATCTAACACACAGACAAATTGAATATACAAAAACAAAAGATAAACCAATCTTAGGAGTTATAATATCATAAAAAGCTATTTAACTGGGTACTCTAAATTCGAATGAAAGGATAAATTTTTCAATGCTCTTGAGTATGGTCACAGGATGGGAGGTAACATCGATTTTCCAGAGCATTTAAAAGGCAAGCTAACTGTCTTTACTAGATCTTAAAAGCAGAGTGAGAAATGGAATGACAGAAAAATGATATCAGTCAGGATTAAAAAGCATTTAAGTATTTTTTAATCATACTTCATAGGAAAACATTTAGATTGTAAACATAGATAGTAGTAAGGTGCTCCAATAGCATATATTAAACTATAATTTCTGCTTTACAATAAGAATCAAAGATGCATGAATGGATAAACAAAGATACATTCAAAATAGAAAGAAAGACATCACCAGGTCAAAATAGGTCAAGTATCTTGCAAACGGTCCTTTTTATTGATGCTCTAGCTTGAAATTACAATGCTCCAAACAGAAGATAAAATAGTTCAAATGACTTGGGACCCACCCCTAATACTCCCAATACATGGAGTATTTTATAAAAAAACTACAACGATTTTCCTTGTACACTTGGCAATCTGTTATTTGTGTAGATCATCTTCCAAATTCATCACTTTAGGTTTCTTGTTTTGATCGACATTTCGAACCAGCAATGGTGGTTCATCTTCAGGATGTGAAAGATTAGAGGAAAACTGGTCTTATTATTCAGTTTAATAAATAGATGTATGAGATGCATTGCCGAAAGATATTAGGGATTATTAAATTATTATTGAATTATTATTTTATTAGGGTCATAGTTGTTTTAATTTATTTATTAAATTAAAACAACTATGACCCTAATAAAATAATAATTCAATAATAATTTAATAATCCCTAATATCTGTCGGCAATGCATCTCATACATATATTTATTAAACTGAATAATAAGACCAGTTTTCCACTAATCTTTCACATCCTGAAGATGAACCACTGTTGCTGGTTCGAAATGTCGATCAAAACAAGAAACCTAATGCGATGAATTCGGAAGATGATCTACACAATTATGAAGATCGCAAAAACCTAAAAGATAAAAAAATCTATTATTTATTATAATGAAAGGAAAAATGACTAATGTAACCACGAAGTGGCCATGCTGCGAAAACTGGGACAGGTGGTCCTCTTTTTCAGGGATGGTGTTGCCTGAAATATTAATTTGACTGTAGTGATTCTACTAATGTGGTTGGTGCTGACTCAGGTCTATGTTGTCACTCTAATCGTCCTTGTCTCTTTCCTCCTGATAATCACATAGCTCACTCCATGCTTCCTCATTTGGAACTTTGGTTTTAGTTAATCTTCTGTATATTTCATCAACCTCAGTGTACTTAGTAAATGTCTGTTTGACCGGAAATACGTGCTTCAATTCATGCTCAATGTAAATTAAATTGTTGATAGCTTCCAACAATGCCTTTCCTCTTATGTTTCCTTTGATGTTGGAAAGATTTGCAGCATTCGTGGCTATGCCCTAGATTTTCTTGACATAACCCCCTATATCCATGAGTTTTTCATTTATAACAAATGGAGAGGAGAGACCTTTCTGATGTAAAGGCTACATTCTCTTAAAGAACCTGTTGACTGTCAGCAACAAAATTTGACATTTTTCTTCTAGCTGCACATTTAAGTTCTTCTTTGTCAGCACCTTCTTGACTTGTAGTAGAGTCTTTGTTATATCTGCCACTCACAACTCTTCCATCTCATACTTGTTCCTTGCATTCAAAAAATTGATTATCCTGTTAGTTGTTGATGGCATGTCTCCCAACTCTACATTAGTAGCTAAAATGGCTTCTCTAGCCTTCTCCACCAATTCTTTCTGCTCAAAGATAATTTGGATGCTAGGCCAAATATCATTCATACCATTGATTGTATTGCACCAAATAATCTCCTTAACTCTCCGTAGAGTGTTTCCAATAGATTATTCTTTCTATGATTTTTGTAGTGCTTCAATTAATGCCTTTGCCCTTTGCATTTCCAACAAGTGATTGCTTTCATCTCTTTTGATCTGATCTTGCAACACACTGACTTGGGTTTCTAGTCTTTTTATCTCCTCAGTTTGCATATTCATGCCTCCCAATGATCTGGCCAGCTATTTTGTACTACTTCCTGCTCCTATGGTTGTACTTGCTGGAGTAGTTATGGGAAGGGTTGTTAGGGGAAGGGCCTCAATTTTTGTGCTAGCCATATGTACTGCCTTTTATTTCTCTTGCACCATATTCTCCATCTCTTTTTCCATTTGTTTGATCTAGATCGGCTGCTCCAATATTAATTTCATTATATCAGCCTCAAAGCTCTTTGTTTACTCTATCTCCTTGGTCAGTAGGTTATGTGTAGCAGGCATCTTGAACTTCTTCTTCAAAGTTGCAATATCTGTCTATTTTTTCTTTATTACTTCTTCAACTGCTTTTATATCTAAGGGATCATACCCAATCTTCACTAACAAGTCTTCCAAAGACTTAATTTTATTGTCCTTTGACTATGATGAAGTCCTTTCTATATTCAACTAGGATTGAGCGTTTGATAGAGCCACCTGCATTTTGAACAAGTTCATAGAACTGTTGGTTAGAGTGGATGAAATCATTTCATCTGTTTGCTTGTGCATTTCTATTTGATCAATTGGATGGACATTTCTGGCATCAAACTCAAAATATTTGTTCTTGTAATCTGCTAGGGTTTTAGGCTCTGTTGTCTGTGCTTCCAAAAATTCCATATGCATTTTTCCCTTTTCTGAATCGAAGGTAGAGAGAAGTTTTCCTTGTGCAGTTGCACTTTTCTTCCAAAACTGAGCATAGGTGCTCTTTTTCAGTACTTCATTTCTGATTTTGATCTCTGTGAATGTATCAATGATTGTCTCTTCTTTTTATCTAGTCACATTTGTAGTTTAGGACACTTGAAGAGACTATTTCCTTTCTGAAATCGTAGTGGAAGTAAAATATTTCCCTGTAGCTAGGGATGAATTTGGAATATCAATTACGTTGATCACTATTTGTTGTGGTGATCCTTTGTCTATGTCCATATGTTTTCTAGGCTTCTTCCTATATTTCAACATGAATTCCTTCATAGAAGTATATGTCCCTGGTGACTGATATTCTCTAGATATTTTCCCTGTTATTACCTGTTGTTGTTATTTTCCTTTTTCAGTCTTATCTTCAGTAGTTTGTTTTTCTTGCATTCTTGGAGTCTGTGCACTAGAAGAAGAGATCACTTGTTCTTCATCCTCCTGCAATGTATCAGGCATCTACTCAATCTGGTTCATGTATTTTTCAATCTCAGGCCTTTGAGTGTGGATATAGGTTGTTGACTTATTTTCTACCCTCTCCGTGGAAATGATACCCCATGGGTCATAAGACCATGTGAAACTATGGGTAACATTCATTTCTTTCAATCTTCTATCTACCTCCTCTCCTGCTACTTTGTTGTTACAAATGAAGGAACCAATATGAGATTTTATCATGAACTGGGACTTTTCCTTAGCTGATACAAAATGCACTTCATCTGCATTAATCATTTTTCTAATGTATTCCAGTGAAAATATCCTCATGGAAGGAACTTTGGCAGCTTTTATGGGGCCAACTCACATCCATACACTCTTAATTCAGTGTAATTTTGGTACAAGTACTAATCACCTATTTTGGCTTGGCCTAATAGCTGCATAATTCTCCTTATTTCTTCACTGATCCTAGGTTCTCTAGTCCCACTGAGGAGGCTCATTGCTGGGTGAAAAAACATCTCCAAAAATGTCTTATAGCTAAAATATTTTTGTTCTTTCATCACCAATGTTGTCTAGAATATCATTGATTGGGGTTCACCTTCTTCATTCATTTTTCTCACTGAAAACTAGAACTTGTCTACCTGAAAATACACAAACATATATACCAACACTGAGGAATGATGAAATATTTCATATGTGAAGAAATTGACAATCTGCTCATGGATGGCATCTGCTAAAAATTGGATGAAATTGAAGAGGATAGAGGGCTTGGATTTTGTTGACAAAATAGACAAGAAATCTATGATAGCTTCATCAAGCCATTGATCTTAATAATAGCCAAGTAAATAGGAAAGAACAGTGACAATGTGTCTAGTTCTGTCAGGGAAAACAGAGGAGGAATAAGGAGGATTCTTGTTTGGTAGAGGTGTGTTCTCAGTCATGAAAAGTTATAATCTTATGGCTCTCTTAGAAAAATCAAGCTTTTGATACATTTCAGTGAGGACCTCATGGGAAAAGGGAGTAGTTCCTTCAATAACCGGGGCTTGCATCATCTGCATAATGGACTTGGCATCAATTGTAAACAAAATATGTCCTGTTGGGGCCATCACTGCCCTTTGCTATGGATTGTAACATGAATGAAATTTCTTGATCAGTTCTGGACAACTGTGTGTTTCAGGAAAAATATAAAAAGGTAGATTAGTGTCCCAGAGGCCTATGTCATCCATTTCCTCTACAAATTTGTCCTCCCACCAGTAATATATGTCAAACAAATCAAACTCTAAGAGTGTTTCATGGATCTTGAAATCCTTGTCTGCAAGTGGTAGGTGATCCAAATCAAGTGGTGGGTGCACCATTGGATTAAATACTTCTGGTTCCTTTTTCTTTGTTGCCATGGCTTTCTTCTCTGAAGTTGTTCTTTGAAAGTTGTCCTATGTTGAATCTGTAATAGAAGGGGCTAAGAAGAAATGGGAATTCAGTGAGGGAGAAAGAAAAGGGATTAATCAGAATCAGGATTCGAGAAAGGGAAATTGTTATCACTACAAAAAATAAGTTCTCCTCCAACTGCATTATTGTTCTTTGTCTCCACTACGCACTGTCTGTGATAGAAGAAAACAATAGTTAAATTTCAAAAATGGTGTTAACTGGCACTTTTATGGATTTGGAATGATGTTCTTGGATTGGCTTGACTTGGCGCAAGTCCGTTGGCTAACGATACAACCCATTGATTGCCCAATGGCAGGAACAGAGGTGATAGGGCGAATGGGACGGGTTTGTGTCGTGAGGTGGCGGGAACGACAACAGTGTTATGACAGTGGTTTGGGTGTCGGGTTAAACCACTTTTCGGGGGGGTTTGAGAGTGGTAAGCAGTATGAGAGGGGGAGGTGTGAACTCGTGAGGGCACGACACGTAAGTGGTTGGAAACTGCTGACTTCAGACCCCCCACCCCCCCGGGATTAACTTTCGAAGGGTGAGGGGGGGCTGGAAAGGAACGAGGGTCGTTGGATCAAATGGAGTGAGTGGGGATGTGGTGATAGATGGTGGGTAGATTAGATAGGATGTGACATGTGAGTGTGTGGTGGGGTAGGGAATAAATGAGGGGTGCGAACTATAGGAAAATATGGGTATATAGTAAAGTTAAGGGGTGATGATATTAAAATAACATAAGACCTCTCATTTTTAATTTCTTCCCCCAACTTTAGAAAAATAATAGGATATTTCGTACAACCTTAGGAAAACATTTGGATATGTCTTCCAATCTTTAAAATAAATTTTCATGTCTTTCTCTTTACATGAATTTTCTTCAATCTATCTACCCTTATTCCCCTAATCTAGCATTTTTTATTTTTTATTTTGCAAGGTGCACTTGGAATTGCATACCCTTTCTCTTTTTATCTCTTTTTTTTTTAATTCTAACCTTATCTATCACTTATTTCTCCCCTTGGTCCAGATTAAATAGTTGAACCAATTTTATTTTTACCTAGCTACTAATTTGGCAAGATTAAAATGTTTGGCATATCTTTATTTTCTAACCTATCAACATAAATTGACATTTGTTCAATCATGCTTACACTGTATTATTTGAACAACATTTGGGGTTTTTAATTTTTTTATTCTTCTTTGTTTTCTTTTGTTCTTTTTGTTCTTTTTTATATACCTCTTTTCATTTCTTTTCTTTTCTCTTTTTTTTGTGAAATCAATTGAATATTGAAATCTATGAACAAATTGAAACTTGCAAACTATGAAATGATCAATCACCTTGAGATCTAGATCTAGTTGTGTTGTCATTCTTAAGGTATTGTACTCAAATTCAATGGACAATAGGGACTTCTTCCCATAGACCTTCCCAATCTTTTTTTTTGTTGCTAATCACTTTGGTCAGGATGCCCTCCAGCTCTCTGTTGGTCACCTCCACTTGCCCATTAGCTTGTAGGTGATAAGGAGTGGATGTTCTATACTTGATCTTGTGCTAGCTTAACAAGTCTTCAATCATGTGAGATGTGAACTTCCTGCCTTGATCAGTGACTAGTTCTCTAGGGTACCCTGTTATGAAACCAGCTCAAGAAAATATAGAAAAGATAGATCAACGCCTTAGAATTCAGCCTCTTCGAGGGGGCAACCTCCTTTACATTACATAAATGAACAATTCTTGGATGATACAAATGAAAAGATCTCCTTTCTATATATAGGAGTCTAAGGGGTTATAACATAATCAGAGCCGACATAACAATAATAATGTAAGGGCATAATAATAACAATAGTGGGCTTCTATGGGGCACAATAGTAACAATATGGGCACTACATGGGTACATCAATATAATAAGTGGGTTATACTAATAACAATAAGGGGTTACACTAGTAGTATAGGGGCCTAACATGCCCCTCTCCTTCAAAAAGTGTTGTCCTCAACGCTTGAGTAGTTCTTGATGCTTCTATATAAAATTCTTGTCCTCCCATGTGGAATATTCAGCGGGTAAGTTCTTCCACTTGATGAGATACTCTGAAATTGATCGATTTCGTAGCTGTCGGGTTCTTGTTTCTGTGACTGCTCCAGGTTCCAATATGATTTTTCCTTCCCTTCAATTTCTGGCAATATTGCTTGAATTGGGATCTTTTGCAACTTTTGAATAAGTGGCCATACTTCTTCGTTCTTCTTCCATTCATCCGTTGCTTCATTTATCCAATTTGGTTGGATAATATAAATAGCACAAAACAATGCTTCCACATCCTCATCCTTGAAGCGTCTTCCCATTCGGTAAGGTCGCCATTTTTTAAGTGCATGTAGTATTGCCAACATTTCCTTCTCATAAATAGCTTGCTTGAGATGTAGCAGTAAAAATACCCAATCACTTACATCAAAACATTTTTCACTACGATGTTGATCTACCTGTTGTTTCATTTGATTTTGCACCGAAGTGGCGTTATCCTTTAAAAGTTGGAGAACTTGCTGTTGATGCTCGATATGATCTTTCTCTGCTTGAACCTTTTTCTTCTTGATATGTCCTTCTATCTTTTGAGGAGTGGTAATTTCTTCCAGTCCTTTACAAGATATGGTCGGATTCATTTCTTGATGCTCGATGTGATCTTTCACTTCTTGAACATTTTTCTTCTTGATGCGTCCTTCTATCTTGATAGTTTGAGGAGTGGTAATTTCATCCATTGAATTACAAGATATGGTTGGATTCATTTCTTCTTTCTCGATGTGATCTTTCACTTCTTGCAACTTTTTCTTCTTGATATGTCCTTCTATCTTGAGAGTTTGAGGAGTGGTAATTCTTGCCAATGCTTTACAAGATATGGTCTGATTCATTTCTTCTTTCTCTGGGGTGGTGTCCTGACGTATATCCTCTTCTTTTGATGTTTCTTGATCCTTTCCTTCCTCCTCTTCATATTCTATGTAAAATAATTTCTTCTCAGCACACCTATGACCTTTAGTGCATTTGCTATCACAATTGTAACAAAGCCCTTTTTCTCTTTTTTCTTCCAATTGTTGTGGTGTAACCCTTGTAGGTTTTGCAAGGCTGGGAGAAACAACACTTCCATCTTTATAGTTGTGAGGGGTATGCTTCCTGGTTTCCATAATTTTTCTTTCCATTATGTCACAAAGCCCTTTTACTCTTTCCAATTGTTGTGGTGTTGCTCTAAAGAAGGTGTTGCTCTTTGTACCCTCATAATGTGCTATCATTTCCTCCGTGAAAATTGACCACGTAACAAGTTTTTTACGAGAACAAAGCCCTTTGTACCATAAAAATTGATCTGGTTCTAAATATGAAGATGAAATACATACCTTTTGTAACAGTTGTACACCATGTATATCAAAATATTGCTCCATCTGAAGTATCCAATTTACCGGATCCTTGCCATCAAACTTCCTCATCTTGTTTTTTCTTGATTTTAGGAGCTCTACATTGAAACGACTGTAACTCTGTACTTTTGGATCTTTAAGTTCTGAAATTGTGACCTATAGTAGCGCTCTGTGTCCTCTTTCCAATGCCACAAGTCTGATCCAAATTGGATTCTCCAAGAAAGAGTTATGCACAATCTCCCGCAGTGACCTGATTATAGACTAGTTCAGTAGAGCGAACTTGTATGAAATGCCACGTGTCACTGTTTCAACCTTTGACTTTGAAAAATATATAAACAGAAACTACAGTCCGTCCTCTTTCTGTACCTTCTTACGAAATTTCAATCCGATGCTCAGAAAGAAAGTTATGACGATTTTCCCCAGGTCACCTGTTTTGAGTGTAATTCAGGAGTCTGCAAAAAGGCCAACTTCCTCATATCATATCTCCGAAAATGTAGTGCGAAAAGCTCTGAAATTTGGACCCAAGGTTCAGCGTCAAATATTCTCAAATGGGTTTTTTTTGCGACTTTTGAAACGTCACAGAACAAAAGTTATAGCGAAAATTCCACGATGACCTGTTTGGAGTAGCGAAACCCTAGAATCCAAAGCTCTGATACCAAATGTTATGAAACCAGCTCAAGAAAATATAGAAAAGATAGATCAACGCCTTAGAATTCAGCCTCTTCGAGGGGGAAACCTCCTTTACATTACATAAATGAACAATTCTTGGATGATACAAATGAAAAGACCTCCTTTCTATATATAGGAGTCTAAGGGGTTATAACATAATCAGAGCCGACATAACAATAATAATGTAAGGGCATAATAATAACAATGGTGGGCTTCTATGGGGCACAATAGTAACAATATGGGCACTACATGGGTACATCAATATAATAAGTGGGTTATACTAATAACAATAAGGGGTTACACTAGTAGTATAGGGGCCTAACATACCCAAACTTATAAAATACATTTTCCCTTAAGAACTCACTCACTTTCTCCTCTGTTTCTGCCTTATTTCCTTAGTTTCATCCCACTTGGTCAAATAGTCAGTGCACACAATGATGTACTTATTTTTCTTGGATGAAGGGTCAATGGGTCCAATGAAATCCATGCCCCACTTGTCAAATGGCTTGAAAGTCACTTGAGGTTGCATAAGCATTTCATCCCTTGGAGTAGGCTTTCCCATCCTCTGGCAACAATGACACTGACTAGTATACCTTCTCACATCCTGATGAAGAGTGGGCCAATAATAACCAACTTGTAACACCTTGAATGTTGTCCTCTTGAATGCAAAATGAACTCCATAATGCCCATCATAACAGGTCAAAAGGATGTCAAAGCCTTCCTCCTCCCTGACACATCTTCTCATAATTTGATCTAGGCCTAGTTTGAAGAGGTTGCCCCCAATCCAAGTGAATGGAGCACTCTTCCTCACAATCTTGCTTTTCTAGTTGGAGGACAAATTCGGTAGGAACTGTGCAAACACCAAGTAGTTTTCTATGTCAACAAACCATTCCTTCCTCCTCTATAGGAAACGTTAATCTGGAAAAAAAATCTGCAACAACATTCTCCTTGCGAGGCTTATCAATAATAGTTAGATCAAATTGTTGTAATAAAAGTAACCATCTAATAATCCGAGCATTCACATCAAATTTATTCATTAAATATTTAATTACATCATGGTCGGTATATAAAAATGTTTGGTAACCTGTAATGTAATGCCTAAATTTGTTCAATGAATGCACAACAACTAGGAGCTCCTTTTCAGTCACTGTCTAGTTTAGTTCGGTCTTTGACAGATTCTTTCTGATGAATTCAATGGCATAAGCTAACTTGTCATCTATCTGGCCTAGAGCTGCTCCTATGGCTTTGTGAGAGGCATAAACATGTATATGGAAAGGAAGGGCCCAATTTTTGCCTCGGAGAATAGGTGTAGTGGTCAACTTGTCCTTCAGGGTGTCCAGGGCCTCTTGACAACTTTTTTACCATAAAAATTAAGAGTCGTTGGCCAATAACCCAAATAAAGGAGAAGATAAATTTCTAAAGTATTTTATAAACCTACGTTAGTATCCAGCTAAACATAGAAAACTTCTGACATCTCTATGCTTTTGCGAAGGTGGGACCCTTTGGATGATGGCTATTTTATTTGGGTCCACCTACAGTCCTTTCTGGGATATTGAATGACCTAGAATAGTCCCTGCAGTCATCAAGAACTCACATTTTTCAAGACTAAGGGACAAGTTCATTTCAATGCATTTGTTCAGCACCTTACCTAAGTTGGACAGAGCCTCCTGGAAATCACACCCATAGGGTGTAAAATCATCCATATAAATCTCTACTGCATCATGGACTAGCTCAGCAAAGATACTCAGGACTGCTCTCTGGAAAGTGGTAGGGGCATTGCATAGGCCAAAAGGAAAGACCCTACAAGCGAAAGTACCCCAAGGACAAGTGAAGGTGGTTTTATCCTGCTCTTCTGGACTGATCTAGATTTGATTGTACCCACTGAACCCATCTAGGAAAGACAACAAAAAAATTCCATGCTAGGCCATCTAACACTTGGTCAATGAAAGGTAGAGGGAAATGGTCCTTCTTTGTTTCTTTGTTTAACTCTCTATAATCGACACAAATCCTCCACTTCCCATTTTTCTATGGAACCAACACCAAAGGAGAGACCCATTCACTATCCGAGATAGGGTAAATGAATCATGCATCTAGAAGCTTTTGCAGTTCCTCTTTGACTATATCCTTGAGAGCTAGATTCATTCTCCTTTGGGGTTGTCAGACTGGTTTTCAACCTTCTTTGATATAAATGTGGTGAGTACATGTTGTGGGGTGCACTCCCTTCATTTCCTTGTAACTCCAAGCAAAGGCATCTAGATGTTCCTTTACCATGTTGCGCAAATTTTCTTGTTGGTGTAAAGAAAGAGATGGGTTGATTTTCAAAGTTCTCTCAGGGTCAAATTCTATGGTTTTGACACAAGTAGGGTTTGAATCAGCTAAGCATAGATCAATCTAATGCTTTTTATAGGTTCCCTTTACTACTTCCTCTAAGGATAAGGTGCTGGGAGTTGGACTTTGGAGTATGTCTTCAATCAAATCATCTTCATCCAGTTGTCCTCCTCCCATGGTTATTTCTAAGGTATAGAGTTGGGCTGAGTAGACTTCATCTTCTTCCACCTCTTCTAGCCATAAAGGTAAGTCATGTTCTAGATATAGCTGAGAAGGAGGGTACAGGACTAACTTCTTGGACATATGCCCATTTTTTACAGTCATATTTCCAGCCCTGCAGCAGATGTAGGAGTCGACAGTGGCTAACTAGGGCCTCCCAAGGATGAGAGGATAACCAGTAATCTTGGCCTTAGGCTGGAGAACTAGGAAGTTTGTGGGGTACTCCCAAGAGTCAATGGATACCATCACATCCTCCACAATCCCCTTAGGAGTCACTATGGAATGGTCTGCAAGTTGCAAGACTATTGTGTTGTTTCTCGATGAACCCTGGAGATTGAGCTTGAGCATGGTGTCCTTAGTCACTACATTAATGGAAGCCCCAATATCAACAAAAGTGTGTGGAACAATTGATGTGCACATCTACTACATGGCTTCTAGGCTCCAAATACTTCAGGAAAATTACCTACCCCAGCATTAAGTCGGACAATTGTCCAATGACATTAATAGTAGGGGTGTCTCTTTTTTGCCTCCCTGGATGTTTGAAGCACTTCTCCTTAATCAAGTTGTTGTAAATATGTACATCCTTTTGGCTTGGAGAAGTGGAATTTTGACACATATATTTTTCAATTCACCAAAAAGTTCATTCTCTTCTGGGTTAGGCCGAACTGGATGAGTTAATCTCTCAGGAAAGGGTAGAGGATTTACTCTAGGCATTCTTTCCTCTCTTTCCTCCTCACTCTCCCTAGGTGGAGGTGGAGGTTGGTTGTCCGGGAGTACTCTCCCAGATCTCAGGTTGATTTCCTGAATCTCCACAACGTAAGCAGGATATGATGTCGCTCTATTGTACACTTGTTGTGCATGTCTGTTGTTCGGGTTTATATTTGGCTAGGTAGGTATCTGGGGTTGTTTAGGTGGAGTAGGGTGTAAAAGTTATGGTTGAGTAGGTGGTGAAGGCAATAAATATGGAGCATTTTTGTATGGGGGCCTCCACCCTTGGGGTGGTGCATTCCACTGAAGCTGTGACGGATCATATTTCTAAAATGACTGGCTAGTCGCCTAGGAATGTTACTGAGGTGCAAAGGACCAAGGAGGAGGTGTAGACCAGAAAGGATGAGAAGGGGGGCCCCAGGAGGGAATGGATGTGGTCTGGTTTGGGTTGTAATAGGCATGGGATGACCCTTGCATGCCCTGTTGGTATGACTGAGGCCCATGAGGTCTACTTTGATTTATGTAGCAGAGCTATTCAATCACCCCTTCAGTTACCTGATACACACTGTTTACTCCAGGTAGAGAAGGGCACTTCTCTGTGGAGTGGTTTTCTTCACAAACCAACTAGACTTCAATCAGATTCAATGGACATTCATTCCTAGGGTAACTCCTTGTGCATCTAGGGTAGAAAATGGCTAAGGTCGTTTCTTCTTCCTCCTATTGTCTCCTTATGTGCATAGTGTCCATCTTTAGAGCAAGGGTTTGCAGCATTTCACTCTTGAAATCTTCCAACGTATTTCCAATTTTACCCTTGATGGATGTATTGGAAGAGGATGGACTTACCATTGGTTGACTACCCCTACCCTTTTTCCTAGCTGCCCTAGAATGGTTCCTAAGGACAGTCTTGATATCCTCATAGGATAGTTGGTAGATTACCCCTCCTTCTAGCAGGTTTAGTGTATCTAGAATATCTTCCCTTACCCCTCTAAGCAGGACTAGCTTTAGTGATTCAAGATCAAGTGTGCACCTAGCCCCTTTGTAGCTAAGCTAGAATCTTTCTTCATAATCCTGTAGGGATTCATCATGCCCTAAGGTCATCCTAAAAATTTCCTCTTTAGTGTCTTTGGACCTACAATAGTCTCGATAATTGTTGTTGAAGGCTTGTTGCATCTGAGCCCGAGTTGTGATGCTATCCCTAGGTAAACCCATGAACCAGCACAAGGTTGCATCCTTGAGAGAGGGTGGGAATAGTTTCAACATCATCTCATCATTAGTGTAATCATAAGTTATGCATATGACAACAAACTCAAACAAGAAAGTGCCTGGATCTTCTGAGGTCAGGCCATTGAAATGAGGAAGAGTTGAGGGGCTTATTGTAATATTCCTAATTAGCCATGGCTAATTGGAATATTTGATTTTTCTCAATTTTTCTTTCTATAGCTATTTATAAATAAAAAGGCGAGGAAATGGGGACATACTCACTTTATGAATAAAGACACTCCCTAGTAGCACAACGTTGTAACTTAAAAGGTGAGCCAAGGGGGGCCAAAGAACCATGTAGAGGAGGGCCCGTAGACACTTGGAGTGACTTTGCAGATGGAGAGGAGCATGTGGCAAGAAAGAGGCTACGTTGGAGGAGGTGGACCTTAGGGTTTTGAGAGAGTTCAACGTTATAAAGGAGAGAGGAGCCTCCTCATTTTGGCATTCGATTATGTGCATTTGAGCTAGTCACTTCGACTTAGAGCATGCTGGCTGTTTAGCCTGTTTACAGCACTATTTAGTGCATCGAGTGTCTCTGTTTATATATCTCACCCTTAGCCCAGGGGACTTCTAGTGCCTACTAGGGAAAGGTAGTTTCATCAGTCATTTGTAGGTGGATTGATCATTGGTGATGAGAAGGAGCTGAGCACTTTGGATGACTGCGCAGTCTTGAGAGGGGAGGACGCAGTTTCCTTTGGTAGGAGCTTCAGGTTTGGTTTAGGTGGAGGATTTGAGCTGGGAGATTGAGCAGGGGATCATCCCTTGCATCTTGGAGTATTTTGGCAGAGTTTTGGAGAGTTCTAATCAGTGGCAGTGCAAAGCCTTGAGGGACAACATAGATCCTCAAGGGGCTGATTTTTGGGGGTCAACCATTTTATAAAAGCTTTCTGGGATTTTTTGGGTTTATTGAGCAGAGGCTGATTCTAGAGTTTCAGCATTTTCTGAGCAAGGGAACAACCCCAAATCCTTATTTGATTCCAGAAGTAGTAGCAGCACAATAGTTCTCCGGCAGCTTGGACGCAGTTCAGAGAGAGGCCATTCCCTTACTATTCTGAGTGTATTTCTTCACTTGCCTTGTGCAAGTCGATGTGCTATCTTTCTGATCACCTCCTGTACTCTTTCCTTTACTCAGTATAATAAAATGGCTTAGCATTTCTCTCTGCATTTCTTGAGTATCTGCTTATATTCCATGTTTACATTATTGTATGTTGCACTACTGTTATCTTTATCGCTTTGAGCTTCCCGAATACTATATCACTTGTGTATTATTTGGTTGGAGTTGCTTGGGTTTGAGGAATATCCCTAAAATGGGACATTACAGTGGTATCAAAGCATAGATCTAGCTCAGCCTGTGGAGCTAGCAGTCTATGACACCGAGGGAGAAGCCCTACATCTGTTACAGACGTAGGAAATACAGAGATATTGAGTGTAGGTTGGAGAACACCTATTGTTGTGGGGAAAAATGCCTATGCAGGACGATCCTATCCACCTAAGGTGTGACAGTGCCTTAGCAACAAACGGAGACAGCTATTCTAGTATTCTTCCTTTATGAATTAAGAATGAAGAGAGAGATAAATGGACTAACCGGTGTCTTCCGTTTGTCCCTCGATCCAGCTTCTCTTCTCTTGGAGAGTTCCCAGCTACTTGCCTTCTCACTCGCCCAGCTTTAAGAGGTTTCTGCAAGATCACAAGAAGATAACACTACACAAGACATGGATTCATATTCATAACTAGTTCAGGGATTAGAAATAAACTAAACATACTAATGCAATCATACATCAAGAATACATCAGCATATAGGAGAAACCAAGATAGCTTTATTGATGAATAACAAGGTTCAGGAAGAGATACAACCCAGAGGGCTCCAATCCAACATCTCCTTCCCAGCAAATGGAATTCCTATCTTCACCCCCTTCAAAGCATTAAGAACCCAATGATTCCAATCTCAAACCAATAGCAATTCTTTGCAATAACAAAATTCCAGCCTCTAGATCTCATGGAGGAGAGATCCATATATAGATGTTTGGAGAGAGGATGAGTCAGCTTGAGATCTGACTAGTGTCCTCTCCCTCTGTGAGTTCTTGATTCCACTTGGAGGTTCTTGCTTCCACTTGGAGATTTGGAACCTCTTACTCATCACCAGTCGAATTCCCTGAGGCAAGTGTCATTTTGGAAGCTTCCTGGGTTTTGACACCTTGAGAAATGAGCCTGCCACATGTCCACTCTCATTCAGCGCAGGTAGCCAGTGTTCCAGTTGACATTCAACGCAGGTAGCCAGTGTTGGCTTTGACACTCAGCGCAAACAGCTAGTGTAGCCACTGAAATGATCCTGATTTGACTTGTTTTGAGCAGTTTTTGGTGGAGAACTTCTGTGAATTGCTGTGGTTTGTTAGCCTTGTTCCTCTAGAGGTAGGAAAAACATGTTTAGGGACTTTGGATCCCTTATATTATGGACATTTCATGCTCAATGTTGTAAGGCACAAAAATGTCTATAACAGTTGCCCCCTAAAGTATGAGGCCGTTTATCGGGTGAAATGCTTTATCAGGGGGATCTGAAGTTCATCCAATGCTAGGAGAAGACCTGTAATAAGATACAATACAATACATTATTTTTCATACTGCTTTCATGATCTAGCTGAGGCGGGCATTCCCATGCTCAACTTTATAAATTCATTTTTCTGTACATAGAACAAACAATCGTCTGATGGTAGACTGATAATTTTGATGAAATTATCATCCTTGGAGTAGGATGATTATCTGCTGCAATGATGTACATGTCAATGTCTTTATCTTTCCTGAATATATATCGCAGCCCGGATGGATGAAACTAGATTCGGGGTCTTCAAACTCGTTCGATCTTCACTCTAAGTACAAGTCAATCCATGTGAGAAATGTTCTGAAGTCGAACATGGAAAGACATCGCTTGATTACCGGTCAATGATGTAAACCGTTAACAAGCGCGAGAGGAATCACCGATAATGATAATGACCCTCAAGGTACTGCAGTACAATTCTCGTGGTGTGAATAGAGGACTTGGCGTCGAACACCACGCAAAATCTTTCGGTCGAAGGCCATTGATGTATACCTGTCGCCGGAAGTGAGAAACTTGCCATTGAGGCATGCAAGCTTCAAAGTACTGAAGGGGTTGTTCCTAGATCAACTTCTTGGATAATGAGCTGATGTCGACAAGAAGCGATCCGTCAAAGGAGGGCCTTAATGAATCCCACATCAGTGACACGGAACGGAGCTAATGATTTTAATGGAGGTGAAAACGATCTGTGACATATGATTCAGGGTGGCGGTCATGAAAGGATGAAGGATAATGTATGGCAGTGGATGGGACACAGTTGACTTTTTCTGAACGACTTCTCTTGAACATATGGCGACATTGATGCGATGGATCGGTAGCATTACCCCAAATATGGATGGTATGGCGAGACCATGGATGTGACCGGTGAATGAAACAACCCAACCCGATTGTGGTACGGAGGAAAAGTGTCATGTTCAAGAGCGACTTGCTACCATCAAAGTTTTCTTTAGTTTCTCCCAATTTTTCCCCAGTCATTGCTGACCAGTACCTCTTTATTTTTGTCAAGCTTGAGGAGGATAACATATGCTTGTTCTATAACCTGCCCTTCGGGCAAGCCCATCGCTATGTTTTAACGAGCCTAGCGATAGTGAAACTCATTCTCGTCTAAAGACAAGTTTGTCGCTATTTAATGATTTTAACGAGTCTAACGACAAGGATAACTCGGTCCTTTTCGTTTTTAGAGAGTCTAAAAAGGTACATAAAGTTAACTCCAAAAGTCCTTTTTCGTCATCTAATCCCTTAGGTCCGAAAAAGTATAAAACAATACAGAAGGAATGAGTTTTCGATAGTTTTAACGAGCCGAATAAAACAAGCGCTCGATCTTTTTGTGCAATAATCCCTCAAGTCCAAAAAGATTAAAATCTAGAGGAGGGATAGCTCTTCCTGTCCCTTTAACGAGCTGGAAGGCCAAGGACTCGGCAATCTTTTCATATTTTACGAGTCAGATGAAAAGAGCTTAAAGAAGACTCGTCTTTTGAGGAACGAGTGATAAACAGGGTTAGCAGCTGATTCCTGGTACAGGTTGGAATTTTCCAATCACGGCAGTGTCACAAGGATGGCTAGGTGAAATCACTCTTCGCAGCTGTTCCTCAAAATGGGTAAAAAATCATATGGAGGTGAACGATCGGCCAATGGAAAAGCGGAGGTGACGGTGCAAACATGACCAAGGCTTTAGTGGCTGATGATATTACATTCACAGTGGTTATTTACCGGGATAGTTCATTTTTTAACGAGCTTAAACGCGGGTGGAAACATTTGCTCAATCTTATGTTTATTTTTTTTAACGAGCATGAACTATGTGCTAAAACTGCTCGGATCTTGCGTTTATTTTTTAACGAGCATGAACTTTGTGCTAAAACTGCTCGATTACCCAGTCATATGATAAGAGTGTCTCATCAAGATTCTATTTTTTATGGAGCTTCATCTCACTAAGCTTTGCTCCGCATCCTTCCTTTATGCAAGTTAGGAAACGACTAATCCAAAAAACAGATAAATAACCGCTCTTTGCTTGCACTCCAAAAGGTTTGCATGCCCCAAGGTATAAAGTACGATTTCAAGGTTACCTCTACTTCTTTTCCTTCAAAACAATTGTTTTAAAGAGAGAGGCTTACCTCTTTCAGGTTACCCAAATATTGTCTCGTTAATCTTTCAAACAAAACACTTCCTCAGCAATGTCTACCGAAATAGACAAATGTGAGCGACGATGCCCGCCAACTCACATAACTTTGACAAAAGAATCTTATTCTAGAACAACCCCTCTTCCTCTACGGACGAGGTACGGACTAGTCATATTCTCCCGCAGAGACCTACTCTATACCCAAAGTTTCCCTGCCGAAGCAGACCAGGATGCATGCCCCCTGGGTTCCAGTCATATCCTCCCGGATTACTCGCGCTCATCAGGAGGACGAACCGTGGGTTGAGACACTTCTTGCGTGAATAGACCATTTAGGGATGGTATATGACTATTTGCGATGCGTGATCCGGGAAACGAAAGTTGGTCCACGAGCTTGACCACTCTTCCTTCATGCGGAAAACACATTACTCTAAAGAGTGAGGAGACAATAGCTCCCATGCAATATATATAGTCTCGTCCAAGGAGTAGGTTATAATCCAAGGGTCCTTGAACGACCATCACGTTCATTTGAATGGTCTTCCCTTTCAATGTAATGGGCACATTGGGGAGGATCCCTAAAGGTCGACTGGTTCCTTTATCAAAGCCTGATAGATTTCTCATTTCAGGCAAAAGCGCTGGCGAACCAAGCGCTTTCCAAGCAATAGAGGAAAGGATACTCACAGATGCCCCCTCATCAATGATAGCGCCAGCCATTACCATTTTGTATATTTGAACGATAATTCTGAATGGTATGCTCACTGGCAACCGGGGTCTGCCTAATTGGTTCCAGTCGAAGGACACAACCAGGTTGCTTGGTGATGGGACCGAGTAGACGGCCGGGTATGACTCTGACGAAGTTCCTTCCTGCGACAAAGGAATGGGCAAATTTCCCCCTTGTTCGTCGGAGTCTGTGTTGATGAAGAGAATTTGGACGGTGTCGTCTTTATTCTCCTCTGTGATTGTATCATTCGAAGATAGAGCCTCTGAAAGCAAAACCGGGTCAACTGCCGTCTCAACCTTTTGACTTTTGTCAGGCATGGATCCAGACGGTTCATCTTCAATGATAGGTGCTTCAGCTGACCACCTGGGTGGGCCAACCGGTTTCTCAACTAGTGAAGGACTTGGTCGGAGTTTTTGATATCCATGAGGAAGTTGTGCTCGTAAAATCGGGCGATCTTCCAAAACTCGTTTAGCCTCGTCTAAGAAGGGACAACGGTGGATGGCATGGTCGCCTTCACATAGTTTGCAGGGAAATCTAGCTTTCCCTCTCTGTCCTGGTACTTCACTTTCACTAGTTGACGGTGAGCAGTCAACATGGTTATCAGAGGTTGATGCTACCGAATTGTGCAAACGGGGAGACCAGTCCCTTAGTATCCGAGGGATGCAGGGACAATCTCTGTGGAAGTGGTCTCCCTTGCATATGACACATGGCGATTTAGGCCTTGTCAGTGCTGTGTGTGGATTTTTGTCAGACGACACTTGTTTTCCCCCAGTCGCTTTTGGCTCCTTCTTCTTCTTCTCTTTCTTCTTCTTTTCCTTCTTCTCCTTAGGAACTTGGTTTTTTGTTTTACCAGTTCCGTCAAGCGAAGAGGAAGGAGAGGAAGAGTTGGACGAAGTAGAAGGCTAGTTGGCAACTCTGGTCTGGTCTAACTGTTGACTTGACTGTTCAGGAATGGTGGTGTTCTGAACGACATTGGTTGAAAAGAGCCAGACCGGCAGGCCAATCGTCAGTCCTGGAAGTGACAATGTGGCCATGTGGGGCGCACCAACATCTCCCCAAGAGGAGAAGGGACTAGGATTTCCACCAAGGGGAATTCCTTGGTTGGTGTGCTCCATTTTTTCAACCTAAAGATCAACGCAGGAATAAAGGGTGATTGTTCCGTTTAAAATAAATTTTAACGACGCTTTAGACACAACTTGCTTTTTCACTTTTAAAGAGTCGAGAAAAAGCTAAAGATGACTCTAGTCTCCTTCGATGTTTTAACGAGCCCGAAGTGACAAATGCTCGGATGGACTTTTTCTGTTATAGAGTCTGAAAAAGGCCAAAAGAAACTGCTCTGGAGTTCTAGGCAGAGGGTGTGCCAAACTTTTCGCAAAACCGCAGAATACTTTTCAGGGTACGGGCGGTCGATCTTCTTGAATGATGTGTTCAGTGCATTGCGATCAGTAGGGCGGCCGACACCGCTTCCTAAGGATAAAGGTTTTATGCCTATAGGGGTCCCCCAATATATACGCGACGGTACGTGGGAGCAAAATCCGTACTGGCGCTATCGTCCCTCAGGAGGAATCACCCACCATCCATGAGATCGACAGTCAACAGGTTTAACGACGCCGGAACACGTCTCTAGCCTAGACCTCTATGTTGTGCGTTATGTTGCAAAGCGTTGTTAAGTTCATTCAATTTATTTTAGGTTGATCTTTTTAAAGTTTGCCTTTCAAGGTTCACCACGAGATGTATGATACAAATTCCTAAATGCAGTCTAAAGATGATAAGCAAGCTTTATATCTTTTCAACTTTGAAAATCCTAGCTACTAAGGGAAAAGAAAGACACCATCTTTTCTCAAAGAGCAATCAGCACACTCTAATGCACTTTTCCTAAGTCAATCATGCAAACTATCAAATGCAAATGCACAATGCAGGTGTTTGTTTTCCGCTTTCTTAGTATTGATGCCTACAAAGAAAGCTTTTTGTACAACTTTGAATTTGCTTTTAAATGACAAATACAAACAAGTTTACTTTTTCGAAATCAGAGAGGGTAGAAGAGATTACAACACTTAACGATTTTCGAAATGAATACTTGTTTCGACACTTAAAAGAGACAAACTCAAACCAATAAGCAAGAGTAAATGTATAATCAACTGCAAACAGCCAATGAACTCTCTCCTAAGATCACAATCAATAGATCTGAATCAAGGGCTACAGGATGATTATTTCACTCATGCAAAGGAAGACTGCAAATGACGCCACAAACACATAAAAACACTCACAGTCTTTTTGTACAAAAGGAGGCGGAATTTAAGCAGAGAAAAGGAGTTATCAGACTGGTACCTATGCTGGTTACAGGCTGCAAAAATCAGAGATCAAAACAAGGCAAAACAGAGCAGAGAACCCCAGCTGTACAAGGGCAAACTGGTTCAGCGCAACCTCAACACAGGGGTTTTGACATTCAGCGCAGGTAGCCTTCATGGGACCTGCGTTGAAATTCAGAATCCCTTCACTGGGTCTGCGCTGAAGGAGAAACTCTCGTTTCCCACAGGTTCTGGGTCATAGATTGCTATTTAATCAACTGTTTCAGGCCAAATAAAAGCAACAAACAAGGTACAATCAAAGGGATGCTTTGAGGGGGTACTAAGATCTATCACAAAGGATCATCAAATCATTTGTGAGTCCATTGTTCAGATCATAGACAAGTCCAGTGATTGGATCAAAGCAGCAACTGTCTACTTTGCATCCGGGAATAGCAGATGCGGTTTGATTGTTGCTGTCGAGTCTATGAAGCAAACAATGATAGAACCACAAATAAAATGACTAAACAAATTTCCCCAGCGGAGTCGCCAATTTGTTGTGGGGAAAAATGCCTATGCAGGACGATCCTATCCACCTAAGGTGTGATAGTGCCTTAGCAACAAACAGAGACAGCTATTCTAGTATTCTTCCTTTATGAATTAAGAATGAAGAGAGAGATAGATGGACTAACTGGTGTCTTCCGTTTGTCCCTCGATCCAGCTTCTTTTCTCTTGGAGAGTTCCCAGCTACTTGCCTTCTCGCTCGCCCAGCTTTAAGAGGTTTCTGCAAGATCAAAAGAAGAGAACACTACACAAGACATGGATTCATATTCATAACTAGTTCAGGATTAGAAATAAACTAAACATACTAATGCAATCATACATCAAGAATACATCAGCATATAGGAGAAACCAAGATAGATTTGTTGATGAATAACAAGGTTCAGGAAGAGATACAACCCAGAGGGCTCCAATCCAGCATCTCCTTCCCAGCAAATGGAATTCCTATCTTCACCCCCTTCAAAGCATTAAGCACCCAATGATTCCAATCTCAAACCAACAGCAATTCTTTGCAATAACAAAATTCCAGCCTCTAGATCTCATGGAGGAGAGATCCATATATAGATGTTTGGAGAGAGGATGAGTCAGCTTGAGATCTGACTAGTGTCCTCTCCCTCTATGAGTTCTTGATTCCACTTGGAGGTTCTTGCTTCCACTTGGAGATTTGGAACCTCTTACTCATCACCAGTCGAATTCCCTGAGGCAAGTGTCATTTTGGAAGCTTCCTGGGTTTTGACACCTTGAGAAATGAGCCTGCCACATGTCCACTCTCGTTCAGCGCAGGTAGCCAGTGTTCCAGTTGACATTCAACGTAGGTAGCTAGTGTTGGCTTTGACATTCAGCGCAAACAGCTAGTGTAGCCACTGAAATGATCCTGATTTGACTTGTTTTGAGCAGTTTTTGGTGGAGAACTTCTGTGAATTGTTGTGGTTTGTTAGCCTTGTTCCTCTAGGGGTAGGAACAACATGTTTAGGGACTTTGGATCCCTTAGATTATGGACATTTCATGCTCAATGATGTAAGGCACAAAAATGTCTATAACACCTATGGAGAGGGAGACTATGTTCGGGTGGTGGTCACAGAATAGGAGGAGCCTGTGGTGGACGCAGAACAGGAGGAGCCTATGGTGGACACAGAGCAGGAGGATCCAATGGCAGATGAGGACGGGAAGAGATTTGTGGACATGCTCCTCAAATCAGTACAGGATCTGTCGAGGCAGATCGAGGTGATGGGGCAGAGATTCACAGCGGTAGAGGCTAGACAATGTGAGAACCCACAGGTTTTCCAGGTTGGTGAGGGATCGAGTATATCCCACCATTTTCCAGATCAGGGTGCCACTCAGCGTGATACTACTTCGCAGATGGCCTCACATGCCCCTACATGCTCTACCATGCCCACTTTCCTAAGAGCAGACACGGAGGCCGGAGCCCTGCAGGAGGCAAAACGCGGTCATATGGGTGATTATTTTGCAGGGTACCAGGCCTATGGGCAGGAGTTCAGGGATGCTCTCTCATTCAGAGACTTTGTGCAACTCCAGTGGGATAGTAGACCCCATGAACATCATAGAGGATACCAGCATTATCATGATGGAGACACCCATCGCCCAGCTAGTAGATTCAACTTGCCTACATTTGATGGCTCATCAAACAGTTCAGCAAGGTCTTGGGTGGATAAGCCGGACATATATTTCCAGCTTAACCAGATGTCGGAGACAGAGGCCATCAAGGTGGTGACATTACATTTGGATGGTGAGGCCCAGGACTGGTGGTTCCATGGGTTGGTTACACTCGAACACTCCACAGTGACGACATATGCCGAGTTCACTAAGAAATTAATAGAGGGGTTTGACCGGAGGGATCCGGAACAACACTTTGTTGAGCTGACGAGGCTCAAACAGACCGGGAGCCCAAAGACCTACATTGCAGACTTCTTGAGGGTTTCAGTGATGGTGCCAGATCTATCCACAACACGGAGAATCTACATGTATGTTAAGGGGTTAGCAAAACCACTTCGGGGTCTAGTCAGATCCACTAGACCAGCCACACTCCAGGATGCTATTAGCAGGACCCAGGACTTACATGATGCCTTACCCAAGACCCGGACACCTTACCCCCAGAGACAGGCTTTCCAGCCTACGGGGAAGGATGTGAGGATTCCGCCTCCAAAGGGGAATCCAGGACAAGCACAGATTGATGATGATGCCATGAGGGAGCTCAAGAAGAAGCGGTTGTGCTTTACCTGTCAAGAGTCATGGGCACCGGGACATAGATGTGCTGTTGGCAAAGCACATTTTGTTGTGGTCTTCTCTGAGAGCAATGGGGAATAGGATGAGGAGTATGATGTGGAGGTAGGAGATAGTCATGCCACGCAAGATCCTTTTCCATCACCACCACCACCAGCAAGTGGTGTGGCTTTTGCACCTACCGAAGGGGCCCTTGCAGCATTGCGAGGAGTTCCCAAGTATTTGACACTGCGTGTACGGGGGACAGTACGTGGCCAGCGAGTATCAGTTTTGGTTAACAGTGGGGCAACCCACAACCTCATCGATGCACAGATGGTTGAGTGGAGAGGTATAGAGACAGAGAGCTTTGATGGATTTTCAGTTTTGGTTCCAGGAGATCATACCATGGTGTGTGCTCGTTATGTACCAGAGTTATCAGTGACGATGGGCACCTACACACTGACTGACCACTTTTTCGTGATTGATATTCTGGACACCAACATGATACTGGGTGTTCAGTGGCTCATCACTCTAGGGAAGGTCACGATAGATTGGAAGACCCTAGAGATGGAGTGGGATGATGAGAAGATAGGGAGGCATGAGAAGATATGGGGACAACACACATATCCGCATCAGACTGTTTCAGCTCATTGGATGGAGGCAGTCTTCCAGAAGGGAGACATAGAGTGGGCAGTGGAGTTATGTGCATTAGAGGTAGGGACTACAGGGCAGACGGTGCACCCAAAGATACAGTCCATCCTTAACCAGTATGCCACAATGTTTGGAGAGATTCCACCAGGACAACCGCCGGATCGAGGGTTTGAGCACACCATTGAGCTTGAGCAAGGCATACAAGTAGTGGTTACTACCCCCTATAGGCATCCCAAGGCCTATCGGGATGATATGAGTGGGCCATTTAGGAGTTGCTGGCTCTTGGGCACATTTGACCGAGCACGAGTCCTTTTACTTCTTCCGTGGTGTTGGTGAAGAAGAAGGACGACACATTGAGGATGTGCATTGACTACAGGACCCTAAACAAGAAGACACTGAAGAACATGTACCCCATACCTAGGATTGATGAGTTGATGGATGAGTTGAGAGGATCACAGTTCTTCTCAAAGATTGATTTGAGATCTGGGTACCATCAGATTCACGTGAGGGAGCAAGACATTCCCAAGACCACCTTCAGGTGTCACTATGGGCATTTTGAGTTTTTGGTGATGCCCTTCGGGCTAACCAATGCCCCAACTACATTCCAGTCCTGCATGAATCACATTTTCCATAGTCACTTAAGGAAGTTTGTGTTAGTGTTCTTTGATGATATCCTCATTTACAGTAGAACTTGGGA
The DNA here is from genome assembly GCA_031772625.1 of Pinus tabuliformis. Classification (NCBI taxonomy): domain Eukaryota; kingdom Viridiplantae; phylum Streptophyta; class Pinopsida; order Pinales; family Pinaceae; genus Pinus; species Pinus tabuliformis. The sequence continues at coordinate 833,373,272 of CM062815.1, forward strand.
GGAGCATCTCCAGGACATTGAGACAGTGTTGGGCATCTTAGAGGAGCAGCAGTTCTATGCCAAGTTCTCCAAGTGTGAGTTTGGGTTGATGGAGATGTTGTACTTGGGACACATCATAGGGGTCGATGGAGTGAGAGTCCACAAGGAGAAGATCAGGGCCATCAGAGATTGGTCGGAGCCGAGGAACGTGATAGAACTTCAGGGATTCATTGGCATTTGTACTTACTACCAGAAGTTCGTCAAGAGTTTCTCACAGCTTGCTGCACCCCTAACAAATCTGACGAGGAAGGGGGCATTCAGTTGGTCAGATACAGCGCAGCAAGCCTTCGATAGGCTCAAGGAGGTTATGAGTAGCTGCCCAGTGCTTGCATTTCCAGATTTTATGCAGCCATTTTTTTTGGAGTGTGATGCGTCGGGAGAGGGGATCAGCATAGTGTTGATGCAAGGAGGTCACCCTATAGCCTTTGAGAGCCAGAAGCTCCTTCCGCACGAGAGGTTGTATTCTATATACGAAAAAGAGATGCTGGCCATCATGCATGCATTGGCCAAGTTCCGGTAGTATTTAGGAGGTAACAGATTCAGGGTGAGGACTAATCACAACAACATCAAGTTCTTTTTAGAGCAGGAACAGCTATAGGAGAGGCAGGAAAAGTGGATCAGTAAGATCCAAGCATATGACTTTGACATTGAGTATGTCAAGGGTAAGAACAATGTGGTCGCAGATGCCCTTTCATGTAGACCAGCCACGTTGTCTCTTATGAGCTTGGACACAGACTGGAGGGCTTGACTCTTAGTAGAGTACTCCAAGGATAGATTTGCATGTGAGGTTTTGGATGGGCAAGTGGTGGATGACAGGTATAGGGTGGTCGATGAGATCATCTACTACAGGGACCGGATCTTCTTGACTGAGGGATCTCAGCTTAAGAAGAAGATACTTTAGGCATCACATGATTCACCATTGGCCGGCCATCAAGGGTTTACCAAAACCTTCAGGGCCATTAGAGAGAGGTTCTCATGGAAGGGCCTCAAGGAGGACGTACTCCAGCACGTCCGGGAGTGCGATATTCACCAGAAGAACAAGGGGGAGATGAGTCATCCCCCAGGATTATTGCAGCCTCTTCCCATTTCAGAGGGGAAACGGGAATGTATTTCGATGGACTTCATCACAGGGTTTCCCATGGTACAGGGCAAGGATTGCATCTTTGTCATCGTTGATCGACTGACAAAGTACACACATTTTTTTCCATATCCGCACACTACACAGTAGCCCAGGTGGTTGAGATGTTCTTTAGAGAGGTCTTCAGGCTACATGGTCTTCCTAAGACCATCACCATTGACAGGGACAGTTGTTTCATGGGCGGGTTTTGGCAGGAGCTTTTCCGGTTGGTGGGGACGGAGTTGACACCGAGTACCAGTTATCACCCACAGAAAGACGGGTAGACAAAGATAGCTAACAAGTGGCTAGAGGGCTACTTGCGTAACTACGTCAGTGGGAAGCAGCGAGCATGGCTAAAGTGGCTACATCTGGGGGGAGTATTGCTACAACACTACACATCACATGTCCATTGGTATGTCACCATTCTATGCTTTGTATGGATATCATCCTTTATCTTATGCTGACGTGATGTTTGGTGCTAGCAAGGCTCCGAGAGCCAAGATTTGGATCCAAGAGAGTCAGGATATTCTCCTAGCTCTCAAGGATAATATGGCTACAGCACATAACCAGCAGAAGCTGTATGCTGACAGGGGTCGAGTGGAGAGACAGTTTGAGGTAGGGGACCTGGTCTACCTATAATTAAATCCATACCGACAGTCGTCTATGAAGCAGAAGGGGGTTGAGAGGCTCAAGCCCCACTTTTATGGGCCATACAGGGTGATACGCAGGATTGGACAGGTTGGGTATGAGTTGGAGCTGCCCCAAGGCAGCAAGATTCATAACATTTTTCATGTATCATGCCTGAAGAAGGCATTGGGGCATCATGTGACAGTGACAGATGAGCTACCACCCACGGATGATGAGGGGAATTTGGTGTTGTAGCTAGAGGCTATTATTGATACCAGGGAGAGGTAGCTGCAGAGCAGGATGATCTAGTAATTCTTGGTGAGGTGGAAGAATTTACCGGATGAGGATGCCACTTGGGAGAGTGAGAAATTTTGTAGCATCCATCACTTTAGTTGCTTGAGGACAAGCAACATTTTTCCGGGGGAGACTGTAATATTCCTAATTAGCCATGGCTAATTGGAATATTCGATTTTGCTCAATTTTTCCTTCTATAGCTATTTATAAATAAAAAGGTGAGGAAAGGGGGACATACTCACTTTATGAAAAAAGACACTCCCTAGTAGCACAACATTGTAACTTAAAAGGTGAGCCAAGGGGGGCCAAAGAACCACGTAGAGGAGAGGCCCATGTAGACACTTGGAGTGACTGCATATATGGAGAGGAGCACGTGGAAAGAAAGAGGCTTCGTTGGAGGAGGTAGGCCTTAGGGTTTTGAGAGAGGCCAACGCTATAAAGGAGAGATGAGCCTCCTCATTTTGGCATTTGATTATGTGCATTTGAGCTAGTCACTTCGACTTAGAGCACGCTGGCTGTTTAGCCTGTCTGCAGCACTGTTTAGTGCATCGAGTGTCTCTGTTCGGAGATCTCACCCTTAGCCCCAGGGGACATCGAGTGCCTACTTTGGGAAGGTAGTTTCATCAGTCATTTGCAGGTGGATTGATCTTTGGTGATGAGGAGGACCTAAGCACTTTGGATGACTGCGCAGTCTTGAGAGGGGAGGATGAAGTTTCTTTTGGTAGGAGCTCCGGGTTTGGTTTAGGTGGAGGATTTGAGCTAGGGATCAGCCCTTGCATCTTGGAGGATTTCGGCAGAGTCTTGGAGAGTTATATTCAGTGGCAGCGCAGAGCCTTGAGGGACAGAGTAGATCCTCAAGGGGGTGATTTTCGGGGGTCAGCCATTTTAGAAAAGTTTTATCGGCTTTTCTAGGTTTATTGAGCATAGGCTGATTCCAGAGTTTGAGCATTTTATGAGCAGGGGAACAGCCCCAAATCCTCATTTGATTCTAGTAGTAGCAACAGCACAGCAATTCTCCGGCAGCTTGGATGCAGTTCAGAGAGAGGCCATTCCCTTACTATTCTGAGTGTATTTCTTCACTTGCCTTGTGCAAGTCGAGGTGCTATCTTTCTGATCACCTCCTATACTCTTTCCATTACTCAGTATAATAAAATGGCTTAGCATTTCTCTCTGCATTTCTTGAGTATCTGCTTATATTCCATGTTTACATTATTGTATGTTGCACTACTGTTATTTTTATCGCTTTGAGCTTCCTGGCTACTATATCACTTGTGTATTATTTGGTTGGAGTTGCTTGGGTTTGAGGAATATCCCTGAAAGGGGACATTACAGTGGTATCAGAGCATAGATCTGGCTCAGCCTATGGAGCTAGCAATCTATGACACTGAGGGAGAAGCCCTACATCTATTACAGAGGTAGGAAATACAGAGATATTGAGCGTAGGTTGGAGAACACCTATAGAGAGGGAGACTATGTTCAGGTGGTGGACACAGAACAGGAGGAGCCTGTGGTGGACGCAGAGCAAGAGGATCCAATGGAAGATGGGGATAGTCTTGGTATCCTCATAGGATAGCTAGTAGATTACCACTCATGCTAGCAAGTTTTGTGTATCTAGAATATCTTCCCTTACCCCTCTAAGCAGGACTAGCTTTAGTGATTCAAGATCAAGTGTGTACCTGGCCCCTTTGTAGCTAAGCTAGAATATTTCTTCATAATCCTCTAGGGATTCATCATGCCCTAAGGTCATCTTAAGAATTTCCTCTTTAGTGTCTTTGGACCTGCAGTAATCTCGATACTTGTTGTTGAAGGCTTGTTGCATCTGAGCCCGAGTTGTGATGCTATCCCTAGTTAAACCCATGAACCAACACAAGGTTGCATCCTTGAGAGTGGATGGGAATAGTTTCAACATCATCTCATCATTGGTGTAATCATAATTTATGCAAATGACAACAAACTCAAATAAGAAAGTGCCTGGATCTTCTGAGGTCAGGCCATGGAAATGAGGAAGAGTTGAGGGGCTTATTGTAATATTCCTAGTTAGCCATGGCTAATTGGAATATTCGATTTTGATCAATTTTGCCTTCTATAGCTATTTATAAATAAAAAGGTGAGGAAAGGGGGACATACTCACTTTATGAATAAAGACACTCCTAGTAGCACAACGTTGTAACTTAAGAGGTGAGCCAACGGGGGCCAAAGAACCACGTAGAGGGGCCCACATAGACACTTGGAGTGACTACGCAGATGGAGAGGAGCACATGGCAAGAAAGAGGCTATGTTGGACAAGGTGGGCCTTAGGGTTCTGAGAGAGGCCAACGCTATAAAGGAGAGAGGAGCCTCCTCATTTTGGCATTCAATTATGTGCATTTGAGCTAGGCACTTCGACTTAGAGCACGTTGGTTATTTAGCCTGTCTGCAGCACTGTTTAGTGCATCGAGTGTCTCCGTTCGGAGATCTCACCCTTAGCCCTGGGGGACTTCGAGTGCCTACTTGGGCAAGGTAGTTTCATCAATCATTTACAGGTGGATTGATCTTTGGTGATGAGGAGGAGCTAAGCACTTCAGATGACTACACAGTCTTGAGAGGGGAGGACGCATTTTCTTTTGGTAGGAGCTCCAGATTTGGTTTAGGTGGAGGATTTGAGCTGGGAGATTGAGCTGGGGATCAGCCCTTGCATCTTGGAGGATTTTGGAAGAGTTTTGGACAGTTCTATTCAGTGGCATCGCAGAGCCTTGAGGGACAGCGTAGATCCTCAAGGAGGTGATTTTTGGGGGTCAGCCATTTTAGAAAAGCTTTCTGGGATTTTCTGGGTTTATTGAGCAGAGGCTGATTAAAAAGCTTTCTGGGATTTTCTGGGTTTATTGAGCAAAGGCTGATTCCAGAGTTTCAGAATTTTCTGAGCAGGGGAATAGCCCCAAATCCTCATTTGATTCTAGCAATAGCAATAGCACAGCAGTTCTCTACCAGCTTGGACGCAGTTCAGAGAGAGGCCATTCCCTTACTATTCTAAGTATATTTCTTCACTTGCCTTGTGCAAGTCGAGGTGATATCTTTCTGATCACTGTAGAGCTGTAACAAGGGTCTTTTTCACCTCTAGTTATCTCACATTACAAGTCAATCCGGGAGCGTTTTGTTATTGTAAAGGGTATCTCAATTTGAGGCTATTTGTCAGAGTAATGCTTAGTAGTATAGGTCTAAGAAAATACAAGAGTAAACGGATGCTAAGCTATGGCTAAATTACTTTTGCATAAAGAAATCACACTCGGAAATTTTATCAGTCAAGGGTACGGAAGCAATAACCCATCCCTCTAGAAACTGATGAAGGAAAAGGAATTAGAGTATGGATCATGGATCTGGGAGCATAATAGCGTCTGCTGTGTCTCACGACAGCCTTGATCCTCCTCTCACACCAAACCAATGAATGCAAGTAAAAAGGCATGGCAATTCAGAAATGGAACGGCAGTAAAAGGAACGGCAGTAAAGAAACTAAGTCTCGCGAGTTCAACACTCTCAATTCTTGGCACCAACTTATATACAAAGAAAGAGCAATCTTTTGTACAAGTAGATAGCTTAATCAAATGGAACAGCAAACCATCATAAACAGGAAACGTCAATCATATACAAAAGTAGATAGCCTAATCAAAATGTAACATCAAATCACCATAAACAGGAAACTTCGATCATATGTACACATAATCTGAAATGATCACTAGTAGTCCACACACGACATTAATTCCATCTTCTTGTGATCATCACTCCAACCATATGTAGCTAGAACGTTCCACTTATAAATTCTGTAACAGAAGTGAACAGCTCAGAACGATATTATGTGATCAATTCTGGAAATATGATGTGAACTTGTTACAAAGATTTACAAAAGGAAAACTACTGATGAACGAGTATGGAACAGCATGTAAGTATATCAGATTATTAAGAGCAATAAACAAACCACACAAAGCCAAACTGTAATGATACAATCAGCCAGTGTCCGTTGGAGTCGGGCCCTTAGCTTCCAATGGCACACCGCCGTAACTTACTTCAGATGCAGAGAGAAAGTAATACCAAATATATTATAGTAGCACATCAATGATAGTACAGCAAAACTAAGTCTCAAAGAGACTCGATAGTCTGAGTTTAACTGACTGTGAAGTCTGTAAACAGAAAGTAAAGATACAAGATAATCAAAAAAAGTCCTTTTAGTCTTTGATGCTGCCCCTTTTTATAGAAGTAATGGCGGAGTTAACTATACAACAAAATAATTGAAAGTAACGATCCCTCAGGATCAAAGATCCTGAGGGATCTGTTAAACTGTTAACTCCTCTCTTTTCTTTGCCTAGCCTTCCGAACTAACAGTCCTTCATCTCGTCCCGGATTGATCTGCCGTGATTTACTCGCTCTGGTCTGGATTTTATTTGGTTTTGGAGGGACAGTCGTTATCTCCTCATGGAACTCTCGTTTTGCACCGCGCCTTCCTTCTTTTGTCTTTCCCTGCATAGAGAAGAGAAATATTAGTGATTGGGTCATTCGTGCTCATTCTCATTGCATTCTCCTTACTTTATAACAAAGAAAAGGTTACAACTATTGCTTGAAACACAACTAAGTTACTCGTTAAAACATACCTTTCCAATGCTCTACAATCATCTCCTGTACTCTTTCCATTACTCAGTATAATAAAATGGATTAGCATTTCTCTCTTCATTTCTTGACTATCTACTTATATTCCATGTTTACATTATTGTATGTTGCACTACCATTATTTTTATCGCTTTGAGCTTCCCGGCTACTATAACACTTGTGTATTATTTGGTTGGAGTTGCTTGGGTTTGAGGAATATCCCTGAAAGGGGATATTACACTTATGTTCTTCATCTTGGTATCCCCATTAGTTTCTTTGATGGGAAAGGGACCCTAAATTCTTTCTCTATCTCCTATGTCATTTCTATTGTCAGCCATTAGGTTAGTTGGAATGGGTTCTCCTTCTTCTTCTTCCCCTATACGCTCTTCAAATATCTCTGGTTGTTCACCTAAGGGGTCCTCCAATTCACAGCCACCGAAGAAGAGGGAAGGTTGGTTGTTTGAAGCGGTGGGGGTATTTGGTATACATTTTCCTAATTTATCCCTATTCCTACAAGGCATGAAAGAAGTGTTTTTTCTTAAGTTTGTGTTTTTTTCAAGATTTTAGAATAATTGCAGAATTGAAATCACAAACTAAATGGGAACTAACTGTTGAATGAAATCTCATTTGCAGAATGGAAAAGAAAGAAAAGAATGCAGAATGGAAAAGAAAGAAAACTAAATTACTTTTGAAGAAATGAATCTAATAGTAGAATGTCAAAGATAAGAAATGGAATAAATAAAGCATAAATCACACATTACTCAGACACCTCCCTGACAATGGCACCAAAATGTGATGAGCACCAATATTGCAACAAGAATGTTGCAACTCCTAGGGCTACCAACTTTACTTTATCAACTCGAGGTTCATACAAACTTGGAGGTGACAGTGATATATACACAAGTAAATGTGATGGGTCTGTTCTTTGTCACTGCTAAGCTAGCGATAGACCACTAAGGTTTTTGAAACCAGACTTTCATTGATTCAGAAGAAGCTTGATTACCAATGAGGAAAAGGGAAATCTACACTAAATGAAATATTATCTACTGCAGTAAGGAAAAGACTGAAATCAAATGCTTAAACACACCATTCTTCTAACTAACTGCTAAGAGGCTTTCTCAGGGCATGCAATTTGAAACATCAAACATTCTACTATTGTGCATGTAAATGAACAAAATAACTCTTTTTCCTTTTTTTCTTTTTTGTGTGAAAGTGTGAATGCTAACTTCTTTTGGTGATGTAGTAGGTGGCTTAGGGATAATGGTGGATGGTTAGATGGCTTGGGAGGTAAGTAGGGGTCCTTTTCTAGCTTCCTAGGTGTTTTTTCCACAATTCAGCCTCAAAACAGGCCACTCTAAGTCAACCTACGAATGTCCTAATGTGACCTACAGGATGTCCTGAATGCCTACAGGATCCCCTGTATTCCTACAGGATACAACTGAGAGCAAGAGGAAGGATTTGGAAGGTGATGTAAGGATTAGATGTTGGTTTGAGGGGGACTGACCCAGGTTCGAAGTTAATTAGCCAAAAAAATCCCTACACTACTTGCCCTTTCGACAACAACTCGCGGAGCGCAAATCCCCCGAAGCAGTATGGGGGGATGCTGGAACCAAGTTTCTGCACCCTAGAGATGTCTGAGGGGTCGATTTAGTCCAAATATGAATAGCTTCGTGTAGGTCACTTCGTGCAATATCCTGACCTGTGAGACCTTTGCAATCTATTACAATCACCTTCGCGCATCCCTCACTAGGGGCTGAGGTGATTTCGCACTGCCCAGGCAATGATTTGCGCTAATTTCCCAAAGTTACACCGCAGATCTTACTTATCTTCTTATAAATATTAGTTAACTTAGCATAAATATATACTTTGTCTTATATTCTCTTAGTCAACATAATCATATAAGTTCGCACATATAAAAAGTAAAAATGCAATTCATACCCAATATACTCAATGCATAAAAACTAAAAATAGATACGCAAAATTAATGCAAAACTTCTTCTTTATTACTTCTCCAATTGGTTACAGACTCGACTCACCCTGCACACTCAGCTGCAAGAGTCTGCGCACTTAGCTGTGGACTACTAGGCCTTTGCGCACTCAGCTGCAAAGCCTTCTCATACTCTATGACCCAAATACTTGACTCTACACTTAGATAAGACTCAATTCTTCATCTTCATTTATTTTATTGATTTTTCTTATTTACAGCTTAAAGCCTCACTCTATTTATACAATCCCATGGTCCTTGGACCTTGGGTAGATCTCTAAATCTGACATTACATTATAAAAATGAGGGTGGACAACCATATAACTCATTTACAAGTTCGCGCTCTACACCCACAAAACGCGGAGTCTTTACATTGGATTTAGTCAAAATCTGGCCTTCATGCCCCAAATCTTCCCTTGGGGGATCCCGCGCCCAACTTTACGGAAGGTGAATGGTGGGTGAAATGAGGTAAGGGAGTGCCTAGGGATCCTACAGAGCTCAAAATAGAGTTGTGAGATGGTTGGATTTGCTCAACAAGCTTGAAGAATTTTTCTTATGGAATGATGAATTTCATGAGGGATTTAGTGAAAGAAAGTGATAACCATGGATGGATGAGGTTGGGATGAGGTTTTTGATCATCAAATCTCTTTGTACTGTTGAAACTCCTACACTGCATCAATCATTGATATTCATCCATAAATCATGTAAACTGTTAGCTACCTATACCAATAGGTTTCATATTTCATGATTGGCTATAGAAGTTCCAAATATGCTCTGCTTTGATCATGCAAAGATCACATATTTCCAAAGGAGTACAGGGTGTGTAAATAGCTTAATGCATCCTAATTTTATGGATGGTCCAACAGTCTAATCTGGATCATTCCATGGTTTAAATTTGCAGTTGTAGATTAGAGAAAGAAGTCTGTCCAAACTGTTTAATCTTGGCAGACAAGTAGTTTAGGTAGAGAAGAAAAGGCTCCCAACAGCTTAATCTGGGACCTTGGAAGAAATAAGGGTAGAAGTAGATAGAAAAACAAAAGAAAAAGCCAAAGAAAAGAAAAGGCAGGTAAGGGTCTGCAAGTCCAAGTGCACCCTCCAAGAAGAAATAAAAAATGCTAGGCAAGTAGCTGGGTAAGTAGTTGGGGTTGCAGAAAGGTTATCTTTACCATTGTAGGTGTGTTAACTTTGTTTACCAAAGCAAAATCAATGAATTGAGAGGGTCCCATTCTTCATCAAGTTGCAGCAAACAAGGAGCGTGTCTAACCTCCCTTTTCCCCTTTCATGTCATCTACTAACATTCCCTCATCAGTTGAGATTCATGGAAGAATTATGGTTTCATGGTGGTTCTTAATCTTTTTAGAAGCCACATTTCTTGTCTAAAAATCTTTTCATTTTGATCTACTCCCTAAACTAAGTAAGTTTCAAATAAACTTAGTGATTTTCCCCCCTCATTCACATCTTCCCCCATATTAACTCTAACTTTACTATGTAAATCCCCTATATTACCTTTCCCCTACTAGTATTAACACCATGGTGTATAAACCCCAAATTTTGTATAATATCCCTCCCCTTGGCATTATAGCCAATAAGTTCTCTATCGAGGATCAAATGGCATCTGGTCACTTTGATGAACCTAAATTTAACCTCCTCCCCTCTTCTGAGTTCGTTGGGCCCCTACAAAGCTTCATTTGCCTAAGAAAATCTCATAAATAACCTTGTTTTACCTATACCCGCTTCATTTGCAAAATAACCCAAACACCCACTTTATTCGCTTATCCTAAGTATCGGGGCCGCATTATTGTGCATTGAAAAACCTTATGAAACCCCCCCCCTCCTACCAATAAACCCTTTCGAAATGGTGAAATAACCCAAAAACCCACCTTTTGCCGCTTAAACCAAAGTTCCGCCTGTGTTGTACATTTCCGAAATACATTGAAAAAACATTTGGAAATACCCTATCCTAATGTTTTCCGCCTAGCGCTGATCCCGAAAACAAATAATAAATTATACTCCACCCGCGTCCGTATCCATCGATCATATCACCCTCCCGTCCACCGTCGGATCGGACCTGTGGGATCCGACGGCCCTCATTGATATCGGAGCGGCCCCCACGACGGACGATTAGCGCCCGAGAAAATGACGAAGGGATACGTCATGGCGCGGCCACGCGTCACCCTTTCAGGTCTCTCGGAGCGGCCTCTGACACAACCAGGGCCGTATCCTAACCGCTCCGAGAAACCGTAACGGCTAGTGTACTTACCGCCCGGTTGCGGGTTCCATGTCATGCCCACGTCATTACCGCCCTGCCGTCGCGTCAGCATCTTTTGTCCGCCAGTGCGCCAACGTGTCTACCACCGCATCATCCCCATGGACCAATAGTAGCTCGCCACCTCACCCGATGACGTCATGCTGACGTCATCTGAGCTTGACCCCACCCTATGACGTCATGCTGACGTCATCCGAGAAAACGTGCCAAAATGCCAAAAGTCCATATTTAGGCCAATTTTTGCGTTTTTTCGTACTTTTACTGCCAGAACTGTTGCTTTCTCTGCATGATTGTTACGTCCAAGTTACACCACCTTTGCTGAAGCCAACTTGGAGACGTCCAGTGCGCCATTTCCACAGTCATCCGTGACCATTGCTCGCTCTTTACCAGGTATTCTCCATTAAAATCCTTCATATACCTACTCTATCTGTGATTTCCCTTGAAAGAGCTTAAGCGACATAAAACTCTCAAAATTCACCGGTGAATCTTGGTGCCTAGCCCCATTTACCACTGTGAACTCGAAAAACAATAGCTGAGCTTTGTTTACCCGTATTTTCACTGAAAACGATACTCTGTTCACGCAAACGTGAAAGTACTCACTCAAACTGTATTCACCTGCTGAAAAAGACAGATTTAGACCTCTCATTGGTCTCATTTACACTTCAAACAGTATTTCAATTGTTGTGTGCCCACTTCACCCTCTGGTCCCTGAAATTCATACTTCCATTGCAAGTAATCACCGCTGTGTTGTTCTGCCTTCTTCAACCAGTTCACCTACAAGTTAGAAGCTTAATAAACCATGGAAACTCCAATTGCACTGAACATCAAGCCTCTCAATGCCCCTCACAGGGAGTTAGAATGGAAAGCTCTGGGAGATATGGATTATCAAATGTTAGACTGGTTTCCATTAGGCTCCAAATACAATATTCAGATGCTAAATGAGTTGAAAGCCCAGCACCTTAGTGGAGCTGATATCCTAGGGATTTGGGACTCAAACTTGCCCATCTACAACCTCCCCCAGGTAAATCCAATGCCTGAATTGATCCACAGATGCTAGGAGTGCTATGATCCATGCCAAAGAGCTGTCCTCAGCCCTACAGGCTCAATTTTGTTCCATATCACCCCGGAGAGCATAAATGAGATGCTGCATTTCCACACTGCAAAACCATTGACCCCCCTCTACATGCAGAACTTGATAAAGAAGGGGAATAAGTTGTCAAATGACCAGGTCATCAAAATCAACCAGCTGTTTGTACAATCAGGCTCTGAAACCATCAGAACTTCTCCTATTGGATATGCTTACTTAAATGAATTGGGCAGAATGCTAGTGGATTTGATCAGCTATGTCCTAGGTTTCAAGGGAATGGAGGATGTGGATGAAATTATAATGGCAATGCTGTCTATATTCTCTCCTGGGAAGCCTCCAGCTGTACATTATGACTATGCCACATATATTGCAGATAGGATCCATGACCAGCTGATGAATTTGCAAAGGGAGAGACTGTTCAGATATACTTCCTACATTTATCATCTATTCTTGTTTAATCAACCAGGCAGCTTCCTCATTCCCCTGAAACAAGTTAATGCCCAGGGGAATCCAAGGTCAGTTGTGTTTTGGACCTCTGTTTTTCATTGCACCTCTGTATCACCATACACATACTGTGAGTTCATAGACTTATTCATACATCCAGCTATGACATTATTGTATGGTGTTCCTCCTCCAAGGTTAACTGATGACATGAGGAGAATTCTCCATCTAAACAAAACCTACAGCATTGGTAATTGGTACCTTTACCGAGACTACACAGTCATCAGAGTATATGGCTGTGAATTGAAGCCTTTCAGGCTGCCAAGGTATGTCCCCATGAGGCTTTTTGCTCTCGAATACTTCAGGAAATTTGGGAATGCTGACTACCTCCACTTCCAAAGTAAGAACAAGAAGGCACAGTTGACGGTAAGGAGCCAGCTGGGCCCTTTCCTATATAACAAAAAAGAGGAGGGATGGAAAGAGGCAAACAGTATCCTAGAGGCCCTCAAACTGCAAACTAGCTTTGAGTGGATACCCTATGACCCCAATCATTTTGTTTCCCTCAGGAGGATAAGATACAAATTGGGTACCTATTCACATGTGAGGCAGCCTGAGATTGAGCAGTATGCCAATACATTAAGCTGGGAAGAGGGCACCCTAGAAGAGGAAATCACTAGTGAAGAGCTGCTAGAAAGAGAGGCTAGAAATATTCAAAAGGAAATTGACTTAGAAACTTTTGGACAGGTCCCCCTCTCATATCAAAGACAACTTGGAGCAGCTGCCTCATCCTCAACAATGCATCAGCAAGCTGCCGTGAATACTCCACAGACAGCCAACAAAGGCAAAGAAAAGCAGGTGGAACAGCCACCTCCTATGACTGAAGAGCAAATGGAAACCCTAGTGCAGCAACAAGAAGAAATGGAGCAGCAGGGAGAAGGGCAGCAGCAAGAAGAACAGCAACAACAGGAATTGCATCAAGAAGAAGGGCCACATGATAGACAGCAGCCCTTACAGCAAGAAAGAGTAGTTGACACTCCAACTTCCACTGAGCAACAGGCTCAAAACATAGTGCCTCCTAGGCCAGAAACTACCTTTGATGCCTCGGTCCTCCAAACTCCACAGAAGGAGGGCATAAACAGAAAAAGGGATAGAGAAACTCCCCTGACATCATCTATAAACCAGGGAGAGAAAAGGCAAAGGTTGAATGACTTCTCTGAGGATGACATAGCAATAAGGCAAGCATTGGGCATGGGCCCACCCAGCAGAGAAGCTTCAGCCACTTCCTTCCAGCAGGAACAGGACAGAACTATGGGAGGAGAGGTCAGCTCCTCCAGCCAGCAAAGAGAAGGAGAAAGGAGCATCAAGCAGCAATTTATAGACATCAAAAGGAGGAGTGACCCTATCAAGATACAGCTGTACAACCATTTAATGAAAATGGCTCCCACAAATCAGCAAAGACTGATGTCTGCATTTGATGTACAAGAAGGCAAAATGATCATGAGCCATTTTATGCCAACAGCAGTGCAGCCCCAATCTTCCTCTGACTACTTAAGGACTAACCTGGAAGTCCTTGCCAAGGATATCCACCCGATGGATAAGATAGAACTGCATAAGCAAACGGGTGAGATGGTCTATGCTTCCTTGGCAGACCAAACGTTGGATAACTACAGGCTACAAAATAGCCTTAACAATACAGCCTCTCAGCTAGAGTTGGAGAGAGCATCATCCCAGGCAAAGGACAATAGAATAAGGTCCTTGGAAGACATAATCATTGAGATTGGGCATGATCCCAAAGATATCAAAGGAATACAAGAGATATTGAAGTTGAGGGATGCTGACATGGCTGCCTTAAGGAAAAAGATCAAACTCCCAGCTACCATTCACCCTCAAACAGATGAAGTGGCTCAGCAGAGACATGAGCAGGATGCCACAGCCTTGATGATTTCCCTTTATAAGCAGCTTATGCAAGCACAAGAAAAGTTGGGAGAATCAGAGGCCGCACAAGAAGCATTGCAAACAGTACTGAAACAAAGAGAAGAGGGTCAGACCTCTCAGCCTCCTCTGGTCATCAATCTTGAAGAAACTGCTCCTATCACTGCTCCTCCTCCTCAACAGACTGAACAGACAGCAACATCTACTTGAGCAGCACCAACAACCACAGAGCAGGCCCAAAGCCTGGATATGCAAAAGCTGAAGAATGAAATTCAAATCCTGGAAGCTCAAATGACCGAGTTAAATGAGACCAGGGAAAAATTAGCCAAAATCAATGACAGACATGATAAATCAAAGAGAGAAGTGGCAGAAAAGGGCAGGGAAATCAAAGCCCTTAAAGACAGGATCAAAGAGCTGGAAAATGAGCTCAAATTAGATAAAGTTATAGCTGGGCTTAAGGCAACGCTATGGGCCAACATTGGCCAGTCTATTACTGACCAATGGCAGTATATAGAGACAATCCATGAGCAGCTAGAGCTCATCCCAAAAGCACAAGCTGAAATTCACAAGTCAAGGGCTGCTCTAGGTAACATGCCTGAAGTTGCCACTAGGATTATCAATGTGCTGAATAACAGAACAAGTACTCAGCTGGCAAACATGGGAATTCCCAACAGAACTGAGACCATTCAGTTGATCAAAAGGGTTCTCACATTGAGAAATTTGGTGCAGACATTGGAGAGAAGAACCCAGGACATGCAGACCGAGGTGAAAAGGTTCATGGATAAATTCTTAGTGTTGCAAAACAGAGGACTCCCTAGCTTACTGAACAGCGCAGGGAGACTACTCATTCACGAGCAGTATGCCAAAAGAGTGAATGCATTTGCCACAAACGAAATCAATGAGAAGCCCAGCAGCTCAGAAGAAACAGGGCCAGCTACAGGACAGACTATCTACAACAGGGTAGAAAGTCTATTTTTTATAATGAATGAGATCAAACACCTGTTTGAGGTGGCTCCCAATTTTTACAAGTATACAGAGGCAGAGGAGACTATGGATGCAATTCTCAGGCATCAACTCCCTACACAAGACTGGTGGACAAATACAATACAGAAAATTTTATAGACAGTGAGTCATTCACCAAATTTTGTTTTTAAAATATGAATTGTTATGTAAAGCACAGTTCAACAAAATCAGCATGCATTAAAGATTAGAGCTGAGCCAACTCAGCAAAGCTGTTCGGTCACCACAGCAGCAAGCACAGTCACAGGTGGCAGGGCCGAGAAAATACAGCGCAGCAAATATAAAGGCACATTTTTCAGCATTAAAGCAAAGCGTTTCAACCGACTCAGTGACCTCCAAAGGTCAAAATATCCTCTGACAGACTTAAAGAGCAGTTATGTTACATTCAAAGCTGTAATAACTTCTTTTATACTTTTCTGTACGAAGTAATGAAGATATTTTTCTCTCAGATGACTCAATGCCTAAGATATTTTGTATAAGCATTCCTATAAAGTCCCCTTCGCATGAGTTTGCAAGGGTTGTTGTTGATTTCTCCTGAAAAAGTTCTTATGATGTAATCCTTTCATAAGTTTAATAAAGAAAGTGATGGAATTTCTCGGATTTCTAAAGTGTTGAATGCGTTCTGGTGTCTGTTGAAAACTGTTGGATTCCTGTGTATTACACAATACAATAAGTCTCTGTAACTCTCTCTGTTATGTGTTTTTGATTTGTTAAAATCCATATATGTTTCTAATGTTTGAATGTTTAGCAACAAGGAAGAAGATTAACTTCAGGATTTATTCAAGAAATACCCTGAGTTCAATCTGTGTTGTTAATGAATGTTTTCTTCAGCTGTAATCTTGATAAGTGTAATTCTTAATTGCTGCACTTTCAGAATACATCTTTCACAGTGGCCTTTGTCTCAAGAATTCAAGTTTGCTCCTGTGCAACGTGTTTCACTTTCACCTCACCAGCTTAATAGAGAATTCTTAATTGCTTTCTGTTGGCTGACATGCTTCACCATTCAAGTTAAATTTGTTTGTCTGAAATACACAATAGGCCCTGCTGTTTGAACACCACCAATCCTGCATTTCAAAGCATTTCACAACTCCAGACTCCATTGCCCAATGATATATTACTCTCTAAACACTACATCTTAAGCCCTGAAAGAAATCCTTCAACCAAAACATAAACCAAAACCTGAGCATAATACCTAGCCTAAAACACCATCATAACAGAGACAAATCATAAAGAGAGAGCCCTCTCTGATTACAGTTTGGCTAGAAACTGTGATCCAAAGATTGGTTAGTGGTTACCCCGGCCGTATTCCCTTGGGAGTCATAGGGAACAACCTGGGTGTTAACATAATTGGCGACTCCACTGGGGAGTGCTTGAGATTTTCAATTACTATATATCTTCCTTAGCTACTATCAAGCCTGAAATTAGTCAAGAGGCCTTTAATCTGTTTCTGTATCACATTAACAGCTTTAGGGAAGAGCTTTTAGGGAATCTTCATCTTAGTTTTGAAATATATATAGCCATTCCAAAATCTTCATCCAGTCCTTGCAGATATTAAGACTTCCTATAAAAATCCTAAAAAACAGTTAGAAACTGGCTCCTAAGAAAAATCCACGGCACACTAGGGCAAATCCTGACCCTAATCCACCCATCATTGTTGATAATCCAAATACCATCCCTAGAAACATCAGGAGACAGCAAAAGCAGGAGGAGCCTGTTGATTTAACCTCAGATTCAGATCATCCCAGCCTTATCTCTACCCCATGTAAGGTCCTTTTCCGGTCTACCCCTAGTTCCCCTAGTTCACCATCCACATCTCAAAGTCCTCCTCTCACATCCTCATCTACTGCTCATATCCCCTTGACCAATACTCTAGGTTCACCCTTACTTGTCACCCCTGTGGTACCCACTGTTCCTATTATCCCAGCTGCCCCTGTTAATCCTCTAAATCCTGTAAATATGGCTAACAGATATGCACCCTTGCAGATACCAGCTAATGCTGCTGCTCTACCCCAAGACTACCAAACCAAAATCTCATATTTTGACTCCAATGGCCCATTGACAGCTGTCCAGCATGCTAAGAGGATGCAAGACCATTTTGAGACCTATGAAATAGATGATGACAGTGTCAGAATGAGGATGTTTGTTCAAAGCCTAACTGGGGATGTAAGAACTTGGTTTAGATCCCTGAATGCAAACTCCATTACAACTCCTGATGAACTGTATCAAGCCTTTACCAGTAGATGGGAAAAGAAGAAAGATCCTCTGCACATACTTGGGGAATATGACACTATCAAAAGAGGTCCCCAAGAGACTGTTTTGGAGTATTGTGCAAGATTTAACAATGTATATAACGCGATTCCACAAAATTTAAGACCTCCCCCTGATCTAGCTTTGTACAAATTCCCTAATGGTTTTGACCCTGACATGGCCTATCAGTTGAAGGAAAGAGATCCTCAATCCCTTGCAGAAGCCCAAAGGGTTGCTGTTACAGTGGAAGCCAACCTCATTGCCAAAAGAAACAGGGCAAGGTTGGAAAAGAGGAATGTCTTCAAAGAAGAACCCTCTGCCTTTGATCAAAAGCTTGATGCCATACTCAATGGCATGAAAAGATTGGGTGATAGAGTGGAATCGGTCGAGAAAAAATCATCATGGGAGGCACCACAAAACAACCCTCCTAGGAATCCAAATTTTAGGAGAACTCAAAACCCAGGCATTGGCAAAACCAGTGCTGATCAAGACATAAGACCCCCTTTCCAAGAAAATTATGCAGAAACTTCCACATCAACAGAGCCCAATGAAGATCCTGAGATTAATTTAATGGGTCTAGATGGTGAAAGTCAAGTTTTCTTGACACAAGAAGATCATGAGGATGATGAAATCAAACTGTTCCAAACTAAATCAGGTGAATCCTTTGACTTTAAGCAAGGCTATGACACTGTTGTTTATGAAGTCCATAAACAATACAAGCTGAGGAGCAGAACTGTGAATGTTAACCAGCCTGAAAAGAAAAAGGATAATCAGCAGCCTGAAAGAGTCACAGAACCTAATGACAAAATAAATTCACCTGCAGAAGAGGTGATTGTTGAGGAGATCATTGAACCACTGTCCTTAAAACAGCAGCCTATGGTCACTCCCCCTTCTCGTCCTTATTCAACTATTTCTCCTCAAGAGATGAGTAAAAAGGATAAGTCCCAAAGTCAAGATAAAAATCAAGAAGAAGATTTAATGAACAAGGAAAGGACTGTTATCTATAATCCCAAAACCCAATCTGAAAAACCTTTTGACCTAGAGACTGAAATTGGTAAACTAAAGATAGCTGTTCCTCTTTTAGAACTAGCCAAGCATGACATCTATAAACTACAGATCAAGAAGTCCCTTCAACTCACTAACAGCAAAGATGATGTCAATGTGTTAGATGACACTCCAGAATTATTGTTTGGCCCAGAAGTGGATGGAAAAACAATAGTCACAGGGGTACTACCTTTTTATGTCAGCTTACATATTCATGACAAAATACTACACAATGCAATGTTTGATTCAGGTGCTTCTCACAACCTCATGCCAAAAGCAGTCATGGAAAGATTGAATTTGGACATAACAAGACCATACAAGGACCTGTTTTCTTTTGACTCCAGCCAAGTCAAATGTTTAGGTCTCATAAAGGATTTATGTGTGTCTCTGGTTCAATACCCAAACAAGACAATCCTAATGGATGTGGTAGTTGCTGACATCCCACCTAAGTATGGGATGCTGTTATCAAGATCATGGGGAGCTAAACTCCAAGGTTCCCTACAATTAGACATGTCATATGCCACCATCTCTGTTTTTGGGCAACCAAAAAGACTGTACAGAGAAACACTCATGAAATACATGGTCAGCAGTGAAGAAAAGCCTCAAAACTTTCCAATATATGCTATCCATTCAGACATAGACTCATACATTCTCTTCAATGACACCACAACTCCCTCAAAAGGTGAGGTTGAAACCAAGATATTCATACAAGAGGAAGACTCAAATGAAAGAATTACTACCCATGAAACAACAGTCAATCAAACACTAAATACTGTTGTTGTTCTAAATATCAAACATACCCAATTAAATGATGAAACTGTCCTAGAAGACAAGCTGGATGCAAAACCACAACTTTTACTCACATTGCCAGCCCATGAACAGATCATTAGGTCCCCTTCCAAATAGGACATTCTATGGTTCCTAGAATTTGATGGCTCAGTCAACAAGTCAGGGGCAGGAGCTGGAGTTTGGGTACACAATAAAGAAAATAGTCATGCAGAGGGCAGAGCTTATAAATTGAATTTCAGATGTACTAACAACATGGCAGAATATGAAGCTCTTTTACTAGGCCTCAAGCTAGTAAAGTTCTTACAAGCCGTCAAGGTTTCAATCATGGGTGATTCAGATCTAGTTATCCAACAAGTGAAAGGAACTTTGTCACCAATGACAAAAGGCTAAGGACTTATAGGTCTGCTGTTGCTGAAGTACTAAACTTTTTCTCTGAATTCCAAATCACTAAAATTTCTAGAACACACAATCTACATGCTCATAGTTTAGCCACCTTTGCAAGTACCTGCAAGCTGCCTTTTGAGCCCCATCATTGTTTTACAGCTAAGGTAAAACACAGACCCTCCATTCCAAACAATGTTAATGATTGGCAAGTATTTGAGGACGACAAGCAAATAAATCAGTTTTTAACTCCGCAACAAGAGTTTGCAGGATTGAATATTGACATTGATACAGCAAGTCAATCACAAATACTTGATAGAGCAAGTCCATCACAAATACAGTTTCAAAAGATTACTCACCCAATATCACCCAGAACAACAAAACAAATGCTAAATCCAACTATTTTCAACAAGGACAGCATTCAGCAAATTCAATCAATCAATTGTGAGGAAGTGGCCAATGCTGAAACTGAAATCATAGAGCTGAAAGACAATTTTCTATCAACAGGCCTAACTCCACTAGAGGACATCTTTGATTCAAATGATATTCCCAGAAAACCAAAAATGCAGCCCCTAAATGCAGCCATTGAAGAATGCAACATAGGTACAATTGACAAACCCAAAATAATTAAATTGTCTGCATCTTTGCCTCCTGATCAAAAGCCTAAATACATTGACCTCTTTAAAGAGTTCCAGGATGTCTTTGCATGGAGTTATGAGGACCTAAAGTCCTATGACACCTCTGTTATCCAGCATACTATCCCTCTCAAGCCTGATCAAAAGCCCTTTAAACAAAAATTGAGGAGAATCAATCCTATGCTTCTCCCAGCAATGGAACAAGAGGTACAGAAAATGTTCAAGGCTGGCATCATAGCACCAATCAAATTCTCTGAATGGATCTCCAAATTAGTCCCTACAAGAAAGAAGACTGGTGAAATTAGGCTATGTGTGGACTTAAGGAACCTGAACCAAGTATCCCTCAAAGACAACTATCCCTTACCCAAGATGGATCATTTTCTCCAAAGAGTGGTAGGGGCCTCAAGGATCTCATTACTAGATGGGTTTTCAGGCTTCAATCAAATCCTGGTGCACCCTGATGATCAAGACAAAACAGCATTCACTACCCCATGGGGAACTTTCAAATATGTAAAGATGCCTTTTGGATTGAAAAATGCAGGGGCAACTTTTCAAAGAGCAATGGACATTGCTTTTTCCAAAGAGATTCATGACTTTTTAGTCATTTACCTAGATGACCTTACACCTTTCTCAAAATCAGACCAAGAACATATAAAACATTTGAGACAGATCTTCCTAAAATGCAGAAAATATGGAATTTCCTTAAATCCCAAGAAATCCATGTTCGGTTTAGAGGAAGGTAAGCTGTTGGGCCACATCATTTCTAAAGATGGCATTAGAATTGACCCAGATAGGATACAGGCTATCCTACAAATGCCACACCCAAGAAATGTCAAAGAGTTGCAAGGATTCCTGGGAAAAATCAATTTCTTAAGAAGGTTTATCCCAAACTTAGCAGAACTAATCAGATTATTAAATAACATGCTAAAGAAAGATTCAAAAGTCAAATGGACTGTTGAAGCCAATCAAGCCTTTGAAGGTATAAAATTGGCCCTTACCCAAACCCCAGTGTTGACCAATCCTCAGTTTGACAGGGACTTTATCATTTTCTCTTTTGCCTCCAAGCATACTATTGCTGCTGTTTTGTTGCAAAAAGATGACCAGGGAAATGAGAAGCCAATTGCTTTCTTTAGCAAAGCTCTCAGAGATGCACCTTTAAAGTATCAAATCATGGAAAAACAAGCTTATGCTTTGGTTAAAGCCATTAAAGACTTTAGGATTTACATCCTTTATTCCCATGTTACAGCATATGTGCCAAGTCCTATTGTCAAAGACATTCTCACCCAAGAAAATTTGGAGGGCAGAAGAGGCAAGTGGATTGCCAGCATCTTGGAATTTGACATTGAGATAAAACCTACAAAACTGATAAAAGGGCAAGGTTTGGCCAAACTAATGACAGAAGCAAATTTCCAAGCCTTAGACATCAATCAACTGGACAGTGAACCGGAGCTGGCGACTCCAAAGATCAATGTAGCCTTTGAGCAATCCCCCTGGTATTCTGATATCTGTTATGTGTTACAAAACCTGTGTGCTCCCCCAGGACTGTCCAGAACTAAGTGTAGATTCTTAAAAATGAAAACCTCAAGATTTTGTGTGATGGATGGCAATCTGCTTTGGAAAAACCATGAAGGTATATTGCTGCACTGTTTAATTGAAAATGAAACTGACAATATCATAAAGGAATTTCATGCAGGTGACTGTGGTGGGCACTTGTACTGGAAGTCCACTGTGGATAAAATACTAAGGGCTGGGTACTACTGGCCCACCATGTTCTCTGATGTCAAGAAATTCACCACCTCATGTCACAAATGTCAAGTGTTTGAGGGAAAGAGACAGCTGTTGCCACTTCCCTTGAGGCCCATTGCAACAGAAAGACCTTTTCAACAATGGGGCTTGGACTTCATTGGGGAAATTCATCCCTCATCTTCAGCCCAACATAGATGGATCTTAACAGCCACAGACTACTTCACCAAGTGGATTGAAGTTGTTCCATGCAGACAAGCAAATGATTCCACTATCATTCAGTTCTTGGAGAACAACATATTGGCTAGATTTGGCTGTCCTGACAAAATAATAACAGACAATGCTGCTGCTTTCAGATCCAAGAAAATGGTGAACTTCTGCCATAAATTTCACATCACCTTGGGCCATTCCACTGCATACTATCCCCAAGGAAATGGCCTTGCTGAATCATCAAACAAAAGCCTAGTAAACATCATAAAGAAGGTGCTGGAAGAGAACAAAAAGAATTGGCATAAGAAGCTTGTGAATGCCCTATGGGCAGATAGACTTACAACCAAAAGATCAATTGGGACCAGCCCATATGAATTGGTTTATGGATTAGAGGCCAAATTTCCTTCATCACTAGGAGTGCCTGTTATGAAACTTCTTCAAGAAAGCCAAGCTGAACCAAATGATATGCAAAGAAGAATCAATCAGATCATATGTTTACAGCAAACCAGAGATCAAGTTTTCAGCAGAGTTCAAGTGTTACAAGAAAAGCTAAAGAAGGCTTTTGACCGCAAAACTAAGGCAGAAGATTTCAGTGTGGGAGACAAAGTCCTCAAGTGGGATGCAAGAAGAGAAGACAAAGGAAAACATGGAAAATTTGATTCCTTATGGAGAGGACCATTTGTTGTCCAAGCAGTGCAAGGTAACAACACTTACTTCCTAAAAAGTCTTAATGAAACTGACTTGGATGAAGGTCCTGTGAATGGCAGGATGCTGAAGCATTATTTTGACTATTACCCATGAGTACAGCCTGAGGTTCCCTTGTATATATGCAGATGTATATATTATTTTCTGTTTAGATTGTGAAAATGCAGTTCCCCAAGTTTATTGACTGTCAGCAAAAGGCACATAGATTCAGAGGTCTACCAAGAAGGAAAAGCACAATTTTGGCATTTCAGAGCAGCACACTTTAAGTTTTGGGTAAAACATGTCAAGGGCCAAGGCAATCTGACCTGCTGTTCTTGGTCTTTCAAATGAAACACCATCCCCATGTGGAGCCACTGTTAGCTACCTATACCAATAGGTTTCATATTTCATGATTGGCTATAGAAGTTCCAAATATGCTCTGCTTTGATCATGCAAAGATCACATATTTCCAAAGGAGTACAGGGTGTGTAAATAGCTTAATGCATCCCAATTTTATGGATGGTCCAACAGTCTAATCTGGATCATTCCATGGTATAAATTTGCAGTTGTAGATTAGAGAAAGAAGTCTGTCCAAACTGTTTAATCTTGGCAGACAAGTAGTTCAGGTAGAGAAGAAAAGGCTCCCAACAGCTTAATCTGGGACCTTGGAAGAAATAAGGGTAGAAGTAGATAGAAAAACAAAAGAAAAAGCCAAAGAAAAGAAAAGGCAGGTAAGGGTCTGCAAGTCCAAGTGCACCCTCCAAGAAGAAATAAAAAATGCTAGGCAAGTAGCTGGGTAAGTAGTTGGGGTTGCAGAAAGGTTATCTTTACCATTGTAGGTGTGTTAACTTTGTTTACCAAAGCAAAATCAATGAATTGAGAGGGTCCCATTCTTCATAAAGTTGCAGTAAGCAAGGAGCGTGTCTAACCTCCCTTTTCCCCTTTCATGTCATCTACTAACATTCCCTCATCAGTTGAGATTCATGGAAGAATTATGGTTTCATGGTGGTTCTTAATCTTTTTAGAAGCCACATTTCTTGTCTAAAAATCTTTTCATTTTGATCTACTCCCTAAACTAAGTAAGTTTCAAATAAACTTAGTGATTTTCCCCCCTCATTCACATCTTCCCCCATATTAACTCTAACTTTACTATGTAAATCCCCTATATTACCTTTCCCCTACTAGTATTAACACCATGGTGTATAAACCCCAAATTTTGTATAAATATCCCTCCCCTTGGCATTATAGCCAATAAGTTCTCTATCGGGGATCAAATGGCATCTGGTCACTTTGATGAACCTAAATTTAACCTCCTCCCCTCTTCTGAGTTCGTTGGGCCCCTACAAAGCTTCATTTGCCTAAGAAAATCTCATAAATAACCTTGTTTTACCTATACCCGCTTCATTTGCAAAATAACCCAAACACCCACTTTATTCGCTTATCCTAAGTATCGGGGCCGCATTATTGTGCATTGAAAAACCTTATGAAACCCCCCCCTCCTACCCATAAACCCTTTCGAAATGGTGAAATAACCCAAAAACCCACCTTTTGCCGCTTAAACCAAAGTTCCGCCCGTGTTGTACATTTCCGAAATACATTGAAAAAACATTTGGAAATACCCTATCCTAATGTTTTCCGCCTAGTGCTGATCCCGAAAACAAATAATAAATTATACTCCGCCCGCGTCCGTATCCATCGATCATATCACCCTCCCGTCCACCGTCGGATCGGACCCGTGGGATCCGACGGCCCTCATTGATATCGGAGCGGCCCCCACGACGGACGATTAGTGCCCGAGAAAATGACGAAGGGATACGTCATGGCGCAGCCACGCGTCACCCTTTCAGGTCTCTCGGAGCGGCCTCTGACACAACCAGGGCCGTATCCTAACCGCTCCGAGAAACCGTAACGGCTAGTGTACTTACCGCCCGGTTGCGGGTTCCATGTCATGCCCACGTCATTACTACCCTGCCGTCGCGTCAGCATCTTTTGTCCGCCAGTGCGCCAACGTGTCTGCCACCGCATCATCCCCATGGACCAATAGTAGCTCGCCACCTCACCCGATGACGTCATGCTGACGTCATCTGAGATTGACCCCACCCTATGACGTCATGCTGACGTCATCCGAGAAAATGCGCCAAAATGCCAAAAGTCCATATTTAGGCCAATTTTTTCATTTTTTCGTACTTTTACTGCCAGAACTGTTGCTTTCTCTGCATGATTGTTACGTCCAAGTTACACCACCTTTGCTGAAGCCAACTTGGAGACGTCCAGTGCGCCATTTCCACAGTCATCTGTGACCATTGCTCGCTCTTTACCAGGTATTCTCCATTAAAATCCTTCATATACCTACTCTGTCTGTGATTTCCCTTGAAAGAGCTTAAGCGACATAAAACTCTCAAAATTCACCGGTGAATCTTGGTGCCTAGCCCCCATTTACCACTGTGAGCTCGAAAAACAATAGCCGAGCCTTGTTTACCCGTATTTTCACTGAAAACGGTACTCTGTTCACGCAAACGTGAAAGTACTCACTCAAACTGTATTCACCTGCTGAAAAAGACAGATTTAGACCTCTCATTGGTCTCATTTACACTTCAAACAGTATTTCAATTGCTGTGTGCCCACTTCACCCTCTGGTCCCTGAAATTCATACTTCCATTGCAAGTAATCACCGCTGTGTTGTTCTGCCTTCTTCAACCAGTTCACCTACAAGTTAGAAGCTTAATAAACCATGGAAACTCCAATTGCACTGAACATCAAGCCTCTCAATGCCCCTCACAGGGAGTTAGAATGGAAAGCTTTGGGAGATATGGATTATCAAATGTTAGACTGGTTTCCATTAGGCTCCAAATACAATATTCAGATGCTAAATGAGTTGAAAGCCCAGCACCTTAGTGGAGCTGATATCCTAGGGATTTGGGACTCAAACTTGCCCATCTACAACCTCCCCCAGGTAAATCCAATGCCTGAATTGATCCACAGATGCCAGGAGTGCTATGATCCATGCCAAAGAGCTGTCCTCAGCCCTACAGGCTCAATTCTGTTCCATATCACCCCGGAGAGCATAAATGAGATGCTGCATTTCCACACTGCAAAACCATTGACCCCCCTCTACATGCAGAACTTGATAAAGAAGGGGAATAAGTTGTCAAATGACCAGGTCATCAAAATCAACCAGCTGTTTGTACAATCAGGCTCTGAAACCATCAGAACTTCTCCTATTGGATATGCTTACTTAAATGAATTGGGCAGAATGCTAGTGGATTTGATCAGCTATGTCCTAGGGTTCAAGGGAATGGAGGATGTGGATGAAATTATAATGGCAATGCTGTCTATATTCTCTCCTGGGAAGCCTCCAGCTGTACATTATGACTATGCCACATATATTGTAGATAGGATCCATGACCAGCTGATGAATTTGCAAAGGGAGAGACCGTTCAGATATACTTCCTACATTTATCATCTATTCTTGTTTAATCAACCAGGCAGCTTCCTCATTCCCCTGAAACAAGTTAATGCCCAGGGGAATCCAAGGTCAGTTGTGTTTTGGAC
Source organism: Pinus tabuliformis (assembly GCA_031772625.1). Classification (NCBI taxonomy): domain Eukaryota; kingdom Viridiplantae; phylum Streptophyta; class Pinopsida; order Pinales; family Pinaceae; genus Pinus; species Pinus tabuliformis. The sequence goes on from CM062815.1 coordinate 833,399,978, forward strand.
CTCTGTTTTTCATTGCACCTCTGTATCACCATACACATACTGTGAGTTCATAGACTTATTCATACATCCAGCTATGACATTATTGTATGGTGTTCCTCCTCCAAGGTTAACTGATGACATGAGGAGAATTCTCCATCTAAACAAAACCTACAGCATTGGTAATTGGTACCTTTACCGAGACTACACAGTCATCAGAGTATATGGCTGTGAATTGAAGCCTTTCAGGCTGCCAAGGTATGTCCCCATGAGGCTTTTTGCTCTCGAATACTTCAGGCAATTTGGGAATGCTGACTACCTCCACTTCCAAAGTAAGAACAAGAAGGCACAGTTGACGGTAAGGAGCCAGATGGGCCCTTTCCTATATAACAAAAAAGAGGAGGGATGGAAAGAGGCAAACAGTATCCTAGAGGCCCTCAAACTGCAAACTAGCTTTGAGTGGATACCCTATGACCCCAATCATTTTGTTTCCCTCAGGAGGATAAGATACAAATTGGGTACCTATTCACATGTGAGGCAGCCTGAGATTGAGCAGTATGCCAATACATTAAGCTGGGAAGAGGGCACCCTAGAAGAGGAAATCACTAGTGAAGAGCTGCTAGAAAGAGAGGCCAGAAATATTCAAAAGGAAACTGACTTAGAAACTTTTGGACAGGTCCCCCTCTCATATCAAAGACAACTTGGAGCAGCTGCCTCATCCTCAACAACGCATCAGCAAGCTGCCGTGAATACTCCACAGACAGCCAACAAAGGCAAAGAAAAGCAGGTGGAACAGCCACCTCCTATGACTGAAGAGCAAATGGAAACCCTAGTGCAGCAACAAGAAGAAATGGAGCAGCAGGGAGAAGGGCAGCAGCAAGAAGAACAGCAACAACAGGAATTGCATCAAGAAGAAGGGCCACATGAGAGACAGCAGCCCTTACAGCAAGAAAGAGTAGTTGACACTCCAACTTCCACTGAGCAACAGGCTCAAAACATAGTGCCTCCTAGGCCAGAAACTACCTTTGATGCCTCGGTCCTCCAAACTCCACAGAAGGAGGACATAAACAGAAAAAGGGATAGAGAAACTCCCCTAACATCATCTATAAACTAGGGAGAGAAAAGGCAAAGGTTGAATGACTTCTCTGAGGATGACATAGCAATAAGGCAAGCATTGGGCATGGGCCCACCCAGCAGAGAAGCTTCAGCCACTTCCTTCCAGCAGGAACAGGACAGAACTATGGGAGGAGAGGTCAGCTCCTCCAGCCAGCAAAGAGAAGGAGAAAGGAGCATCAAGCAGCAATTTATAGACATCAAAAGGAGGAGTGACCCTATCAAGATACAGCTGTACAACCATTTATTGAAAATGGCTCCCACAAATCAGCAAAGACTGATGTCTGCATTTGATGTACAAGAAGGCAAAATGATCATGAGCCATTTTATGCCAACAGCAGTGCAGCCCCAATCTTCCTCTGACTACTTAAGGACTAACCTGGAAGTCCTTGCCAAGGATATCCACCCGATGGATAAGATAGAACTGCATAAGCAAACGGGTGAGATGGTCTATGCCTCCTTGGCAGACCAAACGTTGGATAACTACAGGCTACAAAATAGCCTTAACAATACAGCCTCTCAGCTAGAATTGGAGAGAGCATCATCCCAGGCAAAGGACAATAGAATAAGGTCCTTGGAAGACATAATCATTGAGATTGGGCATGATCCCAAAGATATCAAAGGAATACAAGAGGTATTGAAGTTGAGGGATGCTGACATGGCTGCCTTAAGGAAAAAGATCAAACTCCCAGCTACCATTCACCCTCAAACAGATGAAGTGGCTCAGCAGAGACATGAGCAGGATGCCACAGCTTTGATGATTTCCCTTTATAAGCAGCTTATGCAAGCACAAGAAAAGTTGGGAGAATCAGAGGCCGCACAAGCAGCATTGCAAACAGCACTGAAACAAAGAGAAGAGGGTCAGACCTCTCAGCCTCCTCTAGTCATCAATATTGAAGAAACTACTCCTATCACTGCTCCTCCTCCTCAACAGACTGAACAGATAGCAACATCTACTTCAGCAGCACCAACAACCACAGAGCAGGCCCAAAGCCTGGATATGCAAAAGCTGAAGAATGAAATTCAAATCCTGGAAGCTCAAATGACCGAGTTAAATGAGACCAGGGAAAAATTAGCCAAAATCAATGACAGACATGATAAATCAAAGAGAGAAGTGGCAGAAAAGGGCAGGGAAATCAAAGCCCTTAAAGACAGGATCAAAGAGCTGGAAAATGAGCTCAAATTAGATAAAGTTATAGCTGGGCTTAAGGAAACGCTATGGGCCAACATTGGCCAGTCTATTACTGACCAATGGCAGTATATAGAGACAATCCATGAGCAGCTAGAGCTCATCCCAAAAGCACAAGCTGAAATTCACAAGTCAAGGGTTGCTCTAGGCAACATGCCTGAAGTTGCCACTAGGATGATCAATGTGCTGAATAACAGAACAAGTACTCAGCTGGCAAACATGGGAATTCCCAACAGAACTGATACCATTCAGTTGATCAAAAGGGTTCTCACATTGAGAAATTTGGTGCAGACATTGGAGAGAAGAACCCAGGACATGCAGACCGAGGTGAAAAGGTCATGGATAAATTCTTAGTGCTGTAAAACAGAGGACTCCCTAGCTTACTGAACAGCGCAGGGAGACTGCTCATTCATGAGCAGTATGCCAAAAGAGTGAATGCATTTGCCACAAACGAAATCAATGAGAAGCCCAGCAGCTCAGAAGAAACAGGGCCAGCTACAGGACAGACTATCTACAACAGGGTAGAAAGTCTATTTTTTATAATGAATGAGATCAAACACCTGTTTGAGGTGGCTCCCAATTTTTACAAGTATACAGAGGCAGAGGAGACTATGGATGCAATTCTCAGGCATCAACTCCCTACACAAGACTAGTGGACAAATACAATACAGAAAATTTTATAGACAGTGAGTCATTCACCAAATTTTGTTTTTAAAATATGAATTGTTATGTAAAGCACAGTTCAACAAAATCAGCATGCATTAAAGGAATTGTTATGTAAAGCACAGTTCAACAAAATCAGCATGCATTAAAGATTAAAGCTGAGCCAACTCAGCAAAGCTGTTCGGTCACCACAGCAGCAAGCACAGTCACAGGTGGCAGGGCCGAGAAAATACAGCGCAGCAAATATAAAGGCACATTTTTCAGCATTAAAGCAAAGCGTTTCAACCGACTCAGTGACCTCCAAAGGTCAAAATATCCTCTGACAGACTTAAAGAGCAGTTATGTTACATTCAAAGCTGTAATAACTTCTTTTCTACTTTTCTGTACGAAGTAATGAAGATATTTTTCTCTCAGATTACTCAATGCCTGAGATATTTTGTATAAGCATTCCTATAAAGTCCCCTTCGCATGAGTTTGCAAGGGTTGTTGTTGATTTCTCCTGAAGAAGTTCTTATGCTGTAATCCTTTCAGAAGTTTAATAAAGAAAGTGATGGAATTTCTCGGATTTCTGAAGTGTTGAATGCGTTCTGGTGTCTGTTGAAAACTACTGGATTCCTGTGTATTACACAATACAATAAGTCTCTGTAACTCTCTCTGTTATGTGTTTTTGATTTGTTAAAATCCATATATGTTTCTAATGTTTGAATGTTTAGCAACAAGGAAGAAGAATAACTTCAGGATTTATTCAAGAAATACCCTGAGTTCAATCTGTGTTGTTAATGAATGTTTTCTTCAGCTGTAATCTTGATAAGTGTAATTCTTAATTGCTGCACTTTCAGAATACATCTTTCACAGTGGCCTTTGTCTCAGGAATTCAAGTTTGCTCCTGTGCAACGTGTTTCACTTTCACCTCACCAGCTTAATAGAGAATTCTTAATTGCTTTCTGTTGGCTGACATGCTTCACCATTCAAGTTAAATTTGTTTGTCTGAAATACACAATAGGCCCTGCTGTTTGAACACCACCAATCCTGCATTTCAAAGCATTTCACAACTCCAGACTCCATTGCCCAATGATATATTACTCTCTAAACACTACATCTTAAGCCCTGAAAGAAATCCTTCAACCAAAACATAAACCAAAACCTGAGCATAATACCTAGCCTAAAACACCATCATAACAGAGAAAAATCATAAAGAGAGAGCCCTCTCTGATTACAGTTTGGCTAGAAACTGTGATCCAAAGATTGGTTAGTGGTTACCCTGGCCGTATTCCCTTGGGAGTCATAGGGAACAACCTGGGTGTTAACATAAACAAGAAGGATTTGAATTAACTAAGGAAAACATAATTTCATGAGCTAGCTGCCTATTTCATGCATTGATCCAAGAGGATCTCTTCAAATCAGTTACATAGGTTCATTTACATCGTCAGCATTCAGGTCCAGTGTCATTAGCTTTGACAATGATGTTTATGGTTTAGGTTTTCTGGTAATGTATATGGTTTTCATGGTGATATGGTTTGATACCTAGTTGTTGACATGTGATTTTCGTCAGTTCCACCAGGATTTGGTCGTCAACATGGGTTTGTTGTCCACCTCACAGGATTTGGTTGTCGACAGATTTTTCTTCATGTGATGTCATTGCAAATGTAGCTTTGTGACGAAGATGTGTCTGTGGCTTTGAATGTCACTTTGTAACAATTGGTTGTAAATGGGTTTTTTTGATGTAAAGGCTAAAACCTGATGACTAAAATCTAAACCTAAGTCCTATCCCTAAAAATATATGGTACAAATCGAATGCAAGCCTAATCTAAACCCTAAACTAAACCTAGAACCTAACCCATGTATTAAAACACAATTGAAATACTTTAAAAACCATACATTATAAAGCTATACATTAAACCTAGTCTAAAACCCTCTTGGCCATTGTAATAAACATTACATAAACCTAAAGCCTAGCCCTCGGACTTTATAACTACAAAACATTGTAAATACATGTAATTCCAACCCACAGGTCCCCTAACGTAGCTATTAGCCGCGTCGGAACCGGGTTCATGTGAGCAGATAAGGGGGAAATAGCTACGATGAGCAGAGGAGGTTACAGTTAACCGTAGAATTGATCGCAGCGGAACCACGTGCTTGTGATCAAAGGGTAAGTTGTGAAGGTTATATAAAACAATTTTCTGTAGTAGTTTAGACCACAAGTCGGAACCTCCAGAGGTAAGTTGTAACTGCACCAATAGTTGTCACATACAAACCGCAGGAGCACCGCAAGCTGGAACCACCAGGGATCAACGCGGAGGTGGCAGCCTGTGGTTAGACTGTGGCAGTCACATGCTAGTTGTCTCCCCTCAACCTAGTTAGCAAACCGTTGGCAATTTTGTGCCTATCCTAAAGTTATAAAGTGGGTTTTATTGTTCAGTTTTTGGTTAAACTAATTAAATCAAGTGTTGAATGTCACAATATGACATTAAAGCCTAACCAAAACCCTAATTTAACCCCAAAAATTAGCTTATTCATGCCTAAACTTATCTTGAGAGAGTTCGAATGCATCTAGGAGGTTATAAAGGCAGTTTTACTCATTGAAGAGAGGGGGAGTGATTTTGAGTTTTGTATGCAGATTCTAGAGGACATAGTCTGTTTTGTTTTCAGTGTAACAGGAGCACCCAGAGTCAGAATTGGGAACCATGACAGGTGTTGGAAAGATAATTTAGAGAGATTTCTTATGACGGTGACCAGAAGTGCCTTCATGCACATTAAGTTTGGTCAATTTTCTTTGTAATCAACCTCCTCAGACTCAATCCTAATAAAGCAGTCACCCATATTGAAATCGGACCCGAAGATGTAGTCCATCAAGGACAAACTCTGTAATAAATCTTGTTGTCTAGTATCGATGTGTATTTGTTGTTTTCACTTCTGTTTTGCATCTTGCTTATGTTTATCATTTGTCATAAAGTCTTTCTTCTCAAGCAGTTCTCATAGTTTCAACACTTTAAGTTAACATTCATTTCACTATTGGCATAATCAATTCTACTTTAGTTTTAACATATGATCATTTCAGATCATATAATTTGGTATCAGAGCAGGTTTCGTTTGTAGAATTTTTCCATTGAATGTTAACCAGGTCAAAGTCACAACATGGAGAAGGAATCCTTGAGGAGATTGATCCAGAGATTGGAAAGTGAAGATTCGCTCATAAGTCGACCATGACAGGATCTGATGCAGGTGAAATGCCAGAAACTAAGATGAGCGATGAATAGTTTCAGCAAGCATTCTTAACTATGCAGCAAATGTTGGGAGAACTTTACGAAGTTAAGAAGGTGAGAGATGCAACTTCTTCTTCAAAGAAATCGAAGAAGGACAAAGGTAAAGGAAAGGCTGATAAAACTCCTTCACCCCCATCATCTCCATCATCATCTTCTTCTTCTTCTTCTTCTTCCAGTGCAGAATCTGAAACATAAGAGAAACCTAAGAAAACATCTATTTTAAAACTTGATGTAAAATTTGAGTTACCTATTTATGATGGCGAAATGAATCCTAAAAAGCTAGATAACTGGATTAAACAGTTAGAAGTGTATTTTCGTATTCAGAACATTTCTGACGATAAAACGAAAATTCAGTTAGCTACACTTAGAATGGGAGGAACAACTTTAATCTGGTTGGAAATTAAAACTCCGATATATGTAAAGTGGAAAGGTAAAGTCATCTCTTCATGGTCTAAGTTTTTAAAAGCTCTTAGGAAGCAATTCTATCCTTTAGGATACATGCAACAAGCTATTATTGATTGGCAACACTTGAGACAAGGTAAAGGGCAGAGTGTTCAAGAGTTTACTCATGAGTTCAGAAAGAAAGCATTGGCACTTGGTATTTCATTGGATACACATGAAACTTTGTTAAAATAAATCAGCAGTTTACATTCATATTTGCAGCATACATTATTGATGTTTAATCCTGATGATTTTGATGAAGTGTTTGTTCAAGCCATACATATTGAATCAGGTGGGAGACCATTCAAATTTTCACCACAATCATCCAAAGAGTTGGAAATCAAGGGTTCCAATGACAGTAAAGGGAAGAACAATTCGAAGAGAAAGAAATCAGCAATAGCTCAAAAGGAGAGACCCACTTGTTCTCATTGCCAGAGAATCGGTCATGATGAATCTAAGTGTTGGAAACTTCATCCAGAACTTAAGCCTAAAAATTTCCTTAAAGAGAAGGATGAAAAGAAGGAAATTGCAGCAGTCCAGCAAGATCTAGGTTTCGATTCAGGTGATGAAATGAGGATAACTGCCATAGTTTCGACAGGTAAAACTTTTGATACTGTTTCAATTTTGAATACTATTGCATCTTCATCAAACATAAATCCTTAAAATGAGGATAAAAGAGTTGAATTATTTAACATAAGGATAACCTCTAAGCACACAAATATAGATACAATGTTTGACAGTGGATCACAAGCCAATTGAATATCTAAATGTTTAGTTAAGAACTTGGGTTTGGAGACACGGAATCATCCAAGACCTTACCCATTAGGATGGCTAAATAAATAAACTCAGATAAAAGTCACAAAACAGTGTCAATTAAGATTTCCCATTACAGCTAATTACATTGATGAAGTGGAATTAGATGTGGTTCCAGTAGACATATGTGGAGTTTTTTTAGGAAGTCCTTACCTTTATGATCGTGATGCAGTATTTTATAGAAGGGAGCATAAATATCACCTTAAGAAAGATGGGGTTGAATTTATTTTCAGGGCACACCAAAGTAAAAATCTCTTGAATTGAGTTGTTGCTAATTAGATGAAGCGATTAATAAGTTCAAATAAGAGATTTGTAATCATGTGTGTAAAGGAACAACATAAGAATCAACATGGTGTTTGTTCAGGTTATGAGTCTCATCTTAAAGATAGTTTGATCCAAAAGGTAGAAAATTTTCCATTTCTATTCAAAGAAACCAAACATCTTACTCATAATTAGGGAATACAACATGAATTACAGTTGATTCCTAAAGCTCCTCTTCCTAATGTCAAAATGAATCAATTCAGTCCAAGTTTGGAAGTAATAAGTTACAGGGATGCATGTCAGTATTGGGGAAATTCAGTGTTAAATTTCTCTTGTATTGTGTCACCAATTCATGTTTCAAATAGTTTGGAATCCTCTTTTCAAGTGGAGAGTAAGCCCTTTTGTTTTCATATCAAATCCTTTTCTAAAGCGGTGTCAAAGTATTCAATACATCTTAGGGAAATTTATGCATCAGGGGAAATTCTAATCAATGGAAACATCTTTTAATAAATAAGGAAATAATGATTCAAACAAATCAACAACCACTTCAATAATTTCAAAATAAAACTAAGTTGCAGCAGTTTTCAACTTACAGTTTGATGGGTTTATTACAACAAGTTCACTTAGTAATCAGGAATCAGGAGAGTATATCAAATCAAGTAGCTGGTATGATGTCAAAAATGTTTTTGATTGTCTCTATCATTCCGCAATATAGATTGTTAATACATGTCAATAGTATTGAACAATATCCTGTAGAGATTATTTTCAAAGATGATTATGAATCACTAACTCATGGTATTTTGTGGAAAGAAGTCAATTTCCATGTTCATAACAGGTTGTTTAACCATCTTCACAATTTCTACATACTTTAGATGGATGGAATAGGTCACCGATTCAAAATGTGTCATGGTCAACATCATCAGGGTCATCACTTTCAGGTGGTTCATCAAATGTATTGTTACATCATCAAGGCAAGGTGGAGAGTGAGGGAGCTCTACCCTCACCTGCTATTTGTCTAGTCAAACTTTTGTGGTCCAAAAGCTTTTAAGTGGAGAGGATTGATCCAAGGGGATCTCGTCAGATCAGTTACACAGGTTTAGTTTCATCACCAGCATTCAGGGCTAGTTTCGTCAACTTCAATAGTGATGTTTATGGTTTAGGTTATCCGGTAATGTATATGGTTTTCATGGTGATATGGTTTGATACCTGGTTGTCGACATGTGATTGTCATCAATTCCACCAGGATTTGGTCGTCAACATGGGTTTGTCGTCTGCATCACAGGATTTTGTTGTTGACGGATTTTTCGTCATTTGATGTCGTCGCAAATGTAGCTTTGTGACGAAGATGTGTGTGTGGGTTTGAGTGTCACTTTGTGACATTTGGTTGGAAATGGGTTTTTTTGATGTAAAGGCTAAAACCTGATGACTAAAATCTAAACCTAAGTCCTAGCCCTAAAAATCTATGGTACAAATCGAATGAAAGTCTACTATAAACCCTAAACTAAACCTATAACCTAACCCATGTATTAAAACACATTTGAAATACATTAAAAAGCATATAAAAACCATACATAACAAAGATATACATTAAACCTAGTCTAAAACCCTCTTGGCCATTGTAATAAACATTACATAAACCTAAAGCCTAGACCTCGGACTTTATAACTACAAAACATTGTAAATACATGTAATTCCAACCCACAGGGCCCCTAACCGCAGCGGTTAGCCGTGTCGAAACCAGGTTCATGTGAGTGGATAAGGGGGAAATAGTTACGATGAGCAGCAGAGGTTACAGTTAACCACAGAATTAACCGCAGTGGAACCGCATGCTTGTGATTAAAGGGTAAGCCGCGAAGGTTATATAAAATAGTTTTCCGTAGCAGTTTAGACTGCAAGTCGAAACTGCCAGAGGTAAGTTGTAACTGCACCAATAGATGTCACATACAAATCATCGGAGTACCACAAGCTGGAACCGCTGGGGATCAACGCAGAGGTGGCATCCTATGGTTAGATTGTGGCAGTCACATGCTGGTTGTCTCCCCTCCGCCTGGTTAGCAAACCGTTGGTAGTTTTGCACCTATCCTAAAGTTCTAAAGTGGTTTTTATTGTTCAGTTTTTGGTTAAACTAATTAAATCAAGTGTTGAATGTCACAATATGACATTAAAGCCTAACCAAAACCCTAATTTAACCCAAAACAATCATCTTATTCATGCCTAAACTTATCCTGAGAGATTTGAATGCATCTAGGAGGTTCTAAAGGCAGTGTTACTCATTGAAGAGAGGGGGGAGTGATTTTTGAGTTTTGTATGCAGATTCTGGAGGACATAGTCTGTTTTGTTTTCAGTGTAACAAGACAATCTGGAGTCAGAATTGGGAACCATGACAGGCATTAGAAAGCTGGTTCAGAGAGATTTCTTATGAAAGTGATCATAAGTCCCTATGTGCACATTTAGTTTGGTCAATTTTCTGTTTAAATGACCTCCTCGGATTCAATCCTAATAAAGCGGTTGCCCATCTTGAAAGTAGACCCACAGACATAGTCCATCAGGGATGAACTCCGTAATCAATATTGTTTCCTAGTATCACTGTGTATTTGTTGTTTTCACTTCTATTTTTCATCTTGCTTATGTTTATCATCTGTCGTAAAGTCTTTCTTCTCAAGCAGTTCTCACGGTTTCAGCACTTTAAGTTAACATTCATTTCTCTGTTGGTATAATTAGTTCTACTTCAATTTTAACGTATGATCATTTCAAATCATGCATGGGAAAACTTGTAGAATAATATGAAACCTTGATGAGATCTAAAGTAAGATTGAAGATAACATAAATGAAAATTAAATCCTATTCTTGAAAACTTGCAAAATGCTGACCTAAGTACAGAAAACCCTAAATTCCATGAGAAATCAGAATTCTATCTTTTTGGGGCTGCATAGGAGTTCTTTCCTCAAACCATGATCCCTAAAGGGAGGAGTGAGGCCAAATCCAACTACTGACGTCTTTTTGATGTTCCTTTATCTTCCTAAGCTACTACTGAAGTAATGCACAAATGGAAGCAAACTAATCAAATCCACAACTACTTGCAATGAAATGATGTTAAAGACAATTCAACCATTAATCTATGAAATGAACTAAGCATACAAATACAAGAAGATGAGCCTTTTCTACTAGGTTTGGGCCCTAACACAAGAGCTTCAACCCTCTTAGTCAACTCAATGCTAGATCAAGGAAATGCTCATTCTCATTATCAAAACAGAAAAATACATTGCAATGTCTTCCACAAGTCTTGAACTCAAAAATGCCTAGTGTTTTTACATCAAAAATTTGAACCGTAATGAGGCTCTAGGCCTCCTTATTTATACAAATGAAATGACTTCCTTAAATATAGGGAGGCTCAACTCCAAAACTCAAGATGAACCGGTTCTTTAACTATCACTGGCTCAACTGCCTTTTGATCTTCATGACTTGGCTGCTTGTAACTCTGAGCTAGTGTGATTGATGGAGGAATATTCGAATGAGTGGGTAGTAAATGAGGAGGATCTATCTCCTACAATCTCTCCTCCTTGTCTCATTCGAGTTTCAGCCCTTAATTAGCCAAAATTTTCATGATTTTCTCTCAAAAACCTACAATCAATGCACATTAGTCCACTAGCATAATATCTCACTTTGACTCATCTCATTAAGAAAAATACAATCAAAATATGTAAGAAATTATGAGAATATTTTATTTGAATAAGCTAGGAGGTGTATTAAGGTCCATATAGTTACCCAATGGTGAGGCTCATCAGAATATTCAGTGGGTAAGTTCTACCACTTGGTGAGATACTCTGAAATTGATCGATTTCATAGCTGTCAAGTTCTTGTTTCTGTGACTGCTTCAGGTTCCAATATGATTTTTCCTTCCTCATAAAGTTCTAGCAATTTTTTTGAACTGGGACCTTGTCACCAATAACCTTATTTAAACATGAAACATGGAAAACTGGGTGCACTCAAGAAGCTGCAGAAAGCTCCAACTTGTATGCCATAGTACCAATCTTTTGCAACACCTTGTATGGACCATAATACTTTGGTGATAATTTTTTATCCTTCTTAGCTTGCTTGAGGGACAATTATTTATATGTTTGTAGCCGTAGGAATACCTAGTCACCTACATCAAAACTTCTTTCGCTGCGATTTTGATCTTCCTATTGTTTCATTCTATTCTGCGCCAAAGTGAGGTTATCCTTTAAGAGTTGGAGAACTTGTCATTGATTCTCGATGTGATCTTCCACTGCTTGAACCTTAGAATTTTCTCTTAAATATGATGTGATGGATGGTGGATGATATCCATAAAGCACCATAAATGGAGTCATTTTTGCTACAGTATGGAAGGAAGTGTTATAACACCATTCAGCCAGAGGCAACCATTTGACCCATTGTGTCTATTTATCACAGTCAAAGAAAAAAATATATCCTTCCAAACATTTGTTTACTATCTCAGTTTTCCCATCATATTGAGGATGATAAGATGAGCTATGAGCTAACTGAGTACCGAGACAAGAAAATAATTTTGTCCAAAAATTTCTAGTGAAAATGGGATCTTTGTCACTTACAATAATCTTTGGGTTGCCATGTAACTTTTGAATTGTATCCATAAATGTAGTAGAAACTGTACTAGCTTTAAATGGATGAGATAATGCACAAAAGTGTGCATACTTGGTAAGTTTGTCAACTACCACCACGATGACACTCTTTCCTTCTGACTTGGGTAAACCTATGATAAAATCCATTGAAATCTCCTCCCAACATTGACTTGGAATGGATAAAGGTTGTAATAGACTCAGGGTCTTAATTGTTTCAACTTTATTTTGTTGGCAAACCAAACATTCCGCTACAAACTTTTGAATATCCGATTTAAGACCATCCCAAAAAATTCCTTCTTAACTCTGTGGTAAGTTTTTAAAAATCATGAGTGCCCTCCTAAGGGAGAAGTGTGCAATTCCATAAGAATCTTTTGTTTTGTTGGGAATTCTTACATAGGTATAAGCGATCTTTGTACGATAATGAATCATTTTTCCATCTAATTGTATCGAATGTACTGGGATATTGTTGTAACTTTTGAATGAGTGCCCACACTTCTTCATCATTCTTCCATTCATCCCTTGCTTCATTTATCCAATCTGGTTTGATAATAGAAATGGCACAAAGTAATGCTTCCACATGCTGATCCTTTCTTGAGAGGGCATCTGCCACAACATTTTTTGTGTATGATTTCAAAGTCATAACCCAACAACTTTGTGACCCATTTTTGCTTCTCTTCTAAAGATAATATTTGTTCTAAAAATTATTTAAGGCTATCATGATCCATTTTTACCTTGAAGTGTCTTCCCATTAGGTAGGGTCGCCTTTTCTTAAGTGCATGTAGTATTGCCAACATTTCCTTCTCATAAATAGCTTTGTGTAACTACTTTCCTTTGATTAGATGACTTTTGAAAGCAATGGGTCTTTCTTCTTGCATTAAAACAACACCAGTTCCATTTCCTAAGACATCACATTCGAAAATAAATATTTTTGTAAATTCTGGCATAGCTAAGACCAATGCTTGGCACATTACCTCTTTAAGATGTTCAAAGGCCATTGTTGCTTCTGGAGTCCATGAAAATACATATTTCTTCAATAATGTTATTAGAGGTGCTGCTATTCTCCCATAATCCTTAACAAAATTGTGATAATACCCTATCAACCTGAGAAATCCTCGCAGATTCTTTATGGATGTGGGGATTTTCAGTTCCTTAATGGCTTTAATTTTGCTAAGGTCTACCTTAACACCTTCATGAGATACAATATGACCTAGATATTCCACCTCTTGTACTCCAACGAAGCTTTCGGATATTTTTGCATATAATTGTTTCTCCTCCAATAGTTTCAACATCCTGTCAACATGTTGAACATGATCCTTCCAAGACTTGCTATAGAATAGTATATCATCAAAAAATACTAACACAAATTTTCTAAGGGTTTGAAAATGGAATTCATCAAACCTTGAAATGTAGAAGGTGCACTAGTAAGGCAAAAAGGCATGAACAAAAATTCATAATGACCTTCATGAGTTCTAAATGTTGTTTTCACAATGTCTTCATTCTTATTTGATGATATCTTGAGCGAATTTCCAACTTCGTGAAGTAAATTGATCCATGCAATTCATCCAATAATTCATCCATGACAAGTATGGGAAATTTATCTTTAATAGTGAGCTTGTTGAGCTCCCTATAATCCGAACACATGTGCCATGATCCATCCTTCTTGTGCACCAATACTACTGGAGAACAAAAATAACTTTTACTAGGTTGAATTATACCAGCCTCTAGCATTTCTGCAACCATACATTCAATTTCACTCTTTTGGGCATAAGGATATCTGTAAGGCCTGATGTTTGGAGGAACACTTCCTTGAATCAAATGAATAGCATGATCATGATCACGAATAGGTGGGAGGCCTTTGGGAGTATCAAATACCATGGAATTATTGTCCAAGATTTTTTGGAGATATGGAGAAATAGATGATTTCGATGTGGGAACCTCTAGCGAACATAATTGTGCAATTACACCTTGTTTTTCTTTCTTTAGAAGCTTTATCATTCCATTAGAGTTTATTATCTTTCCCAATTTCCCTATGATACCCCTTAATTCAACTTCCTTTCCTTCTGAACAAAATTTCATGAAACGTTCTTGAGAATTAAAAGCTATTGTACCCAAGGATTGTAGCCATTGGACTCTTAGTACAACATCAGCACCACCCATTGTAATGGAAAGCATTCAGCTATTTAATACATATTATCCCATGGATATCTTGATATTATGGCACTTTCCAGAGAAATTTATGGTTCTCCACTTCAAACCATCACTTGATACTTTGGTGCTAGATATAGGAAGCAATTCAATTCCTTGGCTATCTTACAATGAATAAAATTATGGGTACTACTTGAATCAATAAACACTATTACCTTTTTCTTCTTGATATGTCCTTCTATCTTGATAGTTTAAGGAGTGGTAATTCCAACCAATGCATTATAAGATATGGTTGGATTCATTTCTTTTTTCTCTAGGGTTTATTTCTGGTGTATATCTTCTTCTTTTGACGTTTCTTGTTCTTTTTCTTCCTCCTCTTCACAATCTATGTAAAATAATTTATTCTCAACGCACTGATGACCTTTAGTGTATTTTCTATCACAACTGTAACAAAGCCCTTTTTCTCATTTTTCTTCCAATTTTTGTGGGGTCAACCTTGTAGGTTGTGGAAGGCTAGGGGAAACAACACTTCCATCTTTATAGTTGTGAGTGGTAGGCTTCCTAGTTGCCATAATTTTTCTTTCCATTTTTCTTGCCAATCTGAATGCCTTCTCCAGTGAATCAGGCTCCCAAAGGTGAACCTCATGTTGGATGTTATCATTTAAAGTCCCTATGAACACATCAATCCTATGCTCCTATGGAATATATTTTACCCTTATATTCAATTTTTGGAATTCCTCAATGTGCTCCATCATTGAACCCTTTAGTTTGAGATTCATCAATTGGCTAAAAAGGTGTTGCTTTTTGCATCCTCATAATGTGCTACCATTTCTTCCATAAAAATTGACCAAGTGACAATTTGTTTAGGAGAGAAAAGCCATCGATACCATACAAACTTATTTGGTTCCAAATATAAAGTTGCAATGCATAACTTTTGTGTGTTTTGCACATTCTGGAGATCGAAATATTTCTCCATCTGTAGTATCCATGTTACGAGATCCTTGCCATAAAACTTCCTCATATCGATATTTTGAACATGGTGGGTCTTCAATCCAATGTCAGAGTCTATGAAATCATGATTAACATTTATTTTTTCTCATCATGAGTTTCCTTTACTACCCTTTCACCATTAGTAAACATTTCTTGTAGCAAATTTGTCAAAATTGTCTTCAAATCTTTCATTTTTCCTTCCATATTAGCTTCCACGCCATTCATCTTAGCTTCCATTCCTTTCGTTAAACCATCAATATTATCTTCCATTCCATCCATATTATCTTACATGCCTTTATTTAAACCATCCATCTTAGCTTCTGTTACTTTTTGTGAGAGTGAATTTTGTTGCACTTGGTCTCGTAATTTTGATATATCATGTCGCATTTCTTCCTCTTCTTCATGAGTCATGTTAGATATTTCAAGTTGCTTACTAGGTGTTTCCATTTTCTTTATCTGGGGCATCAATTAATGACAATTATTCTTCACTATGCCCTTTGACTTCCTTCAACTAAATTTTCAAACCAAACTTATGAAAAATTAAAAACAAAACTACACACCTTTTTTCACTTTGTAGGAGCTCGATATTGAATCTGATGCATCTCTGAAATTTCAGATCTCCAAGGTCTGAAATTATGAACTTTAGTAGTCATTTGAGTCCTCATTCCAACAACACTAGTAGGAAATTGGATTCTCCAAGAAAGCATTATGCCCAATCTCCCGAGATGACCTGATAATACACGTTTCAGTAGAGCAAACTTGTATGAAGTTCCACATGTCACTATTTCAACCTTTAGATCTAAAAGCCATGTAAAGAAAACTAAAGTCTGTCCTCTTTTTGTAACTTCTTGCAAAATTTTATAATGATACACAGAGAGAATTTTATGACGATCTTTCCAAGTTCACCTGTTTGGGATGTAATTCTAGAGCTTTCAAAATCCCTAACTTCCTTAGATCATATCTCTGAAAATATAGTGATACAAGATCTGGAATTTGGACCTGAGGATCATAGTGACTTTGGATTAAGTGGGTTTTTTTTTTTTTGCTTCCGAAACGTCGCATAAAAAAAGTTATAGCGAAAATTCCATGATGAGCTATTTGGAGCAGCAAAACCCTAGAATCCAAAGCTCTGATACCAAATGTTATGAACCGGCTCACAAAAATATAGAAAATATAGGTCAACGACTTCAAAATCAAACTCTTCAAGGGGGAATCCTCCTTTAAATTACAGAAATTAATAATTCTTGGATAATACAAATGGCTAAACCTCCTTTATATATATAGGATTCTAAGGGGTCACAATATAATCAAAGCCGACATAACAATAATAATATAAGGGAACAGCAATAACAACAGTGGGATTCTATGGGGCACACTAATAACAATATGGGCACAACAGGGGAAAAATAATAACAATAATGGCTACAATAACAATAATAATGGGGGAATCACTAGTATTATAGGGACCTAACACTTAGTCGGTTGAGGATTTTTTAGATCCCTATAGCTCTAGGAGTTCCACTACCCTCACAGGCCTTCCAAGTACCCTTCTAGGCCCTCACATTACCAAGATACCAAACCAGACAACCTCCAGCCAATAAAATCACATTCGCCATTAGCCTGATGTCAAGAAAACGAATTTTCTTAATAAAACAAGTCAATTTGATCAAACATAAATCATCAACCAGGGTAAGCCTTATTATTTTAAGTGTTGGAAATAATACTGAGGGGGGGGTGAATCAGTATTAGCAAATTAATAACTTTTTCATTTCCATAATTAGATTCATATACACTACTTCAGTTAAGGGAACCCACATGTACACACAACTGTGTTTAATGCAACTAGCGTATATCCAGTAAACTTATGATTCAGTTAATTCATCATATGTTGATCTTTAATCAATGCATCAAAACTTCATTAACCATATAAACAGTAACCAAGTGCAGTAAAAATAGAATAGATCATCACACATAAGAAACACACATGAACACCATGATATAAGGTGGAAACCCAATGCGGGACAAAAACCACCTACTGTCGTCTTCCTTTAATATAAGAAAAGCATGTTTACAATCTTGTACTGGCACAGATTCATACCAGTATGTAGGCACCCACCTGTAGAATGATACAACCTTCTCTCATTCTCCAGCTACTACTGGAAGGGAGCTACAACCCCCTGGCTCTTATACCAGCCGATATATTTACTAGTATGTAGGCGCTGGCCTATAGAAGGCTACAAGCCTCACTTGCTTTCTAGCTGCTACTGGAAGGGAGCTCCAACCCCCTAGCTCTTGTATTGGCTGATATATTTACCAGTACATAGGCGTCAGCCTAATGAAGGCTCCAACCTTCGCTCTTCCTCCAAGGACCACGTTTCATAAATTTTCAGACTGGATACACCTAGATCACAACACCATAATCTGAAGGCCATGTTTCATCCAATTTTCATACTGGACCCATCAACAACATTGAAGCACAAAATCAATCACCATTGCAATACAACTATTGCATCAACCAATCATCAATCTCTGAATCACCCAACATTGAATCACTGAAACCCTGTCATCAAACACAGTCACAAGAACATAGAGCAGAACCCAGAACTCTGCAACAAAAACCAGATCCAACTGCAACTTCAAATATCATAATTCAAACAGTATACGTGACTCTGATGATCTGAACCTATGTGTATACGTGATTTTAGCAAATCGAACCCGTGTACAGATCTGCAAATATTAACTCGGAACTTTGCAACTATACCAGACATCAGCCATACCAAGATCATAACAATTATAGAATAAACATGCGTCAATAATTCAGATCTATTCTATCCATGATCAAACCCCATAATGATAATACATTCCAAGCGTCATGATCCTGATCCATCATTCATCATCATCCACATAGGTGCATCCTTGGTTCAGATCAAGCAACGCATCACAAACCCATAACCTGCATACTGGATCTCTCACTTCATCAGATATTCAATCCTTGCACCACTTGCACACCTGGCCTAGTGATCTTCTCCTCCTTATATAGGTTTAGGCCTCTCTCAATGCCATGGTCCAAAACCACGTAGGACCAATACCTAGGGTCAATACCTCGGACCAAATACCATGGAACAATACCATGGACCAAAATACCATGGCCCAAATACCATGGACCAAAACTTAGTTTTCCAACATGTACATGCCTTTCCTTCTGTGAAAGTGCGTGTGTACATTATACGCTCCTTTTGGTCTACTAACCCACGTGTATACGCTCCTTTATCATGGTGAACCTGCGTATACCTCTCTCTGATCATTAAATCTTTGTTATCAACCTGTTGCACTATGATCTATCATCTGAGTGAGTTGCCATCAAGGACAACACATGTATCATACCTGCATCATAATACCAATAATCTCCCCCTTTGGACTTGATGGCAACAACCACACCAAGTCATCTCCCCCTTTGACATCAAGGGCAAAGGGCGGACCAAGATATTCTCTCCTTTCATATACATTATGTTGTCCATACTCCCCCTGAGTACATGCTAAAATATCTGATTGAGCTCTCCCTTTGTACATGCTGAGAAGTACCAATCTGTCCATGCTCCCCATGAGCACATGTTGAATTCTCTGATCGAACTCCCCCTTTGTACATGCCAAGATGTACCAATCCGTCCATGATTCCCCTAAGCACATGCAGAGTCTACAAAAATAATTTTAAAAAAGGATAACATGACTCTACAACTCAACTAAGTGAGTATGACCTTCCTATCACCAATGACTCATACATGCATCAATCTCCCAACCAAGTGGGGATACACCATTTTTTACTCATCCACCCAACCAAGTGGGGATATACCCAATGTTTATACATGACTGAAACAAGAGACATTACATCATCCATCCCATTCTTAGTGGGGTAAAAAATTACATCATATGACTCATGGGTCTTTAAAAGACCAAAGACCTAAACAAGACCATGATAGTTATTAGCAACTATCATACACCATCTCTCAGCAACATCAGCAACTTGTAACCTGCAATACCATTCTCTTGACCAACCAACAATAAGTAGCAAGATGTATCATTTAGTTACATAAGAATCATCACCAAAGACTTCTAACCATAATGCGAATAATGCATTATTCAAAGCATATGCTCCCCCTGAACTTGTTCCATCTATTCATTGTCAGATCTGATCATGCATATATCAGTAAGAAGTATCAAGGCATCATCATCATCAAGTTAGGATCAAAATCACTTCTAAACAACATCTTATGAGTACTAACACATTTCCACACATCATCATCATATTGTAACCATCATCAAACAGAGAAAATACTTGACTGAATCATATCAAACCCTTTTTCCTGAGTCTGTCCCACTGCTTTTCCTCAAACCAACATATACGCGATTGTGTAGCTTCGAACTCGTGTATACACGTGACTTGTCTTCATGAAACTTGCGTATGAGATTTAGAACACTGAGGTTCCACACTTTTAGCTCCCTCTGATTTTGTCATGTCTGTATACTCTGCTATGCCACATCTTTCTGACTGTACTTCCTTTTTCTTCCATATCTTCAACTGTGATGATGTTTTCTCCTTTTGGTATGGTGCCCAAAATCTTCTCCTGCATTCCTTTGCTATATCTCCAAGCTTGTTACATGCATAACATCTTATATGTTTCATATTCCTTCTGTAGCATTCAACAGCTTTGTGACCAAACATATTGCAAGAAAAACAATACCCCTTAAAGTACCTGGAATGTGATGCTCTTCCTGTGTGATGTTCTTGAACCATTCTACTTCTGCATTACTGCAACATGTCCAAGGTTATGACATACATAACACTTAACATTATTCATCTGAGAACATAACCGACTATCACTTTCATAGATTGGAGTAAAAGATTTTTTATGAAGACTTTCTTTCCTTGGTTGTTGATGGGGTTGACCTCTTATCTCCTTGCTAATCATTTCAAGTTTTGAATTAGGGTTCCTTGCCTCACCTTGTGAACTAGATTCACCTTTAACAGATTCATGGAAACCAAGACTAGTTTTGATAGCAGGAGACCTTTGACTACTAAGAATATCATCCAAAATCTTAGTACTATCTTGAAATCGTAATAGTTTATCCTTTTCTTCTAATTTACCTTTCAAGATATTTACCTCAACCTCATGTTGTTCTTCCTTTTCCAGATATTTCTTGTTCAAGATTTCTGTAGCCTTTCTTCCTTCTTCCACTTGTTGCCTTAGTTTGAGAATCTTATTTTCTTGTTCTTCATTCTGCTCCTGTAGCATTTGACGTACTCTGAAGGCACACTCCAGCTGAACTTTTAAGTTGATAACTTCTTCTTTGAGGGCACTCTCCTTTTTGTTAAATACATCTTGTTGATCTATGATTTTATCTGATTCTTGTTTTGCTTTCTCTTCTTCAATCTGAGGTGATTCAGAATTTGAATACATGCTTCCACCTAACGGTAGGCTGTAACTGTTCCTTTGATCTGTGTTCTTCTTCTTACACACTTTCCTTCCCATTGTTCTACGGATCTCCTTCAAGAGATCAAGCTTCTTCGAAAGGACCTACTCTGATACCAATTGTTGGAAATAATACTGAGAGGGGGGGTGAATTAGTATTAAAAAATTAATCACTTTTTCATTTCCATAATCAGATTCATATACGCTACTTCAGTTAAGGGAACCCACGTGTACACGCAACTGTGTTTAATGCAACTAGTGTATATCTAGTAAAATTATGATTCAGTTAATTCATCATATGTTGATCTTTAATTAGTGCATCAGAACTTCATTAACCATATAAACAATAACCAGGTGCAGTAAAAACATAACAGATCATCACACATAAGAAACACACATGAACACCATGATATAAGGTGGAAACCCAATGCGGGACAAAAACCACATGTTGTTGTCTTCCTTTAATATAAGAAAAACATTTTTACAGTCTTGTACTAGCATAGACTCATACCAGTATGTAGGCACCAACCTGCATAAGGTTACAACCTTCTCTCGTTCTCCAGCTACTACTAGGAGGGAGCTACAAACCCCTGGCTCTTGTACTAGTCGATATATTTACTAGTACGTAGGCGCTAGCCTACAGAAGGCTACAATCCTTACTTGTTTTTTAGCTGCTACTGGAAGGGGGCTCCAACCCCCTAGCTCTTGTACTGGTTGATATGTTTACCAATACGTAGGCACCGACCTACTGAAGGCTCCAACCTTCACTCTTCCTCTAGGGACCACGTTTCATAAATTTTCAGACTAGCTACACCTAGATCACAACACCATAATCTGAAGGCCACGTTTCATCCAATTTTCATACTGGACCCATCAACAACATTGAAGCACAAAATCAATTGTCACTGCAATACAACTAGTGCATCAACCAATCATCAATCTCTGAATCACCCAACATTGAATCACTGAAACCCTATCATCAAACACAGTCACTAGAACACAGAGCAGAACCCAGAACTCTGCAACAACAACTATATCCAACTGCAACTTCAAATATCATACTTCAAACATTATACGCGACTCTGATGAGCTGAACCTACATGTATACGCACTTTTAGCAAAGCGAACCCGCGTACATATCTACAAATATTAACTCAAAAATTTGCAGCTATACCAGACATCATTCATACCCATATCATAACATTCATAGAATAAACATGCATCAATAATTCAAATCTAGTCTATCCATGATCAAACCCCATAATGATAATACATTCCAAGCCTCATGATCCTGATCCATCATTCATCATCATCCACATAGGTGCATCCTTGGTTCAGATCAAGCAACACATCACAAACCCATAACCTGCATACTGGATCTCTCACTTCATCAGATATTCAATCCTTGCACTACTTGCACACATGGCCTAATGATCTTCTCCTCCTTATATAGGTTTAGTCATC
Source organism: Pinus tabuliformis (assembly GCA_031772625.1). Taxonomy (NCBI): domain Eukaryota; kingdom Viridiplantae; phylum Streptophyta; class Pinopsida; order Pinales; family Pinaceae; genus Pinus; species Pinus tabuliformis. The sequence goes on from CM062815.1 coordinate 833,422,383, forward strand.
TCTCAATACCATGGTCCAAAACCACATAGGACCAATACCTTGGACCCAATACCTGTGGTCAATACCTCGGACCAAACACCATGGACCAAAACTTAGTTTTCCAACATGTACGCACCTTTCCTTCTATGAAAGTGTGTGTGTACATTATACAGTCCTTTTGGTCTACTAACCCACGTGTATACGCTCCTTTGTCATGGTGAACCTGCGCATACCTCTCTCTGATCATTAAATATTTTCTATTGACCTGTTGCACTATGATCTGTCATCTGAGTGAGTTGCCATCAAGGACAACAACTATATCATAATGCCAACATTAAGGTTATCATGAAAAGTATATTTAGGTAGCAATTGCTAACTAACATTGGCTAATTCCTAATGTTAATCTTTCTTCTACAAGATATTAACACTCAATCAAGCCAAACCTTGAAGTCACTCTTCACACTTGCAGGAATAAAAATCAATCTCATTGTCAAACCCCCACTTGCAAAAAAATAACACTCTACACACAATGTTGGAATTGAGAGTCATTTTTGCATAAATTAAATAACCACCATTCATGAAAACCACTCTCGTAAGAAATAGAAACCAAATTCTTGAAATCAACCCTTTTGTTACATGTCCAAGGGGGCATCTCAATTGGTTAATTCAAAATTTGTGAAATTGTTGAAACAAGGCAGACCTAGGTTCAAATCCCCCTAAAGTGCCCTAGTTTATGGAAAGGAGGATAGGTCGTAAAGCCCCATAGTTTTACTATTAGTTACATGTCAGGAAGGTTGTTGGGTTCCTGTGGGATAGAAAAAAAAAAAAAAAAATGAAACAGACCCTTATGTTACACACCATCATTCAATCACACCCTCACACAACCATTCATTCAACCAACATCAATCTACTCAATAATTGCATGAAAAAATATATTAAATGTAACATCAACTAGCTAATAGCCTCTATCAACATTGGATTGTGGATCTGTAACAGTAGCAACAATCAAAAAATTATAACAACACTTGGTTAGTGAGGATTGATCCCAAAGACAACTATGCTGATATGTGAGTGATTATACAAGACAATTTGTAATTCAATCCAGCGAGAATCTGTAATGGTGGTAATTGGAATTATAATAAGAAATAAATTAATATAACCAACAAATGAATTAAAATAAAATAACTACGCTACATATACTTAGTAGCAATCCCTGTTGTTGACGACAGCCAACACTAATCTACCAACAAAAAAATGTGTATTTAAAAAATAATAAGATCTCTTATATTGTATGTTGTATTTGATTATCAGCTCAAGACCTAATATTTGGGACCCCTCTTAGTGTAGGTTGTAACCCCGTACATAACTTACCTGCATACAAATTCTAAAAACAAAAAATAAACAATGGTGAGAGCATAAAACACAAAACAAATATACACAGAGATTTTCCCCTAGATCCCAAAACAGAGACTACCAAATTGACTTTTCATTATATTCCTTTCAATGTTGCAATATATATATATATGTGTGTGTGTGTGTGTGTGTGTGTGTGTGTGTGTGTATTGAAGCATCCATAAACCCCAATCCATTAACTCGGGATTAGATCAAGCTCCAGCCCTGCAACACCCATTGTTTCTCGGCACCAAGATAACTTCTCAGTGCTCACAGAGTTTGTCAATGCATTTGCAGTATTCTTTAAAGTGTCCATGTTTTCCAACAACACCTTTTTTTCCTAACCATATCCCTTACAAAGTGATATTGAAAATCAATGTGCTTTGTCTTTGAATGATAAGCAGGGTTCTTTGCCAAGAAAATTGCACTTTGGTTGTCACAGTCTATCCTTATAGCTTGTTGTACTAACCCCATACTTGAACACAATCTCTGCAACCAAATTGCTTCCTTGCTTACGTGAGTGCTTGCCATGTATTCTACCTCTGTAGTTGAAAATGCCACTATATATTGTCTATTTCTCATCCAACTAGCTTCACCTCCAAATAGGTTAAACACATACCCACTTGTAGATCTTCTTTGATCTAGATCTTAAGCCCAGACTACATCAACAAAGCCATAGATGTCCAAAACATTTTCAAATCCTAGTCTTCCTTGGTAGCACAAACCATAATCACTAGTTCCACGCAAATACCTAAAAACCCTCTTCACTATTGTCCAATGCTCCTTACCTGGTTTTCACATAAACCTGCTCAATACTCCCACTGCATGTGCAATGTCTGGTCTATTACAGACCATTGCATACATCAGGCTACTGAATGCACTTGCGCATGGAACATGGGACATGTCCACTTCCTCTTCTTGTGTCTTGGCCACTGTTTAGTAGATAAATTTACACTAATAGGAGTAGGAAAATTCATCGGTTTACTATCCTACATATTAAACCTCTGCAATATTGTCTCAACATAGTTCCTCTGGTTTAACTAGAGATTCTTTTTTTCCTGATATCATTTAATTTCCATGCCCAAAATATAGTTTGCAGCACCAAGATATTTCATGTTGAATTTGGAGGACAATTGGGTCTTCAATTCCTAGATAATTTCTTTGTTATTTCCAATCACCAACATATCATCCACATACAAGACCAAATCAATAACACAATCACCATTAATTCAAAATATACACATTGATCTACTTTGCTTCTAGTGAAGCCAAGTCCCCGTATATATGTATCAAATTTACGATACCACATCCTTGGCGACTGTTTTAACCCATACATATACTTTTTTAACCTACATACCAGTTCTTTCTTACCCTTCACCACAAAGCCTTCAGGTTGCTTCATGTGGATCTCTTCTTCTAGATCCCTGTGAAGAAACGTTGTCTTGGCATCCATCTTTTCTACCTCAAAATCAAAATCAACAACAACAAATAAAAGTAATATAATAGAAGTTACCTTGGCAACAGGAGAAAAAATATAACCAAAATCAATTCCTGACACCTAGGAATAACCTTTTTCTACCCACCGAGCTTTGTATTTCTCCTCCTTGCCTTCTACATTCATGTTCTTCTTAAACACCCATTTGCTGCCAATGGGTTTTCTTTCAGCCGGCAACTCCACCAAATTCCAAGTCTCATTTTTGTGCAAAGATGTCATTTCATCAACCATGGCCTCTTTCCAGAGTTTTCCATCATCTAAATCTACTGCTTCCTTGGAAGTTTTGGGATCATCATTAGTAATAGATAAAGAAAAATTTGAACAAAAAGCAGTGGACTATACCTTTCTGGCCGCCTTCTTTCTCGAAATGGTCTTCTCACAGCCGAATCCTGTGGCTCTTCATCTTCTGATTCCTCTTCTACTGTAGAGTCTCATTCCTCCTCCTTTAGCTCAAACTCTATCTTCTCAGGTTCCTTTGGTAGGACTTCATGTTTAATAACATATTTGACCTCTCTAAACACCACATCACGGTTGTACACAACCTTCCTTGTTTCTAGGTTCCAAAGCTTATAACCTTTTAAACCATCCTTATACCCAATAAAGATGCACCTTTCAAATTTACTATCCAACTTGGTTATTTTCTCCTTTGGAACATGTACATATGCATTACATCCAAATACCCTCATATATGAAAGAGAGAGTTTCTTACTAGTCCATGCCTCTTGTGGAGTCTTATCCTCCAACTTTGATGAAGGTGATCTGTTGACCATGTAACATGTAGTCTCTATCACCTCTGCCCAGAATTCTTGTCCTAACCCGACACCACTGAGCATGCTTCTTTCCTTTTCCATCAACGTCGTATTCATTCTTTCTACTACTCCATTTTTTTGAGATTTATATGGAGTAGTCTTCTATCGTTATGTACCACATTTCTTACAGAAGTCTTCAAATTCCTTCTTGCAAAACTCTCCATCATTATCTGTCCTCGACACCTTTATCTTCTTCTCTCTCTGGTTTTCCACCAAGGCCTTAAAGTATTTAAACTTGTCAAAGACTTCATATTTCTTCCTGAGGAAATATATCCATTTATTCCTTGATAATTCATCTATAAATGATACATAGTACATAGAATTACCCAGTTATGGAACTGACACAGGTCCAAACACATCACTATGCACAAGCTTTAATATATGTTTGGCCCTCTTAGCACCAAAGGGGAAACTCACTCGATTATGCTTCCCATATAAAAAAAATTCACAGAAATCAAAATCCAAGGAGAAATTAGACATACCTTCTACCATACCATTACCATGAATAATTTGAGGGCCCTTCTCTCCAATATGTCCAAGCCTTTCATGCCATAACATGGTATTTTCTCTAGAGACAACAAGATTTTTTTCTCCACTTTCAGGAACCATAGAATTGTTGCACCCGTTAATAAAGGTGCTACCTTAAAGCTTGTAGAGAGTTCCAATATAAACTCCATACATCAATACCAGTGCTCCTCAAACCATCTTGCAGGTATCTTTCTCAAACACTACTTTTACACCTGCATCAGCCAACTTGCTTACAAAATTAGATTTTTGACTAATGCAGGAATATGCAGAACACTCGAAAGTGTTATAATTCTTCCACCTCGCAACTTTAACTTGAATATTCCCCTACCGATGATTCTAGCCTTCCTTTCATCCCCTAAGAAGACATCACCACCATCATATTTAACATACTCACAGAACCACTCCCTATGGGGAGTGAAGTGAAAGGATGCACCTAATTCAATCAATCATGACTCATGATCTACGTGTGTACTTCAAGAAGAAGCCAAGTACAGATACCCACCTTCATCTTAGGTGGTTTTTACCTTTGTAGAAGGAGCATCATCAGATCCCTTTCCTTTCTCGGTGTTGGGACAGGCCCCCCAGGGTTAAGTTTTGCTAAGTCTTGAGTCAAATTTTGATAAGATATTTTAAAGTCTCTGCATTTTGAGGAGCGGAGTGCAAGTAGCGGAGGTTTCTAAGAGTAAAAAAGGATTTTAGGCAAGTCAAAGCCCCTTGTTTTGTAAATAAATTAGTTTTCTTAAGCTCCACCCATGATTCGCGAACCATGGTAATGTAATGTAAACACTATAAGAGGGAGTCATTGAGGATTCATTATGCAGAGAAAAGGGAAGTAAGTTCAATGTGATGATTGATGCTTAGAATCTGAATTGTTCTTTTTTGTATTCAAGTAAAGGGGAAGGGTCCTACTATTGTGTGCATGGAGACGTTGGTAAGTCCACAGTTGAGTGCGTTGGCCCCTGCAAGTGTGTGCGAAAGGTCTGAAAAGTATATGTATTGAAGATCTAGAATATGAAGAGTTTTTGAAGAAATTTTGTGTCCAAGCTGTATACTTATGTGTTTTCTATATTTATGACAAGTTTAATTCCATTTATCTTTAAAATTTTCTTAATTACACAGCGAAGATCTAGATCTACTTTTATATGTTATGTTATGCATGATTAGACCCTTAGGCGAAGCTCATAACTCTGTTTAATTGGAAATTGCTTTAAGTTTGGGGATTTTTAGGATAAGGGTTCGCGAAGGTCAAATCAAGCCTTAAACTGAAGAAACGCCTTACCCCCACATCACATAGCCTTCTGGATGTAGAAACCTGGTTCTAGCATCCCCCAATACTACCTCGAGTGAGACTGTAGTCTGCGCCAAGTAGGTTGTTTCCGAAAGGGTCGATAGTGTAGGGTTTTGTTGGTTAGCATAGCTAACTCTGAAACTGGGTCCAAGCCCCCTCTAGCCAAAAAATGGTTTCATTGTCGGGATCAGGATCTATCTGAGGGATGTGTGATGTGGCGTCCGTGGATACCAACTAAGAAAGAAATCGAGAAGTGGATAGATGAGAAGTTGCATGAGTTTGCAACTCAGGATAATTAGAATCCACGTTTGCCAAAAGAAAGGTCGTTACAGAAATATTTCTACATAGAAGTGAAGGAAGTTTTATTTTTGACATTTCCTTGTGAATTACGTGAGTGGCTTTCCAAATTAGCAGATAGCGAACCTACTTGGATGCACAATGATCCTATTGTGTGGACTCCAGAATTAGTCAAACATCTTAAAGGATCTAATTATAAGGTTGCAAGGGATATTAATTAATGGATTGATAGTATCTTGGGCGGTTTCTTCACTCACTTTACAATCGATACATTTGTGTCTTATAGCGAAGTTGAACACCAATTATTCAAAGGTATGAGAGGTAAGTACCTGAAATCGCTAAAGACATGGATTAAAATGTTGTTGTGTGAAAAAGGGGTTATGCATTTACATTAATGTTTAAGAGAGGTTAGAATAGATCTACATGAAGTGGAAAGAAATTCAGAGTACATCTAGACAAATTTGTCGGGAGTGAATATAGTCCTTTATTGGGAGAGTCTGAAAATGAAGAAGAAAGAAGTAGCCCTGGTACGGCCAGAGTTGCGATGCAGTTAGTAGATCAGGATACTTATTGAATTCTACAACCATCTACTCCACATCTGCCTTCACCTCCACCTCCACCTCTTATATTGAGTATGGCGAATACAATGAAAATGTATGTATTCATGCGTCAAGGATTAGAGGATCCCGATCAATTTTGTTTCATCGCAGAAGCTATGTGGAAGGTGCAGTAGTTTAATGATGATGACATGAAGAAATCGCAACTGGTTATAGCGCTACAAGAAAGAGCACTTAGCTGGTACATCATATATAGTACAACTCATCCAGTTGCTTCATTGGCTGAGATGAAGGATGCACCAAATGCAGAATTTAGGAAGTCGAAGTCACAAGCTTAGTGTGTGACCAAAATAAGTGATATCAAGCAAAGGGTTAGCAATTTTGCGTAGGATATAGATCAGTGACTGAAGTATTTATTGAGACAAGCTAATATTCATATTCCATATGAACAACATAAGGATTGGTACATAGCTATGCTATTACCTCACTTACTATTGTTGTTATCTCATTAGAAGATTAGGTCTCACGTTGAAGCATTTGAGATCACGATGAAGCTAGAAGCTTCGTCGATCCAAGAAACGAATATAGGAGTTCAACAGATCCAGTCGCACTTAGCAAGCCTGCATATGGAGTTGTAGGATCTAAAGAAGGGAAATGAGGTTAAATCAGAAACACATTCTGAAGTTTGGTGCACAAAGTAAAAGATTGAAGGTGATTATAAATATCAGTGTCCTATATTCTGGGATTATATAGTTGTGGGGGGGGCCAACTTGCTGAAGCTAGAACCTCTTGCTGGATCAACAATTGATGCAAGTGCCTGGTGTAGCATCTTTGAAGTGTTAGGAAAGAATTCGATAGATAATTGTTATCTATTACAGAAGTTTGTATAGTCTCCAAAGCAACTCTTTTGTAACTTTTGTAAATCAGTTGGTCACGATGAAAAGAATTGTCGAAGCTATGAATTGATGATCGACATGACTCTAATGTATAGAATGCAAGATGAAACCCACGTTAAGAACAATTAAGGCTCACCTGCAACTTGTGAAGAATTCCAAGGATGGGGAAGAGGAAGATGAGGAGGAGCTGGAAGAGGTTGGGGTTAGATCATTTGCTACAACCGTGGATCCAAGTGCTTCTACATCTCAAAATCAAATGTCGCTAGTCCCACGAAAGGAGAAACCTGAAGAAGTTACTGCAATGTAGGATTCAAATCCCATAGTGTTAAAATTGTTTATGCACACCTACATGAAGTTATTATGAGATCAAAAGGCAGTTGAAGGAATACAAGAGATTATAGATAACTACACTAGCAACAATAAGTCATTACCAGAATAACGCATAGTCAATAAGGTGAATCAAACAAGAAGAGAACTGGTAGGGAGATGCGGTTAATAGCGTAGAATGGTGATTTAGAAATGGACTGGGTAATCCTAGACTTAGCCTCTAATGCTAATTTACTACCATATAAAACCTAGTAATGAATGGGGAAGTATAAGTTACAGTGGTAGCTAATTCAATTGTGCATGGCGAACTAGCAAAAGATAATTCCAATGGGTCTCCTACATGAAGTAACTGTAGATATTCAAGGCGCAAGTACAATGGAGAATTTTGAAGTTATTGAGATAGTAGATGATAGTAATCCATACCCAGTGTTGCTTGGGATTGATTGGGCCTTCAACATGAACACAATCATTAATTTAAAGAAGTGAAGCATGGTATTTGAAAATAATGATCTTCAAGTGATTGTTCCATTGGATCTAGTAGAAGATGTGTGATACATAGAACCAGTCCATGATTATTACGAAGATGAAGACATTGAGCACATATATAAGCTAACTACATACAATGAAGATTGGATCAATCCAACTGCATATGACAGGATCAGCTAGGAGAATGACAGTTCCTGCCAATCAGATTCAGATGAAGAGTCGGAAAATTGGTAGAATCAGTTGCATGAGGTCTCTACACTGCGATGTAATCAGCTTACAAAGTTTCTACGTTGTATATCTATGGAGGTATGTAAGTTTCTTTATCATGATGTCTTGGATGATGTCAATATGTTTCTTGACCATTTTGAAAGGGACGTACCAGAGGAGCATTGGTTCCAGGCCTTAGATCTGGCATTGAGAGCTACACCTGCAAGATGGCAAGTTACACACAAGGGTAATATTGTTGACTGGAAGGAATATCGTAGAATGATTCAATTAAGATTTGTCTATGCAAACACTCGACTCGCTGAAAAATACACAGGAAAGGATGATCCACGCAAACATCTAGCTCGATGTACTAAGGCATGGAGTTAGGTACCTCAACCTGAGTGGGTGCATATCTTTATTCGTACCTTGGATGTTATCCCAAGAAACTAGTATTTAGAGGCAAAGCTAAGACACGGGACTATTTATTGGGATGAAATGAAGGAGAGTTTCTTGCTGACATTCAATTTTGAAGATCGGTTCGAATGCATTGATGAAGCGCTTCAGGAGATTAAAGTAGCAATCTTCTGAACACCCGTAGATCCTATCACTTGGATACAACCTTACTGGAGTACGCAGTTACAACATGCTTTGGAATGTTACAATGTTATTACGGAAGAAGGTGATGAGGATCCACGGAATATTAATATCCCTGAGTCAGATTGATAGCGCGAAGTTGCTAGACCTAATGTGGAGATCCCTGATATCTCACAATTGGTGAACACAAAAGCAGAATTGAAATTCGCAAACATTGGCGACTATTGGGGTTAAGACATAGTGGATAAGATCATTGAATTATTACATGAATATCATTATTTATTTCCAACTAAGTTCTTTGACTTGAAGGGGATAGTAGGATATTTGGGTATGATGAAGATCAATATAAAACAAGATACGAAGCCACTTCAGTAGTGCCCATATGGGTTGAATCCCAAATAAAAGGAAAATGTAAGAGAGGAACTCGATAAGATGCTTGTGGCAAGAATAAATGAGCCCATAGAAGAATCGGAATGGTTCAATCCTATGGTGGTCCAGGAGAATAAAGTGAATGGTGATATTAGGATCTGCGTTGATCTGTGGAAGTTAAATGATGCATGTGTACATGATCCATTTCCTATGTCTTTTATAGATGAAGTTCTATAAAATGTTGGTAGACGGGAAGGGGAAGTATGTTGTTCATGTATTCTAGGTGATCTATGTTGTGTCATCAACTATTTTAAGTATGTGATCACAATCAAGTCTAGTTATTGTTCACATCATCTTCATGGATCCCACACTTAGTCAAATTTGGAAAAATCCCTGATCGGGAACCCTACCCTCATCTAGCCTTCCTAAACTGCAAATTGCGGAATCTCAACCCTCAAGTTGTAGCCTTGCCTCTTGGTACTGCACAATGCACAATTTTTTCCTCCAAGAATTGCATACTATGTAATTTCAGTGTTCAAGCCTAGCCCTAAGCTCTAGAATTATGCAATCCTTCCCACCAACTAGGCCTTCACTATGCATTACACAGTCTCCATCCTAAAGCCTAGCCCTTGAGCTCCTGAACTATGCAATTGTGGTATCACCTGTCCTCCATGTCCTTCCAGCACGACGTAGTGGGAAACTTTAGTCATCAAGCCTTCATCCTATCTCCTTGATCTCCCCAACTGTGAAATCCTTAAGCTCGGTCTAGCCTGAACTGCACATTACGTAGTCTTAAGGCTAATACCTAACTCTTTACTACCTTATCTGCACAATTGTGGTGTCACTGAGCCTCTCCCTTAGCTTGCCACATAGTTTTACCTCAGTTAGTGGATCATCATGCAACATCTTAGACTAGAGGTTTATCGAACTAATGTCATCTTGTCATGAGTCAATTACAAATTTATGTACTCTATCATGTTATGGAAATATGATGAAGAAGGGGATGGTGTTGGGAACGGGTCCCCTAGGGTCAATTTTGGGGTTAAAAGCCCAATTTTTGGGGCTAAAGGCCCAATTTTTGTATAAAGAATGTAAATTATCTGCATTTTGTGGTCGCGGAGCATGAAGATGTAAATAGTCAAAAAGGGTTTTCGACCTTAATTTAGATAGTTTGTATCGTCTTGATGAGATCCGCCCTTGGTCCACAAGCAATGGGAATGCATAAAAATGGAATCTTATAAGAGTCTAAGGAAATTTTTTAGAAGAGTTCTAAGTAAGTTTCTGGGTTTGGGAGAGATAAGATTGAAGAGTCTTAGCATAGGAAGAGGCTCTGCGGCTGAGTGTGCAGAAGCCTAGTGTAGAAGTCTGCAGTTAAGTGCATGGACCCCTATAGCTGTGTGCACAGGGAAGTTAGAGTCTGTACTAGAGATCTGAACTATCAATAAAGAGAATTATTCTAGAGATATATGTGTATGAGTTATTTTACTTCTGTTATGAACGATTGTGAATATGTTATGTTGAATACTGGGTTTATGATTTAATGTTATATTGATGCACGAATCTATGTATTTTACTTTGTCATGTGAAAGCAAGTAAGAATATATGTTTACACGAAGATAATCATAATGCATGTTCAATTTAACCATTACCTAAGCTAATCTAGGTAGACACAGAAGTAAGGATAATTATGGAGGTGCGTAAGCGCCTGAATTAGCTATTTAGGGTCTACAAAGGTTGATCGGAGAATTTCGCGGAGGCTTCAAGGACGAATAAGAGAAGTACATTGATAAGCCCTAAATAGTTTATCGATCTGTGTGAATGAAGACTGAAGGTCTAAAAGCAAAATCGCTACCATCTCAAGGTGCAGAAACTTGGTCCCTACATCCCCCCATACTACTTTGGGTGAGACTTCAGTCTGCGCTCCGCAGTTTGATGCCGAAAGGGCCAGTAGTGTAGGGATTTTCTTGGCTACTTAACATTGAACCTGGGTCAGTGCCCATAAAGCCAACAAATGGAAAAGGAGATCATGCTAGAAGACACCTATATAGCTAAAGATACAAGTTGATAAAACAGAAGAAATAAAAGGGACATCACCTTGTGATCGCAACTCAAGACCTGATAACATTAAAGACTCCTCATCTCTAAGCCATATGGAGGTGGAAAAGAGATCATTATCAAGAAGACACAAAACAAGCAGCGACAAAGAATGGCTTGAAATTTCCATGTCAACATGCAGCCCATGTCATTAGTGTCATGTCATGTCATGTCATGAGTCATAATATGCAACATCGTTTTGTGGATTATGTAAATTCTTATTCAAAAATTTATCGTAAAGTGGAAGTCCAAAGGACATGTACAAAATATGAAGAGTCATGTAAAAGTTGAAAATTCATAGGGAATTCAAATAGTTATGAGGGTAGTCAAAGAGTCACAAGGGAGGTGAAGAATCACCCATTAGTTATATATACACCCTCATTGTACAAGAAAAGTACTTTTCACCTTGGTTTCTCCCATAAGACATCAGAGAGAAAAGCTAGTTCTTTTGGGGAGCAAGAAGTGGCTCCAATGCTCCACTATTGGAGCTAGTGGTGTTTGAATTATACATGTGTCCTAGAAATTTTACTTAATATATAAAGCTTGATAGCCAACACATTCTTCATGCATGGATTATGAATATTTGTAGGATTTTTCTATAAATGTTTATGATTCATGTTTGTTTTCACCTGTACTAAATTAGTTGAACTATTTCAATTATTTTAGTGCTTATCATATTGAGAATGTGTTGTAATGGTTGCAATGATCATCGCATATTTGTGAATTATTCCACTAGATGTTAGATGGATCTTTCCTGTTTATGTGTGTCTCTACTAGGGTGGTACTATTACCTCTCTCTTATATGCTCATTTTATTTTCCCTCTACAGTAGAAAGACCTTGACACAACTACAACTGAACACTCACCAAGAAAACCTACTTACTTTTCTAAGGAATGCATGTGTTCCTCTCTCTTGCTAATAGCTAAATCCAAGGAAAAGCTTTAAGAAAATGGTAACCAGGTCATATTCTCGATGGGGATCCTATCCAAAATGGTGTGAGGTATAATTGGGACCACATATTGGGGAGACACCTTTGAATGTTGGCAGGTATAGCACTGTCAACATCTCTGGTGCTAGAAGGATGACAACCATATTTTTATGGTTGATAACTCCACCCACCCTCATCATACTTCTTCTAATCAAGGGAGAAATCTTCCCAACACCTCCCATTTTCATATTCCTAAATTTGGCGGATCTTCTCAACCCAGTCCTGAACAAACTTTTGAAATCCCTTATGAGCACATTTGGGCCATCTGGCCTATAACCCGTCGCTTTGCAAAGGTTATTAGAATGATACCTAGAGTACATAATCTTCCTTATTTTCTGAAGAAGAAAGAAACCACTCCTACTATGATACTAGTATCTACAGTTGAAGATTTGGTTCTTTCCACCCTTAAAGGGTTAGCAGAGACTGCAAAAAACATATAGAAACCAGAGTAGCCTCCATCCTTAGTAGAAAACATTATGGTCTCAGACAACACTTTTGTGGGTTAATAATTTATGAAGAGGAGGAGGAAGACCCCTCATATTATAAAGAAGAGGAGGAGAAAAAATATGAATACATGGTGGACCAAGATGTGGATTGGATGTCTCAGGGCCCACTTTCTCTACCGAGTATTTTACACAAGATATTGAGACACCTAGAAAAGTTGCTAATAACGTATGACCCTAACAAAGCAGTCAAAGTAGAAGACCAATTGGACAAATTCTACCTACACATGTAGATGCTCGAGGTACGTTAGGATGATGTTGCATGTATACTTTTTCCTTGTACCTTAGAGAGTATAGAAATTATATGGTACCATAGTATTCCTCCAAATTCAACTCAGAATTGGAAAGGGTTTAAAAAGTTGTTCCTTGAAACATTTGTCGATGACAAAACCACAGCCACGTTATTAAAAGAGTTCAGGAATCTGAAGATGGAGCAGAATAGAAAAAGTTAAATATTTTAATCAGCGTTTCAATCACATATTCAACAAATTTCCTACGAATAAAAACCATCATGACCCCATAACAATTGATTACTACACTTCTACCTTATTGACAAGCATCCCACAGTTCGTTAAGAGAATTGTGAAAGAAATTGGCTGAAAATTATGAAGAAGCCATTGTGGTTGAAAAGGACTTGCATGTAGTTGGAGTCAATTTTAATGATGAACCATCAAAAGACTTCAAGGACACCGGTAAAGGGCCTCAAGCCTCTTCAAGAAAGGCTAAGGATAAATAAGCCATTGATATTGAAATCTTAACCCAGATCATCAAGTCTATGTCCAATGAGATGGAAGAGTTAAAACAGAGGTCAAGCGAGACCACCATCAGCAGCAAGCCCCCAAAGTTCAAATTTATGAGAAGGGCTCCCAACCCTAGCAACAACAGCAATCAGACAGATAAGTATGCACAAAGCTTGAACATCATGTTGAATGTTGAAATCATGGTAATGGACCATTTGTTGGCATTGTGGCTTAGTTGGTTGGTTGGCATTGATGTCAAACTACTAGTGTTTATGTTGGTGGTTGGCATTGATGTCGACCTCGGCATGTATTGCAAATGATTATATTTCTTTTGGTTATGTTGTTTGGTTTTTTAGTTGTAGGGTGTTTACATTGGTATTGGCATTACAAGTATTGGTATTACTATGGTATCATTATCTTGGTATTGATATGTGTGGTCTAGGTCAGCACTTGGTATTGGCATGAAAGGTATTAGTATTACCATGTTATTTACCTATGGTATTGAATTGGAGATTACCATGGTACAGGGGTCTGTGGTATTGGCATAACCATGGTATTTACCTATGATATTGAGTTGGATATTACTATGGTATATGGGTCCATGGTATTGACTTGGAGTTTACCATGGTATAGGGGTCCATGGTATTGGCATAACCATGGTATTGACTTGGAGATTACCATGGTACAAGGGTCTATGGTATTGGATAACCATGGTATTGACCTGTAGTATTTCCCTAGAGTTTACCTTGGTATGGGAGTCCTTGGTATCAGCTTAACCATGGTATTTACCTATGGTATTGATTTGGAGATTACCATGGTATAGGGGTCCCAGATATTTACATAAGCATGGTATTTGCCCATGGTATTAATTTGGAGATTTTTGAGGATATTTGGTTTATAATTGTGTGAGAAGTATGGTTATTATTATTGATTGTGATGGTGTGTGAGCTCAAAGAATGCAAGTGAAGAAAGGTGTGTGCATACTATGTAGGAATTTATGCAGAATACGTTCAGCAGATCACAGTGATAGAAGATGATAGAAGAATTATGTTTCTGTCAAGATATTATGCAGTAGTGTTATCACTCAGGTTGTCCTTAAGCTCTGGAAAAGGATACGGCCGAGGTAACCACAAACCAACTTTGGAATACAGGTTCTAGCCCACCTGCAGTCAGAGAGGGCTCTCTCTTTATGATTTTTAGCTTTGTTTAAAAGGATTTTAGGCTAGCTATTGGGTTCAGGGGGTTTGTTTTTTATTTTGGGTGGGAAGGAGAATACTCTCAGGCAGAGAGGCAAGGCATGTTCTGGAAACTTCAAACCATTGGGCGTGGAGTCAAAGAGTAGGACTACTGGCACATTTTCTTGGTCACAAGACTAACATGGAGCAAGATAGCTGCATATGAAACAATTTTTCAAGTTTAAATGATGGAAAGGATGCCAAGGAATGAGAGGCAACAAAGAATCTCTCAAACAGGTTAGCAGAGGGAAGATGAATGAGCTCAGCCTAGGAGCAATTAAGAATTCCTAGTTAACAGTCATTCATATGTGAAATAGGTTAAACATGAGCCATAAAGGAATTCATATTCATGCCTAAATCAAGAGGAAAACATTAAGAAACCACAGAAACTGAGCGTAGAGTGCAGATATGCAATTTCTAAACCAATCTTTCTTTCTGTGATTTGTGTATATATGAAATGGAAATGACAGAGATGAGGAACACTTATTGTTTCATATAGCAGTGCAAGAATTCCATATTCACGTCTTTAAACCAATTAAACACAATGCAGACAGCCATTCCTCCAAGCTTTCAGCAGTCTTTGATTATAGAAAATAACAGGTATGCAGTGCGAGTCTCTCCTGGAATACATAAGCCGACCAACCCTTTTAACAACACAGAGGGTGGTATTTATACAAAATTTGGATACAAAAATATCTAGACGAGAAGTTAATAGCTGATAACTTCTCTACCAACTCTTAAGGAGTGATTGATGAAAAATAAATGCTAAAATAAATACAAATGCAACAGCTGTTCACTTCTGGCGGTAGATGTTGACTTTTGAGTCGGCGGGGCTGCGTTCTTAGAAATCCGCGCTCTTGAGTTTTCCATCTCAGTGTTATTGCTTTGTACTCGCTCCCACCTATCCTGCGCGTTCCTTCATTACTCTGTCTTGTGCATTCTATGCCTTATCCTGTGCTTCTTGCTGACCTGTATCTGACATAGATTTTGAAATGAACAAAAAGAGGCAAAAACTGAAATCACTTGGGCAATACAGCCAGCATTGCCTGCCACCAATTCTCAGAAGGCACCTGATGCCTTTTTATTTTGACAAGCATTTCATCGGCCTTTGTGTACTTGTAATAACTAGGCGGCATATCAAACAGATGATTGACCTCATGCTCCAGGTAAAATAAGCTTTCCAGCTTGTCGTAGAGTGTCTGTCCTGTAGACGGCCTTGCCTCTGTTGTAGAACTTGATGTAGCAGTAAACTGATTCGTGACAAAATTATATAGCCTGGTAGCATATTGGTCACATGTTAATAGTTTTCCAACGCTGGTCAACAGGCTGGGAAATCCTCTAATCTGTAGTGCTGCAAGCTTTACATCAAAATTGTCTACATCTCTCTGTATATCCCGACATCTTGCCTCCAGAGTTTGCACCAAGCTTCTTAATGTGAGCACACTTTTTGCTGTTAATATGGCATCTGTTCTGTTCATGATATGGAGTGCTGCCAGCTCTTCCCTAGTCTGATGATTCAGAAAGTTGATCATTCTGTTAGCCTGCTCAGGCATGTTTCCTAATGCTGCCTTGGCTCTCTGGCTTTCAAGCTTAGCACGGCCAATCAGTTCCACATGTTCATACATGGCCTGAATTGACCTCCATTGGCCAGTGATTGACTGATTTATTTTGGCCCACAGGCTTTTCTTTATTTCAGCCAAAGTTTTGTCCAAGGATAATTCTTTCTCCAAGGTTTTGATTCTGTCCTTCAGGGCTTTGATTTCCCTTGATTGCTCACCCACCGTCATTTTGGACTTATCATATTTTTCTTCTAGTTTAGCCAGCTTTTCTTTGGCTTCCTTTATTTCTGTTGCCTGAAGTTTAAGTTTATTGACAGCTTCTGTCAAATCATCTACGCTTATGCTTGCTTCAGGTGCTGTTGTTGTTGATGTTGTAGCTTCTGTAGCTAGTGTTGTGGCTGGAATAATTGGAGGGGTCACTGCTGCTTGTGATAGAGGATCAGCAATAGTTGGGATTGTTTGAGGAGGCTGGGAGGTCGACTCTCCCTACTTTCCTTGCAGCGCTTGCTACAACTCCCCTTCCAAATCAATTACTCTTTGGTTCAACTTCATCATCAAATCCAACTGATCCTCAGCTTCTTTTTCTTTCTGCATTTCTCCTGTTTGAGGGTGCTCAGTAGGAAGCAACCTCAATCTTTTCTTCAGTGCAGCAATATCATCGTCTTTCTTTTTCATAAGGGTCCTGACACCCTTAGGATCCTTAGGATCATGACCTAAGTCCACAATAATCTCCTCCAATGTTTTAATTATATTATCCTTGGCTGTGGAGGACAATCTTTCAAAATCCAGCTGAGTGTTGGTATTCTTCAATGATTCTTCTAACTCATGGGCCAATGTGGCCTTTTCAGCAAGTGTAGCATAAAGCATTTCAGTTGTCTGCTTGTGTAATTCTATTTGATCCATTGGGTGGATGTCCTTGGACAGGACCTCTAACCTCGTTTTAACAAAGTCTGCGGCCGATTGTGGCTGCTGAACCTTGGGCTTGAAGTGGCTCAGAATCATCTTTTCTTGCTTTATATCAAATGCTGCCATCAGTCTTTCTTGTTTGGCAGGTGTTGCCTTTAAAAATTGCTTATACAATTGCACCCTTAGTAGCTCATTTTGAGCTTTGATTTCTTTGAATCTGGCCTTGGTGCTAGCTGGTTTCTTGCCTCTTTGAGTGGAGGAAGACACCTCCATGCCTTGTTGTCTATCTTGCTCTCGCTGAAAAGAGCTTGTTGGTGTATGCAGGCTTTTTTCCCTTCTCGGGCTTTCCACAATCTCTTCACTGACCTCCTCCTCAACCGGAGAATCAACCCTGTGTCTCTTTGACTCAGGTTGATGCACAGACCCACTAGTAGGTGTGGAATCTTGTCGGTCTCGCTTCCTGCCCCTTTCCTCGTGGGCAGGCGTTTGCAAAGGTGGCACTTGTAGCGCCTCTATTTGTTGAGGAGGGGTTTGCCTTTGAATTTGCTCCATTGAGGTGACCGGTTGTTCCGTGATCGTTTGCTCTGTCTCCATCGGTTCCTTCCCTTTGGCTATACCTGTTGCTGATGTAGAAGCTCCTTGGACAGCTTGTGAAGCTGCAGCTATAGAAGTGCCCTCTTCAACTTGGTAAGGCAGCTTGAAATTTACCTGGTCATCAGAATCTAAGTCAAGAATTTTTTCAAGATCCCTAGCAGTTCGTTCCAAGATTTCCTCTTGAGTTAATTATTCCACTAAAGTTCCTTGCGCCCATGCATCTTGATTAGCATATTTTTCAATGTCTAGGTATTTGCAGTGATCATAGGGTGTCAACCTATATTTGACCCTTCTGGCACTAATGAAGCCAAGTGGGTCATAAGGGACCCACCAGAAACTCCTTTTCAATTTAAATTGATCCTTGAGTATTATGTCAGCCTCTTGCCAACCATCCTTCTTATTCATGATGAAGGGGCCTAGGCGGTCTTTGAATTTCAGTTGTGCCTTCTTTTTGGTGCTGTGGAAGTGAGTCAAATCTGAATTTATAAGCTGCCTGTAGTATTCTAATGCAAACAGTCTCATTGGCACATATCTCAGGAGCCTATATGGACACATCTCACAGCCATAAACTCTAATGACAGTATGGTTTTGATATAGGTACCAATCACCTAATTTGTAATTCTTAGATAGCTGTAAGGTCTTTTGCATTTCATAGGTTAATCTGGGAGGAGGAACCTTCATTAGGAGGCAGGAGACCGGATAGACAAACTGGTCAATGAATTCACAGTATGAATAAGGAGAGTGCTGGACTTGATGAAACATAGATGACCAAAAGACAACAGACCTCCTTTCTCCCTTTGAGTCCAATTTCTTGATAGGGCATTGGAAAACTTCAGATTGATAAAACATGAACAAATGATAGATATAGGAGGAATATTTGAAGATTCCCTGCCTATCTAGTCTAGTGAGCTGGTCATGGATTTTATTTGATATGAACCTGGCATAATTGTACTTGACAGCAGGAGGCTGTCCTTGGCTGAAAGAAGACAATATAACCAGTACTGTCTCGTCTACGAGTTCAGTTGTTGTGAAGCCCAACACATAAGATATCATATCTACCAGTAGCTTGCCCACCTCATTGAAATGGTCATAAGGAAATGGAGGTGGTTCCTTTGGTTGGCAATCTGCCCTCATAAATGTCTTAGCAATCACTTCAATCTTGGTACCAGGGAACCAAGAGGCCTCTTCCAGCAAATTATTTATGGAGAAGGGCAATAGCATCTGAGTCTCTTTGAAGTTCAACATCTGGTTGATGGAGTCAGGAGTAGTGTAGAAACATATGCTTCCGGATGAAGACTTAACAGCCCTTTGACTAGGTTCATAATTTGCAGCGTAGAGGTGAATAATCTCAGGAAAAATATTCACAGAAGGGAGGAAAAAATGGGGCAGATTGGACTCCCAAATGCCATATATGTCAGATTTGTTTATGAAATTGTTTCTCAGCTGGCAGTAGGTGTGTAGATGATTCCTTTTGGCAACGAAGTCTTGAATAAGATAGTCTGTATCGGCTAAGGGCATGGACTCAAGCTCTTTTCTTGGCGGGTTGATGGGAGTAACATTCAGAGTAGATGGAGTGGCCATTATGCAGCTTTTGAATGCTTGAGTTGAAGGAGGACTAATGTAACAACTGGCTATCAATTTTGCTTGTAATAATCAGCAGGAGCAGGTAATCTGAACTCAAATGTAACAGTAGCTGGACAGCTTGAGAGTTTATGCTGTAAGAGACCAATTTTGCAAAGTTTTGGGGTCAATTTCCCCTTTTCTCAGTGAATTCTCTGGAGCTAGAGACTGTGAAGAACAATGCAGAGGATCAGAGGGCAATTTACAGTTTTAGTGAATGGATTTGGACAACGGAACAAGGTAAAAACGGGGAAATGCCGAGCTGCTGCGAGATTTTTTGCTGGGGGGCGAGCTTTAAACAGAATTTGCCCGCAAAAGTGTAAATGGGCATCAGGTTTCTGAGACTTTTCTGGAGTAAAGGGTTTCCAGTAGGTTTAATGGGGTCTGAGGCGCAGCAGAGTTACAAATTGTGGAATTTTTGCAGGTTCACAGTATGTGCAACAGATAAAATGCAAGCACAGGAGCGAAAAGGGGAAAATATGGCAAATACTTGGTTTGAACGGCGCCAAAAGTTGATGAATTGATGCAAAGTAGGTTACGAACTTGAATTGTCAGCCGCAGCAGCTTAGTTGGTCGCCTTGAAGCTTTGGGAGTGAGAAAATGAATAAAATAGGGGACCAGAGCGTTCAAATGAACCCATAAAAATGAATTACAACGGTCGTCCGCGCTCTTTTGAGCAAAAAATTGACATTTGGCGCTTTTGGCACTTTTTTTCGGGATGACGTCAGCATGACGTCATCGGCGGGTCCCGAGGTACAGATGGATGACGTGGCGGGATGGTGGCAGGGACACGGTGGCAGGGCGAGGGTACAAAAAGTATGAGGTGGCGGCAACGTGGCACGGCGGCAGCGGTGAGGAGATGACGTCATAGGGGAGGACGTGGCGCTGACGTCACGTAGGCGAGGGTGGTAAGTGGTTTCGGGTGCACCGCCTTAGCGCCTGGGTGGTTTTGGGGGGAGGGGCTCCGCCACACCCGAGAGCTTGACGCGTGGCAGGAGTACGACGGAAAAACCGCCGAACTCCCGGATGCTAAACTTCGGGTGTGTTGGCATGTGAAAAGGCCGGCCCACCGTAGATCTAGGGCGGGCCAGATCTAACGGCCGGCAGGGAGAACAAGGAAACAGAGGGTTAGGGCGAGGACCAGCCCACTATTTTGTTTAATTATTGATGCGGCGGGGGGGGTTATAACTTCAATAAAGAGGGTTTTTTGGGTTTATATGCGCGCGGGGGTTAATTTAATGTTTTAATAAAGCTTTAAACATTGAACCCTTGGAGGTAATGACTGGGGGGGATGTGAAGGTTTTGATGAATGAGAAATCAGATAAAGGTTATTAACCAAACAAGAGGTTAGGTTAACTCCTAGGTTAGGAGACAGAAAGGCTAATAGGAGCCCCAAATGGACTGCTATTTCCCGGACCAAACATATGGCTATAATGCTTGGGGAGGGCTATTTAATATTTTTTGGGGATTTTTATATAGTTTTTAGTAGTGAATAGGGATGGGGGAGTAGTTAGGGAGCTACATAATAAAATTAGGAGTTAATGTGAGTTTATGAAATGAAAAAATGAAGGGGACAATGATGATAAGTCTGTGAACTGATGATAGACATAGAGAGTGTGTAGAAGATGAAAACATGATTTTTACACAAGAAATGTGGCTTCTTTTCATTTAAGAAAGCCAACACTTACCTTAATGCTTCACAGAGATGAAATGGAATCAGGACTTGTTGGGCAGATCCCAAGGTCCTTTGGGGAAATGTTAGTAAGAGGGTTCTTAGGGGGAATGAAGGGAAGTTAGACATGCTTCCAAATTTCTGCCATTAAAATAGTGCTTTGCTACCTCCACCACTGATAAGATGAGTTTTCTTTGTCAAACCAAAACTGAAGATGATCTTTTCTGCAACCCCAGGCTACCTACCCAGCCTAATAAATCTAGCATTTTTTGTTACTTCAGGAAGGGTGCACTTAGACTTGCAAACCCTGATTGTTTTTTCTTTTAATCTGCCTTTCCTATCTAAAACTACCCTTATTTCTTCCAAGGGCCCAGATTAAGCTGTTGGGCTCCTTCATTCTCTACCTAGTTGCTACTCTGCCAAGCTTAAGCTGTTTGGACAGATACATTCTCTATATTCTAAAGCATTGGAAAATTTAAACCTAGGGAAACCAAGCTTAAGCTGTTTGGCTTTCCCTTAACTAAGAAATCATTCAAAAATGGAACTTTTGCAGCATGGAAAAGATGAATATTTTTGGCACTTCCACTGTCAATCATGAAATATGAAACCTGTTGCAACAGGAGGCTAACAAGTAGTATGGTAAAAGAGTAGGAAGGATTGTAGACCATTTCCTTCATACTTTCTTATCATGTTTTGATCATATTATCCTTTATGTTTGTTGCATGTATTATTGATGGGTTGTTGCAGTGATTGAGTGAATGAGTTATGAATATTTGTTTCAGTGAGATTATTATGATTTTTTGAGCCTGCTAGAGGTTGTTGTGTTGTTCTAGTTGAGAAATTCATATTAACTCTAGTCTGAAATATTTTGAAATGATGGTCAGTAGAAGAGTGGAGTAGGTGCTCTGACAAATTCAGTTCAAAGGAAAAATTTCTTCATAAGTCCAATGGGTGTTCGACAAGGCTTGTGTATCATATGGATGTCTATAGAGTCGTAAATGAGGATTATAGTTCTCTCTAATAGTAGCCATTTATGTATTCTATGTAATTGAATTTCTTGACGATTAATATAATTATTTGAAAAGTGTAGTAGCAGCAAGGGTGGTTTTTTCCCGAAGAATAGTTTTCCACCAAAAAACGTTGTGCTCTCTTGTGCGTGTTTTCTTATGGTTCTCATGTGTTTTGATATATGATTTAATATACTAATGGGTTAATGAAGATTGTGTTGCAGTAATTGAAAGGGATTTAAAAATTTAATAAACACAATCACTATTGATTCAACCCCCCCCCCCCCCCCCCACTTCTTATTAGTGAATACATTTCCAACACCAATAGTATTCTTTTCTTCAAGAATATCATTTAGAAAAGACATTATTACAGTGGAATCACAACATGAACACTTTGGCTGCACACATCATCAACGCGGTACTTTCAATTAAGCAGATTGAGCCAACAAAAGAAAAGGAAGAAATTGTTGCAGTTGAAGAAAGTGCTAGTCTTGGGCATGTAATTAATGCTTCCAGTTGTGTATTCGCAGCTAAAAAAAAAAAAAAAATCAAAGAACCACCATTGAGTGAGGCCCTAGCTCAAAAGAAAAATAGTCGATATAAGTTTAGAATTCAAGGGCTAGTTTCTGAATAAGAGCTAACGAGGTAGAAATTGAAGGAACACTTGCTAAGAAAAATTACACCACATATCAACTCAACTCAGAAAACTTAGTATAAGTCTAGAAATACTACTTCAACAAAAAATGCTTCCACCAAGAGTAAAATCAAGTCTACCATTCTGGAAGTATCAGATAAAGTCTCTCCTCCAAACACTTCGGTGATGCTTGCTGCATTGGATTATAATATAGTCGAAGATATGAATAAATCTCATGCTAATATTTCAATCTTCGATCGTAAAAGGATCGTAAGCCAGCACGAACTGCTTGTTTGAGCTCTTCACCAGCCTGCCTCAAGTACAATTCTTCTTCCCAAAAGGGATTTTCCAAGTCTTATGGTCCCCTAGAGTATGTTCTTAATGCATTAACATTAGAACATAACATACATTTTTCCCTCTATTTTTATTGACGTTCAATTTCTTTAATTATAATGTACACAATTGCTTAGTTGATTATGGTGCATCCGTAAATGTAATGCCATTATCAGTAGCTAAGAAAATCAATGCGAAATGGGATAAGATAGGTGCATAGATTATTCAGCTGGAAAAGTCTCTTTTCCATTTTGTTGGTGAACTCAGAAATGTTCTTATTCATCTATCATCTTATCAGTGAATTCACCAATTCATAAACATAGCAATTATGGACATCCTAGAAGCCTACAATGTATTGTTGAGTGCATAGTGATCTAACAAATTACAGTGGTATTTTTCTACCGACTGGTCACGTTTATGGCTTTTGTATAAGGTTAGGAATAATCAAATATGTATGGAAACAGAACCTTACGTGAAGCACATTCTCACACCTTTCAAGGGAAAGAATGATTCAATTGCTTTCATAGACTTGGCTTTTGGAAATTGTTTCCTGGAGACTGACCTTGGGTGCTACCATGCTCAGCCTTCCCCAGTCCCACTGGACATAGTTGGAACTCCTTCCTAGTCCAACTGGTAGAAATGACGTATGTACAGTAGATAGTAGTAGTACTAGAGTATGCCATAGTTATTGTATTTTTGATGTTTGGAATTTGTATTTTGATGGTTCTAAGACTTAGGAGGGCTTTGGAGTTGGTTGTGTTTTAATAGACCCGCGATAGAGAAAACACCTATTCTCTAGCCGCTTGGAATTTGAGTGCACTAATAATACTACAGAATATGAAGCACTCATCCTGGGCTTACACAAAGCCATTGAGCTCAAAGTTGGGGTTCTTAAAACAATAGGTGACTCTGAGATAGTCATATGGTAGGTAAGAAATATTATACACTGTGTACCACGTAATTTGAAAATTTATCAACAAGGGGTATGGTATTTCATTTCTCAACTCCAAGCTTTCAATATTGTATTTTTTCCTAGAATGTGTAACATAGTTGTAGTTTCATTAGAAAATGTTGTTTCTAGGTTATCACTACTTAGGGATTTTTTTCTATTGAAATCCTTTATAAGCCATCCATCCCTAATAATATCACTAATTTATGCATTTTCAATGATGACCAGTAGATACTGCATTTCATGGAAAATGTTGATGTATTCAAAGATGTGTCCATTGATGAAGATGAGCATGACAAAGCGTTGCAAGATGCAGCTCGAGAAAATAAGGAGAACCTCGTGTCAAAGGGCATGGTATCACTAGAGAAGTTATATGACTTGTAAAATCACTTTAGGGGACCAGTCGATGTTAAAACCCAATGATAGTTCAACACTGTTGCATGAGAAGATCAATCTTGAAACAAAGAAAGATATGAAGTTTGTTAATATCGATATTGTTGCACACTTTAGGAGAAGAAAGCCTTTATCTGCTTATTCAAGCGGTACCAAGATGTTTTTTCATGGACATATGATGAGCTAAAAACTTATGAAACATGAATAATATAGTATGTTATCCCAATAAAGGAAGGGGTCAAGCCTTTAAGTAGAAGTTTCAAAAGGTGAATCTAACGCTTGATCCCTTGACTCAAAAGGAGTTGAGGAAGTTGTTGAATGCTCAAATAATTTACAAAGTGTGACATTCAACATGGGTTTCTAATATGGTCCCAGTGAGGAAGAAGTTTGGGGAAATACGCTTGTCCTTGGATTTTTGAAATCTCAACCTTACCTCAAACAAAGACAATTACCCTTTGCCATCAATGGAGAAGATATTAAAGACAGTATTAGCGTCACAAATGTTTCCTTTACTTGAAGGATTTTATGTCTACAACAAGGTTCTCATCTCAGAGCCTTAAAACTAAAAACCACATTTCGATTGAAGTGGAATGCCTTTTGGGCTAGTTAATGTTGGTGCAATATTCCAATGTGTGATGGACATCACATTTTGTGGTCTAATCAGTTAGAGCGTGGTGGTGTATCTTGATGAAGTCACGATGTTTTCAAAGAATAGATCTGACCACCTATGCCATAAGAAGAAAATATTTGAGTGATGTCGAAAATACGGGATATCTCTTAATCCAAAGAAGAGAGTTTTTGCAGTGTTCAAACGAAACCTCTTAGGACATATCATAAAAAATGGTGGGATTAAATAAGAACCTAAAAGGGTCAGGACTATTACGCAAATTCCCTTCTCAGTGAACAATAAATCCATGCATTCCTTCCTGGGGAAGATAAACTTTCTCTACAAGTTCATCTTTGATTACGCTCAAATTTTTGAAACCTGTGCAAGAGATGGTGAGGAAGGATGCAATTGATCCTGTATCAAGCAAGCTATCGCAGAAGCACTAGACTTATATAACCCAAATTTCAACAAGGATTTTTTTCTCTACACTTTTGCTTCTAATACTTCTCTTCTCATCGTGCTTACACAGAAATATTATTAGAATGATGAGCGACCTATATATTTTATGAGTGTTATCTTACAAGGACATGAACTCAACTATCCTGCCATTGTGTTGATGGAGCTAGACCTGCCAACATGTAAGGGGATCTCCCTGGTAAGAAGTCCCAACTAGACCTCAAACCGTTTGGTGTGGGAGTCCCAACAATGGGTCATATAGAAATTCCTTGACCGCAATGTCGCATAGAGGCAAGTAAGATAACTCTGTCAGTAGCAAGGGTGTGACTACTGCAGTGAGTCAAGGAAGGTGCATGAGAGGTTTTAACACAGGTGGGTTGAGATGAGTGCACCCCTTGACAACCTATAAGTGTACTCAACTAGGAAGGGAACACACGAGTGAAGATGCACCACAAGCTGGAAAGCAGGTCAGTCCGTCAATCCAAAGTGATGGTTAAACCAACAACACATCTACAACAAGATTCATATAATTGCATACAAAAGTTTTCATACACAACTACATAAGTTAAACAACATACATTGATATAGCAACCGGAACAGTCCAACTACAATAACAACATATGCATCAAAACATGTTGGCTCTTATTATATATAAAGAAGTGTAAGTTCCAATCATTCAACACATCCATGTAAACCCACTAGCCCCAATAGTGGAATGTTACAGCCACATCTGCCTGCTCCTCCAAAGAGATGAATCAGCTCCATGCAGTGGAGAAGCCAAGGCGCATTACAATATTGTCCAAGCTATTTCCAAGATAGTCTTATCAGAAGATTGGGTGACCAAAAGCCTATAAAATGAGTTATGAGGGACAATTTATAGCAAAGGGTGGGGTGACCCTTGACATTCCCCTTTGTGAAAGTTCAAATACCCTCATGACTCTTCACCTACTCCATGACTGTTACATCCAACTATTGACACTTGACTTACAATTGACAGTACTCAACATTACAATGCACATGTACTCATGTGAGACAAAATGGTTTGAGCAAGCCATGCAAGACATCACTGACACTCGGACCACTGTGATGAGACCAATTCTTTTACATGCTTGTAATGGTGAAGGTGGTGAGTTGATGCCAAGATTGGTCATCCGTGATGGTGTGCATGCACCTCATGGTGACATCTTGCTGAAGAAAACTCTTGCCTCTGTTGCAACCGGTGCATTGGTTCGACCCCTTCATCCAACTCATCTGCTAACATGCGCATGATCTTCTTGGGTGCAGCTAAACCAACAACACACTGATGCATAGTGTCTATGTTGATCTTCAAGTGTGTGTTGGTGGTCATGCGCATCAACTTACCAAAGTACATGTTCAGCTCCAGTTGGACTTTCTTCTTGTCTTCACCTTGGTGAGTGTGTTGAATGGGTTGGATTGCATGTGTGCGCATAATGACATGCATGCTATTGAATCCCTTTCATGCAATCAAAAACACTGCTCACCATGTCTACTCTATGTCATCTGCTGGGATGGATCTTTAAGTTGTACAGGTGCAGTTTCATCCGTGAGTGCATGTTGCGCCCACTTATGTTCTTGTTCCTGCTGCAACTCATTCGTCTATTTGTGTAGCTTCATGTTCTTCCTGAGTTGTTTATTCAACACATGCAACTACTTCTTTGTTCCATTCTCTGTCTTCGCGCGATCTTCATGTCGCACCATCACCTCATAGCCTGAGTCTCCAAAGTTTCTTTCATTATCGGTGGATATACTTGATCTTGCAACTTTGTTCTGCCTCTGTGTTGTCAACAACTTTCCTCTCATTACATCCGTTGCATTCGCTAAATTTGTTGTATTCACTACATTGTTGTGTTTGCTCCATTCGTCGTGTTCACTGCATTCATTGTGTTCACTGTATTTGCTACATTCATGGTTTTCGTTGCATTTGTTGCATTCACTATATTCGCCGCGTTCAGTATGCTATGTTCAGTTGTTGTTCATGATGTTGCGTGGTGTGATATCTTGATGTTCTTGTCTATGAACAACTTGATATCTTCATGAGTAGGCAAGCTCATAGATATTTGATCAACTGCATCTCCAGGTGTGCTTTGAATGGTGTCTTCGACTCTGCTCTCTTGGAAACCATTGTACTTGCACTGCTAAGAGGAAAATGAAAATTTGAAATACCTGGAGACATGACAACACTCATGGAAAGAAATCTATCAGACGAAACCAAAATGAACTTGAGAACTGACTTGCAACATACCTGTGTGACTGATCATGAAGGTTGTGCAATTTCGGCCAGGAGGTCGGGAGACTGACTGCCAAGACTACACAAGGCACAGTCTGGGCTGTTGGGAGACTGACTAATTGCTGGAACTATGTAATGCACGGTCCATTCTAGCTACTAACTGATGGGATTACGCAATCTCAACTGGCAATGGTTGTAGGCTTACTAACTGCATTACGCAATTTTCTTGGCCAGTAGTCACTGTCCCTCAGGATTTCACAAAGCAAGCTTGGGGAATAGCTTCTGGGTAGAAATACACATTTCTGGAGAGGAAGGTAGAACCTTCCCTCTTAGGATTATGCAATATTGTCTGGTGAGGCAGAGTCTGGGCCAAGGTTAGGCGGACTTGTCAACGGGAAACTGAATGTGAATGTGAATGTGAATGCATGATGATATGAGTGTAAGCATAAGTGAATGATCATGCATGAAAATACTGAATGATAGATTCAGAAAATGGAACAACATGCATGTGGGTGAGCCGAGTCACCGAATTGGCTACCGTTCATGGAAAACAGTTTCATGCATGCGACAGCAATGAGATGTTGACGAAAACTAAAATGGTGCTAGTACAAGCTAATATACATGTAAACAAAAACAAGCATTCAAAGAAATCAAGCAAACAATACTCATACAAGTGAAAACACAAAAAGCAACAGAAATGCAACACAAGGCATGGGAAGCTGGCTTACCCCAAAACAGTTGAGTTGAATGTGCCGACTACTCCTATATGTGGTGTGGGATGTCAAAGCTGCAAGAATAATGTGAGGAATGAACTTTGTAGTGTCCAGTTTATGAGTTTTGACAACATCAAGGTTGTGACACGCATGCCACAAATCTAGGGAAAGTGACAGTTGGTGGGAGAATTCTGAAAGGATCCTTGCATGTAACTTACAACTATTAAACATAGATCCCTGAAACAAGGGATTCCTTTGCATGCTACCTTGGGATAAGCACTCAATGCATGCAGGTCTGTTTTGCTCGGTCTCGGAGGGAACCGGTCAACTATGCTGCACATGCAAAGGGTTGCTCAACTACTGGGAGAAAATGCGCATTTCTGGCTGGGAGCTGGTGGCTTCCTAGGAGATTTGTGATATTTCTAGGCAAAGCAGCTGACTACTACCCAGATTTGCTCAAATTCTGGGTTGAGAAACCCTACTGGGGAAATTACGCAATTTTAACTGTTAGTGTTGACTACTAGAATTGCACAATTCTGGCACCCAGCAGGCTGCCAGTCAATATTGCGCAATTTTTGGAGGGAAGGCTGGTTGCCCTCTAGAATTGTACAATTTCATGCGGGAGTTGCTTAGCCTACAGCTATACCAAGTATGGGTGATCATCCTGTGAGGGGAATGCATCGAGCTGTGATCAACAGGCTGCCTTTGTGAAAGCAAAACACTAAAGCTTGTGAACTTGACGAAGGAAGCCAAGATGATGTGAAGGTTGGAAGGGAGGCTCCAAAAGGAAGCTAAGGAAAAATTTTGGAGGTTTTTGTAGCTACTACAATGCTTGGCGACACAGTGGTAGAACTCCAGCTCTCTGAATGGACCTTCTTCGTGAAAAGCAAGTCTAACACCTCCGGAAGTATTGTTCAGCTCTCAACTCATCTTGGTTTCACACTAGCTTGATTGTAAGATGTAGCATCTACCAAGATCTTGGACAATTGACACACATTTCAAGCTAAGGAAACACAGTTGTTTCAATTGGGGTTGAGGGGTATATTGGTGCACAAGCAGTATAGGCATCAAAGTCTTAGTTCCATCTCTAGTGTTACTTCGCTACTAGCAGGCCTCGACAGTACCTCGATAGAGTCACATAGGAACACAAGCATGGCTCCGCTGCCAGCGAGCCTGGTCAGTACCCCGGCGGAGTTACTTGCATCACCTCTCTATGCAGGAAGCCTTTCTCTTATTTTTCCTTATTCATTTTTCATTTTTTCAAACTTCTATTTTCACTTTTTTCATTTTTGTAACTATGCATAACACTTATTCATTTCAGAGGTGGAAGATGGATCCCAACTTATTGAGAGAAGAAGAGGTTGTTCTTGCAGAGAAGTATTTTATTATACCTTTGACATGCCTATTAAGGTTTTCCCCCTCACCTTACTCTACTCGACTAAGTTGACAAGGTTTAACCCAAAAACAACCGACTAGAGTAGGGGACACTAGTTAGCATGCAAGAATTGTGTTTTCACCAAGGCTCACTTCGAACAGTATGTATTTTCCATCGACATATCATGTAATGAAAGTGACAAGTTCTTCATACAGAGGTAGGATGACAAATAACCAAGTAGTGATAGTTGTATAAGGCCTCTTTTACTTTACCCGGCTTGTTTCAAGAGTCATACATGGTTTCATGTGAAACTATCCTACAAAACGAAACAAGAGAACTAACAAACAACAAAGCAAAGCAAGAGCAGAAGCAAGAGAAAAGGTAAAGCAAGTAAGCAAACAAGAAAGTAGACAAACAAACAAACAAACAAAGTAAGAAAACAAGCATGCAAGCAAACTAACCGAAAGAAAACACTACTCCTACTCCTACACTAACGATGCATGGGTCCTCTCATGTGAAGTGATACTTCCAATGCAGCCACTGGTGCATTAGTTGAACCATGTTGGTGAAGGCATGGTTCACGAACAAGATAGTTGTGTGAACCAACAAACAAGAAAGGTGTAACAGTGAAGACAACCACACTCTGAGCTTACAAGTGACCACAGAACAAAGATGAGTGAAAGTGCATGACATGCATTATGTGGAACTTCCATGATGTTGTTCTACACTGCTTGCAAATGTTGGGTGTATGCATTCTCTTAATTGTGACATGCAAACAAACATGAGAAAGGTAGACCACTTGTGTTGTGCATGTGTTCTCACTGTGTAAGATTCCTCCAATGCATGAGCGACGGGATCGTGTAGTTCAAGTGGAGGAAGCAAAATCTGGGTATTTGGTTGATCTTCAATGCAAAGCAAAGAGTGATGAGGAGCCTTGAGTGTTTCAACAATTTCCTGATTGGAAGTGAAACCAACCTCAGGACAGTGAGGGCTTGGCATAACCATCATCTCAGGCTAAAGTGCCTCCACAATTTAAGGGGTTTCGACCTTATGGACAGATAGATCATCGTAGACTAGTGTATTGGATAGATTAACATCAGTTGAATCAACATCGTGATCGGATGAGGAAGTGAATAGATCACAACAACCAAGATCATAAAATTCAGGATCTTTGTCATCATCCTCATGATTTGATGAATCAGGCAGAGGGGTAGATGAGAAGAAAAGATGTTCACCCTCTGTGTTTTCAAGAAAGATAAATGACAAATTGAACAGATTTTCTGAGGAAGATGTGTCCTCTCCACACTGTAATGACAAACTGACATTCGACGTGTCTTATGAATGATCGGAAGTAGAAGTATCCAGAAATGATCTTTCCCAAGGTAAATTAGCAGTGGTAGAATCATAAGGGATGTGAGGATGAAGCAGATGAGGCGCAGTTGGAAGGGAGTCATCCTTCACCACGAGCTCTTCTTTAGATTCCCACACACACTCATCATGAATGATGGTGCAAGTTGGCTACATAACACCAACTCCATCGATAGATTGATCCTCATTCATAATAAGTGAGGAGTCTAGAATGGGAGAACACAATATAGTACAATTCGAAGGATCAACAAAACGTGAGGATGGAGGTCGAGGGAAAAATTCAATGTGACAACCAACAGGCTTGCAAGCCAAATCTACACAAATCTCAAGAGCAGGTGGGGTGGGAGGATGTGACAGTTCAACAGTGTGTGCATGATCTCCCACATCACTCCACGGTGATGGAGCTATTTGATGAGGTGACGGCGGATAGTCACTTGTGATAGCAATTGTACTTTCCTGTGATTGTGTAGCTCCATCACCGAAGTGTGCTGAGCGGGGTTCGGATACATGAAGAAGATACTCAAATCTTCCATCAAGAAATCCCCAATCAATATCATCTTCCAGGAATCGGTATGCAATATTACAAAAGTGTGTGTGAAACTGTTCAATAGATTCATCAGGTGATTTTCGTAATTCCATAATTTCTTTGTTGAGTGCTTTATATTTAAAGTGATTGAAAGCACAGTACATCTATGTGACCAGATGAGCAAGAGAATGAATAGATTTTTTGGGCAGCATGGCACACCAGTGCATTGGGTGCCCTCGAAGCATGTAGATGAACAGCGCACAACTCATGTATTCTTCAAAGAATCCATGACTTTCGCATGAGCCTACAACGATGACCACATGCCTTACCAAGGCTACATAGCCTCCACCATCAAATGGTTTATGAGAAAAGTTATCCGAGAGCTTTTTCGAAATGATGAAATCGTTTCCATAATACATTCATTCCAAAAGAGTAGCTCGGAAGTGAGTTATGATAGATGTGTAGAGATTCAAAACAGGTGTGAGGACTCATCTTGTCATCTAGCCCTCCTTCTAGAGCCAAAATTTTGACGAGGCTTGCCAACATATAAGGGGATCTCCTCGGTAATAAGTCCCAATTAGACCTCAGACTATTTGGTTTGGGAGTCCCAGCAGTGTGTCATATAGCAATGCCTTGACCACGATGTTGCATAGAGGCAAGTCAGTTAACTCTGTTAGTAGCAAGGGTGTGACCGCTATAGTGAGTCAAGGAAGGTGCATGAGAGGTTCTAACACAGGTGGGTTGAGATGAGTGCGCCCCTTGACAACTTGTAATTGTACTCATCTAGGAAGGGAACACACAAGTGATGATGCATCACACGCTAGAAAGCAGGTCAGTATGGAAATCCAAAGTGATGGTTAAACAAACAACACATATGCAACAAGATTCATATAATTGAATACAAAAGTATTCATGCACAACTACGTAAGTTAAACAACATACATTGCTTGATCAGGAGCTCAGTACCAAGTGTCGTAAAATGGTCAAAAATGAAAGTGCTTAGAACTAATTGGAACCTGAACAACCAGATAGAGCTCGTCTTCCTGATTCCGACGCCGCAAACGGTTTGAAAACGGTCGCCATATGAAAAAGTTATGCCAAAAACAAAATCGCCCAATAACCCTTAATTTTTGAAGTTTAAAAAAAAAAATTTAAAAAGAATATTCCACGGAATATTCTTTGGAATATTCCAGGGAATATTAATTTGGGCAGCCAATCACAGGCCGCCACGTGGCCCAAGGTGATGTCATCAAGGGTATGGGCGCATATTAAAATTTGTTTGGATGGATGGAGGATCGAACCCACGACCTCCCAATTACAAGTGCCATGGCTTACCGTTGGGCCAAACGGTAGAACTTGAATGACGTTTGGAACAATGTTTATTTAAATTTTAAATGGCTTTATGGGTGGGCAATGAAGGGGGCCAGCCCCTAAGCGTCCAGCCCCCATTCCATATGACCATGTGCAGAGAATCGTGGGCTAAACCCTTAACCGCCCGACGCGGAATCCTATGCAAACAGCCAGCCTAAATGTTTTGGTCACATGCGCATTAATCACAGAAGTTAGACTGGCGGAAATTTTGGCGGAGTGCCAAATTTGGGCGGACCCGCCATATTTGGCGGGCTTATCTAGCCTCCAACTACAGTTAGCTGGAGTTTTTCTAGGGGCAGACTGGAGAAACTTTAATTGGCCATAACTTTGGCTAGGAAAGGCGGTTTTGGACAAAAATTTTTTTTTTTTGGGTCTCTTCGACCTTCTGAAGCCATTGGCATAGGTTTCACAGCCATCTAATGTCATTTACACGTGTTTTACCTTCGTGGAAGTTCCAGGAGCCACTAGGGCCAAATCAGTTTGGGAGCTGCGCTGGGAATTGTGCAGCTAGTGAATGTGGAACGAAGGTCATTCCTGAAGGTTTTCAGCATTCTGAATCCATTTCTATAGCTCTTTTTTCCTTCTGAGGCATTCTTCTCACTGTTTAGCTTCAGGGAAGCTTTCAGGGCCACTAGGGCCATTTCAGTGTTGGAGCTGTTTGGGGGCTATGTTCATCCATTTTTGGTGATTCAAAAGCCTATGTCTGCTATTTTCGACCTTCTGAGTCTAATGGAAGAGGTTTCAGAACCAATTGAGGTCATCTTCACCTCAAAATTCTCCATGCAAGTTTAAAAGGCCACCAGGGTCAATTGGGGAAAGTACTGTATAAGGTACAAAATTCACTGTTTAGTGTTTGGGAAAGAGCATGTTTAGCTAATTCCTATCTTCTGATTATGTATTTACAGTCAGATCTGTCTTTCGAGACACTCATATTCTTGTATTAGCCTTTATAGCATTTTTAATACAAGAGGACAAGCCTAGTTTGAGAGGTTTGGTCCAGCAGATGTAGCCCAGAGGGGGGGTGAACTGCTTTATCATTTTGATGTCTTTATTTGCTGAAGATGAGATGCTAAACAAAACTGATATAAAGTTTTAAACAACAAATAAATATAACTTGCATACAGACATAATCACCTGTTCAGCTGCAGAAAGTTACTTGTCTGATTTCGTAAGACCTTAAACTTCAAGTATGTGTATGTCAAAGACTTCTAAGTGTTTACTTTGTTATTTCTTTAGGCAGAGCCTGTAGAGGGCCAGGTAGCCTCTGGAACTCATCCTCTTTTTAGAGGTGACATGTCCAGTGAATGCCCCTACAGTCTATCTCTGTATAAGAAATAAGAAGTTTATACATTTTTAGAGGTCATTTGGAGTGTCTAGCTCACAGTTGAAATTATTGGAAATGGATACCTTGCACCCTTAAACAAGTACATTCCATTTTCAAATCAGATGGTATCGGAGCACTAGGTTTGCTTGACTGACATCACTAGCTTGATTGTGTAGCTTGAAAGGTGTCTTAAGCAGTGTTGAAGATTGACTACTTTATTATTCTGCAAACTACTTGTTGTTTGAGTTTGTTGAAGCTCTTTTGTTCATTTTTATAATGACAACTTCCATAAGTGAGTTCTCAAAATCGTCCTCCTTCACAAGATTCTTTGATGAAGGCTTGAAGCAAGAATTTTTCATCATGATGAATATGGTGAGAGAAATGTATGAGGATGAAAGAAAGAGCTCTAGACTTCAAGAGCAGTTGAATTCCATGAGGGAAGAGAAGCAGTTGCTTTCTGACCAATTGCAGGAAATGGAAGGCCAACTTCATATTGCAAACATGAATCTGGAAAGGATGCATGAGTTGGAGACACAACTCCTTGTTGCCAAAGAAGCTTTAGCCAAGTATCAGCTTGAAGAAGAGGTAAATAATTCTAGTTTGTCTTCAAATTCTGATAAGAATGTTTATGTTGGTTCTTTTGAGAAACATACCAGAGGCATAGGGTCCAAGTTGATGTCCAAAATGGGATATGAAGGAAAAGGATTGGGCAAACATGCACAGGGTTTAGTTGAGCCAATAATGGTTGAGGTAAGGCCTAAGAATTTGGGTCTTAGCTATGGACAATCTTATGGAGAAAGTTCCAAAGCAGCCATGAAGGCAATTGAAACAGTTCCTAGAAGGAGTTTCATTTCAGGTTCTCTATCTCAAGGTTGTAAAGGTTGTATCCTTGAGGAACGCAATGTTTTGAAACATGCTTTGCAGGAAGAAGGTGTGCATAAGAATGCACTTGAACAAGAGAATTGTGAAAGCTCTAAAACCATTGAATGGATTGATGGTGTTCCAAAAGGAGCTTCTTCTTCATTTGATTCACCTCCTCATGAAGGTAATGAAGGTGAAAGGGAAAGGTATAAATCTGATTTCAATCATATTTCCTTTGATCATGTAAAACATGGAAAATTTCCACATAAGCATTGGAAAAGAATTGCATATTCTTTTTGTGGTTTGGTTAACCATAGTGTTTCTAGATGTTGGAAAAGAATGGCAACATACAGGAAACTTTTGAAGGAAAGGAGGCAAGAAGCCAAAGTTCCATTGAACAATGTAAATCATGCTATCAAGAAGATGAACATGTGTTGCACTTATTGCCATAAGCATGGACATACTGCTGAAAGGTGTTGGACTCTGAATCCAACAATGCTTCCACAAAAGTTCAAGAAATTGAAGAAAGAGTATGGCAAGAATGGGAAGGAAGTTTCCATCATTGATATGTGTCAGGATGATACACATGTTGATATCGATGTGCAGTTAAAGGAAGCGCCTTTGAAATGGATTGGTAAGAAATGGTTAGAATTCTTATTCAATTAAAGTTGCATGTCTTTTGATTGAATGCATTTCTTGGTTAAGGGAATGCAAGTTGCGGGATGGAAAAGCTGAGTATGAGACTCATTTTATTGCAGCGAAAGTTATATTCATTTCAGCTTTGAAAGTACATGTACATGTGATCGAAGATCTTGTACTTATGATTGTACTTAAGGGAAAATTGAAGGATAAACTGCATGCATGAGAATGATATGCATGAGCATAGGGATCATGATGATTTCCTTGTATTTTAAACATGTATGTGTGATTAACTTGAAGGGTTGATTACTTTGTTTTTAACCATGCATGTAATGTAATATTGACTTGGAAAAATTTAATTTGATCTCCAAGATTGTAAAGAGGAGAAATGATGAAGTGTTTCATCTTTGTAAAAGCCTTCTCATTTGGGAGGCAGCTCTTCTTCTGGAGCGGAGGTGCCATGGATGGGCATCATGACAGCTGGCAAGCCCACATGTTTAGGGGAATATTTCAGCTCATATATCAGAAAGTTTCATTGCTGGTTCCTGCAATTTCAGATTTGTCTGGCGAAAGAACTTGGTCGGGATTCGACGAGTACTTGGCTTATGCAGCGAAAAGTCGCCATGACGACAGTTGGCAAGGCAGGACATTTTGGCATCAGTATGCTCTTTTGGCTGAATGGAAGAGGATATTTCTGTTCCTCAAGTGCTGTACAGTTCAGTTCAGAGATTCAGTAAGATTTTGGGGACAAAAAGCCATCTCATTTGGGAGGTGCGATCAGGAGCTCAGTACCAAGTGTCGTAAAATGGTCAAAAATGAAAGTGCTTAGAACTAATTGGAACCTAAACGACTAGATATATCTTTTCTTCTTGATTCCAGTGCCGCAAACGGTTCGAAAAACGGTCGCCGTATGAGAAAGTTATGCCAAAAACAAAATCGCCCAATAACCCTTAATTTTTGAATTTTAAAAAAAAAAAAAATTAAAAAAGAATATTCCATGGAATATTCTTTGGAATATTCCACGAAATATTCTTTGGAATATTCCATGGAATATTCTTTGGAATATTCCTTTTGGGCAGCCAATCACAGGCCGCCATGTGGCCCAAGGTGACGTCATCAAGGGTATGGGCTCATATTAAAATTTGTTTGGATGGATGGAGGATCGAACCCACGACCTCCCAATTACAAGTGCCATGGCTTACCGTTGGGCCAAACAATAGAACTTGAATGACGTTTGGAACAATGTTTATTTAAATTTTAAATGGCTTGATGGGCGGGAAATGAATGGGGCCAGCCCCTAAGCGGCCAGCCCCCATTCGATATGACCATGTGCAGAGAACCATGGGCTAAACCCTTAACCGCCCAATGCGGAATCCTATGCAAACAGCCAGCCCGAATGTTTTGGTCACATGCGCATTAATCACAGCAGTTAGACTGGTGGAAATTTTGGTGGAGCGCCAAATTTGGGCAGACCCGCCATATTTGGCGGGCTTATCTGGCCTCCAACTACAGTTAGCTGGAGTTTTTCTAGGGGCAAACTGGAGAAACTTTAATTGGCCATAACTTTGGCTAGGAAAGGCGATTTTGGACGAATTTTTTTTTTAATTTTGGGTCTCTTCGACCTTCTGAAGCCATTGGCATAGGTTTCACAACCATCTGAGGTCATTTACAGGTGTTTTAGCTTCGTGGAAGTTCCAGGAGCCATTAGGGCCAAATCAATTTGGGAGCTGCGTTGGGAATTGTGCAACCAGTGAATGTGGAACGAAGGACATTCCTGAAGGTTTTCAGCATTCTGAATCCATTTCTACAGCTCGTTTTGCCTTCTGAGGCATTCTTCTCACTATTTAGCTTCAGGGAAGCTTTCAGGGCCACTAGAGCCATTTCAGTGTTGGAGTTGTTTGGGGGCTATGTTCATCCATTTTTGGTGATTCAAAAGCCTATGTCTGCTATTTTCGACCTTCTGAGTCTAATGGCAGAGGTTTTAGAACCAATTGAGGTCATCTTCACCTCAAAATTCTCCATGCAAGTTTAAAGGGCCACCAGGGTCAATTGGGGAAAGTACTGTATAAGGTACAAAATTCATTGTTTAGTGTTTGGGAAAGAGCATGTTTAGCTAATTTCTATCTTCTGATTCTGTATTTACAGTCAGATCTATCTTTCGAGACACTCATATTCTTGTATTAGCCTTTGTAGCATTTTTAATACAAGAGGACAAGCCTAGTTTGAGAGGTTTGGTCCAGCAGATGTAGCCCAGAGGGGGGGTGAACTGCTTTATCATTTTGATGTATTTATTTGCTGAAGATGAGATGCTAAACAAAACTGATATAAAGTTTTAAACAACAAATAAATATAACTTGCATACACACATAATCACTTGTTCAGCTGCAAAAAGTTACTTGTCTGATTCCGCAAGACCTTAAACTTCAAGTATGTGTATGTCAAAGACTTCTAAGTGTTTACCTTGTTATTTATTTAGGCAGAGCCTGTAGAGGGCCAGGTAGCCTCTGGAATTCATCCTCTTTTTAGAGGTGACATGTCCAGTGAATGCCCCTATAGTCTATCTCTGTATAAGAAATAAGAAGTTTATACATTTTTAGAGGTCATTTGGAGTGTCTAGCTCACAGTTGAAATTATTGGAAATGGATACCTTGCACCCTTAAACAAGTACATTCCATTTTCAGATCATTGCTACAGCAACTGGAACAGTTCGACTACAATAACAACATACGAATGAAAATGTGTTGGATTATTATATATAAAGAAGTGTACATTCTAATCATACAATACATCCATGTAAACCCACTAGCCCCAATAGTGGAACGTTACAGCCACATCCACCTGTTCCTCCAAAGAGATGAACCAACTCCATGCAGTGGAGAAGCCAAGCCGCGTTAAAATATTGTCCAAGTTCTTTCCAATATAGTCTTATAAGAAGTTTGGCTGACCAAAAGCCTATACAATGAGTTATTAGGAACTATTTATAACAAAGGGTGGGGTGACCCTTGACATTCCCCTTCGTGATAGTTCAACTACCCTCATGACTCTTCACCTACTCTCTAACTATTACATCCAATTATTGACACTTGACTTACATTTGACATGACTCAACATTACAATGCACATGTACTCATGTGAGACAACATGGCTTGAGCAAGCCATGCAAGACATCACTAACACTCAGACCGATGTGATGAGACAAATTCTTTGACATGCTTGTGATGGTGAAGGTGGTGAGCTGATGGCAAGCTTGGTCATCCGTGATGGTGTACATGCACCTCATGGTGACATCTTGCTGAAGCAAACTCTTGCCTCTATTGCAACCAGTGCATTGGTTCGGCCCCTTCATCCAACTCATCTACTAACATGCGCATGGTCTTCTTGGGTGTGATTGAACCAGCAACACACTGATGCATAGTGTCTGTGTTGATATTCAAGTGTGTGCTGGTGGTCATGCACATCAAATTAGCGAAGTACATGTTAAGATCCAGTTGGACTTGCTACTCACCATGTCTGCTCCGTGTCAGCTGCTGGGATGGATCTTTAACTTGTATGGGCGCACTTTCATTCGTGATTGCATGTTGCACCCACTTATGTTCTTGTTCCTATTGCAACTCATTCGTTTGTCTGTGGAGCTTCATGTCCTTCCTGAGTTGCTGCTTCAGCACATGCAACTCCTTCTATGTTCCATTATCTATCTTCGCGAGATCTTCATTTCACATCATCACCTCATAGCCTGAGTTTCCAAAGTTTCTTTCAATAGCAGTTGATCTGCTTGATCTTGCAACTTTGTTCTACCTCTGTGTTTTCAATAACCTTCCTCTTGCATTCATTTCTTTCACTGCGTTCGTTGCATTCACTGCGTTCACTGCATTTGATGCGTTCGTTGCATTCACTGCGTTCGCTGGATTCCCTATATTTGTTGCGTTCAATATACTTCCTTCAGCAGCTATTCATGATGCTGCTTGCTATGATATCTTGATTTTCTGGTCTACGGAAAACTTGATATCTTCATGAGTAGTCAAGATCATAAACATTTGAATGGATGCATCTCCAGGTGTGCTCTGAACATTGTCTTCGACTCTGCTCTCTTGGAAACCATTATACCTGCACTGCTGAGAGACAGATGAGTACCTACAATACCTGGAGACATGGAAACACTCATGGCAAGAAATTGGTCAGTCAAAACCAAAATGAACTTGAGAACTGACTTGAAACATACCTGTGTGACTGACCATGAAGGTTGCGCAATTTCGGCCGAGAGGTTGGGAGACTGACTATCGAGACTTCACAAGGCACACAGTCTAGGCTATCAGGAGACTGACTGACTACTGGAACCTTGCAATGCACAGTCTAGTCTGGCTGCTGACTGTTGGGATTGCGCAATGCGCAATCTCAGTTGGAAATGGATGTTGGGTCAATGACTGCATTGCACAATTTTCTTGGTCAGTTTTTATTGTCCCTTAGGATTGTGCAAAGCAGGCCTAGGGAACAATTGCTAAGCAAAAATGTGCATTTCTGGAGAGGAAGGTAGAGCCTTCCCTCTAAATATTGGGCAATGTTGTCCAGTGAGGCAGAGTCCGAACCAAGGTTGGACAGACTCGCTGACGGGCAACTGAATGCGAATGTGAATGAAAATGTGAATGCATGTTGATACTGAGTGTAAGCAAATGTGAATGATCATGCATGCAAATGGCGAATAACATATTCAAAAAATGGAACAACATGTATGTGGGTGAGGCGAGTCGCTGAATGGATGACCATTCACAAAAAATAGTTTCATGCATGCAACAGCAGTGACATGTTGACGAAAACTGGAATGGTGCTAGGACAAGATAATATACATGTAAATGAGAGCAAGCTTCCAAATAAATCAAGCAAACAATGCTCATACAAGTGAAAACACAAAAAACAACAGAAATGCAACACAAGGCATGGGAAGCGTGCTTACCCCAAAACAACTGAGTTGAATGTGCCGACAGATACTAGATGTGATGTGGGATGTCAGAGCTGTAAGGTTGAAGTGAGGAATGAGATCTGTAGTGTCCAGTTGATAATTTTTGACAACATCAAGGTTGTGACGTGCATGTCACAAAGCTAGGGAAAGCGACACTTGGTGGGAGGTTTCTCAAATGATCCTTTCATGTAACCTGCAACTGCTAAACATAGATCCCTGAAACAATGGATGCCTTTGCATACTGCCTTGGGATAAGAAGCCTATGCATTCAAGTCTGTTTTTCTTGGTCCTAGAGGGAATCAGTCAACTCTGCTGCACATGCAAGAGGATACTCAACTTCTGGGAGAAATGCGCATTTCTGGCTTAGAGATGGGCTAGCTGCCTAGGAGATTTGCACAAGTTCTAGGTAGAGCATCTAACTGCTACCCAGATTTGTGGAAATTCTAGGTTGAGCATCCTTGCTGGGGAAAATTGCGCAATTTTCACTGAGTGTTGACTGCC
This sequence comes from Pinus tabuliformis, assembly GCA_031772625.1. Lineage (NCBI taxonomy): Eukaryota > Viridiplantae > Streptophyta > Pinopsida > Pinales > Pinaceae > Pinus > Pinus tabuliformis. Next base: position 833,463,777 of record CM062815.1, read on the forward strand.
ATAATTGCGGAATTTTGGAGCCTAGGAGGCTTCTAGTCAGGATTGCAAAACTTTCTAGAGGGAAGGTTGGTTTCCCTCCATAATTGTGCAATTTCTTAGGGGAGTTGCTCAGCCTGCAGCTAGACCAAGTCCGGGTGATTAGCCTATGAGGGGAATGCATCGAGCTGTGATTGACAAGCTACCTTTATGCAATAAAAACACTAAAGGGAGGGCCCAAAACGAAGCTAAGGAAAAATTTTGGAGGGTGTTATAGCCACTACAACACATTGATAAACATGCATACGTAGTCTATAAGGAAGTGAAGCACTTCCGGCCCGATATTTTAAAGAATCAATGTATTATCTTTGTTTTACACCCAGAAATGAGATCGTTGTTTATCCAACAAGAGTTAGGTTAGAGAAGATTGAACTAGATGACTGGTTTACAAGAGTATGATCTAGAATTCAAACCATTTCACGCTAGTAAGGGCCATTGTCCATGTCAGCTAGAAATAGAAGTGGTGAATGCAACATAAAACGATCCATCCAGCTGAGAGCAGGAGATTCAGATGTACAATTATGAGTGAGCTACCCCCACTACTATCTTAAAACGCTTGGTACGTAGATGTGTGCCAGTATCTTGAGCATGGCACTTTTCCCTATCAATTAGCCACAAAACAAAAGAGGGCACTCAGATTAAAAGTTTTATCTTACCAGTTAGTGCATGGGGTGATTTTTAGAAAGTACCATAATGGAGTGTTGCTCAGATTCTTGGAGGCACATTATTCAGAAAATTTGTTATGTGAACTCCATGGTGGACTAGTCGAAGGACACTTCATGGGTGACACTATAGGGCACAAAGTCATGTGGGCCAGTTTTTATTGGCCCACATTATTCAATGATGCTCACGCGTTTGCCCTCAATTGTCCGGTCTGTCAAAAGTGTGCCATTTGAGGAAAGAATTCAGCCACCCTATTGCATCTTGTCATTATGGAAGAACCATTTCAACAATGGGGTTTGGATGTTATCGATGAGATTTTTCTGCACTCATCGAAGCAACACCACTATATTATTACTACCACATATTACTTTATGCAGTGGACAGAAGCGATTCTATTAGGTCACTAATTTGTCATTTTAATTATCATTTCTAAACATCTATATCATACGTTTCTACCATTCTCTATCATTCCATTTGTTGTAATTTATCATATAATTCTATTTTATTATTCTTTATGCTCTTATGGTTAAGCAATATTTGTTCTCCTATATTTTTAATAAATTGAAGATTATTATGCATAATTTTTCCAGTGATGGTTCATGAATAGGGTTGTTATTGTTGGCTTAGGGGTTCCTAACCCAGGTTCAGATTTAGTTGTGCCAACCAACAAAACCCTACATTGTTGGCCCTTTCGACAACAACCTACGTAGTGCAGGTTGTAGTCTCACTTGAAGCAGTATTGGGGGATGCAATAACCAAGTTTCTGCATCTAGAGACTAGTGCGATGTTTTCAGTGCCTTAGATTTGCTTCCACACAGATCAGTAGTCTTCAAGGTCTCTTCACTATAACTATGTTAATTGGCTTTTAGACCTTCGCGAAGGCCCGCAATCAGTAATGACGAACCTTAAACAGGTGATTTACCTACTTCCACAAATCAATAAGAGACCCATGATTGGAGCTCACGTAAATCTACTTTAATTGTCAGAAAACATAAGAGAAATAGATTTTAACTTCGCAAAAATAGATAAGTATTCAAATCATGCATTATTAAGATAGATCGAGTGCATTCTCACAGTATTCATTCATTATTTCATAGAACATATCATTCAATTAGTGAAATATAACATAAACAGCTTCAATGGAAATACACAGTAATTCTTCGAAAAGTTGTCTTTATTGATCTTCCATTAACAGATTACAGACTCTCAACCCTGTACACATAGTTGCAGGGGTCCACACACTCAGCTGTGGACTCTACCCAGGTCTCCTACACACTCATCTATAGGAGCCTTCCCTTCTTTACCTAAGCGCAGGAAGTAGAGCCTTCCTGCCTTAGCATTTCCGCAAAAACCCTTCAATGTACCCCAATCTCTATCTAAAGTTAAATCTTATGTAAGAATTTCTATGACTCAACTATTTATAACTTTCCTTCACATAATACCATGGTATGTGGACCGTGGGAGAATCCAAAAACCAACAAGAATAAGAGGCTAAAACCCCTTTGACTCCTATCTATCTGTGCATTCCACATCCACATTTTGTGGAGACTTTACATTCTTTACAAAATTATTTTACAAAAAGGACTAAATTAACTCAATTCTACCCCTGGGGACCCCATCCCAATGGGCCCCCAACACGAACATCGTGACTCACCCTTGAGTCACTCAGCGGGCATCACGATCTTGCTGCGAAGATCTCCAAGCTCAACCTACATTACTACAACTTCTGCAGCACCTTGCGTCGATGCTTGTTGTACTTCATCGACCAATTTTTCAGTTGTTGGCCCCTCCACTATGAGGTTCATCGTTCGCTGCATTTGCCACAATCCTTTCATCTTCTCCTAGAGTGACAGAGTAAGCTGACACGCTTCCTCTAGCCACGGCTGCAATCTGGCCTTCAACAAGGCCTCCTTCCTCTACAAGTCCTCCACCTGTGTAAATAGCTGCTTGCCCTCCTGTAGCTTGGCGAGGTGTTGCGCTGGCGCCAAAGTGCGCACAGTGACTCAAACCTCATCATATTGTCATTATGTTTCTCGAACATCCTTGTTTAGCTATTGCAAGTTTGGGTCCTCCTGCAAATTTGTCCACAACTCTATCACTGCATCAAACATCGAAGAGCAATCATTAACTGCGGTTGTTAGGTCCCTATAATACTAGTGATTCCCCCATTACTATTGTCATTGTAGCCCCTTAATGTTATTTTTGTGCCCTAGTTGTCCCCACATTGTTATTATGGTGCCCCATAGAAGCCCACTATGGTTATTATTGTGCCCTTACATTATTATTGTTATGTCAGCTTTGATTATATTGTGACCCCTTACACTCTTATATATAGAAAGGAGTTTTTTTCATTTGAATCATCCAAGAATTTTTAATTTGTATAACGTAAAGGAGGTTTCCCCCTCGAAGAGTTTGATTTTGAAGTCGTTTACCTATCTTTTCTTCTATTTTGTGATATGGTTGCATAACATTTGGTATCAGAGCCAACACAACAATAATAATATAAGGGGAAAACAATAACCATAGTGGGCTTCTATAGGGCACAATAATAACAATGTGGGGACAACTGGGGCACAACAATAAAAATAAGGGGCTACAATGCCAATAGTAATGGAGGAATCAATAGTATTATAGGGACATAACAGTGATGTCCAGCGTAGTCATGCCCTCCTTTATTGCTACTACGTGTTTCTCTCGGACCTCTAGCGGAATCGTCAGCTGCAACTTTAACTGCAGCTCCGCTACTTGCATCTCAAAATCAAAAGTCACCCTACCGACTTCCTCCTTTGAAAAACATACTGCAATAGGCAATTTCCTTACTTTGGTTGAGGTGTCTACATCCTCTGGTATATTCAACTCAGAGACTGACTTGCAGGCATGCTCAATCGTTGTTACCAGGTTATGGTGTTGTGTTTGTAAAACCTCCTTTTCCTTCAGTGCCTACCTTTTTTTTGTGAAAAGACGCTCGTTGTTGACTTCAAACTCACTGAAGATGATGAGTGCACATTTTTCTCTGATTTTCAACTCATCTAAGACTCCCTCATGTAATGCATGAAGGGTTTGGAGCAACAGTGCAGAAAGTTTTAGTCCCATATCCTTCAATGTGGTGAGCACAATGCGATCCTCATCCGATTCAACACAGAATCACCCCTCTGGAAAAGGAATGACTCTGAGATCCAAAGTCCATTCAATCTTTGTTACTGCACTACTTCCCTGAGTCAGGCTCGCTTGCGTGACACTCACCTGCCCGACACCTACCTGAATTATTCTTTCCTAGATCTGCAGCTCACGTATATCCTTCTGGATGCTCCCTAGCGTCTTCATGTATTGTTTCTCAAACTGTTGTATCACCTTCATCATTATGTCTCATATCTTATCCCTAATCTCCTTGAGATTGCCTTCTATCAATACCATGGGATCAATATGTGTTTTCTCATCAAACATATGCTTCTTTTGTTGTCCACCCATTTGTTCCTACCCGCACCTCTTCAGGATGAAAGGAGTTCTCTTCTCCTCACTGTCACCTCCTCCCTGTTCTGACAGCTCTTGCTCATCAATATGATGCGAAGCAGACTTCCCACCCTCCTCGGCATACTTCCGTTATTTATGTGCCTACTCTTTAGAAGTGCACTCTTCCTCCATGCATGCCTTCTCTACATCTCCCTTAGCAGCATCCTTCTTCTTTTTTTCGACCAAGGTGCGTGCATCTTTCTGGGCAACTTCCTTCCAATTCTGCGTAGTAGATCTTTCTGCACCTTTGCTGGTTCCCGGAAACGAAACAATTTGTTGGCTTAGGAGGTCCTGACCTAGGTTCAGAGTTAGTTGTGCCAACCAACCAAACCCTACACTGTTGGCCCTTTCAGAAACAACTTACATTGCGTAGGTTGCAGTCTCACCTGAAGCAGTATTGGGGGATGCAAGAACCAAGTTTCTGCATCCAGAGACTAGTGAGATGTTTTTAGTGTCTTAGATCTACTTCCATGTAGATCGGGAGTCTTCTAGGGCTCTTTACTGTAACTAGGTTAACTAGATTTTAGACCTTCACGAAGGCCCACGATTAGTAATGGCAAACCATAAACAGTCAGTTTACCGACTTCCACACATCAATAAGTGACCTATAATTGAAGCTCGTGTAGATCTACTTTAATTATCAGAAAACATAAGAGAAATAGCTTTTAACTTCATGAAAGTGGATAACTATTTAAATCGTGCATTATTAAGACAGATCCAGTGTATTCGCACAGTATTCATTCATTATTTCATAAAACATATCATTCAATCGGTGAAATATAACATAAACAGTTTCAATGGAAATACACCGTAATTCTTCAAAAAGTTGTCTTTATTGATCTTCCATTCACAGACTATAGACTCTTGACCCTTCGCACACAGCTACATGGTTTCGTGCACTCAGCTATGGACTCTACCCACGCCTCCTGTGCACTCAGCTGCAAAAGCCTTCCCTTCTTTACCTAACGTAGGAAGCAGAGCCTTCCTGAATTAGCACTTCCGCAAAAACCCTACAACATACCTCAATCTCTATCTAAAGTTAAATCTTATCTAAGACTTTCTATGATTCGCATATTTGTAACTTTCCTTCATACAATAACATGGTCCATAGACCATGGGAGAATCCAAAAACTGACAAAAACAAGGGGCTAAGACCCCTTTGACTCCTACCTATCTGCACACTCCGCATCCACATTTTGCAAAGACTTTACATTCTTTACAAAAATGATTAAATTAACACAATTCTACCCCTGGGTACCCCATCCCAATAGTTATAACAACCCTCATGATTTTATCCTCCAATTCATAATCAAATATGCCAACTCAAAAATTCGTTGGGATAAAAAGTGACAGTTTTGCGTTGTAATTTTCAGGCAAATGAAGATGAATCTTGAAAATATGAGATATGGATTTTCTGCAGAATGGACCAAATTAGTTTTCCGTTGAGAATTTTTCAAAAATTTGGTCTAGATTTGGACAAATTCAAGTTTCTCTGAAGGCAAATTTTTCCCCATATTTTCTCTTGTGACCGGTTTGCAGTTTTCGTCAAATGCATAATCAGATTTGATTTGCTTCGAGCTGGATGTTGATGTAGAGATATTTCAAATCTCATATTTCTTATTGAGATTCTATAATCAATCCAAAATTTTATTAGAAATCATTTTGTAATCAATTTAGTTGAAACTTTCGTTTCATATTTCTGAATTTAAATGAAAACATAGGTCAAAGTGAAAGGATGGAATAATTGTAAAACTTGGGGAAAAAACTGTGAATTAAATCTTTCTTGTAATTATTGTTTGAAGGATCATAAAGCAGTCACTTTTCAATTGACCTTTGTCTTCATCAGTTACATATTGATCTAAATTATTCTTCAAGGCGGAGATGACTGCTAGGTAGTTGGGCCTACTCCCTTGGATGAGGTGCTCCTTTGAATATGTAAAGTAGATTAGTTTGCTTATGTATTGTTACTTTGTAATCAATTATTGTCATTTTCTGATTGTTGTTTCTTTTTCTAGAAGGTGAATTTTCACTCCAAGTTTCTTTGTTTTAATTATGAACAATATTTTTGATAATGATACAATTGGTCCCATTTTCCTTTAATTATTGTTTCTAGAAGTAGTGTTTATTGATTATAGTTCAAATTTATTGTTTTGAGAAGTAGTATTTGTTGATTATAGTTCAAATTGATTCATGAATTAATCTATGAATGAGTGAGTAAATAATTAATAGAGTTTGTTTTGTTTCTCTTTATATAGATAGAAATTTTATTTTAGAAAATTTTCAATCAATACATGTTTTCAATTACATCTTTACTTTGAATATGTGAGTTGATTTCATTAGAAACATAATTTAATTTGAGTCTCAATATTTTTTTTATGAGTGTTTTTTTAAGCTTTGCTAGATCGATATTTCTTTTTAAGAGTGTGGATAAGGCAGATTTATTTCCAACTAATAGAAGTAATTGTAAGTTATTATAGGAATATCATATAAGAACCAATATTAGTCTTTGGTAGCTACTTGTATATAATTTGTCGATTTCGTTGAAATATAAAGACATTCCTTGGGTTGATAATTCATGTTTAGGTGATTAGTTATTTTTTTACTAAGAAATTAATTTCCCCAAATTTTGGGTGTCCTTGTCAGGGAGGTTCTCAAAAGAGTGTTACCATACTAATGATTGGTTGTAGATTTATACCTAATTCTGTGAGGGATGGATATTGAAGATGGAAGGTAAGAACCTACGCATTCATCCTGAGGGAACCAATGATGGATCTACCCTCAGTAGGCAGGCTTAGTTCAAATAGCATGCATGATTAAAAGTAAGAACATTAGAGGTAAGAACTTGAATTTTTTTTTATCATTTCACTTAAGTGGTGATGTAAGAACAACCCATTCCACTAACTAATTGACAGGAACAATTGAAGGAGCCTCAAAGTAGAACATGAAGAACATATTATATTTTGGGAAGAAATGGCACACACTACTACGTTTGAATTCCCTATCAAAGACCTAGGAGGAGTGACACAAATGCAGATCATTCCCCCATTTGCTCTACCAAATTTTCATTGTTTGGAAAATGAAGACCCAAATACATTCTTATTTGAGTTTGAATTACTTTGTATAGGATATTATTATTGTACTAATGCTCAAAGGTTGAAAGTGTTTCCTCTTACTCCAAAAGGAGAATCTCTTCGATGGTTTATGAGCCTTGGTGGTAACTGCATTCAAACATGAGAGGACATGAAGAATTTATTCTTGAAGAAGTATCAAGACTACTGCAAGGTCAATGAAGATATTTCATAATTGCATAAGGAGAATATGAAAGCTTGGAGGACCATGTGGAGCGATTTCAATAAAACCTTCAAAAATCAAAGCATAAACAATTTGAAAAAGACATCTTGAAAACACTCCTACTCAATAGAATCAAAGATAAATTTTTAGAACTCTTAAATATGATGGGAAAAGGTGATGTTTTTAAACTAGCATATGATGATGTTTTTTATTTATGCACAAGGTATTCAAGAGGAATCTCCAAGGCTGGTAAGATTTCTAGAGAAATTCCTTCTCTCTTTTGGAATTCGTTGTAAGAACAAGAGTTTCGAGATTTGAAGCTAGTGATTTATTTGAACATTTTAAAATTGATATTATTAGCTATATAATTTCACAATTGGATGTTCTTTCGATTAAGAAAAATCAAGGAAAATTTGAAGAAGTGTTTTCCCTCAGTGTCGAAAGAAATATCACATGGATAGTTTCTCTTCCTCACCTGCGATTAAATCATCATATCAAAGAGATCGAGAAGTTGCAACAAGCTCAAAACCATGGCAATTGTGGCCTACATGTATGATTCAAAAAAAATTCTCTCCATTTTATTACTTGCATAATCCATCATGGAATACTCTTATATTAAGGAAAACATGCCAACCTCAATATAACCCCCGCTAATATTGTCCAAAAGTTTTCAGTGGATCATCTTATGATTACATGACTAATCTCCCTCATCTTGTAGCAAAAACATGTCATACATACTCTTCACGAGCTCTTCAACAACATCTTGCTTTCTATCAAGATCAGTCACATAACCAATCAGCTACACCATCAAAATACTCCATGCCCTGCCCAAATGTCTGCTCAATAAATTCCACACCCTCACAATAATAAACCAGTACAAAATGCTTACAATGCTAAACTTCAAAATTTACCCACCCTTCTCACCCATTCTATTTCAACTGCACCACTACAGGAAACTTATATTAGGTCTGGGAAGACTTCAAATATAAAAATTATAGAATTCATGGAAGAACTTCATGATATGAAAACCATGGGAAATCAAGAGAGTCAAGGTTGTATTGAATATTGGTTTCACTCCATCATTTGTTTGCAGCATAAATCCATACTTCAGCAATTCTTGGCACCATCCTTAATAGGGAAGTTGGTCTCTCTTACCCAGGTATTTATTAACATGCATTTTTCTAATTTGGGTATGTACATACTTGAGGCCTTGTTTCAAAAATTGCTCCATGGGAAGTACTCTTATCCGTAGAGATTTTTCATCTTTTTTTTTTTTAATTGAGTAGGTTTTTGTAGGAAATAAAATAAATAAGTACATAAATAAATAAATTTATTTATATGTAAAAAGAGTTTTGTTTTCAGCGATATGTTGTGTAAATCAATATCGGTAGTATATTTTTATATTTATTTATGTATGTAGATGTATTAATTCAAAATAAGATTCCTATAAACACCCACATCCATTACGATCACCATTTTGGAAAAATTGCTTGATTATCATATCTTATGGAATGTGGCCTTGATGAAATTTCTGAAAAATAATTGAGATAGTCATGTTTTGAGGGAACAAATAGGAATATTTTCAAGAAATATTTCTATCCTAAAGATACCTTTATTTATACTTTCTAACCCAATTTGAATCACTCAATTTGGATTTGAAACGAAGAATTTATGACCAAAAAATTGACAGGGTGTCTATTAGGCAGCTCAGGGATAGTGCTGGGACAGTGAAATTTTGGACCTAAATGACTAGATCTTGAAAACATGTTTCAATGGTATAATTCCCTATTAATCTAGTTTACAAGGAAATTTTAATCACTCTATTTTGATATCGTATGAGAAATGTATGACCAAAATACTGACTGCCTATCATAAATCTTCACTCTTAAAACTATGTTTTCTCACTTGTTACTTAGCACATTTTACCTAACAATTATTCTTGTATTCAAAACCTATTTCTATTGGAGATATATAAATGAATCTGATTTAATATCCAATTTTAATTAGTTCAATCCATCATCAAACGAAGTAGTTACGCTCAAAATATGGATTGTTGGTATAAGCGGGGAAATAGAAAACAACTCTTTTATGCAGGTCATTCTAAGCATGTTTCAAATACGATCACAAGGAATTTTTAAAACATGTTTTTATTGGAAATATCCCTCTGAATTATCTTTCATTTGTATTTTGAATCACTCAAATCGGACAATTGACAAAAATTTTATGATTAAAACATTGTTGGTTAGTATGGTTGGCCACCACTCTCCTGTAGCGAATAAATGAATTTTACTTTGTTTATATTTTTGTGGATTTGTTTTACAGAGTAAATAATTGGTATTATTTTGCATATTTATTGGATTGAAAGAGCCCACGCACCTCTCTTCTTTCATTATTTTATTTTTTGTTGCATGTTGATACTCTTTTTTTGCAATTCCCAGAAGAATAAAGAAGGTCCGTTTATGAAAAAGTGATTCTTGAAGGAAATAATAATGAAATAAGAGAATTTAATCCCAGAATCTATTAAGAAATTTAATATTGTATGATGTATAGGTTTTTTAAGTGTCCTGATCTAAAATGTCTTGGATTATAAGAGCTTGCTAAAAAATTCCCTCTAATGCTTGCCAAGAAGAAAAAAAACATCATGAAAACTTTTTTGTTACTAGATAAATTCGTAACAGGAGAAAAGAATAATTGATTTCCATTTGAAGATCCAAGTCATTGTCTCCAAAGAATTTTTCCAAATATCTTTTGTTTCTATTCATTCACCCTTGATATATTGTTGTTCCCTTAGGAAACAACATTGTTGCACTAGAAATCACAATGTGTTGTAACTTATTTATTTATTTATTTATCATTTTTCAATTAATTGTTATTTCTTTTCTGATTTATCTTATGTTTTTATGTTTGGGTGTTGTTTCCTTCAAAGTCTCTTTTGTTGTTCCTTCATCAAAATAAAAGAACGAAGTTCTTGAGTTTCATGTTGTTGCTCGACATCTATCCTTTTGTTCCCCAGTCTTGTCAAGAATGATTCATTTCTAATTCCTCATTATTTTACAAAGTAACTATGACTGATGGTTGGCTAATCCTTCTCCATTTCACCATGACAATATCACTCATTGAGTTAGTTTTCAGTCATGCTTGATACTTTATGTCCACAAGCTTAAAATGATATGGGTATTTTTGAGGTTGTAACATGCAATAATGGTACTATTGATGAATAAATTATATAATTCTCGAATCATAATTTTTGTTATCTTAAGTCATGATTCTTGTTACTTGAGTCACAACTGATGTTAACTTAAGTCGTGATTATTATTACCTTAGTCACAATTGTTGTTATCTTAAGTCATGATTATTGCTACCCGAGTCAGAGTTTTTGTTACCTTAAGTTGTTATTGTTGTTACTGGACTAATGGTTGTTGCTTCCTTAGTCATAGTTGTTGTTTCCTTACTCACAGTTGTTGTTCCCTCAGTCACAGATGTTGTTTCCTGACTCACAATTGTTTTTCCCTCAGTCACAATTGTTGTTTCCTAAGTCACAGTTGTTGTTCCCTCAATTTCATATGTTTTTACCTTAATCACGGCGGTTGTTACCTAATTCATGGTCATTTTTACCTCAATCACAACTATTTTTATCAGCCCATTTTCATGCTTTTTTCACTTGTAGGTATTTCTAGTTTTTTTTTCTCTCCTTGGTGAATGGGAAATACTTTTAAAGTTTTAGGTCCTCTTTGACATAATGATTGGGTAGTTAGTTTATATTTGTTTATCTATAAATAGAATATTATATTTAAGGGATAATTATACAAAAATGATTTCATCATGCCAACTTTCAACTTTCTTAATTTGTCAAGTCCATGATCTTGTTTATGATGATTACCACAAAATTATACTTAACTATTTTCATCATTGTCTAATGAACTATTCCTCAACCCCAATTTTAACAATGGAAAATATATTTATCAATAGTCATTTTAAGGTTATTAGTTTTCTAGAAGCAATACTAGCCAAGTTAAAAACAGTTACTACAAAAAAAATTACGCCATCCCTAGCTCTTAAGGAGTTGACCTACCACCCCATATATTAAGTAATATTTTGTTGATAAATAATAACCATAATTGAATTTTAAACAAAAATAGTCAATTGGAGGATAGGAGGTCTCATCACGAGCTGACCTACCATGATCATAGGACTAAATAAACTAACATTACCACTACTGGTCACCAAGCCAAGGTAATGGCCTTTAGTTGTAAAACTGAAGGACAAGAGGTCTAATCGGGCGCTGGTTTGTTCACTTTTGTTAGCTCCCATGAATGAAATTGTTATTAATTGGTTACCAAGCTAGAACAATGATCTTTAGTGGACATCTAAGTAAATTGAAATGCTCTTGTAACTATGTATTTATTTCTAAATGATGGGACATTGGATCTCAATGGGTTAAAAAGGCATCCCTATCGAGGCTATGGACACCTGCTGATAGCAGTGGCCATTCCTATGGTATAGAAGTTAATTCAATACTATGATATACTTGGTTACTTTGTTTTCTCAAAACTAATTACCGATAAAGCCTATTGTTGCATATATAAGGTTTGTTATAACTCATGGTTCATGGGGTAATATTTAATTAGTTCTTAGATGATGATGGTTATGGTTTGTATCTATTAATGAGTTCTAAATATTCACTTTACATGCCAAGGGAAAAAAATTTAGGACATTTGATATTTGGCATTTTGTATCCTCTAACCTATCATTCCTTTATTCTACAAGTTTTTGGGATGGGTGACCTCCCGGGAAGTCCTGGTTACCAGGTGCAAGCCCCGAAAGTGATGATTGATGCTATGTGATTTACTTCACTAGTTTCAATCCCACTTCTTCACTCATGTGAGCATCACTCAATGCAATGAGTGCTAAGTGGACTATTCAAAAATCATGATAAATTAGTCAGTTACGACTACCTCTCATGGAAATGGTCATAGATGAATGACTCACTTAACACAGTTGAATCCCAAAAAATGATATTGTTAGGTCCCTATACTACTAGTCTAACCCCTTATTGTTATTAGTAAAACCCCCTTATTATATTGTTGTGCCCATGTATTCCTATATTTTTATTATTGTTCCCCATAGAAGCCCACTATTGTTATTATTATGCCCTTACATTATTATTGTTATGTTGGCTCTGATTATATTATGACCCCTTAGGCTCCTATATATAGAAAGGAGGTCTTGTCATTTGTATCATCTAAGAATTGTTCATTTGTGTAATGTAAAGGAGGTTCCCCCCTCGAAGAGGCTTATTTCTAAGGCGTTGATCTATCTTTTCTATCTTTTTGTGAGCTAGTTTCATAACATTTGGTATTAGAGCTTTGGATTCTAGGGTTTTGTTGCTCCAAACAGGTCATCATGGAATTTCACTATAAAAAAAAATTGCGACGTTTCATAAGCTACAGCAAAAACTCATTTGAGGCAAAACCTCTTTGAACCTCAGGTCCGAATTTCAGATCTTTTCTCATTATATTTTAGGATATATGATCTGAGGAAGTTAGGGTTTTTGCAAGCTCCAGAATTGCATCTAAAACAGGTCATTGTGGAATTTTCGCTATACCGTTTTTGCTACGAAGTTTCAGATATAAAACAAAAACCCATTTGAGAATAAATTTTTCTAAACCTTGGGTCTGAATTTTAGCTCTTGTTTTGCTATATTTTCGGATATATAGTCCAAGGCATTTAGGCTTTCTGCAGGATCCCGAATTACATCCCAAACATGTGACCTGGGAAAATAGTCATAACTCTCTCTGAACATCTAATTGAAATTTCATAAGAAGTTACGGAAAGAGGACAAACTGCAGTTTCCGGTGTATATTTTTCAGATCCAAAAGTCAAAATAGTCACACGTGCCACTTCATACAAGTACGCTCTTCTGAAAAGGTATATAATCAGGTCATATTGGGAGATTATGCATAACTCTTTATTGGAGAATCCAATTTCGATCAGACTAGTGGAATTGGAAAGAGGACGCAGAGGGCTACTATAGGTTGCAATTTCAGAACTGGAAGATCTAAAATTATAGAGTTACAGTCATTTCAAGACCGAGCATCTAAAATCAAGAAAAGGCGATATGACGAAGTTTGATGGTAAGGATCTGGTAAATTGGATACTACAAATGGAGAAATATTTTGATCTACATGAGGTGCAACTATTACAAAATGTATGTATTGCATCTTCATATTTAGAACCGGATCAATTTTTATGGTATAAGGGGCTTTGTTCTCGTAAACCACTTGTTACGTGGTCAATTTTCACAGAGGAAATGATAGCACATTATGAGGATACAAAGAGAAACACCTTCTTTAGCCAATTGATAAATCTCAAACAAAAGTGTTCAATGGTAGATCACATTGAGGACTTTCAAAAATTGAATATAATGGTAAATGATATTCCAGAGAAGCAAAGGATTGATGTCTTCATAGGTACTTTAAAGGATAACATTCAACATGAAGTTCGTCTTTGGGAACCTAATTCATTGGAGAAGGCATTGAGGTGGGCAAGAAAAATTGAAAGTGAAATTATGGAAACAAGGAATCCCACCACTCACGACTATAATTATGGAAGTGTTTTTTCTCCTAGCCTTCGACAACCTACAAGGCTTACACCACAAAAATTGGAAGGAAAAAGAGAAAAAAGACTTTGTTACAATTGTGATAGAAAATACACTAAAGGTCATAAGTGTTCTAAGAAGAAATTATTTTACATATATTATGAAGAGGAGGAAAAAAAGGATCAAGAAACATCAAAAGAAGAGGATATACACCAGGAACCAACCCCAGAGAAAGAAGAAATGAATCTGACCATATCTTGTAAATCATTGGCAAGAATTACCACTCCTCAAACTCTCAAGATAGAAGGACATATCAAGAAGAAAAAGGTTCAAGAAGTGAAATATCACATCAAGAAAGAAGAAACGAATCCAACCATATCTTGTAATGCATTGTCCGGAGTTACCACTCCTCAAACTATCAATATAGAAGGACATATCAAGAAGAAAAATGTTCAAGAAGTGAAAGATCACATTGAGCATCAAGAAATGAATCCGACCATATCTTGTAAAGCATTGGAAGAAATTACCACTCCTCAAACTCTCAATATAGAAGGACATATCAAGAAGAAAAAGGTTCAAGCAGTGAAAGATCACATTGAGCATCAACAAGTTCTCCAACTTTTAAAGGATAACGCCACTTTGGTGCAGAATCGAATGAAACAACAGGTAGATCAACATAGCAGTGAAAAAAATTTTGATGTAGGTGATTGGGTATTTTTACAGCTAGACCTAAAGCAAGCTATTTATGAGAAGGAAATGTTGGCAATACTACATGCACTTAAGAAATGGCGACCTTACCCAATGGGAAGACACTTCAAGGTAAAAATGGATCATGATAGTCTTAAATACTTTTTAGAACAGATATTATCTTTAGAAGAACAGAAAAAATGGGTCACAAATATGTTGGGTTATGACTTTGACATCATCTACAGAAAAGGGAAGCAAACTTTTGTTGCAAATGTATCTCAAGAAAGGATGAGGATGTGGAAGCACTGTTCTATGTTATTTATATTATCCAATGAGATTGGATAAACGAAGCAAGGGATGAATGGAAGAAGGATGAAGATGTGTGGCCACTCATTCAAAAGTTGTAGAAGATCCCAATTCAAACAATATTGCTAGAACTTGAAGAGGAAAGAAAAATCGTATTGGAACCTAGAGTAGTCACAAAAACAAGAACCCAACAGCTACAAAATAGATCAATTTCAGAGTATCTCATCAAGTGGAATAACTTACCCACTAAAGATTCCACATGGGAGGACAAGAATTTTTAGACAAAAGCATCAAGAACTACTCAAGCATTGAGGACAACACTTTTTAAAGGATAGGGGCATGTTAGGTCCCTATACTACTAGTGTAACCCCTTATTGTTATTAGTACAACCCCCTTATTATATTGTTGTGCCCATGCAATCCCCATATTATTATTATTGTGCCCCATAGAAGCCCACTTTTGTTATTATTATGCCCTTACATTATTATTGTTATGTCAGCTTTGATTATATTATGACCCTTAGGCTCCTATATATAGAAAGGAGGTCTTGTCATTTGTATCATCTAAGAATTGTTCATTTGTGTAATGTAAAGGAGGTTACCCCCTCGAAGAGGCTTATTTCTAAAGCGTTGATCTATCATTTCTATCTTTTTGTGAGCTAGTTTCATAATAGATATCTAATATAATGCACTGCGAAAACCTCCAATACTTAATTCAAAAGAGTCAAAGGAACTCTACTTGAATGGTTCATGAGGAACAATACTTGCTAAGGTTTTTCAAATGGGTAGCAAGCTAAGTGGGCTTGATTGTGAGGAAAACTCCACAGTTAAGCATGCTTGAGCCAGAGGCGATCTGGGATGGGTGACCTCTCGGGAAATCCTAGTTATTGGTTGCAAGCCCCAGAAGTGATGATTGACACTATGTGATTTATTTCACTAGTTTCAATCCCACTTCTTCACCCCTGTGAGCATCACCTGATGCAATGAGTGCTAAGTGGACTATTCAAAAATCATGAGAAATTAGTTAGTTACCACTACCTCTCATGGAAATGGTCATAGATGAATGACTTACTTAATGCATTTGAATCCCAAAAAATGATATTTAAGTTTCATATCATTAACCAAACATAGTTTCTTTGCCTAATCAGTGATCATTTATTCCTATCTTAACAACACTACTACTATTTTGGCATAGAATAAAGAGGCCTAATTTTGATTGTGAATCCTAGGTAATTGGTTAGACCTTGAGAATCCAACACTGAGATAGATAATTCATCCCATGTATCACCATTTATGTGTTCATAAGAACCAAGGTTGACGGGTCTAGGGAATGCATCTCTTTCTCATTATTTTTACCCTATTTTCTATCCCCTTTTTTATCCCATGGAATTCCCAACGTGATTATGTCACTTTTATATATAATGAGGTAATTTAGGTGATGAATTATTGATTTAGGCTGCTCATGAGATGTGTTATATAAATCTTGATTATAGGGAAACTAATTAGTTTGGGGGAAGGAAACCCTGCTACACTTTATGATTACTTTCTTTTAGCTTGCATGGATTTTGCCTTTAGAATCACTTTCAGCAACATCTTAGCCTACATCAACTTCCAAAAATATAATTACATCTATGTCATTCCATGCTTTCATGGAGGTAAAACTTGAGGTTAAATAGCATAAGTTTCTTATTTATTAAAAGTCTAGGAGAACGTCATGAAAACCCGTCAAGCATTATTTACTCATATTTTCAAATCATTATTCTCACTTCTTTATCACATCCCATGTTTTTAAAGACACAAAATATTTCAGTTTGGGGAAGTGTATTTTTCATTAATTTATTTATCATGACCATGTCATCAATACTCTTTATCATCCATCGATATCCTTATTCATTCTCAAAACCTCCCTTATTCCATGTTGTTTTACACTAAGCAAAGATTTCAACAACGATTGTAGCAACAACCTCAAATTGTTTTCTATAATAGCATGAGGGCATGCTAATTCTCCAGTGTGGGGGAGGATTTGTTATGCATGATAATTGTTTTCTCCTTTTTTTTCCTCATTTAAGGCATATAAAATCATTTTTATGCAGTGTAGAAATTGATTCATGTATATCTTGAAAACCATCAAGTGGACTCTTGTGACTTTTAAACAGCAAGAAGTTATCACTAAAATGAAAAAACCCAGGAAGTTTTAAGCTAAAAAAATTTGTAAAATTTCAGGAATCATGGACTATCACTTACAACCATTTTGCTAATATCTTGAAATCTGTGAATCAAATAGCTTTGATTTTCAACGTGTAGAATCATTAAGGTAATAGGAACAAGCATATGAAATTTCAAGAAAAACTAATTTACAATTTTTGAGAAATTAAATGTCATCACCTACAATAATTATGCTTATATCTCGGGATCTGTGCATCAAACAACTCTGATTTACGGTGTGGAGAAGCATCAATATAGTGGAAATCTTCTTGCGAAATTTCAGCAAGATCTGATTTGTAGTTTTTTAGAAAATGGTTAATGAAGTTTGTTGTTACTTCTATCATATTTTTCTGCAACTTCATATACATATGGTTGAAATTCATTGTGAAAATTGTTACAGCTTCACAAACATTGCTAGAATTGAATAACCATTGTTTTGAAGAAGCCTTTTGGGAATAAACCTTTCGTTCCATCAATATCCTGAGTTGAGGTGAGTTTCTTGGTTATTGAATTGTAGCCTGATTAATATAGAGGCACTGGGTTGCATGAGGACATGCAACATGTTTAGTTTGGGGGTGTTGGGAAAATTACTGAGAGGAGGGGGGGTGAATCAGTATTTAAAACTCACTTTAAACTTTTCAATTCAGATTTTGATTTCCATACGCTACTATCATTCATGCAACCAACATATGTACGTGACTTTAGTAAAGGAAAACAGCATATATCCTGATAACTAACTTTTCATATATTTCATCAGTGTTTCATATTTAACTAGTTCATAATTAATTCATTATTCATTAATTAAATAGTAACCATGTGAACTAATAAGAAGATAGATAATCAAAACAAAATAAACATATCAACACACAAGAACACTGGTATTTTAGGTGGAAACCCAATGTGGGAGAAAACCACCGTTGTTGTCAACTTTGTCTTATTTTATTATAAATAAAAACTTCTTACAACATTTTACTGGTGCAGACTCATACCAGTATGTAGGCACCCACCTATAGAAGGCTACAACCTTCTCTCATTCTCCATCACTTGTTGGAAGGGAGCTCCAATGCCCTGATCTTGTTTACCAACTCCTATCGGAAGGGAGCTCCTACCCCCTGTAGGAATTCACCAACTACTACTAGAAGGAAGCTTTGACTCCCTCACTGAAGGATCCAACCCTCAGCACCTCTTGTGGACCACTTTTCATAATGTTTCATATTGGATCCACATAACTCAAAACATCAAACCTATAGGACACCTTTCATCATATTTTTAGACTGGCCACACTTTCATCATTAAGCCCAATACCAAGTAACAATTTTGAAACCAAGCACTAAACCAACTCATCCAATCATTGAACCAACTGAGACACATCAATTACTGAATCTCAACCATATATTTGAACCAAATCAAACCAATCATAACCATATCATACAAATTCACAACCATTCATAAATATACCACATCATACTCTTTTCATCACAAAAACCAATTCCTATCACTACAAACCCTTTTCAAACATACATCAGAATGTGTACGCTATTGTTCTAAAGAAAATATGTGTATATACATGCTTCCTCTGTACAAAACTTGCTTACAAATAGTAGAATACTAAACATTGAACCATCAATTACTGAACCATACCTATATCACACCATCAGTCAAATACTACTTGAACCAAGCACTAATTACTGAACCAAACATAGATCACAATACTGTAGCATCATTAAATATCAGTATGCCATTCCACATTTAATCCAGTCAAACATAGATTATCATGATAGAGACATCATCGACAGACAGCGACAAACATAACAAAACTAATCAAATATCGTCAACAAGCCATACTACAAAACCATAGTATATGTACGTGACTTTCACAAAGCATATCATTGTATATACATGCTTACCATAAACAACATTTACGTACAAATATGCACAAATTGAAAACACTTCGCAAAATATACACGCGACTACCCAGAAGCAAATCCATGTATGTATGTTAATAACCTGAGTAAAACTAGCATACAGATCTGAAATCACTGAATTATACTTTTGCAACACAACACAACATTTGTCAAACCCAGATTCTCAGCATATATATTATTATAGTAACACACCATTATGTCATTGTCATAGATCTATCAAACCTCAAATAGATTAAGCAATATGTATTCATTAAAGATCTATTAGATCTAAGCCATCTCCATGTTCCCTGGTGCACACCTATTTCATATCAAATCATTCATAAACAATCCATCACTTGCAAACTTAACACTTTCATCTCCATCTCCTTATACAACATTAGCCTTAACCAATACCTTAGGCCAATCCGTTAGTAATGTTGTTGGTATTCTTTGACGGGATCAAATAACCATTTTCGCACTCATTACTATGGGCCAATACCATGGTAAAGACCCTTGGTATTCAAGTTTCCATGATGCGGATTATGTACGTGACTTTCCTTCACAATACCCGTGTATGTACATGACCCTTATGCATAGGATTCGATTATAGTTTCCCAAACTTCACCTTTATCATTCATCTGTCTCTAAACTTGATATTCCTTTTTCCATCACCTATGTCACATATGTACCATCCTACATAATCATCGTGTTACCATAATGTTAACATCTTTCTCAAGTAGGCTTCCATAAAGGAAAACACATTATCCATAATGTCAACAATCTCTCCCTTTGGACTTGATGGCAACCACTTTGGTGTTTTTTCACCACCTGTAATCACATGCAAATACCAAGACTTCTCACCAAACATTTTTCTCCAAACACCAAGCTTCTATCCCCCTTTGACATCAAGGGAAAAGGGTTGACCAATGTTGAATGAAGCCTTCACTGTAGGGATGATCTGCTGAAAATTGCATATTGACCATGCTCCCCCTAAGCATATACAAGACTTTATGACTAAACCAAATATGACCTATCACAAATGACTCATGATTACATCAATCACCCAACACAGTGGGGTTACATATTTGACTCAACATTGCTTCAACTTCCCAAAATAATGGGAATACATACAAGAATGACTTGACCCCCAATATCCCATACATGATTGGTTTTTACAATGATTTGCAACATGGAACTTTGCATGCCCTTTACATTAAGAGACAGATATGACATTAATGACCAAAAATAAAGACCTCAATAGTGAGGTAGCGAGATCGTAATCAGGTCCATCACTCTCCATATCTGATCGCAGCAACATAGACATAAGCATGAACATCCTTATCATCATCCTGTAGGAAAGAGTAGTCATCAATGTGTTACCAATTGTACAATGCTTCCACGCATTGTAGTAGTGTTTTTGTAGCAATGGGATACCAAAATACACCTCCTTAGAAATTAGTTGTTCCTTGGAAAGGAATACAGATAATTTGGTTGTTGTCACAAGCATGAAGAAACAAAACATTTTAAATGGTGAGAACAATGCATATACAAACATAAACTAAAACAAAGAGGTAAACACACAAATAATTCTTAATGAAGAAAACAAGTCAACAAAATTATCGACAATGGCTCCCTTTATTGACTAACGGTGGTAGAAGATGAATATAATAGATGAATACTAATCACTTGAAGAGAATTCTTTGAGTTGTGGTGCTCAAAAATCCTCAACAAGCATGTTCATTTCCTCAAAGTATTCGCAAGCTTCATCAAGTCTCTATCAAAGAAGTATTAAGGCTCTCTCAATGGTGAAATCCTCTCCAAACTAGAATGATGGATTGCTAAGAAGCAAATTTTCCAACACAATAGTGCTCTACTTCTTCTACTTCAACAATTAAATGAAGGATTTCTCTGATAGAAATTTTGTTAGCATAACATTGTCTTCTCTTTGGTTCTCCCATGGCTTGTTTATATAGAATTTTTTGAATCTCTCTTCCCTCTCTTGGTTCATGAATTAAATTGAATTATGAGTAGGACAATAGGAATCCTTTGAGGGTTGTATATATTCAGGGTGACTCGAATTCAATTTTCCTTGACTGGAACACATCAGGGAATCATCTTCTAAGTCTAGGAAGTGGTCTCAAATTTGCTGAGTCGGCCTTTTCTTCGACTTTGCAGCTTTTGAAGGAAATGTTACACAGTTGTAATTTATTCCTAATGATAAGTCTCATAGTCCAATTTTATACATAAGAGCTTATGAGAAATTAAATTTTTTGAACTTCATAATGTCTTCAGCAAGAAAATCTTCACTTATAGGTTTTTTTGGACGACTTTGGGTGTGTTTTGGACTGTAAAAATATGTGTAGGATTTTATGGTGTTAAAATTTTACCCATGATGTATGAGGTTAGGAACCATCATATAGCAAAAACACATCACATTTTCTTTTTTTACTGAGAATCTAATTAACTTCTCAATAGAGAGAATAACTTGTTGTAGAGACGAGTAAGGAAAACCCTTAGCTGAGGATAAAATAAAACCATGCTCTGGTAAAAAAAAAAAAAAAAAGTCTTTATACGAGGTGGGCATGTCCCAAGCTCGATATGAGACTAGTGATTATTTATTACAATCAGACAAGAAGTATTCTTGTCAAGTCAGTGTTGGAGTGGATGACATTTTGATGGCTGATGATGATAATTTCTTATGCCCTCAAAGGCACTTCTAACACATAGATAGAGTTAGGTGCCCCCATGCATCAAGAAAAGGTGAATCACTACTAGGATGAGGAGTTTTGGATGAATGGGTCTTCGACTATGGGTACCTCCCATGCATAAAAATGTCATCACTGAGTGAGGTGCCAAGTGACATGTTGGTCTTCGACTAAATGATAGAACTACAATGATCATGAAGTATGATACCACCTTGACATGTGAGCTTATGTTAGTGTTGAATGTTAAGGGGGCCGATGACATCAACGAGCAATAGTGATTCCCACTGCTCCACTTGAGGATGTCCCTTAAGGGGGGGAGCACCCAAGGTACTTCCTTTATCCTAGAAGATGGGTGTTGAAGTCGATAGGAAAGAAGCATCAACCGCCGGATATGTTGATTCAAGAAATGAGGATCTGTCGTGAAACAGAATGTAAAAAGGTGGGTTGACAAGGCATGATAATGAAAGGCGAAAATATGAATGGATATGGACAACTTGTCTAAGGTCGGAGTTGTAATGCGAGTGGGGGTGGTCAAAAAAATTCTTCTGAGAGGAGTGGCCCTGGAGTCGGTAGGACATCCAAGGTAGGTGTGAGTATGCTCTAACTAGCATGAAGAGTTCAAATGAATGTGAATTATATGTGAGCTCTGACCAAGGGAGACTAGGGAATTATGTGTAGAGCCTCTAACTTGCACCTCATTATCCATTATTACCTACAGTTTTCCCTCACTTATCTCTCTCTTTTGCCTCATTTTCCTTGTAAACCTACCCAGATCATTACATTAGATGTCTTTAAGCATGATCAAGTGAACTTTGCTAATGTGTGACTGTTTTGTTTAGATTTTGACATATTTACAGAGATTCCGCGGCTATCTGGCAATTCCACAGCCATTCAGCGATTCCGCAGCTGTTCAGAGATTCCGCAGCCTTTTTGTTGTTTGATATGCTCCACGTGTCTTCTCAAGGAACGAGCCACATGGGCATGTTAGGTTGGATGTACACATGGATCGTATGCTATTGGTTGAGCCAAACCAGTCATGTATGCCCTTGGTCAACGCAGGTATTCCCTCGGTCAAACGGTCAAGTTCTGAACGGTGGCACGGGAGCCGTGAGCAGTTGGAACACGGAACTGTAGCTGGCACCTCTTCCATGCCACGAGGATAGCTAAAGACAGGATCCAAGCATAGATTTGTCTCCCATGATGACCGTTTCCCTCAAAAGTGCACGGGGTTACCTACGTGTTTGCTGCACAAGTTAATTAGCTATGACTGCGTGTTGCTGCGTAGTTAATAGGTTAAGTTGTAGTTGCTTAGTTCACGCAGAGAGTAGTTGCCTCTGTGCTTATAAATAAGCGTGTGCCAACGCTTGTAGATTAGCTTTTGGATTATTGTAATTGTTGCGCTGATTTTGTATAACAACTCTGTTTTAAGAAGGCTATTCCTACAGCACTTTTCACTGTATTTTTGACATGCTGTTTTTATAAAAGAAGACTGTTATGTTCACCTTTTCGTAGCTGATCTTCTAAGTTGGCTGCGTGGATGGAGGGCCCCCATCTGTGACAGCCCGTGTACATAGTGTTTGATATCATTTTCATGCTTTCAGCAATCTTTATTTCTTTTATCATGTATAATAGCATACCATTTGATTTCATGTCATTTCATTTCCAGCCTTTATTTTAAACTTATCAGTATTGTTCTTTTGCAGGTTTTTAACCCGGGATTGTTTTTTGTCTTTGTGTATTTGCTTTATATCTGATGGTATTTTCAGTTGACAGATTCAAAGTTGCTGCCTTTACTTTATTTTCATAGCTGATTTCTAGTTTAGTTTTTCAAAGTTGTCTGCTAACATATTGATGGTCTCTTTATCATAAATTGTTCATCTTTTAGAGATCAGAATACTAATAAATTACAGCTGGCTTTGAGTACTTTTTAGACTAATCTTTAACTACTTTCTAATCGTGCTTTACATAGTACCATATGTTGGAAGCAGAGAGTTAGGAAGAGCTGAACATTCTAACTAGCCTTTAAAGTAGATTTTTCTCATTTTTGATCACTTTTTAAACTCATCTCTAACTACTTCCTAATCGTGTTTTACATAGTACCATATGTTGGAAGCAGAGAGTTAGGAAGAGATAAACATTATCATTGGTTTTTAAAGTGATTTTCTTACCTTTTATTTGCAGCAGCATGAATGGTGTCTAGTGCCATTAGAAAGTGGTTCTTTGCTTTCAGTTCATTTCAAGTTATTTATTTCTTTCAAGCTTTTTCTTTGCAGTTTAGAAGGTAGTTAGAAATCACCTGTAACACACACTCACTCATCTAGAAATCACCTTACACACACACTCACTCATCTGTTTATAAAAACTCCATTCCATCTTAGGAAGATAAATTGACCACAAACAACACCCCCAAACGACAAAAAGACTCTAAGAGGTTGCTTAAGTACATATAGTACACCTTCACTTCATCAGCTTACGAGCCCCGGGTTGACAATTAATGACATCAATTTAGAGACACTAAATTGACTAAACATTTTGGCGCCGTTGCCGGGGAAGTGAAATTAAGTAGCCATATTCTTAGAGAAAAAAAAAAAAAACATAAAATTTCAAGGAAAGAAGTTGATAACCTATCAAAGTATGCTCTCCTCTTGCACTTCAAAGTGATCTGGAGGATCAGAAAAGAGAAAGTTATTGATTTAGTAGTTTCTTGAGTATGCTCTCTTCTTGCACCTAGAGTGACCTGGAAGATCAGAAAAAGAACTATTAACTTGACTTGAAGAAAAATAATAAAAAAAATGACATGCATAGAGCTAGAGATTCTAGGGGAAGGTTTTTAGCTAGAGCTCGAAGTTCAATTTTTACAAGTCCATCTGTTTCAAGGGATAGACAAGAGACACCTCCCTTATCTCCAACCGAAACTCCTAGTCCTAGAATTCCTGGAATTCAAGAGCCAAGAATTGACTCTCCTACAGCTTCTATTGAGTTTGAACCAGGGAGAGACTCTTCTCTTTCTCCTACAAGAAGACCAATTGTAATTGAGGAAGTAGAATCACCTGAAGAAGAAGGAGAAATCTCTTCTCATTCACCCTTTGTAGAGGAACCAGAAGATTTTGAAATCCCTAGGAGAACCATCATGGCAGAGGAAGAAGGAGGTGGTAGAGGTAGAGGTAGAGGAGGAGGAGGAGGAAACAACAATAATAATGGAGGAGGTAGAGGTCCCCTTGGAGGAGGAAATAGAGATGGGGATAATTCATTTGGGTTTCCCATTGTTAATGAGGATTCCCGAGCCACTATGAAAAACATATCACCATCTGTCCTCCCAAACTTCCATGGGTTAAGAACTGAGGACCCTGAAACATTTTTGTTTGAATTTGAAGTTGTGTGTCGAACTTATGACTATCTGGATGATACTCAGAAACTCAAATTGTTCCCCTCAACATTAAAATATCAAGCTTTGAAATGGTTCATGGGGTTACTCACTCAATCCATTAGGTCTTGGGATGAAATGAAACAGACATTTTTGGATAGGTATTTGGACTATTGTATGCCTATTAATCACAAGGACGAGGTATTTAAAATGATGCAAAGAGAAGATGAGAGCTTAGAATATTTACTT
Organism: Pinus tabuliformis; assembly: GCA_031772625.1. Taxonomy (NCBI): domain Eukaryota; kingdom Viridiplantae; phylum Streptophyta; class Pinopsida; order Pinales; family Pinaceae; genus Pinus; species Pinus tabuliformis. The sequence continues at coordinate 833,489,294 of CM062815.1, forward strand.
GAAAGATTTCAATATAATTTGAAAAGAGCAAAAATGAGTAGCTTGGATGAAGAGACCTTAAAAGCCCTCTTATTAAAATCCATTAGGGATGAATGGATAGATATCTTAATCATGATGGGGAAAGGAGATATTTCTCAACTTTCACTCAATGATATAGCAGAACTCTGTATCCATCTCTCAAGGGGCAAATCGAAAACTCAAAAAGGGCCTAGAGATCCTTCTCTCCTTAGAGCAAATAAATCTGCAACAGGATCAGTAAGTAGGGCTGAAATCGGCAATATGCTTGATGAATTCAAAATTGATATCTTAGGGAGTCTTAGTGAACAACTAGATACCCTTAAGATTCACAATAAACAAAAAGCAGAAGCTGAGGCTTTGGCCATCTTTTGCCCGAAATGTAGAAAGAAACATGCTTTAAGGGAATGTCCCTTGGATGCACACGTTGTAGAAACATGCGTAATTTGCTCAGAAACTCATGAGACCAAGGATTGTCCTTCAATTCCTGGCCTCAAAGCAGTCTTTCAAGAGGATCCAAGTACACTTGAATCTCTCTATTTTATTGCAAGGAGACCTTGGCAAGGGCAACAGAATCAAGGGTTTAACAACTCTATGAATTTTCAATCCCAACCAAATTGGAATCCTTGGCAACAATCTTGGCCTCAACCTCAAAATGCTTTTCAAGCATGGATGCAAAGCATGCAAAATCCTTATGGGAGACTTGCTCAATTCTATCAATATCCTCCATCATTTCAGAATCAGCAAGCTCCACAACTTCCAAATCAAGGTCAACAACTATCATTGCCATACCCTCAACAACAACAACCTCCTCCACAAAATCAAAATTCTCAACTCTCGCTTCAATCCCAGCAGAAGTCAAATCAACTTCCCTCTCAGCCATTACCCAATCCAAATAATAGGAACCCTCAAAATGCTTACATGATGGAAGGTCAACCATTCCCTACCTATATGGTTGTTCCTCTCAATGAAGTACAACTCAGATCAGGTAGAATCCTAGACCAACCTTCTACAAGTGTTCAACAACCAAGCATTTCTGAGGAAGAATCTCTCAAAGTCAATAAGGGTTCTGAAGTGTCACTTCAAGACCAAAATATCCAAAAAGAAAAAGAAAAAGAATCAACCTTTACAACTCCCATAGTTGAGCAACCTACATCTTTAGCTGCACCTCCTTTTCCTGAAAGATTACAAATTGACAAAGGAGTGGAAAAGCAAATTTGGTTGCCTGACTATAGTTTTCTAGATGAATTGAAGAATGTCTGTATCAAGATTCCCTTGTTACAAGCCATTAAGGAAATTCCCATTCTAGCAAAGACAATAAAGGAGTTGAGTTTGAAGAAAACAGTAAAAAGAACCAGAGATACCAAAAGGATACATCTAGTTGGAAAAATTGCAGACATTATGATGGGTAAGATTACCATGCAAAAGTATGTGGATCCCGGTAGCCCTATTGTCAAAACTCATATTAATGGGGTTGAAATCCCAAATACTTTAATTGACTTAGGAGCCGCTATCAACATCATGAGTAGACAGACCATGGATCAGTTAAAGCTTCCTAACCTTCTCTTTACACCTACTTTGCTGCAACTTGCAGATAGATCAATCATTAAACCTGATGGTGTATTGGAAGACATTCCAGTCTCCCTAGACTCTTGGGAATATCCAGTTGATTTTATGATTCTAACTCCCAAGAACAATCTAGGAGGACATCCTCTTATCTTAGGAAGACCTTGGCTAGCAACATCTGATGCCTTCATCAGTTGTAGGTCTGGAGACATGTATATATCAGATGGTAATTCTACCAAGAAATTCAACTTGTATCCTCCAGCAAAGGCAATAACAGAAATAGGAGAAGATGAGTGGATCGATGATGAGGATACTATTCAACCTGTTCTAACCATCTCTGAGATTAGTGAAGACAGTCAAATTCTAAATACATTAGAAAATTTTGAAGTATCTTTAGAATATGACTCTACACATTTTCAGATAGATGCAGACATTGAATATCTCTCCTCTAGACAGATGTCTCTCTTCTCAATGGAAGAGTTTGGTAGTTCTACAGTTGAAATCCTTCCAGGAAAAACATTGAACATTAACAAAAACTTGGAAAGACCACAACAAGAAGAGTTAACCAAACTTTTGCAAAAACATTCCACTGCCTTTGCATGGGAATACACTGACATGAAAGGAATCGATCCTAAGACTTGTATTCATCACATCTATATTGAAGAAAACAGCAGACCTATTAGGCAACCACAGAGAACGATGAATCCAAACCTTAGGGAAATCGTGAAAGAAGAACTCCAGAAATTGCTCAAGGTAAACTTCATTTACCCCATTTCAGATAGCCAATGGGTCTCTCCCTTGGTTATAGTGCCCAAAAAGAATGGTAAATGGAGAGTTTGCATTGATTATCGAGAATTGAACAAGGCAACCTTAAAGGATCATTTCCCTCTACCTTGTATTGATCAGGTACTAGACACTTTAGCAGGTAAAAAGTATTTCTCATTCTTGGATGGTTTTAGTGGGTATAATCAAATTCAGGTAGCACCTGAAGATCAAGACAAAACCACATTTACTTGTCCTTGGGGAACTTTTGCCTACCGAGTACTCCCTTTTGGATTGTGCAATGCACCCGCTACATTTCAAAGGGCTGTATTAGGAATCTTTTCAGATCTAATTCATGATTATGTAGAGGCATACATGGACGATTTCACAGTTTATGGTAATACATTTGAAGAAGCTTTGGAAAATTTGGAAAAAGTACTGGTAAGATGTAAGGAAACAAATCTTTCTTTAAGTCATGAAAAGTGTTTTATGATGTTTACTGAAGGGATTGTTTTAGGACATCATATTTCAGGAGATGGGATTAAGGTTGATAGATCCAAAGTTGAAGTCATCTCTAAGTTACCTATTCCAAATTGCCAGAAGGATGTTAGAAGTTTTCTTGGGTTTACTGGATATTACAGAAGATTTATTGAAAACTTCACTAAGATAGCATCTCCTCTTTTCAAATTGCTTACCAAAGATTGTGAGTTCAAGTGGGATCCTGAGTGTCAATCTGCTTTTGAAGCTTTAAAGACTAGAATATCTGAAGCACCCATCTTAAGGGGGCCAAATTGGAAACTCCCTTTCCACATTTCTACTGATGCTTCAGATACAGCTCTAGGAGCTGTTTTGGGACAAAAGGATTTGATCCCTTATGCCATTTATTACACCAGTAAAAATTTGACTCCCGCTGAGTTAAATTATACTGTTACAAAAAAAGAGTTCTTAGCTGTGGTACATGCGATCAATAAGTTTAGACACTACATAACCGGCTATGAAACCTTTGTCCATACTGATCACTCTGCCATAAGATATTTAATGAACAAACCTATTACTAATGGTAGAGTTACAAGATGGCTTTTACTTTTACAAGAATTCAACATTACTGTGTTAGATAGACCTGGAAAACAAAACACAGTAGCTGATTTCTTGTCTAGAATCCAAAACACTAATGAAGATTCTCCAGTAGAAGATAAGTTTCCAGATGAATACTTGTTTGCAGTGACTACCAAAACTCCTTGGTATGCAGATATGGCTAATTATCTAGTTACAGGGAAGCTACCTCTACACTTATTTCCTAATGAGAAAAGGAAAATCATTCAGGAGAGTTCACATTATTCTTGGATTTCTAATGAATTGTTCAAAACAGGGCCAGATTGTATAATCAGAAGGTGTGTTCGGGAAGATGAAATGCCTGACATTCTTAAGGCATGTCATGATGAACCATGCGGCGGGCACTTTGCTGACAAGAGGACAGCCTATAAAATCCTTTCTCTAGGATATTATTGGCCTTCTCTCTTTAAAGATGCAAAGCAGTATGTTAGAAGGTGTGACAGCTGCCAAAGAGTTGGGAAACCAACTCCTTCAAATGAAATGCCACTACAGCCTCAGGTATGCATCGAACCCTTTGAGAAATGGGCTCTAGATTTCGTTGGACCAATTAATCCACCATCAAAGCAAAAGAAGTATATACTGGTTTGTACTGATTATGTTACTAAGTGGGTAGAAGCGAAAGCATTGCCTTCTGCCACTGAAAATTCAGTTGTTCAATTTCTTTTTGAGGATATTTTCACTCGTTTTGGTGTCCCAAGGGAAATTGTGACAGATCAGGGCAGCCAGTTTACATCTAAATTGATAGAGAAGCTGATGGAGGAATATAAGATCAAGCACAGAACATCTACTCCATACCATCCACAATCAAATGGCCAAGTGGAATCTACCAATAAAGTTCTTGAAGGCATTATCACCAAGACTGTTCATCTTCATAGAAGAGATTGGGCGGAAAGGCTCCCTGAAGCCTTATGGGCCTATAGAACTACATGGAAGAACACAACAGGACATTCTCCCTATGAACTTGTTTATGGGAAGGAAGTCCTGCTTTCCATTGAGTTTCAAATCAAGACCTTCAAGATGGCAGTCCAATTGGGAATGAGCCTCTCAGAAGCCCAAAAACACAGAATGGACCAGCTAAATGAGCTAGATGAAATAAGACAAGATGCAATTCTAAGGACCGATCTAGTTCAGCACCAAAGATCTAAATGGCATGATCGTCATATCAAAGAAAGAAAGTTTCAAAGAAGAGATTGGGCTCTATTGTTTGATTCAAAGTTCAAAGACTTCAAAGGAAAGTTTCAAACTCATTGGCTTGGGCCATATGAGATTGATGAAGTCTTTAGCAATGGAGCAGTTCGAGTGAAAACTATTGATGAATTTCATACTCCTCTTATTGTGAATGGCCATCGCTTGAAGATCTATCAAAAGCCATTCTCAAAAGAAGAGTTTGTCAAGTTGTTTAAAGAAGATTCTGCAATCAGGTTGGTGGAGAAGGATTCTTCTCCTCCATCAGCCTAAGCTTTGGTTTTAAAAAAAAAAAAAAAAGAAAAAAAAAAATGTATAGGCCTGAAAACCAGTCTCTGATTGGCAGTCCTATACAGAAAATCTGAGGTGAAAATCAGGGCCACCTGACACCCCATATTTTCTATAAAAAAAAAAATTCTCTTTCTCTCCTTATTCCATCTCATTTCATCATTACAGCCATTTCATCCACCATCTCATTCATTTTCACTCCACCTCATTTCTTTTCATCCATTCATCCATTCATTACATATTCATTCCATCAATAAAGTCATTTTTTTAGATAGCTAAAGTTGTTTTTGTGCAGCCGGAGGATACCCCTGCAGTTTCTGCAGCTGTCTGGCAATTCTGCAGCCATTCAGCCATTCCGCAGCCCTCTGCACCTGCATAAAAAACACAGTCTGTTTGAAAAAAAAATTACAGTTCAGAAGTCATCAACAATAAGTGGGAAAGAGTCATGCAACAGCAATAAATCAATAAAGGGTTAGTGGCAAATGATCAAAGGCAATCCAAGCGCGGATATGAGGTATGATCTAAATCCTAAACTTACGGTTATCTCATTTTGCAAAGTTTCCGGGATATGTTTTTTGCCATTTAATGTAATGATTACCAGTCTTTCCCATCATGCGACCAAAAATCCATGTATCCCCCAAACTTATCGGTCCTGTTCATCACGATTTTGAAACTCCATTACGGCTGCTCCTCCATTAAGGTTTTTGTACCTAAGTGACGTAGACTACTGTACTACGTCTCTCTACGTCATAATCCCGCAGCCAAGTGTAAATTCATGACCGATACCTAAGGACCTAACCGTTTATACCCATCATTTCATAACCCTCCTACGCTCATATCATTCCATTCACGTTGTTTCATTTCCACAGTTCCCTTATTCCGCTGTGCTCACTACGCTGCTACCATTAACCATACTCTGTTTTACTCCTTCCTCTCTGCTAATTCTGATTACCAGTGAAAGTATATTACGGCTGTGTCAAGGCTGTAAATCCACTGTGTCAAGGCCGTAAATTTACTGTGTTAAAGCCACTGTTGAAGCCGTGTAACCTTTTTTCCAAAAGTTTTAGAACAGAGCCGTAGAGCCAATGGGTAAACTCTTAAGGGCAGAACCAGAGGGTTCAAAATTTCTAGAGGGATATCCTCAAGTTAAAGAAGCATTACAGAAAGCAAACTGGCTCCAATGCATCCAGAAATTTAGAGGTTACCACAAAGAGGTTACGAAGGCCTTTGCACGGTCTTTTAGAGACAAAGACAATCAAGTGGAGATAGGGTATTTAAAGTTTACAGTCACTGAGAGCAGCATAGCACAAGCCACTTCACTCCCACAAACTGGAGAAAGATGGTTTAAAAACCGGTCAGTACAAGATCAACAGTGGAAGCAAATTTTAAAGAATCCAGGTATGGATACCAGCATTTTTACAAAGGGATTCCTGTTACTTATGTCAAGGAAGAATGGACAACTTTACTTTTATTAGTGCAAAAATTCTTTACTTGTGAGGGAAGGTTTGGAGTTTTATATGTTTACCATGCCAAAATCATGATGCATTTCTTAGGAGATGATATTAACCTTCCATATTTTCTACTCTTAAGTCTTAGAAAAATGTGTTCAATTGTCCAAAGGAACCCAAGAAACATTGAGCCACATCTGTATCATCATGGTCTTGTTAAGATGCTAGTTGAAGAACAGTTGAAATCAAAAAGAGACACCTGGGAAAGATTTCTTGTGAGAAACCACTTCGAAGAGGCAGGAGAAACCTCTGTGCCTAGAAAGAGTAGAAGAAAAAGAGAAGAGGTTACCCCAGAAACTGTTGTCCAGGAAGAAACTGTCCAGGACCTTGTTGAAGAAGAAAATGTTGCCCATCATTCTGAACATGAAGTTGACCCTGAACCTGCTGTAGACATTGATCAAACAGTCCAAGGAATCATTACAGAAACCCTGCAAGAAATTGTACAAGAAGCTGCTCAAAAGAAAAAGGAGAGTAGGAAGAAACAAAAGAAAGATAAAGGCAAAGCTGTAGTCCAAGAAACTTACCTTACTCCTGAAAATTCCAGCGAAGAAGACACTCAGCCCTTAGCACAAAGAATGGCCAAACTCCATAAGATTGCCCTTTCCAAGAAGGTGGAAAAACAAAAGCAAAAGGCACAAAAAGAAAAACAGAGCATCACCACCGTGAGAAGGAGCAGAAGGATACAAGATAAAGTGGGGGCCACAAAGGGTAAAAAGTCACTCATCATTGACTTGAGCACACCTGAAAAGGTTGCTACAAGACTTGACTTTGAGAAAAGCCCTCCACACGCTGAGTATGTTGAGACTAGTCCTCCACATGAGGAAAGTCCTTTTGAGCATGAACCTGAATCTGAACATGGATCCGAATTTGAGCATGAGCATAATCCAAAGAAGTCACCAGAGATTGACCCAGATCAGCAAAAAGTTTATAATTACCTGGAGACGTGATAACAAGCTGTTGCTGGTCCAAGCACTGTTCTACCTCTTGAACAGCAAGTTCAATCACTGAAGCAAGAAGTATTTGAGCTAGAGGTACTAAATCGCCACATCAAACAAGAAAATGAAAGACTGAAGGAACAGAGCAATGTGGACAAGATGGTCCAAGATAATACCATGCTTCATATGGGCCATTGGCAAAAGGAAAACAAAAAGCTCAAGAAGAGATGCAGGAAGTTAAACAAAGCTTTGATCAATTTAAAATTCAGATGTTTGATGAAAAGACCAAGAGTCAATGTGGCCACACAGAGGAAGAAGAGAAGACTAGATGTCTTAGCAGAGGCATCTCAGCAGGTGGATTAAACAATGTTTTCGTTGCATGAGGACATGCAACACCCTCGTAGTGGGGGTATGTAGAGCCTCTAACTTGCACCTCATTATCCATTATTACCTACAGTTTTCCCTCACTTATCTCTCTCTTTTGCCTCATTTTCCTTCTAAACCTACCCAGATCATTACATTAGATGTCTTTAAGCATGATCAAGTGAACTTTGCTAATGTGTGACTGTTTTGTTTAGATTTTGACATATTTACAGAGATTCCGCAGCTGTCTGGCAATTCCGCAGCCATTCAGCGATTCCGCAGCTGTTCAGAGATTCCGCAGCCTTTTTGTTGTTTGATATGCTCCACGTGTCTTCTCAAGGAACGAGCCACATGGGCATGTTAGGTTGGATGTACACATGGATCGTATGCTATTGGTTGAGCCAAACCAGTCATGTATGCCCTTGGTCAACGCAAGTATTCCCTCGGTCAAACGGTCAAGTTCTGAACGGTGGCACGGGAGCCGTGAGCAGTTGGAACACGGAACTGTAGCGGGCACCTCTTCCATGCCACGAGGATAGCTAAAGACAGGATCCAAGCATAGATTTGTCTCCCATGATGACCGTTTCCCTCAAAAGTGCACGGGGTTACCTACATGTTTGATGCACAAATTAATTAGCTATGACTGTGTGTTGCTGCGTAGTTAATAGGTTAAGCTGTAGTTGCTTAGTTCACGTAGAGAGTAGTTGCCTCTGTGCTTATAAATAAGCGTGTGCCAACGCTTGTAGATTAGCTTTTGGATTATTGTAATTGCTGCGCTGATTTTGTATAACAACTCTGTTTTAAGAAGGCTGTTCCTACAGCACTTTTCACTGCATTTTTGACATGCTGTTTTTATAAAAGAAGACTGTTCTGTTCACCTTTTCGTAGCTGATCTTCTAAGTTGGCTACGTGGATGGAGGGCCCCCATCTGTGACAGCCCGTGTACATAGTGTTTGATATCATTTTCATGCTTTCAGCAATCTTTATTTCTTTTATCATGTATAATAGCATACCATTTGATTTCATTTCATTTCATTTCCAGCCTTTATTTTAAACTGATCAGTATTGTTCTTTTGCAGGTTTTTAACCCGGGATTGTTTTTTGTCTTTGTGTATTTGCTTTATATCTGATGGTATTTTCAGTTGACAGATTCAAAGTTGCTGCCTTTACTTTATTTTCATAGCTGATTTCTAGTTTAGTTTTTCAAAGTTGTCTGCTAACATATTGATGGTCTCTTTATCATAAATTGTTCATCTTTTAGAGATCAGAATACTAATAAATTACAGCTGGCTTTGAGTACTTTTTAGACTAATCTTTAACTACTTTCTAATCGTGCTTTACATAGTACCATATGTTGGAAGCAGAGAGTTAGGAAGAGCTGAACATTCTAACTAGTCTTTAAAGTAGATTTTTCTCATTTTTTATCACTTTTTAAACTCATCTCTAACTACTTCCTAATCGTGTTTTACATAGTACCATATGTTGGAAGCATAGAGTTAGGAAGAGATAAACATTATCATTGGTTTTTAAAGTGATTTTCTTACCTTTTATTTTCAGCAGCATGAATGGTGTCTAGTGCCATTAGAAAGTGGTTCTTTGCTTTCAGTTCGTTTCAAGTTATTTATTTCTTTCAAGCTTTTTCTTTGCAGTTTAGAAGGTAGTTAGAAATCACCTGTAACACACACTCACTCATCTAGAAATCACCTTACACACACACTCACTCATCTGTTTATAAAAACTCCATTCCATCTTAGGAAGATAAATTGACCACAAACAACACCCCCAAACGACAAAAAGACTCTAAGAGGTTGCTTAAGTACATATAGTACACCTTCACTTCATCAGCTTACGAGCCCCGGGTTGACAATTAATGACATCAATTTAGAGACACTAAATTGACTAAACATTATGTCAGGTAAAAGGCATGAAAATATGGGTGGGAACCATTTTCCTATAAAAAATTGTACCCTTTCCAAAAGAATGTAAAGGTGGTTTGGGATGTACATACACAAACACGGGTGCCCCTTGAAAATAGTGACCTGCATGATGATGAAGGTAAAGTGTGTTTTGTGGAGGTTGGGGCCCCATTGGTTGGTCTTAGTGTTTGGTTGATGATGCAGATGAAGTGACACAAATGATCTTATGTTTTATGGAGGGATGATAGGCCCAATGTAGAATGTGGAGGATCATTCCTCTTGATCCATTACAAATGAATAAGGTGGCCCGAGAGTAGGGTTGGTTAACAGTAAGTGAATAAGAGAAGAATGAGTCTAATCTTCAAGGCATGCAAGTGAGATGGCTTCCAAGCCAAGGTAGATGGTCATGGATTCCAAATAGACTGTGGGGCTATATAACATGAGATGATCCATGAGTAGGAAGGTTCTATCGACCAAAAATGATATTTACCATGTGTAAGGGTGGTGGTGGTAAATGTGGTCGAGATGATGTACCCTATGGTTTATTTGAAAGAAATGATGTCAAGATATGCAAAACTTTTCAAGAAGCCTATCATGCTGAGTGATGAATGATACCTGCTCTGTCGACAGCCACTGGAGTATTGATTCTAGAGGGAAGTTGTTGATGTACCTGCAACCTCAATGAACAATACCCCAAGTGAAAACATCTTGATGAAAATATATATAATTTGAAATCGGTTAAACAAGATGAATCAAAAAACAAGAGAAGTTGCACCTGAAATGGTATTCTGAGTGTGTGACGGGCCCAGAAATGAGTTTGGGGTTGAAATCGAATAGAGGGTATCATGATGAAGATGATGTTGTCCTGATCCTTATGTCTGACAATTTTGAAAACAAACTTCATGATCTCCTGTACTAGGCTCCAAAAAATGACAAAGAGGGTGTGTTGATGATGCTGGAACCGCCAACAAAGGTGATCTCCCCAGTATGAATTCCCCACTAGACCTCACACTATTTGATGTAGGATTCCCATCTAGTATGATGGCCCTGATTCCATTCTCTTAGAGATTTTCCTTAGCTCTTGTTGTTCATCACGTGAGAGCATTATGCTTCTAACTTCAAGAAAGTGAGGTGAGTATGCCTAGTGAGTGCTTAATGTAACTATGTGTCCAGGTCTTATTACTGTCAAAAGGGGGAAGTAAAGTGAGCCTCTTGATGAGAGGGAATAGTCCCAAACTAGGAATAAATATACGTGAACAACAACAAGGATTTGTCCAGCATCCAATGGAATAGTCCACAACAAATGCGGCAATCATGAAAACCAAAGTTCAAGGGAAAACATGTACACCATCCAACAGAGTAGTCCACATGGGGGTGACGACTGTTCAAACCAAGAAAACACAAAGATGGTCTGTCTAATGTCCGGTGGAATAGTCCACATGGATGGGACAACGATGATAAACAATACAACACATATTCAACAATATGAGTACTAAAATAACCGAAGTAGTTCAACTATCTTAATATAGCTTAAGAAAACATGCATTATAAAGGTTTAAAGAATAGTATTACAAACGAATATAAAACATGCGTGAAAATGTGCTGGACTAAGATAGGATTCTGAATTAAGCAAAAGATCCAAGATACATCTGTACACCATACATCACTAGTCCCAATAGTGGGACATTGGAGCCACTCCTCGCTCCTCAAAGAACAAACTACAAACTCTCAAGGCTATACAGGAGGAGCCAACGGAAAAATTTATTTTCTCATACAATGAGCGGGTATATATAGCCCAAGGGGTATAGCTAACCCTTGTGACTCTTTGACTTCCCTCATGACTGTTTGACTTCCTATGACTTTTCGACTTTACATGACTCTTCAACTTCATATGTGGGTCCCTTGGACTTCATCTCTACATTACATTTATTACAACAAGTATACCCCATATAGTGATGTGGGGGCGAGACAACTCATGACACAACTCGACATGACACTACTGACATGTATTGGCTAACTGTGGTGTCTATTTTGATCTTTTTTACTACTGAGCGATGATATGCTCTCGGTGTAACATGTCTTCACTTCCACATGGAAAATTGCATGAGGTCGTTGATGGTCTTGGTCTTTTCTTGATGGTGCATGTGTATGTGTCCCTTTCGCTTACTTTCTCAATGTGCTTCATGTGTTCATTCGATTGCGAGAAATTATTCTAGCATACGCCGTTTTCCCATCTCATTCGTCATCACGACATGTTTCATTGATGTACTTTTTATTTCAATCACTCATGACGAGACGACATCAAATCCAAAAATATCCTAGTATATCACGATGCATTGTTTTCCATTTCGGTGCAGGTGCTTGGGAGAGGGATAAGGCACTGAGACTACAGGAGCGCAACACAGGCCAGGATATGAGGCTCCAGTATACTATTGGGGAAAACTACGCAAATGTCACTGGGAGAAAAATTTTTGCAATCCGAGACAGTGGTGATAATTGCAGGGCAAAACCCAGCTGGGAGGCAGAACTATGCAATTTCTGAGAGGAAGGCTAGGCAAGGTGTCAGGGAACTACTAGGTCAATCTACATAATTTTCCAAGGGAACACTTAGTAGGTCATCCAACTAGCATCTATGCAATTTCTCCGAGGAAGATAGTGTGGGTAGCAAGAGGCATTGGCAGAAAAATCTAAGCAGTTTTCCAGATGAGCACAAGGTTGGACTGTGGGAGTTGGTGATCAAAACTATGAAATCATAATAGACAGTTCAGGCACAGATAGTTCTGTGCAGTTTCTAAGCTGGTTGTAGATCGGGGAAGAAGGATTGGACATGACATCTATATGCAATTCTTACGCTGGTTGCAGAGCATGGAAGAAGGCCTGGGCAAGACAGGACAGCTCTGCACAATTCCTAAGCTGGTTGTAAAGCGAGGAAGAAGGGTTGGACATCATAAATCTTTGCAATTCCTAAGTTGGTTGCAAAGCGGGGAAGAAGGATTGAGCAGGATAGCTCTACGCAATTCTTGAGCTAGTTGTAGACCGAGGAAGAAGGGTCGGTAGGACAGGACAGCTCTGCACAATTCCTGAGTTGGTCGTAGAGCGAGGAAGAAGGGCTGGTATGACAGCTCTGTGCAATTTGGGAGCTTAGTATAGCGTAGGGTGACAACTCAAGTTCTTTCTTCGGTTTACCAGTGGGAGGCTTGATGGGAGGTCTTGTAGGAAGCGAAGGTTGGATCGACTCCTGGGACAACTTCTGCACAGTTATGAGAGTCAATTAGCTGTCTCATTTCCAGAATTGTGCAGAGCTAACTTCCCAGAGGACAACCTCAAGCTCTGCAGAGTTCTAGGCAGCAGTGCAAGGTCACTGAGAACGAGTCCAGTTGACAGAGGGTTGTCGAGTCGATAGATATTTAGGAATATTTACTAACTGTGAAAGACAGTGTACTCTTGTAGACACGAAAATGTGATCACACACTTAGAACAACTCGACAATAAGACACCTCAAACCAACAAGACAACATGTGCTCAATGAGACTTACTCGAGGGTTAAGAGTGACAAGTGTGACAGTTGAAATATTTCTTCGAATGACCGTGACGACACTTGCGTGACAATGTTTACAACTTTGTGTGTGAGTGTGACTAATGTCAACAGAGCGAAAACAACTCATATACATAAAGAAAAACCTTCAAAATTGCCAAAACAAACACGCAAGCTTGACATAGTGATTAACATGCCAAAAGATGACCAGTGATCGATTAAGCGGAGAGGGTGTGATAACTCAACAAGAGCTCATGGGATGAGCCCGAGTGTTTTCGACCATCAAGGTAAAAAACTAAGGAAGGCTTCGAAATTTGGATGCAGGCTAAAATTTTGGAGGGTGTTGCAGCTGTTACAACACTTGGTGACACACTAATTGAATTCCAACTTCTCTATTTTGGTTCATTTGCATCACGTGATCTTGGCCTTGCAGAAGTATTGATTCATTGTGTAGGTTACTTTGGCTTCCCCACTCACCCCATGGACAGATATGCTTCACCTTGTACCAAATCAGTCAAGCACATCAAAATTTTCAACTAGATCACAGTGTTTCAAAATCGGGAAGGTTATTTTGATTCGTGAGCTTAATATTTGCAGAGTATAAGTTTTCATCTCTAGTGTTGCTATATTGCCAGCAGACCTAGAAAATACCCCAGCTGAGTCACGCTTTTCAATTTAATTGTCTTAAATGGTTACATGAATTATTGACCGGATTTGGTAAGATTGTGAAGTGCAAGTGCACTATATATGCTAGAAGTCCTTTTTATTAAATCAGATTATTAATGTGCATGATTGAGTTATTGAAATTTATTTCTAAGGATGTAATTTATTCCTATCTTACTCTTCAAAGAAAATGGATTTAACACATTAAATATTCCTACTCCTTTCTAATGAAATAAAAAATGCTCTTCACACTTGCAAAATGAAACTTAAAGAAAACTCACACTATCTTATTAAGAAAACTTAACTGATCTATTGCAACACAAATTTAATCTCTAAAAGAAGAATTGTTCATCTAACATTCTAGAAATCCTTTGCATAAAAACCAAAATGAAATTAACTTCTATTCAAAATGAAAACCACACATTTACTTATTATCAATCACTCATGCTTTGAAATGAAAACCATAAATAAATCACACATACTTTGAAATGAAATACTATAAAATGAAACTATAAGGAAATCTATCAAGCTCTGAAATGAAACACTTATGAAACTACAAGGAAATCTAGAAAGCTCTAAAATGAAACACTCTGAAATCATAAGGAAATCTCTAAAAAGAAATTACACTATCATTAGCATCATTATAAATCAACTTAAAAAAAAAGGACACATAATGAAATATTTCTATCATTATCTAGTTGAAATCAAGACTACAAAACAATTCTAAAACGTATGAATAACTGCAATAAATGATTAAAAAAGGTTATGAAAAATGAAAAACCTTCACTGTTTGTAGGGAACCTCCACAAACAGGAAGTCATAGAACTTCAACCCAACAATCAGCTATGCATCAAAACTTCAAAGGACTTTCTTCATTAATAGAGTAAAAAAAAAGTTTTAAAACATTATTGTCGCATACATAAAAATTAACCTTTTGTTCATGTTAGTTTCACAATATTTATAAAAGCTCGAGTTAATAATTGTTCGAGGATTTTATGCCTACGTTAGCTAACAGAGTTCTAAATCAAGATTCTAACAAATATCATGATATCATTGCTCACGATTTTCTATTTGGTAAAGTGTTGTAGCGACTACAACCACCCTCAAAAATTTTGGCTCACATGCAAATTTCAAAGCCTACCTTGGATCCTGTGATCAATCATCCTTGGTCACTTGTTGGTAAGCTGATGATCTCAAGCTTCCCCTAATTGATCTTAAGAATTTTCCGTGTTCTCATCTTTACGTAGCATGTGTCATCTTTGGGCATAGTGGTTGTTGTTTCTCCTGCAAAGGGAATGTTGTTTTGCTTCAAGGGAATTGTGTGCATATGAGGGGTTGTCATCACATAGACATTTTCACACTCACTTCATGCACTATTGTCATGAATTTTGTTTCATCAAGAAAAGTATATCTTATGCATTCTCGATGGTCTATGTTGTGTCACTAAATCTTTGTGTGTGATCACAGTCAATTCCTATCACTGTTTACATCTGTGTCACTAATGTCACACTTAGCCATTTACCAAAAAACGTAGCCTCATTCAGCTTCCCAGAACTTTGTACTCTTCTTTTGCAACCATCAATATTCCTCCCTTTCTTGCTGAAATCCCATAGCCTGCAAAGACCCCAGCCATCACTTCTCTCCAGAAATGCGCAGAGCAATCAGGCAGCTAACACTTCTCTCTAGAAATGCGCGGAGAAGTATAGGTGCCCTTCATTCATAAACTGCATAGATGTGTCCTCCTAGGACCGCCATCCCGTAGCAGTGTCCTTTGCCTCAAAACTATGTAGTGTTTTGCAAGTTGTCATGTCAGTCTTGCATGCAGAAATTGCGCAGATGGGCCTCCCATGGCCTCATCCCAGTAGCAGTCACTTCCCACTAAAACCCCATCGATCCATCACCCAGTGACTACAAAGAAAAGGTGACATGTTGAGATCACTCCCATAGAGTCAGGGAGAAGGACCAAGAGACAAAATAATGGAAAATATCAGGACTGCATGCAAACTTCATCAGATGCATAATTACCTCGAGGGTAAGTATGGTAAGTAAAGAATACCTTTCGAAGTACACCTCTTAGTTGAGTTTGCAGGACTACTTGTCATTTTCATACCATCTTGTCCTCAGTAACCTGCATGTGCACAAACACAAAAAGTTATTTCATGTGTCTCCTCCACATGTCTTGCTTAATTTTCACTCGTTTGACCAACTGTCATCTTCGTCATGTTGATTGCTATGTCATGCTTGTGACCTTAGTTTGGTGATTTTGAAGGTTTGTGTATCATTCATGTTCGCTATGTAAACATATATCACACTCACACATGATGTTGTAAGCATTTTTGTACAAGTCTCATCGCGGTTTTCCAAAGGTCTATCTGAAGTGTCGCACTTGTCACTTTGATCATTTGACAGTCCCGCAATCAATCACACTGAGTGTATGTTGTCTTGTTGCTTCGAGATGTCTTGTCGTCAAGTCATGTTGAGTGTGTCTTTGCAAGGTCAGGTATACATGAGTTCACTCCCTCACATTCTTAGTCATTTTTCTGAAGACCACCCTCCATCAATCATACCTTCGCTGAGTTGCACTGCACATTCTCAGCCCTCAATGACCAAGTACTGCTGCCCAGAATTGCACAGAGCTTGAGGATGCCTCCCAAGTAGTATGCACTGCACAATCCTAGATTTGACCTAGCTGACTTTCACCCAAAACAACACAAAAATTTCCCTAGAAGCCATCTGAATATGTGCTTCCTACAAGCCAATCTATAAAGCCCCCCACAGACCTAGCTGAGTTTCGCCGGTCAGTGACCCTGAGCTTCACTCCTCCAAAAAAATTCACAAAAGCAATCAGCATGCCCACCTCCGCTGACTCAATAAATTGTACAAACATGAGGGATAGGTACCCATTGCCTATCACTGCATTTTCTTTGAAAATTAGATAGTTCTTTCAGTCAGTTCCCCTGTCAGTCGGCCAGGCTAATGCTCCTCCTAAAAATTGTACAGTTTTATTGCACTGTCCACTAGCTACCTGACACCCCGCTTAGCCCATAAACTGCCCAGACATGTCCTGCATGCCTGTGTCCCAGCTCTTTTCAATTTTGTCGAGTAAGATCTCGCAGCCCGCTCCCAACCTCCCCTAATAATTTGTGCATTTTTCACTACGAGTGTCCTCCCTGCACCCCACATTACCTCCCTGAAAAAAAAAAATTACATTTTTTCCTCCTAGCTAAGCCAAATCCCGTAGAATGTCAATGTTGTTCCAGACTACTTATCCTATATGCCCAATGCTTATGCACAATTTTCCTTGATAGTGCCCCGGAGCCCGCATCCTAGCCTAAAATGTGCTATGCTCAGAGCCTTATCCTCTCTCCCAGTCACCTACACCTGAAAACGAAAGATGATGCATCATGGTAGACTAGGAGATTTCTAGATTTGATGTTGTCTCATCATGAGTGAATGCATATAAAGGTACATGGATGAGACATGGCACGACGATGAACGGGATGAACAAGGAGTGCATGCTAGGAGACTTGTTCACGAACGGACACATGAAGCATTCCAAGTGCTAGCTAAGTGGATACATGCACATGAAACATCAAGCGAACACCAAGAGCATCGAAGACTCCGCACACCTTGCCATGTGGAGGTGAAGCTATGATACACCAAGAGCACACCCATCACTCAGCAGCCCTACAGCTCGACATGGACACCACCGTCAGCATGGACATACCAGCACCGTCATGTCGAGTCATGTCATAAGTCATCTCAGCGACATCACTACTGTGGGTCATACTATTGTAATCAATGTAATGTAATGTGGAAGTCTAAGAGACCCACATACAAAGTTGAAGAGTCATGTAAGTCAAACAGTCATGAGGGAAGTCGAAGAGTCACAAGGGTCAAGTTCACCCTTGGCTCTATATACCCCTCATTTGTACATGCAAAGGAATTTTATCCTTTCCTCCTCCCACATAGCCTTGATAGTCTGTAGTCTTTCTTTGAGGAGCGAGCAGTGGCTCCAATGCCTCACTATCAGGGTTAGTGATGTAATGGTGTACGGATGTGTCTTGGAACATTCGCTTAATTTAGAGGCATGTTAACCAACCAGCACATTTTCACACATTTATTGTATTAATTTATAAGACTATTCTTTGGCTGCTTGTAATGAATGTTTCTTTAACCTGTATTAAGACAATTGAACTATTTTGGTTGTTTTAGTACATATGCTACTGGAAATATGTTGTGTCGGTTGTTAACATTGTCTTTGTTAGTGTCAGTGTCTTCACACTGCTATCAGTGATCAAAATCTGCTCTTTTTCATTTCATAGTAGGAGTCCCATATTGATGAGTTTGCATTCCATTAGGTCATGGATTCACTGATGGTAGGGTTTACTTCAATTTTTCCCTCATGATCTGTACTTGTTGATCCTCTTTCATATATTTCAATCATGGCTCATGTTCACTCTGCAGTTTATTTCATTAGGTCTTAGGGTTTGGTCTCATTAGGTTTTAGGGTCCCATCATGGTCAAATCCAATAATTGCATGCCAATAATGATCAGCAAGGACATGAGGAGGCCAATAATGATTGGTAAAGCCATAATTTATCATTTTGAAAACCTAATGTAGTTCTCACCTCAAAACTTGTTTTGAGGTGAAAATAGAGTATTTTGTTTTTATCTTCATTTATGATGTAATTTTTTCTTTTCATATGTAATATTGGTTCCAAGCAGCTGCCACTGCAAAAATCAAGTCATCTTGAGCACCAATCCACCTGCAAGAGCAAAAGAGAACAAACATGAAAAACAGAGTATTAAAAAAGGACAAAGAGACATTACAAAAGTGGGTTTTTCAAAAGCAAAAATTAAAATGAAGTTCATATATAAACTCATTCTCTTCTATTTTCATGCCATTGTATCATTTTGCAAATCAAAGAAGCCAAAGGAGAGAAAAACATCAAATGAGCAAGTGTTTGTGAGCAAGGAAGTCGGGCATTGCGCTTAGGGAGAAAAATGTTTCGTTTCTGGAATTTTTGGCCTAGCGCTGCGCGTAGGGGTTGTTTTCTCAGTTCAAAATATAACGGGCATTGCGCTTAGAGAGTGGTGTTTCGCTCCTGGGTAGGGGCACTGCGCTTATGCCAGCCAACCAAAAAATGCTCCCAAACTTCAAATTTATGTCAAATCTCCTCCAATTCCACACTTGGCAAGTAAGTATTATTCCTCTCCTTGCAATTTAGTTTGCATATGTAAATATTTTCATAAGTTTCCACTCTCTATATAAAACCCTAGTTCTTTGGTTTTCCCCACCACTCACATCATAACTAAACCCTTATCCCCACCACTGTTATCACATTCTACCACTCATTTATCACTCCCTAAACCCCCTCCTTCTTATGTTTTGCCCATAGCTTCACTCACACCTATTCCTCCAAGCCATTGCACATACCATTCATCCCATACCTTGTCAAAACTATTCAAACTAAGATATTTAACTAAACATGGAAAAAGGAAGTGATTTTGAGTATGATGAAGAGACAGCCAATGATAGTTTTGTGGAGAGACATAGGCAGAGAAAGCCTCACAAGGGAGGAAAAATCATAACAAAAGAGCCCACTAGTTTAAGAGAATTACAAGCTTGCCCACTTGATGTCTCTTGTTTCAGACACCATGGATGTTTTGAATTCTATGAACTAGTGGAAAGAGCTCAATTTCATCATGAGTTGGCCAGACTTTTTTTGGCTCATTTGCATAACTATGAGTTGACACTTGCCGGAGTAACCTTCACAATATCACCAGCTGTCATTTCAGAGGCCACTAGAATTCATAATGTTGGTGAGAAATGGTACAGGGCTCAGGAACTTGATGAGCATTACTATGAGCCTTACATCAAGCCTCAATACAGAAACTAGGTGAAGAGTCTTTTCCCCTTTAACTTTCTGGAGAACAGTTATGTTCCTTTGAGGATTATCATCAAATATTTCACTTGTGAAGGAAGATTCTTGATTGTATGCTTACCATATCAGACTCCTCATGCACTTCACTAGGGTAAAGATGATGAATCTCCCATATTTATTGTTTAGAAACATTGAAAAAATAGCTTACCTTGTGTAGAAGAAGCCATACCCTCAGCAGTTGAACAGCATCTATCATTACTCTTTGATCAAAATCATTTTTCTTCACCATCTCAGTCTTCTTAACATTCCTTGGGAGACTTTCATTGCTCATGAGATGTTCAGAGGTCCACAGATCCCTTCACCAGTGCATCAAGAAAAAGGTGGTCCTTCTAGCCATGGGGAAACAAGGGAAGAGGTCAAGGAAACCAAAACTATTGTGGTGCCAGTTTACTTGACATATCAGAGAGGCACAAGGAGACTTTTTGCAACTACTAGGAAAGTGTTTGCTCCACGGGATGTGGAAGGGGCTTTGCCTTCTACATCGATAAAATAGGTATAGGTTGAACAGTTGAGCAAAGGCAAGGAAAAATTACAAGAGTAGAACCTTGGTGATGAGGAGGAAAGATATTTTGACTTGATTGAGCATGAGGAGCCGCATCAGCATTATACTCATCATGGAGTTGATATCATCGACTTGGAGGCTCAGGATGAAAAAACTATCAAAGACATCATCATACAAGAAAGGAAGGCTCAAATACAAGTTTTGGTAGACAACTTAGAGAGAGCCAAGTTCATCATCAAATACTTGGAATAGGAAAACAAACAGTTGAGTGACAAACAAGTCCTCATGGAGCTAGAAATGATCAAAGCAAACAGGCAAATGGCCAAAGAGGCTCATGTCACATTGACTCCTATTGAGCAGGAGATTGAAAATGATAAGGAAACTTGGCTTGAGAGAGTCACATACCTCTTGAAGGACTCATTGAGAAGGCCAATAGGGATAAGAAAACGATCAGACACATGGCATACCATTACATGACCCGCAACAAAATTTGTAACATGAGGATTAGAAAGTTAAAGGCTAGGCTAAGGAGAGCTTTGGAAGGAAAAAAGGAGAAATATAGATTGAATATGTTGGATAAATCCTCCCTAGCCCATCAAAGCAGTTTATGGTGGTGTTCCATGCCAAATTTGGGCAAATTTTGAGAAGGTTTTGTATTTTTGAAATTTTGAAATTCACAAAACAGAAAATTTGCGCTTTTTCCTGGGGCATCCATTGGAGAAAATTTTCACATTTTTCGATTTAGAATGATGAAGACATGCACCCTGGAAATTTTTAGAACTTTTGGAGCAGATCTGGTTCACCAAAAGGTCCGAAAACTACCAAAAAATGACCTTTCTGCCTCTTTTTGGACACACAGAAGTAGTCTTGAGAGATTCAAATTTTTAAGGGGAAAATGACCTCTAAATTCACAAATTCTAGGTGTTCTAGAAACTAGACTTGAAGACCTTTCCAATGAGCTAACATGGGATCAATTTGGCTAAGGGGAAGGCCTCCAAAATCAAGTGGAAAGCGACGTTGTGCTTAGGGCCATTTTGCTCAGGGAACTAAAATTCGCCTATTTTGACTGTGAATTTGATTTATCTCTCCTCATGGATGATTTCACTGATGTAATTGATTACATGGCACGTAAATGTAATAGTAAAACAGTGTTAGAGGTTAGATTCATTAGTTAGAGGTGGTTTTGAGGCAAATGAATCAGTTTCCCCTCTTTTAGAGGCAAGTTGTTTGACTGCCTATATTCCAGTTCTTTGTTGGGAAATGGTTGAAACAGCTCCTCTTCTCATGGTTTTGACCCCTGATGGTTAGGATGAGTGATTTAAATGTCTATATCATGTATTTTCTTTCTCATTTGAAAGGCTTGGATTTAGTTGGATGCTCATGTACTGAAACCTTATCATTTTGTAGCAGTTGTGGCAGGAAACTAATAAAGTTGCAGCTATTTTTATGGGATACATGTGGTATGGCCTTTAGCGTGTGTTTCTTCTTCTATTAATATGTTCTCATGTTATTTATGTATGCCTCTTTCATATAATTTCTTCTGATTGGTTGTTTTCAAGTCAGATAGGTGGAATACATTAGGTTTTAATGCTCTGCCTTGGGAAAACACTAGTATTTCATGTTTTCTCTTTTGTTTAGGAAGGATTCTTGACTTTCTCAGGCCCTTCTTAGCTCCTCACTAGTCTATCCTTTCACCCCATCAATATTTAAGGTGTTGAAGATCATACCTACCTTGCCACATAGAATCCCCTACAATTTTGACTTAGTTTCCCAGACCCAAATTGCCCAGCTCCTCCTGATCTGGAAAAAATACCAACAAATTCAATCAAAACCCTTGAGATACTATACCTAGCATAAAATATTGTTCCTGATCTAGTCATCTTGACTAAGATTCATAAGGAGAGACCCCTCTCCCGGCCTAGTAGGGCTAGCTACCAGGTTAAGCTTGGTTTGTGGTTACCCTAGAATTGCCTTCATTCAGCCTAAGGTCAATCTAGGCGATAACAGTCTCACCCGTGTGGACTATTCTGTCGGACACTCAACAGATTCATTCTTGTAAACTTATTATAACAACCCTCGCACTCGTGTGGACTATTCCTCTGGTTTTTGTACATGAGATCTGTTCACTTTGAGTTGTGGCTACCGCATCCGTGACGACTACTCTGCCAGAAGCTATGCATGTCCTACTGTGTTGTGTGTCTCTAACAGAGTTGGGACTATTCCCTTTCGAATTTAGACACACTCTCACCCTCTCCCTCTATAGTGAAAGAACTTAGACACAAGTTACACTAAGCACTCACTAGGCACACGAACCTCGTTGTTTGAAGACAAAGTAAACCACTCTCATGTGATGACAAGCAAGAGCTAATAAAAATATTTAAGATAATGGCAATTGGAACATCATACCGGATGGGACTCCTGCAACAAATAGTGTGAGGTCTAGTTGGTACTTCATACTGAGGAGATCCCCTGAATGTTGGCAGGTCCAACACCGTCAACATTTTTGGCACTAGAAGGAGGGCCATATGACAAGTTGAGTCCTCACAATCTATTTTGAGTCTTTGCATACTTATCATGACTAACCACATAATTTCTCTTCTGAAGTGTATGTTTTATGGAAACGACTTTGAAATCTTTGAAGAGCTCTGGAATTATTTGTCACCTAAAACATACGATGGTGGAGGCGAAGTAGCCTTGGTTAGACACGTAGTTGGTGTTGTAGGCTCCTATGAAATGCATCAAATATTTGAAGATTACATGACCTGCACGTTGTTCACATACACACTTCAAGGGAACCCACTACATTGGTCTGCCACATTGCCCGAAAAATCTATTCACGTCATCTGCTCACAGAGATAGATCGTACTTTTAATCATTTTGAACATAAAGCACTCAATAAAGAAATTCTGAAATTACGAAAAGAACCTGATGAATCCGTTGAACAATTTCACACATGCTTTTGTAATCTTGCATACTAATTTCCTAAAGATGAGATTGATTGGGAATTTCTCAATGGACTATTTAAGTATCTTCTTTACATATCTAAAATCTGCAATTCTTAGAATCATTCAAACCTCTCCCAACATACCTCGGTGTTAGAGCTGCCAAATCTAAGACGGGAGAGGTTACTTTCACAACTGATTGCCAATACTCTTCTCATCAAACAGCTCTGGCTCCGCAGTGCAAGGTTGGAAAAGGTGCGCGCACATCTGTTGAATTGTCACATCCTCCCACCCCACTTGCTCTCAAAGTCTATGCATATTTGTATTGCAACCCTAATGGTTGTCACGTGGATCTGTTCCCTCAACCTACGTCCACACATACCATTGATCCTCCAGGTTATGCTGTCTTGTGTTCTTCCATTCCAGAATCCACACTTGTTGTGAACGAGTATCAAGTTGTTGATGAAGTTGGTTTTGTGTAGCCAAATGTTAATTTTTGGTATGTTCTATGCTAGAGCAATTTATTTAAATTTTCACAGTAAGCAATCACATCAACATTACGATAAACTGCAGATAGAACATAAATATAATATGCAGAAGACAAGCCAAGACAAAAGGATACAAGATATGGCGCAAGCCAAGGACAAACCCCACAATGTGTGGGGAAACCCTTTGATCAAATCTTCTTTTATCTTCAAATTTCAGCAGAGAGAGAGAGAGAGATAATACATTTACAACAAAATTCAACACTTTGACTTATCTGGATCTGAGCATAGATAATTTCCTATAATGATGAGATCAGTTGAAGACATTCTGCTTCAACTGAATCTCCTAGGTGATGACTTCACCTGTCCATTCTGTTCATATGCTGCACCTTACCATGTAGCATCATCATGCTGCATCATGCATCTTCATGCTACTCATGATCACTGTGCTGCCCATGATTGTTATAGACATTTTTGTACCTTACAGCTATAAGCATGAAATGTCCATAATTCAAGGGATCCAAAGTCCCTAAAGATGTTGTTACAGCTCCTAAAGGAACAAGGTCAACCAATGACAGCTTCTCCCAATAGTTCTCAACCAAAAACCACTCAGAAACAGTCAATTCAGGATCAATTCAAGTGCTCCACTAGTTGCCTGCGTTGCAAAGCACCCCAGTACACTGTCTAGGTGCGTTGCAACGCACTTGAATGCACTACCCAGGTGTGTTGAGCGGGAAAGGACAAGTGGCAGAGTCATTCAACGAGGTGGAAAGACCATGGAAGCTTCCAGAATCTTCTCCAATGACACTTGCCTCACTGAATTCGACCAGGTGATGAGTAAGAGGCTCTCAGTCTCCAAGTGGAAGCAAGAACTGACAGAGAGAAGCCACAAGTCAAAACATAAGCTGACTCATCCTCTCTGCTTACATCTATATATGGATCCCTCATCCCAGAGATCCAGAGGCTGGAATTTTGTACTTTGCAGAGAATTGCTGTTGGTTTGAGATTGAGATTAGTACATTGGGTGATTTATGCTTTGTTGGAGGAGAGGAAGGGATTCCTTTGCTGGGAGGTAGATGCTGGATCGGAACTCACTTGGTTGTATCTCCTCTTGGACTTTCTTATTCTATCAATAAACTATTTGAGTTTCTCCTACATGCTGTGTATCAATGATGTTTTGTTATATTTGCATGTTTAGCTTAATCTGATCTTGAGCTTTTTATGAATGTATATCTATATCTTCGTGTAGTTTCTCTCTCTTGTGATCTTGCAGGAATTCGGTGAAGCTGGGCCAGTAAGGGAGCAGGGAGCTGGGAGCTATTGAAGAGAGGAGTGATTGGATCAACAAACTAGCGAAAGACACAGGTTAGTTAGATCCTTTCTCCTCATTTACATTTCATAAAGAAGAATACCCAATTAGTTTTCCTTGTTTGTTGCTAAGGCACTATCACACCTTAGAGTGGGATAGGGGCATTCTGAATGGATACTTTTCCCAACAACAAATTGGGGACTCCGCTGGGGATCGTATCTAGTTAGTTTATTTGTGTTTCTATTGTTGTTCTTTTCATAAACTTAGGAGCGGAGAATCGAACTGCATTTGCTATTTACAAATGCAAAGTAGAGATCTGCCACTCTAGTCCACTCACTGGGCCTGTTTATGATCTGAACAAACTGATCCACAAATTCTCTAACTGCCCTTTGTGATAGCTCTTAGTCCTCCTTTAAATCATCCTCCTAATTGTACCTTATTGATAGCTTTTATCCGGCCAAAAACCTCAGATCAAACTGCAAACCGTGACCCATAACCCAGAGACAATTCTCATTTCTGCTTCAGCGCAGGCTCTGTGAAGAGACTCTGCATTTCAACGCAGGTCCCGAGAGGGCTACCTGTGCTGCAATTCAGTTTCTCTGTGCTGCAGGTGCGCTGATCAGCCTTTGCCCTGTGCAGCTGTGGTTCTTTGCATCCTTGTGTTCAGTTTTATCTCTGTTGTTTGCAGCCTATTATCAGTGTGTGTACCTATCTAAAAACCCCTTTTCTCTGCCTTAATTCCGCCTCAGTTGTATAAAAGAAACTGTATTTGTTTTTGTGTATTTGTTACATCATTTGCAGTTTCCCATTACAAAAGTAAACTAGTCATACTGTCGCCCTTAGATCTAGACCTGTCGTAAGTGTCGTTTTGATCTTAGGAGAAAGTTTGTTGCTGTTGACAGTTGATTGCGCTTTTACTTTTGTCTTTTGGTTTGAATTTATGAATTTCTAAGTGTCGAAACAAGTGTTTACTTCAAAATCATAAAGTGTCGTAATCGTCTTTTTGATTTCAAAAAGAAACTTGTTTGTGTTTTCACTTGAAATCGAATTCAAATTTTGTACAACAGCTTTCTTTTTAGGCATCAATATTAAGAAAGCGAAAACAAATACATGCATTTGTGCATTTGCATATTGATATTTTGTATGGTTTTGATTTAGGAAAAGTGCATTTACAGTGTGCTCTTTGCTCTTTGAGAAAAGATTGTGTCTTTCTTTTCCCCTTGTAGCTAGGATTTTCATTGTTGAAAAGAGATAAATGCTTGCTTATCATCTTTAGACTGCATTTAGGAATTGTATCTACATCTCGTGGTGATCCAAAAAGGCAAACTTCTAAGAAAGATCAACTTAAAATAAATTGAATGAACTTAACATTGAACAATGCATTGGAACTTAACGCACAACATAGAGGTCTAGGCTAGAGACGTGTTCCGATGTCGTAAAACCTGGTGACTGTCGATCTCGCTGATGGTTGGGTGATTCCTCCTGAGAGACGATAAGCGCCAGTACGGATTGTGCTCCCACGTACCGTCGAGTATATATTGGGAGACCCCTATAGGCATAAAACCTTTATCCATAGGAAGCCGTGTCGGCCGCCCTACTGATCGCAATGCACTGAACACAGCATTCGGGAAGATTGACCGCCCGTACCTGAAAAAGTATTCTGTGGTTTTGCGAAAAGTTTGGCACACCCTCTACCTAGAGCTCCAGAGCAGTCCCTTTCGTTCCTTTTCAGACTCCTTAACGGAAAAGGTCCATCTGAGCACTTGTCACTTCAGGCTCATTAAAAATCGAAGGAGACTAGAGTCATCTTTTGCTTTTTCTCGACTCTTTAAAATTGAAAAATCAAGTTGTGTCCAAGCGTCGTTAAAATTTATTTTAAACGGAATATTCATACCCTTTTTCCTGCGTTGATCTTTAGGTTGAGAAAATGGAGCCTACCAACCAAGGAATTCCCCTTGGTGGAAATCCTAGTCCCTTCTCCTCTTGGGGAGATGTTGGTGCGCCCCATATGGCCACATTGTCGCTTCGAGGACTGACAATTGGCTTGCCAGTCTGGCTCTTCTCAACCAATGTCGTTCAGAACACCACTATTCCTGAATAGTCGAATCAACAGTTAGACCAGTCCAGAGTTACCCACCAGCCTTCTACTTCCTCTAATTCTTTCTCTCTCCCTTCCTCTTCGCTTGACGGAACTGGTAAAACTAAAAACCAAGTTCCTAAGGAGAGGAAGCAAAAGAAGAAGAAAGAGAAGAAGAAGAAGGAGCCAAAAGCGGCTGGGGCAAACGAGTGTCATCTAACGAAAATCCACACACAGCACTGACTAGGCCTAAATCGCCATGTGTCATATGCAAGGGAGACCACTTTCACAGAGATTGTCCCTGCATCCCTCGGATACTAAGGGACTGGTCTCCCCGTTTGCACAATCCGGTGGCATCAACCTCTGATAGCCATGTTGAAAGCACATCGTCAACTAGCGAAAGTGAAGTCCTTGGACGAAAAGGGAGAGCTAGATCTCCCTGTAAATTGTGCGAAGGCAATCACGCCATCCACCGTTTTCCCTTCTTAGACGAAGCGAAGAGAATTTTGGATGATCGTCCGGTTTCACCGTTACGACTTCCTCCTGGATATAAAAAACTCTTGCCGAGTCCTTCGTTAGTTGAAAATCCAGCTGGCCCGCTCAAGTGGTCAGCTGAAGCGCCGGTCATTGAAGATGGACCAGCTGAATCCATACTCGACGAAAGTCAAAAGGTCGAGGCGGCAGTTGACCCGATCTTGCCTTCAGAGGTTTTATCTTCGAATGACACAGTCACTGAAGAGAACAAGGATGACACCATCCAAATTCTCTTCATCAACACAGACTCTGACGAACACGGGGGCAATCCACCCATTCCTTTATCGCAGGAAGGAAGTTCGTCAGAGCGATACCCGGCCGTTTACTCGGTCCCACCACCAAGCAACCTAGTTGTATCGTTCGACTGGAACCAACTAGGCAGACCCCGTTTGCCAGCAAGCATACCATTCAGAATTATCATCCAAATATATAGAATGGTCATGGCCGGCACCATCATTGATGAGGGGGCATCTGTGAGTATCCTTTCCTCTACTGCTTGGGAAGCACTTGGTTCGCCAGCGCTTTTGCCTGAAAGAGAAATCTGACAGGCTTTGATAAAGGAACCAATCGACCTTTAGGGATCCTCCCCAATGTGCCCATAACATTGAAAGGGAAGACCATTCAAATGAACGTGATGGTCGTTCAAGGACCCTTGGATTATAACCTACTCCTTGGACGAGACTATATTTATTGCATGGGAGCTATCGTCTCCTCACTCTTTAGAGTAATGTGCTTTCCGCACGAAGGAAGAGTGGTCAAGCTCGTGGACCAGCTTTCATTTCCTAGATCACGCATCGCAAATAGTCATATACCATCCCTAAATGGTCTCTTCACGCAAGAAATGTCTCAACCCACGGTCCTTCCTCCCGATGAGCGCGAGTAATTCGGAGGGATATGACTGGAACCTAGGGGGCATGCGTCCTGGTCTGCTTCGGCAGGAAAACTTCGGGTATAAGGTAGGTTTCCGCGGGAGAATATGACTAGTCTGTACCACGTCCGTGATTGAGATAGGGGTTATTCTAGAATAAGATTCTTTTGTCAAAGTTATGTGAGTTGGTGGGCTTCGTCGCTCACCTTTGTTTATCTCAGTAGACATCGCCGAAGAAGTGTTTTGTTTGAAAGATTAACAGAACAATCTTTGGGTGACCTGAAAGAGGTAGGCCTCTCTCGGTAAAACAAATGTTTTGGCGGAAGTGAAGTAGAGGTAACCTTGAAACTCTGTTTTATACCTGGGGGCATGCAAACCTTTTGGAGTGCAAGCAAAGAGTGATTATTTATCCGTTTTTTGGATTAGTCGTTTCCTAACTTGCATAAAGAAAGGAAGTGGGGAAAAAATCTAAATGTTGCCGTTTTAAATGAGACATTCTTATCATATGACTGGAAGATCGAGCAGTTTTAGCACATAGTTCATGCTCGTTAAAAAATAAACATAAGATCAAGCAAGTGTTTCAACCCGCGTTTAAGCTCGTTAAAAAATGAACTATCCTCCGGTAAATAACCACCGTGAATGTAACATTATCAGCCATTAAAGCCTTGGCCGTGTTTGCACCGTCACCTCCACTTTTCCATTGGCCGATCATTCACCTCCATTTGATTGTTTACCCATTTTGAGGAACAGCTGCGAAGAGTGATTTCACTAGCCATCCTTGTGACACTACCGTGCTTGGAAAATTCCAACCCTTACCTGGAATCAGCTGCTACCCATTTTATCACTCGTTCCTCAAAAGACGAGTCTTCTTTAAGCTCTTTTCATTTGACTCGTAAAATATGAAAAGATTGCCAATTTTTGGCCTTCCAGCTCGTTAAAGTGACCGGAAGAGCTATCCCTCCTCTAGATTTTAATCTTTTTGGACCTGAGGGATTATTGCACAAAAAGATCGAGCGCTTGCTTTGTTCGGCTCGTTAAAACTATCGAAAATTCATCCCTTCTGTATCGTTTTATACTTTTTCGGACCTAAGGGATTAGATGACGAAAAAGGACTACCGGAGTTAACTTTACGTACCTTTTCAGACTCTCTAAAAATGAAAAGGACGGAGTTATCTTTGTCGTTAGACTCGTTAAAAAGATTAATAGCGACAAACTTGTCTTTAGACGAGAACGAGTTTCACTATCGCTAGGCTCTTTAAAACATAGCGATGGGTTTGCCCAAAGGGCAAATTATAGAACAAGCATATGTTATCCTGCTCAAGCTTGACAAAAATAAAGAGGTACTGGTCAGCAATGACTGGGGAAAAATTGGGAAGAAACTCAAAGAACCTTTATTGGTAGCAAGTCGCTCTTGAACATGACACTTCTACTCCGTGCCTGAGTCGGGTTGGGTTGTTTCATTCACCGGTCACATCACCATGGTCTCGCCATACCATCCACCTTTGGGGTAAATGCTACCAATCCATCACACAAGTGTCGCTGATATGTTCAAGAGAAGTCATCCAGAGAAGTCAACCGTGTCCCATCCACTACCATACATTATACTTCATTATTTCATGACCGCCACCCTGAACCATATATCATCAGATCGTTTTCACCTCCATCAAAATCATTTGCTCCGTTCCGTGTCATTGATGTGGGATACATTAAGGCCCTCCTTTGACGGATCGCTTCTTGTCGACATCAGCTCATTATCCAAGAAGTTGATCTAGGAACACCCCATTCAGTACTTTGAAGCTTGCATGCCTCAATGGCAAGTTTCTCACTTCTGGCGACAAGTATACATCAATGACCTTCGACTGAAATATTTTGCGTGGTGTTCGACGCCAAGTCCTTTATTCACACCACGTGAATTGTACTGCAGTACCTTGAGGGTCATTATCATTATCGGTGATTCCTCTCGCGCTTGTTAACAGTTCACATCATTAACTGGTAATCAAGCGATGTCTTTCCATGTTCGACTTCAAAACCTTTCTCACATGGATCGACTTGTACTTAGAGTGAAGATCAGACGAGATTGAAGACCCCGGATCTAGTTTCATCCATCCGGGCTGCGATATATATTCAGGAAGAATAAAGACATTGACATGTACAGCACTGCAGAACAGATAATCATCCTACCAAAAGGATGATGATTTCATCAGAATCATCAGTCTACCATCAGACGATTGTCTGTCCTATGTACATAAAAATGAATTTATAAATCTGAGCATGGGAATGCTCGCCTCAGCTAGATCATGAAAACAGTATGAAAAATAATGTATTGTATTGTATCTTATTACATGTCTCCTCCCAGCATTGAATGAACTTCGGATCCTCCTAATAAAGCATTTCACCCGATAAACGGCCTCATACTTTAGGGGGCAACTGTTATAGACATTTTTGTGCCTTACAGCTATAAGCATGAAATGTCCATAATTCAAGGGATCCAAAGTCCCTAAAGATGTTGTTACAGCTCCTAAAGGAACAAGGTCAACCAATGACAGCTTCTCCCAGAAGTTCTCCACCAAAAACCACTCAGAAACAGTCAATTCAGGATCAATTCAAGTGCTCCACTAGCTGCCTGCGTTGCAAAGCACCCCAGTACACTGTCTAGGTGCGTTGCAACGCACTTGAATGCACTACCCAGGTGCGTTGAGCGGGAAAGGACAAGTGGCAGAGTCATTCAACGAGGTGGAAAGACCATGGAAGCTTCCAGAATCTTCTCCAATGACACTTGCCTCACTGAATTCGACCAGGTGATGAGTAAGAGGCTCTCAGTCTCCAAGTGGAAGCAAGAACTGACAGAGAGAAGCCACAAGTCAAAACATAAGCTGACTCATCCTCTCTGCTTACATCTATATATGGATCCCTCATCCCAGAGATCCAGAGGCTGGAATTTTGTACTTTGCTGAGAATTGTTGTTGGTTTGAGATTGAGATTAGTACATTGGGTGATTTATGCTTTGTTGGAGGAGAGGAAGGGATTCCTTTGTTGGGAGGTAGATGCTGGATCAGAACTCACTTGGTTGTATCTCCTCTTGGACTTTCTTATTCTATCAATAAACTATTTGAGTTTCTCCTACATGCTGTGTATCAATGATGTTTTGTTATATTTGCATGTTTAGCTTAATCTGATCTTGAGCTTTTTATGAATGTATATCTATATCTTCGTGTAGTTTCTCTCTCTTGTGATCTTGCAGGAATTCGGTGAAGCTGGGCCAGTAAGGGAGCAGGGAGCTGGGAGCTATTGAAGAGAGGAGTGATTGGATCAACAAACTAGCGAAAGACACAGGTTAGTTAGATCCTTTCTCCTCATTTACATTTCATAAAGAAGAATACTCAATTAGTTTTCCTTGTTTGTTGCTAAGGCACTATCACACCTTAGAGTGGGATAGGGGCATTCTGAATGGATACTTTTCCCAACAACAATGATCTCGCCAAGCTTCATGCTATCCAAGCTGCATCATATTGTTCTATTGTTGAGTTGATGTACACAACTTTACTGCCCTCCATCATCATGCTGTACATATTTTGCTGCTGTCATCATGATGACTGGTTAGGGTACCAAGCACTATTGAAACAGTCCTTCAAACAAACACTACTCTGGATATGCTGTTGATTTGGGCATATGTACAAGTCCTCAAACTCATACACAATCCTAGACTGTGGTGTTATGGCCTGCGGCCTAACACACAGTCTTTCTGTGGCTTCCAGGCAACATAACCCTTGCTTCTTGTCCTTCCAACGAGATCCCAACAGATCTATCCCTTAGCTCCTCTAACTTGGTTCTCCTACAAGAAGAGAACAACTTCATGCAGTCACAAAAGAATATACAAACAGTCCTGTCTCTATGACAGTGCTATTACCTATAGTGATTCGAACTTTCCTTCTTGCTGTCAACAGGCTTCGATTAGCTGTGATAGTGACTAATGTGGGAGTGCATATCATCTGTGGTTAGGGCCTCCTTAGGCCATCGAAGATGGACTACATTAGGCTACGTATGAGGGCCTGAGTATAAGTCTACAGGTCAGTGCATTAGGGCCTCCACATAAAACTTCTGGACAGTGTAATAGGTGCATCCATATTCAACTTCTGGACAGTGTATTATATTCAACTTCTGGACAGCGTATTTATCACTACGTACATCACTATAATGATTGCTGCGTATGTTAAGGTTGTCCAGTGTTTACAAACACATTTATAAAATTGTCCAATGTTTACAAACTATATATAAAACTGTCCAGCGTATATGTAAGGTTGTCCAACGTTTGTCCAGCATCCAGCATTTATATTATGCGTATGAATATCCAGCGTCTACGGCTTAGGGTATTTGTAGTGGTTCCATATATAGACTGCGTATATATTTTTCCATGTATAACCATGCAACTAGATTCATTGTGTGCCTTGTGTAACCACGCTACCAGATTCACTGTGTGTGTATATATGTTTCCAGGAGCAGAACAGTGTATGAGAAGACTTGTGAACAGCGTACAAGAAGTCTTCAAGAACAACGTGTAAGATAGCTTCAATTACTGCGTTGAGATCCTTTATGACTACGGCTGGGTCTCCATAATTGCGTATAAGGTCTTCCTTTCCAGCGTATGAGATATCTCCATTTGACAACGTATAGGTGTCTCTGTTAGCTACATAGATCGACCTGTGGCTAGGGCATCACCATAAGGCCAGCATATTACTCTTGGTGTCTCACTCCTTCTCCAAAAACCCAAGACGTGGAGAGGAGGAGATCACTCAAGAATGTGTGTAAATGACATCAAATCCTCAACTATTTATACCAAAAACACATGGGTTGAATAGACATGACGTTTGGGCTTCTAGAGCCTACATAAGAGCTGGTTGGCTTGATGATAATTACATAATCAAAATAAATTCATATCTCCATAAATACTTATCAGAATCGGATGATATTAGGATCAATCCTACACCTCTCGACAAGAGGGATCCAATAAAAATATCAGCTGCCATAAATAAGCCAACCCACATGGAGTTTGGCCCTAGTTTCCAATTTAACACTCCCTCTCAACTAGGGGGAACTCCATCTGCTGATCCATATGTCCGACTGTACTATCTCTGCCATCAGTGCCCTGCACTGCTCTGCCCATCTTTGCTCAGCTCTACTGGCTCTGCTCTACTCTACTCTGCTATGCTAGCTTTGCTTTGCTCTGCTCAGCTCTGCTGGCTCTGCTAGCTCTGCTCTGCTCAGCTCTGTTGGATCTGCTAGCTCTGCTCTGCTGGCTCTGCTCTGCTGGCTCTGCTAGCTCTGCTCAGCTCTGCTGACTCTGCTAGCTCTGCTCTGCTCAGCTCTGCTCAGCATTGCTGGTTCTGCTAGCTCTGCTGAACTATGAAGAAGAAGAATTGATCGAGAATGTCTCATACCATTCTCCACTAACCTGAAGTCAGACTCAGAGTGAGTACCACTGGTCCTAGACCAGTCTGAACCACCCCAAAGTCAGCGTCATAGTAGGTGCCACTCCTACTACTGTTCCCAGACCAGTATCGCAGTCTCATAGAGTGTACCACTGGTCCCAGACCAGTCTCAGCGGACCCGAAGTCAGCGTCATAGTATGTACCACTCTCACTGGTCCTAGACCAGTACTGCACTGACACGAAGTCAGTCTTAGAGTATGTACCACTGGTCCCAGACCAGTCTCAGCCGACCCGAAGTCAGCGTCATAGTATGTACAACTCCTACCACTGGTCCCAGACCAGTAGCGTAGGCTCAGAGAGTGTACTACTAGTCCCAGACCAGTCTCAACCGACCCAAAGTCAGCGTCATAGTATGTATGACTCTCACTGGTCCCAGACCAGTCCTACACTGACACGAAGTCAGTCTCGGAGTATGTACCAGTGGTCCCAGACCAGTCTCAGCTGACCCGAAGTCAGCGTCATAATATGTACAACTCCTACCACTGGTCCCAGACCAGTATCGCAGGCTCAGAAAGTGTACTACTGGTCCCAGACCAGTCTCACCCGACCCAAGTCAGCGTCATAGTATGTACGACTCTCAGTGGTCCCAGAACAGTCCTTCACTGACATGAAGTCAGTCTCGGAGTATGTACCACTGGTCCCAGACCAGTCTTAGCCGACCCGAAGTCAGCGTCATAGTATGTACAACTCCTACCACTGATCCCAAACCAGTATCATTGATCCCAGATCAATGGAGGACATCCTAGCATAGGGAGTAAGGTAGATACAATGATGCATCCATCGGTACTACTATGGTCCCTAACTTCATTTCCCTACTCATTGATCAGATGAGAGGTACTTCCCATGAGTCCCAGACTGCATGGGTAGGATGCCTCGACAGGAGAACTTAATCAATCTTGTCCTCACAGGAGAACACATCAATCCTGCTACAATCGCCATGGAGAACACATCAATCCAGGCCGCCATGGAGAACACATCAATCCAGGCCTCACAGGAGAACACATCAATCCTGCTACATAGGAGAGCAAATCATCCTGTTCCACAAGAGAGCGAATCATCTTGTCCCACAAGAGAGCGAATCATCTTGTTCCAGTGCGCACCACCAGGGGAGGGTGAGTCACCTTGTGGTCGTATGTTGCTCCAGTAGAACTGCAAGCCCCCCAGAGCTCCCAGAGCTCAATGTATGCAACATGCAGGACCCTTTTACAAAGGTCTCTTGATGACTCCAAGTCATTCGGGAAAATCACAAATTTGATCTTTCCCCCGGGGCTTTAGCGACCTGTATATCATCTCAGTGCGATGGAGCCTCCTTTCTCATCGACTTTCCATATCCCAGATAAGGCAGTATCTGATGTCTGTCTGCTGGAGCAATTGTCGAATACAGGATTCCTCAATAATCGAATCACACCTCTGGTTGTCACAGAGAAAAATAGCTAACATAAGAAATTCCGCAACCATGCAGCTTCATACGAGATCATACTCGTAGCCATGTATTCGGTCTTGGTGGTGCTTATAGTGACCGACTTCTGCTTCCTGCATCAAAGCAGAATCCAAAGAGAACCAACACTGAAAAGTGCTCTAGTGATCCTCCACACTGCCTGCCCACTCATCATTCAAATAATCATGTGGTTTCATATTTTCAGCAGTGTATCTCAATCCATGAGAGATTGTGCCCCTGAAGATATCTCATAAGATTCTTGGCACCATTCCAGTGAGGCTCAACCAAATATGAGCTCACCATGATAACTGCAACACATATGTTCGAACGGAGGTTCTCCAAGAGCATCAATGTGAATGAGTTTATGAAACTCAAAGGCATTTCCCAAATCTGGTCCGACATCATTACCATATAACTTCTGAAAGTTAAGATCCTCGAGGCAGTCACAAGCTTGTAGCTTATCTTCCCACATTCCAAATCCAACTCCCTCTGTCTCCTATAAATGAGAGGGTCTACACCTGTCAGGCATAGGTGCCGGTACGAGAGTTTTATCATGCACAACCTTCTAGTAATGGTTTGGATCGGTTTCACTCCTAGTGAATCTCAGTTGCATTAGACAGTTATCAATCCTCTCATACTATGCCCGAGGTGTTTTTCTTCAAGCCATAGAGGGCTTTCTTCCACCTGTATACATGAGATTCCTTGATCATGATTCTCAAACTCTTCGGGTTTTTCCAAACCTGTGAACCTGCTGCATGAGGGGAATGGTCCCCTTATAATATTTTCCTTCGGTACATTTCAGACATGTACCTTCATGCTTCTTTTTGAATTCAAGAATCCTAGTCACCATCTGATTCAC
Source organism: Pinus tabuliformis (assembly GCA_031772625.1). Lineage (NCBI taxonomy): Eukaryota > Viridiplantae > Streptophyta > Pinopsida > Pinales > Pinaceae > Pinus > Pinus tabuliformis. The sequence continues at coordinate 833,525,591 of CM062815.1, forward strand.
AGACCTCCGGTGCTGAGTCAATGGACATGGTCCCAGTGGACTTCCTGCAACTTGATACAACCCTGAACTCAAAAACATCTTTAAAAGATCTATTTTCAAACACGTACCTTTCCATCGATAAGTGCCACCTTGTAACCTTTGACTTCCATTTCCAAGATGGACATCAGGTTCAATCAGGTACATAAAAGAGATTTTGGGGTTCCTTGCTTTCGTGGAAGAGTCGACCATCGTCTTTGATAACCCGCATCTCTGTCATTCGGGCACTCCTTCGCATAAGGGCCAAACTCATAACCAAGACATCTACCTTTCCTTCCTACCCTTAGATCTGAACTTCCCAATGAAGTGATGCCATCAGAAGTTTTGTTGCGCCATTCTAATAACATTCTCTGCTTCAACTTCACCCTAGGTGAATAATGAGGAACCCATTGATCCTTCTGTCTTGTCCCAACTGTATTTGGTGATTGCTCTTTCACTCTTGCTTGGGCATTGTCTTCACCTCAGCTCCGATACCATGTTAATTTTTGGTATGTTCTATGCTAGAGCAATTTATTTAAATTTTCACAGTAAGCATTCACATCAGCATTACGATAAACTGCAGATAGAACATAAATATAATACGTAGAAGACAAGCCAAGACAAGGGGACACAAGATATGGCACAAGCCATGGACAAACCCCACAATGTGTGGGTAAACCCTTTGATCAAATCTTCTTTTATCTTCAAAGTTCAGCAGAGAGAGAGAGAGAGATAATACATTTACAACAAAAGTCAACACTTTGACTTATCTGGATCTAAGCATAGATAATTTCCTATAATGATGAGATCAGTTGAAGACATTCTGCTTCAACTGAATCTCCTAGGTGATGACTTCACCTGTCCATTTTGTTCATCTGCTGCACCTTACCATGTAGCATCATCATGCTGCATCAAGCATCTTCATGCTGCTCATGATCAATATGCTGCCCATGATCTCGCCAAGCTTCATGCTATCCAAGCTGCATCATATTGTTCTATTGCTGAGTTGATGTACACAACTTTACTGCCCTCCATCATCATGCTGTACATATGTTGCTGATGTCATCATGATGACTGGTTAGGGTACCAAGCACTATTGAAACAGTCCTTCAAACAAACACTACTCTGGATATGCTATTGATTTGGGCATATGTACAAGTCCTCAAACTCATACACAATCCTAGACTGTGGTGTTATGGCATGTGGCCTAACACACAGTCTTTCTGTGGCTTCCAGGCAACATAACCCTTGCTTCTTGTCCTTCCAACGAGATCCCAACCGATCTATCCCTTAGCTCCTCTAACTTGGTTCTACAAGAAGAGAACAACTTCATGCAGTCACAAAAGAATATACAAACAATCTTGTCTCTATGACAGTGCTATTACCTATAGTGATTCGAACTTTCCTTCTTGCTGTCAACAGGCTTCGATTAGCTGTGATAGTGACTATTCTGGAAGTGCATATTATCTGTGGTTAGGGCCTCCTTAGGCCAGCGAAGATGGACTGCATTAGGCTACGTATGAGGGCCTGAGTATAAGTCTACAGGTCAGTGTATTAGGGCATCCACATAAAACTTCTGGACAGTGTAATAGGTGCAACCATATTCAACTTCTGGACAGTGTATTATATTCAACTTCTGGACAGCGTATTATATTCAACTTCTGGACAGCGTATTTATCACTACGTACATCACTATAATGATTGCTGCATATGTTAAGGTTGTCCAGCATCTACAAACACATTTATAAAATTGTCCAGCGTTTACAAACTGTATATAAAACTGTCCAGCGTATATGTAAGATTGTCCAGCGTTTGCCCAGCATCCAGCATTTATATTATGCGTATGAATATCCAGCATCTACGACTTAGGGTATTTGTAGCGGTTCCATATATAGACTGAGTATATATGTTTCCATGTATAACCATGCAACTAGATTCATTGTGTGCCTTGTGTAACCACGCTACCAGATTCACTGTGTGTGTATATATGTTTCCAGGAGCAGAACAGCGTATGAGAAGACTTGTGAACAGCGTACAAGAAGTCTTCAAGAACAACGTGTAAGATAGCTTCAATTACTGCGTTGAGATCCTTTATGACTACGGCTGGGTCTCCATAATTACATATAAGGTCTTCCTTTCTAGCGTATGAGATATCTCCATTTGACAACGTATAGGTGTCTCTGTTAGCTACATAGATCAACTTGTGGCTAGGGCATCACCATAAGGCCAGCATATTACTCTTGGTGTCTCACTCCTTCTCCAAAAACCCAAGACGTGGAGAGGAGGAGATCACTCAAGAATGTGTGTAAATGACATCAAATCCTCAACTATTTATACCAAAAACACATGGGTTGAATAGACATGACGTTTGGGCTTCTAGAGCCTACATAAGAGCTGGTCGGCTTGATGATAATTACATAATCAAAATAAATTCATATCTCCATAAATACTTATCGGAATCGGATGATATTAGGATCAATCCTACACCTCTCGACGAGAGGGATCCAATAAAAATATCATCTGCCATAAATAAGCCAACCCACATGGAGTTTGGCCCTAGTTGCCAATTTAACACCAACCTATGCTATCATTCAAGATGATTGTGTGTGGAAATTTGAAGAAGAGCCCAAGATGAAGGATGACTCCATTCCATCCATGCCTCCTCTGCTCTATCTTGACATCCCTTGTCATTCTGCCACTTTTGGTTCTCCCTGTGAAAACTTATCTCCAGATGTTTCTACTTCCAATCATTCATAGGACACATCAGATGTCAGCCTATTATTGCATTTCAGAGAGGACACATATTACTCTGAAAATCCATCCCATCTGTCATCTGTGATTTCTGAAAATGAAGAGGGTGAAAATAATTGTTTCTCATCTACCCCTCTGCATGATTTATCAAATCATGAGGATGCTAACAAACATCCAGAATTTTCTAGTTGTGGTTGTCATGATCTATGTACTTCTTCATTGTATCACGATGTTGATTCACTCGCTATTAATCTTCCTAAGCCACTAGTCTCTGACGATCTATCTATTGACGAAGTGGAAACCCCACAAGCTATTGATGGACTTCAGCTTGGGCTGATGGTTATGCCAGGCCCTCTCTGTCTTGAGGTTAGTTCCACTTCTGATCAGAAAATTTGTGAAACACCCATGGTTCCTCATCACTCTCTACTTCGCATTGAAGATCAACCCAACACATAGATTTCACTTCCTCCACTCTAACCACATAATCCCATCTCTCATGCATTGGAGGAATCATACACAGCAAGCACACTTGCAAGGTGTAAGTTGTCTCTCTTTCTAATGTTTGTTTTTCTGTCATAGTCAATATAGTGTGCATGCTTATCATCTAAATGCAATGTGTCACAACACTATGTTAAGTCCGCAGAATGTTTGTCTTGTGAATTCGCTCTTTTATTTTCTGTGGATGTCTTAGAACTCAGAGCATGTTGGTATTCATTGTTAAATATTTCTTGTTCACTAGTTTACATGCATATTTTTCATGCCTTCAACGGCATGGGCCAGTGAATGCACAGTGGCTACATTGGAAATATCACTTCCTGTGAGTAGGCCCACGCATTGTTTAGCATAGGATTAGGAGTAGTCTTTTCTTATTACTTTTCTTTTCTTTCTAGTTTGCATGTCTATTTTCTTGCTTACTTGGTTTGATTTTCTTACTCGTTTTGCTTTCGCTTTACTTCTACTTTTTTCTTTTTTCTTTCTTTACTTGCTTGTACCCATAGGTTAGCCTCTCATGAAACCATGCTTGGCTCTCAAGACAAGCTGGGAAAATCTAAAAGGACTTGTAAATCTATCAACACTTGGTTATCTGTTGTCCTCTCTATTTATGAAGAAATTGTTGTCTTCACCTCATGATGCCTTGATGGAAAGTACGTTATGTTCAGAGTGAGTCTTGGTGAAAACACAATGCTTGCACTGCTAACTAGTACCACCTACTCTAATCGGTTCTTTTGGGTTAACCCTTGTCATCTCAGTCAAGTAGAGTAAGGTGAGGGGGAAAACATTAACAAGTATGTTAGAGGTATACATAACATAATTCTCTGAAGGAACAACCTCTTCTGCTCTCAATAAGTCAGGATCCCTCTTTCACCTCTAAAATAAATAAGTGCCTATGCACAGTTCTTGAAAAAATAAAAAAAATAAAATTTTGAAAAATGAATAAGGCAAAAGAAGAGAAAGGCTTCCTATGCAAAGAGGTGATACAAGTAACTCAGCTAGGGTACTTATTAGGTTCACTGGTAGTGGAGCGATGCTTCTTTTCCTACATGACTCTGTTGGGGTACTGTCTAGGCCTGCTGGCAGCCCTAACACCAGAGATGAAACTTAAACTCTGACAATTATATTACTTGTGCATCAATATACCCCTCATCCCCAATTCAAACAACTAAGTTGAATTGGCTTGGAATGTGTTTTGACCAATCAAGAGGATGGTAGGGACTACATCTTTCTCACAAGCTAGTGCAGAAGCCATTGCGATCAAAGAATCAAACAATACTTTCAGAAGGGTTAGACTCACTTTCCACGAAACAAGGTCCATACAGAGAGCTGGAGTTCTACCAGTGTGTCGCCAATGTTGTAGCGGCTACAACAACCCTCCAAAATTTTGGCTCGCATGCAAATTTCGGAGCCTACCTTGGATCTTGTGATCGATCATCCTTGGTCACTGCTTGATAAGCTGATGATCTCAAACTTCCCCTCCTTGATCTTAAGAGTTGTCTGTGTTCTCATATTTATGCAACATGTGTCATCTTTGGGCATAGGGGTTTTTGTTTGTCATGTAAAGGGAATGTTGTTTTGCTTCAAGGGAATTGTGTGCATATGAGTGGTTTTCATCACATAGACATGTTTCACACTCACTTCACGCACTATTGTCATGAAGGTTGTTTCATCAAGAAAAGTATGTCTTATGCATTCTCGATGGTCTACGTTGTGTCACTAAATTTCTCTGTGCGATCATAGTCGAGTCTTATCACTATTTACATTTGTGTCACTGATCTAACACTTATCCATTTCCCGAGAAACCTAGCCTCATTCAGCTTCCCGGAACTTTACACTTTGCTTCTGCAACCATCAAGTTTCCTACCTTGTCTCTTGAAACCTCACAGCTTTCAGAGTCCCCTACCATCAATGCTCTCCAAAAATGCACAGAGAAGTCAGGCAGCCAACACTGCTCTTCAGAAATGCACAGAGAAGTCAAGTTGCTCTCCATTCAGAAACTATGCAGAGGTGTCCTCCCAGGAACCCCATCCCTCAGTTGTTTCCTGTGCCTCAAACTACGTAGCATTGTCCAAGTTGTCATGTCCATCTCACATACAGAAATTGTGTAGATGGGCCCCCCATGGCCTCATCCCGTCAATAGTCACTTCCCATTGAAACTACATCAATCCATCACCTAGTGACTACAGGAAAAGTTGAAATGTCGAGATCAATCCTAAAGATTTAGGGAGAAGGACCAAAAGACCAAGTGATGGAAAGGATTAGGACCGCACGCAAACTCTATCAGATGCATGATCACCTTAACGGTAAGTATGGTGAGTAAAGAACACCTTTCGAAGTACACCTCTTAGTTGAGTTTGCAAGACTGCTTGTCATTGTCATACCATCTTGTCCTTAGTAACTTGCATGTGCGCAAACACAAAAGTTCATTTCATGTGTCTCCTCTACATGTCTTTCTTCTTTTTCAATCACTTGACCAACTTTCATCTTTGGAATGTTGATTGTTATGTCAAGCTTGTGACCTTGTCCTAGTGATGTTGAAGGTTTGTGTATGAGTTGTGTTTTCTATGTAAACATCTATCGCACTCACACACGATGTTGTAAGCACTATTGCAAAAGTTTCATCAAGGTCATCTGAAGTTCTATCCAAAGTGTTGCACTTGTCACTTTCATCATTAGACAGTCTCGTAGTCAGTCACACTGAGCATATGTTGTCTTGTTGGTTCGAAATGTCTTATAGTCAAGTCATGTTGAGTGTGTGTTTGAAAAGTTAGGTATACATGAGTTCACTCGCTTACACACTTATTCATTTTTTCGAAGACCTGTTGGTCGAACCACCCTCCATCATTCAGACCACCGTCCATCATTCGGACCTCTGGTGAGCTGCACTGCGCAATATCAGCCCTCAGTGACCAAGTACGAATGTCGAGAATTGTGCATAGCTTGAGGTTGCCTCCCAGGAAGTCTTCACTGCACAATCTTGGAGTCAACCTGGCTGACTGTCACCTAGAACAACACAAAATTTTCCCAAGAATCCATCTCATTTTGTGCTACGAGCAAGCCAATCCATCAAGCCCCCTACTAGTCAACTAGAGAGTTTGACCGGGCAGTGACCCCAGGCTTCATTCCTCCAAAAACTGGCACATAAGTTATCAGCATGCTCACCTCTACTATCTGAAAAAATTGTGTAGACATGAGGGACAAGAACCTGCTGCCTGTCACTGCATTGTCTCTGAAAATTACGCAGTTATGTCAGTCAGTTCCCTTGTCAACTGACATGTTGCTCCTCCTGAAAATTGTGTAGTTTTCTTCGACTGTCCACCAGCTACCCAACACCCCGCTCAACCCTGAAACTGCGTAGACATGTCTTGCATGCCTACCTACAAGTTCTATGTAGTTTTAGCCAGAAAGCTATCACACCCTGCTTCTAGAATCCCTTGAGAATCTGCACAGTTTTCATTGCCAGTTTCCTCCCTGCTACTCGCACTGCCTTCCTAAAAAAATTGTGTAGTTCCGCCTCCCAGCTAAGCTAGATCCTGTAGAATTTCATTGTTGTTTGGGACTGCTCATCCCAACCTCGACAGTGTCCCAGAGCTCGCATCCCACCCTAAAATGTGCTCTACGCAGTTTGAAAGCCTTGTCCTCTCTCCCGGTCACCTGCACCCGAAAACGAATTATGATGCTTCATGGTAGACTAGGAGATTTGTGGATTTGATGTCGTCTCATCATGAGTGATTGTGATATAGGTGCATGAATGAGACATGGCACGACAATGAACGGGATGAACAAGGATTGCATGCTAGGAGACTTGTTCATGAATTGATGAACACACGAAGCATGCCAAGTACCCGCGAAGGGGATACATGCATGTGCAACATCAAGAAAACACCAATACCATCAAAGACTCTGCACACCTTGCCATGCATAGTTGAAGCTATGATACACCAAGAGCACACTGTTACACAAAATTTTGTCACTATCCCTATACTCCCCATTCCATGATCCTTGAGGACCTCTACAGTGAACCCTACACATTTTCCCATCATAAAGAAACTCCCATTGTGTCCCTCTTCATGAGAAGAACAATTCCCTTTTGCATCATTTCCCAAAATCTTCTGTTTTTCCTAGTTTACAAGATCGGTACTAATGACCTGTGTCCTCTTCGTGCCGATATGTAGGGATTACAACTACCCCTAGCACTGACCAGAGCAACTGGGCCTTTTTCCAGTTTCATCGATCCTCTTTTGGAAAGTTTTTTAAATGAGTCGAAGCTTCCAACTCTAGAAGCTTCATAACAGAAGTCTGGTAAATGGTTAGGCCAGATGGAGCTGAGGAGGTCACTTTAGGATCGATTCCTCTATTAGGATGGAACTACCTCAAGACATAATACCTTCTCCCATGAGAAGAGGAACCATCTCCCTTCCATCCAAGCTATATAAACCTCTCTTCTTCCCAAGCACAAGCTAGTCCTAATTAAGTTCTGGTTGAGGTTTTGATTTTAGAGTAATCAGCAAGTTATTCATAGTTTGTAGCTCTCTAGATTGTTTATAAGGGACAATTGTGAGTTTGGTTTAGTGTGAAGACTAAAGGGAAGAGCCTTAACACTACCATTGTTGGGGCCATCCATGGAATGCTAGCTGAAGTGTGTGGGAACCCAGATTTGTCAGAAGAGAACAACAATGTCAAGATATCGGTTGTAATCTCTTCTTAAACTAATAAAGGTGCAACTATCGATTGATTTCCTACATAAAATATCATCTCACATGTTTATGGCTTAATGTTTCTTGACTTGTTAAGTAGGTTGAATACAATTTGTATATTATCACGGTTGTTGTGTGTTGTTGTTTACTTGTTTTAGTTGTTCCAAAGAAGGAAACAAAAGATAGATAGAGCGAGGAAGCAAGGCCATCACCAAGCGGAATAAGAGTACTAAGAGGTAGGCCCTCTTAATTGATTATAGCCTAAGGAAACCTTCCATAGAATGTTTGTTTGTGGCTAGACCCACTCTCAGGCTAGAGGAATTGTTTATGTCTGCACTTAGAATTTTACTTGTACCACAAATTGGCGACTCCACTAGGGAGCCAATCCTTCTGTTTTCTTGTTTGAAATTTCATGGTTTTGTGTGAACTATTCCAGTCTCACCATTTCCCTTTAGTTTCGTCTTCTTTTCTTTGTTTACTACTCCAGGTTTGAAATTAACTGTAGCAATTCTGGTCTCACCCTTTGGAGATTTTTATTTTTTCGTGTATCCTCAGTTAGCGTGCTTATTGCGCTGACAGTCGTGTCGATCAACGCAATATACTTAGAAACAGTCATGTCGACCCCCTTCTGGCGCTTGTTGCCAATTAGGTAGTCACACCGATGCCTGTAGGTGAAGATGAGGGTTCATCCTAGATCTCGACCAGTGTGTCTTGCTCTCTTGATTTTTGCCTTGTAGCTTGTTTAGACTATATTCTCCCTGACTGGAAAGCTGAATTTGACTTGGTTTATTTGCTTGTTGACTTGCCTTCTTTTTACTTGATTTCTTGGGTCCTTGGATGGCTTGTGGCCCTAGGGCATCTAAGTTGTCATCCATTTAGCTGAATGTGAACTCAGTGAGTCAAGTTGTTGGTGAATTTACTCTGTGGTTTTTGTTTATAGTCCTCTTATTGCTTTGGTCTCCATCACATAAGTTTGGAAAGTTTCGTTTGCTTGTTTAAATGTCTCTTTTCCGACATAGATCACATTGCTTGTCTTGTTTTTGGTAGAGTCAATGCATCATTAGTTTGGAAGAGATTCTCTCTTGTGTCTTTTCATTTGCTTGAGGATCGATCGAAAACTTTTCCATTGAAGTGTTTTATGAGAAATTCATTTTGTCATTCCATGAAAAGTACATAACTCTAGTTTGTTGCATCAATATGTTACGTTAGTTAGCATTATTGAGGACAAAGAGTTGCATTTGCATTTGAAAAGAAAAATAATTCTCTTTACCTTTGAAAGGATTGTTTGAAGTGTGCTTTCTAGGAAAATAGGAATTGGAAAGAGATTTTTCATTAGTTTATTTTCAAAAAAAAGTAATGGAAAAATAATTTTGCTTTCGGTTGCTTGGTTGTTTTCATTTGATTGTGTTTTCTACCCTCTCTAGTGTAGACAATTCATAGAATTGAAAGAGTCTTGTCTCACTTAGCTGCATATAGGACTTTTCGATTCACATCACTAAGGCCTGAAAACTGAGACATAATTCAAGATAAACTTTAAAATGAACACAATTAACATAAGGTGCATTTGAAACCTAACGATCACATCTAGAAGGTCTAGGCAAGAGACGTGTTACGACGTCTTTAAACCTAGTAGTTGTCGTTAGCTTTGACACTAGACAACACTAGTATAGACTTCTTCTCCCCATATTGTCAAGTATATAAAGGGAGACCCCACTAGGATGCAATCCTTTATCCATAGGAAGCTGAGTCTACTACCTTGTAAATGTGATACACTGAACATAGGATTCGGGGATATTTCCTGCCTGTACTTCTCAATTCACCGAGAGGTATTTTGCAATTCACGGTTACCTAGTAATCCTTTTTACCAAGATCATCTTGAGTAGTCATTTGATATTTTTTACTCATTAAACTTGAAAGATCATCCGAGCGCTTGTCCTTTCTAGCTCATTTCCAATCGAAAGTGATAGAGTCATATTTGCTTCTTTCTTGACTCTTAAAACATGAAAGAGCACCAGTTTATTTATGCATCTTAAAATATTGTTGCCCACAATCTCACAACATCTTGTTAGTCTTTTCTAGACCAAATCGTGAGTATTCCTTAAGTACATTTTAAAGCCTTGAAGTTTACCTCTCTTTTCTTATTAATTGAGACAAAGTCATCATGGCTGAAAAGTCACTTAAGGACCAAGGTGTTGAACTCAGAATTGTTCTGAGCATTCAACCTTTGTCATCTTGTCCTCCACCTCCCTCGGATACTAGGTCACCTTTTGATTTTGGTCCGGAATCTCTAGACAATCCTGTCTAGACTCCTAAGAGTTCGTCGAATACTGAAGGTCAGCTTGGAATGGTTATATATCCTTTGAATCCTTTGTTCGACCTTATTTGATATCACCATAGCGTTCATATAGTCAATACGATCTGCTGGGTATTCCTTTGGAATTATCCTCTCGAACATCTTTGGTTGTTAGTCGTCGTTTGTTTCCACCTATGGAATCCGAAGGTGAAATTCTAGTCTCCTCTCCGAGTCACTCGAAGTTTTCCACTCCACACACTGTTGAAGAGGAAGAAGATCAGTTTCCTCCTGAAGGTTTCCCCTACACGGGAAGCATTCCCATCAATATTTATCAGGATTTACCCCCTAATTATGTGACTTTAGCACATTTGATCTCAGGTACACCTAGTGCCTCGTCACTTTATCATAACCCTTTTTGGGGGTCTGGTGCTATGCCTACCACAGGTTCATTCATACATAACTTGACCTCCCAACAAACAGTGATTTCTGTAATTAATTCAATTCCAGTCCAACCCACCGTTCCGAACTCCCTTGTCTTGTCCATCCAAGTCACCCGCCTGATTTGAACGATGGTCTCGATTCAAGTTTTTGTTAGTCCTTCGATCCCTCCCATAAGTGCACATGCAGTACCTCCACCTTGGGGGTAGAATCCAAATGTTTCCATGGTGTCGGGCACAACCAATGCGAATGGCTCACATGTTTGGGATGAACCAGCCTTCTTCTTGTGCTATTCAAGACCCTGCTAGTCCTACTGGATCAAGCAATGTCCAGTACCAACAAGTCAAAAATCCCATTGGTCCGTCTAGGTCAAGTAATTTCCAGTATCAACAACCTTACGAGGCTCAGGTTCAGTACCAAACTCCTTATGTTCCATATGGTTCCCAAGGAATGGTCAATCTGCCTTACATCCTTCAACCTAGATAGTATGTTCAGCCTGGTCCCTCCACCGTTTCCGATGGCTACGGCTAGATACAGTTCAGAAATTTTCAAGGTTTTAATCCGGCAATTTTTCAAGTACCCTTATAGCAGCAAGGACAGCCTTTATTGCAACAAGGGCCATCCATGCAGCAGCAATGGCAAATCATGCAGCAACAAGGAAAACTACAACAGCCTCAGGGGCAACCCTCGCAGCAGTTGCAGCAAACCATGCAACCACAAACGCAGTATGTTCAGAAAACCTCCCAGCCTATGTCTTTGCAAGGCCAACCTTTGCATCCGCAGGGACAACCTTTGCAGCAACAGGGCCAACCTGGGAAGCAGCAGGCGCAACCCAGGTAGCATCAACCCTTATATGCATATCAATAGGGTCAACCCTTGCAAGGACAAGGCCGGGGTCAAGTCCTGCAGCAGCAGGCCCAAATTCCTAATGTCCAATGGAAATAGGTTTAAAATCCTTTTGTCCAAGGGAAGCAGGCCCAAATTCCTAATGTCCAAGGGAAACAAGTTTAAAATCCTTTTGTCCAAGGGAAGCAGGCCCAAATTCCTAATGTCCAGGGGACATAGGTTCAAAATCCTTTTGTCCAAGGGAAACAGGTCCAAAATCCCTATGTCCAAGGGAAAAAAGTGCAAAATCCTTATGTCCAAGGGCAGAAGGTCCAAAACCCTTTTGTTCAGGGACAATAGGTTCACAACTTGTATGTCTAGGGACAACAGGTGCAAAATCCATATGTCCAAGGTCAACAGGCTCAACAGCCTTTAACCCGTATGTTGCTTATCAGCAAGCTATGGCTAGACAGTTCCAAGGGTAAGGTAACCTTACAGTGAGGGAAAAATCAAATTCCATATGGACAAAACCCTCCACTATGGGGTCAAAACCCTTACCAGGAGGGATGGGCTCCTCCTATTGGACCCGCTTATCAACCTTCGATGCCTTTCAATACTCAATTTCCATTATTAGCTACACTAGAGTTGTCAAATATGTCTCGACTCACGAATGATCCAATTCTTCATTTGCCATATTGGCCTCCGGTCCCATCCAAGATCCCAAGTGATTTTCCAAAGTTTGAAGGAAAAGCGAAAGAGGATCCACAAGCCCACGTGATTACATATCACCTCTGGTTCTCCTCGAATTCCTACATTGATGATTCAATTCATCTTCAGCTTTTCCAATGAACTCTCACAGGTGCTACAGCCAAGTGGTATATCGAGCTACCTTGAAATACTTACCATGACTTTAACACTCTAGCCATGGCCTTTCTCACACATTTACAGTTGTCAGTTCGCTATAAAACTGGCACCCATCTGCTAACGTCGCTCAAGCAAGATACTGCGACCCACATGTCTAATCAGATCCATGAATGGAGACATCGGCATCACCTGATTAAGTTTGATATTGTTGATCAGTTGTTGACCGAATGGTTTAACAAGTCATTCATCAACAAAATTGATGAAGACATTGTTATGGGTGGATGTGTCACTAAGGAACAAGCCATCGCACGTGCCCAGTATCTAGACCTCATCTGTTCAAAATCTAGCACATTATATGATGTGTTACCCAATGCGCCTAGACCATCATTTGATCTGGAAACATGTAAATCCCTGGCTTCCTGTTGATGGAGTATTTGGTTCAGTGACCGAGACTACTGCAAAATCTTCTTCCAAATAGAAGTCAGTCTCCAACACTATTCCCAATAGTCCCTCCCAGAATTCACCTAGCCCTAGTAAAACCTCGGGGGTACACGTTGTTTAGTCTACCGCAACGGACAAATTCTCGAAAGGTAAGAAGAAAGGCAAAGGCAAGGTAAAGACAATGCCCCAAAACATGGTCCTCCTAACTCGTCTAATGGTGATTCTTCTCAACCAAAGCCTAAGTATATGTGCCTCATCTGTGAGGAGGATCACTATACTAAGGATTGTCCCCGATAGTTCGAAGTTAGTCATTTTATCAAAGGAACCCCAACTGTCCTAAAAGATCTGTTTCCATCTTAGCATACTCAAATGATAGACCAACCTCAATCATCTTCTTCCTCAGGATCACAAGTGTTCATGATGAGTATGCCCATTAATGTGGCTACTAGCTCAAAAGATTATCAAACTCCATGGAGGAAGGGATGAGAGGATAGTAGGTACTTAACTCACTCCCTATCCAATTTCGAGCTCATAGGATATGATAAGTGTGGGAATCTTCTAGAAAGCTCCAGAAGATAAGAATATTCCCATAACCCTATGATGATTTCGCTCAATCTCGCCTAGCGCAGGTCAAAGTGGGCCTAAGTGCTCTGGAAAGCACCTTGACATGGGCCTACCTACACTGAAGCACACTTACCCCTGACCAAGGCTGCGTTGGTCCCTCAAGGAGGCACTTTTGGAGGGCTTCAGACCAAGAAACTCTCAAGGAAGGAGGTATTCAAAGTGATGAATTTTCTAGGGCATGTAGCAACTGAATTAGGGTTTGATGAGCCCTAAAAGTACTGATCTGAATGATGGGAGTGATGTGACCAAATGGATTTGTAACAGCTTCCCCCTAAAGCATGAAGTCGAAAATACTAATATCAAGTGATATGCTTTACGATGTGATGAGGAGGTTCCGAAGTGGATGGTGACCTCCATCGATTACAATACATAATATCATGACATTTTGATTTTTTCTCATTAATTGCTGAGGGAAGACATACCCATGCTCAGCGTATAAACTTTCATCACAAGTACATAGATAGTCGTCTACAGATATAGACCCATGGTGGGATGACCATCAATGTAAAGCCATTGTATGGATGATATGGTACTTTCCTGAATTTACAGCCTGGATGGATGAAACTAGATCTGGGGTCTTCTATCTCATTCAACCGTTCTCTCAAGTATGATTCTAACCATGTGAATATGTGATCTGAAGTCAAACATGGGAAGACACTATCTGATTACGATTCAATGATGTAAGTTGTTAATAGACGCAAGAGAAATCACCGATAATGATAATGATCCTCAAGGTACTATAGTACATTCTGCATGGTGTGAATGGATGTTTTGATGTTGAACATAATACAAAGTCTTTTGGTCAAGGGCCAGTGATGTCAACCTATCGGTGGAAGCAAGAAAATTTCCATTGATGTATGCAAGCCTCAAGGTACTAGAAGGGTGTTTCTAAGTCAACTTCTTGGATAATGTGCTTATGTCGACAAGAAGTGACTCATTGCAAGAGGGCCTTGATGTATCCCACATCAACGACACGAAATGAGTGTAATGATTTTTGGAGACAGAATGTGACTAACAACACAAGGTTCAGGAATGGCAGTCATGAAAATTCAGGTTTATGAGTATTGCAAAGGATGAATTTTGACTGAGTGACTTCTCTTGAACATTTCGGTGACACTGAATGAATTAGCAACATTGACCCAAAATCAAAGTAATGGATGGTATGATATACCAAGGTATGATGACCATCAAGCAGATAACCCAACCCATGTAGTCACAGTGATGAAGTGAAAGTGTCATGTTCAAGAGCGACCTGTTGCCATAAAGTGGTTTACCCCTTTTCCCATTTTCCCTAGTCATTGCTAACCAGTACCTCTTTATTTTTATCAAGATTGAGGATAACATATGCTTGTTGTATAATTCCACCCTTCGAGTGAATCCATCGCTATGTGATGTTTTAATGAGTCTAGCGAAGGTGAAACTCGGTCTTGTCATGATGGACAAGTTTGTCGCTATTTGATGTTTTAATGAGTTTAATGGCAATGTTAACTCAATCATTTTCATGTTTAGATAGATTGAAAAGGGACAAAAAGAAAACTCCACGATTTTATTTCGTAGATTTGTCTCTCAAGTCCGAAAAAATTTAAAACAGTACAAGAGAGAACCTATTGACCATGTTCCATCAACATATTATTTTTTCGTAAATAATCTATCTCAGTCTGGAAAAGGGTTAAACTTATATTGAGTAGATGTCATTTCAAATCCATTAACAAGTTGAAAGGACAAGCACTCTGCAATTTTTTCATATTTTGAGATTCTGCAAAGAGCTTAAAGAGGACTCAAAGGGGGTTCCTTTTTCGATGTTTAACAGAGCTCGAAAAAGAGATAAAAGTATGTTTTGTGGTCAAAGTACAATTCACGATCATGCACATCAAATTATGTAAGTCGACTGTAAATCTATTCAAAGCAACACCAAACGGATTAAAAATACCTATTTCATTGGTAAAAATAGGTAAATACTAAATTTTACTCATTTAATGATCATGAAATAAACATAAAAACAAGAATTTACCATGTTATTTTCACCATTTTATATTTACCATTCAGTTTGTGCTCTGACCCTGTTTTTACCTTGATCTTCAGCAGCTGATTGCGAGAGATTCTGTCGATCATTTCTCATGCTGTCCCAGCTAGGTAGGAGATCTACCCCTCCTCTTTCTTTTCATGTCATTCTTTTATAGTTTCATGCAAGTTTTTAGGGTTTTCAGGGCCCCTAGGGTTATAATAATTCACCCTGGGAATAGCGTAGCCTTCCATGTCGAAAACTGCGCTGCAGAGCACCCACACAAAAGGGTAGCTGCACTTCAGCGTACTTTCTCCTTTCTTGGGCTTCACTGGGCGAGTTTCACTAATTGGTTTCACCTGATTGGCCCAAAATTTATCCAGTTTTTTGCATGAAATGAATCCTATCTAAGCTTATGGTTTGATTTTAGGCTTTCATCGCATCAGAATGTCTATTACTTGGAGAGAAAGAGAGCATGAAGAACAAGACATGTTTTCCCTAAATAATCCAGGTATAAGTGAGGCCCTCAAAAATTGTGGGTTGCTCAAATACTTTAGGTTTTCCACAATGAGACAACAATCAGAACTATTGCAATTCCTAGTTCATGCATGGGATCCAACGGATCAAGCTTTTCACATAAGGGACAAAGTGGTCACTATTATGATCGATGATGTTTACTTTCTTACAGGGTTGTCGAGACGTGGTGCCCCCATTTCTCTTTCAGGTTCTTCCCATGGAGGGAATCAGTGACGGACTATGTTCGAAAATTCTGTTGACCAGGTGCATAGCCTAACAAGGATGGAAAGATAATCACCAAAGGTATTCATGATTTTCCTTTTAGAACCATCCTTTTCCCCATCGCAAAGTTGGCAGGCAGTGTGACACTTCATCTAGCAAACAGAGCATACATGCAGTATGCACTTGAGTGTCTTGAGCCAACTTTATTCAACTGGTGTGAGGCAGTACTTTCTTCACTGATAGAGCAGTTGAGAAAGGTAAAGAGCAGTAAGACAAATAACTTTAGCTATGGATCGCTCTTGATTGCTTTTACCTTAGAGATAATTCCATTGATGCAACTCAACATGTAACACTAGGTGTAATTGGTCCTAGAGATCCACAGATGCAGAGGGGGGTCGAATTGATGGCTAGACATGCTGGTCAGTCATCGATTACATTTTCTATTGCATTCTTCAGTTGGCTTGATTGACAACACATTGTCATCGAGGATCATCAATACGCAGGGATGGATTTTTGTGGAGATCTAGAGTTGAGTTTACCAGTGGGCACTCAATGGGGTGCTATAGGTAACTTGTTTTTGACCAAATGTTTTTTTATTTTTAAGTTTCTACATGTTTTGTGTTTTGATGTTTCCAAGACTAAAATAAAACCGTTCTCATGCATACAAATGTTGGTACTATTCGACCTATGAGACACCAATAGGAGGCAGGTGGACCAGCACGGAGAAATGTTGGGAGGGCAGTTCTCCAAGATTTGGATTTGGCCAAGACACTGGCAGAGTTGTAGGATCATGTAGAGGGATTAACCCTTGGTATTCTGGATGTCTGGATCAAGGAGTTACATATGAGGCTTCAGCACCATACTATTCGTGTTCTTGGCTATTAGATGCGGCTCTTGTGCATGATAGCTCAGGTTGTGACCTGTTATCATGAACATGACTAGGTCTTCTTAGGATGATTTTTGCATGCATTTTGAGTTTTTAGGTCAGATGACCAAACATGTCTTAGACACAAATTTTGTAAAATATTTTAAAACATCTCTCTATTTTTACTTTCAGAGTTTTTATATATATGGTTATATGCAACCCTATTCAACTAATGATGTGAATTGAAAATTTACTTTTACATGTGTTGCAAATGTCTGTTTAACACATAATTTTCTAAAGAATCGGTTAATGCGTTAAAGTTTCTGGAAATATGTTGATATTGAATGTACTCAAAATTTCTTTCCAAAAGATGAACTCTAAGTAACACATGAAGAATCGTTGGGCTTCAGACGGTATAAATGTTTGTTAGTTGCAGTATGACAAGTTGTGAATCCAACCTAATGATGATACAGCAAATGCCAAGTGAAATGGCATCAGAGAGAAGTTCGATCAATTTGATATACTCAACAATACTATTCGTAGAACGATCGATACAAATCCCTTGAAAACTCACTAACTCGCCACTTGGAGCAAAAATGGCCCATGCTACAAAAGATAGGTTCTGCGTACTACGACTAGCACCATCGGCATAACTAACAAATGGTTCCAAATATTCTGACATCTACAACAAATGCAAAGCAGATTACTTAACCACATAAAAACTCTAAAAGACACACTGACACACACACATGTAATTAAAGCTTATACATAGTGATTTTACTACACTCAATTAAGCATAGTTACTTTTGAGATACAGCTCGTTTCAGGGTTGTGACAATGGAATTCCATCATAATCCACCAACTCGTAGGCACATTTTGCCAAAACATGCTTGACAATGTAAGGACCCATCCATAGTGGTTAAAATTTTCCTGCTCCTAGTTTATCAGCTTCCTGATCATAAAGCAAGACCAGGTCTCCTGAGAAAATGTGAGGCTTGACATTTCAGTCGTATTATGCCTTGATTCGTTTCTTATGTGCTTCGTTAGCCAACGTGGCTTCACAACGGGCTTCATCTAGATGGATAAGTTCTAAGAAACACGCTTCTTCATCAGAAGTGTCAGGGAACAAGTAAATCATGAGTTTAAGATATGAAATTTCACATTGTATCAGCAATATTGCCTCTAGACCATATACCAATTAAAAGGTTGTGAATCCAGTTGCATTCCTAATCGAGGTTTGATATGCCCACAAAGTTGAGTATAGGATTAAATGCCAATTTCATCTATGAACCCCTATCATTCTTTGAAGCATTCGCTTCAAGACTTTATTGATGGCATCAACTTGTCCATTAGCTTGCAGATAATTGTTATAGCACCATTTACCACTCTTGGTATATATGATGCTTTGTTTATGGCCTAGGGCAACCCCTCCTTCCAGAATTGGTCCAAATATATAAAAAACAGTGTTTTATTCCCTGTAAGCTACTTTTCCCTGAGCTAAAAGCGTGTACATGCGGGTCAATCAATACCCAACCCACGTATATTTATTCAAACACTTAAAAAAATAAATTTCCTTAATTTTGGGAGGAGTTCACGGGTTTTACATTTTGATTACCTCCTACTGCCCGTGGCCCAATTGTTTCCCAACTAAAAAACTAATTGGGAGAGGTATAAATAGACCTCTATGGGAAGGCCTTAACGAGGAGGAGAAGAGATAGAGTTATTATACTAAGATTATCCCTGACTGAGTCTGATGAATCCCTATGCCTCATGCACTTCCCCAAGCCTCAGGAAACCCTTGTTTCCTTGATTATAGATATCCTGCCTTTTTTTTTAGATATCATGGTGTTGGTGAGGGTAAAAGATTGTTGAAGGTTGGGATAGGACAAATCTGGAGGACGGTTTCGCTTGGAGCCAGAGAAAGACTCATGTGAATTCTCCCCATGTTATTTATAGCTTACTGCAATAAAAGAAATGTTGTCTTGTTTCCGAAATTAACTATGTCTATGCATAAAATTATGTTTTAATTCATATAAGAATGTCGTTTTGATGTATGATCAATCATTTGTTTATATGATATAAAGTCAATTTCGTGAATATGCTTTACTTCTATACTATTATGTATGTTCGAATTGAATGATTTTTTAGGTTTGAAGAACATCGGGAGTTGCAGTGGTTCTAAACCCTGAGGGACCTACTCGAACTAAGAAATCCAGGTATGGCCACTCTTACATAGTTTGGTAATATAAGCATCTTGCCTAAGCTGTTTTAGTATTTCTTGTTGTAGTTTGCTTCTGCTTTGTTGGGGTTCGAACCCAAAGCCCTAGGGTGCTTTCACCCAAAACAGAATTGGCGACTCCACTGGGGATAACAATCTTGTTATTCCTGGTTTGGGTTATTCATTCTCAATCAGGGCTCAATCTTTGGTTAACTTGCGGTTACAGTCCTATTTGGTCTACTAGATTCCAAGGCCTCAATTATAATCTTTTGGATCAGACTTTGTTTTTTATTTTTTTTGCAAAGCTCTGTATACGCTCTTTACTTTGTTTACAGTCGTGTATACACGTTTGTTTCTGTAAAGCGAACTTGTGTATATGCGAGTTTCCTGTGTCAGGAGCACATGTGCACACCTCTGTGTTTGCACACAGTCATGTATGCAAATTTTTTCATTGTTTTTTCAAATCTTTCAGCCCAGATAGATTTGTTGCCTGGTCTTTTCAGTCTTTGTGTGGTCAATTGTTGTCTGAAGAATTTAATTATTCTGCAAGCTTACTGTTTCGAAGTCTCTTCCTCATTGAAAATATTTGGCCTAGGTTTGCTTCTTTAGCGAGTTTGTAATTTGTGTTTTGGCACACAAGACTTCATCATAAAGTTCTTGATTGTTCTGGTCCTCCAGAACGCAAGATTGTTTTCAGTTTCAATGTCAAGCCCAGATTTCAAATCTACTTGCTTTGCTCTCCTTTGTTTTGTGGCCTCATAGCTTTTCTTTCTTTTTGAAAGTCTTTTTGACGAATTTGGAAGTATTTATTTCCTGGCTTCTTGGTCAGTTTGTCAAACTCTTTGCTACTATTTGGGTCATTTTGTACAAGTTGAAGTCTTTTTGCTCAAGTTTTCATTCATTTTCAAGTTTGTAACTTGCAAAGACTCCTTGTGATTTCAAAAAGTTGTTTTGGTTGCTTCTTTAAAAAAGAAAAGACATCAAAAAACTTTGTTTTTGTTTTTCTTTTGCCAAGTTTGGTTTATGGTTTCTTTTTATTGTTGAAAGTGAATTGCGATCTTTTACCATTTTTCCTTCTTGTTCAAAATTTTGTGTTTAAAATGTGTATCCTCTTCAATACTTAAGTTGGATCATTGTTAGTTATAAACGATTGCTTTTTCTTTTTTAGCGTTATTTAGGATCTTGCATCTCCATTATATCTTGCATTAGGGTTGTTTTCATTGTTAAAGCATTCATAGTATTTTAGTTTTTGGGTGTGTGAAGTGTGTTTCAAGAAAAGAAGAGAAAAAGTACTTTGCTTTGTAGAAGTTTCGTAGATCCCGTATAGAGATCTCTTTTCATCGAAGAAAAAATGACTGCATTCATGTAGTTAGTTTTTCATTGATTTATGTTGTGTCATACAAACATCATTGGTTTCACTCCCATCTTTACCCTTGACTTAAAGAACAGCCATTAAAATCAAGCGATTAATTAAAATAAACTAGAAATTTTATGTTGTCATCAGAATACACCAACAAGTTTAGGTTTATTAGGGCCTTGGATTAGGTGAGAGGAGAGTTAACTCTCCAAGGCCGCTCAAAATTACAAAACATAGAAGTTTGATTAATGAGAGAAATCCAATAGCGTTAGGGAGACCGGGAAAGCTCTGTAACTGGGAGTAAAGCATGAGGGAGAGTGAAGATAAGGAAGAGAGATACCCCCTCTCTTACTTGTCGGATCCTACCTCACAACTGTTCCTCCTAGCTTCTGATATGAGTGGGTGACCATAGTCGCCTATCCTAGGGATCACACAGGTGGTTGCAAAGGGGAATCATGTGGCACCTGAGGCTGATGTTGTATCATGTTCAACAGTACTTCTAGAGGGTACCCTTGCAAAGCTTGGGTGCTTGCACCGGCAAAGGTTGTTTTCTGGAGGTCAGCATAACTACCTCTAATACCTTTGCTAGTAGGCCTGGGGTGTAATTACCCCAGTCTATTTTCAGAAGGCCCTTATTATTAACTTTCTTGTATTTTGGTGTCTAGTCCTAATCACCTGGAGTGGAAATACTCGAGAGTTGTTTGATTGCTGATATCTTTAGGGACTTTTTAGTGAGTGTTCTTTGCTCCTAGTCAGCCTATCTTTATAATTTTTTGAGTCTTTAAGTAGATCTTTTAAATATTTCAAATTGGTTGATCGACCATCTCGACAATCTAGGAGACTTTGTGGGCTATCACCTACGAGTCCTGAGCCTTCTCCTAAAAGGCGTAGGAGCAATTCTGCCAGTGGTTTTCAACCAATGGCAATGGGTGCATCATATATTGATCCTCCTCTTGGGGTCATTAATTCACAAGATAGACCTGGCACCAGTAGAGAGTTAGAAAGGAACACTCTAGTTATTTCTCAAGTACTTTTTCAGTCGGAAGATAATATCAAAGTTGAAGAGATTTCAGAGTCGGTTGCAGCTCTGAATTCTCCTCTTCCTCCTGATCATCTAGACGTTATATTGTACGTCATAACCCCGACACATAAGCTTTCTAGCCCAAGCTTACACCCATCTATTCCTTCGATGACCACTGTTGGAAGCATGGCATCTACAACGAGTGTTCAGAGTGTGCAGACTCCCATATTTGTACAAGGAGGAGGAACTATTTCCATCCCTTCTATTACTCCCAGCACGGATATATTTGTGTCTACTTCCATTCCGTCAATGAGTGGAAGTTCTCAGGCTACTACATCCAGTTTTGGATTTATCCCTTATGGAATGTCATCTCACGGGATTCCTTCAGTTCCTTTGAACATACCATCGACCGCCTCCACATCCATGATGAGTGGATCAACTTCTTTTCAGGGTTTCCCATTTGGAAGTGGTCATATACCACACTCCAATCCAACAGTAGGGTAAACGCCTTTTTCCTTTACTGGTCAAGGTAATAACCCATTCTAGAGTTGGAAAAACCCTGCGGTTAGTGGGATAGGAGCTGGGAATCAATTTTATTCCAGCCAACAAGGGAATGTGTCGTATTCTTCCTTTAATTCGTTTTAGAATATTCCACCCTTTGCTAATGCATGGAATCCTTATCAGGGGCTATCATATCCTTTTAACACTTCTTTAGGGGGTAACTTCACTCGTTACAGAGGATTTTCAGCAGGAGTTGGTCAAACTCCGAATTTTGTTGGACCATAAGGAGCACCTTTTAGTTCAGTAGGCTCTATGAGTTACTTCGGGCAACCTAGTGTTTTTCAAAATCCAGGTCATTCTTTTAAGACCTTTGGGAACCCCGTCCGCACTGGATGGAATTCCTAAGGTCTGCCACGACTCCCTTTTCTGGCCATGTTGAACTTGCCAGACTTAACTAAGTTGACAAATGATCTGATTCGGTACAATCTGGCTTGACCTCCAGTCCCAACTAAACTTCCCTTGGATATCCCAAAATTCGAAGGGAAGAGTGGTGAAGATCCAAGAGACCACGTAACCACATTTCACTTATGGTGCTCATCAAACTCCCTGATAGATGATTCGATCAGGTTGAGGTTATTTCAGTGCACCCTAACCAGAAATGTGGCCAAATGGTATATAGAGTTACCACGGGTCACCTATACTTCTTTTTGTGATTTGGCTAATTTCATTTTGAACCATTTTCAGTTGCTTGTCCGATATGAAGCTGGAATTGAACTTCTGGCTAACTTTCAGCAAGACACCACAACTCACATTTTGGATCACATCCAGGAATGGAGGAGGAGGAAAAGGCTTATCAAAGCTTAAATCCCACCAGATTTCCTTCTCGAATGGTTTCTCAAATCATTACAACCTGAGATCTCAAAGGATGTGTCTCTCTCTGGTGTTTATACAGAAGAGCAAGCCATTTTTAAAGCCCAGCAATTGGAACTGATATATTCTCAGTCTTGGGTTCTTCAGAAAATTCTACCTGATGCTCCTAGATCTAAGGTCGATTTAGCCAAACTGAAACCAGGTCCCCATGCTAATGGTATATTCAGATCGATTGATGTAAACATGGTTACCCTATTGAATCAGTTACAGCAGTTGTCTCTACAAACTGCTTCTTATACCTAGGCAGCACCGTCTGTACCTACACCTTTCCAGCCTACCTCTATAAATGTCGTCCAGAGCACTAACCCCAAAGGAAATCAATAATCTGATGGGAAGAGGAAGGGACGAGGTAAGAAGAAGAACCAGGAAGGAAAAGGCAATGCAAACAAACCTAGCAATGATGCTGGAGAGTGTAGGAAAGATTCCAAGAAAAAGGTAAAATTTTCATGCAAGTTATGCAATGGAGATCATCTAAGGTAAAATTTTCATGCAAGTTATGCAATGGAGATCATCTAACTCACATCTGCCCTAAGATGCAAGACACTCAGCGCTTATTAGTACAACAAGGGTCCTCTAGCTCACAAGTTGTTCTGACTGACCCTTTTCCCCAAGGGAAGTAATTACTTGCTGATGTGAATTCTAATGTTGGTACCTCCATCGGGGACAACCAGGAAGGGGAAAATTCGTCAAATGTTTATATGATGAGCTCTCATATCAGCATTTCTACACGAGCATGTGATTATGGTGAATAAGAAACATCTAAGGCTAAATCTATTCCCGAAGCCACATAACCACTTCATATTGAGCGGCCCTATGTTGAGTCTATACCTCGGATACCGAAAGGCTCTGCAAAGCGCTCAACTATTAACCCTAATGCTAGGGTAGCCCAGAATTACTCGATTTTAGAAGATCTGGCTCAAAGTCCTTGTGCTAAGTCAGCATTGTAGGTACTCCAGTCATGCCCTGCTCAGATAAGTGCTTTGCTTTTAGAAATCGGCACAAAAGACCCAAAGAATTCTTTAGTAATCACTTTTGATATGTTGAATGTCAAAAAGAGACTTCCTCACCATATGGCTTTCTAGATAAAGTCCACATACCGAAAGACCTATATTTTTCGAACTGTTATAGATGAGGGAGCTTCCACATGCGTGATGTCTATGTCATGCTGGAAGGCCATTGGATCACCTTCAGTTGTTCCTTAACTGACTCTTTTGATGGCATTTGATGGACATTCTCATAGGCCGCATGAGATTATCCCAGCCTTTCCTGTTTGTGTTGGGGGAAAGGTAGTGAATATTGAGGTAGAAATCTTCGATGAGAACCTGCATTATAACCTCCTATTAGGTAGGAATTGGATTTATGAGATGGATGTCATAGTTTCATCATTATTCTGCATCCTCTGTTTTCCTCATGAGGGGAGGATTGTTAGAGTTGATCAGTTAGATTATTCTCCAGGTGACTCTCACACAAATTCAGATTCTACCGTTCCATTGGTGAACAATCCCCATCAACCTATTGAAAATTTAGGAGTTGGGATGTACTCTTCATTAATGAGTATATTTGACCTCCCTGCTCTTACAGCTAGAATTAATGTGATTTCATCCTTTAGGGGACCTTCCTGGAAAGATTTCTTTTGAACTCGTTCTTTTTCGAACCCTTGGCCCTTACCTTCATCTACCACCATATTAGATCGAGGGTGGGTAGGTGGAATGGAATTTCCCATGTATGCAGTGGAACTCTCTTATCAATCTATCGTTAACTCAGCAGACAACCGTCCCACTCCTTTTTCACTAGAGGAGTTAGATGGCGATGTGGCTCCGGCTTGGACCCTTGATTCTACTTCAGCTTTGGATTGCTTGGATACAACATTACCATCTGAAGAAGCAATTTTGGAAGTAATGATGGGTGTGGATCGACCATGGGATGATTTACATCATCGTTCATATTTTCTCCCTCCATTGCGTGAAGTTGAATCTAGTTTGTCCAATCTATCTACTAGTGATGTTTATATAGTTTCAAACCCTTTAGCTCCAACACAATTTTATGCCGAAGGTAACATGTCGGTTATCTCACGAACTGTACCTATGAACATCTCTAGGAATCCTAACGTAATCACAAATGTCTTCATCGGAGCTGACTGTTCCCCTGAAGAAATTCAAATCTACACCGATCTCTTCAAAGAATTTCAACATGTGTTCGCTTGGTCTTATGAGGAAATGCCTAGAATTGATCCATCTATAGTCCAGCATGAGATCAAGACATACGAAAACGCCAAACCTATTCGTCAAAAACTTCGACCAGTCAATCCTTAGAAAGCGGCAGCTATTAAAGCTGAAGTTGAAAATCTGCTTAAGGCGGGTTTCATATACCCCGCTCCTCTAATTGAGTGGGTTTCCAACCCAGTCCCGGTAAATAAGAAGCAAGGAATGATCCGAGTATGTATCAGCTTTAGGGATTTAAATAAAGCTTGTCCAAAAGACAATTACCCTATGCCTATTATTGATCTGAGCATGGGTATGCCTGCCTCAAGTGAATGTGTACGCAGAGTTGAATTTTTGGGCATAGTTTCCCACGTTCAAAACTTTTTAAAAACTTGTAAAAACTATCATAAAGCATTACAAGTAGGATTTGAGGATTACCTGGAGATTTTGGGTTGATTCAAACGGTCCAATTCTTCAGAGGAAAGCTTGTTTAGTTTTTCTCCACAGCTCTTTGCTCCAAACAGAAATTAAAAAACTATGAGTCCAAAAGTCATTATATAACTTTGAAATTGCAAAATATTTTCTCAAAAATTGATTTTTGTCTCATGGATTTTTTGACCTGCGAGCTTGGATTGTCGAGAGTGGGTTATTTTTACAAGAAATTTTGGATACTTCTTCGAGATGTTGTTTCACTCCCATGACCGCTGACCCATCATGGCAGGTATCATTCTCTCACTGGCATCTAGGTTAGGGAAAACCATTTTCCGTTGCATCTTACATACTAGCCTCCATTCAGCAATACATTAGTCGTAGGGTCGACCCCATCGTATCTTGGTTAGCAAACCATTTTTTTTTTAAATCATGATGTGATGGTAGAGCCATCCTTTACATGGGCATCTTAGTTAGATCCTCACTGACATTGGTTTCCCATGCTGCTATACTAAGTAGGCTTGGGAGTCCTCTTTAGTCCCACCATGATTGATGCGTTGAAGACACATTCTCCTTTCTTCCGCGCTAATTTCTGGCCTTATACCATAGAGGCTCCTTTGTGTTGAGTTGTACTACCGCATTGCATTTTGACTATTTACACCTTTTGGCCTTGAGCTAGCTTCACTTGGACTCATGTTTAAGCCACTTATTTGACCATGTCTTCTGCAAAGTTAACCAGGAAATCACTTAGCTTCTGCAACTTGACACATCCTTTTACCCATGGAAAGAGCATCCCTTTGAGTGTCCTTGACCAGTTTCGCCTCCCTGCATTGAGCATAGGAATGTTCCCCTCCCAGGAACTAGATCATCTGTTTCTCTGACACTCGTTCTTTCCACTGTACTATAGCATTCTTTTCTTCTTTTTCCATCTTAAATAAAAGACAATATATATATATTTCAAAAAGAGTGGGAATGGGACGACATTTCCATATTTTGTTGGTAGCTAGAGTCAGTGGTGTTGCCCTTGAACAAAGCACTCAAAAGAAAGTCTCTCCTCCATTGGGGTGGGATTCAGTTTGACTTAGGAATGCCTTAACCTTGTTATTGAGTCAGTACTCCTCCGATTGGTTACCTCTTACAATCATATGGAGAGTTTTTTTATGCTTCTTGCATGACAAACTTATACAGAGTTATCATATGCTGCCATATAGTCATCATTGAGTCATGCTTTTGTTCACAGGAAGTAAACCTAAGTCGGCCTCTCTGCGGTGTCTCTTGACCTATTTTTCATTCGGTCATCCCTAGTTGTCAGTGTCATGTTTGTCATCACATTAGTTATATTAGTCCCTGGTTTGAGAAGGTCTCCATTGACTTCTTGCTAGCGGGTCTTGTCCTTATCGACTATGACAAATTTCTCTGAGGAGAGATCAAGAGCCGCACCCTAACCCTATTTTCATTATTGATAGGTCACCTTGTGCTCAGCATCAATCAGTATCATGGGTCTTTCACTAAGTGGTTTCCCTTGTGTTTGACAACAGCTTTCATTGACAACAGCTTTCATTATCAGGTTCAGAAGTAATTTCTTGTTGAACAACTTCAGGTATGGAATCAACTTGTTGTTGAACAACTTAGGGTCCATTTCACTAGATTCACTTCTAGTTTCCTCAGGTAATTGTGGAGATTCCACTTCAGTAACAGATGTACCAATAACTATAGGAGTAACTGGGGTCATAGTACTTACCGGTATAGGTGTTTTTGGTAATTCATATGAAGAACCAAAAGTTTGTGAAGTAGCGGATCCAGTCAAATGAGACCGCTTCAACTGGATAGGTATAGCTTCAGGCGGTAAAGGCGATTTACTCGCTTCTCTCCGCGAATGACGAGGTAAGGGTTGATTTTCCTCCATGGATGTTGATTGATTTTATTACAAAAAATAAATAAACAAAAAGGGGTAAGCTAGGCAAAAGGTTTACCAAGCAACTTTGAACTGCAGAATACCTCCCGGTGAACCAAGAAGTATGGGTAGGCAATCTCCCCGAATGTTGTTTTCGGTGTATCACAGTGTACAAGGCAGTTGACTCGCTTACCTAAGGATGGATAGAAACCTAGTGTTGTCCTCCCATATATACCTGAAATTACGTGGAGGCCAAATCCGTATTAGCGTTGTCTAATGTGAAACCGCACAGTGAGAGCATTCATTTATTCTTTATGTACTGTAACACCACCCTATACACCCGAAGGTACATGGATGAGCTACGATACACTCACGTACATGGAATGAGGTATCACACTCAGAATGTATCATAGACAAGTTAGCTATAGCTTCTATGTTTCTGGAACACGTCTCTAGCCTAGAACCTCTAAATGTTTTGTGTTAGGTGACAATGCTCTATTAGGTTAATTGATATTAATTTTAAGTTGGTCTTGATTAAGAATTTGCCTTTCAAGGTTCACCACGTGATGTCTTTCAAATTCCTAGAATGAAACTAATATGATAAGCATTCTTATTATTCAATTTCAACAATGACAACCTTAGCTAGTAGGAATACAGCAATCAGATTATTTTAATCAAAGAACAAAGAACACATCTAATGCAATTTCCCTAAACTATTCCTATGAGCACACACAAACTTTTTCAATGCACAATGAAAGTTTTTCTTTTCAATTCCCTTAATGTTGAAATGAACAAAAGGAAACTAATGCACATACAATCAATCAATCTTTTTGCAAGAACGAAGACTTTACGATAGTTCCTTTTCGAAATAAATGAAGACTTTTACAACACTTTCTTTTGAACAAAGATTAATCGACTATAAACTAACTTTAACAATGAATTGATAGTGATAAAGAAATCATTTAAGAAACACTAAACAATCAAGGCCAAAGTAGGGCTAGCAAAGGAAACACAAATTGATTTTAGAGACACAAGCATCATTGATCTTTCAGCAAGCAGAAACAGAAGGAAATTTGGGAAAAATCAAGTCAAAGGAGGGATTTTTTACCTAAGGAGGATCAGCACAGCCCTGAATGGGAGACAATGCGCTTTAGAGCACTATCCTCAAGCCAAGGGTGCTCTGCAACGCTCTGTCTCTTGACCAAACCTGCGTTGGTGCCAGAGAGGCCATCCTAGGGGCTTTCAAGCATAATTTTTACCAAAAAACACTTCAAAAAGGCTGAAACAAGATCAATGGAAGAAAGTAAAGTCTACTAGGGTGTACTAGGATGAAGGTAAACTACCCAGAATGATGATTGTTCCCCAGTGGAGTCACCAATTTGTTATGTGGAATTTTGCATCTACAGATAAATACAATTTCCCTAGGTGGGTAGCTACACCTAGAACAACAGATTTAAAGTGCTTAACCATTTTCTATAGAAGATAAATAAGACAAGGGACCTACTTGTTATCTTTCGCTTTCCCTTTGTCTCCTCTGTATGGCTTCCATCGCTCCTTCTCGAACTTAATCCGCTTGACAAGTACTTGCATTCATAAACATAGGAGAAAACCCAATCAAAGCAAGAGATCTATCTACTATAAGCAAATGGAATCGAAAGCATTTACACATATAATCATCATACATAAAGACAAGAATATGGGAAACGGTGTAAACAGCTTTATTAAGTAGAAGGAAGAGTTACAACCATGAAGTCCGATCCAATGTCACTCCTCCAGCTTGGGTTCCAACCAATATCACATCAATAGCACAACGCTCTGGCAGCATAACAATATTTTCTTACAATCTCAATCCTCGCACCAACATTATCTCCTTACAAATTCTCAAATTCCAGCCCCTGGTCACTTAGATGAGTGGTCAATTTATAGGGAAATGGAGGAGTTCTGGTCATAAATGAGGGTATTGAATGGCCTTCCAAACTTACAGTTAGTTTCCATGGAGGAAGGGATGAGAGGATAGGACGTTACTTAACTCATTCCCTATCCAATTTTGAGCTCATAGGAGATGATAAGTTTGGGAATCTTCTAGAAAGCTCCAAAAGATAATAATATTCCTATAACCCTATGATGATTTCTCTCAATCTCGCTGAGCGCAGGTCAAAGTGGGCCTAAGTGCTCTAGAAAGCACCCTAGCATGGGCCTACCTGCACTGAAGCGCACTTACCCCTGACCAAGGTTGCGCTGGTCCCTCAAGGAGGCATTTCTAGAGGGCTTTAGGCCAAGAAACTCTAAGGGAAGGAAGCATTCAAAGTGATGTCTTGTCTAGGGCATGTAGCAACTGAATTAGGGTTTGATGAGCCCTAAAAGTATTGATCTGAATGATGGGAGTGATGTGCCAAAATGGATATGTAACAGTGAGTGGAACTGAAACTGGTCTCAAATGCTTAATATCCATGCTAGGAAATATATTGTGAGCTTCCTTTTCAATCTACTCCTTCTATCTTGCTTCCTCCTAAGCCTATTTGTCAGATATTTCTTTTGACAACCTTTCATCATCTTGTTTCTTTCTTTCTTCCTCCTACTTTATTCTTTCTTCTTCCTCCCTTTGACCTTTTTCTCTTTCTTCTTTAGCCTTTTGTTCTACCTCATCTTTATTTGTTCCCTTTCCTTCTTGATTTGTTTGTCTTATTTCAATTCATTTTGTTTTATTTCTTGTATACTTCTTTTTCTCTCTCCATCTTTTGTGTAGTATTTTTATCTTTGGCATCTTTCCCCTTTGATGGTGCTCCAATGGTGGGATCAACACCATTCATTAGTTAAGGATCTTTGGCCTTTTTATGTGCATCTACAGCGTCTAAAACATTATAGTAGTTTTGTATCTTCTTTTTATCTTCATTAGTGCTCGATGTATATGGCCATTTGTATTTCAACTAGGAACAATGTATCGCCACTATACTTCTTGGATCATACCTATGGAATTTGAGTTCCCAAAATTTGAAGTGTTCCAAGTCAGTGGCTTTGACTTCTACTTATTTATAACTTTTTATTCAGTATGTTCCTACATAGAAGGGTAGGCAGGCCATGGTGCTTTCTTCATTCAAGCGAACATGCCTCCAACTTGTGT
The DNA here is from genome assembly GCA_031772625.1 of Pinus tabuliformis. Lineage (NCBI taxonomy): Eukaryota > Viridiplantae > Streptophyta > Pinopsida > Pinales > Pinaceae > Pinus > Pinus tabuliformis. The sequence goes on from CM062815.1 coordinate 833,556,311, forward strand.
TGTCACCTGGTATGCCACATCCTATAAAATTATTGTGTATGTGATGAATAGTGGGAGTTGATGGGGGGAATTTTATGCTTTTAACATTTTGATGTATGTGGCATCAAATGGTGTGAACCAGTCAGCTACATTTTGCAATGTTGCCTTAGCATGGTAAAACATGCAAGGTGCTTCACTATCGAAGTGGATGTGAAACAATGGTGAGATGAATCCATGCATTAGATCTGAATCGTTCGAATATATGGAGATAAAATACATATCCATCCCAACATATTGAATTCATATCTAGGGCATGCACAATCGAGAAGGTACGAGGCGATGTAAAACTATGGTTCTTTTCTTGTTGTCGGATTTTTAGCTTCTTGTACTATGATATGAATAGAATTTGTTATTTTCCTAGTTGAATGCACTTCCTTCTTGGGTGGAAGTGTACCTTAATGGCACCCATATCTCTTCAAATGTTTCCACATTAGTTCAGTCATAGAGATGACAACATATAGCCATAATAAGTTGATATGATCTCCTTAGCAATTTAGTTTTGTAAACCCCATCAGTGTTAGTTTGAAACTTCCTAGAGTCTTGCCACTAGCCCTTTAGGATGCCTTTGCTACTTAGATAAAATTTGTTATACCATTTTGTCATGAGTGCCACTTAATATCTCGATAATTTATAGTACTCAACAATGTGGGGGTATGTGAATGTTGTTATACCTTACCCATGGTTCTTTTGAATGGTCATATTGTTAACCTCAATGCACTTTATAATCCATTCAATAGTATCCCCATAAGGGAATACTGCAACATGTGATACAAATTTATGTAACCAAGACCTCATAATATTTTGATATACTTCATCATCTTCCTCTTCATCATAATCTCCTTCTAGTAAAACAGCTAGTATATTTATGACCATGTGATCGACATGGATTTATCAATGAAACAATATGTATTTGTATATATTAGGACTAAGGAAATAGAGCTTCCCTTTGACCCTTCTTCTACTATCTCATTTCTCGATCTCTTCTTTGGTGATAATATCTCTATTATGATGACAATATGTTGAAACACCTAAATTCTATTGTGCCTAACATTTCAAATACATTCATTATGAAAAAATGTTAAAAAACCAAAGAAAGCTTAGTGCGCGGTGCAGGGGAGCAGAATTGTCTGTTACAAGGCTATGTGTTGTAGTGCATGGAAAATACATGGACTAGGAAGGGCCGATGCGTTGCAAGGTAGGATGCACTATGGTAAAGTGTATCATGCCACAACCTATTAATCTAGACATGTGAAATTATTGCATCGTTGCAAAGAGGTGATAGGTGGAATAAAAAGCATAGATGTATGGTGATATAATGGAACATATATAAATGACCACATCGCATCACATAGGTTCATCGTAGACTAGGTAGAAGGTTTTCATCATTGTGTGGGGATGAGAGGTAGTCTAGAAAATTGGCTTTCACTATTGCGCGAGGTTGAGAGTCATGCTAGACAACTAGGTTGCGCTACGATACATAGCGAAAGGGATATGTATAAACATGTGGCATGACGCAAAGCATTAACACAATCCACAAACATGGGATGCATCATAGCACAGTGGAAGTATATTCTACGAAGAGAGATTGTGATGTGACAAGGAATTGAGAGCATACGAGATGATCAAGGGAAATCGTAAGTGTGAAGGCAATGAGAAAGGAAAGAAATAACTAAGTGTTATGAGGGGGATGAACACTTAGGATTATATACAAATATGGAAGATAGAAGGTCATGACATGAAAGGTCACGTGAAAAACTAGGTAACACATGAAATTATTAAAAAATAAATGATTGTAGGTCAGGGGAGTGTAGAGCTTACCTATCACATGGTGTGAATGCTCTTAGATCAGGTGGCACAATGCAAGCTTAGATCGCATACAACTATTAAGTCATGCAGCTCTGAGGAGTGAGAGCTCAATGTAAAATGCTCATGGTGAAAATGAATTCGGGTGGGGGATTATATAGTGTTTCACATGTGTGAGGGGCATTAATGGTGCAATGAATGCATCCTTGAAAAATAATTTATGACACGAGGACTAGGATGGTGCAATGCGCTAAGATAGGAAGATGCAATGTGATAAACTAGAAAGTAGTGTTGTGCTACACTAGAAGGTAGCACTACGCTCCCTTTATTCATAAAATACTCAAGTAAAAATCCCATTATTTTGTATTTATGGTGTGAGCAGGAATTTGATGAGCTTGATCATAAGATTCTTTTAATTTGAAAGAACGGGACTCCAGAATTTTGGCTCTTGATGAAAAAAAATGGGGTTTTTATAGCTACTAGAACATTTGGTAAATCACTGGTAGAACCTCAACATCTCTACTTTAGCCCTTACTTATGATGGATCTTATCATTTGGGAAGTGTTACTCTGAATCCAAGGGTACCACCTGTTCAGTTGTTTAGTCTCAGTTAAAATTTTAGTCTCTTTGTTGACTTATCTTTTGGTTTCAGCACGTAACACACCACTTTTAATAAGATTCAAACACCAAAAGCTTTGGGGGGATATGGAGATATTATGGATGTGAGTTTGAAATTCTCATAATTTAACATGAGTCTCTAGTGTTTCTCTACTTCCAACAAGTTTCCATAGCCCTAATTGAGTTACTTAAGAAACCACAAGCATTGCTTCACTACTAGAAATCATCCATAGCCCCAACGAAGTTACTTGTATCACCTCTATGTGCCGAAAGAATTTTTCATTCCTTTACCCTTTTATTTATTTTTATTTATATGCAAATTACTTGCATTATCATTTTGGGCATTTTGTGACAAGGTGGATGAGGGATCCCAATTTATTTTATGAACATAGGTTGTTACTTGTGTTTCAGAGAGATCAAATATTTTTTTTGAAATGGGTTTTCTCACAATTACACTTTTCTCCTTACCCCTTCTCTAACCAATGGGTCGACATATTCACACACATAATTTATTTATTTTGAGCAATTAATTTGTGGAGATCCTATTAAAGATTCAAATTTTACCAACCTAGAAGAGTTTTCCACGGGACTCAATTATTATTTTTCATATGAATGATGTGAGCTCATAAAGGTGTTTAGGACTTTACTGGTTGATGGAGATATAACACTAGACAATTGATGAACAATTACATACCCATTTATGGCATTAATAAGGCATCATTTATTTCTTTGTAAAGTGAGGTTATTTATGTACAAGGCTCTGACATAAAAATGAAAACTAAATCAAATTTAGAAAGACAACAAAAGGAAAAAAACTAAAATCATAACTCAAAATGTGTATAAAGGAGAACAACTCAAAGAGTTGTTATTGGAAATAAGCTTTGAGGTATTTTCCATTAACAGGTAGGGACTCAATCTCCTCATGTAGGGTTTGCATTATATAATTATTTAGGCCAAGATTTTCATGAATGAGGAATGGACCAAGCTATAGAGATTGGAACTTGGTTTGTTTTACCTTGTCCTCATGGGGTTTATGTTAGGCCCCTATACTACTAGTGTAACCCCTTATTGTTATTAGTACAACCCACTTATTAAATTGATGTACCCATGTAGTGCCCATATTGTTACTATTGTGCCCCATAGAAGCCCACTATTATTATTATTGTGCCCTTACATTATTATTGTTATGTCGGCTATGATTATGTTATGACCCTTAGACTCCTATATATAGAAAGGAGGTCTTTTCATTTGTATCATCCAAGAATTGCTCATTTATGTAATGTAAAGGAGGTTGCCCCCTCGAAGAGGCTAAATTCTAAGGCGTGGATCTCTCTTTTCTATATTTTTGTGAGCTGGTTTCATAACAGTTTATCCCATTTCAGTACAAGGTCACCCACTTGGAATTATTTATCACTTACAAAATTTGTATCGAACCATATTTTGATCCTTTGTTTATGGGCAAATAATTTTCAATGAACTTTTTTCCTTTCTTCCTCAAGTTTAAGAAGAGTATCATTTCAAATTTGAATGGTAGAGAAATACCTACCACAAGAATCTTGAGAAAATTACCAAGTGGGAAGATCAATATTGGGAGGTAGAACGGATTCCTTCATGTATACTAGGAAGTAAGATGAGGTTCCAAGCGAGAATTTGGGTGTCACCCAATCGACCCACAAAGAATTGTGCCAATTGTGTGGTTAGGCGACATAGTTTTCTTAATAACATAGATTAGGTTCTTGTTACTTTGACTCTACCAAACCATTTCCTTGGGGACAATAACTTGAAGAATGTTTGATGAGCCTCATCATTAGGTAATTATATGGGCCTTAATTCACCTCCTAGCTTAGTCAAGCCAACTTTTTTCACACCTTATTACATGTTTTTTATTATATTTTTTTATGAGATGAGTTAGAGTTGGATATTACGCCTAGTGGACTAATATGCATTGAATGCATGATAATGCGGGATTGAAGGAGAAAACCAAGGAATTTTGACAAAGACTAAGGTTTAAAATCGAATGGGATAAGGGAAAATGATTATAGGAGGTAAATCCTCCTCATTTACTTCTCCCCCATTCGAATATTCCTCCATCCATCACACCAAATTGGAGTACAAGTAGCCAAGTCATGAGGATTAGAAGGCAGTCAAGCAAGTGAGAGACAAAGAGCTAGTTTATCTTGAGTTTGGGAGCCGAGCCTCCATAATTTTAAGGAATTAGTTGGAGACTTCAGTTGTATAAGTAGAGAGGCCTAGAGCCTCATTAGGATTTGGTTTTTTTGTTGTAAAACTCTAAGTTATTTCCGAGCTCCGCACTTGTGGAAGATTTTGATGTAATTTTCTGTGTTGGCAATAAGAATGAGTTTTGTTTTGAGCCGGCACTGAGTTAACTTAGAGGGATGAATCTCTTGGGTTAGGGCCCAACCCTAGCATCCAAGGCTCCTATTTTTTTTGTATATGTATGTTTAAACTTAGTTTCATAGATTCATTGTTAATTTGTCTTTAGAGGTATTTTCATTGCAAGTAGTGTAGAATTGATTAGTTGTTTATTAGTTTGCTTCCATTTGTGCCCTACTTCAATAGCAGGTTAGCAGGGATAAAAGGAGCACTTCAAGGCTGTCAGCAAGTGTCTTGGCCTCACTTCTTCCCTCTAGGATCATGATTTGAGGAAGGGACCCTTATGCAGCCCCAAAAACACAGATTTCTATTTTTTTCATAAGCTTTACAGTTCTCTGTATTTAAGCTAGCATTTGATCATTTTTTCAAAGTAGGATTTCATTTCCATCTCTTCTATCTTCATTCTTGCATTAGATCTCATCCATGATTTCATTCCTTTCAGCAACTTTCCTCATGCATAAGGTAGACAGTTAGTTCATTAATTATGCTTTTCTAGCTTATGAGAATGCTTCTTGTTTACATGACTTTTTGGAACTTATACATGTTTGATGCAGAGCAAGTGCTTCAGGAGCAGATAGATACCTCATAGCCAATAACCACCTTCCATCTCATCCACCATAATCATTCCTTGCTTTCACAATTTTCTTTACTAATTTCATCATTTTACATAGAAATTCTTCCAAGCACATTGAGAAAATCCAACCATCTCCTAATATTGTTGTTGACTTCTGAGTGGTCCTAGGAATTTTCTCACTCCATTACACCCATCAACCACATTCCCTAAGCCTTCCATCACCTCCAACACCTCTCGTTTTTCTCTCAGTTGTATCCTGTAGGTTTACAGGGAATCTTGTAGGTTTCTAGTACATCCTGTAGGTTTTCCTGTAGTGGCCTGTTTTGAGGGCGAAAAGAGGGAAAACCTCTAGGAAGCCCCCAAAGGTCACCCAAGGGTCTCCCACACCATCCAACCATCTCCTAACCCCTCTATCCATCCTCAAACATCCCTAAACCACCTGCCACATCACCAAAAGAGATTAGTTTGCATACTTGATTTTGCATGAAAAGAACAAAAAGAAAAAAAACAGACTTATTCCAATCCCTTTACTTGAAAAATAGTGATGTTTGATGCTTTTAAATTCCATGCTTAGACAGTAGCATTTGGTTCATTTTAATTTAGCATTATCTCAAAGCATAGTTCCTTAGAAATTAATTAGGAAATGGTGTGATTTAGCATTAAATTTCGGTCATTTTCATTATTGCAGTAGATTAGCTCTCTTAGAGTAGATTTCCCCTTCTTCCATCAAGAAACCAAGCTTCTTCTGAATCTGTAGAAGTCTGTCTTGAAAACCCCAATGGTCTCTCGCCAATTGAACAGTGACAAAAGGCAAAACCATTACTTTTACTTGTGTATGCAACATTGTCACCTCCAAGTTTGTATGAACCCTGAGTTGATAAAGTAAAGCTAGTAGCCCAGGAGTTGCAGCATTCTTGCTGCAATACTGGCGCTCATCAATGTTTCAAAAAAAAATATAAAGAAAATTCAGATAATTTTAATGATTAAAAATAAGTAGCATTGCCAAAAACAAGGGATGTTGGAATGCCAAACTTGGTAATGAGTTATATTCGATGAATTGCATCACCATTTGGTCATTGACTTGCTTAAGTGGGATGGATTCAACCCAGTGCGTAAAATAATCTATAGCAGTCAAAATACAATTTTTTGGATGAATGCGGTAAAATCTCACCGATAACCTTGACACCCCATTGTTGAAATGGTTCTTCAACTTTGATTGGTTGCAATGGGGCAGCTACTATTTCTTCCCTTCTGGCACACTTTTGGCATATATAATACTTTATGGCATGATCATGAGCATATTTGAAGAGCGTAGGCCAGTAATACATTTCCTGAATAATCTTGTGTGGCATTATGTCACCAGCAAAGTGACCTCTTGTCAGTCCATCATGAAGTTCGATTAGCACTTTATATACTTCGGATGATTCTAATAATCAAAGTAAGACTTATTTGTGATGTATTTTGAACATAATTCCATTTATAACTAATATTGAGTGGACTTGAGTCTACTTGCATGCTTTTTATTTAGTGATAATTATGAATAAAAGGTGCCACGTTCCAAATTTTCCCTTATCGCATTATACCAGGATGGGAATCCGAGTTATACATCTCGATCTCGTTATCCCGATATTTATCATCTTTTGTTTTGGGATACAAGGCCTAAAGTGTTTCATTGATTTGTATACTATGTATGCTTGCTTATCGGTATCAACATTTTTCAGGTTGGATCCTTGCATACCAGTGATCACGAAAAATATAGGTCATTTATTTCTTTGCTCGTCCTTCTACAAGAGTACCGCCGCAAGAGAAAAATCAGATGCAAAATTGTATAGCATGAATTCCTTGTTAAAAGTAGGACTAAACAAGGCAGGGGTCAAAGTAATAGCTTCCTTGATTTTTGCAAAGGCCTCTTTTCCTTCTTGATTCCGTTTGAATGTTGCATTATTCTTGATCATATCCCATAAAGGTTTTACGATTTGATTGAAATCAAATATGAACTTCCTATGAAATTTGATTTGCCCCTAGAAAGACTGCGTAGACTTTTATAAGTTGGGGTATCGAATCTATGTGACTTCATTTACTCTTTCTGAATTGATGATGATTCCATTATTAGCAATAATGTGGCCCAAGAGATTCCCCTTAGAGACCGAAAATATTTTTTTCTTGGGGTTGAGTGATATACCATATTTACATAAGAACACAAAAATTTGTTTAATATTATGTGCATGGTCTAAGCGGTTTTTGGAAAACATAGTTGTGTCATCAAGAAACATAACTAAACTTTTCCTAGTTAGTCCTCTGAAGGCGATGTCAATTTCCCACTTAGAGGTATCCGTAACATTCACTATCCTAAAAGGCATATGTTTGTATGTGAATGTGCCCCACTTTGTTCTAAAATTTCTTTGTAATCTATCATCTTCAGATACTAGAACTTGAATGTAACTGGAAAGTCCATTTAGAATAGAGAACATTTTAGAGCATGATATCGTCTGGAGAATTTATTCCATGGATGGAATAGGATAGTTTTCTTTATGAGAGGCTTGGTTAAGATTGTGGAAATCCATGCATAGTTGAATCTCTCCTAATTTCTTTCTAGCATACACCAAGTTAGAAACCCAAGTAGAATGTCAGACCTTAAAATGATCTTCACATCCAACAGCTTTTTTAGTTCCTTCTATGTTAGTGGTTCCAGATTTGGAAGCAATTTTCTCAACTTTCGTTGGAACTGATTGATACCCTCATTTATGGGAATCACTTGTTGAATGAATGGGCCTCATATGTCTTTAGATCATCATAAGTCTAGGAAAAACATCTTGATATTGTTCTAATAGTTGGATAAATGTTGGGCATTTAGTTGAGGTGCAACATTTACATAACTTTGGGATAATTTTATCTACCCAAGTTTTTTTCTCATGTCTTAACATCAAACTATATATTTTAATATTTTGGGGCCACTTTGAAGTGGTTTTGCATATCATACAACCATTCCAATGTAACAACAACTTTGGCCATCGGATTTCCTTCTCTTATCTTTATTTCATCCTCTAGAGATATTTCATGTTCATCTTCATCGATAATCGCATATTTAAATACATCTGAATTTGTGATGAATTCCAAGATTTGTTCATCATCATTGAAAACATGGATATTATTCACATTATCTGGAATTGTAGGTTTATAAACTATTTCAATTGAAAATCCATCTCTCATAGGTGTGAAACAAGTTGTTGCATTGGTCAAAGTGTTGGTTGCAGCATTCCTATATCTAGACAATGAAACATATATTGAAGGCTTTAAATGATGAGATAAGTCACCATACCTCTTCCTAGTAGTTTTTTAAATGTCGAGATAAACATTGAATGATATTGTGTACCTATCTCGTGATTATTTTTTAATCACCAATGATGTTAATGAATTCTACCTGCATATTAATGGTTTTCTTTAATCCAAATATCAGTGCCTCGTACTCAGTCGCATTATTTGAGCATTAAACTTCCAGGTGACATGAACTGAGAGTTTTATTCTTTGTTGGGTCCAAAAAGACGCAACCTACACCAGCTCTATCCTGAGTTTTAGATCTATCATAATACATAGTCCATTGTTATTTATAGAGTTTCCATTATTTATACTAGTGTTATTTACATCTATGATACAATTTTTATTTGCACCAATTAGATTTCAATGAAGGAGTTTAGACTATTTATCTAATGGCGTTGGAGATTGTTGTGCCATGTAGCAACCAATTTTTTGTTCCAAAAAGGAATTTCCCACCATTTCTTGAGAAAAAATGATGGGCTCATTAGGTCCTTCCATTTTTTCATGGTATACTTTATATGTGGCTCGTTGTCCACCCTTATCTAATTACTATTTCCTTTGTAAGGTAGCCATAGGTCAAACCAAATCAGTAGAAAAATACCCCTAAATATTTTTCGACTAGTCTCTACTTAATAGAAGACCATAGGCTTCAGGTATGTCAACCACCACTATATCAATGACTTGGTGCACTCTTTGATCTGATTCTAATCGAATAAGCATATTTTTGAGTTCACCAACCACTTGCACTTCAGTTTTAAGCATTAGTTTTACTTTGGACTTGGCTTTTTCTAGAGTGGCATTGATCTTCTTACAAACTAACAATGGCATAAAATTCAATGAAGCACCAGAGTCTACTAAATAGTTATGCACATTATGACTAAAGATATAAAATGCAAGTAAGAAAGGAAATTTTTGTGATCTTGAATAAGCTCCAATACTAGTAGCACTAATCACAACCCTTTTTAGTTCCTAAGGTATTTTATTGGGCTATCACTATTGAGTTACTAGAATTGGTAGATGTAGAATTAGACTTGCTTTATGTAGTGTATGACTTGAATTTTCTCAGTAACATATCTCTTTTTTGTAGGATATGGCATAAATCATAAATTCATTCACTCTATTCTTATTCATATCATCAATTATACCACCTTCATTCTTATCCTTGGTTGGGTTGGTTGAAGGTATGACTATAGCAGACTTAGAAGTTGCCTCAATATATTTTGTGTTTTCTCTAGTATTCGCTGATGCATATTTGTTTGGTTGGTTGATTTAGATTGAGGAGTTGAATTCTGATTGTTGGCCCTTGGAGGAACTATCTATCTAAGTAATGCTCTACCCTTCTCCTTAGGACTAAGTTCGACTACTAGCCCTTTACTCTATAGGTTGTAATATTTAGTAGCTTTAGTCTGTTGTGTTCCTCCAATAGATACTTCTACTACCATTTGTGTCTCTCTATCAACCACCATATTCCATAATAACATAGTTAACCCCGTGTTGGAATCATCATTTGTTGGAGGGGATTCTTCTTCCCCCGCTTGTTCTGCTTGGTCTTTTATACATTGCTGCTCTAGCAATTGGTTAGTTACAAGGGTCATTGAGTCAATCCATTGTGAATAAGTTTTATTTAAGTGATTAGCTTGATGATGTGTATAGAAATTATCCATTCCAAACTCTTCAACATTCAAGTTTACATTATAACTTTGAGAAAAAAATTATGGGGCACTATTGTTATGTTTAACATAAGGTTTGAAAGATCGGTTACTCGAAGAATTATCTATGGTACTTTTATTTAAGTCTAAAATTTCATTGGTTAAAATCTTGATCACTATTTTTATGACACTTTCTAGGTCACTAGCCTCTTTCTCAGTGAGTTTACTCGTGGTCGTCTGAGGCTTCTTCCTGCTAGATTTCATTTCTTCTTGAGTGTGGTGTACATTGATAGAGAACATGTTATTTTCAACTACCAATGCTTCAGTGAAGTTCTCTTCTAATGTTCCCTTAATTTCCCTTTTCACAAACGTTGCTATATTAGAATGAAGGGTTGATGTATAATATTCTAGGGGTATTGAGTCATTAGGGGGATCAATGGAAAGAAACTTGTTTAGTATTGTTGTAAAGCATTGGTTAAAGTCTTTAACATTTTCATTTTTCTCCATTTTCAAAGAACTAATCTCTCTTAGTAATGTAGGATGTGTTTTCTATTCTCCAAAATTGTTTCAAAATGCCCTTTGGAATTAATTCTAATTTGTAATTGGGCCTACATGAATATTATAATACCAGGTGGCAGTTTTGTTTTCAAAAATGAAAGGGAATCATGCCACATTTTCATATTGGACACTCATCAACCTGGAGGCCAAGTAAAAATTTTGGATGTGATCTTTTAGGGTATTTTATTTCTTTGGATCAAACTTCGGAAAAAACCTTTCAGGATGGTGGGGAAAATCATGTAAGGTACCTTAAATATTCAGACGCCCTTGATCAATCCATGCTATTTTATTACCGACCATATTATTTTTGTATAAATTTTATTCTTCACTATCAGAACCAGTATGTTATTATTCACCTTCCATATTTCCACCACCTTGTAACCCTTTATCTTCTTCATCATAGGGATGAAATAAGTAAGGTATTTTAATCGATTCCACCAAATCCACAAGAGATAATTCAATACAATACTCGACTGATTCAAGCAAGACACCTTTCATAATTGTTGGTCTCCTCACAACGCGTCTATGGGGAAATAGACCAAAAATAGGAAGTCTCCTAATTTGCTTTGTGTATGCCCCAGTGAAAGGCCTAAGAGATCTTAGATCGTCTTGTATGACCTCTTACAAATGCTTAGGGATTTTTGGAGGAGGAAAGTCTTCAAGATTAGGACATTCAAATGGATCAAAGTTTTATTGTGGGAAAAACAGGATGATTTCTATATTTATCATAAGTTTCAAAATGATATGAGTGAGGGAACCTACCAACCATACAATGGTGGCCCTCCTTCTAGCACCAAAAGATTGTTGACAGGACGAAATGCACCACTTACAATCTAAAGGGATCTCTCCAGTATGATGCCCGAATTAGACTTCAAAATGTTTGGGATGAGATTCCCATACAAAATGTTTTCCTGGCTACCATATAGTATCTAGTTAAAATCATATTTTGCTTGAAATGAGCAAGGAAAGAGAAATCCAAATAAGACTCCTAATGAGATATAAGTTAGAAAATCTTATGGAAATACCTAAGTAAAAGACAAAAAATATTACAGTGGATTTGTGAATGCGCATGAACCTCAAAGAAAAAGTGATAGTAAACTTTAATTAAGATGCATGAATATAGAAGTATACTAGCTATCAATTGTAAAACAGTTTGCAACTAATAACTAGCATGAAACCATATATAAATCAGCAAATGATTCCTAGGAAGGTAGAATTTTTCAATTAATGAAATAGTTCATTAACCTTCAACACCTAAGCATCCATCACATATGATGCAGGAGCATCCGGACTTAGCCAGCAATGTGATTGTATGTTCACATGTTGTGGCTAACATGAGATGAATTTCATTGACTTGAGTGGTCAAAGTCAGTTTTAGTAGAGAGGGTTGGATCTCTCGAAAATGATATTTACTTAATTATTGTAATAATTAGAATATTGTATTATTTTTAGACTAACAGATAAGTTGTTAGCATAGGTGTGTAACAGAGCTTGAGAATAGAGATTTAATTGTTAGATTGATTAAAATAGAGATCGAGTTGTTAATGCAGTTAGGATAGGATTTGATTCATAAAAGTAAAAATAATGTAATGACAGAGGGATTAGAGATTGAGAACAGAGTGAGTAAGCGTGAGGTGTGACAGAGATAGGGTTTGAGATTGAAACAAAGGTCAGACAAACTGTTGTAATTGAGCCGAGAGGGCCAAGACTCTATAATTTCCATTTTGTTGAATAAATGATTGAGTGTGGTGTTGCATGTTAATCTTGGTGCAGAATTTCATTGTATCTGTGTTTCGGCGTTCTGGACCCTAATCGGGTATTTTCTATGTTTATGTGTTTTATTCATAAATCACAGTTGATTAAGTGTTAAAGGTTAATATTGAGAATTATGTATTAAGCACGTGGGTTGTATTCGGCAAAGTGATAAATGGTATCTCGCGCAGCCTAAAGGTTGTAAAAGGTATTTCAAAAATTCACGCGATTAGCCTTAGAGGTTGACACATAGCAGAGAAAAACCACTTTTCTCACGCGCTCTCAATTTGATATCGATTGTGCAAGATTCTGCGCGAGATTGCGTGACAACCGTTTGATTAGACGGGTTACATCGATGGTGGAGATCATCCGGGTTAGTTGGTCAATGGACGACGCGATATCCGTTGGATCTAGAGAGGTGCGATCAACGGTGTTGATTGAAGCGCTTGGTCTAAGGAAAATTCAAAGTGGGACCGGTAGTGACTGGTCAGATAAAGTGGGACCCTTAGAAGGAAAACCCACGTAAATAATTTGTTTGCACGTATTTGATTGGTTACCAAGTTAACCAGTAGTTGAATAACAGACTACCACCTCAAAATCATCAACCTCCTACGTCATTTTGGTATCAGAGAACAGAGATTAAGTTTTGCTACAAGTAAACATGCCACCGAGGAGAGAAGGAGGCATAGGTTAGGGAAAACTTGTAGCAAATGCAGTTCTTCTGGATGAGATCCGAAATCTGCGTACAAGGATGGAGACAATGGAGAATACTCAGAGGAGAGCACCTGATGAAGGAGATGCCAGTGTTGCAGAAGAATCTTCTGAGGCAGAAGAAGAAGATGAAAGTGAAGTTGCCAAAGTTCTCAAGATATTGACTAGAGCAAGTGGAAGACCAAAAGTGGAAATACCTTTGTATGACGGGAATCTAAATGTAGAAGAGTTGATGGACAGGATCAGTTTATTAGACAAGTATTTTGACTATGAGGAAGTTGATGACAAAAAGAAGGTGAAATTTGCAGTTACCATATTAAAGGGTCATGCAGCTATTTGGTGGGATGAACTACAAACATCCAGAGCAAGAAAAGGAAAGTCCAAGATCAAACAATGGGATAAAATGGTAAGTAAATTGAAATCCAAATTTATGCCAAAAGATTATCAGTTAAATCTTTTCAGACAATTGAAAAATTTGAGACAAAAAGGAATGATTGTCAAAGAATACATAGAGGAGTTTTATAAGATGAACATTAGAGCAGGACATGCAGAGGATGATGTAGAAAAGGTAGCCAAATACATAAATGGGTTGAGATATGATATACAGGATGAAATCAGCTAGCTAAGTCTGAAGACAATTGAAGATGCCTATCAAGTAGCTTTGAAGGCATAAGAGAAGATGTTGAGGAAACAAAATCAAAGGAACAAAGGGAAAAGCTTAGCAAGAGGTAGAGGAACTACCAGACTGATATTTCAGCACCCTCACAGTGAAGAAGGAAGTTCAAGTAATAGACCACCACAGAGAGGAGAATTTAGTAGAGGAAGATTTGCACCCAGATGAAGAGGCTAAGGAAGAGAAATTCGGTGTTACACATGTGGAGAATGGGGACATGGATCATGGGGCTGTCCTCATAATAAAGCAACAAATTAGAGGAATTTGAATGTGGCTGAGGCAAAGGAAGAGAAACCTCAATTTGAAAACAAGGAAGAATCACCTGAAGTAGGAGAATCCTTGTTGTTGAAAAGGGTATTGCTTAAGGTAGAGAAAGAGACAGGAGAACCAGCTCAGAGGAAGAGTTTATTCAGAACTACATGTTGTAAAGTGATAATTGATAGTGGAAGCACTGATAACCTTGCTTCTACAGAAATGGTTAACAAGCTAGGATTAGTAAAAATAGTACACCCTACTCCTTACAAAGTATCATGGTTGCAAAAAGGACATCAACTTATTGTGACAGAACAATGCAAGGTAGAGATACAGATTGGTACTTATAAGGATGTGATATTGTGTGATGTAATGCCAATGGATGTATGCCATGTGTTGCTAGGAAGACCTTGGCAGTTTGATCGGAAAGCTATTCATGATGGGAGAAGAAATACTTATACTTTCGAGAAGGATGGAAATAAACATACACTGCTGCCATTGAAGGATGAAGCAGACAAAGAAGCGACTGGAAACAGTGTTAAGATGATGAGTGGGAAAGAATTGTTGCAAGAAGTCAAGAAGGATGAATAGATGCATTTTGCTCTCATAGGGAGACCTAAGGTAATTTTAACTTCCAAAAACTTAGAGGATTTATCTGAAGAAATCAAAACTCTGTTGAATGATTTTGTTGATATTATTTTGGATGAGTTTCCAAATGCATTGCCACCAATCAGGAGTATTAGTCATCATATTGACCTGATACCTGGAGAAAGTTTGCCAAACAAAGCAGCATACAAATTAACTCCTCAAGAAAATGTAGAAGTTGGAAGACAAGTGCAAGAACTGATGGATAAGGGATTAATCAGAGAGAGTCTTAGTCCATGTGTTGTACCAACAGTACTCAGTCCAAAGAAATGAGGTGAATGGCGTATGTGTACATATTCCAGAGCCATAAGCAAGATTACTATCAGGTATATATTTCCTTTACTACGCATGGATGATTTAATGGATTTTTTGAGTGGGTCAAAGTATTTTACTAAGATAGATATGAAGAGTGGATACCATCAAATAAGAATTAGAGAAGAATATGAATGGAAGACTGCATTTAAAATAAATAGTGGGTTGTATGAGTGGTTAGTGATGCCTTTTGGACTCACTAATGCACCCATCACATTCATGAGATTGATGAATGAAGTCTTGAAGGAATATGTAGGCAATTTTTTCATTGTTTATCTTGATGATATTCTAGTTTTCAGTAGAAGGAAGGAAGAACATCTGGAGCATCTTAAGTTGGTTTTAAGAACTCTGCAGAAAGAGAAACTGCTGATAAACCTGAAGAAATGTAGTTTTATGAAAGAAGAATTAAGCTATTTGGGATTTTTAGTTTCTAAAGAAGGTCTGAAAATGGATCCAGAGAAAGCCCAAGCAATTTGGAATTGGCCTACTCTAAGAAACATATTTGAGGTAAGAAGCTTTCATGGTCTTGCAAATTTTTATAGAAAATTTGTCAAAAGTTTTAGTCATATTTATGCACCAATAATTGAAACAATCAAAGAGACTAATTAGCCATTCAAGTGGATAGAAGCAGCAAACTGAAATTTTAAGTTGTTGAAGAAGAAAATTACAGAGAAACCAGTTTTAGCTTTACCTGGTTTTGGGAAAGTTTTCCAAGTGGAAACTGATGCTAGTGGAGTCGCAATTGGAGCAGTTTTGAGTCAGGAGCAGAGACCGATAGCCTACTTTAGTGAGAAACCAAATGAAGATAAGAAGAAGTATTCTTCTTATGATAAATAATTTTATTTTATTGTTAAAGCTTTAAAAAAATGGAGATATTATTTGCTACCAAAAGAGTTTATATTATATTATGGCAATCATGCATTACAGTTCATAAACAACCAGCCAAAATTGAACCAAAAAAATGCCAAGTGGGTAGAGTTTTTACAAAGTTTTACTTTTGTGATCAAATACACAAGTGGTAAGTTGAACAAATTTGTTGATGCTTTGAGCAAGGTAAATTTCATTGTACAAGAATTAAGAGTTGGTGTTGTAGGATTTGAAGAAATGGTTGATATGTATAAAGATGATGCAAAATTCAAAGATATTTATGCAGTTGTACAAAATCCAATAGTTCAAAATAGAAGCCAGTGGTTAGATTATTTTATCTAGGAAGGTTTACTATTTAAAGGTAACAAATTGTGCATTCCCAAATGTTCTATGAGGGAAAACATAATCAAGGAGAAACACAATGGAGGATTATCTGGTCACTTTGGACAAGACAAAACCTTTGCTCAGGTAAATGCTTTTTACTATTGGCCAAAGATGCAAACTGATGTTAAGAAATTTGTTGACAAGTGCAAAATTTGTCAACATGCTAAAGGGAGAAGCCAAAATACAGGATTGTACCAGCCATTGCCAATACCAGACCGACCATGGGATGCAGTTAGTATGGATTTTGTTTTGGGATTACCTAGAACTCAAAGAGGGAATGATTCCATTTATGTTGTGGTAGATAGATTTTCCAAAATGGCACATTTCATTGCATGTAAAAAGACTAGTGATGCAACACATATTGCTAATCTGTTTTTTTCAAAGGTTGTAAGGTTACATGGATTGCCTGTAAGTATTGTGTCTGATAGGGATACAAAGTTTGTTGGGCATTTCTGGAGAACTCTTTGGAAGAAACTAGGTGCCAACCTTAGTTTCAGTTCAGCATATCACCCTCAAACAGATGGACAAACCGAAGTAGTAGACAGAAGCTTGGGGAACATATTGAGAAGTTTAGTGTATAACAATCCTAAGCAGTGGGATTTAGCACTTAAGCTGAGTTTTCTTATAATGACACTCCAAACTGAAGTAATGGAATGAGTCCATTTCAGATTGTTTTTGGAATGAATCCAAGAGGTGTGTATGAGCTCAGAAGTTTGGGAAAACTAGAGACAAGAAGTACAAAAGCTGAAGAGTTTACAGAGCAGATGTAGAGATTACGGGAAGATGTCAAAGGAAAATTGTAGGAAAGCAGTGGAAAATACAAACAGAGAGCTGATATGAGGTGAAGAGAAAAATAATTCCAAGTGGGTGATCTAGTGATGGTATACTTGAGAAAAGAAATATTTCCTGTTAAGACTTATAATAAACTAAAGATGAAAAAGATAGGGCCATGCAGAATTGTGAGGAAGTTTTCAACAAATGCTTATGAAATTGAGTTGCCAGAAGGAATTGGAATATCACCTATCTTCAATGTTGCAGATTTGTATCCATACAAGGAGATAGAGTCAGAGCTACAGAAGGAGCCTGCAAAAGATGAAGAACGGACTGTACATTGGGAAGAACAAATGCCAAAGACAGTCAAGAAAGAGGTGGAAGTTGTCTTGGAGAAAAGAGTATCCAAAAGAACCAGAGGACAGGTTTATTTTCAGTATCTAGTCAAATGGAAGGGACAACCAGTGGAGGATGCCAGTTGATTGATAGCAACAGAGTTGAAGAAGTATGAGGTAAACCCTGAAAGTCTGATGGGGGATTCTTTTCTTCCCCGGGAGTCTGATGCAGGAGCATCCGGACTTAGCCAGCAATGTGATTGTATGTTCACATATTGTGGCTAACTTGAGATGAATTTCATTAACCTGAGTGGTCAAAGTCATTTTTAGTAGAGAGGGTTGGATCTCTCGAAAATGATCTTTACTTATTATTGTAATAATTAGAATATTGTATTATTTTTAGACTAACAAATAAGTTGTTAGCATAGGTGTGTAACAGAGCTTGAGAATAGAGATTTAATTGTTAGCTTGATTAAAATAGAGATCGAGTTGTTAATGCAGTTAGGATAGGATTGGATTCATAAAAGGAAAAAGAATGTAATGACATAGGGATTAGAGATTGAGAACAGAGTGAGTAAGCGTGAGGTGTGACAAAGATAGGGTTTGTGATTGAAACAAAGGTTAGACTAAATGTTGTGATCGATCCGAGAGGGCTAAGACTCTGTAATTTCCATTTTGTTGAATAAATGATTGATTGTGGTGTTGCATGTTAATCCTGGTGCAGAATTTCATTGTATTTGTGTTTCGGCATCCTGGGCCCAATCGGGTATTTTCTATGTTTATGTGTTTTATTCATAAATCACAGTCAATTAATTGTCAAAGGTTAATATTGAGCTTGAGCGTTAAACTTTCCTTAAAGCACCTTTATTAAGAATTATGTATTAAGCACGTGGGTTGTATTCGGCAAAGTGGTAAATAGGATCTCGCACATCCTAAAGGTTGTAGGCAATATTTCAAAAATTCACGCGATTAGCCTTAGAGGTCGACACGTAGCAGAGAAAAACCACTTTTCTCGAGCACTCTCGATTTGATATCGATCGTGCAAGATTCTGCGTGAGATTGCGCGAAAGCCATTTGATTGGACGGGTTACATCAATGGTGGAGATCGTCCGGGTTAGTTGGTGAGCGGACGATGCGATATCCGTTCGATCTGGAGAGGTGAGATCAACGGTGTTGATTGAAGTGCTCGGTATGAGGAAAATTCAAAGTGGGGTCGACGGTGATTGGTTAGATAAAGCGGGACCCTTAGAAGGAAAATCCACATTCAGAATCCTTTTGCGCACAGCTGATTGGTTACAAGTTAACCAGTAGTCGAATAACAGACTACCACCTCAAAATCGTCAACCTCCTACGTCAACATACCATTAAACAACAACAAATAATAATCTTACAGCATTCAATAACATGTGAAATAAATGCTTGTCATAACCCAAAAGAGATTTGAGTATTGATGTTTAAATATCCCATGCACAATCACACAATATCTCCAAGAGACCCACTAGCGGGAATGAAAAACTATAACTTGACCTTCAAAGAAATTTACAAGGTTTTCCTTTCAAAGTGCTCCAAGGAGTCCAAAAGCTAAAAGTTTTTATTACTAGCCTGGACTGCATATTTATAAAAAATGACATGAATTTTCACCTTCCATGACGTTTCAACTACCCCCATGTATGGTTTCTATTTCACTTTATTTCTAATTTTATTTTCATTTTACATAATTACATTGAAATTCAAAATAATAAAAATAAACATATTTTATGGGGCTAATTCCAATATGGAAAAGGCTAAGGCTTGAACTTGTAAATATTGGGTCAAGTGAACATGCCAAGAATTGTAGTCAATAGCTAAGGACAAGACTTTTCTTTATATCAACCCTTAATTGGTGATCCCACACTCGAAAGTATTGGGCAACGCCATCTTCAGGTCTTAATGGATTCGGTGGAATAGTGTTGTTGGCATCATGTGTAACTTTGATGGTTCTACCAAGTGTCATTCCAATGCCTCTTGGGTAGGATTTGTGTCCTTTTTAGTAATGGCTAGCTTGTGTGCATCTATCATCCCTTGGATTCTCATTGGATCTCTTGTTTTGGCCATTTTTATCCACGTGCTCCAATGAGAACTATTTTGTAGGATTTGATCAGAACTTCTACCATGCTATGATGTTGATGATAATTGTTCAAAGTTCTTGTTATATTCTTCTCTAATTTCTTTTGGGATTGGATGTCTAGTCTGATCTTTGCTTTACCTCATTCTTTGTTAAACTCTTCTCTTCTCAACAAATTTCCTGGCGAAATGGGATGTTTTGTGTTCCACCCATGCATTATGTCTATGTCTATCAGAGCTTCCTTTAGTTGTGTACCTTTTCATTTGATTTTACTTTGAATTGTTAGAAGTCTGGAAGTCGCCTTTTGAAGTGTGGTGATTTATTTTTATATTTTCTTCATAATATCTTGCAATAACTTGTTTGCATTAAATGTTGTTGATTGGTAATCCTTATCATATGAGCTTCAGGATGCCAAAGCTTGATTCTCTTTATGGAGCCTGTGATTTTCCCATTGTGGCTTGCTTAGACTCCTTTCTAACTCCTTAACCTAATCCATCAGGTGCTCAATGTTTCTTTCGGTGGTAGCAGAGAAAGTCGATCATGCTGAAGTAATGACTAAAGGATTTTCCATGGTGTTAGACACTATGTTCCGTTCAATGATCAGCGAGATCAATTTTCGGTTCTCGGGCTAAATATCTATGTCTTTCTTGGAAAATATTGTTGGAGCTAAAATTGAATTAAAAGCTTACAAGGTCTATAACTTGATTTCCTTTGCTAGTTGTGATACCCCTCTCTCTGAGTGGAAAGTGGCTTCCTATGAGTGGCACTAAAACTAAGGTCAAAGGCTCAACATCCATGCTAGGCTATATGTCATCAGCTTCCTTTTCAATTTTCTCCTTTTGTCTTACTTCCTCGTAAGCCTATATGTCGGATATTTATTTTTCCATTCTTTTTCCAACCTTTCCTCCTCTTGTTTCTTTCTTCTTCCTCCCTTTGATCCTTTTCTCTTTCGTCTTTAGCATTTTTTTCTACCTCATCTTTCTCCCCTCTTTCAATTTATTTTGTTTTTATTTCTTGGTTTCTTATTTTTCTCTCCCCCTCTTTTAGTTGAACAGTTTTATCTTTGGAGTATTTCCCCTTTCATGACTCTTCAACAGTGGGTTCAACACCATTCATCAACTAAGGGTCTTTTGCCTTTTTTTGTCCGTCTATGACCTCTATAGCATTATAGTAGTTCTTGGTATTCTCTTCATCTTCATTGGTGCTCGATGCATATCTCCATTTATATTTCAACTGAGAACAGTGTGCCACCACTATGCTTCTTGGATCATACCTATGGAAATCAAGTTCCCCAAATTTGAAGCATTCCAAGTCAGTGGCCCCATCTTCCATTTCTTTATGACTTTTTACGTAGTATATTCCTACATAGAAGGGGTAGGAAGGCCATAGTGATTTTTAAGTTCGAGCCAACATGCCTCCAACTCTTATTGTCACTTGGTATGCCACTTCCTGTAGAATTACTTTGTTTGTGAAAAATAGTGGGAGTTGATGGGGGGAGCTTGTACACTCTAAACAATTTGATGTATATCGCATCAAGTGGTGTGAACCAATTAGTGAGATCCTACAATGTTTCCTTGGCACGGTCGGGCATGCAAGGCGTTTTGTTATCAAAGAGGATGTGGAAAAATGGTGAGATAAATCCTTATACTATTCTTGTGTAAGATGCTTTGTAATGATTCTCCTACAAATCCCTGTAATATATGTGAATTGACTGAATCTATGGAGAGAAAATCCATCCCCATCCCAACATCTTGAATTCATATCTAGAACATACACAATCAAGAAGGTACAAGGCCATGTAAAATTTTGGTTGTTTTTCCCGTTGTTAGATTTTGAGCTTCTCTTAATCAGGTTTGAATAAAATCTACTAGAATCTCTACCCAATTGAATACACTTCCTTCTTGGACACAAGTTTACATTAATGGCACCCAACTCTCTTCAAATGATTCTACATTATGTCCTCCATAAAGACAGAAACACATAGCCACAACAAGTCAATATGATCTCCTTAGCAGCTTTTTTTTGTAAACCCCATCGGCCTTAGTAAAAAACTTGCTAGAGTCCTACCACCATCCCTTCAGGATGCCTTTGTTGCTTAGGAAAAAAAATTATACCATTTTGCCTTGCCTTGAGTGCCACTTAATACCTTGGCAATTTATAGTACTCAGCAATGTGGGGATATGTTAATGTCGCTATACCTACACCATGGTTGTTTCAAATGGTCATATCGCTTATTGGAAATAATGAGAGGGGGTGTGAATCGGCATTTCCGTTATTTAAACAATTATTACATAATTGTATTTTCAATTGCATTCAACATTCAATTATGAGGCATCATCAAGGAACACATACTCAAGTCATGAGCATTAGACACATGAAAATAGATCTTTTAGGTGGAAACCCATAAAGCGAGAAAACCACAATACTTCCTCTCTTCTTGATCTTCAAGATTTTCTTACATAAATTTGCTAGCACTGACCAATATGAAGCACCCACTCTGTTGCATTGTTTTTCGGGCACCCACCAACAGGAAGCACCCACTCCCTTGAATTGATTCGATGGCACCCACCAACAAGAAGCACCTACTCCCTCAGATCAGTTTGATTGCACCAACCCCAAATAAATGTGGATCTTCCTTTCATCCATTTTCAAACTGGATCCACTCCCTTTAGCACAACTTCAAAATCAACACAAAACCCTTCAGCAAATTTATTCATTGTTAAATTATGCACTCACTTTGTTAATAGCATCACATCATCAATAGCAATAAACATTCTTCTGTTATGAACACATTGCTACAACATAATATTTGAACTATAGATATCTTAACGTATCAATACTCAGATTAAATCATGCCAGTAGAATCCATACACTAGCAAAATAAATAATCCAAATTTAACTCCAAATAGTAGCCCTACTCAACACACGGTCTTTCATCAACATAACAATACCCTCTATCATCAGTATTGCATTAATTATCTAACTTGATAGTAGCACATTATCAGCATCAAGCAACATACTCAATCATTAACACCTCTATTAGCAGGAAATCATAGCACATGTATGCAAAGAAAACCATAGATAATTAATAGCTTAGAAATAAATTCAATCTTGAACATCAACTAGTATCTCTTAGTCTCATCCCGGCAATACAAACCCTAGATTCTTCGGACCTCTAGGTAACATATCAACAATCAAGTTTCAATAGTAAAAACTCTAAATACATCCTCAATCAGCGTTATAACAATAGACTCAACAATCATATATGCAGAGAAATAAACAAGCAACTTTATCTCTAAATATCAACCAACCAACCCCAATTCCAATTTATACAATGATCATCGCCAGCAGTAACTTCACTAGTAACAAAAAATACATCATCAATCTTAGTGGAAAAAAATACCCAACAGTAATCGCATCATCAAGCATAATGTTGTTAGTGGAGATCTTAGCAATATCTAGTACATCGGTAGCTCAGGCTTACATCAATTGTCATTAGTAGAAAGAGTATTGATCTCTATATATTGGTGAACTTGCAACTTCGTGTACTACATAATTTACAATCTCAGTGGTCTTTTCATACATAATATCGGCATTCATACCCTAGCAGTTATGGGCATAATAGTCTTGGGTACTTCAATAGAATACCACTCAAATAAGGAACATGGCGTAGAAAACTCAAGCATTAGATCCCAACAAACTAATCTAAAGATAAACCCTAGCAACAACAATCATTTACTTAAGGACATGTTACAGTTTCCTTAATGTTCAACTTAGAGTAATACTAAATTTGACTCAAAATTTGGCTTGGCTCAACTCATTCTAAGTGAATATTCTCAGTTTTAAAAAAATTATCACTAGTTAACCAATTGAACCCTACCACAACCATTACCTGGCCATTCATAACTCCATCAAGGACTCAACTTTTCAAGTTATACTCGAGTTCAAACACAAAACCCTTGATGCATTTATGAGACTAGGTCATTTCAATATACCATGTTTTTGGGCATTCCTTAGTTGGCTATAAGGCATATGTGAATTTGATCATTGTTACACCATTATACTAATTCTCTACCAAATAATATATAGCATATGTTATGTTAAGGGAGTCAAACAACACTTAAACACAACAATAAATAGCCTCTATCATACTTTAGCAGTTGTTTAGGTGAGATTCATATCATGTATACAATAGCAACCTTAGGTCTTAGCTAAACTTAGATTTTGTAATACAATTTCAAGGATAATATAGCTTACATGTTTATATATGCCTTGGGAAACAATCAAATAAATACACATTACCTCATAGTTGTAAAGGTCTTCTGCCTAGATACATATCCACTAACTTGGATCAGTTGTTCTAACATCAAACGTTGACAAAATTTCAATAGGAACACCTGATCAGTTGACTATAGTCGCGCTCATAACATGAACATGCACACAAACACTAGTTGTAATCATCAACACACCATAACAGAGCAACAAGTGATCAAATAACCACATTGCACCAATACATAAAATATGTGACCTCACACATCTACGATCCACTAATTCAAGGCTATGCATTTCATCCCAAGGAAAATAACATTGCACCACTTGATCACAACCATTCAAATCTTTTGGATACTTTAATTGCATTTTGCACCAGATGAAAAGAAATCAAAATGAGAACATGTCAATAGGCATAGCAACCACTGTATCAGATCATTGCACCAACATTCCAAGCTTGAGAACATTACTTCTTGCACCTGGGCCAAAGCTCCTTTCCTTTGATGGATTTATAAATACATTCTTCGTACCAAGTCTGAGACACGCATTAGACATACCACTAGAACAGAGAAATTATGTGACCATACGACCAAATTACCAAATCTAGAAAGCACAATCTCCAAATCACACACAATGTCCTTGATCGTTCTCCTTTAGATCATTAGGACTTGAGTCCATCCTTCACACACCAAATTACTGCACATGATCTCACACTTTACACCAGATCAAAGACAATTGACCACCATTTTCATACCATAATAGAGAAAGATCCCATTTATTCACACGAGGTCACACCATTGTGGGTGTACCTGATTTCCACATAAACCAAACTATTGATTCCAAAATGCACAAACTCTATATCACACCATAAACTCAAGATCTATCTTGAGAATACTTTCCAGATTGATCCTGCATCTATATTCCAGATTGACTACTATAATATCGATGCCTTATTTAACATTTGTCATGATATTTATACATATTCGATATTTGACCAGATCCGACCAATCAAAAATGCCATGAGAATTTACCATGAAGTAGTTTGATGGTATTAAGTTGATACCAAAACCATGGGAGAATAACAACGGAGTAACCATGGTTTTTAAGCATCATATGAGGCAAATTGTTTTCAAATCCTGCCAGCATTTATGCGGTCTATAGGCAGGAAGGTAGTGTAATCTACTCAACTTCTAAAGGGCTAGTTTGTGTAGATTGCAAAAATTATGCAGAGTGGACACAGACAGCTAGCTGATTGTTGCTTAGGCTTAGCACTTTATTTTCTCAGCCTCATCCACTTTTCAGTTGTTATACAAGCTACATCAGATCCATAATTACTTAGACTATTTTGTCTTTGAGGTTTCTGTGACTTTCATCATTATGTAGATTATCTTCTGGATACATCGCATTAGGTTTCTTTCTGATCGACGTTTCGAACCAGCAACGATGGTTCATCTTCAGGATGTGAAATATTATTGAAAGACTATTCCTATTTTTTCAAATATATAGAGATGAGATGCTTAGCCGACAGATATTAGAATTTAAAATTTTTAATTTATTCTATTTATGTTTTAATTATAATTTTAATTGTTTTATTATATTTTGCTAATTTAATTATATTGTGTGATATTTAGGGATTTTAAATTCATTATCTAATTATTATCTTTATTAGGGTTATGGTTATATTAATTTCATTAGGGTTATATTAATTATATTTTTAATTAATTTTATAATTATTTTAATTATATTTATTTTAATTATTTATTTATTTTTAATTATTTTTACTGTATTTATTTTAATTAATTATTAATTTTAATTGTTATAATTGTCATATTAGTTTTAACTAATTATTGATTTTAATTGTTATAATTATATTTATTTCAATATTCATTTTTGATTATATGTCGTGATTATTTATTAAGGTTTATTGCCTATTTTCCTAGGTTGTGGAGCTATTTTCATTGAATTTATTTTAATTATAAATTCTAATTGTTATAATGGTTATATTGATTTTTATTAATTATTATAATTATATTTATTACAATTTATTTATTATTTATTTATTTTTAATTTTTAATTTTTGTTTTAATGAATTATTATTATTGTTATATTAGGGTTATTTGTGTTTTATTGTAATTGTTTTTATTCTGAATTTGTATTAATTTTAATCATATTCATTTTTAATTATGTGTTTTGATTATTTGTTATGGTTTATTGCCTATTTTCCTAGGTTGTGGAGTTTTTATAGTTAAGATATCAATTGATGTTTATTTCTTGTGATTTTTGTTAAATTCTATTTTATTAAGGTAGTGTATTATTTAATTATAATTGATTAGATCTTTTATGTATGTTGTAGGTTAATTGGAGGATTATAGTTAGGTGTAGATTTAGATGATAGGATTGGAATCCAGTTTTCACTTATGGTCCATCTGTCATCTCTATTGAGGTTATTAGGGTGTTTGCTAATTTCTATGGCTTCTCTGAATTTCCTTATGAAGTAGTGATCACTTCTGGCTAAGATGTGGGTATCTTCAATACAGATTTGGTGCTTTGTTTTATCAGAATGTTCAGCTAGAGCTGAGGATTTGGATCAATTGTGTTTAATGTCAGCTAAGTGTTCCTGTATTCTTGTGTTAAAGGATCTCCCAGTCTCACCTACATAGGGTTTTCTGCATGAGCAGGGAATTAAGTAGACCCCTTTATGGCATTTTGGATCAATTTTATCTTTGACTGGATTAAGGCAGTTGCGGATAGTGTTTAAGGGTTTGAAAGTTGTTAGAATTCCATTATTTTTCAGGATGCGAGAGATCGTGTCTGTAGTTCCTAGTATGTAAGGGAGGTTGACTTTACCTATTATATTATTAAAGTTTTTATTTTTGGTTGGTCGAGTGTTTGCCTTATTTATGGCTTTGATGGCTTGATGTTTGTTGTATCCATTTTTTAGGAAAACTTTAATAAGGTGTTCTATTTCTTTTTCTAGGTGTTCCTTGTCAAAGATTCTAAGGGCTCTGGTTGCTAATGTGTTGAGGACTCCTAGTTTGTGGGTAGGGTGATGGTGTGAAGAGGCATGTAAATATTGTTCTGTGTGAGTCTTTTTTCTATATACCTTGTGGGATATAGATCCATCATCATTCCTAGTGATGAGGATATCAAGGAAGGGGAGGCTTTTGTTGACCTCAACTTCCATAGTGAATTTTATGGAAGGGGATAAGCTATTTAGGTGTTGTTTGAAGGTTTCTAGGGTTTCTCTTCCATGAGGCCATATGATGAATGTGTCATCCACATATCTTTTCCATAATTTAGGTTTTAGGGGTGTGGTCATAAGGGCTTTGTTTTCAAAGTACTCCATAAATAAGTTGGCAATGATAGGGGACAGAGGCTACCCCATAGAAACTCCACATGTCTGTTCATAGATATCTTCCATGAAGCTAAAGAAGGTTGATCTTAGGCAAATATCTATGAGCTTTGATGTGTCTGGATCTGTCAGTTTGCAGATGACCTCCAATATCCCCATTAATGATGCCATGGAGGTCATCTGCAAACTGACAGATCCAAACACATCAAAGCTCATAGATATTTGCCTAAGATCAACCTTCTTCAGCTTCATGGAAGATATCTGTGAATAGACATGTGGAGTTTCTATGGAGTCGCCTTTGTCCCCTATCATTGCCAACTTATTTATGGAGGACTTTGAAAACAAAGCCCTTATGACCACACCCCTAAAACCTAAATTATGGAAAATATATGTGGATGACACATTCATCATATGGCCTCATGGAAGAGAAACCTTCAAACAACACCTAAATAGCTTATCCCCTTCCATAAAATTCACTATGGAAGTTGAGGTCAACAAAAGCCTCCCCTTCCTTGATATCCTCATCACTAGGAATGATGATGGCTCTATATCCCACCAGGTATATAGAAAAAAGACTCGCACAGAACAATATTTACATGCCTCCTCACACCATCACCCTACCCACAAACTAGGAGTCCTCAACACATTAGCAACCAGAGCCCTTAGAATCTCTGACAAGGAACACCTAGAAAAAGAAATAGAACACCTTATTAAAGTTTTCCTAAAAAATGGATACAACAAACATCAAGCCATCAAAGCCATAAATAAGGAAAACACTCAACCAAACAAAAATAAAAACTTTAATAATATAATAGGTAAAGTCAACCTCCCTTACATACTAGGAACTACAGACAAGATCTCCCGCATCCTGAAAAATAATGGAATTCTAACCACTTTCAAACCCTTAAACACTATCTGTAATTGCCTTAATCCAGTCAAAGACAAAATTGGTCCAAAATTCCATAAAGGGGTCTACTTAATTCCCTGCTCATGCGAAAAACCCTATGTAGGTGAGACTGGGAGATCCTTTAACACAAGAATACAGGAACACTCAGTTGACATTAAACACAATCGATCCAAATCCTCAGATCTAGCTGAACATTCTGATAAAACAAAGCACCAAATCTATATTGAAGATACCCACATCTTAGCCAAAAGTGATCCTACTTCATAAGGAAATTCAGAGAAGCCATAGAAATTAGCAAACACCTTAATAACCTCAATAGAGACGACGGATGGACCATAAGCGAAAACCAGATTCCAATCATATCATCTAAATCTACACCTAACTATAATCCTCCAATTAACCTACAACATACATAAAATATCTAATCAATTATAATTAAATAATACACTACCTTAATAAAATAGAATTTAACAAAAATCACAAGAAATAAACATCAATTGATATCTTAACTATAAAAACTCCACAACCTAGGAAAATAGGCAATAAACCTTAACAAATAATCAAGACACATAATTAAAAATGAATATGATTAACATTAATACAAATTCATAATAAAAACAATTACAATAAAACATAAATAACCCTAATAAAATAATAATAATAATTCATTAAAACAAAAATTAAAAATTAAAAATAAATAAATTGTAATAAATATAATTATAATAATTAATTAAAATTAATATAACAATTAAAATTAATAACAATTAAAATTTATAATTAAAATAAATTCAATGAAAATAGCACCACAACCTAGGAAAATAGGCAATAAACCTTAATAAATAATCACGGCATATAATCAAAAATGAATATTGAAATAAATATAATTATAACAATTAAAATCAATAATTAATTAAAACTAATATGACAATTATAACAATTAATAATTAATAATTAATTAAAATAAATACACTAAAAATAATTAAAAATAAATAAATAATTAAAATAATTATAAAATTAATTAAAAATATAATTAATATAACCCTAATGAAATTAATATAACCATAACCCTAATAAAGATAATAAATAGATAATGAATTTAAAATCCCTAAATATCACAAAATATAATTAAATTAGCAAAATATAATAAAACAATTAAAATTATAATTAAAACATAATAGAATAAATTAAAAAATTTAAATTCTAATATCTGTCGGCTAAGCATCTCATCTCTATATATTTGAAAAAATGGGAACAGACTTTCAATAATATTTCACATCCTGAAGATGAACCATCGTTGCTGGTTCGAAACGCCAATCAGAAAGAAACCTAATGCGACGTATCCAGAAGATAATCTACATACTTAGGCTATCATGTATAAATAATCCACTAGAGAAGCATGAGTAAGTCACTGTCAATACATTGCATCAAAGCATCTGTCAATCAATCAATTAAACAAATGAACCATGCTAACATCATTCACATCAATGCCAACATCACTAACCTCAATGCACTTTCTAATCCATTTGATAGTGTGCCCACAAGGGAAGACTTTGGGATGTGATGAAAATTTTTGCAACCAAGACCTAACATTCTGATTTTCTCATCATTTTCCTCTTCATCGGGAATCTCCTTACAAGAAAAATATGGCTATATTTTAACCATGTGATCGACATGGATTTATTGATGAAACAAGTTATATCTGTATATATTGACACTGAGGCAATAGAGCTTCTAACCCCTCTTATACTATCTCTTTTCCTAGTCTCTTCTTTGGTGTTGTCATCTCTCCTGATGATGATGAGATGTTGAAACATTTCAAGTCTATTGTCCCTGACATTTAAACTATATTCATTATGAATAAATGTTAGAAAACCAAATAAAACTCAGTGTGCAGTGCTGGGAAGAAGTATTCTTTTTTATAAGGGTATACATTGTATCACAAGGAGAAAAACCTGGACTAGGAAGGGTTGATCCACTGCGAGGTAGGATGCATTGTTTTAAAGTGTATCACATTGCAACTTGTTAGTATAAACATGTCAAAATCATGTGTCATTGCGCAGGGGTGATATGTAGACTAAAGAGTGGAAATGCATGGTGATATAATTGAAAAAATATAAATGGTTGTGTCACATCGTAGAAGGTTAGCATTGACTAGGTGGAAGGTTTGTACCATTGCACGGGGATGAGAGGAAATATGGACAACTAACTTGCCCCATTGTGCAAGGTTGAGAGTCAATCTAGATAGTTGTCTTATGTCACGATACATAGTGGAAGGGATATGTATAAATATGTGGTGTAGCGCAAAGGATTAATGCAATCCACGTACATGGGATGCTTCGTACTGCATGGGGGTAAGTATATGCTATGAAGAAGGGTTATGCTACGATAAGGAATTGTGGGCAGATGAGTTAATCAAAGGAAATTGTAAGTGTGAAGGAAATGAGAAAGGAGATAAATAACTAAGTGATATGAGGAGAATGAACACATAGGGTTATATCAAAGATGGGAGATAAGACATCAAGGCATGAAAGGTCGCATGCAAAAATAGATAGCGCATGAAATTATTGACAAAGAAATGATTTCAAGTTAGGGGAGCACAGAGCTTACTTGGCACATGGCGTGAAGACTCTGAGATCAAGTGGTGCAACATAAGCTTTGATCGCAGACAACTATTATCATGTCACACAGCTCTGAGGAGTGAGAGCTCAATGCGACAAAGCTCAAGGTGAAAATGAATTGGAATGGGGGGAATTATATGATGTTTCGAACGTGTGAGGGACATTAATGGTGTAACGAATGCACCCTCACAAAAGGATTTGTAACACAAGGACTGGGATGGCACAATTCGCTAATATAGGAAGATGTACTACGTTAAACTGGAAAGTAGTGTTGCACTAAATTGGAAGGTAGTGACGCACTCCCTTTCTTCACAAAGTACTCAAGTTAAAATCCCATTATTTTTTTATTTAGGGTGCGAGTAGGAGTTTGATGAAATTTATCATAAGATGCTTATAATTTTAATGAAGAGGGATTTTAGAATTTTGGCTCTTGACAAAAAAAATATGGTTGTTTTAGTTGCTGCAACAAGTTGATTAGCAATATTTGAAGATGGCACAAGTAGGCACAAGGTTGTCATTGAAAGAATACTTCAAGTTGGAAACATTGTGTTTTTATGAGAAAACTAATTATGTCTTTAATAGCATATTATAATTCTTGTTTTAGATTTCCTCACCTTGTAGGTATGACAGAGAATGTGGGATGTTATCCACCAAAAAGTGGGTAACCCCATAGGAGATAATTTTTCTCCTTTGGAAAACCAGCTAGCTAGCATCCCTACCTTGCTCAATATATGATGATATGGCATTTGCATTGGTCATTGTTGGGTCGCCCAAATACCATCTTTTAGCCAACCTTTCACTTCACTTTCACTTCACTTTTAAAGCATATTTCACTTTCCCATACCCTTACATTAAACTATTTTCATGATTACAACGTGTTTAGACTTATTGTTTTCCAATGCATATGTTTTAGTGATTTGAGTGAATTTTAGATTAAATTTTGGAAAAATAAAATGTTTCACTTATATATGGAAGTGGGATAAGTTTCATGATGATTGTAGGTATATTTGAAAACTTCAACAATGTTATATTTGACCACCAAGCCTCAAATTAGAATTTCTTCTTCAACCCCTTGAATATTTTATGAAGGTTGGGGAGATTCCTTCAAGCATACTTTATGGAGAAGAATCATGGAAATTTTGATAAGATTTCTCATCAAAGATATTAGATATTTGTGAGAGGATTTGTAGAGATGTTACTTGCTAAGTGTTAGCACATAGTTTTAACCACATGAGACATTTGTGGATTTAGGAGACATTTGTGGATCTCAAATCTTTGTTAGTTATCTCAATTTTATGTATAAATAGGAGTGCCTCCTCCATTCCAAGAGGAGGACTCTTGGAGCATGTATCCAACTTATGATGGCATAGAATAAAGCTTCATTTTACATAAATTTCCATTCTATCCTAAATTTCTCTAATCATTTAGATTTTGGAATTTATCTCTTTTCAATAACTAGTTTGAGTAAGGAAGGACAACCCAGGTCTCCAAGTTGGAGCCTCTTCCTTGTGAACTAATAATTGGACTAAAATCGATTTCTATGCATTCATCTTTTCTTTCTTTCTTAAATCAATTGCTTTCTTAAAACATTTGTTATGATTTATGGTGTGTTTGGTTATAGTTGAAAAAGAAATCAAAGGAAGGACAACCGAGATCTCTAGATATAGAGCCTATTTAGTGTTGATTCTGATTTAGTTAAAATCATCATATTCTTATTTATGCATGTAGATCAAGTTCTGATGGATTTACATAATAGTTTGTCACTTTGACCTTAGGAGAATTGAGCTCAATCCAAATGGATCAATGAAGCATTTTATTTCATTACAAATAGTTGTGCATATTGGTTAGATTTATATGTTGGGTTATAATCTTGATTGTTGATAGGTCCTATGAAGCATTACAAAGAGACCTCATGCAAGGGAGCTTAGTGTTTTCTTGCCTACAACAACCAAGTTTTCTTACCTTAGAGTCAGTTTCCTACTCTGCATATATTTTCCTGGCATCATCACAAGCTTACGAGTATCCCTTGTTGATAATTTAATGAAAACAATTTAAGCAATTGAATTGCCCAATAGTCATATACCTCTCACCATCTATCATTCCTCATGAAGGAAGGTGTTCCACCATTCAATAGGTACTTCAACCATTTTTCACTTATGTGCTTTTACATAATGTGTTGGGAATTCTATCATGAATTAAGGGGTGATCTGAATCACTGACCGACCTTGATTGTAAACATATTTTCTCACCTTACTAGGGGGTTTATTTTTTTACCCTAGTCCAACGAGACCTCCTATGAGGCCTTAGGGTTATAGGATGGGCACTTCTTGGGAAACTAGGATTGAAATAGATATTCCACAAACTTTCCATACTTACCACTCTTCACCATTCCCCTAATTTCATATACATCATTTAGGTTTGTTGTCATTGGTTCATTGGGATTGTCATCCTCATATTCTCATCCTTAAATCTAGGTCGGAAACCTTTATCTGGAGGTTGATGCGGCTAAAAGAAAGGTAAAAGCATAAGATGGCCACAATGAAAAAAAAAAGTTAAAATGAAAAAGATGGTTGATACATTAACAAGCACATAAGAAAAATCCTATCATGAGCTCTACCACCATCATTAGGCACCACCTGTTTCGTGAGGACTTCATGTTACATAACATAATTAAGTAACCCTTGCGTGTCCCAACCCTTATGAGTGGGAATCTAACTCATCATTAAGGGATAAATAAATGTTATATCGCCTAAGTTAGGCTCCCTACCAAAGCATTATCAAAAATAAGTAAAAGGTGCACCAAAGGGGTGGAAAAAGAAGGATGATGAAAGGGGTAACTCACGCCAATATGATTTATCCATCCATACATCTATACACTCAAGATTATGAGCCTCCATCAGTGGGTCCCATGACCATGTCATCTTTCCATGAAGCATTTTCCCTTTCTTTTCAAATTATCACAAACACTTATGTATTGAAGTTTTTACCTAGGATATTTCACCTCCCCTTAGGGGTTGGAAGCACCTAATAGGGTTGATCATCCATCCATCCCTAACAAATATAAGGAAAACTTTCACAGGACTTGGTCTAGTTAGATATTTGAAGGTGATCCCAATTTTAAGTAATATTATGCCCTTAAAAATTAAGTATGGTTCACTATGATAAATCTATGGTCATTGTCCCTAATGATTAGTAACTTTCACTTGATTTTGAGATGGTTTTTATAGGTGGTCCTTCACACAAAAGCAAGGGCCTTGAGGGAACATTTCATTTCTCCACTACACGTCATGCCCAAGCCATTTTACCTTTCCAGAGAGAAATGATGATAATGCAATTGTAGTGATGCCCCTCCAGAGAAAATCATTAGGCACTTTGATGACTCCAGCAGATGCTTCACAACTTAGAGCACCCACAGATGCTAAAACACTGAGCTCCTCTTTCTTGGTGTCGAACATTCTCGACGATGTACCCAACAGACCCAGCATGCCCCCAAGCTAACCTTGACACTGATTGGTTAGCATGGCTTAATCAAGAGTCTAGATGATGATGGTCATCCTCCAGATGACAAGGGATTGTACTAGCACTTAGAGCCCCAACATTGGAGAAAGATAATGTCGATTGACACTTCTAGCCCTTATGAAGGTGACATGGGGCATCGAGAGCATGGTTTTGATACTTGGAAGCATTTTGAGGCACTTTTTGAGGGATTCCCCTAAAGCATTGGAGTTAATTATAGTTATGGGACATCCCACTAGCCCATGCATGCACTTTCATAGAATTTATTGCCTAAAAAGAGCATTATGTCATGCTTCTAGAGGCTCTCAATCCACATATGTGGGCTTTTATAACATACTTTAATTATTTTGAGCTATGGGGTTGGCTTGTAACCCCCTATCCTAATGAACACTCCAAATTAAACTTGTTGTAAGACTTGTAGGCTAATTTTATTTTGTGAAAGTGAATGATATACCTCATAGATAGAGAGTATCCATCACATCATTTTATTCACCGTCACACTTGAGTTTCGGCCCCTCCTCTGGAGCATGAATTGGACTTTATGTAACTAATTAGTGGAGATTTTATTTTTATGGAGCTTTTTCTATTGGAGATTGGCTTGTGTATTAGAGATATATTTTAGGGGTTTAAAGAAGGTATTTTCATTGAAGAATTGTAATTTTATCGCATATTTTTCATTTTTTTACATGTAATTATATCATTACTAGGGATTTCTATTATCCATGTCTAAAGGCAAATTATTTATGGGAAATTGATGAGCCTCATCATTGAGTGATTATATGGGCCTTAATTCACCTCCTAGCATAGTTAAACTAACTATTCTCACAACTTATTGCATACTTTTGATCATATCTTGTTTATGAAATGAGTTAGAGTTGGATATTTTGCTTTGTGGTCTAATGTGCATTTAATGCAGGAATAACAGATAAAAGCAAGGAAAAATGCATGAATAAAGGATAAAAGCAAGGAACTGTGGCAAAGACCTTAATAAAAACTCGAATGGGACAAGGGAGATGAATTATAGGAGGTAAATCCTCCTCATTTACTACCCCTCCATTCGAATATTCCTCCATCAGCTCGAAGTGCAAATAGCCAAATCATGAAGACTAGAAGGAGCCAAGCAAGTGAAAGTGACAGAAACCAGTTTATCTTGAGTTGGGAGCCGAGCCTCCCTAATTGGAAGGAAGTTGTTAGAGACTTCAGATGTATAAGTAGAGAGGCTTAGGACCTCAGTAGGATTCAGATTTTTATTGTAAAAATCTACCTTATTTCTGAGTTGCAATACTTGTGACAGTTTGTTATGTAATCCATGGTTTTGATAATAAGAATGAGTTTCGTTTTGAGCCAACACTGAGTTAACTCAGAGAGCTGAAGCTCTTGGGTTAGGGCCCAACCCGAGCAGCCAAAGCACCTCTTTATTGTACATTTATGCTAGCATAGATTCCTGGTTTTCTGTTCATTTGCTTAAGTAGTTGCATTTCCATTACAGCAATATAGCATAGATTCCTGGTTTTCTGTTCATTTGCTTAAGTAGCTACATTTCCATTACAGTAGTATAGCATAGATTTATGGTTTAACTATTCATTTGCTTAAGTAGTTGCATTCCCATTACAGTACTGTAGAGTAGATCGATTGTGCTTTAGTTTACTTCCATTTGTGCCTTCTTTCAATTAGCAGGGTAGCTAGGAGAAAAAGATCACCATATGGTTGTCCACTGGTGTCTCGGCCTCACCTCCTCCCTCTGGGACCATGACTTGAGGAAGAGACCCTTCAGCAACCCCAAAAACACAGGTTTCTAGTTCTCACATGAGCTTTGGAGTTCGTTGTTTGATGCAGTTACTTGTTTCGTTTCACTATCATATTTTCCATCACTCTTGGTCTACCCTCACCCTTGTTACCACTCAGATTTTCCTTAGAAGTTATTAAAAGAAGGAAAGGATCCGAGTAACCGCAAACCAATCTTTTAAGTATAGAATCTAGCCAATCTATACTCAGAGAGGGCTCTCTATTTATGATTTAGCTATGTTTGATGGAATATTAGGCTAGTTATTAATGTTCAAGGTTGTTTTGTTTGAGAGTGGTGGAATTCTGAAACAAATGGGCAAACTAGGCTTCAGGCCATTGTGCTATGGAGTCAATCAGGGATAATTCACTAGATTAAGTCAAATTGCTGAGGTATGAGTCCAACAGGCAGGGTAACAGAGTAAAAACAAACTTTGGGGCTTGAATGGATGATATTTCTTCTCAAAACAAGAGGGCAATCAAGAATCCTCAAGTTAGGATTAGAAAGAGGAAAGGAAGATAGGTCAACCAGCATAAGGAAATTAAGAATCCTATACCAGAGACTTATTAAAGAAAACTATAGGGATATAGGAGCAATTAAGAATTCCTTTATCGAAATAGTTTAGAAGAAAACATATAAATGGTATATTGTTGATAGCAGAGAGCAATAAAGCTAATTCTAATATAATTTGACTATTTTACATTTAGTTTTAAGATGCATGAAACATTTAAAATGTAGAAAACCATAAAATCACAAGGATAGAATACTTATTTGCAATTAGACTGCACATGAATCTGATGAAATGTCCTCAACTTTTATTCCTTTGCCAGCAAAAATACAATCTTGAGTACAAAATCTTTCTCAGCTTGCTAGCATAGAGTTACAGAAATGTTATAGAATCCACACTTAATACTTCCAATGGAGAAGTATTTATACAAAAATTACATCAAAATATCTCATAACTATATGAGATTTATTCTAGGAAACACAGAATATCTTTACAATAATATAGAGACAGATGGTCTAAAATATAGGGACAGATGGTAAACGGATTGTTGATGTCCCTTGATTTGTTGGAGCTGGAGGTTGGAACTTGATTTTGGCTCTGGTAATTATGTGTTGGATCTTAACTGATTTTTCCTACTGATACTCTTTACATGTTTCTGATACTCTTTACCTACTTTACCAGACTTCACCTTTTAATCAGACTTTACCTTAGTAAATATTTCTATTTACCTCAGAGTTACCATGGTAAATTATAGGATGTTTGTCATATTGGTCCTCCATTCTTCACTGGGTATCTTCATCCTTATCAATTTTCTGTATATTTCATCAGCCTCAGTGTATTTTGCAAAATTAGGCTGAACTGTGAACAAGTGCTTTACCTCATGCTCAATGAAGAAAAGGTTTTCCAAACCATCATACAACACTTTTCCAGTTGGTAGTGCTTTCGCTGAAGAAGAGCTGGCTTGACTTTCAGTTTGTTGGTGTAATTTGTCAATGTAATCTATCTGATTCATCAACTTGTCATTTATGACCAGTGGGTTTGGAAGTCCTTTACCTCTTAAGATGTCAAATTTTACCATGAAATCATTTATGTTTTCTTGAATGATTTGACATCTTCTTTCTAAGTTAAGCATCAAGTTCTTTTTGGTAATAACTTTCTTCACTTCGAGGATGGTACCAGTTCGATCCCCAATTTCCCATTGCTCCAGCTGTTGTCTGCTCTCACTATTCAAAAAGTTTATTAACTGGTTTGCCTCTTCAGGCTTTTCTCCCAATTCTTCCCTAGTCTTTTGTATGGCCTCAGTAGCAAGCTTGACCAACACTATCTGTTCAAAGATAATATGAATAGAAGACCAAATATCATTGGTGGAGTCAATGATATTGGTCCATAAAATTTTCCTGATCTCTTTTAAGGGCTTTTCAAATGTCAAGTCCTTTTCTAATGTTTTGATCTGATCAGTGATTCCCATGTTCTTTCTTTTCTCTTCAGTATAGTTGACCTTAGTTATCTCATAATCATGCTCCAAGCTAGTAACCTTTTCCTTTAATTTTTGTATTTCAGTTGCTTGGATTTTCATTTCTTCCATGGACTTGATTAAGTCCTCTGTTTGTTTTGTTGAAGTGGCTACGGTTGTTGATGTACTTGTTGCTGCTATTGCTGGAAGAGCAATTGCTAAGGGAATGTTGGGTGCCAAAGCTGATGCTACAGTCGATGGCACTACTGTAGAAACTATGGGTACTACAGTCTGAGGCAGGGTCGTCGACTCACTCTGTCTAGATTGCAAAGCTTTTTCCAATTCTTGCTCTATTTCTTTTAGTTCTTCATTTAACTTAAGGATCAAGTCCAAAAGTTCTTCCTCATTTCGTTTTTCAATGATTTCAGCAGTCTGTGGACATATGAGGGGAGCAAGTTTGAGCTGTTTTCTAAGTGCTGCAATGTCTTCATTTTTCTTCTTTATCAAACTCTCAGCTGCTTTTACATCTTTGGGATTGTGTCACAACTCAATCACCAGATCTTCTAATGATTTGATACTAGTGTCCTTAGCCTGAGAAGAGGCTTTCTCCAATTGCAACTGTGTTGTGGTATTACTCAAGGAATTCTGCAACTGATGTGCCAACATGGCTTTACTGGTCAAAGTAGAATAGACCATCTCACTCGTTTTCTTATGGAGCTCAATTTGATCAATTAGGTGGATGTCTTTAGCAAGAACTTCAAAATTGGTTTTAAAATAGTCAGCCATGGACCTTGGCTACTACATTGTGGGCTTCAGAAAGCTCATTTTCATCTTTCCCTCTTTGATGTCAAAAGCTAACATCAATCTTGTCTAGTTTGTGGGGGGCATTTTCAAGTAATGAGCATATGTTTGTGCTTTTAGCTACTCATTCCTTGTTTTGATTTCTTTGTATTTTCCCTTGATATATATGCTCTGCTCAGAGGAAGCCTTGAAAGAATAGACCTTTGTACTTTGTTGCCTCTCCAGTATATGTATATGTGAAGAGGATGGTGTCCCACTTGTAGGGATAGTCTGTGGACTCTCTGCCTTCTCTATCATTGTGTTTCCTGTAGTCTCTTCCATGGATTCTTCTTCTGAGTAAGGATTTAACCTATGCCTTTTAGCAAAAGGTTGATCTGTAGGCCTGAAAGGAGTGGTTTCTTCCCTCTCTCTTTTCAAATTTCTTTCCTCATTAATAGGAGTCTGTAAAACTGGGGATTGCTCATGTTTGGCTGAGGTGGAGCCAATTCTTCTGAGATTTCTGGCTATTCTGACTCTTCTTGTTGTGTTGAGGTCTCTAGCTGTCCTAAAGTATCTGGTTGTCCTAATGTCTGTGCACTATGTTCCTGTGGTGGCCTTTGTGAAGATTCTTCAGGAACCTGTACAAAGGAATCTAGATCAAGTCTCTTTTCTAAATCTTTCATGACATTTTCTACTTCAACCTTTTCACTATCCTGTTCTATGAGTGTTCCCTCCACCCATTCATTTTGATTAGCATACTACTCTATCTTTGGAATTCTATGATGAATGTAAGGGGACAGCTTATTTTTTAGCCTTCTATCACAGATAACGCTGTGAGGATAATAAGGCCAAATAAAACTCTTCTTCAAATGCATCCTCTCTAGGATCTCCTCTGCTACTTGTCCTGTTTTTCTATCGTTACAAACAAATGGGCCTAGGTGATCTTTGATCCTCAGCTGGGCTTTCTTTTTTTCTTTCATGAAGTGGATTTGATCAGAGTTGATCATTTGCCTGTAGTACTCCAAGGCAAATAATCACATGGGGACATATTTGGGCAATTTGAAAGAAGGCAGTTCACACCCATAGACTCTGATCTCGAAATGGTTTTGGTACAGGTACTAGTCCCCAACCTTGTATTGTTTTGAAAACTGAAGGATTCTTTTGATATCATCACTGATTCTAGGGGGGGTGGACTTCCTATCAGCATGGTAGTTACAGGATGGACAAACTGATCAATAAAATATGTATAAGAATAAGGAGAAGAAGGTGAATAGTGAAACATGGAAGTCTAGAAGACAACAGACCTGGGATTTCCTCTGGTGTCAAGCTTTTGGACAAAGAAAGGGAATTTATCAGATTGGTAGTAGAGAAAAACATGATACAAGGCTGAAGAATACTTAAAGACTCTCTCATTCTCTAATCTCATGAATTGGTCATGTATCTTGTCTGCAATGAATGTGGCATAGTCAAATTTGGCTGCAAGAGGTTGACCAGGGGTAAAAATAGTCATGAAGGCTAAGGTCAATTCATCTACATACTCATTGGTGGTAAAACCCATAATGTAGGCAATCATAATAACAATATCTCTGCCCAAATCAGTGAAAAATCATGACATGTAGGGAGGGGGGTCTTTTGATATGTATCTTTCTATCAAGAAAGTCTGACAAACTCAGGTGATTTCTGAACTAGAGAGCTTGGAGGATTTCTCAAGTAATTCTACAATGGACAAGGGAGTGAGGTCCTGGCCAGGCTGTAATTGTAGCATTTCATTAATTGATTCAGCTGTGATGGTAAAAAGGACTTTCTGGTCAGGAGACATCACGGCTTTGAGATTGGGATTGTAGTTAGCAAGGCACTAATGGACAATTTCTGGAAAAATGTGGATAGTGGGGAATTGGTACTTAGGGAGATTTGATTCCCAAAGACCTATGTTATCATAGCGGTTCAGGTAGTTGTCCCAGTAGTTGTAGTAGAATTTCAAGGGGCTATCATCAAAAGTAAGGTCTTTAATTTGAAAATCTTTATCGGCCAAGGGGAGGTAGTCCAAATCCCTGTGGGGAGTAGTAATGGGTGCAACATTTAGGGAAACTGGGGTTTCCATCCCTGGTTCTTGCATATTCAAGGAAGGAAAACAGGGTTTTCAAGGTTTTTTAGATGAAACAGGTACTTAAGGTAGCCTTAGGGTCAAGGAATAGTTCAATTGCACCAAATTACTTAAATTAAGAGCAATTCGATGGAGTCTTTAGTTTAAAACAGGGATTTTGAGATTGAAATGTGGTAAATACCTGTTTTCGGATGGTCGAAGAAACAATTGGCTATGGCGACAGCTCTGTAGGGTGCGCACAATAGACTAGAGTAGCTTGAAGTTCAATAGCTGATGGTGGTTGACGGTTGGGATCAAGTCGTTGGTCTGGACGTACTCTGTGCGTGGATGGGAGGCAGAACTTTCTTTTCTTGGTAAAAAGACAAATAATGGATGTTTTTTTATATACAAAGTCAATGTCTTTTAGCGGGTTAACGAAAACGGAAGGTTGCTTTAACTGACTGATGGGACAGCTTTGTCATTTAGCGGAGGCGGTAAGCGCAAGCGGTAATGGTTTTCATCGCACAACTTTTGGGAGGCTGGTAGTTTTGGCAGAGGGTTGCGTGATGCCATAGACTCGTTGACACGTAGCATCGGTGAAAATTAAAAAACCGCTTACATCTTGTGTTTAACGTTCGACCAAAAGGCTCACGCAATGTGTGCGATAGTCGTTGGATCTGGGAAGGCTAATCGGATGGTAGTCGGCATCGGAAAGTGGTGGAGGGTTAATGGAGGGGCCCGATTATAATTAAAGGGTCTTTAATTATATCGGGGGCGTTGTGATTGGCGGGGAGGTTATTAATTAATCCAAGTGATTAATTAATCCCCTCTTAATACGGCAGAGGTTTGGTTCTTAATTAATTGCAGATCGATTAATTAGTCCAGCTTAATTAATTTTATTTTGGTTTATTTTGCAAACCATGGGGCAGGATATTTATTTATTTTGGGATTTTAATTAATAATACAGGAAGGGGTTAGTTGTTTCGGGAGTTAAATAATAATAAAAGTTACAAGTTAATATGACTGTGGAAAAAATGAAACGCGCTAAGAAAATTTTTTCGAATATTCATCATATAACATAATAACTTAGGCTAAAATGTATTTGGGGGTTTTGTATAAAAACATCTTAATTTTCCTAAGTAAAATCATGATTTTACTTAGGAAAATCATTTGAAGGGGATGAGTGACTTATGAAGGGAATGACTTTTGATGAAGGGGCTTTAGCACTTAGGCCTTACAAGTTATTGGGTCGAAGGTCTGGTCCCTCCAGAAGTCAGAGAAATTCTCTGAGCCCCTTTAACTTTGGTTGTAGGTGCCTTTAGTATTTTTTGGGACATTAGTAAAGATTTAGGGAAAATGAGTGAGGAAGTTAATTATTTTGACTTTGATCCTTGATATAACTGTCTTCATTGTCATCCATACTTTGTCAAAGTGATGAAAGCAAAAGATTTGAGCTTTTAACTTAATCATTCATCATACATAATTCTGCAACCAATCATCTACCTACCCTATCTACTCATCCTATCATTTTTACTCCTTTATTAGGGTGCACTTAAGCTGGCAAACCCTTATCAACTTTTCTTTTCTTTTACAATGGAAATATATCTAAGTCTATCCTTATTACATCCAAGGGCTCAGATTAAACTGTTGAGCTCCTTTTATTCACTCTACCTATCTACTTATCTACCAAGATTAAACAGTTTGGTCAGATTTTTATTCTCTATCTCTATAAACATGAAATTGAAAACATAGAGTAACCAAGATTAAACTATTTGGTGACCATGGATTGTGGCCTAAGTAACAGATTGCACACAATCTTTATTATGCATAAAAGTAAATAGTAGTGGCATTTGGGCTTTCCCACTTTCATGGTCTTTTTATTTTTCTTGGGGTTCATTTTCTTTCATTTTTTCTGACCTTTTCATTCTTTTTGCCCTTTGATTTTTATTTTAGGGCATACCCTCTTTACATTTTTTAATGTTTTAAACATTTGCAACAAGCAAAGGTATGTACATATTTTAGAGCTAAACCAAGTCAATCATGATATATGACACCTATTGGTATAGGAACATAATAGTGGCTCCACTTGGGGATGGCTTTCCGTGGTGGAAAATCAAGAACTGTAAATCAATGGCCTTCTGAAAGACTGTGATTTTACTCTACAATTTCCTTAGGGCCTTCTCTTCGGGCTTCAACTCCAAAACTTAACCATCCAATCAACACTAAACAATATGAAGGATATAGTATATACAGTTAAAAACTT
Source organism: Pinus tabuliformis (assembly GCA_031772625.1). Lineage (NCBI taxonomy): Eukaryota > Viridiplantae > Streptophyta > Pinopsida > Pinales > Pinaceae > Pinus > Pinus tabuliformis. The sequence continues at coordinate 833,599,599 of CM062815.1, forward strand.
GGTAAGATTAGAAACTAGGGTCAATGTAGTGCTTTAACATTCGACCATTTACTGGTCCTCCTTCAATCTCTACACCATACGATTCTTTGAGAAAATATGAATTATTTCCTCTGAAAGCATATATTATATATGGACCTTTCCACAGGAAGTCAAACTTCCCATGCTTCCCTCTATCCTCTCTTCTTGAATCCCACTTTAACACTTTGTCTCCCAGATAAAAATCTTTTGCTTTGGTCCTTTTGTCAAAAATCTTCTTAAGTTTTTCTTGCAGTATTTGAGTTCTGTGGTATACTTCCTCTCTGGCTTGTTGTAAATGGATAGTCTGGTTGATTCTCCTCTATATATCATTTGGTTCCATTTGGGATTTTTGAAGTAATTCATGACTGGAACACCTAAAGACGAGGGGAAAACTGCCTCCATTCCATATACTAGCTCATAGGGACTGGTTCCAATGGATTTATTGGTTGTAAGCCTATCTGCCCACAAAGAATTGGTTAATTTTTGGTTCCAAGTTTTATTATTATCTTCCAATAGTTTTTTGATAATAATGATTAGACTTTTATTAGAAGATTCTTCAAGTCTGTTCCCTTGAGGATAATAAGCTGTGGAATGACCAAGTGTTATATGATACTTGTGACAGAAATCAATCATTTTCTTTGACTTGAAGGCTACAACATTATCTATGATAATTTTATTGGGGCAACCAAATCTAGACAGAATATTGGCCTCTAGAAAACCTATGATAACAGTGTCAGTGGCCTGTCTGGAGGGAATGGCTTCTATCCATTTGGTAAAGTAGTCAGTTGCAGTGAGTATCCATTTATGCTGAGCAGAAGAGGGTGGATGGATTTCTCCAATGAAGTCAAGACCCCATTATTGAAAAGGTTTTTCTGTGGAAATTGGTTTCAAAGGCAAGGGTAAAAGATTTCTTTTGCCTTCAAAGATCTGGCATTTATGGCATGAAGTTACAATTTTTTTCACATCTTAGAATTTTGTCAGCAGTTGATTTCCAGTAGAGATGTCCACCACAATCTCCTACATGAAATTCTTGGAATACTTTGTCAGATTCTTCCTTTAATAAACAGTTTAACAAAATTCCTTCATGAATTTTCCAAATTAAAGTATTATCCATAATGCAAAACTTCAATGCTTTCATTTTCAAAAACCTACTTTTAGTTCTGGATAACCCTGGAGGAGCCTGCAGGTTTTGTAGAACATATATTATATCAGCATACCAAGGTGAGTCTAAAAAGGCCTGGCTGATCTGTGGAGTCACCATCTCCTATTCGTTATCCAACTCTGCAATAAAATTTATGTCTAGGGCTTGGCAATTTGTTTTTTCCATAAGTTTGGCCAATCCCTGACCTTTAATTAACTTGGTAGGTTTTATCTCTATATCGTATTCTAAAATAGTAGCTATCCATTTTCCCCTTTTGCCATCAACTCCATCCTGTGTCAGGATGTCTTTGACTACAGCATTAGGAACATAAGCTATTACATGAGAATACAAAATATAGACCCTAAAATCCTTAATAGCCTTTACCAAAGCAAAAGCTTGTTTTTCCATTATTTTATACTTTAATGATGCATCTCTAAGAGCTTTACTAAAAAAGGCTATTGGTTTTTCACATCCTTGATCATACTTTTGTAGTAAGACTGCAGTTATGGTGTGTTCTGATGCAAAGGAAAAGATAATGAAGTCTCTATCAAATTTTGGGCTTGTGAGGACTGGTGTTTGAGTTAAGGCTAATTTAATTTCTCAAATTATTGTTTAGCCTCTACTGTCCATTTAATGGTTGAATCTTTTCTCAACATTTTATTCAATAATCTAATTAGCTCAGCTAAGTTAGAGATGAACCTTCTTAAAAAAATTATTTTTCCTAAGAATGCCTGAAGTTCTTTAATGTTTCTGGGGTGAGGTATTTGCAAGATAGCTTCAATCCTAGTTGGGTCAATCCAGATCCCATCTTTAGAAATGATGTGACCTAACTATTTCCCTTCTTCCAAACCGAATAAACATTTCTTTAGATTTAAAGAGATGCCATATGTTCTGCATTTAAGAAAAACTTGTCTGAGATGATCCAAGTGTTGTTGATCTGACTTAGAAAAAACTGTGATATCATCAAGATATATAACCAGGAAATCATGAATCTCCTTAGCAAAGGCAATATCCATTTCTCTTTGAAAGGTAGCTCCTGCATTTTTCAGTCCAAAAGGCATTTTGACATACATGAAGGTGCCCCATGGTGTTGTGAATGTAATTTTTCCTTAGTCATCAGGGTGGATTAAAATTTGGTTGTAACCCGAGAATCCATCTAAGAGAAAAATCCTTGTGGAACCTACTACCCTTTGCAGTATGTGATCCATTTTAGGTAAGGGATAGTTATCTTTGAGTGAGACTTTGTTTAGATTTCTAAGGTCAACACACAGTCTGATTTCTCCTATTTTCTTTCTTGTAGGGACAAGATTAGATACCCAATCTGAAAACCTAATAGGGGCAATGATTCCTGCTTCATACATTCGTTTGATCTATTTTCAATGGAAGGTAGTAAAATAGGATTAATTCTTCTTAGCTTTTGCCTAAAAGGTTTTTGATTTTCTTTCAAAGGGATAGTGTGTTGTATGATAGTGGTATCATAGGATTTTAAGTCTTCGTAACTCTAGGTAAAGACATCCTGGAATTCTTTCATAAGTTCAACGTACTTCAACTTTTCATCAGGAGGTAATGATTTAGATCATTTTATCAGCTTGGGGTCTTCTTGAGTTCCTATGTTGCATTCTTCAATGTCTACTTTCAAAGGCTCCATTTTAGGCTTTTTAGGAATATCATTGGAATCAAATAAGTCCTCCAAAGGAGTTAATCCCTTGGGTAATTGATTATCTTTAAGATTTATGACTTCTATTTCATCATCAATTATTTCATCAATATCCATCTGTTTTAAGTCCTGAATATCTGTTCTTGCAAACTTAGTAGGGTGAAGCATGTTTATTTAGTTTTCTTCCAATTTGTTAATATCTACCTCATTAGCATGATTAAGATCTGAAACTATGTCTACATCTATATTAATGCTAGAAAATTATTCATCTAATGTTAGAAAGTGATTAATCTGATTATCATTTTCAAAAACTTTCTAGTTCTTAAGATTATCAAGTATAGCTGGCCTATGCCTAACCTCAGCAGTGTATTGGTGATTGGGCTGAAAAGGCAATTTGCAGGTGCTGGCAAACATGGCCAGGATATGAGCTTGTATGTTATGTTTTCTAAGAATTGTTTCAAGCATGGTTTCTAAAAATGTGTTAAGGATTTCTACAACTTTACCTCTGTAAAGTCCTCATCTAGGATCCCTTGTTAGATAATATCCTTTGATATGTTTAACTATTAATTCTGAATCTCCCATAATTGACACCCTTATAGCTCCTAAGCCCTTAACCAATTTGAGACCTAGCAAGAGGGCTTCATACTCTGCCATATTGTTTGTACATCTGAAATTTAACCTATAGGCATGGCCTTCTGCATGATCATTTTCTAAATTGTATATCCAAACCCCTGCCCCTGCACCTAGTTTATTAACCGAACCATCAAACTCTAAATGCCATAAAATTTCATGTTCATAGTTTTCATCTGGTGTGATGGAAACTTCCTTAGCTAAGGCATCTGGGTTTTCTTTGTCATCTGATATCTCTTGAATTTGGACAGTTGACTTTTCTTTTTCAATTTCTTTTGGTTCTGCTGCTAAAACTTTTGATTTTTCAATTTCTTTTGGTTCTACTGCTAAAACTTTTGATTTTTCAATTTCTTTTGGTTCTGCTGGATTAGTTTCAGCATTATAGAGAACAAAGGAATCCATATCAGAATGTACTGAGTAAATAGGAAAGTTTTGAGGCTTCTCCTGACTACTCACTACATACTTCATTAAATTGGATCTGGACAACAGCATGCCATACTTTGGTGGAATGTCTGCTACCACTATGTCCATAAGTATTGTTTTGGCAGGGTATTGAACCAAAGAAACACATAAATCCTTTATAAGTCCTAAACATCTCACTTGACTGGAATCAAAGGAAAACAAATCTTTATAGGGTCTAGTGATGTCTAAATTAAGTTTCTCCATGACAGATTTGGGCATGAGATTGTGCGAGGCACCAGAGTCAAACATGGCATTATGTAAAATTTTGTCATGGATATTGAGACTGACATAGAAAGGTGGTATACCTCCTTCCAATGGTTTCCCATTTACTTCAGGGCCAAAAATCAACTCGGGCTGATCATCAAAAAGATTTACAGCGTCTTCATTTTCAATGATATTTAATGATTTATTTATCTGAGTCCTGTAAACATCATGTTTTGCCAATTCTATCAAAGGAATTGAAATTTTAAGCTTGGCTACCTCTGCTCCAAGATTAAAGGGCAGAGTTACTTTGTCTGTTTGAACTTTTGGATTTCTGGCAGCAGTGCTTTCTATGTTTTCTTCTCTATCAGGATTTGGGACATTCTTTGCTGATTTTTATAATACTATCTTTGGAGATTCTTCCACTGTTTCCTTGGATGGAAGTGAAGTGGAAGGTTGTTCATTACTAGGTTTTTTACAGACACATCTTCTATGGTGGGGCTGGGAGGATTTTGGTATGATCTAGAAAGGATCTAGAGTGTTTTTGTCACTGGAACTATTTTACCTTTTTTACGCTGATTGGGACATATTTTCTGGTTTTGTTCAGGGGCATCAGTGTTTTTTCTGCTTCTCAAATTATACTACTTATGTACCTCAAAAATGGCAGAATCATACCCCTGTCTGAAGTCAAATGATTCCCTTGTTTGGGTTTTGAATTGTTGGAGTATGTGAGACTCCTGATCATTCTGGGTTAAGAAAACATATTCCTCATCATCAAGACCCATTAAATTTATCTGAGTGTCCTCTTTAGGGTATTCCGAGTGTGATGCTTCTGCATAGTTTTCTTGTAAATTTGGTCTGATATTCTGGTCAGGAATGTTCTTTCCAGCATTTAGGTTCTGATTTTTCCTAAATTTGGGATTTCTCCCTGAATTGGCTTGCTGGCCATCCCAAGGAAATTTCCTTTCAATAATCTCAACTCTGTCGAAAAATTTGTCCATTCCTTTAACAATAGCATCAAGTTTTTGTTCAAAGGGTGTACTTTCATCCTTTGTAGGTATTCTTCTTTCGTTTCTAGCTTTAGCTCTTTTGGAAAGTAGGTTAGCTTCAACACTTACAGCTATGCTTTGCATATCTTCCAAAGTGGGGGGATTTCTTTCTCTCAACTGGAAAGCCATATCTGAATCAAATCCATCAGGGAATTTGATCAAGGCTAAACCGGGTGGGGATCTAAGGTCAACTAGAATAGCACTATAAACACGATTAAACCTAGTGCAATAGTCCTGAACGGTTTCATGAGGTCCCCTTTTAAGGTTCTCATATTCAAATAAAATCTAAAGAGGGTCTTTCCTTTTCTCCCACCTATTCAAGAATTGTTGGTAAAGAACTCTTAAACTGTCTATGCTTTGGGGAGCTAAAGATTTGAACCAGGTTCTAACTTCTCATTTGAACATCATCTGTGTCTATCTCATATATCTCAAAGTAATCAGTGATTTTCTTAGTGTGTTGCTCAGCTGTGTAGGTTCCAGTGCCATCAAAGGTAGTAATTTTACTCTGATAGTCCTGAGGCATGGAACCTAGGGGAGAAGGAAACACAAGAGGAGCATATCTATTGGCCATGGTTATAGATTGGGTAGAAACAGAAACTAGAGTTGGAGTAACAGGAGTTGTTTGGGTTGTGGATGGAGAACTAGAGATAACAGTCACATGTGGAGTGGTGTTTTGTTGTGGAGAGGATGAAGGAATGAATGGGGGAGTGGTTTGGGTTTCAAAGGAGTGAGGGAATAATGATGAACTAGCAGAAAGAGAAGTGGTTTCAGAAGGTTCAGGTGTTCTTTCGGTGGTAAGCGATGACTGAGAAGAGTTTTGCAAATATTGATCCATTGACAAATTGGCTCTTTGAGTTTCAAGTTCTCTAAGGAATTCTGGATCTTGGACTAGGTCCAATAGTTCACTATCAGATGTGGTTCTGAACAAAGAGAGTTCGAAATGTTCATCAAAAGGAAGGTCTTCTGGGAAAAGCCACTCAACAGGACATGAACGGGATCTGAAAAATGGTCGAGGGCTAACAGAACTTTCTTGTCTTCTGATGATTCTAGGAATCAGGTTGGGATTCTCAAACACAGGTGGTGGATTAGGATTAGGATTAGCCCTGGTGTAACAAGTCCTTTCTAAAGCCAGATTTCATATTTTTATATGTTTTCTTATATAGATGTTCAAAATAACTTATAAAACCTTTTAAGATGCTTTGAAATCAAACTTTTGATTTTCCTAAAGGTTTTATTTTAACTGAGGATCTGATCTCCCCAGTATGGTCACCACTATGTTATCACTCAGATTTTCCTTAGAAGTTATTAAAAGAAGGAAAGGATCTGAGGTAACCACAAACCAATATTTTAAGTACAGACTCTAGCCAATCTGTACTCAGAGAGGGCTCTCTCTTTATGATTTAGCTATGTTCGATGCGATATTAGGCTAGTTATTAATGTTCAAGGTTGTTTTGTTTGAGAGTGGTGGAATTCTGAAACAAATGGGTAAACTAGGCTTCAGGCCATTGGGCTATGGAGTCAATCAGGGATAATTCACTAGATTAAGTCAAATCGCTGAGGTATGAGTCCAACAAGCAGGGTAACAGAGTAAAAACAAACTTTGGGGCTTGAATGGATGATATTTCTTCTCAAAACAAGAGGGCAATCAAGAATCCTCAATTTAGGATTAGAAAGAGGAAAGGACGATAAGTCAACCAACATAAGGCAATTAAGAATCCTATACCAGGGACTTATTAAAGAAAACTATAGGGATATAGGAGCAATTAAGAATTCCTTTATCAAAAGTTTAGAAGAAAACATATAAATGGTGTATTGTTGATAGCAGAGAGCAATAAACCTAATACTGATATACTTTGACTATTTTACCATTTAGTTTTAAGATGCATGAAACATTGAAAATGTAGAAAACCATAAAATCACAAGGATAGAATACTTATTTGCAATTAGACTGCACATGAATATGATGAAATGTCCTCAACTTTTATTCCTTTTCCAGCAAAAATCCAGCCTTGAGTACAAAAGCTTTCTCGGCTTGATAGCATAGAGTTACAGAAATGTTATAGAATCCACATTTAATACTTCCAATGGAGAAGTATTTATACAAAAATTACATCAAAATATCTCATAATTATATGAGATTTATTCTAGGAAATACAAAATATCTTTACAATAATATAGAGATAGATGGTCTAAAATATAGGGACAAATGGTAGATGGATTGTTGTTGTCTCTTGATTTGTTGAAGAAGCTGGAGGTTGGAACTCGATTTTGGCTCTTGTTGTTTCTCTGTTAATTATGTGTTGGATCTTGACTGATTTTTCCCTGCTGATACCCTTTACCTGTTTCTAATACTTTTTCCCTGCTTTACCAAACTTCACCTTTTAATCATATTTTACCTTAGTAAATATTTCTATTTACCTCAGAGTTACCATGGTAAATTATAGGATGTCTGTCATATTGGTCCACCATTCTTCACTGGGTATCTTCATCCTTATAAATTTTCTGTATATTTCATCAGCCTCAGTGTATTTTACAAAATTAGGCTGAACTGTGAACAATTTCTTTACTTCATGCTCAATGAAGAAAAGGCTTTCCAAACCATCATACAGCACTTTTCCAGTTGGTAGTGCTTTCGCTGAAGAAGCGTTGGCTTGACTTTCAGTTTGTTGGTGTAATTTGTCAATGTAATCTATCTGAGTCATCAACTTGTTATTTATGACCAGTGGGCTTGGAAGTCCTTTACCTCTTAAGATGTCAAATTTTACCATGAAATCAACTATGTTTTCTTGAATGCTTTGACATCTTCTTTCTAAGTTAAGCATCAAGTTCTTTTTGGTAATAGCTTTCTTCACTTTGAGGATAGTACCAGTTTGATCCTTAATTTCCCATTGCTCCAGCTGCTATCTGCTATTGCTATTCAAAATGTTTATTAATTGGGTTGCCTCTTCAGGCTTTTCTCCCAGTTCTTCCCTAGTCTTTTGTATGGCCTCAGTAGCATGCTTAACCAACTCTATCTGTTCAAAGATAATCTGAATAGAATACCAAATATCATTGATGGGGTCCATAATATTTTCCTGATATCTTTTAAGGTCTTTTCAAATGTCAAGTCCTTTTCTAATGTTTTGATCTGATCAGTCATTCCCCTTTTCTTTCTTTTCTCTTCAATATAGTTGATCTTAGTTATCTCACAATCATGCTCCAAGCTAGTAACCTTTTCGTTCAATTTGTATATTTTAGTTGCTTGGATTTTCATTTCTTCCATGGACTTGATTAAGTCCTTTGTTTGTTGTGTTGAAGTGGCTGTGGTTGTTGCTGGAAGAGCAGTTGCTAGGGGAATGTTGGGTGCCAAAGCTTATGCTATAATCGATGGCCGTGCTGTGGAAACTATGGGTACTATAGTTTGAGGCAGGGTGGTCAACTCACTATGTCTAGACTGCAAAGCTTTTTCCAATTCTTGCTCTGTTTCTTTTAGTTGTTCATTTAACTTAAGGATCAAGTCCATAAGTTCTTCCTCATTTTTCTTTTCAATGATTTCAACAATCTATGGATGTATAAGGGGAGGGAGTTTGAGCTATTTTCTAAGTGCTGCAATGTCTTCATTTTTCTTATTTATCAAACTCTCAGCTGCTTTTACATCTTTGGGATTGTGTCGCAACTCAATCACCAGATCTTCCAATGATTTGATCCTAGTGTCCTTAGCCTGAGAAGAGGCTTTCTCTAATTGCCACTGTGTTGTGGTATTACTCAAGGAATTCTGCAACTGATGTGCCAACATGGCTTTACTGGTTAAACAAGAATAGACCATCTCACTTGTTTGCTTGTGGAGCTCAATTTGATCAATTGGGTGGATGTCTTTAGCAAGAACTTCAAAATTGGTTTTAAAATAGTCATCCATGGACCTTGGCTACTTCACTGTGGGCTTTAGGAAGCTCATTTGTATCTTTCGCTCTTTGATGTCAAAAGATGACATCAATCTTATCTGGTTTGTGGGGGCCATTTTCAAGTAATGAGCATATGTTTGTGCTTTTAACTACTCATTCCTTATTTTGATTTCTTTGTATTTTCCCTTGATATCTATGCTCTGCTCAAAGGAATCCCTGAAAGAAGACACCTCTGTACTTTGCTGCCTCTCCAGTATATGCGTTTGTGAAGAGGATGGTGTCCCACCTGTAGGGATAGTCTGTGGACTCTCTGGCTTCTTTGTCATTGTGTTTCTTGTAGTCTCTTCCACGAATTCTTCTTCTGAGTAAGGATTTAACCTATGCCTTTTAGCAAAAGGTTGATCTGTAGGCCTGGAAGGAGTGGTTTCTTCCCTGTCTCTTTTCAAATTTCTTTCCTCATTAAGAGGAGTCTGTAAAAGTAGGGGATTTCTCATGTTTGGCTGAGGTTGATTTGGCCGATGTGGAGCCAATTCTTCTGAGATTTCTAGCTACTCTAACTCTTCTTGTTGTGTTGAGGTCTCTGGCTATCCTGAAGTATCTAGTTGTCCTGATGTTCCTCTTACGGCCTCTATGAATATTCTTCAGGCACCTGTACAAAGGAATCTAGATCAAGTCTCTTTTCTAAATCTTTCATGACATTTTCTACTTCAACCTTTTCACTATCCTGTTTTATGAGTGTTCCCTCCACCCATTCATTTTGATTAGCATAATGCTCTATCTCTGGAATTCTATGGTGAATGTAAGGGGAAAACTTATGTTTTAGCCTTCTGTCAGAGATAAAGTTGTGAGGATCATAAGGCCAAATAAAACTCTTCTTCAAATGCATCCTCTCTAGGATCTCCTCTGCTAGTTGTCCTGCTTTTCTATTGTTACAAACAAATGGGCCTAGGTGATATTTGATCCTCAGCTGGGCTTTATTTTTTGCTTTCATGAAGTTGATTTGATCAGAGTTGATCATTTTCCTGTAGTACTCCAGGGCAAATAATTGCATGGGGACATATTTGGGAAATTTGAAAGCAGGCAGTTCACACCCATAGACTCTGATCTCGAAATGGTTCTAGTACAGGTACCAGTCCCCAACCTTGTATTGTTTTGACAACTGAAGGATTCTTTTGATATCATCATTGATTCTAGGGGGGAACTTCCTATCAGCATGGTAGTTACAGGATGGACAAACTGATCAATAAAATTTGTATAAGAATAAGGAGAAGAAGGTGAATAGTGAAAAATGGAAGTCCAGAAGACAACAGACCTAGGATTTCCTCTGGTGTCAAGCTTTTGGATAGAGAAAGGGAATTTATCAGACTGGTAGTAGAGAAAAACATGATACAAGACTGAAGAATACTTAAAGACTCTCTCATTCTCTAATCTCATGAATTGGTCATGTATCTTGTCTGCAATGAATGTGGCATAGTCAAATTTGGCTACAGGAGGTTGACCAAGGGTAAAAATAGTCATGAAGGCTAAGGTCAATTCATCTACATACTCACTGGTGGTAAAACCCATAATGCAGGCAATCATGATAACAATATCTCTGCCCAAATCAGTGAAAAAGCATGACATGTAGGGAGGGGGGTCTTTTGATATGTATCTTTCTATCATGATAGTCTGACAGACTTGGGTGATTTCTGAACTGGAGAGATTGGAGGATTTCTCAAGTAATTCCGTAATGGACAAGGGAGTGAGGTCCTGGCCAGGCTTTAATTGTAGCATTTCATTAATTGATTGAGTTGTGATGGTAAAAAGGACTTTCTGGTCAGGAGACATCACGGCTCTGAGATTGGGGTTGTAGTTAGAAAGGCATTGATGGACAATATCTAGGAAAATGTGGAGAGTGGGGAATTGATACTTAGGGAGATTTGATTCCCAAAGACCTATGTTATCAGAGCGGTTCAGGTACTTGTCCCGGTACTTGCAATAGAATTTCAAGGGGCTATCATCAAAAGTAAGGTCTTTAATTTGAAAATATTTAACGGCCAAGGGGAGGTAATCCAAATCCCTGTGGGGAGTAGTAATGGGTGCAACATTTAGAGCAACTGGAGTTTCCATCCCTGGTTCTTGTGTATTCAAGGAAGGAAAATGGGGTTTTCAAGGTTTTTCAAATGAAACAGGTACTTGAGGTAGCCTTAGGGTCAAGGAACAGTTCAATTGCACCAAATTACTTAAATTAAGAGCAATTCGATGGAGGCTTTAGTTTAAAACGGGGATTTTGAGACTGAAATGTGGTAAATACCTGTTTTCGGATGGTAGAAGGAACAATTGGCTATGGCGATGGTTCTACAGGGTGTGCACAGTAGACTGGAGTAGCTTGACGTTCAGTAGCTGATGGTAGTTGATGGTTGGGAGCAAGTCGTTGGTCTAGATGTACTTTGTGCATGCATGGGAGGCAGAACTTTCTTTTCTTGGTAAAAAGACAAACAATGGATGTTTTTTTATATACAAATTCAATTTCTTTTGGCGGGTTAACGAAAACGACAATTGGCTTTAACTGACTGATGGGACAGCTTTGTCATTTAGTGGAGGCGGTAAGCGGGAGCAGTAATGGTTTTCATCGCACAGTTTTTGGGAGGCTGGTGGTTTTAGCGGAGGGTCACGCAATGCCACAGATTAGCGGACACGTAGCATCGTTGAAAAGTCAAAAACTGCTTACACCGCATGCTTAACGTTCGACCAAAAGGCCCGCGCGATGTGTGCGATAGTCGTTGGATCTGGGAAGGCTGATTGGATGGTAGTCGGCATCGATAAGTGGTGGAGGGTTAATGGAGGGGCCCGATTGTAATTAAAAGGTCTTTAATTATATCGGGGGCGATGTGATTGGCGGGGAGGTTAATAATTAATCCAAGTGATTAATTAATCCCTTTTTAATACGGCGGAGGTTTGGTTCTTAATTAATCGTGGATCGATTAATTGATCCAGCTTAATTAATTTTATTTCTAGCACACACTATCCATGTAGATAGTTTGAAAGTAAGTGGAGCTTAATGTAACTAGTTGTTAGAAGCTACCAAAAGATGGGTTAAGAAGACCTTGTCAATTTGCATTTTGTATGAGTAGATTTATAAAAGGCTCACCTGTTCAATGAATAAAGCTCTTGCCCATCCCACTCTGATGAATGAGATTCCAAGCATACATTAGATATGTCATTTCTTACATGGTGCATGAAGAAATTTCTCACATTCCAGTAGTAGTTTTCCATATGCATGAATCGTCAGTAGAGCCCCGTGGAATATAGATAGGGAGGCCATTTGTGTGCGTTTTCTCGCTACTTTAGCCACACGTTGGTACCCAACCCTTCTTCAATGCATATATTATATATGCTATTACGTAACTTGGTCGAAGCGCAATACATGTCATTATGCATTCATTCTTTCGACTATGTTCCCTACGAGATTTGTCATTTTCACCCAATTGGGAGGGGGTGGAGGTTTTCACATATTTCCCTCTCCTGGTGGTCGAGCATTCGTTGCCTCACCCTCCTATTATAGCATTTTCAGGAGGCGTTTTGGTTTATTTTGCAAACCATGGGGCGGGATATTTATTTATTTTTGGATTTTTAATTAATAATACGGGAAGGGGTTATTTGTTTCGGGAGTTAAATAATAATAAAAGTTAAAAGTTAATATGACTATAGAAAAAATGAAACGCGCTAAGTAAATGTTTCCGAATATTCATCATATAACATAATAACTTAAGCTAAAATGTATTTGGAGGTTTTGTATAAAAACATCTTAATTTTCCTACGTAAAATCGTGATTTTACTTAGGAAAAGCATTTGAAGGTTATGAGTGAGTTATGAAGGGGATGACTTTTGATGAAGGGGCTTTAGCACTTAGGCCTTAAAAGTTATTGGGCTGAGGGTCCAGTCCCTCCAGAAGTCAGAGAAATTCCCTGAGCCCCTTTCACTTTGGTTGTAGGTGCCTTTAGTAATTTTTGGGACATTAGTAAAGATTTAGGAAAAATGAGTGAGGAAGTTAATTATTTTGATTTTGATCCTTGATATAATTGTCTTCATTGTAATCCATACTTTGTCAAAGTGATGAAAGCAACAGATTTGAGCTTTTAACTTAATCATTCATCATACATAATTCTGCAACCAATCATCTACCTACCCTATCTACTCATCCTATCATTTTTACTCATTTATTGGGGTGCACTTAAGCTGGCAAACCCTTATCAACTTTTCTTTTCTTTTACAATGGAAATCTATCTAAGTCTATCCTTATTACATTCAAGGGCTCAGATTAAACTGTTGAGCTCCTTTTATTCACTTTACCTATCTACTTATCTGCCAAGATTAAACACTTTGGTCAGATTTTTATTCTCTATCTCTATAAACACGAAAGTGAAAACATGAAGTAACCAAGATTAAACTATTTGGTTACCATGGATTGTGGCCTAAGTAACAAGTTGCACATAATCTTTATTATGCATAAAAGTAAATAGTAGTGGCATTTGGGCTTGCACACTTTCATGGTCTTTTTATTTTTCTTGGGGTTCATTTTCTTTCATTTTTTCTGACCTTTTCATTCTTTTTTCCCTTTGATTTTTCTTTTAGGGCATACCCTCTTTACATTTTTTTAGTTTTTACAAATATGGAAAACATTTGCAACAAGCAAAGGTATGTACATATTTCGGAGCTAAACCAAGTCAATCATGATATATGACATCTATTGGTATAGGAACATAACAACCCTCACTAGTTTTTTTGTTGTTTTCATTGAAACCTCCTTCAGCACGTTCTTCATGCATAATTTCCTTATCGTCCGATCCACAACAAACCTGACCAATCACCGTGTGATTCATTAGTTTATCCAACGGCCATCGCGCGTGAATTCTTCCACTTATTTTATGCGCTCCAATCTCCACCGTTGATCTTTCTCTTGATCTAACGGCTATCGCATCACCTCAATACTTTATGCGCTTTAAACCCCCATTGTCAGTCTGCCTCGCCTGATCCGACGGATATCGCATCACCTGCTCACCAACTAGCTTGGCCAATCTCCAATGTTGATCAGTCTCGCCTGATCCAACGGCTATCGCGCAATCTCGCGCAGATTCTTGCATGGTCGTTATCTTCCTGAGAACACACGAGAAAAGTGGTTTTCACATGCTACGTGTCACCTAGTTAAGCTAATCGCGTGAAATTTAGAAACACAGCTTACATCTTTGAGGGCGCGCGAGAAACTACTTACCGCCTACGAAACCCGCTCCATCATTCCACACTTTTTTATCCATCCATCTATTAACTTAAGTCTCTACAATAAGATCTCCGTCGTTCATCCTATTCATTCATCTATTCACTAAACCACCCGCAATAAGATCTATGTCGTTCATCTTGTTCGGTAACCCTGTTCATTTATCTATTCACTAAACCACCAGCGATAAGATCTCTGCTTGTTCATCCTGTTTTTTAACCCTTTTCGTTCATCTATTCACTAAACCGCCCGCGATAAGATCTATGCGCTCATCCTGTTTGTTAATCATGTTCGCCCATCTATCAACGTAATCTCCTATGATAAGATCTTCGCCGTTCATCTTTCATTACGTCCTCCTTTCACTGATTTCGTCCTGCGATTTCTTTTCCACTTGACTCCTTCCCAAAATTTGTTTTGCGTATTAGTTAAACGCTGCCACCAGATTAGTTTAGTTTCCTTGCTTACACATCCTTAGGGTTGATGCTCTTTACTTCTGCAACTTAGATAGCAGTGTTAAATTAGTGTTGATTTAGCAATTCTGCTTGGCATAGTTGTTTAAATCGTTAATTAGGTTATGGTGTGAGTTAGCATTACATGTTGTTTTCTTCATTACTGCAGTAGAGTAGCTCTCTCTTAGAATAGATTTTCTCTTCTTCCATCAAAGAATCAAGCTTCTTCTGACCCTATAGAAGTCTGTCTTGGAACCCCTGGGGTCTCTTGCCAGATGAACAGTGACAACAAGAAGAACCTTCACTTTTTATTATGCATATAGCACCCTCACCTCCAAGTTTGTATGAACCCCGGGTTGATAAGTAAAGTTGGTAGCCCTAGGAGTTGCAGCATTCTTGTTGCAATACCTAGGCTCATCACTTTTTTGGCGCCATTGCCGGGGAGGTGTCAAAGTAGAATGTGATCACTGCTTTCTTTTCTTCTATTTCTAGTCTTCAATTTTCTTCCAATAGTTTATTTTTTCAAAAGTAATCTAGTAGCTTCCTTTCTTTCATTTGTCATTATCTGCTTTCCTTTCCATTCTGCAAGTAGAATTTCAATTCAGTAAGTAGTTTTTTAGTGGTCTTCATTCAATTATCAATTTCATTTCTGCAAAGTACTTTCTAGCTTTAACAAAATCTTACAAAAACCAACCCAAAAACATTTCCTTTCATGCTTCGTAGGAGTAGGGACAAGTTAGGGAAATTATTGCCAAATATCCCCACTGCATCCAACAGTCAACCTTCTCTCTTCTTCGGTGACTGTGAACTAGAAGAACCTTTAGGTGAGCAACATGACATATTTGAAGAACCTACAGGGGAAGAAGAAGAAGAACCCATTCCTATTGAACCAATGGCTGAAAATCAAAATGAAAAAGGGAATAGAGAGAGAATTCAGGGTGCCTTCCCCATCAGGGAAACCAATGGGGACACTAAGATGAAAAATATAAGCCCCTCTGCTCTAACTCATTTCCATGGCCTAACCACAGAGGACCCTAACACTTTCCTATTTGATTTTGTTGTTATATGTCGAACCTATGACTATAACAATGATGTGAAAAAGTTAAAACTATTTCCATCTACCCTGAAGGATGCAGCATTGCGTTGGTTCATGGGTTTATCTGGAGATAGCATCACAACTTTGGCTCATATGCAACAGGATTTTAACAACAAATATAGGAACTACTATATGTCAAAGTATACTAAAGAAGAGATTTTCAAGATGACCATAGGCCAGGATGAATCCTTAGAAGACTACGAGGAAATATCCCAGCTCAGTTACAAAAGGGCCAGGTGCACATTTGACCTTGAGTCAATAAAGCTGGTCCTGCTCAGAGGCGTAAGGGAAGATCTTCTGGATACCTTACATTTGTTAGCAGGAGGAGATATCTACCAATTACCCTATGAGGATATCAAGACTATCTTTAGAAACCATTCTAGGGCAACCAGGAAAAAGGGTAGGAGTAGTCAACCTATGGCCAATACTTCATCTTCCAACTCATCCATCGAGAGCGAAATTGGAAATATGCTGGAGGATTTCAAAAGTGAGATGTTGCAAACCCTTGCCTTGCAATTGGACACCATGAACATCAAAAGGAAGAAAGAGGAAGAAAAGAGAGCCTTGGCCATATTTTGTCCTATATGCACCAGGAGGCATCCTAAGAACGAATGTCCATTGAACTGTATTGAGATTTTCTCGGTCTGTGAATAAAACCACTCCACAGACAAGTGCCCTTCTCTACCCAGACTCAAAGTTGTATATAAAGGAGCTGAAGGGGTCACTGAGCAGCTTTGCTACATCAACCAAAAGATACCTCTTGGGCCTAGACCATACTAGCAGTGTATGCAAGGATCATCCCATGCATATTACAAAACCAACCAAACCACAGCTATACCTTCTTGGGGACCCCCTACTCATCCTTCCTGGTCTACACCCCCTCCTTGGTCCTACGCATCTCAGTATCATTCCCAACCAGCCAGCCAGTCATTTCAACCTTATGTTCAGCTACAACCTCAGTGGAATACCCCACTCTAGGGGTGGAGCCCTCAATTCAACAATGTTCCAGCCCTATTGCCTCCACCACCTACCCAACCACAACTCCTGCACTCTGCTCCACCCAAGCAACCCCATATGCCTACCCACCCAAATCCGAACCCAAACAATAGGCAGGCTCAACAAGTATACAATGGGGAGACATCATACCCAACTTATGTTGTAGAAATCTAGGAGATCAACCTAAAATATGGGAGAATTCTCCCTGATAACCAACCTCCCTCCCCACATAGGGAGGTTGAGGAAGAAAGGGAGGAAAGCAACCTTAAAGTAAATCCACCATTTCCTAAAATATTAGCCCAACCACTCCAACCTACCCCAAAAGAAACTTAACTTCTGAGAGAATTGAAAAATCTATGTGTAAAGATTCCCCTTCTCCAAGCAATAAAAGATGTTCCCATTTACAATAAGTTGATTAAGAAGAAATGCTTCAAGCATCCAAGAATAAGAAAAAGGGATGCCCCTACCATTAATGTCATTGGGCAGCTATTTGACTTAATGTTGGGGCAGGTAATATGTCCAAAATATTTGGACCCTGGCAGCCCTGTAGTATATGTGCACATCAATGGAACCATTGTCCCACACACTCTGATTAATCTTGGGGCTGCCATTAATGTGATGACCAAAGACACCATGCTCAAGCTCAACCTCCAAGGGCCATTAAAGAAGACCACAATAGTTCTACAACTTGTAGACTGTTCCACAGTCACCCCTGAGAGAATTGTGGAGGATGTGATGGTCTCCATTGACTCCTGGGAGTACCCTGCAGATTTTCTAGTTCTCCAGCCTAAGGCTAAGCTTACTGGTTACCCTCTCATCCTTGGGAGGCCATGGTTACCCACAGTTGATGCTTACATTAGCTATAGGGCTGGGAATATGACCATCAAAGATGGTAATATGTCCAAACAGTTAGTCCTATACCCTCCTGCTCAACCTACCCTACAGCATGATTTACCTTTATGGTTGGAGGAGGAGGAAAAAGATGAGGTTTATTCTGCCCAACTTTATGCTTTGGAAGCAACCATAGGAGGAGGACAGCAAGATGAGGATGACTTAATTGAACACCTGCTCCAAATTCCAACTCCTAGTTCATTATCATTAGAGGAAGAAGTATGGGAAACCCAGAACAATCATCCAATTGACTTATGCTTGGAAAATTCCAATCCACTCCATGTCAAAACCATAGAATTTGGCACAGGGAAAACTTTGAAAATTAATCCATATCTGTCTGCTCTTGAAAAGGAAGAGTTATGCAACATGTTGAGAGAAAACCTAGAAGCCTTCGCTTGGAGTTAAAAGGAAATGAAGGGAGTACACCCCTCAGTGCATACTCACCACATATACGTCAAAGAAGGTTGCAAGCTAGTCAGGCAAACACAAAGGACGATGAATCCAGCTCTTAAAGACATAGTCAAAGAAGAACTGCAAAAACTGCTAGGTGCAGGATTCATTTACCCTATCTCATACAATGAGTGGATCTCTCCTTTAGTGTTAGTTCCCAAGAAAAATGATAAGTGGAGGATTTATGTCGATTACAGCTAGTTGAACAAAGCCACAAAGAAGGATCATTTTCCCTTACCCTTCATTGATCAAGTGCTAGATGGCCTGGCAGGGAAGAATTTTTTTTCATTCCTAGATGGATTCAGTGGGTACAACCAAATCCAAATCTGCCCAGAAGACCAGGATAAGACCACATTCACCTATCCTTGGGGCACTTTTTCCTATAGGGTCCTTCCTTTTTGCCTATGCAATGCTCCTGCCACCTTCCAGAGAGCAGTCTTGAGTATTTTTGTTGAATCAAAACATGATGCGATGGAAATTTATATGGATGATTTTACACCTTATGGTTGTGATTTCCAAGAAGCCCTGACTAACCTAGGCAAAGTATTACACAAATGAATTGAAATGAATCTGTCTCTCAGTCCAGAAAAATGTGAATTCTTAATGACTGAAGGGATTGTGCTAGGTCATTCAATATCTCAGCAAGGACTGTAGGTGGACCCAAAACAAATAGCAATCATCCAAAGGGTCCCACCTCCACAAAAGCAAAGAGATGTCAAGAGTTTCTTAGGGTTAGCTGGACACTACCGAAGGTTCATAAAGGACTTCAGTAAATTGGCCTCTCCTTTGATTGGGTTGTTGGCCAAATATTCTGAGTTTATATAGTCAAAAAGTTGTCAAAAGGCCTTAGACATTCTAAAGGGTAAGTTAACCACTGCACCAATTCTTCGAGGCCCAAATTGGGCCCTCCCTTTTCATATTCACGTTGATGCCTCACACAAAGCCTTAGGAGTAGCCTTAGGTCAAGTAGAGGAGAAATTGCCCTATGCCATCTATTTTATCGGTAAAAACCTGTCAAAGGTCGAGCTAAATTATACTGTGACCAAAAAGGAACTTCTGGTTGTTGTGCATTCATTAAAAAAATTTAGGCATTACATTACAGGCTATCAGACATTTGTGCATATTGATCATGCTGCAATCAAATATTTAATGAAAAAACCATATGTGAATGCTAGAATTATAAGATGGTTGCGCTTATTACAGCAGTTTGATCTAGCTGTTTTTGATAAGCCTGGTAAGGAAAATGTTGTTGCAGACTTTCTATCTAGGATGAATCTGCCTACAGGTGAAGAAGGAATGGTGGATGACCAGCTACCAGACGAGCATTTGTTTGCTATTTCAGTTCTCTCCCCATGGTTTATTGATATAGCAAACTATTTGGTATCAGCACAATTCCCACCAAACTTGCCCTCCAAAGAAAAGAGCAAGATAGTTAGGAAAAGCACCCCCTTCACCTGGATTGTGAGAAAACTGTTCAAACTTGGCCCAAATAAAATCTTGAGAAGGTGTGTAAGGGAAGAGGAAGTCTTTGACATCCTTCTAACCTATCATGATGGGCCTTGTGGAGGTCACTTTGCAACAAAGAGGACAACATTCAAAGTGTTGCCAGCAAGCTATTATTGGCATACTCTTCATCAGGATGTGGAAAAGTACATTATTCAATGTGATCGGTGCCAGAGGATGGGAAAGCCTACTCCAAGAGATTAAATGCCCCTGCAACCTCAAGTGACTTTCAAGCCCTTTGACAAGTGGGGCATGGACTTCATTGGGCCTATCAACCCTCCTTCAAAACAAAAGTAGTACATTATTGTGGTGCACTGATTATTTGACTAAGTGGGCTGAAACCAAAGTGATTAAGGCGGCAACGAAGAGAAGGTGGCGGAGTTCCTAAGGGAAAATGCATTCTACAAATTTGGGTACCCTAGAGAGCTAGTCACAAACCAAGCAACCAGTTTACCTCCAACATGATTGAAGAACTACTCATCCATCACAAAATCAAGCATGGACCTCCACTCCTTATCATCCACAAGCTAATGGGAAAGTGGAGGTGACCAACAGGGCACTAGAGAGCATCTTAACCAAAGTAGTGAGTAGCAGGCGGAAGGATTGGGCAGAGAGACTAGTTGAGGCCACCTGGACCTATAATACAACATGGAACACCACCACTATATTTACACCCTATGAGTTGGTCTATGGGAAAAAGGCTTTGTTGTCCATTGAGTTTGAATATAAAGCATTGAGGATGGTAGCCCAACTAGATTTGGATCTCAGTCATGCATAGAAATAAATATTGTTCCATTTGAATGGCTTGGATGAATTCAGAATGTAGGCCCTCCTACATACAGAGATAGTTCAGCTCCATAGGAAGATCTAGCATGACAAACATATTAAGGAGAAGCAATTTCAAGAGGGAGACTGGGCATTGTTATATGATTCTAGGTATAAAGACTTCAAGGGCAAGCTAATGACAAGATGGCTCGTACCTTATGTGGTGGAAAGATGTCATGATAATGGTTCAGTGCAAATTAGAACTATAGATGAAGAAGCCATTCCATTGCTTGTTAATGGACACCGATTGAAAATGTACAAGAGGCCTTTATCAAAACAAGAGTGCATTAACAATATTAATAAGACAGCGATGATGGTGGAGTTAGTTCCAGCTCCTCCCTCATCAGGTCACTGAAAAAAGAGAAAAAAAGAATAAGGATTCAAGCGAAAATCTCCATGAGGCGCCTGAGTCCCATTTTTGGGTTGAAAACCTCGTGAGGTGATCCAAATTAGATCCTAAATACTCTCTAAGTTTTCATAAACTCATTCAAATTATGCCAAAATATTCAAGTCTTAGAAGATCAAGCTATCAGAAGGAATCCTCGTGACAGTTGCAATTTGTGATCAGTGCAGAGCAACAAGGACCCTTGGTCGAGCACGCAGACCATTGGCCCATGGTAACACGCGTTGGCACAAATTGGCAAAACCAGAGGCTAATTCAAGAAATGGGGATAGTTTCTGATACGCGATTAGCGCTAATCACGTATCGCAGGGTGTCCCCCTCAGTGAAGGAAAGCCCCGAGCGCCTGGACCCGAAATGACTATGAAATGTGGAAAAGTAATTAATTCGGTTCCGAAGAGCGAGATTCCAAAAAATCTACAGGATATTAGAAGGCCTCAAGGCAATAAGCAATTTCAACTGAGTCCCGCCTGATGCCACACATTGAGTGACATGCGTCTGGTGGAAGAGAGAGAAAACCACTCACATCGGACGGGTAAACGTCATGCTACTTATCTTCCCGATATGAACGATGACCGTAGGATTTGGGAGGCCCAGATCAATGACATAGGTGTGTCCCGATAAATGACTGGATTTGACAAAGTTATAAAGCAAGATTACATGGGATTTGAAGTCCGACGTGGACGATGAGTTGGAAAAATATTTGTGTTTCACGGGAGATCTTGGAGCAAATAGAAATAACGGTCATTCAAATGTGTCCAAGGAACCTGACACACTCACCCATTGCAGAATAGGTGGCCACCTCCCTGTGATGCGTTACATAGTGATGATGACGCAGAGCAGGGGAATTCGAACGGACAGAGGCAGGAAAACCAGAATGCCAGGAAGTGGAAATGAACAGTCAAAGAACAGACTGGCTTTAAAGCCATGAACTGATAGAGACAGTGCAAGTAGTGATACAGGAGAGTTAATTAGATGTAGAAGCTAAGAGCAGAGAACAGAGAGAAGAAGCCGAGCTGACCTGAAGGTAGCATCAAGCCAGACAGAGCAAGAGAGAGTCAAAGAGTCTGTGTACTCCAGAGAAGGCTTGAGAGGGTCAAGTGAACTCGTCGAAATAGGCCTGTCATGTATGAGTCTCAAATTGGGCTCATACCACCGTGACCAAGAGAGGTCGTGTTTCAGTAAGGAGAGTCTGTGTACTCCAGAGACTTGAAGAATACAAGTCCAATCCTACTGATTTTTATCTGTTTAGTGAGACTCGAACTGAACTCACTGTTGTAAGAACTCTGCTTTGAAAACATAATAGAGAGGCCACCATTGAAGGCTGGACCAGGAGATGTAGCCCAGGAGCATTGGGTGAAATCCTTATTAAACTTGTTGTGTTTACATGTTTTCCTGTTATGTTTTCTCTAACTACCTCAATGTCTATGTATATCGCAATCTTATCGATCCATTGCATAAAGTAACATAGGCACATCCATGCACATGAGTCTATAATACCTCTAATTCTTTGTCCTGGACAAATTCCAAATCAAGTGGTATCAAAGCTCTAGGTTATTAAGGTTAGACAAGATTGTACTGAATTTTGTTGTTGAATGCTAACTAGATCAAAGCTTAAATTAGGAGAAGGAGAGTTGGTTGAAGCTAACCCTGAGATTGGAAGAGTCTACCCTAAGAGGAAAATGTCAGAGGAAAACCCCTTGGAATCAGACTCCCAATTCATGGATGGTTTTCTGACCATGAAATCCATGGTGGAGGAAATGTATAGGGAATTTAGGAAAGGTAGAGATGAAGATTCATCAAACTCCAAACAATAAAAAGGAGTGGAAGAATCTCCCCTCCATGACCACTCTAAAGGCAAAGGAAAAGAAGAAAAATTTCTCACACCTCCTAATAGCCCTGAAAATAAAAAGAAAACATATTTGATTAAATTAGATGTTAAATTTGATTTGTCGATATATGATGGAGAGTTGAATGCAGAGAAGCTGGATAATTGGATTAGGCAGATTGATGTGTATTGCAAAGTGCAGGGCATTGATTCAGACAAGAGTAAGATTCAGTTGGCTAGCCTACGCCTTGGAGGCACTGCCTTGGTATGGTGGGAAGGCAGGACGCAAGCTGACATGAAGAAACATGGTAAGATTATTTCTGTCTGGAGTGAATTTTTTTCTGCAATTAAAAAGCAATTCTATCCACTAGCCTATATGTAGCAAGCCATGATGAGCTGGCAAACTCTTTGCCAATTAAAAAGGTAAAGTGTACGAAGTTACACCCAAGAATTTAAGAAAAGAGCTTTGATTCTATTAGGTTCCTATACCAATAGGTGTCATATTTCATGATTGACTGTTAAAATGCCAAATATGTTCATCCTTTCCATGCTGCAAGGGTTCCATATTTTCAAAAAATTCAAAATTCAAAAAATGAAAAGAGGGTATGCCCTAAAAGAAAAATCAAAGGGCAAGAATAATGAATCGGTCCAAAGAAATAAAATGAACCCCAAAGAAAAGACCAAGAAAGTGTGCTAGTTCAAAATGCCACTGCTATCCTATTTTTGCAAAGAAGTTTAATATGTGCAATCAGTGACTTCTGTCACACTTGATGGATGGCCAAACAGCTTAATCTTGGCCTCTCCATGTTTAAATTTCTTGTTTTAGAGATAGAGATTGAATTCTGTTCAAACAGTTTAAGCTTGGCAGATCAGTAGTTAGGTAGAGAAGCAAGGGTGCTCAACAGCTAAATCTGAGCCCCTGGAAGAGATAAGGGCAGACTTAGATAGGAGGGCAGTTAAAAGAAAACAAGAGAGAAAGGGTTTGCTAGTTCAAATGCACCCAAGCAAAAAGGAAGAAAAAATGTTAGGTTAAATAGGCTGGGTAGGCAGTTTTGATGTTGCAGAAGCAGGCTTGTGAACAATTTTGTCTTTTTAAGATATTGCATCTCATGGATATCATTAGTACCATGGCAGGTGGCTGCAAAAACAATTGGAGCATGACTAATTTCCCCCCTCATTTCTCCAAGAGCATTTACTAATTTCCCCTCATGGACATTGGGATCTGCTCAGTGGTCCTAGTTCACTTCATTTTATGAGAAAGATTAAGTAAAACTTTGTGTTTACTTATGCAAAGGAAGCCACATTTCTTGTGTAAAAATACTTTTCTTCCATTCTACTAGGTTTTCCAAATCCATAACTTGGATACCTTTCACTCCCCTAAGCCTAAGTTTCACCTTTTACTTAGTGCTTTGTTTGAAAACATTTCTCATATTAACATCCTAACTCTATTATATAACTCCTATATAAAGTTTTCCCCGCCCATACTATGTAAAATACATAAAAACCCCGAAATTCTTAATATCCCGCCCCGGGCTTATGTATAGCCATATGTTAATGTTTTAAGGGGGTCCAAGGTTTATCCGAAACCTTATGGACAACCCTCCCCGCCGCGTGCATATAAAATATTGGGTTTCATTTAACATTCGGTTAAATGAATAACCAACCCACCCAAACCTAAAGTTTAATTACATTGTAAAACCCCACAAAAACATTACAAACCGTTAAATATTATGGCGGGTCCCCACACCATACGCCTCCGCCAACTCCACCCATTCATTGACCGTCCGATCCGGGCTTTCCCATCGGACGATCCACGTTGATATCAGAACCCCTCCGATAGCCGAACGATAGCGCCCGGGAAAATGGCGGTTTTACCATCGTACAGAATCCACGTGTCGTCGCCTGGTTTTATCGCGTCCCCTCCGCCCAAAATTGTTGTTGTCGAAAAGCGGTGCAATAATACCATATACATCCCCCGCTTCCCGCTGCTGACGCCGTCGCCTACATCATCGCCCACGTCATATGCGACCTCACCACTGTATCATCCACCGTGTCCGCCAAGTCAGCTTCCGTACCCCCGCTACACGACAAAGATTACGTCATGCTGACGTCACCCGACCAAAGCGCGCCAAAAACCCGCCAAAATCAAATTTTTGTTAAAAAGGCGTAAAATGTGTTTTTTGTTTGTTTTTGTTTGTTTCTTTTGCGCAACCTCTGCATGCTCTTTTACGTCTGAAGCAGCATTTCGACTGCACAGTCCGCCACCCAGAGAAATTGACTCCACAGCGCGACCCCTCAGCTCGGTCTGCCACCTACATTTTGCACAGGGCGTCCATTAAACAGGTATTTACCTGAGTTCTACTCCTAAACCCTGTTTTTCTAAGTTTTCTCTGTAAATTTGCCCAGAGCACCCAAATTCGAATTAGAAATGGTGTGCTACCTTCAACCTCTTGCACCATAGCCACTCTTTTATCCATTTTTTCCAAGAAATCCCGCAGGCTCCATCTCCCTCTGCAAAATTGCTGACCAAGCTAAATTCAAACCAGTCTCGGCCTGTAGAATTCTCTGAAAAACCTCCAGAAACTATAATTCTACCTACTGTTGCTGCAAAAGCCCAAACTCCAAGTAGAAAATTCATAAGATAATTTAAAAATGGAGGCTCCAATGGCCCTCAAGGTTGCCCCCCTCAATGCACCACACAAAGAATTGGAATGGTTGCCCCTTGCTGACAGAGATTTCCAGATTAAGGACTTAATTGGTGACAAGCCTCACCTCCAAGTTTTTTGTGAAATTAGGAATAGCCACCGCAGCAATGCTAATGTCTATGGAATTTGGGAGTCCAACATGCCCATATACTACCTCCCCTCAGTAAATGTGCTTCCTGATCTCATCCACTTATGCTGTGCCAATTATGACCCCACTCAAAGAGCAGTTATGGCTCCATCTGGGACTGTCCTCTTCTATATTACCCCTGAATCCATAAATGAGATGCTACACTTTAAGCCAACTCAGCCTCTGACTCCTCTCACCATGGAATTCTTGCTTGACCAAGGTGCCAAACTGCCCAGTTCAGAGATAACCAGAATAGCTCAATTATTCATGAGACCAGATCGCCAGCCCAGGCAGCCACCTCCTTTTAATCAGGTCTGGTTCAATGAAGCTGGACAATTCATTACTGACATGATTTCCTATATCTTGGGATTTAAAACCAGTGAGCATATTGATGAGACTATCTTAGTTTTGTTGTCCATGTTTACTCCAGGACAGCCCCCTGCTGTCCAATATGATTATGCCACCTTCATAGCTAATAAAATCCATGAGCAATTCATGAGCCTGGACAGAGAAAGAGTGTTCAAATACACATCCTACATATATCATTTGTTGTTGTACAATCAACCTGATAGTTTTCAAGTTCCCCTTAGAAAATTGGATCTCAAAGGAGAGCGCAGGTCTGTAATCTTCTGGACCTCAGTATTCCATGAAGTCCATAACTCTCCTTATACTTATTGTGAATTCATTGACCTGTTCATATATCCAGCCACTTCTTTATTGATGACAACTCCTCCTGCCAGGCTCTCTGCTGAAATGCAGAAAATTTTACATCTCTCAAAAGACTACAGTATAGGTGACTGGTACTTTTACCAGAATCACACAGAGATCTGGATATATGGCTATGAATTATGCCCCTACATGCTGCCAAAGTATGTGCCTATGAGACTGTTTTCCCTATAATACTTCAAGCAATTTATTAGTTCAGATTTGACTCATTTCTATGGTGCTAGGAAAAAGGCACAGCTCAAAATAAGAAATCAATTGGGCCCTTTTGTCTTCAATAAAACGGAAGCCTGGGAAGAGGCTGATAAGATTTTAGGGGAGCAAATTAAGTTGAAACAAAGTTTTTATTGGGCACCATATGACCCTGAACATTTCATAAGTTATAGAAAAGTGAAAAACAAGCTTACAACATATGTTCACCACAAAATCCCTGAAATTCAACAATATGCTAACCAACAAGAATGGGTAGAAGGAACATTAGTTGAAGAGATAACTGAGGAAGAGAAATTGGAAAAATCCATGAAAGAGCTTGAAAAAATGCTTGACCTGGACTCTTTTGGACAGGTATCCTTCAAGCTGCCTCAGCACACAGGAGGTGATACAACTTTTGTCAGGACTTCTCAGCAGCCCACACAAAAAGCCAGCACAGGGTCAGTAAAAGGCAAAGAGGTAATAGGTTCAGAGCAGGACATAATGACAGACCAGCCAGCTACATCAAAGGAACAAGGCCAAGGGCAGGTTCCTCCAACTCAAACAAAAGCACCAGAAATCCCTATACTACAAACTCCTCTGAATGAGGAGAGAGGCAAGAAAAGGGATAGGCAAGAAGACACACCGATCAGCGGTCCTGAAGAGCAACCAGGGGAGAAAAGGCAGAGATTGAACCCCCTATCAGAGGAGGAATTCATTCAGGAGATCACAGACAGTCCAAGGGAAGAAAGAGTGGTCAACCAGGATACATCTCCAGTCACAAAAACATCGGCCAGTTCACATAGGCAGGAGATTGGAAGACAACATAGTGTGGAATTCTCTTCTGCCAGGCAGCAAAGTCGGCAAGGCTCTAACATTTAAAGAACATTTACTTAAATAAAGGCAAAAAATGAGCCAATAAGAATTCAACTTTATAATCATTTGTTGAAGATGGCCCCCACAAATCAACAAAGGTTAATGTCAACATATGACATTCAGGAAGGAAAAATGATCCTGAGTCACTTCAAGCCCAAAACGCAGCAACCACAGTCAGCTGCTGATTACATTAGGACCAATCTAGAAGTATTAGCCAAGGACATCCAGCCAATGGACCAAATTGAATTACATAAGCAAACAGGAGAAATGGTATACTCCACATTGGCAAATAAGGCATTGCTGGCCCACAAATTGCAGAATTCTTTAAATAATACCTCTGCCCAATTGGAGTTGGAAAAGGCTTCCTCTTTAGCTAAGGATAACAGAATCAAGTCCTTAGAAGAGATTATCATAGAGCTGGGACATGATCCCAAGGATCCCAAAGGCATCCAAGCATTAATAAAAAAGAAGGAAGAAGACATTGCAGCTCTCAGGAAGCAGCTCAAGCTACCCATTACCATGCATCCCAAAACTACAGAGATTGTTGAAAAAAAATCACAGGAAGATACAATGGACCTGTTGATGAAAATGAATGAGAGATTGGCAGAAACGGAGAAGGAATTGGAGGAAGAATTACAAGGAAAGCAGGGAGAGTCGACCTCTCAGCCACCACAAACAGCTCCAATAGTTACAACTACTCCTTCTACAGTCACAACGGCAGTCCCTCCTACTGTCCCAGCATGAACAGAACCAAGTACTTCAACAGCAACAGTAGTAGGTAGCAGCACTACCATGACTACTGAAGAACTGATAAAGGCTATGGAGGATCTAAGACTCCAAGTGTCAAAATTAAAGGATGCTAAAGAGAAACTGGCCAAGTTGGAAATTAGTTATGATAAATCTAAAATGTCTGTGGCAGAAAAAAACAAGAGAGGTAAAAGCATTGGAGAATAAAGTAAAGGCATTGGAAAAGGACCTCTTATTAGACAAACCTCTGGCAGAAATTAGGAGCATTTTGTGGGCCAACATTGGCCAATCCATCACTGATATGTGGAAATCAATATAGGTAATTCATGAGCAGATTGATTTAGTAGTAGCAACTCAAGAAGAAATTCAAAGGGCCAGGGATTCATTGGGAAACATGCCCGAACAGGCCAATAGGCTAATACATTTCTTGAACACCCACACCAAAGAAGATCTGGAAAAACTGGATATCAGGGACAGGACAGGCACTATTCTAATAATTAAAAGGGTCCTGACCATGAGGAACTTCATACAAAATCTAGAAAGGAAGTGCCAGGAAATGCAAATGGAGATAAATGCTTTCACACAGAAGTTTACAGCTTTGGAGGAAAAGGGTCTGCCCAGTTTGTTAACTAATGACTATAGACTAATGACACATGCAGCCTATGTTCACAGGTTAAATACATATGTGGATAGCCAAGCCACAGCATCATCAAGTTCTGCAGGAGAGAAGTCACTCCCATCTGGACAGAGCCTATATGACAATTTGGAGAATTTGTTTTTTATTGAACATGAAGTGAGGCATCTTTTCACAGTCCAGCCCACTTTTTTCAGGTACACGGATGCTGATGAAACTCTAATTAAAATGCGCAGACACCAATTACCAGATGACCAGTGGTGGCAGAGTATGCTGGAAATTTTGTAGGGCGGATTTCAAAGTTTTGTTTATTTTTCCAGAACATAACAAATGCCATAAAGTAAAGAAAGGAGCAGATAAAAAATCGCGTTGGGCAGCAGTCAATTAAAGCACAGGAAAAAGCACCCGAGAAAACAACGCCAGCAGCACGGAAGTTCACTAAAGTATCCATCGGCCAAATTGCTGAGCAAATAATCAATGCATCTCACCAACAAAGCAGCCAGCACAGCATTTCTTACTTCTGCATTCATTTCTCTCTGTTCCCAAGAGCATTTACTCCTTCTGTAGAGTAGGTGAAAGAAGTTATTGCAAGATATTATCTCTTTTGAGATATTTTGTAAACATTTTTGTACAAATACCTCCCCAAGCTAAGTATTAGGGGTTGGTGATACCATTCTGGAACTGCATTGTAAATTTGAGAACTCTTCTGAATAAAGGATTGCTAGAATGCTTTGCTAATGAACTCTCTGGTTGTGGAATTAATGGCAGAAGAATATGTTGCAGAATTCTTGAATTACTTCATGGATCAATAAGTCTTTTCTAACTCATGTTTTACTGTTTCTATGTTTTATATATCATTTATATATCATAGTCTGAATTACAGGGAAAAAGAATAACTCAAAATTTACCTAATTGTACTCTGTGTTCAATCCCTGTTCTCTTAAATGTTTTCTTCAGGACTAGCATAAGCAGGAATTCTTAATTGCTCCTGTTTCCCTGGTTTTTTACACCTGAATATAACTAAGGAATTCTTAACTACTCCTGGTAATATTCACCCACTTTCCCTCTTAGCATGATGAAAAATTCTTAATTGCCTTTCATCCCCTGACTCCATTTCACCTGATTCCAGCTTGAAGGTTGTTCCATGATTAATTATCTTGCTCTGTAGTTCGGTCGTATGTCAAAGAAACCATATCTAGCAGTTCACTTTCATTGACTCCATTAACCCAATGGTCTGAACTTCCCATACTTTGCACCCCTATTCTATTGAATGTCACCATCCAAAATCAAACAAATACTTGTGCTTCATAACTAGCCTAACATACAGCAAAACAAAGCTAAATCATAAAGAGAGAGCCCTCTCTGGCTGCATATTGGCTAGAATTTGCATCCAAAAGACTGGTTAGTGGTTACCTCAGCCGTATTCCCTTTTCTCACAGCTTTTGGGGAACAACCTGAGTGATAACATCATTGGCGACTCCGCTAGGGAAGCTGAATGACTGTGTTTGTTACTGCTGTCTATTTTCTAAAGCTACAGATGGAGCCTGAAGTTAGCCAGGCAGCCTTTGAAACTGTTTTGCTATGCAATTACAAGAGTAAATAAAAGCTACTTCAGTCTATCTCCAGCCTAGCTTTATGCTTTAAACAGCTATCTCAAAAACTTGTTCAGTTTCCTTTCTTTTCAAAAGATCTTTAGGAAATTTCAAGACTCTCACAATTCATAATTTCCTAGAAAGATATTGTCAAAAGCAGTGTTCTTCAAATACTTCCAGAAAATACCAAAAACATATTTAGAAGCTGGCTCCAAAGAAGAAAACCCGTTACACTAGATCAAATCCAGATCTGAATCCTCCATCTATTTTTGAAAATCCTAACTTGATATCTAAGAACCTTAGAAGACAAAAAAGTCTAGAAAATTCTGCTGATTTAAACCTTGATATACTTCAGCAAGACCTTACCCAATCCCCTCCCGTAAAAGCAGCAGTCTTTTCTACTGTCGCTGCAGCTTCTTCTAGTTCACCATCATCACTTCAAAGCATCTTTTCCACTCCCCCATCCACAAAATGTATCTCAGCTGTTATCCCTATGCTTCCAGTTGTCCCATTTATACCTGCAAATATGGCAAACCGATATGCTCCTCTGCAGTTGTCGGCAAAGCGAGGGGCTATGCCTCAAGATTATCAAAGCAAAATCACCTATTTTGATGGTACTAGCACCTACACTACACAACAACATACTAAGAAAATGATGGACTATTTTGAGAACTATGAAATTGATGATAATGATGTCATAATGAAAATTTTTGTCCAAAGCTTAATCGGTGATGTAAGGACCTGGTTTAGGGCACTTCCTGTAAACACAATTGCTGATCCAGATGCCCTTTACCAAATCTTTTCGAATAGATGGGAAAAGAAGAAGGACCCATTACATATCCTATCAGAATATGAGAGTTTGAAAAAATGCCCACAAGAAACTGTCCAAGACTAATGTGCCAGATTCAACAATGTGTACAATGCTATTTCTCAAAACCTTAGACCTCCACTTGACTTAGCCTTGATCAAATTCCCTAATGGATTTGATTCTGACATGGCTTACCAGCTAAGGGAAAGATCTCCTCCAAGCTTAGAAGACATGCAGAGCATAGCTGTTAGTGTAGAGGCCAATCTGATCTCTAAGAGAGCACGAGCTAGAGCTGAAAGAAGGAATCCCTTCAAAGAAGAGCCTTCTACATTTGAGAAAAAACTAGATGCAATTATCAAAGGAATGGATAGATTGGGTGATAGAGTGGAAACCATTGAAAGGAAATCTTCTTGGGAAGGTCAACCAAGTAACACCACAAGAAATCCAAACTTCAGGAAAAATCAAAATCCTAACACCGGGAAGGTTGGTCCTAACCAGAACATTAGACCTCCATTCCAAGAAAACTATGCTGAAGCTTCAACCTCTAGTGAGCCAACAGAGGATACTCAAATCAACCTAATGGGTCTAAACAGTGAACAGCAAATCTTTTTAACCCAAGATGACCAAGAGGCTCATACTTTCAACCAATTTCAAACCAAATCGGGAGAATCATTTGATTTCAGAGAGGGATATGATGACGCTGTTTATGAGGTTCACAAACAATACAAATTGAGAAGCAGAACAATAGATGTTCCTCAACCCAACAAGCAGAAATATACCAAGTAGCCTAAAAAAGCAAAGGATAAAACTTCCCCTACAGAACTCCCTGCTAGAAAAGACCTCAACCCAAAAGAGCCCATGGTTGAGGACATATCAGATTTACAGCCATCAGCCATCCACCTCCTTTCCTCCAAAAGAAAATGCAAACAAATCTCCTGAAATTGACTTAAAAAGTAGAATTAGTTCATAACAACACTCCTGATAGAGAAAAAACCACCGAAAACACAGCAAAAAAGGAAAATCTTGCTATCCGGAAAGCAAAAATTCAAGTGGAAAAACCTTTCAACCTAGAAATCGAAATAGGCAAGTTAAAAATAGCCATTCCATTGTCTGAATTGGCTAAACATGAGGTTTATAGAGAACAAATCAGCAGGTCACTTCAAATATCAGAGAATAGAGACACAGTGAATGTCTTAGATGACCAACCAAAATTGATTTTTGGCCCTAAGGTTAACGGTAAAATAGTAGATGGACGGGTTCCTACATTCTATGTAAGCCTAAACATTCATGAAAAAGTACTCCACAATGCAATGTTTGATTCGGGAACTTCCCATAATCTGATGCCTAAGTCTGTGATGGAAAAATTGGACCTAGACATCACAAGGCTATATAAAGACTTATTTTCATTTGATTCTAGCCAAGTCAGGTGTCTAGGCCTAATCAAAGATTTGTGTGTATCTCTAGTCCAATACCCGGCTAAGACAATTTTAATGGATGTGGTGGTAGCTGATATCCCACCAAAATATGGAATGCTTTTGTCCAGATCTTTGGGTGCAAAGCTCCAAGGATCTTTGCAACTAGACATGTCTTATGCCACCATTTCAGTCTTTGGCCAGCCAAAGAGACTGTACCGGGAAACTTTGATGAAATATGTGGTCAGCAATCAAGAGAAACCCCAAAATTTCCCCATTTATTCCATGCATTCTGATATGGATTCTTTCATCTTATACAATGCTGAAATGTGTCTCAAACCCGATCACAAGCTTCTAAAATCAGCATAAGGAGGAAGCATAAATGAAGAATCCACTGCTCAAGATTTAGAAATTATTGAAATGAGTGATGCAACAAACACACTAGGAAAACCATATGAGTTACAAAATCCAAATCTGCCCACTAAGACAGTGTCTAAAACTCCTCATGCTAGCTGTAGTCAAGAAATCCTATGGCATCTAGAATTTGATCGATCAGTGAATAAACTAGGAGCAGGGGCAGGGGTCTGGATACATAACATGCAAAGTGATCATGTTGAAGGACATGCATATAGGCTGAATTTTAGATGTACAAATAACATGGTTGAATATGAAGCCCTTCTGCTAGGTCTCAAATTGATTAAAAGTCTAGGGGCAGTTAGGATTTCAATTTTGGGAGACTCTGATTTGGTTATTCAACAGATGAAAGGCAACTTTGTTACAAACGATCTCAGGCTAAGAGCTTATAGAGGGGTAGTAATTGAAATACTCAATACCTTTCTAAAATCACAGCTCGCCAAAATCTCAAGGAACCACAATTTACATGCTCACGGTTTGGAAACATTTGCCAGCACTTGTAAGCTGCCATTTGAGCCCAACCATCATTTCTCTGCTGAAATTAAACACAGACCTGTTGTTCCAGACAATGTTAAAAACTGGCAGGTGTTTGACAATGACACACAAATCAACAATTTCCTGACTTTGAAAGAGGAATTTTCAAGCACAAACATAGACACAAGCACCATTTGTGAAGAACAACAAATAAACAGAATTGAAACTAATATATCAGCTGAAACAGCAGATCAGATTTTACACCCAACAATTTTTACCGACAAAAATTTACAAGAACTGAAACAAATCGACTTTGATGAAACTGCTAAAGGAGATATTGAAGTAATTGAGTTAAAGGATAATTTTTTACCTACAGGCTTGACTCCTCTGGAAGATATTTTTGACTCAAATGATATTCCAAGAAAGCCAAAAATGCAGCCTTTGAACGCAGAAATTGAGGACTGTAATATAGGAACTGCAAAAGACCCTAAAATGATAAAATTGTCCAAAGCCTTGCCTCCCGACCAAAAACTGAAATACATTGAACTGTTTAAAGAATTTCAAGATGTTTTTGCATGGAGCTATGAAGACCTTAAGTCCTATGATACTTCTGTGATCCAGCATACAATACCCTTAAAAGAAAATCAAAAGACTTTTAAACAAAAACTTAGAAGAGTTAATCATGTACTCCTTCCTCTCATTGAAAAGGAAGTCTGTTATGAAACCAGCTCAAGAAAAGATAGAAAAGATAGATCAATGCCTTAGAATTCAGCGTCTTCGAGGGGGCAACCTCCTTTACATTACATAAATGAACAATTCTTGGATGATTCAAATGACAATACCTCATTTCTATATATAGCAGTCTAAGGAGTCACAATATAACCCAACCGACCTAACAATAATAATATAAAGCCATAAAAATAACAATAGAGGGATTCTATGGGGCACAGTAATAACAATATGGGGATAATAGGGGCACATCAATATTAATAAGGGATGCAACTACAATAGTAATCGGGTAATTACTAGTATTATAGGGACCCAACATGCCCCTGTCCTTCAAAAAAAGTGTTGTCCTCAACACTTGAGTAGTTATGGATGCTTCTGTATAAAATTCTCATCCTCCCATGTGGAATCTTCAGCAGATAAGTTCTTCCACTTGATAAGATACTCTGAAATTGATCTATTTCGTAGCTGTCGAGTTCTTGTTTCTGTGACTGCTTCCGGTTCCAATATAATTTTTCCTTCCTCGTCAAGTTCTAGCAATATTGTTTGAACTGGGAGCTTGTCGCCTATAACCTTCTTTAAACATCAAACATGGAAAACTGGGTGCAATCGAGAAGCTGTAGGAAGCTCCAATTTGTATGCAATAGTACAAATATTTTGCAACACCTTGTATGGACCATAATACTTTGGTGATAATTTGTTATCCTTCTTAGCTTGCTTGAGGGACATTTGCTTATATGGTTGTAGCCGTAGGAATACCCAATCACCTACATCAAAACTTCTTTCGATGCGATGTTGATTTGCCTGTTCTTTCATTCTATTTTGTGCCAACACGAGGTTATCCTTTAAGAGTTGGAGGACTTGTTGTTGATTTTCGATGTGATGTTCCACTGCTTGAGCCTTAGAACTTTCTCTTAAATATGATGTGATGGATGGTCGCTGATATCCATAAAGTGCCATAAATGGGGTCATTTTTGTTGCTATATGGAAGGAAGTGGTAAAGCACCATTCAGCCAGAGGCAACCATTTGACCCATTGTGTTTGTTTATCAGATACAAAGCAACGAAGATATCCTTCCAAACATTTGTTTACTATCTCAGTTTGACCATCAGATTGAGGATGATAAGATGAACTATGAGCTAACTGAGTACCATGACAAGAAAATAATTCTGTCCAAAAATTTCCAGTGAAAATGGGATCTCTGTCACTTACAATAATCTTTGGGTTTCCATGTAGCTTTTGAATTGTTTCCATAAATGCAGTAGAAACCGTACTAGCTTTAAATGGATGTGATAATGCACAAAGTGTGCATACTTGGTAAGTCTGTCAACTACCACCATGATGACACTCTTTCCCTCAGACTTGGGTAAACCTGTCATAAAGTCCATTGAAACCTCCTCCCAACGTTGGCTTGGAATGGATAAAGGTTGTAATAGACCTGGTGTCTTAATTGTTTCAACTTTGTTTTGTTGGCAAACCAAACATTCCGCCACAAATTTTTGAATATCCGATTCAAGGCCATCCCAAAAAAATTCCTTCTTAACCCTGTGGTAAGTTTTTAAAAATCCTGAGTGCCCTCCTAAGGGAGAAGTGTGAAACTCCATAAGAATCTTTTGTTTTAGTTGGGAATTCTTACAGAGGTATAAGCGATCTTTGTACCATAAAGAACCATTTTTCTAGCTAAATGTATCAGACGTACTGGAATCTTGTTGTAACTTTCGAATAAGTGCCCATACTTCTTCGTCATTCTTCCATTCCTCCCTTGCTTCGTTTATCCAATCTGGTTGGATAATAGAAATGGCACACAACAATGCTTCCACATCCTCATCATTTCTTGAGAGTGCACCTGCCACCACATTTTGCTTCCCTTTTTTGTAGATGATTTCAAAGTCATAACCCAACATCTTTGTGACCCACTTTTGTTGTTCTTTAGAGGATAATCTTTGTTCTAAAAAGTATTTAAGGCTATCATGATCTGTTTTTACCTTGAAGTGTCTTCCCATTAGGTACGGTCGCCACTTCTTAAGTGCATGGAGTATTGCCAACATTTCCTTCTCATAAATAGCTTTGTGTAAAAACTTTCCCTTGATTGAACGACTTTCAAAAGCAATGGGTCTTTCATCTTGCATTAAAATAGCACCAATTCCATTTCCTGAAGCATCGCATTCCACAATAAGGGTTTTTGTGAAGTCCGGTGTAGCTAAGACCAGTGCTTGGCACATTGCCTCTTTAAGATGTTCGAAGGCCTTTGTTGCTTCTGGAGTCCATGAAAACGCATCTTTATTCAATAATGTTGTTAGAGGTGTTGTCATTCTCCCATAATTCTTAACAAACTTGCGATAATACCCTGTCAACCCGAGAAATCCTCTCAGATGCTTTATGGATATGGGGATTTTCCATTCCTTAATGGCTTTAATTTTGCTAGGGTCTACCTTAACTCCTTCATGAGATACAATATGACCCAGATATTCCACCTCTTGTACTCCAAAGAAACATTTGGATCTTTTTGCATATAATTGTTTCTCCTCCAATAGTTGTAGCACCCTGTCGACATGTTCAACATGATCCTTCCAAGACTTGTTGTAGATTAGTACATCATCAAAAAATACTAACACAAATTTTCTAATGAATGGTTTGAAAATGGAATTCATCAAACCTTGAAATGTTGAAGGTGCATTGGTAAGGCCAAAAGGCATGACCAAAAATTCATAATGACCCTCATGAGTTCTAAATGTTGTTTTCGGAATGTCTTCAGTCTTCATTCTGATTTGATGATATCCTCAACGAAGATCCAACTTGGTGAAGTAAATTGATCCATGCAATTCATCCAGTAATTCATCAATGACGGGAATGGGAAACTTATCTTTAATAGTGAGCTTGTTGAGCTCCCTATAATCCGGACACATGCGCCATGATCCATCCTTCTTGTGCACTAATACTACTCGAGTAGAGAAAGAACTTTGACTCAGTTGAATTATACCAGCCTCTAACATTTCTACAAGCATACGTTCAATTTCACTCTTTTGGGCATAGAGATATCTGTACGGCCTGATGTTTGGAGGAACACTTCCTGGAATCAAATGAATAGCATGATCATGATCATGAATAGGTGGGAGACCTTTCGGAGTCTCAAATACCTTGGAATGATTGTCCAATACTTTTTGGAGATCTGGAGAAATAGATGATTGCAATGTGGAAACATCTAGCGAACATAATTGTGAAATTACACCACTTTGTTCTTTTTTTAGAAGCTTTGTCATACCATTAGAGCTAATTACCTTTCCTGGTTTCCCTGCAATACCCCTTAATTCAACTTCCTTTCCTTCCACGGAAAATTTCATGAAAAGTTCTTGAAAATTGAAAGCTATTGTACCCAAGGATTGTAGCCATTGTACTCCTAATACAACATCAGCACCTCCCATTGGAATGGAAAGCATTGGGTTAGTCAATACATATTCTCCCATTGATAACTTGATATTATGGCATTTTACAGAGCAATTTATTGTTCCTCCATTTGCAACCATCACTTGACACTCTGGTGCTGTGTATAAGAAGCAATTCAATTCTTTTGCTACCTTACAATGAATAAAATTGTGGGTACTTCCTGAATCAATCAACACTAGTAACTTTTTCTTCTTGATTTGTCCTTCTATCTTGATGGTTTGAGGAGTGGTAATTCCCGCCAATGCATTACAAGATATGGTCGGATTCATTTCTTCTTTATCTAGGCTTTGTTCCTGGAGTATATCCTCTTCTTTTGACCTTTCTTGCTCCTTTTCTTCTTCCTCTTCACAATCTATGTAGAATAATTTCTTCTCAGCACACTTATGACCTTTAGTGTATTTGCTATCACAACTGTAACAAAGTCCTTTTGCTCTTTTTTCTTCCAATTGTTGTGGTGTCAACCTTATAGTTTGTGGAAGACAAGGAGCAACAACACTTCCGTCTTTATAGTTGTGAGTGGTATGCTTCCTGGTTACCATAATTTTGCTTTCCATTTTTCTTGCTAACCTGAATGCCTTCTCTAATGAATCAAGTTCCCAAAGGCAAACATCATGTTGGATATTATCCTCTAAATACCTTATGAACACATCAATCATATGCTCCTCTGGAATATCTTTTACCCTTATGTTCAATTTTTGGAACTCCTCAATGTGCTCCATTATTGAACCCGTTTGTTTGAGACTTATCAATTGACCAAAAAAAGTGTTGTTTTTTGTATCCTCATAATGTGCTATCAATTCTTCCGTAAAAATTGCCCAAGTGATAAATTGTTTACAAAGGAAAAGCCATTGATACCATACAAACTGATTTGGTTCCAAATATAAAGTTGCAATACGTACCTTTTGTGTGTTTTGCACATTATTGAGATCGAAAAATTGCTCCATCTGTAATATCCGTGTTGCGGGATCCTTGCCATAAAATTTCCTCATATTGATTTTTGGAATATGGTGGGTCTTCGATCCCACATTAGATTCTATGATATCATGATTAACATTTCTTTTGTTCGCATCATGAGTTTCCTTTACTACCTTTTCACCATTAGTAAGTATTTCTTGTAGAAAATTTGTCAAATATGTCTTGAAACCTGCGATGCCTGTCTTCAAATTTGTGTCAAATCTATCTTCAAATTGTCCATCTTAGCTTCCATGCCATTCATCTTAGCTTCCACGCCATTTATCTTAGCTTCTGTTAACTTTTGTGAGCGTGAAATTTGTTGCACTTGTTCTTGTAATTTTGATATATCATGTAGCATTTATTCCTCTTCTTCATGAGTCATGCTAGAGCTTTCAGGTTCCTTACTAGGTGTTTGCATTTTCTTTCCTCGGGGCATCAGTTACCGATAATAATGCTCTACTATGCCCTTTGAATTCCTTCAAAATAAATTTTCAAACCAAGCTTAAGCAAAAATTTAAGAAAATCTACACACATTTTTCCACTTTGTAAGAGCTCGATATTGCTTCTAATGTATCTCTGTACTTTCCAATCATCTAGTTCTGAATTTGTGACCTGTAATAGCCCTCTGTGTCATCTTTCCAATGCCACAAGTCTGACCCAAATTGTATTCTCCAAAGAAGATTTATGCGAAATCTCCCACAGTGACTTGATTATAGAGTAGTTCAGTAGAGCTAACTTGTACGACGTGCCACGAGTCACTGTTTCGACCTATGGATCTGAAAAATGCATACAAGAAACTACAGTCCATCCTCTTTCTATACCTTCTTACAAAATTTCAATCTGATCCCCAAAGATAAAGTTATGATGATTTTCCCCAGGTCACCTGTCTGGAATGTAATTCAGGAGTCTGCAAGAAGACCAACTTCCTAAAATCATATCTCCGCAAATATAGCGCAAAAAGCTCTTAAATTTGAACCCGAGGTTCAACGTGATTTCTTCTCAAATGGGTTTTTTTTTCAACTTCTAAAACGTCGCAGAAAAAAAGTTATAGCGAAAATTCCATGATGACCTGTTTGGAGCAGCGAAACCCTAGAATCCAAAGCTCTGATACCAAACGTTATGAAACCAGCTCAAGAAAAGATAGAAAAGATAGATCAACGTCTTAGAATTTAGCCTCTTCGAGGGGGAAACCTCCTTTACATTACATAAATGAACAATTCTTGGATGATTCAAATGACAAAACCTCCTTTCTATATATAGGAGTCTAAGGAGTCACAGTATAACCCAGCCGACCTAACAATAATAATATAAAGCCACAAAAATAACAATAGAGGGATTCTATGGGGCACAGTAATAACAATATGAGGATAATAGGGGCACGGAAATATTAATAAGGGATGCAACTATAATATTAATGGGGTAATTACTAGTATTATAGGGACCCAACAAAGTCAAAAGAATGTACGAAGCTGGAATAATTGCACCCATCAGATTCTCAAAATGGATTTCAAATCTAGTGCCCACTAGGAAGAAAACGGGAGAGATAAGATTGTGTGTTGACTTGAGAAATATGAATAAATTTTCTCTCAAAGATCACTACCCCTTACCTGAGATGGATCACATTTTACAAAGGGTAGTGGGAGCTTCCAGGATTCACTATTGGATGGATTCTCATGCTTTAATCAGATCCTAGTTCACCCTGATGACCAAGATAAAACTGCTTTTACAACACCTTGGGGAACTTTCAAGTATGTAAAAATTCCTTTTGGACTTAAAAATGCAGGGGCCACATTTCAACGAGCAATGGACATAGCCTTTACAAAAGAGATCCATGATTTTTTAGTCATATATCTTGATGACCTCACTGCTTTTTCCAAATCAGATCAAGAACATTTAGAACATTTCAGACAAATATTCATAATCTGTAGAAAATATGGCATATCATTGAATCCAAAGAAATCATTGCATAGCCCAGAAGAAACCAAACTATTAGGTCACATAATCTCAAAAGATGGCATTATAATTGACCCAAACAGAATACAAGCTATCCTCCAAGTTCCTCACCCTAGAAATATCAAAGAACTACAAGCTTTTCTAGGAAAAATCAATTTTCTAAGAAGATCCATACCCAATTTGGCTGAACTGATAAGATTGTTGAATAACATGCTGAAGAAAGATTCAAAAGTAAAGTGGACAAGAGAAGCCAAGCAAGCCTTTGAGGAAATCAAAATAGCTTTAACCAAAACACCAGTGCTCACAAGCCCGAAATTTGATAGAGACTTCATAATCTTTTCCTTTGCATCTGAACATACTATTGTTGTTGTCCTATTGCAAAAGGATGATCAAGGATGTGAGAAGCCCATTTCTTTTTTCAGCAAAGCACTTAGAAATGCACCTTTAAAATATTAGATCATGGAAAAACAAGCTTATGTCCTTGTAAAGGCCATCAAGGATTTCAAAGTTTACATTTTATACTCTCATGTAATAGCTTATGTGCCAAATACTATGGTCAAGGATATTCTAACTCAAGAAGGACTTGAAGGTAAAAGAGGCAAATGGATAGCTAACATCTTGGAATATGACATTGAAATTAAACCAACAAAGCTAATAAAAGGACAAGGATTAGCTAAATTGATGACTGAAACTAACTTTCAAGCCCTTGACATCAATGAACTGGATAACGAACAGGAGATGGCGACTCCACAGATCGATCAAGCCTTCTTACAATCACCTTGGTATGCTGATATAATTTATGTATTATTAAACCTGCAGGCTCCTCCAGGGTTATCCGGAACTAAAAAGAGATTCTTGAAAATGAAAGCTTCAAAGTTTTTTATTGTAGACAATGTTTTATTTTGGAAAAATCATGAAGGCATTTTGCTGATTTTCTTAACAAAGGATGAAACTGACAAAGTGCTCAAAGAATTTCATGCAGGGGACTGTGGTGGACATTTGTATTGGAAATCAACTACTGATAAGATCCTAAGGGCAGGATTTTATTGGCCCTCCCTGTTTGCTGATATAAAGAAATTTGTAGTTTCTTGCCATAAATGTCAAATCTTTGAAGGAAAGAGAAAGTTGTTGTCTTTACCCCTAAAGCCAATTTCCACTGAAAGACCTTTTCAACAATGGGGTTTATATTTCATTGGAGAAATTCACCCTCCCTCTTCTGGCCAACATAAGTGGATTTTGACTACCACAGACTACTTCACCAAGTGGATTGAGGCCATCCCTTGTAGACAAGCCAATGACTCAATCATCATGCAATTCCTAGAAACCAATATCCTATCTAGATTTGGCTGTCCGAAGAAGATTATAACTGACAATGCTACTGCTTTCAAATCCAAAAGAATGATCAATTTTTGTCACAAATACCATATTACCTTAGGCCATTCCGCAGCCTATTACCCTCAAGGTAATGGTCTAGCTAAATCATCCAACAAAAGCTTGATCAATATCATAAATAAAGTATTGGAGGAAAACAAGAAAAACTAGCATAAAAAGCTTGTCAATGCACTTTGGGCAGACAGGTTAACTACAAAAAGATCTATTGGAACAAGCCCCTATGAGTTGGTTTATGGCATGGAGGCGGTTTCCCTTCTTCCTTGGGAATCCCTGTGATAAAACTGCTGCAAGAAATACAAGCAGAACCCAAAGAGATTCAGAGGAGAATTAATCAAACAATTCATTTACAGCAGACCAGAGAAGAAGTGTATCAATGGTCTCAAATTCTACAAGAGAAACTTAAGAAGATTTTTGACAAAAGGAAAAGGCAGAAGATTTTTTCATAGAAGACAAAGTGCTGAAATGGGATTCCAGAAGGGAAGATAAAGGAAAACATGGCAAGTTTGACTTCCTATGGAAATGACCTTTTGCTATTCAAGTTGTACAAGGAAACAACACCTACTTTTTAAGAAGCCTGGATGGTACAAAAGCAAGAGATGGGCCAGTCAATGGTTGGATTCTCAAGCATTATTTTGATCCACTTTGTTGAGATGACGAGACTGTAATTTGTACATCATAGTGTCTATTTTCTGCATTTTATTACAACAATAAGATAGGGAATAAGATGCAGCAAGTTTTCATAAAAGAACAAGGAGCTATGCTACCTTTTGTATTATATTTTGAGTTTATCAGAAGAATTGAAGAAGGAGACTTGGGAGCTGTAAATATGATGGCAAGCATTCAGACAAACTATCAAGGACAGAGCTGTAATTGTTCAAATCAACTTATGAAGAATGTATATATGTTGCAGAGGTACAGTTTTTTTATTTACAGCAAAGAAAAATTTCAAGTTGCAGCAAGAAGTTGAAGATAAGGCTATCTGACCTGTTGTTCTTGGTTTTTCACCTGGAAAAGCCATCCCCAAGTGGAGCCACTGTTAGGTTCCTATACCAATAGGTGTCATATTTCATGATTGACTGTTAAAATGCCAAATATGTTCATCCTTTCCATGCTGCAAAGGTTCCATATTTTCAAAAAATTCAAAATTCAAAAAATGAAAAGAGGGTATGCCCTAAAAGAAAAATCAAAGGGAAAGAATAATGAATTGGTCAAAAGAAAGAAAATGAACCCCAAAGAAAAGACCAAGAAAGTGTGCTAGTTCAAAATTCCACTGCTATCCTATTTTTGCAAAGAAGTTCAATACGTGCAATTAGTGACTTCTGTCACACTTGATGGATGGCCAAACAGCTTAATCTTGGCCTCTCCATGTTTAAATTTCTTGTTTTAGAGATAGAGATTGAATTCTGTTCAAACAGTTTAAGCTTGGAAAATCAATAGTTAGGTAGAAAAGCAAGGGTGCTCAACAGCTAAATCTGAGCCCCTGGAAGAGATAAGGGCAGACTTAGATAGGAGGGCAGTTAAAAGAAAACAAGAAAGAAAGGGTTTGCTAATTCAAATGCACCCAAGAAAAAAGGAAGAAAAAATGTTAGGTTAAATAGGTTGGGTATGCAGTTTTGATGTTTCAGAAGCAGGGTTGTCAACAATTTTGTCTTTTTAAGATATTGCATCTCATGGATATCATTAGTACCATGGCAAGCTGGCTGTAAAAACAATTGGAGCATGACTAATTTCCCCCCTCATTTCTCCAAGAGCATTTACTAATTTCCCCTCATGGACATTGGGATCTGCTCAATGGTCCTAGTTCACTTCATTTTATGAGAAAGATTAAGTAAAACTTTTGTTTACTTATGCAAAGGAAGCCACATTTCTTGTGTAAAATTACTTTTCTTCCATTCTACTAGGTTTTCCAAATCCATAACTTGGATACATTTCACTCTCTTAAGCCTAAGTTTCACCTTTTACTTAGTGCTTTGTTTGAAAACATTTCTCATATTAACATCCTAACTCTATTATATAAGTCCTATATAAATTTTTCCCCACCCATACTATGTAAAATACATAAAAACCCTGAAATTCTTAATATCCCACCCTGGGCTTATGTATAGCCATATGTTAATGTTTTAAGGGGGTCCAAGGTTTATACGAAACCTTATGGACAACCCTCCCTGCCGCGCGCATATAAAATATTGGGTTTCATTTAACATTCGGTTAAATGAA
Organism: Pinus tabuliformis; assembly: GCA_031772625.1. Lineage (NCBI taxonomy): Eukaryota > Viridiplantae > Streptophyta > Pinopsida > Pinales > Pinaceae > Pinus > Pinus tabuliformis. Next base: position 833,643,717 of record CM062815.1, read on the forward strand.
TAACCAACCCGCCCAAACCTAAAGTTTAATTACATTGTAAAACCCCGCAAAAACATTACAAACCGTTAAATATTATGGCGGGTCCCCACACCATACGCCTCCGCCAACTCCACCCATTCATCGACCGTCCGATCCGGGCTTTCCCATCGGACGATCCACGTCGATATCGAAACCCCTCCGATAGTCGAATGATAGCGCCCAGGAAAATGGCGGTTTTGCCATCGTACAGGATCCACGTGTCGCCGCCTGGTTTTATCACGTCCCCTCCGCCCAAAACCACCGTTGTTGAAAAGCGGTGCGATAATACCATATACCGCCCCCGCTTCCCGCCACTGACGTCGTCGCCCACATCATCGCCCATGTCATATGCCACCTCACCACTGTATCATCCGCTGTGTCTGCCACATCACCGCCAAGTCAGCTTCCGTACCCCCGCTACACGACAAAGATTACGTCATGCTGACGTCACCCGACCAAAGCGCGCCAAAAACCCGCCAAAATCATTTTTTTGTTAAAAAGGCGTAAAGTTTTTTGTTTGTTTTTGTTTGTTTCTTCTGCGCAACCTCTGCATGCTCTTTTACGTCCGAAGCAGCATTTCGACTGCACAGTCTGCCACCCAGAGAAATTGACTCCACAGCGCCCCTCAGCTCAGTCTGCCACCTACATTTTGCACAGGGCGTCCATTAAACAGGTATTTACCCGAGTTCTGCTCCTAAACCCTTTTTTTCTAAGTTTTCTCTGTAAATTTTCCCGGAGCACCCAAATTCGAATTAGAAATGTTGTGCTGCCTTCAAACTCTTGCACCATAGCCACTCTTTTATCCATTTTTTCCAAGAAATCCCGCAGGCTCCATCTCCCTCTGCAAAATCGCCCACCAAGCTAAATTCAAACATGTCTCGGGCTGTAGAATTCTCTGAGAAACCTCCAGAAACTATAATTCTACCTACTATTGCTACAAAATCCCAAACTCCAAGTTGAAAAGTCATAAGATAATTTGAAAATGGAGGCTCCAGTGGCCCTCAAGGTTGCCCCCCTCAATGCACCACACAAAGAATTGGAATGGTTGCCCCTTGCTGACAGAGATTTCTAGATTAAGGACTTAATTGGTGACAAGCCTCACCTCCAAGTTTTTTGTGAAATTAGGAATAGCCACCGCAGCAATGCTAATGTCTATGGAGTTTGGGAGTCCAACATGCCCATGTACTACCTCCCCTCAGTAAATGTGCTTCCTGATCTCATTGGAAAAGGACCTCTTATTAGACAAACCTCTGGCAGAAATTAGTAGCATTTTGTGGGCCAACATTGGCCAATCCATCACTGATATGTGGAAATCAATACAGGTAATTCATGAGCAGATTGATTTAGTAGCAGCAGCTCAAGAAGAAATTCAAAGGGCCAGGGATTCATTGGGAAACATGCCCGAATAGGCCAATAGTCTAATACATTTCTTGAACATCCACACTAAAGAAGATCTGGCAAAACTGGATATCAGGGATAGGACAGGCACTATTCTAATAATTAAAAGGGTCCTAACCATGAGGAACTTCATACAAAATCTAGAAAGGAGGTGCCAGGAAATGCAAATGGAGATAAATGCTTTCACACGGAAGTTTACAGCTTTGGAGGAAAAGGGTTTGCCCAGTTTGTTAACTGATGACTATAGACTAATGACACATGCAGCGTATGTTCACAGGTTAAATACATATGTGGATAGCCAAACCACAGCGTCATCAAGTTCTGCAGGAAAGAAGTCACTCCCATCTGGACAAAGCCTATATGACAATTTGGAGAATTTGTTTTTTATTGAACATGAAGTGAGGCATATTTTCACAGTCCAGCCCACTTTTTTTAGGTACACGGATGCTAATGAAACTCTAATTAAAATGCGCAGACACCAATTACCAGATGACCAGTGGTGGCAGAGTATGCTGGAAATTTTGTAGGGCGGATTTCAAAGTTTTGTTTATTTTTCCAAAACATAACAGATGCCATAAAGTAAAGAAAGGAGTAGATAAAAAATCGCGTTGGGCAGCAGTCAACTAAAGCACAGGAAAAATGACCCGAGAAAACAACGCCAGCAGCGCGGAAGTTCACTAAAGTATCCATCGACCGACTCGTTGAGCAAATAATCAATGCATCTCACCAACAAAGCGACCAACACAACATTTCTTACTTCTGCATTCATTTCTCTCTGTTCCCAAGAGAATTTACTCCTTCTGTAGAGTAGGTGAAAGAAGTTATTCCAAGATATTATCTCTTTTGAGATATTTTGTAAACATTTTTGTACAAATACCTCCCCAAGCTAAGTATTAGGGGTTGGTGTTACCATTCTGGAACTGCGCTGTAAATTTGAGAACTCTTCTGAATAAAGGATTGCTGGAATGCTTTGCTGATGAACTCTCTGGTTATGGAATTAATGGCAGAAGAATATGTTGCAGAATTCTTGAATTACTTCATGGATCAATAAGTATTTTCTAACTCATGTTTTACTGTTTCTGTGTTTTATATATCATTTATATATCATATTCTGAATTACAGGGGAAAATAATAACTCAGAATTTACCTAACTGTACTCTGTGTTCAATCCCTGTTCTTTTAAAAGTTTTCTTCCTGACTAGCATAAGCAGGATTTCTTAATTGCTCTTGTTTCCCTGGTTTTTTACACCTGAATATAACTAAGGAATTCTTAACTGCTCCCTGGTAATATTCACCCACTTTCCCTCTGTTAGCATGACGAAAGATTCTTAATTGCCTTTCATCCCCTGACTCCATTTCACCTGATTCCAGCTTGAAGGTTGTTCCATGATTAATTATCTTGCTCTGTAGTTCCGTCTTCTGTCAAAGAAACCATATCCAGCAGTTCACTTTCATTGACTCCATTAACCCAATGGTCTGAACTTCCCATACTTTGCACCCTTGTTCTATTGAATGTCACCATCCAAAATCAAACAAATACTTGTGCTTCATAACTAGCCTAACATACAGCAAAACAAAGCTAAATCATAAAGAGAGAGCCCTCTTTGGCTGCAGATTGGCTAGAATCTGCATCCAAAAGATTGGTTAGTGGTTACCTCAGTCGTATTCCCTTTTCTCATAGCTTTTGGGGAACAACCTTAGTGATAACAGATTCTATGAATTTTTTTAGACTCACCTAAAACTATGCTGAAGTATATAGGTGGTCTACACAACTACTTAAGGCACACTATTCTCATGTTTAATCCCACTAACATAGATGAAGTATATGTTCAAGCTGCTCATCTAGATGCTAGAGGAAAGAATGTGAACCCAGAAGTTGGGGGATCATCAAAACCCACTGCAAGCAAGAATAAGGAGAAAAGAAAATAGAAATGGAAAGAGAGGAAGACAAATATTGTACAAAAGACCAAGCCTTCATGCACCCACTGCAAGAAGGATGGGCATGATGATGAACACTGCTGGATTCTACATCTGGAGCTGAAACCCAAGAAATACGAGGGCAAAAAGAAGAATATTGTTGCAACTATTCAAGAGGATTTGGGGTCAAACTCAGGGGATGAAACAACAATCGCAACCACAGGTATAAAAGGTTAAAATTCTGAAGCATCTACTAGTAATTCTGCACAATCTACTGAAAATGAAGGAGATGAGAGGAAAAGACATGAGCTTTTTCATATTCGAGTAATTTCCAAACATCAAAAGATTGATACTTTGTTTGATAGTGGCTTACAATTAAATTTAATTTCTGAAGAAATTGTAAATAAGTTGGGATTACTAACCACACCTCACAAGAAACCATATCCATTAGGTTGGTTATGTGATAAAGTAAAGCTACAAGTGACTAGACAATGTAAACTTAAGTTTTCTTTTGGGTCAGCATTTGTAGATGAGGTTGAGTTAGATATAGTTCCTTTGGATATATGTGGAATTGTTTTAGGAAGTCCTTACTTGTATGATAGAAAAGCTATTTTCTATAGAGCTAAGAACAAGTATCAACTCGTTAAAGATGGAATCGAATATATTGTAAGAGCTCATAAACTCAAGAATAATTATACTCTCATAAACTCAGGGCAGATGAAAATAATTGTAAATTCATGCAAACAATTTTTACTGATGGTTGTAAAGGAAAAGAAACCTGATAAAACCAATGTATTTGAGGGCTGTGATGCTAAAAATCACACTGATTTAGAAAAAGTTGTTTCAGAATATGATATATTATTTCAAGAACCTAAAGGTTTTCCACCCAAAAAGGAAATAGTACATGATATTAATTTGCAGCAAGATGCTCCATTGCCTAACATCGGAATGTACAGGTTGTCCGCTTTAGAGAATGCAGAAATCAAGAAGTAGGTACAGGAGCTGCTCGAGAAAGGGTTCATAAGACCTAGAACATCGCCATGTGGGTCTTCAATTGTCTTGGTGAGAAATAAAGATGGCTCATGGAGAATGTGTATTTATTACCTAGCACTGAATAAAATAACGATCAAAAATCGTTATCCTCTTCCTCGCATAGATGATCTATTAGTTCAGTTGAAAGAAGCTCTTTATTTTTCCAAGTTGGACTTGCATAGTGGATACCATCAGGTCAGGGTTGCAGAGCAAGATGCATGGATGACTACTTTCGAAACAAAGCAGGGATTGTATGAGTGGTTGGTTATGCCTTTTGGCTTAACTGATGCTCCTGCTACTTTCATGAGAGTAATGAATGATGTACTCAGACCTTTTATTGATGATTTTGTCATTGTATATTTGGATGACATTCTTATATTCAGCAAAACATGGGAAGAACATTTAAAGCATGTTAAACAGACTCTAGATGTTTTGAAAAGAGAAAACCTTTATGTTAAACTCTCAAAATGTGAATTTGGAAAAACATCTTTGAATTATTTGGGTCACATAGTAGGGGGTGGTGAATTGAAGATAGATCCCTCTAAGGTTGCAGTCATTGTAAACTGGCCTAAACCCAAATCTGCTATGGAAGTTAGAAGCTTCCTAGAAGCAACACAATATTGGAGAAAGTTTATTTCTAACTTTTCCTTAATTGCAGCTTCCTTACATGCTTTAACAGGATTGAACAAGGTGTTTCAGTGGAGAGGCAAACAGCAGAAAGCCTTCGACACCTTGAAATAAAATATTAGTACAACACCAGTACTAGCACTGCCCGATCTTCAAAGACCATTTGAAGTTGAAACGGATGCCAGTGACTATGCCATGGCAGTAGTGTTGATGCAGCACGGTAAACCCATATGTTATCATTCTGAGACATTTAATTCTGCAATAGTTAATTATCCCACATATGATAAAGAATTGTATGCACTAGTACAGAGTGTAAAAAAGTGAAAACATTACTTAATGGGCAAAGAGACAGTTATACACATTGATCATCAACCACTTCAATATTTACACTCCCAAACTAAGTTGCAGTAATCAAGACACTATAGGTGGATGGGTTTTCTACAACAGTTTCATCTTTTCATCAAATATAAAAAGGGCATACACAATAAAGTTACAGACATGTTGTCCAGACCAATCATAAATGCATCTACTATACTTAAGCATAATTCAGTATTGCATGAAAGCTACATTGAACAATATACTCAAGATATAGATTTTAAAGATGTATATGCAACTTTAAGTCAAGGCAAACAAGTAGGAGAATTGGATTATCATGTTAAGGACCAGCTCTTGTATCATTTTGGGAAGTTATGCATTCCACAAACTGAAAGAGTAAAGATAGTTCGAGAGGCACACACTTCTCCAATATCAAGTCACTTTGGTGTAGGTAAAACAGTTGCACAACTGGTGGGCCCCAGTATTGCAGCAATAATGTTGCAACTCCTGGAACTCCCTTCTTTAATTTTATCAACCCGGTAGTTCTTAACAAACTTGGAAGCGACGGTGTATGCACAAGTACTAGCTCTTGCCGCAGCTGTCACTTGGTCAGCTGGCGCTTAAGCCAACTTCTATGAGCTCTTAGAAGAAGCTTTTTAACTGATGAATGAAAGCTAACTCAAAGGGGCTAATTTACTTGCAAAAAGAACTGGAAAGCGAAAAGGAAATGCAAACCCTAGCAAACCCTAATTTTACCAGCTAGCCCTACTGATGTGAAAAAGAGGATGCAAGCTACTGAAAGAGATGCCATTGACTTATAGGAAGGTAAAATGCATGTGTCTAAGTTATAATGAATAATTTGTCACAATTATCATGCATACAATTTAACTGTTTTTTACTGTGCAGAGGTGGATTGGCGAGAGGAAATGATTGGAAGAGGTCGGGAAGGTTCAGAGAGGGCCTAAGGGGTCCCTAACACCCTTCCAGAGAGTTTCACAGAGTTTGGCTATCAAGAAACCTCATTCGTGAGCTTCTACAGGAAGTCTGCAGGGGTTCTACAGGATGTTTCAGGAATTTCTACAAGATGTTCAGAAATTTCTACAGGATGTTTTAAAAATTGGATTTTGGAGGATGGGTGAGTGAGGGAAGATGCATGAATGGATATGGAGGTAGGATAGGGGTCTGAAGTGGCCCAGGGACTGGTGGATGGAGTGGTGAGAAAGTGTAGATAGCTAAGTTGGCTCAAAGAAGGCTTAAACAATGATGTACAAAAACTAGGGTTATGTGAGAAAATGTGGCAAACGTGAGGTAAGGATTCTAAGTAGAGGGTGGAGTGGATGGTGCTGATGGAGAATAAGCAGATGAAGGAGTGGTACAGGTGCTCTGCAAGTCATTTTTCCAATCTGAACCAACAAAGACTTGTAAATTCAAAGACCTAGTTACGTTGACCTAATTTGCTAGTTGTCAGTAAAGAGAATGAACAGAAGTGTGACCTGCAATGAAACCATGTATTTTAACTCATGCAACTAAGCAAACGAAAGTTTGAACTTGTAACCAACTTCTACACATGAAGATCAAACACTAGTGATTGCATGGCAAAGCAAAATCAGTGTTTTTGTGGGCAGCAAAGTCATCCTAGTCACAGCTCCTGATCCCACTGAGGGAGAGGTGAAACCACAGATGTTTGTTGGCCCTTTTCTTGAAGCTTTTTCTGTTAACAACCTATCAACTAAATCTGAGCATGAAAAGCTATTTTACTCATCAAAAGAAATCTAAATAACAAAGCAAAATTTAAATCTAAAATAGCAGATTTTATTCTAAGAATGCAGCAAAGACACATGAAAGTAAACAAAGGAGGTACTGGGCGCTTGAGATGGGCCCAACCCCAAGAGCTACAACCTCCTAAGAGAGATTTAGAGCTAGTGCAAAGCTGGATTCATCTTTATTTATCAAAAGAAATGTTACATTCCAAAAATTGTCCACAATGAGAACTTGAAAATGTGCTGAAAGCAAAGCTAATCTACTGCCTAAAAAGTGACTAACTACTGGCTACAAAATGACTATAAAGTAACTAACTAAAATGACTAACTGAAATGAGGCCCTAAGCCCTCTTATTTATACAAATTGAGGACCCAACAATCCTCCTAAACTTTAGGGACTCGGTTGCCCAAAACTTGCAGTTAACAGCAGTCCTACTTGACATGCTTGGCTGCCCTTGTGATAATCGATTTGGTGGCCCTTGAACTCCGAGCTGATGGTGGAGAATTCGAGGTAAGGGCCCATAAATGAAGGGGACACCTTCCTACAAATCCTCTCCCTTGTTCTCCCACGAATTTGGCTACAAAGTGCTCATTAAAACCTTTGATTTTGTCTCCAAGTTGACCAAAAAGACTACACAAAGCACACACTAGACTTGTTGGCATAATGACTAACCCAATTCACTCTATTAGCATAAATATAATCAAAAACATGCAATGAACTAATGAGAATGGTGGATTAAGTTGAATTAGGAGGTTGAATGAGCCCAAATAATTATCCATTTTTGGGGCTCATCAACAACCGCAAAGATTTTGTTATTGGCCAAAAATGAATGAGACAGTTTCTAGATATGTAAGAGGGTGTACCATGTGTGCTAAAAGAAAGCCCAGTAATAGAAAACTAGGCTTGTACACTCCACTACCAGTTCCTTCTCATCCTTGGGAAAGTGTTTCCATGGACTTTGTTGGGGGACTACCTAAATCTAGGAAAGGTCATGACTATTTATATGTTGTTGTGGATAGGTTCAGAAAAATGTGTATTTTAATACCTTGTAACAAACAGATTACAGTTGAACAAACTGCAAAGTTATTCTTTCAGCATGTATGGCTTCATTTTGGATTACCCACTTCCATTATATCTTATCGAGATACCCGATTTTTTGGGAAATTTTGGTCGAGTTTGTGGGAATTGATGGAGACCAGACTGAAAAAGAGCACAGCTTTTCATCCGCAAACAGATGGCCAAACAGAAGTGGTCAACAGGACAATGATCCAGTTGCTCAGAGGCTATTGCAGCAAGCATCCCAAGCTTTGGGATGAGCATTTATGTTATGTGCAACATGCTTGCAATCGAGCTAAACATTCTTCTACACATAGATCTCCTTTTGAGACCTGTTTTGGTTTCACACCAAGGTCTCCCTTGGATTTTTTCTTTGGTAAAGACATAGCAGTTGATGGACACAGTGATGTGGACAAGGAAACCAAGTTCATTGAACAAATCTAAAAGATTCACCAAGCAGTACAGGAACAGCTGGAAAAGAGCCAAGCCAAGTACAAGGCAAGGCATGACAAGCATCGAATGGAGCATAGTTTCCAAGTTGGTGATCAAGTCTGGCTGTATATCAGCGAAGATAGAATGCAAGGTGAAGGTAAGAAGATGAAACCAATAAGGTATGGACCTTTCAAAATACTTGAGAAAATTGGTGAGAATGCTTTTTTCCTTGATTTACCCGCCTACGTGCACATCTACTCAGTTGTTAATGCAGACAGCTTGAAACTTTTTGACGTTCATTAATTGAGGATCCCGAAGAGTAGAGTCAGTTTCCTTCTATTGATGATCTGTTGCCTAAATATCTTAATGAGTTACAGGAAGATACATTTCTAGATAGGAAGGTGAGAACCACACGCAGAGGGGATGTTGAGTACCTGAGGATTGGACTCTAAGATTCAAAACCAAGCAGTGAAAAATGGATAGAAATTGGGCAAGCGAGGAATCTATACCCTCACTTGATTGATGCTTAAAAACCAACTTTTGGTGGTCCAAAAGCTTTTTCAGTGGGAAGGCCGTGATCCAAATTGGATCCTAAACACTCTCTAAGTTTTCATAAACTCTTTCAAATTATGCCAAAAGATTCAAGTCTTAGAAAGATCAAGCTATCAGAAGGAATCCTCGTGACAGTTGCAATTTGTGATCAGCACAGAGCAACGAGGACCCTCGGTCAAGTGCGTAGATTGTTGGCCCATGGTAACGCGCGCTGGCGCAAATTGGAAAAACCAGAGGCTAATTCAAGAAACAGGGGTAGTTTTTTATAAGCGATTAGCGTTATAAAGCGCTAATCGCGTATCACAGGGCATCCCCCTCAGTGAAGGAAAGCCCCGAGCGCCGGGACCCGAAATGGCTATGAAATACGGAAAAGTAATTAATTCAATTCTGAAGAGTGGGATTCCACAAAACCGGCAGGATATCGGAAGGCCTCGAGGCGGTAAGCAGTTTCAACCGAGTCTCGTCCGATGCCACACATTGAGTAACACGCGTCCGGCGGAAGAGAGATAAAACCACTCACATCAGACAGGTAAACTTCATGCTACTTACCCGCCTGATATGAATGACGACCATAGGATTTGGGGGCCCTAGATCAACAGCGGAGGCGCGTCCCGATAAATGACCAGCTTTGACAAGGTTATAAAGTAAGATTACATGGGATTTGAAGTCCAACGTGGACGATGAGTTGGAAAACGATTCGTGTTTTGCGGGCGATCTTGGAGCAAACGGAAATAACATCCGTTCAAATGTGTCCAAGGAACTTGACACACCGGTTGCAGAATAGGTGGCCACCTCCTTGTGATGCGTTACACAGTGATGATGACGCAGAGCAGGGGAATTCGAACGGGCAGAGGCAGGAAAACCAGAAGGCCAGGAAGCGGAAACGAACAGTCAAAGAATAGAGACAGGGCAGGCAGTGACAGAGGAGAGTTAGTTAGATGCAGAAGCTAAGAGCAAAGAACAAAGAGAAGAAGTCGAGCTTACCTAAAGGCAGCATCAAGCCAGACAGAGCCAAAGAGAGTCAGAGAGTCTGTTTGCTCTAGAGAAGGCTTGAGAGGGTCAAGCGAACTCCTCGGCATAGGCCTGTCATGTATGAGTCTCAGATTGGGCTCATACCAAGAGAGGTTGTGTTTCAGTAAGGAGAGTCTGTGTACTCCAGAGACTTGAAGAATCCAAGTCTAATCCTACTGAATTTTATCTATTTAGTGAGACTCGAATTGAGCTCACTGTTGTAAGAACTCTTCTTGGAAAACATAATAGAGAGGCCAATACTGAAGGCTGGACCAAGAGCATTAGGTGAACTCCTTATTAAACTTGTTGTGTTTATATGTTTGCCTGTTATGTTTTCTCTAACTGCCTTAGTGTCTATGTATTTCGCAATCTTATCGATCCATTGCATAAAGTAACATAGGCACATCCATGCACATGAGTCTATAATACCTCTAATTCTATTTCCTGGATAAATTCCAAATCATCAGGCGGCCCAAGGATGAGAAAAAATGAACAAAGAATAAGAAAATCCTAGGGTGAAAACCTTCCTTGAGGCGCCCGGGGCAAACATCTAGGGTGAAAACCTCTTTGAGGTAGCTAGGTGTTTTTCAAAAAAAAGAACAATGAGAAAATAGACAATCGTTATTTACAGGTAGGTGAGAAAGACAATCAAGGAGAAAAGAGAAGATCCAAAGGCAACCATGCCTCGCATATATTCATCTCCTCCACTCCTTACCATGCATCCCTCCATCAATTCCATTGTTTTTTACTTCATTTCTTCAATTTAAGGTAAAGATTGTGTTTTCTACAAGATCCCTTGTATTCCTACAGGATCCCTTGAATGGTAGATTGGTTAGGTACCCAAAATTCATTCTAAACATGATCTAACCCCTCACCTAATCCATTACCATCATCCCTGCATCCACACACACTCCTACTCCCTCTATCCATTCATTGCAGCATCCTCACAGCCCCAGCCAGCAACAAGACATCAGCTACAGGACATCCTATAGGAAATCCTGTGGCAGCCTATCCCACAGAATATCAATCATCAGCTACAGGTCTTCACTAGGATGATCCAGGAGCTCCATAGCAGCAGCATCAGATCTTCAGTCACAGACACCTGCAAAATCCAATAAACCATCAGCGACAGTAAAGGAGGAAGAAGAATGATCATCATCAGCACCTTTGATCTTCGAAAACTGCAGCGTGGCACCAAGACCACAGGTAATTATCTCGCTCACTCAATCATATGCATGATTTGATCAAAAGTTGTAAATGGTACGAGGTAGTTGGTTTAAAAGTGAAAAGGTGGCAAAAAGGAAATTCTTCAATAAGTCAAAAGAGAATGCAAGAGTCCGAAAATAGTGACGTAAGGTGGGGCCATGACCCATATTAAAGTTTGAGCGGTAGCACAAGATTTAAGTAAACGTGGGTTCGAGAGGTAGATAAAGTGCTCTGTGGGGGAGCAACGAGCACAAGTTATAACTCAGGCTCAACCCCCGCAGTTGACCATGACATCACAGTGTTTGACCGAGATCTATGGCCTGAGATTATTGCGGGGTTTCAAGCCTGATGACCATCTTGAACACTCCCTACCACTGTAGCGGGCCACCACCATCGCTCCACTCCATCTCATCTCCTCCACATCATCTACCACACTCATTCATTATCATCCACCTCATTCACCATACCTTGTCACCTCATCTATCATTCCATATATACAGTGTTGTTATGGCAAACATTTTAGAATTCTTGAAGAATTAAGACTTGGGGTAGAAACACCAGTTCACCAAAGACTCAGCATACCCTATTTCTTGATGCACTCACTCATAGACTCCAGCAGCAAAGTAAAGGAAGGGAATTCCCAACAGTTGGCTCACCATGGGTTGATCAGGATACTTATTAAGGATTCCCTCCAAACCCTCAGGATCCCTATAACATGGTAAACCTTCAGAAACTTACCATCAAAGGATGACATCAAAACCCTCACCTATGATGTTAGTCCTTCTCTCAGTGAGGAGGAGGAAAAACAAGAAAAATAAGATATAGAGCTAGATGGGTATGAGATGGATGAATAAGAAACTAATACAAAGGAACATGATAAAAGAGAACACAAGGAGGATGATGCTGAAAAGAGGAGGAAATGAAGGAAGAAACTGATGGAGATGATAAATAACATCAAAAGGAAGAAGAGGAAAAGAGGCAGTGGGAAGAAGTAGAAAGGCAAGCGGGCTTCTATGAACGAGAAGAAGAGACCACAACAGAAGCATGGGATGTCAGAAAGGCTACCAGAGCCATGAAGGACATGGACATTAACTAAGTAGCTCAGAGGATGAGCAACACTTTCAGTAGAGGGGTGATGATGAGCCTCATCATTGGGTGATTATATGGGCCTTAATTCACCTCCTAGCTTAGTCAAACCAACTGTTGGTCGTTGTTTTTTATCAAATTTTGCTTATTAAAATCCACCTAATTTCCACCATTTTCCACCATATACCATCCATATACACCTTATTTTGACCTTATTATGCATATTCAAGCAAATAAATTATGTTTTTTCAATTTTTAGATATTTTTGCAAAAATTGGGTTTTAAGAGTATTTTTTGACAAAATCATAAATTCTCGTAATGGCTCTATGGATGAAATATTTGCAGGACACTTGGGCTCCAGCTAGATACATGAATGGAAATCTTGGGAAGTAAGACTGAACTAATTCCAATTGGTTCAGTGAAAACAAACTAAATCAGGCCCGGTCAAGGCTGGTCAAACATGACTGGTCAAACATGACTAGTCATCCAGAAAATCCCTAGGAAATAGGGAAATTTTATGATTTCATGGGATTGTCCATATTTTTAGTGATGGATTAAATGGATTCGACTTGGATAGATGGATATGAATAGATATAGTTGTTATAGGGACTTTAGATCAGTTTGTTTCATGATCTTCTATTTAAGCCAAAACTTTTAAGGTTTATGTATGTAATTTTTATATAACTTTATGCTGAGACAATTGAATATTGGAGATTAATTAGAAGAACTTGTTCTACTTTCATTTTGTTGTTTATTAGTGTGGATTAGTGCTTGAAGTTTCAGCGTTTGATAGCAGCCTCAAGTGTGCAAGGCAAGGGTGGAGGGCCCCCACTCCAAGCTACGTACACTTCATTGTTAAACTAGCTTAATTTTCATGAACTAGTTGCTTTAGATTTGTTTACTTGTTTTGTTTCAGATTTTCTTATTTGAATTAATGTGTGATGATTGCTGAATGAATATTGGTTTAATTCTAATCTACATATGAAGGGACACATAGGAATTTAAGTTAAATTCCCATTCTATTTGATCTTGAACTAAAATTGAATTTCATTCTCCTTTTCTTATTTGAAGTTATTTCTGCATTTCTGGTTTGAAGCAATGGTGGTTATGATATAGTAGAATTGTGAAAAAGGACAATCTGGTCCTCCTTAGTTAGGATTCTCTTGTTTTACATCTTCTGCATCATAAACCATTATTAATTAGTGCTTTTAGATTTCTCTTCATGAAAGTAGTATTGCAGGGAAGGACAACCTGGTTCTCCTAAGTTAGGAGCCTCATCCCTCACATATTACATAAATGAATTATAAATTGTTAAAATAGGTTTATATTTGTAATATGTACTTCCTTAACTCTTCAAATTTTATCTTCTAAGCTTGGCTACATCTAATATCCATATACTATGGACTTGCCTCTAAGTTTTACAAACCCGGATTGATAATTAAATACTTGTGTTAATTTGTGTTAATAAATTAGCTCAACACCAACTATTCTCACAGCTTATTGCATACTTTTGATCATATTTTGTTTATGATATGAGTTAGAGTTGGATATTTTTCTTTGTGTTCTAATGTGCATTTAATGCAAGAATAAAGGATAAAAGCAAGGAATTGTGGCAAAGACCTTGGTAAAAACTCGAATGGGACAAGGAACAAGAACTATAGGAGGTAAATCCTCCTCATTTACTACCCCTCCATTCGAATATTCCTCCATCAGCTAAGAATGCAAACAGCGAAATCATGAGGACTAGAAGGAGCCGAGCAAGTGAAAGTGACAAAAACCAGTTTATCTTGAGTTGGAAGCCGAGCCTCCCTACTTGGAAGGAAGTCATTAGAGACTTTAGATGTACAAGTAGAGAGGCTTAGGAGCTCAGTAGGATTCGGATTTTTATTCTAAAACTCTACTTTATTTCTGAGTTGCAAGACTTGTGACAGTTTGTTATGTAATCCATGGTTTTGATAATAAGAATGAGTTTCGTTTTGAGCTAGCACTGAGTTAACTCTGAGGGTTGAATCTCTTGGGTCAGGGCCCAACCCGAGCAGCCAAATCTCCTCTTTATTTTACATGTAGGCTAGCATAGATTCCTGATTTTCTGTTCATTTGCTTAAGTAGCTGCATTTCCATTATAGCAGTGTAACATAGATTCCTGGTTTTCTGTTCATTTGCTTAAGTAGCTACATTTCCATTACAGTAGTATAGCATAGATTTATGATTTAACTGTTCATTTGCTTAAGTAGTTGCATTCCCATTACAATAGTGTAGACTAGATCGGTTGTGCTTTAATTTACTTCCATTTGTGCCTTCTTTCAATTAGCAGGATAGCTAGGAGAAAAAATATCACCATAAGGTTGTCCACAGGTGTCTCGGCCTCACCTCCTCCCTCTGGGACCATGACTTGAGGAAGAGACCCTTCAGCAACCCCAAAAACACAGGTTTCTAGTTCTCGCATGAGCTTTGGAGTTCGTTGTTTGATGCAGCTACTTGTTTCGTTTCGCTGTCGTCTTTTTCCATCGCTCTCGGTCCACCCTCACCCTCACTGGTTTTTTTATCATTTTCATTGAAACCTCCCTCAGCACGTTCTTCATGCATAATTTCCTTACCGCTCGATCCACAACAAACCTGACCAATCACCGTCTGATTCATTAGTTTATCCAATGGCCATTGTGCGTGAAGTCTTCCACTTACTTATGCGCTCCAATCTCCACTTCGATATATCTCTTAATCCAACGGCTATCGCGTCACCTCAATACTTTATGCACTTTAAACCCCCATCATCGATCTGCCTCGCCTGATCTAATGGCTATCGCGTCACCCGCTTGCCAACTAGCTTGGCCAATCTCCACCATTGATCAGTCCCACCTGATCCAATGGTTATCACGTAATCTCACGCGGATTCTTGCACGGCTGTTATCCACCTGAGAGCACGTGAGAAAAGTGATTTTCTCTTGCTACGTGTCACCCAGTTAAGTTAATTGCGTGAAATTTAGAAATACAGCTTACAGCTTTGCGGGCGTGCGAAAAACTACTTACCCCCTACAAAACCCACTCCATCATTCCGCACGTTTTTATCTCCACCGCTAATCTTCTGATTAATCTTGTCCATCCATCTATTAACTTAAGTCTCTGCGATAAGCTCTTCATTTTTCATCCTGTTCGGTAACCCTATTTGTTCATCTATTCACTAAACCTCCCGCGATAAGATCTTTGTCGTTCATCCTGTTCGGTAACCCTATTCGTTCATCTATTCACTAAACCGCCTACGATAATATCTTCGTCGTTCATCTTGTTCATTAACCCTTTTTGTTCATCTATTCACTAAACTGCCCGCGATAAGATCTCTGCCACTCATCCTGTTCGTTAATTCTATTCACCCCTCTATCTACCTAATCTCCTGCGATAAGATCTCTACCTCGCATCTTTCATTACGTCCTCCTTTCATTGATTTCATCCTCTGACTGCACTTCTGCTTAACTCCTTCCTGAACTTTGTTCTATGTATTAGTTAAACCCTGCGACCAAATAAGTTTATTTTTCTTGCTTACACATTCTTAGGGTTGATGCTCTTTACTTCTGCAACTTAGATAGCATCATTAGATTAGTGTTGATTTAGCAATTCTACTTAGCATAGCTATTTAAATGGTTAATTAGGTTATGGTGTGAGTTAGTATTACATGTTTTTTTCTTCACTACTGCAATAGAGTAGCTCTCTCTTAGAATAGATTTGCTCTTCTTCCATCAAAGAATCAAGCTTCTTATGACCTTATAGAAGTCTGGCTTGGAACCCCTGGGGTCTCTTGCTAGATGAACAGTGACAACAGGTAGGACCTTCACTTTTACTTGTGCATATAGCATTGTCACCTCCAAGTTTGTATGAACCTCGGGTTGATAAGTAAAGTTGGTAGCCCTAGGAGTTGCAGCATTCTTGTTGCAATACCTAGGATCATCAGAAATCTTGGTTGATTTTTGCATGTTAAATACTTCTTCTTTGAAATCCATAAGAGAACTCTAGTGTGCATCCCATGTTTAATTTCTCCCCTCAAAAAAAAGAGAGAATTTTATTAAATGGAAAAAATAGTTTCCTCCCTTAATCTTTGGTTATTTAACTCTAAAAATTGCCTTAAGACTCCATCACCCAAGTTGGAATAGGCATTGGTGAATTTTGTGTGGATCAAAAACCTTGAAAAAATAAATATTTCTTTTCCTTTTCAGAATTGAAAGAAGGCATTTTCATAGAAGAATTGTAAGTTTATAGCATATTTTTCATTGTTTTGCATGCACTTGAATCATTACTAGGATTTTATGTGGTCCACGTATAAATGCAAATTATTTATGGGAAATCTTGGTTGATTTTTGCATGTTATATATGTTTTCTTTGAAGTCCATAGGAGAACTCTAGTGTGCATCTCCTATTTAATTTATCCCCCCACAAAAAATATAGATAGGGTTTTATTAAGTGGAAAAAAAAAGTTTTTCCCCCTCACTCAATCATTTTCTATTTATATATAATAATAAAAATCCCTAAGACAACATCACCCAAGTAGGATTAGGCACTAGTGAAATTTTTGTTGTTCAAAAACCTTGAAAATTTAAATATTTCTCTTCCTTTTTATTTTCCTAGGCCTTCAAGGCAAGTTTTTAGGGACTTTTTAACCTAGGGCCAAATTGATTTAGGGCATAGTGGATGTATGTTTGTGGAATAAAAACCTAATATTTATATTTAAAATCCTTTTTAATGCAAAATATAGCTTTATTCTTGGTGAATCTTCCCCTAATAGGGTTGGCATCATCCTTCTCTAAATAATTTTGTGCCTTAGAAACCCTAACCCTAGCTAAGCTTTAACTTGAAGCTTATTTTGAGGGTGTGCTCTAT
This sequence comes from Pinus tabuliformis, assembly GCA_031772625.1. Classification (NCBI taxonomy): domain Eukaryota; kingdom Viridiplantae; phylum Streptophyta; class Pinopsida; order Pinales; family Pinaceae; genus Pinus; species Pinus tabuliformis. Next base: position 833,660,994 of record CM062815.1, read on the forward strand.
TGTTATGTTAACCTAATTTACTAGTGAACCCTTTCTTTGATTTTTATATGTCTAGGCACTCATTTTTTGTTGCATGTCAAGAATCCCTAGATCATACAAATATTTATTTAATCTAGGTGCATGATATGCTACTCCTTATCAAGAAGAATTGACCTTTTTTCCATCGTAGAGTGTCTTCATGTATCCCTTCCATTCATCACCTAGAACCCTAGAACCTAGAATATCCTTATAGGTGAGTATCAGGAAGCTTCCCTTGTGGTGAAATTCCACTAAAGAGCAAGGGGAAGATTAATAAAGTGACAGTGGAAATCTCTCTCATTGTTGCTACAGGCTCTGACCCTTGCCTTGTGAGTTCCCTCATAGGACCCTGCTAGATTTTGTAGCGACATGGCCTAGGCCGCTTTTAAATAAATAACATCATATATGAGGAATAATAAGAAATGGCACCTAACATTAATAATAAAGAGAACTTTAGATAGAGTTAGAAACTAAAAGTCAAACCAACATCGGATTTCAATTCCACCCAATGATCACATTCACTAAAATCAAAAATAACTCAAAAAAAATCTTATGTACCTAGATAGTAGTTAAGTTCCACTCAATGATGACCTTCACTAAAAATTAACCCACCAAAAATGAAAATTTCTAAAGAGAAACTCTCATGTACAAGACATGATGAGAGCTTTCATCACGTGGCATTAATCCCCTACATACACAATATTGTAGAAACACAGTTGTTCCTCCAACTAATTAAAACTCAATAAAAAGGAAATTTGTAATGGCATCTTCATAATGAAAACTTCATCACTTGAGGAAGAAATTCGAATTGGAGGTTTATTGGGAAGATTTGGAGATGACACAACTAAGAACAAGGTTTTCAGTGTAAGAATACTTCGAATTGGCAATACTATGTTTTCATGAGCAAATTGCTTGTCCTGATTGGCATATTATAATCCTAGTTTTAAATTTTCTCACCTTCCAAATGTGACAAAGAATGCAGCATAATACTCTTTTAAAGAAATAACACCTTATATAAGGAATAATGGGATGACACTTACATTAATACTAAAGAGAATTTTCAATGATTTACAAAATAAAGTTATTAAAAGTGAAACCTATATAGGATTTCAATTCCACTTAATGATCACCTTCACTTAAACCAAAACCCACTAAAACAAATAAAGAAGAAATTCTTATTTACCTACGTATGAGTTAAATTCCTCTCAATGACAATAAAGAGAGTTTTAGATTATTTACAAAATAAAGTTATTAAAAGTCAAACCTACATAGGAGTCCAATTTCACTCAATGATCATCTTCACTAAAACCAAAACCCACCAAAACAACTAAAGAATAAACTTGTATTTAATTATATAGGAGTTAAAATCCTCTCAATCATAGCCTTCCTTGAGAAGAAAAAAAAAAAATCTAATGAAGAAATTCTTGTTCGCAAGACATGATGAGAACTTTCATCCTTTGGTATTAATTCTATACATACGGAATAGTGGGGGAACACAAATGTTCCTCCAAGTAATTAAAACTCCCTACGCAAGAAATTTGTTATGGCATCTTCATAATGACAACTTCATCATTTGAGGAATATGGTGTAATTTGGGGTTAATTTGCAAGAATTGAAGATGCCACAACTAAGCACAACGTTCCCATTGTAAGAATGCTTCAAGGTGGAAAATTTAGTTACACAACTCAAGAACCATTTAATTCATAGCCTTAGAAATCAGAGCAATGTTTAACGATTTTAAAAATTAGAAAAACCAATTGCTTATTGTTTTTCTCAAGTTATCATTTTTGTAGCACTTGTAGCTTTAAAAAAATTGAGCTTATATTGGTGAAATTTGAGCCAAATTTGGTCCTTGTTTCCTTCCATCCATTGTTTTATACATTTGTTGTAACTGCTGCAACACCCTCCAAAATTTTGGCTTGCACTCAAATTTTGGAGCCTTCCTTGGTCTTTCCCTTGATTTTTGCAAACATTTGAGCTCATTTCATGAGTTTTCTTAGAGTTTGTTCACCCCTTTTTCTTGTTTGATCAATTGTCATATTTTGGCATGTTTGATTGTTTTTCCATGCTTGTGGACCTTTTCTGGTGGTTTCGAAGGTTGGTCTTTGTATCACAATCGTCCTAAAGTCTATCTCAATTGTCACCCTTGTCGCTTCTTGTTATGAGACGTCACACAGAGGGTAACGCTTTGTCTTGTTGTTCTGATGGTCTATCTTTTCATATCGTCGAAGTATTCTAAGTGTGTAATCACAAGTTAAATTTGTTCACGGGTTCATCTTCCTCCCACACTTATCCATTTTTCTGAAAATCTTCCCAACCAGGTAACTCAACTTCACCAAACCCCGACTAAACTCTGCAGTCTTAGCCCTCAGTGATGCAACCTTGTTTCCTGGAAATGCACAGTGCACAGTCACCATCCCCTAGGGAATTTGCACTGCATAATTCCAGAGCTCAGTGGCCTCTCTTCATCCCAAGAATTGCGCAGCAGTTCCTCCTAGTCTAACTTGAACTGCGCACTTCGCAATATCAGTCTTCAAGCTCATCCCCTTGCCTGTTGGAACCTCGCAATACATAGAGAACCCAGCCTCCCTTAGCCTCCAGATCTGCACATAAGTATCTCCCAGCGTACTCACCCAACCAGAGCTCACTGACCTCATGAACTGCGCAGATATGTCTTGCAGGTCTCTCTGCTGCCAGTCCTCCTTGCCTCTAAAAACTGCACAGATCGGTCTCCCAGGGTCCTATCCCGCATCAACCACTGATGTCTCAACTGCGCAATCCTAACTCCCAATGGCCACTATGCAATTTTTTCCCCAATGAGGGATATGCTCAGAAGTTCCTCAGTCAAACCCTACCCGGTCTCAGTGATTAACCTCTCTCCCTGTCACCTAGAACTACACAATGTGCAATTACTAAGCACTCTTTCCCAGTGCATCACACATCCCAAGATCATTTCATGGATAACAATGCATCATCTTAGACTAGGGAGTTTTCGGTTTAATGGCGTCCCGTCATGAGTGACTTGCAGGAATAGGTACACTATCAAATCATGGTGAGATGATGAAGAAAGAGAAGAAGGAGGAAATATGCATGAACACTTACTTGCAGTTGGATAGAAAAAGGAACCTATTAATAGAAAGAAAAAGGAACACATGTATACAACCACCTCTCAAGACCAAAGATCATTCAAGACCTCGCATCATCAAGTTATGCAGAGGAGAATAGAAAGCATATCCAAGAGAACATCTATCACTCAATAGCAACAGTGGCTTGACATTGCCACATCATCAATCTAGTACATGTTAATAGTGTCATTTCAATTCATGTCATGAGTTGTCAAAGGCCACATCACTAGTATGGTCCATGTATATGTTGAAATTTCTAAGTCTAACCCGTTAGAAATTTTTCTGCACTATCTAGTTTATTTCTCCTACTTGTTAATTATTGAACAAATTATTTAACCATATAAATACTTAAATAAACACAATAAAGTCTCAACCATATAAAGATCGACAACTGAAAGAAATAGACAAACACACAAGGGACACCGTTATTTTTTTACAATTTTACCCGAAAAAACCCAACTTGGGAAAACCAGTGTAGCAATTCTGAGGGTTTTATTATTATGCAACTTTTTTTAGTACAATTGGGTTCCAAACTGTCTCCCCCTATAGAGAAATTAATTTGGCAGTAATACCTCTCTTCAGAAGCAGATATTCTAAAAGTCTGCTCCACGAAACCCTCTCCAGCACTTCTCTAAGGCACTGTGTCAACCCTCCTGGCCTCTACGTCAACCTGAAACCCTTTGTGTCATCCCTCTGAGGCTCTATGTAGCCTCTCTGGCCCTTTGCGTCACTTTTGCAGCATCTACGTCACTCACGCAGGCCCTTTGGCCCTCTGTGTAGTCACTGCTAGCCTCTACATGGCTTCCTCTGGCTATGTGTCTTCCTCTCTGCCTCTGTGCTGGTCTTTCAGCACTATCTCTACCTCTCTATTATGAACTCACTACCCGTCACTGAAACTGATTACTGGTTCAATTTCTCTTAGCAAATCCCGCTCTAGAAAATCGAACTGATTGATCACTCTGGTGTATCTCCAACTGACCCTCAAGCCTCCTCTTATACTTTTTCTGTTGAGTCTTTAACAGCCGAGATTAAATCTCTAATCAACGACTAAGATTATATTTGGCTTGATCCATGTCATTTAGAACCTTCTAACCCAGTTTTATATTAATACCCATTAATATTTTTATTTTCCTAAGTTTAGACTTAGGAACCCATTAAAAATATTAATTATTTTAATATCTACTTCAACGGGCAGAATTTCCCCAAACCATTTCTGGGCCTTGGATATCTCACGTGATATAGCATCTCCACCAGTTTTCATGGCTATAGAACATCCAATGCTACCCCAAATAAACAATCCCTCTTAGTGAGGAATGTGCTCTAGTAATACTCCATCACTGAGCATCACCCTGATTATCCGGCACCGATACCTATGTCGATGTTTGGCCTTCCAGCCCAACATCCTTTGCAATGCTGCATCCTGTATTGTTTCCCATGGCTCTACCACTGCCACTGCTACATCTATATGGCAGCTCCCTCTGCATCCGTGTTGCTGCTGGTCCTTTCTCCCAACACTGCATCTGCATTGCAGCTCTCTCTCCTCATGTTGCACCATGCTGCCCATAGCACTACTATTGCTACTGTTTCACTGCAATTCAGTTACTGAGACGATGGTAACTGATCTACCCAACTACTGACATCCTTGTTAGGCTAGAAACTCTCCTGATGATGAAGCTCTCTCTGCTACTATCATGTGCTCCCTTTTTTGCCTCTGCATTTCTGCAACACCTATGTGCCTCTCGCACTGCTACAAACACCTTTGTGCCTCTCTCACTGCTAGAAACACCTTTGTGCCTTCCTGCATTGCTGCAACCTCCTTTGTGCCTCTCACATTATTGCAACCCTCTCTGCACTGCCAAGGACTACTGCACTCTAACATGGTTTTTTCGCTTCATCTGCATTTGCTTCTACCAACATCCACCATCCTGCTACTGTCACTTTGGGGCCCCCGTAGTCGGATATGATCCAAGAGGTTGGGTACCTCAAGGATCCTGCCCCACATCTCATGCAGTCCTCTTGACTACAGCTCAATGTCTCCCCACCTCTTCTCTAGAGATACATGAGCACTCATGGCACAATCGTCATCATCCTCTACCTCCTTTTCCGCCTCTCCCTTATTCTTCTTCCTAGGACACTGAGTTGCATAATGGCCCAGCTCCCCACAGTTGAAGCACTTAATCTTGGAGAGGTCCCTTCTCTTCCTCTTCCCGTGCTTCCCCGCAAATACCTGAGTCGCATTCTCTTCCTCCTCTTTCTTGAGTCGGGCTCCTTTGCCACTACTTCCCGCCTTGGTCAGCCATCTAATCTCTTCTTGGCGAAGACCTGCCCACAGTTCTTCCCAATCTGGAATATTCTCTCTACCCAAAATGCTTTGGATGAATTTCTCCCACTCCTCGGAGACTGCGTTCAGGGCGGTCCTCACCATTAACTCCTGATCCAGCATGGCTCCTATGGAAGTCAGCTAGTCCCGAATCTCCTACAACCTACTGAGAAAGTGATCTATCTACTCCCCCTTCTACATCTAATACGACCGCAACAGATTCTCCAGTAGCATCTTCCTCTGCACGGAAGTGCCCTGATACCATGTCGTCAATGTGTCCCACATCTCCTTTGTCATATTCATCTCAGCAATATGTTGAACTACATGATCCTTGACCCCGTCAAGGATTATGCACTTTTCCTTGGCCGTCGCATCCTCATACTTTTTGCTATCACTTGGGTCGACTAGGATAGCCACAGTTCTCAAGGTGAAGGTCTTGATACAATGTCTATCTAGAACAGACAGGATCCTAGCGTTCCAGATGACAAAGTTGGATGCCCCGTGCAGCCTGTCCTGATCCCTTAGTCTTTTCATGGCCATCCCTGCTCTTCTTTTCAACTCCTCTGAGTCTCTACTTCTCTCCTGTAATTTCTCTCTTTGACTCCCTCTGAGTCTCTACTTCCCTCCTAGAAATCCTCCTACCAACTGTCGAACCACTCCTCTCCAATCCTCCTTTCCAGCTGCAACTCGGATCTAGATTTCTTGGCTAGAAATTCATCGAGATAGTGCTTCCCTCTACCTTGGTTTTGTCTCCTTAGACACTATTCTGCACTGACAGAAACAACGTCCCACCAGCTTCTCAAATCACAATCTGCGCAGCTCCCTTAGCCCGGCAACTGAAGAATCTTAGCCTTTCAGGATCTATGCAATCCCTACATAGGCTAAAACTACTCCTCCTGCCAACTGCGTCACTCCTTCCTGGCTGAAAAGGATGACATGGCTCTTCGTGAGCCTATTATGCCTCTCTCTGCCTCTACACTTACCCTTCCCTTGGCTCTAAATGCTAACGCAGGTTGTGTGTGAGCCTATGCGTCAACCTCTAAGCATTGTGTCACTTCTTCTCTTGTCACTTTAGCTCTAGAACAATGTTATCTCTCAGGGCAGCTGCTTTTGTTGCAAATTTTCAGATTTTTGTTAGTGTCTTCAGTCCTCTTGTGATCTGCAATCGCTCTGATACCATGTTGAAATTTCTAAGTCTAACCCGTTAGAAATTTTTCTGCACTATCTGATTTATTTCTCCTACTTGTTAATTACTGAACAATTTATTTAACCATATAAATACTTAAATAAACACAATGAAGTCTCAACCATCTACATATCAACAACTGAAAAAAAATAGACAAACACACAAGGGACGCCGTTATTTTTGGACAATTGTCCCCGGAAAAACCCAACTTGGGAAAACTAGTGCAATAGTTCTGAGGGTTTTGTTATTATGCAACTTTTCTTAGTACAATTGGGTGCCAAACTGGCTCACCCTATAGAGAAATTAATCTGACAGTAATACCTCTCTTCGGAATCAGGTATTCTGAAAGTCTTCTCCACAAAACCCTCTCCAACGCTTCTGTGATTCACTACGTTAGCCCTCCTGGCCTCTGCGTCAGCCCTCTGAGGCTCTAAGCAGACTCTCTGTCCCTCTGCGTCACTCACGCAGGGCCTCTGTCCCTCTGTGCAGTCACTGCTGGCCTTTGCATGGCTTCCTCTGGCTCTATGTTTGCCTCTCTGCCTATCCGTTGGTCTTCCGGCACTATCTCTACCTCTCTTCTATGCACTCACTGCCCCTCACTGCAACTGATCACTGGTTCGATTTCTCTTAGCAAACCACGCTCTAAAAAATTGGACTGATTGATCACTCTGGTGTATCTCCAACTGACCCTCAAGCCTCCTCTTATAATTTTTCTGTTGAGTCTTCAACGGTCGAGATTACATCTCTAATAAACGAATGAGATTAGATTTGGCTTGATCCATTTCATTTAGAACCTTCTAACCCATTTTTATATTAATACTCATTAATATTTTTTTTTCCTAAGTTTAGACTTAAGAACCCATTAAAAATATTAATTATTTTAATATCTCCTTCACATAGCAGAATTTCTCCAAACCATTTCTAGGTCTTTGAGATCTCATGTGATTTAGCCTCTCCAACAATTTTCATGGCTAGAGCACATCCGATGCTACCCCAAATCAACAGTATATTGTAAATCAAATGTATTGTAAAGTGGAAGTCCAATGGACACACATGAATATGAAGAGTCATGTCAGTTAAAAATTCATAGAAAGCTGAACAGTGATGAGGGTAGTCAAAGAGTCACAAGGGGAAATCATCATCCCTTGGTTATATATACCCCCTCATTGTATCAGCAAAGGACTTTCACCTTGGCTCCTCCCACAAAGCATTAGAGAGATCATACGGTTCTTTGAAGAGCAAGGAGTGGCTCCAATGTCCCACTACTGGGGCTAGTCATGTGCAATGTAAATATGTGTCTTGGAACATTTTCTTAATTACAGAAGATTTTTCAGGCTAGAACGTTTCCATGCATGACTTATGCATGTTTGTAACTCTATTCTATGAGCATTTGTATTTCATGTTTTCTTTCACATGTACTAAGAAAGTTAAACTATTTCGATTGTTTTAGTGCTTATCTTGTTGGGAATGTGTTGTAATGGTTGTCATTGTTGTCTCATCCTTGTGGACTATTCCGCGAGATACTAGACAGACCTTTCCTTGATTATCGTTTATAACGACCATCACATTTGTCGTGGACTATTATGTTGGATGGTAGACAAAGCTTCTCTTATTCATTGGTTTTAACGAATGTCGCATTCGTTGTGGACTATTATGATGGATGTTGGAAAGGCATTTCTAGTTCATGTGTGTCTCTTCCTAGGTGGTACTATTACCAATCACTTAGAGGCTCACTTTTCTCCCTCCTTTTGCAGTAAGAGAACCTAGACACAGTTGTGTTGCACACTCACCAGGCACACTCACCTTGCTTTTCGAAGATACCATTGCATCACTCTCTTGTGCTGACATCTAGAGCTGAGGCAAATATCTAGGTAATTGGAAATCAGGCCATTATACCAGATGGGACTCCTACACCAAACAGTGTGAGGTCTGATTGGGACTTCATATCGAGGAGATCCCCTGAATGTTGGTGGGTCAACATTTCTAGCGCTAGAAGAAGGGCAGTCAGCATTACATGGATGATTGTCCCACCAACCCCACTCATCCATCTTTTGGTCAAGGTAGTAATGTCTACTCCCTCTCCCCTACTCGCAACTCTGAAGTTGGTAACTCCTCACCACCCAAGCCTAAATGTGAAATCTTGTACCCTCAAATTCGGGCTCTCCGCCCCATCACCCGTCAATTTTCAAAAGTTGTTGGACTGATTATGGGAGTAATCACTCTTCCATATTATCAAAAGAAGAACAAGACCAACCCCATAGGAGTAGTGGTCACCTCTGTTGAAGAAGATCCTCGCCATTCTTTAAGAACTAGCAAAGTTTGTTGAAAAGGAAGAGGAGCCTCCACTCTTTCACCAAGGAGAAGGAGATAATCCCTTACTCTCGGGTTCAAATTCTGGTGGAGGAGGCGGAGGGGAAGGAAACAAAGGAGAAGAAGAGGAAGAGGAACCAACAGATTCAGAAGAGGAAGAGGAGGATAACGAAGAAGACAACATGGCAGACCAAAATCTGGATTGGATGACTCAGGGCCCACTGGCACTTTCAGGTGTCCTAAACAAGATTCCAAGACACGCGGAGAAGCTCTTAACGAAATATGACCCTGACAAGATGGTGAAGGTTGAAGATCACTTAGACAATTTTTACCTACATCTGCAAACACTTGAGGTACGTTATGATGATGTTCCATGTAGATTGTTTCCATGTACCTTGGATGGTAGAGAAGTTGTATGGTACCACAGCCTTCCTCCAAACTCCATCCAGAATTGGAGGGCATTCAAAAGGATCTTTCTTGAGAAATTTGCTGAAGATAAGACCCTTGCCATGTTACTAAAGGAGTTAGGTAGTCTCACCATGGAGAAAAAGGAAAAGTTTAAATATTTCAATCAGAGGTTCAACCGCATTTTGAACAAGTTTTCGGACGACACAAAACCTCATGACTCCATCACCATCGACTACTACACTTCTACCTTGCCAACCTGTATTGCGCAGTTTATCAAGTGAACTACGAGAATAACTCTAACAAAAAACTATGAAGAGGTTATTGTTGTAGAAAAGGATCTACACGCTATTGGAGTTATCACAGACGATGAAACCACCAAACACTCCAAAGACATAGGAAAAAGGTCTCCGAGCTCTGTGAGCAAGGCTAAGGAAAAGGAACTGAACTATCTTGAAAGCCTTACTCGTCTCGTCAAGTCACTGACCACCAAAATGGATGAACGTAAACAAAGGACAAGCGAGACTACCATGAGAAGAAGGCCTCCCAAGTTCATGTCTAGAAAGAATGCAGCTTCCGGCAACAGCAGCAATCAATCGGAAAAATATGCACAGAGTTCCAATATGGTTCTGAACATTGAGATATTTAGCACGGATTCATACTGCATGTTCCACAATGAGAATCATTCAAAGAATGCATGCCCACAATGGAACCAAGGCATGAGAAATTTGGTTGCACAATTGTTTGACTCAATCGTCGTTGAGGAACAAGTTGAGCCTCACGACGATGAAGAAGAATTTTCTATAGTTGATGAATCTCCAAGCACTGGGCATGCAGTTAACATGTATCAGTGTGTTCTTGCAGCCTAGAAAATCATTGTCAAATAAGGAGCCTCCAAGCGATGGTCTAGCCCAGAAGAAAACTAACTGATACAACTTGAGAAGTCAGGGTCTGACCACTGTGATTGAGGTACTAAAACAAAAGATCAAAGTAAATATGTTCAAAAAACGGAGTCCTCCAACTAACTCAACACAGGAAGTCCGGGAACACTGTTCCAACAAAAAGTGTTTCCACCAGTAGTAAAGAAAAACCATTCCACCGAAAACCATAAACCCAGTTTCACCCACGAACACCTCGATGAGTCTTCCTGCAGTTTTGTGATGATGATGATGATGGTGGTTACCGTCCACTGAGACCAAATTGGTCTATCGGACCTATAATATTTTTAATTTTTACTTGTCTGGCTCCTTGTCTTTCTTGGCGAGATTGGTGTTGTAGCTCTCTTTTTTTTCTCTACGGTCTTCCAACTTCCTTTATCGTGCATCTCCTTCATCTCTTCTGGTTCTTGAAACAATGGTGTCTTCGCTTCGCGGTCAATTGTGTTCGTCCTTTTGAAGATAGTCGGAGAAGAGGTTTGGTCTAAGAGATCTGCTTTGTTGTTAAATGAAGATTTATTTTGCACGATAATCGAATCCTCATAACTGTTGACACTTGAGGGGTTGTCGAGTGCACTTTTTTGTTGTTGGACAGGGCTTTCTCCTTGCTTGTCTTGAGAGTTGTTTCTGTCTTGCCCAATTTCTTGTGATTCAGAGTTTTCTCTAGAGTATTCTTCTTTGATGACAGTGTAGTGTTCTTTTTGTGCTCCTTCCCACCAAGTAGATCTGTGGTGGCTTTTTTTACCAGGATTTTTCTGGGAGGCTTTTGGGCAATTTTTGGCTAGATGGCCTGTCTCAAAGCAGGATCGACATCGGAAGAGGACACTTTCATAATCGAGTTTCTGGTTCCACATATAATCTTTACTTGTTAGGTTTATTTCCGCTGGGAATCCGGCACTGAAGTCCATTTCCACACAAATGCGTGCATAGGTGGTTCTGGCATATTCCTCTGTTTCTGGACACCTGCAGTAAAATTTCCCAATTGCATTTCCAATGGCTTTTAGCGAGGAGAGATTCCAAAGATGCAAGGGTAGGCTTGGCAATCTCACCCAAACTGGTGCTGAGGTTATCACTGCTGTTGAGGGATCGAATGATGGGTTCCATGGCTTCATGAATAAGCCTGATTTTTCCCAAAACCAAGGGCCGGAATCCATAATACATTGTCTGCTTTCAGGATTTTCAAAATCTACTATAAAGAAACCCCTAGCACAGGGGTAGATATTAATGTCATCAGAAATTACAGGCTTCCATACCTCTGAGATCCAATTGTGGAGAGCTGTTAGTCGCGGCCAAAAACCATTGAACCGACAAATTAGGGCACTTTCAGAAAACTTCAAAGCCTCATCGAGTGAGGCTTGGACCACCTGGACAGTGGGTGTTGGAGCTTCACTGACAATATGGGCAGGAGCTTGCCCTCCAGGCGCTGACGGCACTGAGCCAGCTGCTATTTTCGCGAAGCTGGGAGCCATATTTTACTTCCTTGTAGAACCCAGCCGTAGAGGAAAAAGACAAAAGATTAGATCTAGATCTAGTCGGAAAAGATTAGATCTAGATCTAACTATAGAGGATTAGAACCCAGCGGCAAAGAGATAGCCCAGAATATTAAATCAATACGGAAGATCATGAGGAGGGTTCATGCGAACATCTCCCTGTTTGAACTCACAAAACTTCACGATCTAATGGGACATTCTTCTACGAGAACTTGGGAAAACTTCTATCGGTAATGCTACCTCTTCATACAAGGGATCTAGCAAGTCTCCTAACACCCTCGCATATGTGCTTAATGCACTCTGCCTGGAGGCTAACTCACTCTGCCCACCATTCTTGTTAACATTTGAAATCTTTAACTTTAATGTACACAATTTCTTGGTTGATTCCAATGCATCAGTTAATGTCATGCCACTCTCCATGGCCAAGAATATCAATGCTCAATGGAATAAGACAGATGCACAGATCATCCAACTGGACAGAACTTGTGTTCCAGCAATTAGTGAACTCAGGGATGTTATCATCCAGTTATCAACTAACAGACGAGTTCATCAATGCATCAACATTGTAATTGTGGACATTCCGGAAGCATATGGGGTATTGTTGAGTAGAGACTGGTCAAGCAAGCTGCAAGGATACTTTGCCACTGACTAGTCACACTTATGACTTCTGTACAGAGACAGGAACAATCAGATCCGGGTACAGTTAGAGAGATACATGAAGCGCATCGTGACTCTCTTGGATGGGAATAATGAACTGTTGGAATTTGCAAAACTTGCTTTCAGAAATTGTTTTCTAGAAACACAGTTGGGGTGCCATCTTGCAGAGCCATCCCCAGTTCCACCAAACACACAGTTGGAACTCCTTCCATGTCCAACTGGAGATAATGAACTTTGTTCAGTAAGCAGTACTAATAGTAGTAGTAGTAGTAGTAGTAGTACTAGTGCGGTAAGCAGCCCTTATACAGATGATATGTGGACCATGTACTTTGACGAATCCAAGGCACATGAGAGCTCTAGAGCTAGTTGTGTTTTAATAGACACACTGCAGATAAAACACTTAATCTGTAGTCCTTGGAATTCGAGTGCACGAACAACACCACAGAGTATGAAGCACTTGTCTTTGAATTACAAAAATCCATTGACCTTAATATTGTTTTCCTGAAAGTGGTAGGTGACTCCAAAATCGTGGTCTGTATGGTACATAACATTATATATTGCATGTCACCTTGTCTTAAGAGTTATCAACAAGAGGTATGGTGACTCGTCTCTCATTTCCAAACTTTCAATATTTCTTTAGTACCAAGAATGTTTAACGCAGTCATGGATGCCTTGGCAAACGCAGCTGCTAGGATGTTACTATTAACAGACATATTTACTATTAAAATTTTGTATAAACCTTCCGTCCAAGACAACATAACTAACTTACGTGTTTTTTATGATGACCAACAGATACTGTACTTTATGGCCAACACTGATGTATTCAAAGACGCAATGATTGATGAGGACGAGCACGAATAGACTCTGTAGGAAACATCTAGTACAGGAAAAGAAAACCTCATCCCCAAGGGTTTGGTATCACTGGAAAAGTTGTATGATCTGAAAAACCATTTTTGGGAAGCTATGGATTCCAAGACACACAGTTCTACATTGTCACCTGAGCAGATCAATTTGGCAACAGAGAAAGATCTGAAGTACTTGTTGCACACCACAAGAGCGGAAACCTTTTATCCACCTATTCAATCAGTACTGTGATGTCTTCGCATGGATGTACAACGATCTCAAGACATATGACACGCGAATAATCCAGAATGTGATACCAATCAAGGAAGGGGCCAAGCCTTTTTAGCAAAAATTAAGGAAAATTCATCCTATGCTTGAACCCCTCATGCAGAAGGAATTGAGAAAAAATTTTGATGCTCGGATCATTTACAAGGTGCGACATTAGACATGGGTATCTAACTTAGTCCCTCTAAGGAAGAAGTCCAGGGAGATCCACCTATGTGTAGATTTCCGCAATATTAACCATGCCTAGGACAAGAATAATTACCCAGTGTCGTCCATGGAGAAGATATTGCAAACAGTATGTTAGGTTCCTATACCAATAGGAGTCATAATTTTGAATTACTGAGATTAAGCCTTGTAATATTGTACATACATTTGCTTTCTGCAAATGTTTTCCATATTATAAAAAATTAAAAAATGTAAAGAGGGTATGTCCTAAAAGAATAATCAAAGGACAAAAAGAATGAAAAGGTCAAAAAAGATGAAAATTTATGAACCCCAAAAAAGACAAAAAGAGACCATGAAAGTGTGCAAGTCAAAATGCCACTACTATTTACCTTTTAGGTATAATAAATAATTATGTGCAGCTTGTAACTCATGCCACAGTCCATGATAGTCAAAATATTTAAACTTGGCTATTTCATGCTTTGAATTTTATTGTTTATAGATATAGAATAAAATCTGACCAAACAATGTAATCTTGGAAAATATTTAGATAGGTAGAGTAAATAAAAGAAGCTCATCAGTTTAATCTGAGCCCTTGGATGTGATAAGGTCAAAATTATATAGTTTATTTTGTCAAGGAAAGAAAAAGATTGATAAGGGTTTGCTAGCTTAAATGCACCTTAATAAAGTGAAGAAAAAATGGTAGGATAAGTAGATGGGTAAGTAAAAGAAAGGTTGCAGAAGTGTGATGATTGATTAGACAAAAAGCATATTTATCACCTTTCATCATATGTTCCAAATATGAATGGAAAATCAAGAATGTAAATGGATTTCAAAGTCAATTAATTAACTTCCCCCATTCATTTCACCCTTATGCTTAACTAATTTCCCATAATAAAGTTCAAAGTATTTAAAACCTTTAAGTCAAAGAGGCTCGGAGCATTTCTCTAACTTTTGGAGGGACCAGACCCTTGATTCAATGACTTATGGATATCAAATACTAGATTTCCCTCATAAAAGTTCATCCCCCCTTCAGTTCATTCATTTTCTTAATAAAACTCATTTTCCTAAAGTTAAAACACTTTTTGTCCAGGAAAAGCAATTTTCCCCCACCTAAAACACTTTTCATACTAAACCCACAAAAATGCTTTACCCTAAGTGTTAATGTAAATATATGAAAAACATGTAATTCACAAAAAAAAAAAACCCTTTTTCTTAATGTTTTTCCCTTTTCCGCCCATTTTTCATATTAATTACTAACTTTATTATATTAAATCCCCATAAAAACCCAATTTCCCGTATATATTTAACTCCTATGTATAAGTTAACCCTACACCCAAGTTTAATTATAAACTAAGATTTTCACCTAAAAACCAAACCAAAACCTTTAACTGGTCAATCTGCGATCAAGTTAATTAAGTCATTTTTAATCCTCTGTTAATTACCCTGATGGCCTAATCTCACTTTAAGCCATTATTAACCCTGATACCGCCGTAATTGAATGCCTGTTGGGCCCCCCACTAGCCACCGCGCAGCTTCTCCACCCGATCATTGTGCGATCGTCCCCCTCCTCATCCAACGGACCTCATCCATATTGGGCCAACCCAACGTCTGTCCTTTACCCACCCGATAAAGTGGTTTTCCCCCTGGCCCCCAATGCTACGTGTCATTCGATGAATGGAATCGGGCGGCCCCTCCCTAATACCACCGAGCACCCAAAAGCGGTGCGAAATGAACCACTTACCGCCCTCCCGCTATGCGACAAATTAACCACTATTCACCCCATACCTGCCAAAAAATACTTTTTTGCGCATAAAAGCCAAAGGCCCCAAATTGCTTGTTTTCGCTGAAATTTCATCTGCAAGCCTCTAAACGCATGCACGACACCTGCAAACATTGAAGCCATCAACCCACGTACAATTTCACTCCAAAGACGCCGCAGACAACCCAGTCGGCCTTGCAGCCTATACGAAGCCCATTTGACCACTTGCAGTCACCAGCCATCCTGCTCAGAGCCAATTCACCCCAGTTCCAGGTTTTTAAACCAGAATTCACCAAATACCTTGTCAATTTCAAAAGTAACCAATTGTTGAGTGTTTTAGTTAAATTAAAAATACTCAAGAGCTCAAGCCTACTCTTTGCTGAACATCGTTGGCCTAAATACTGCAAATTACCCACCCCCTCGCATACTCAAATCCACAAAAACTGAGAATGGTTGCCTCAATTGTTATGGATGTGAGACCCATCTCCACACCTCATTTGGACTTGGACCACCTTCCCCTAGTTGATAGAGATTTCCAAATAAAAGATACCACTGTCATAGAGCTCCTGCTCAAAGCACATTGCCAAAGTAGGAACAATTTCTTGAACCATGTTGATGAAATTGGCCTTTGGAAGTCAAATTTTCCCAAGTACCAGTTCCCCCAAGTCCACATTTTTCCTGAAATTGTACATATGTGCTATGCTTGCTACGTCCCCAGTCACAGAACCATCATGTCTCATGACCAAAAAGCCCTTTTCACCATCACTCCTGAGTCCATCAATGAGATGTTGTAACTCCAACCAGGGCCAAACCTAACTCCCCTCTCAATTGGAGACCTGTTAGACTTATATCCCAAACTCAACTTTGCAAGATTGGCCCAATTGATCCAAACCTTCATCATAGAAGAGAAGCACATCCCCAAAGACCCCCCTCCATATGTAGCAACTATATTTTCCCCTTAGGGCCGAAATATTGTATCCATGATATCTTTTGTTTTGGATTACTCCACAAGTGAGTACATTGATGAAATTATCCTGGCTTTCATGTCTATCTATACCCCAGGACAACCTCCTGCAACTATTTATGACTTTGCCACATTCATAGCTGACAGAATGCATGAGAATTTCACAAGAATGGGAAATGAAAGGGTTTTCAAGTACTCCTTAGTTCTGTACCATATGTTTTTATATTATCAATCAGAGAAGTTCCCATTCACCCTTCAAAAGCTAGACACCAAGGGTTAGCCCAGGTCAGTCATTTTTTGGACCCCATTGATCCACCAATACCAGTCTCCATACTCTTACTCTGATTTTATTGATTTATTTGTACACCCGGTCATGAAAACGTTGACTGGAAGCCCTCCTCCAAGAATCGGTCCAGAAATAAAGAGAGTCCTCCAATTATCTAAACAAACCTAAGTTGGTGACTGGTACCTTTACCAGAACCATACAGAAATCAGGATTTATGGTTGCATGCTAGCACCATACAAGCTACCAAGGTACCTCCCAATGAGGTTTTTTGCATTAGAATACTATAGGCAAATTATAAATGCAGATGAAATAAACTTTGCCAATGCCAAGAAGAAGGCCAATTTCAAAATAAAATACCAACTAGGCCCCTTCATATGCAACTCTAGAGAGGTTGGCCAAGAGGCAGACTTAATATTACAAAAGATGAAGTTCCAAAGAAGTTTTGTCTAGAGATATGATCCTTTGGAATTCATCACAAAGAAGAGACAAAAGGTCAAGCTAGGACCTTTCATTCACCATCTCATACCTGAGATAGAAGCTTATGCAAATCAAACAGAATGGGTGGAAGGTACCCTAGCAGACCAGGACAGCACCAGAGTAGATATTGAGAATGCTCTTATTGATTTAGAAAAACAACTTGATGACAGCGCTTTTCTGCAGGTACCAGAAAAACCAGAGACTACCATGAGCACTCCTCCAGTCATGCAGACTCCTCAGAATGAGGAGAAGGGCCCAAAAAGAAACAGAGAAGGGGCTTCCACTTCAGGGATGGCCACCTCTGATTTACAGCAGGAATCAAACAAGAGGCAAAGGCTAAATCCAGCCTCTAAGCAGGAATACACTGAAGGCTCAGCTGAGGTCACCAATACAGAAGCAGAAAGAAGTAGGCCTACCACTCCATCTGGAGGCATACAAGAGCCTTCCACTTCACAAACACAGATATTGGAAAGGCAACTCAGTGTGGAAGTATCTTCCTTCAGAATGCATGCAGACAAAGACCAAGATATCAAGGAAAGATATAAAGAAATCAAGGCTAGAAATGAGAGGCTCAAAGCCCAAACTTATGTTCAATACCTGAAACTCACCCCTACCAATCAAACAAGGCTAATGTTAGCCTTTAACATTAAGGAGGGGAAGCTGCAGATGACCTTTGTGAAGCCTACAGCCCAACAGCCAAAGACAACATCAGATTTCAAAAGGGTATATTTTGAAGTGCTAGCAAGGGATATTCATCCCATAGACCAGATTGAATTGCATAAACAGGATGGAGAGATGATATACTCCACCCTGACAGGTAAAGCCATAGCTTCCCACCAACTATAGAACTCTTTGAACAATATCTCGGCTCAATTCCAGTTAGAGAAGGCCTCCTCACAGGTCACACTAGGATCCTCACAGGTCACACTAGGATCAAGTCCTTAGAGGAATTAGTAATTGAATTAGGACACGATCCCAAGGATATAAAAATTTGTAGAATAGCTTATTAAAAAAAAAATGATAACATAGTTGCATTGAAGAAACAGCTAAAGATACTCTAGCTACATCATCCACAAATTGTAGAGGTTCTAGAAGCCCAGCAAGGACATGAAGAGCTCATGGACTTAGTCCTGAAGCTAAATGATCAACTCAAGGAGACAGAGAAGGAGTTGGACACTTTAATTCAATCAAAGCAAAGTGACTTGGCCACAACTTCCAGAACTGTCATCCTCACAGTATCCACAGCAGTTCCTTCTACCCTGGCAACATCACTGGCACCTACAGCTCCACTTGCAACAACCTTGCCAGCAACAACAGAATCTACATCAGCATCAGGAGAGAAAGCAGCAGAACTTGTCAAAGCCATGGAAGAGATGTCTATCCAAACTACAGAGATGAAAAATCTAAAGGAAAAGGTGGCAAGTTTGGAAATAGACTGCAAACTTGCCCAACTAAAGCAGAAAGAAGAAACACAAAGGGCCCAGAGAATGGGTGAGAGGATCAAAATCCTAGAAAGGGATTTAACACTTGAGAATCCACTTGAACAAAACAAAGAAATGTTGTGGACCAATATCATTGACTCTGTCAATGATATTTGGCCATCAATCCAAGTTATTTTTGAGCAAACAAAGCTAGTAAAGATAGCTACTGAAGCTATCCAGAAAGTGAAGGAGGAATTGGGAAATAAGCCTGAGGATGCAAATAGACTCATCCATTTCCTCAATAGCAAAAACAGATATGAGCTACATGAGCTGAACATTGAAGACAAAACTGCCACCATTCTAGAAATAAGGAAGGTCCTTTCCAAAAGGAACCTTATGCTTAATTTGGAAGAAAAGTGCCACAATATGCAGGTAGCCATTGATAGGTTCATGGCTAAATTTCAGATTTTGAGGGAGAAAGGTCTGCCCAGTCCTATGGTCATTAATGAAAAACTCATGACACAGTCGAACTATGGGGATAAACTTAGAAAATTGGCTAAGGAACAAGCCAGTTCTTCATCCGTTAAAGCCCTGCCAACAAGCAAAGTATTATATGACACATTTGAGAACTTGTTTTTCCTTGAGCATGAGGTAAAACATTTGTTTCTCACCAAGCCCAATTTTGCAAAGTATACTGAGGTTGATGAAATTTACAGGAGGATGATAAATGTGAAATTACCAGATGCAGAATGGTGGGGAACTGTGACTGACTTACTGTGATGAATTAACAGCTAAAAGTTACCACATAGTAAATATGAAGGCAGCAGGATGAAACAGGTAAAAATAGCACAACAGGGTCAAAGAGTATCAAATGAAAGATCAAAGTAAAGAAGACTCCAGCGTAAAAATACCACAACTATCAGCCAACTTAAAAGGTTCTAATTCAACTATAAAATCCAGCACAACCACAATAAAGGGGACAGCAAGAAACAGTTCATTAGTTGTCTCTATCTTCTTGCTAGAAGATATTTTTATTTCCTAGAATAAATCTCAAGTTGTTTTGAGATATTTTGTAATAATTTTTTGTATATATACTTCACAATTCGAAGTATGTAGGGTGGATTCCAAGCATTTCTATAGAGTTATTGTTCTTTAGTTTGAAATTCTATTGTGTCAATGACTGGATCAGCTAGCTGGATCAAGGAATAAAGATCAGATATTTCACTGGATTCTTGTGCAAAGCGAAGTTCAAATAAGTATTTTCTTAAGTTCAGTGTTATTTTCTTTGAGTTTTCCATAATCTTATTTGTATCTCTAAAAATCTGAATGCTATAACATGGAATGATATTTCAGAAATTGCTTAAATTCACTCTGCCTTGACTGTTATGCATATTAAATGTTTTCTTCACAAATCTAAGTTAAGGAATTCTTGATTGCTCCTTAGTTTAGGTTATCCCTTGTGATCTATAGCAAAGGATTCTTAATTGCCCTTTGTCATGATTATCCCCTGTTCTTCATTTTAGCCCCAATTTGAAGATTCTTAAGTGCCCTCTCACCCTGGTTAGGACCATTCTATTGTACCTTTGAGATAGTAGTAGGTCAGCTACCAATGCCAGAGCATCTAAAATAATTGTTTTGGGGTTTTTGGCTTTAGTTTTGGAAGGCCAATGAATGAAGACAGATGTAGAATTGAAATACTTTATCCTTGGATAATATTAATATTTCAGCAAAGGGCTACTATAAAGCTTTACATAGTGATATAGATCAAAATAGTGGTGAGATGAAGACAGAAAGTAACATGATTATCACAGTTTCCAAACTGTAAAACAAAACAATCATAAGTGTGAAAACCTTCTAAACTACATTCCAAAGATTCAAGGCAATATACTTAATCTTACATAAGATGTTGATGATTTATTGATCAGAGAGGATTAGCTAAATAGACAGTTCATTAATCCATTCTCTTAATAGATGATCACTTCATAAGCTTATAGGAATAAATTGAGACACAATTATTCCTACCCAGATATCTCTATAAGTCAAAAGCATATGAAGAAAAACATAATGATTGATAACTCGAAAAACTTACAGGATAACACAAACTATGTAAAACCAAATTCAGAATCCTCTGCTTTGTATTAAGGTTCCAGGAAAAATGAGTACATCAAGTGTCTAGAAAAGCTTCCTTTAAAGGTGCAACCAGGTTCAAAGTAGAATGAACAGTCACAACTTAACAAGTAATGAATAATGACTCTTGAACTTCGAACCCATAACAACTTGAAAAGAGAGTTATTTATACAATAATGAAACTAAGAAAATATCCTAAAATTGATTAAGATCTATTCTAGGAAAAGAAATATCTTCATACAAGAAGATAGGGGCAGCTATTGAACTACTTCTTGCTGTCCCTTTTATTTAGGTTGTGTTGGCTTTATTGTTTGATATTTTTCCCCTTTAAGTTGCTTGATTGTTGGTATCCTTTACGCTGGTTGATTCCTTCATTTGATCTTTCATCTGATACTCTTTAAACTCTGTGAATATCCTTTGACCCTGCTAAGTAACCTTTACTATGCATTTCAGGTTTTTACTGTGTTTTTCAACAGTGAATCCTTTTAGATTTTATGTCACATGGTAAAATAATTTGATATGATCTTCATATTTGTCTTCAAACTGTACGTAGGCTTTTTTCTTTGTAAGCCTAGAACAGAATTTTTACCTGCAAAACACAGAAATTGTTAAGAAAACATAGGTGACAGAGGACGACATCAATAGCTTTATTAAGCTTGAAAGGATATTGGAAGGAGTCCAGAGTGTATCGGAAGGTAAAACAATGGCTTTATTGGTCGCAGAGGCTTATGGAGGGTTTACTGTGAAAACAGGCGAAACAAAGGGAAAATGGTGATTTTTGGGTTTAAACGGAAAAACAGTCTACTTTACGAATTATGGCGCAAAGTGAACAGTGGTCGTTTTGTCGTTATGCGGGAGGTGGTTTTGGTTTTCATCGCACCGATTTATGAGGCACGGGTGGTTTTGGGAGGGGTCACCCGAAATAATCTGAGCCTAACACGTAGCAAGGGGAGGTCAGTGGAATATCGCTTTTCGGGCGGGTAATGCTCGTACAGAGAGCCAACCCGAAATTGCTGAGGGTCGTTGGATTTGAATGCCTTAGATTGGACAGTAGTGGAGCAAAAGAGCAGCGTGGAGGGTCCCAATGATTAATTATCGCAACAATGGCTTTATTTATGGGTTAAAACTGAGATTAGCGGGGTTTTATGGTTAATCAAAAGTTTTAGGTTGGTTCTTTGTTTAAACCATAAAAACGATTTAACAAAGAAATCCTTCACAAAAAATATATGGCAGACTTGAAATAATATAAATTCAGGTGAATGAATGATATCGTGTCCGGGTTCATATCGCATATCGCAATTGCAGTTTAGCAGAGGAAGGTCCATCGCAAAGGAATGCGATAGGGGCCGGATGCGACGTGGAAACAAAACATGGTTAATACTGCGATCAGGTCCGATTCCCATCGCATATCAGAGATCGCAATGGCAGAGGGCATATGCTTTCACTGGGACTTTCGATGGGGGCAGATGCGAAATGGCAATGAATTATAATATATATTGCGTCGGGTGCGGGTCCATCGCAATCGAAAATCGCAGCGGCGAAGGGTTTGTTATAGACATTTTTGTGCCTTACAACTCCAAGCATGAAATGTCCATAAACCAAGGGCTCCTAAGTCCCTAAAAGTGTTGTTCTAACCCCTAAAGGAACAAGGTCAACAAATTACAGCTTCTCCCAGAAGTTCTCCACCAGAAACTGCTCAGAATAAGTCAAAACAGGATCATTTCAGCTGCTCCACTGGCTAGGTGCGTTGCATTGCACCTAAATACACTGGCTAGGTGTGTTGCAACGCACCTAAATGCACTATGAGGGTGCGTTGGGCGAGAAATGACAAATGGCAGTGTCATTCCGCGAGGTGGAGAGACAATGGAAGCTTCCAGAATCTTCTCCTATGACACTTGCCTCACTGAATTCGACCAAGGATGAGTAAGAGGCCTTCAGTCTCCAAGTGGAAGCAAGAACTGATAGAGAGAAGACACTAATCAAATCACAAGCTGACTCATCCTCCTTACACATATCTATATATGGATCCCTCATCCCAGAGATCCAGAGGCTGGAATTTTGCATATTGTAAGGAATTGCTGTTGGTTTTGAGACAAACATCAGAGTATTGGGTGATCTATGCTTTGTTGGAGGTGAAGAGGGGCTTCTTTGCTGGGAGGTTGATGCTGGGTCAGGAACCATCGGTTGTAACTCCTCCTGGATCTATTCTTGTTTATCAATAAAAACTATTTGAGTTTTTCCTCCATGCTTTTGTATCATTGATGCTTGTTACATTTGTATGGTTAACTTAAATCTGATCCTAAGTTGTTTATGAATATAGATCCATGTCTTTGTATAGTGTTCCTCTTCTGTGATCTTACAGGTACTTGGTGAAGCTGGGCAAGTAAGGGAGCAGGTAGCTGGAGGCTGTCAAAGAAGAGAGGGATTGGATCAAAGGATTAGCGCAAGACACAGGTTGGTTCTTTCTATTCCTCTCTATCTATAGTTCATAAAGGAAATACAAAAGTAGTTTTTCTCTGTTTGTTTCTAAGGCAGCTGTCACACCTTAGTGGGATAGAGCAGTTCTAAATAGACACTTTTCCCGGTAACAGGGTTATTGCTTTAGTCGGGACTTGCGATGAGGATGGATGCGAAATGGCAATGGATTATAATTTATATTTGCATCAGGTCCGGGTTCCCATCGCAATGCGAGGAGAGTGCATTCATGTTGAAAGGCTTGCGACCCGCCGATGCGATGTTTTATTAAATACATAGTTTTTATAATAAAACTAAGGGTTTCGGGCTATTTAATAAAGGGATTTAATAATATACGGGAAAAGATTTTTAGAGGTTTAATACATTAAGTTAGTGTTACTATGAAATATGAGCGGAAAGGGAAAATAAACTAAGTATAATGCTTTTTATGAGTTATATATATTAATACTTAGGCTAAACAACTTTTTGTGGGTTTTTGGGTAAAAGGGGATTTAGCATGGGGCTTTCACTTTTCCTAGGCAAAAGGGATTTTAACCTTAGGAAAATGGGTTTTTTATGGAAAATGAATTAATATGAACTGTATGAAGAGGGGAAGGGGAAATTAATATATATAGGGATGAATGAGGATGAGGGAAGTTAATTAATTTATCTTGTAGACTTTCATTTGCTTTGTGTAATTGCCTCATGGACATAGAAACATATGGTAAAACATGATAAATGTATATTTTGTCCAATCAATCATCATACTTCTGCAACCTTTGTTTACTTACCCTTTGCTTATCCTATCAGTTTTTCTTCACTTAATGGGTGCATTTAAGCTAGCAAGCCCTTTTCCTTTCTATTTATTTTAAAAAACAAACTATCTAATTCTAACTTTATAACATCCAAGGGCTCAAATTACACTGATGAGCACCTTATTATTCTCTACCTAACTATTGATCTGCCAAGATTAAACAGTTTGGCCAGATCTTTATTCTCTAACTATAACATCAAATTTAAAACATGAAGCAGTCAAGATTAAACTATTTGACTATTATGGGTTGTGGCATTCATAACAAGCTACACACAACCATTATTTTGCAGAAACAATAGTAGTGGCATTTGGACTTCCTCACTTTCAAAGTTTATTTGTTTTCTTTTCTTTCTAACCTAACATTTTCCTTTTGTCTTGATTTTTTAGGACATCTAACCTAACATTTTCTTTGATATAAACATCATCATCAAGATATTTTTTTCAAAAACATTCTATTCACTATTATTATGTCCATATCCTAACTTAACATTGTTTTCAAAATTTCTATCTTATCAAAACCAAAAAATGCTACAACACATTCCACCCATTTGTCCTACAGATTTGTTCTTTACTTTGCTAGCCTTCCCTATGAACATTCCCTTTAATGAACTGATCATGTTTTGCTATCCATTTGTTGACTCCATCGCCCAATGGCTTAAAGACCTTGGATTTATCCATTTGTTCCAAGAATTCTACCACCAAACCTTAAAATCAAAACCAAAACCCCATGAACACTAAGAACTAAACTAAAATCCTAGTAAAACAAAGCTAAATTACATAGAGAGAGCCCTCTCTGGACTTAGGTTGGCTAGAGCCTAAGCTTAAAAGATTGGTTTGTGGTTACCTTGGTTGCTTCCTTCTTCTGATAACTTCTAAGGAAAATTCTAAGTGATAACATAGTATATGGGGTAGAAATTTTTTCTTTGCTAGAAGGTTTCTCGAGTTAAAACCAAGTTCTGGTCGCAGACCCTGACAGGTTAAAAACTACGTTCCATACTAAGTGGGGCATGTTCACATTTCGATGAATGTCATTTGGGCTGGTCAATGTAGGTGAAACATTCCAACGTGCAATGGACATCGCCTTCTGTGGGCTTATTGGACAGAGCGTAGTGGTCTACCTCGATGATGTGTAGTGTTTTCCAAACAACGGTCAAACCACCTACGCCACCTGAAGAAAAATTTTGAGCGATGCCGAAAATATGAGATATCCTTGAATCGCAAGAAGAGTATCTTCACAGTGTCCAAGAATAACCTGCTTGGACATATTATTGCTAAAAGTGGGATCAAGGTAGATCCGGACAGGGTTCGGACCATCACACAGATTTTCCACCCAATGGACAAGAAAGCTACGCAATATTTCTTAGGGAAGATCTACTTCCTTAGAAATTTCATCTTTGACTATGCTCAGATTTCTAAACCAAAACAGGGGATGATCAAGAAAGGCACAATCTATAAATGGGATAAAAGGGAAAAGGATGTGTTTTCCTGTATTGAACAAGCAATATCAGAAGCACCAGCGTTGTACAGCCCATAGTTTTTAAAATTGGCCTAGCTAACCGGTTACGGACTAACCGATCGGTCAGTAGGGCCATCGGTCGGAACCGGAGCAAAAACCTGGTTAAGGAGGCTGTTTGGCGAGATTTTGACCCTAACCAGTAGGTTTAGGACGGAACCAGCCGGTTTGTAGCAAACCGGCCAGTTCCCTACCATGCCCATCGAGGACCCACAGAGTGGCTTTTCCAATGAGTTTTAGGGGTTTCGGAGGGAAAGTAAGGGTGCTTTCCCTCCAAAAACACCCTCTCCAAGCCTTTAAGAGGCCCCTCTCCCTCTCATTTGTCTCACACATCTAATTTGGAGTGATTATGAGTGTTTGTGAGTTTGTGGGAGTCATTTGGTGGCCAGTGTCCTCAATTGAAAAGGTTTGCAATTAGATTCCTCAGTCAAACTTGCAGTGCTTCAAGTTGTGAGCACAATTGGTCTGTTCTTGAGCGCATACACACAAAGAAGAGAAATCGTTTGGAACAAAAACGGTTAAATGATTTTGTTTTCGTGCAATACAACCTTCGACTGAGGAGGAACCAAATGATGAACAAAACACCTGATCTAGATCCCATTGTGTTGGACGATATTGATCCAACATCAGAATGGGTGGAGGAGACTAAAGATCTTGTGTTTGAGGCTGATTTTGATATCGACATGGCTTTAGCGGGGGATGACGCAGATTTTGTGGCGGCATCAGAACCAGGATCAGTAGCGGCATCAAGAAAAGGCAAAGAACCAATGGAAGGCACTAGTCGTGTAGGTCGACAAACTCGTGCTTCCATTAGGTCCACTTCTATTGTTATTGGTGGCATTGCTACTAAGGTTGCAGATCAGGCTGAGGCATCCTCAGACTCTGAACCAGATGATGTTTATGTAGCTCCTGATGATGATCCTGTGGCTAGTAGTGGTGATGGACTTGATGATTGATCATGTGTATGATGTAGACTTGTAGTAGGCCAATGGCCTCATAGCTTGCAGCATTGTTTTTGGACTTTATAGGCCATTTAGAGCCTCATTTCTTATGTATTTTTCTATTTTGTCGATGATATGTATTTCAATTAGTGCCATTTTGATATCTTCACCTTTACAGGTATATAAATGAGAAAACTTTGCATATTTTGTCTCTATTGGCTTGGAATTGTGGTTTTAAATCTTAATAATAGTTTTGTTTCATTAAAAATTAATTATTTAATGTATTTTTCTAAAACCAATTCGTTTAGACCAAACCAGTGCCGGTTAGACCGGTTCCGGTTGGTAAACCGGTTCATTAGGTGGACCGGTCCGGTCACCGGTTCCAGTGTTAAAAACATTGGTACAGCCCAGACTTCAGCAAAAACTTCTTTCTCTACACTTTCGCTTCTAACACCTCTCTTGCTATTGTGCTCACTCAGAAGGATGAGTTGAACAACGAACGACCTATCTCCTTCATGAGCACGAGCCTGCAAGGACCAGAGCTAAACTACCCCATCATGGGAAAAAAAAACTTATGCAGTATACAAGGAGGTAAAGCACTTCAGACCCTATTTGTTGAAAAAACATTGCATTATCTTTGTTCCACACCCAGCGATCAGATCACTGCTTGTTCAGCAAGAGCTGGGTGAAAGAAGGGCGAATTGGATGACCGGATTATAGGAATATGATCTTGACATCAAACCAGTTCACACCATCAAGGGTCATGGTATTTTCAAGTTAGCAGTAGAAGCAGTCAGCACACAAGAGGAAGAAGAAGAGCTCACAAGATGGGAGCAAGAGATCGAAATGTACAATGTTGAGCGAGCCTCCCCCACTTTAGACAGAAACTCTTGGTATGCAGATGTGCGCCAATACCTTGAGCATGGCACCGTGCCCTCTCACTTCTCTATGTGGCAAAAGAGGGAACTCCAACTCAAAGCACTGTCATATCAGTTGGTGCATGGAGTGTTGTTCAGAAAGCACCACAATGGGATATTTCTCAGGTTTCAAGAGGCACATGATTCAGAAAAGGTTTTACGTGATCTCCACGACGAACCAACGAGGGGATACTTCACAGGAAACACTATAGAACACAAGGTCATGCAGGTCGGTTTCTACTCGCCTACATTATTTAAGGATGCACATGCCTATGCCCACAAGTTTCTGGTCTGTCAAATGTGTGCCAGCAGAAATCAGAAGTCAGCAGCCCCGCTGCAGCCCGTTGTAGTGGAAGAAGTGTTCCAACAATGGGGCTTGGATATCATTAGGGAAATTTTCCCACATTCATCGGAGTAGCACCAATATTTTGACTACTACAGATTATTTCACATGGTGGACAAAGGCAGTTGTGCTAAAACAAGTGAATGATCAAGAATTCAACATCTTTCTGCAACAAAATATCATCTCCAAGTTTGGCATTCCTATGTCACTTATTTTTTACAATGCAACATTATTTTCCTCGCTAAAGCTTTATGATTTTGCATTGGAAAATGGTATCATATTGAAGTATTATGCTAACTATTATCCACAGGGGAATGGTCTTTTTGAATCCACAAATCAGACCCTCATTCGTATCATCAAAAACACCATATTCTCTGAGCAACGAAATTGGCACTCCGCTTTGGTGAATGCCTTATGGGTTGATTGAGTCACACCTAAACCTTCTCTGAACACCTCCCCTTACTTCTTGGTGTATGTTAAAGAAGCCATTCTCCCGTCCAACATCTACTTTCCTGCACACAGCCTTTCGTTGTTTTCTGTTATGTTTTCTTCAGTTCTTTATTTTTTTGCCTATGTAAATAAGTGTTGTGCCTTATTGCGTTGTGGCTTCCAAGTGTGTGTCTGTGGATGAAGTTCAAAGATTCTTGTGAGATTGCAGCGCTTGGCTAGTCCTGTATCTGTCTTCCTTGTATTGGTTTCACCTTTCGGCCGATAAAGTTTTGGCAGAAAATACAATTCCTTCGTAAGGAGAGTTTTGGTACAACCATGAACCTGTTGTCCAGTGCGAGAACCTCATGCCTATACTTAGTTTTTTGCTTTGGTGTTTTCAAGCTTATCCAACTAGTAGAAATGGAGAAGGGAAAAATCTAAACGAGCAAACCTAAATCAGAGGTCTTTATATGCTTCTATGAAGGAACAACCTCTCCTGATCTCAATAAGTCGAGATCCCTCTTTTTCTCCAAAATAAATAAGTGTTGATGCACATTTCTTTTTAAATAAATAAATAAAGGAGAAAGAAGAGAAAGGCTTCCTACGCAGAGAGGTGAAGCAAGCAACTCCACCGGGGTACTTTCCAAGCTCATTGGCATTAGAGCAATCCCTGTGTTCCTGCGTGACTCTGTCAAAGTACTATCCAGACCTGCTGGCAACGGAGCAACACCAAAGATGAAAAACTATACTCTAAAAATCTTAAGCTCGCGAGCTAAACTACCTTTCCCAATTTGGAACATTGTGACATGGTTGAATCTTATGTTGTGTTCCACTGACAAGGTACAAAGGGGACCGTGTCTACCCATGGGATAAGTGGGGAAGCCAAAGTAATCTTCACGATGAATCAATATTCCCTGAAGGACCAAGGCCCTACACTTAAATAAATAAATAAAACTAAGACAAATGATAAGCCCCAGTATTGCAGCAAGAACGTTGCAACCGCTGAGGCTACCAACTTTACTTCATCAACTTGGGGTTCGTACAAACTTGGAGGTGACAGTGTTGTATATAGAAATAGATGCAATGGGTCCACTCTTTTGTCACTGTTGATTTGGGCGATATACCACTAGGGTTTCTCAAACAATCCTTTTATTGATTCAGAAAAATTTTGATTACCAATTGAGAAAGGAAAATTTTACCCTAATTGAGAGAAGTGAAATGCTATCTTCCTACGCAGAGAGGTGAAGCAAGCAACTCCACTGGGGTACTTTCCAAGCTCATTGGCATTAGAGCAATCCCTGTGTTCCTGCGTGACTCTGTCAAAGTACTATCCAGACCTGCTGGCAACGGAGCAACACCAGAGATGAAAAACTATACTCTGAAAATCTTAAGCTCGCGAGCTAAACTACTTTTCCCAATTCGGAACATTGTGACATGGTTGAATCTTATGTTGTGTTCAACTGACAAGGTACAAAGGGGACCGTGTCTACCCATGGGATAAGTGGGGAAGCCAAAGTAATCTTCACAATGAATCAATATTCCCTGAAGGACCAAGGCCCTACACTTAAATAAATAAATAAATAAATAAAACTAAGACAAATGATAAGCCCCAGTATTGCAGCAAGAATGCTGCAACCGCTGAGGCTACCAACTTTACTTCATCAACTTGGGGTTCGTACAAACTTGGAGGTGACAGTGTTGTATATAGAAATAGATGCAATGGGTCCTCTCTTTTGTCATTGTTGATTTGGGCGATATACCACTAGGGTTTCTCAAACCATCCTTTTATTGATTCAGAAAAAGTTTGATTACCAATTGAGAAAGGAGAATTTTACCCTAATTGAGAGAAGTGAAATGTTATCTTCCTACGCAGAGAGGTGAAGCAAGCAACTCCACCGGGGTACTTTCCAAGCTCATTGGCATTAGAGCAATGCTTGTGTTCCTGCGTGACTCTGTCAAAGTACTATCCAGACCTGCTGGCAGCGGAGCAACACCAGAGATGAAAAACTATACTCTTAAAATCTTAAGCTCGCGAGCTAAACTACCTTTCCCAATTCGAAACATTGTGACATGGTTGAATCTTATGTTGTGTTCAACTGACAAGGTACAGAGAGGACCATGTCTACCCATGGGATAAGTGGGGAAGCCAAAGTAATCTTCATGATGAATCAATATTCCCTGAAGGACCAAGGCCCTACACTTAAATAAATAAAAACTAAGACAAGTGATGAGCACCAGTATTGCAGCAAAAACACTGCAACCCTTGGGGCTACCAACTTTACTTCATTAACCCGGGGTTCGTATAAACTTGGAGATTACAGTGTTGTATACACAAATAGATGCAATGGGTCCACTCTTTTGTCACTGTTGATTTGGGCGATATACCACTAGGGTTTCTCAAACCATCCTTTTATTGATTCAGAAGAAGTTTGATTACCAATTGAGAAAGGAGAATTTTACCCTAATTGAGAGAATTGAAATGCTACCTACTGCAATAAAGAAAGACTGAAATAGATGCTTAAAACACACCACTCATCTAGCTATTTGTTAAGATACCTTGCTTCAGAAGAATTCTAAGCTAACACATGTGAAACCCTAACTAACCTAAGCATGCAATCTAATCTAATCAAACACTTAATTGTTGTGCATATGAATAAGCATAACAACCTTTTTCTTTTTGTCTTTTTGTGAAAACATGAATGCTAATTCTTCTTGATTGTATGGCAGGTGGGTTAGGTGTGGAGAGAGATGGTTGTGATGGGTCAGATGGCTTGGGAGGAAAGCAGGGGTCTTCTCCTATCTTTCGTGATGCATTTCTCACAAATCAGCCTCAAAACAGGCCACTACAGGAGATATCAGAAACAACAATTGCAACCTATCTTTGAAAACTGAGAGATGCTAACCTAGTTAGCAGAAAAACCCTAAATTTCATAAGAAACCATAATTTTGTCTTTTTGGGTTGAATGAGGGTTTTTCCTCAAACCATGGTCTCTGAAGGGAGGAATGAGGCAAGATCCACCTGTTATCAGCCTTTTTGGTATTTCTTTATCTCTCTAAATCTACTATTAAAGCTATGCACAAATGGAAGCAAACTAATCAAATTCACCAATACTTGTAATGTAACAATGCCAAAATCAATTCACAAGTAATCTACGAAATAACCTAAGCATACAAGTATAGTAAGAGGAACCTATGCAGCGAAGATTGGGCCCTAACTCAAGAGCTTCAACCCTCTGAGTCAACTCAGTGCTGGATCAAGGGAATGTTCATCTTCATTAACATATCAAAAAAAATACATAACAGTGTCTTGTCACAATCCTTCAACTCGAAAGTGCTTAGTTATCTTGCATAAACAATTTGAATCCTTATGAGGCAATAGGCCTCCTTATTTATACAACTGAAATTTCCAACGACTTCCTTAAATTTAGGGAGGCTTGGCTCCGAATCTCAATATGAACTGGTTCTTAACTATCACTGGCTTGGCTACCAATGATCCTCATGACTCAACTACGTGCAACTCCGAGCTAATGTGATTTGATTGAGAGATACTCGAATGAGTGAGGATTTAATGAGGAGGATCCATCTCCTACAATCTCTCCTCCTTGTCTCATTCGAGTTCTTGCACCTTAATTAGCCATAATTGCCATAATTTGCTCCCAAAAACCTACAATAAATGCACATTAGACCACTAGACATGACATCTTACTTTTACTCATCTCATTAAGAAAAATATAATTAAAACATGTAATGAATTGTAAGAAGAGTTTATTTTAGTAAGCTTGGAGGTGTATTAAGGTCCATATATTTACCCAATGATGAGCCTCATCAACAAGGAAGCTGGAATTCAACCAATGTGTCGCCAAGTGTTGTAGTGGTTGCAGCACCCTCCAAAATTTTGGCTTGCACTCAAATTTCAGAGCCTTCCTTGGTCTTTCCCTTGATTGTTGCAAACACTTGAGCTAATTTCATGAGCTTTCTTAGATTCCTTTCACCCATTTTGTTTGTTTGATCAACTGTCATCTTTTGGCATGTCTAATTTTTTTCCATGCTTGTGGACCTTTTCTGGTGGTTTCGAAGGTTCATCTTTGTGTATTTGAGTTGTCCTAGTTGTGTAAACACCTGTCGCACTCATACACAAAGTTTTGAGCATTTTCGCACAAGTGTCATCACGGTCGTCCTAAAGTCTATCTCAATTGTCGTTTCTTGTTATGAGACAGTCACAAAGAGGGTAATGCTTTGACTTATTGTTCTGGTGGTCTATGTTTTTATATCGTCAAAGTATGTTAACTCTGTGATCACAAGTTCAATTTCTTCACTGGTTCATCTTCCTCCCACACTTAGCCATTTTTCCAAAAACCTTCCCAACCAAGCAACTCAGCTTCACCGGACCCAAACTGAACTACACACTGCGCAGTGTCAACCCTCAGTGATGCAACCTTGCTACCTGGAACTATGCAGTCACTGTCCCTAGGGCAGTTTCACTATGCAATTTCAGAGCTCAGGAGCCTCCCTTCATCCCCAGAATTGCGTCGCAGTTCCTCCCAGTCTGAATTGAACTGCGCAGTTCGCAATCCTAGTCCTCAAGCTCCTCCCCTTGCCTGCTGGAACCCCGCAATTCGCAGAGAACCCAACATCCCTTGGCCTCAATTGCGCAAAAGTGTCCCCCAGTGTCCTCACTCAGCCGGAGCTCACTGACCTCATGAACTACGCAGATCTTTTCTCTAGGTCTCTCTGCTGTCAATTCTCCTTGCCTCTGAAAACTGCGCAGATCTGTCTCCTAGGGTCCCATCCCACATTAGCCATTGACTGTCTCAATTGCGCAATCTTGACTCCCAGTGGCCACTACACAATTTCCCCCCCTATTGAGGGTTGTGCTCAGAATTTCCTTAGTCAAGCCTGAGCTGCGCTCTGCGCAGTCTTAGTGCTCAACCTCTCTCCCTGTCACCTGAAACTGCGCAATGCGTAGTTACTGGGCCCTCTTTCCCAACCTGTCACATGTCCTGAGATCAATTCATGGATAAAAATGCATCATCTTAAACTAAGGAGTTTTCGAATTGATGTCGCCCTATCATGAGTGACTTGCAGGAACAGGTACACTGTCAAATCATGGCGAGATGATGAAGGAGGAGGAAACATGCCTAAAGACTTACTTGTAGTTGGACAGACAAAGGAACCTATCAATAGCAAGCAAAAAAAACACATGTATACAACCACTTCTCAAGACCAAAGATCATTGAAGACCCCACATCATCAAGCTATGTGGAGGAGAAGAGAAAGCATATCCAAGAACACATCTATCACTCTGAGCAACAGTAACTTGACATGCCACATCATCAAGCTAGTTCATGTCATCAGTGTCATGTCAAGCTGTGTCATGAGTTGTCAAAGGACACATCACTATTAAGGGCCATGTATATTGTAAATCAAATGTATTTAAAGTGGAAGTCCAATGGACACACATGAATATAAAGAGTCATGTCAGTTGAAAAGTCATATGAAGTTGAACAGTGATGAGGGTAGTCAAAGAGTCACAAGGGGCAAGCATCACCCCTTGGCTATATATTCCCCTCATTGTATGAGCAAAGGACTTTTCACCTTGGCTCCTCCCGCAAAGCATTAGAGAGATCAGTCAGTTCTTTGAGGAGCAAAGAGTTGCTCCAATGTCCCACTACTAGGGTTAGTCATGTGTAATGTAAATGTGTCGTGGAACTTTTTTTAATTACAAAAGCCTTTTCAAGTTAACATGTTTCCATGCATGACTTATGGAGGTTTGTAAGACTATTATGTGAGCATTTGTATTTCATGTTTGCTTTCACATGTACTAAAATAGTTGAACTATTTCGGTTGTTTTAATGCTTATCTTGTTGAGAATGTGTTGTAATGGTTGCCATTATTGCCTCATCCTTGTGGACTATTCTGCAGGATACTAGAGAGACATTTCTTTGATTATCGGTTATAACAACCGTCACATTCGATGTCAACTATTCCATTGGATGGTAGACAGATCTTCTCTTGTTCATTGGTTTTAATGGTTGTCGCGTCCACTGTGGACTATTCCACTGGATGTTGGACAGGCATTCTGGTTCATGTGTGTCTCTTCATGGGTGGCACTATTACCTCTCACTTAGAGGCTCCCTTTTCTTCTCCATTTTGTAGTAAGAGAACCTAGACATAGTTGCGTTGCACACTTACCTCGCTTTTCGAAGATACCATTGTATCACTCTCTTGTATTGACAGCTAGAGTCGAGGCAAATCTCTAAGTATTTGGCAACCGGGCAATTATATCGAATGAGACCACTACACCAAACAGTGTGAGGTCTAATTGGGACTTCATATCGGGGAGATCCCCTGAACGTTGACGGGTCTAGCACCATCAACAACATTGTTATGCGAAGAACTATCATCTAAAATTATTTATGTGACATGGGCATAAATTAGGTGCTTAATCAAGAAATGGGGCCTAAGTTCATTGTTAGGCTTTCCATTGTCATGGATACTTCTTGAGTATTGAACAAACCATTTTGGTACACCTATAGTGGTCAAAGGGTGGTCAAACGAGGTGGTTTGGTGAGCTTGTAGTCATGGCATCTTGAATTTGGCATGACACCATAGAAGAGATTGCAACAAAGTTTTATTTGTGACAATACTAAAGGTCTAGCCATCACTCATTGGTGAAGCAACTCTTCTCTATTTTAGTTGCAATCCCCACAACAACAATAACATGTAATGTGAAACATGTATTGCCTTGCAATCACCATGGGAAAGCCTTTTGTTCTTCTCTCATTATTATGAGGCATTGAAGATGGATAAGTGTGTAGTGAGTGGTGAATTGTGATAAGGAAATGGAATAGATATATTCAAGATGAGTATCTTTAGGGCTTTGATGGCATTGACTGGGGAAGTGTTGGAACTTGCATATCTTTAAATAAATTTTATGTAGATTTTGAAGTTAGTTGTTAGTGTTAATTTTATTATGAGGTAATCCTAACGTTAGTTTCATGAAGGAGCCACATGAAGTGGACTATGAAGAGGGACCCTCATATCATAGCCCCCATATGCAAGGCACATCAAGAGGTTGTGCCACCATGGAGACAAGCAAAATTTATATTCCAATAAATCCTCTAACATCAAATTATAGATCCAAATCAACATTTAGCCAAATGGTGAGCATGTAATCCAAAAGGTACTCCAAGACGATATTGGACCATCACAAAGCTTAAGAGGAGAACAAGGAGAGTGGAATGATGGTACTCCACCAAGCACTCCTATGAGGGTAGCTCCATTTTTACCAACAAGAGGTTTGTTTCCACATTTTTCATATAGATATTCCATCTATTAGTCATGTTGATGATGATTTGAACAGTGCACTGACAAGCAATTCCCCAATCCAAAGATGTAAGGAAAGGTAGAATGTTTTCCAGATGATATATAGCGGTTCAAGAGTGTGAAGGTCAGCTCAAAGATCTGAGAGATGATACTACATGAAGCAAAAGAGGGAACTAAGTTGAGCACAAAGATCAAATATCAAAGTGCATTAGAGTCAAGTTTGATAAGCTGGAGATGGTGTTAGGCTCAAATGTAGGCATGTCAAAAGTCAAGGGATTTATGGAAATGGAACGAACAAAGTTCGTTCTTCACATTAAATACTCCAAAAGACTAGGAATATGTAGACCTCCATTGAGATACAAGAATATATATTAAATGTATGAATAAGAATGATGATACAATTGAGAGTGAGGGTCACGTATATATACCCAGGTAAGTACCCTTTCACAAACATTCATGTTTGTAAAGACATGCATCTTCTCCACTAATTATTAGTTAATTAATCATTGTTTATGTCTATTATTATTTATATTATTTTTACTATATATATAAAACAAAAAAGGCTTTAGTTAAGTACTTCATAGGGAAAATAATGAAAGGGAAGCTATTCATAATTAACTCTGAGGTATGGAGGCTTGTCCCCGGTTACATACCTACATTTCATATTATAGTCGTGGATGGATTTGTTTCATGGTGAAAGACCCATGGAATGCAAAACTACTCCTTATGCGGAACCAATTATGGAGACCCTCTGACCTATGGCTTAAAAAGTAGAAATCAATCTTTGATCCATGAAAGGAGCTAACATATTTGCAATAAATTTGGGTTCTTCTTTGGAGGTTTGGATTTGAAAAGTTCTATAGGAGTGGGCAATGTCTTTAGGCCATTTTATTGCTCTTCTTTTTTATACAAAAGACATAAAAGTGGTTAAATTGCTAGTAGAAATTGACCTTTGAGAAGGGTTACTTATAGATATTAAGACCATTTGAAAGAATAAGCTTTGACTTAGAAGTTGGACTCCTAGAGGACTATGTTTCAATACATTGAATGTCATGAAGTTGGGCACTTATGGTTCTAGTTGCAAAAAATCCTTCTTTTCGCTAGAAGAAATCACACTTGGAGCAGCGCTCAAGCATACATAGTCTTGCCCGGGATTGGACCTTGGGGATTGTGGGAACAAATCTCCACTTGTAACCATTGGACCACATCCCAACCATTGGACCAAATCTAGTTTCGAAAAACCTATAGGTGTTACTACACAATGAGACCAAATCTAGTTGCAAAAAACCTAAAGGGGTTACTCCACAAAGAAGAGTTGTAAGGGAAGGTTATAAAGAACAAATATTTGAAAAGAACTATAAAAGAATGGGTCAAACACGAAATGAAACACTATGTTGAGGTTCTATAGTATGGAAAACTATAGAAATATCTTTTTCCAGTAGTTGGAAACTGGTTTGCCTAAAATATTGGTAGAAGGTCCAAGGTAAGAATAGGGAAAGACCCTTGGATTGGTTATATAAGTAATTTCAGATGGTTCGATATTTGAGAAAAAATCTCCATCCCATAAGGATTTACTCAATAGAGGATGCAACATCAAATAATGGAATGAGTGTTTGGTCCTAGGGTTGGAAAATGGCAAAGGACGTGAATCTATAGAGTTAAAGCCAAGGGGTAGACCCAATTGAGTATTAAATTATAGTGCCATTTAATCAAGTGGTCAAAGAATCAGGGGAAGAGAGATATACATCTAAACTAACATATAAAACAAAGATGGAAGAAGGGCAAGAGGGAAAAAATTTGATAGTGCATCTAGTATGGAAGATGGAAAGTCCTGTGAAAGCAAAAAAATCTCTATGGTTAGCTTTAGACAACAAAATTTTATCCTGGTACAATTGCCAATAAAAAAAATACGAGGGGCCTAGAAGATGCATTATGTGCAAGAACAATGAGGAATTTGTTGATCACTTATTTGTTCCGTGCATTTTTACTGAAAGCAATATGAAAAAGTTATTCAAATTTCAAGTGGAAAAAATAAATGAATCAGATGCCTGTGGTGGAATGCTCTCATTCTTGTATAGTAGTCACCTCTAAAAGAGCTTCCAAGGCTTTACCTTGTTTTGCAATTTGGACCATCTAATTATCAAAAAATAAAATGATCTTTCAACGAATAGACTTGGCCTTGAGTTGAGCCCAGCTCAGGTAGCTCATAGAATAAAGGTGTTTGTGATGGAAACTAGAATACTTCAAAAGAAAAACCGGCCAAAAATCTAAGGGAACCTGTTATAGACTATAATCAGCCTTGGAATTTTTTTAATGAAGCTTACCAGAGAACACCAACTATGTGTGGAACTGGTGTTATTCTATCCCTTAATCAATCACACCATTTCAAGCTAAAATTAGCAGGTGGGCAGCGCACAAACGATTGGACAACTATGTGTGGGACTGGTGTTATTCTATCCCTTAATCAATCACACCATTTTAAGCTAAAATTAGCAGGCGGGCAGGGCACAAACGATTGGACAGAACATTGATGATAGCCATATAAAAAAGTTGCAAGTATTTGACTACTCTAAATTGATGACCAATTAATTGACAGATAATAAGTACAAAATCAATAACTTAATAATAGAACGCATCATGAATCAGTTTCTGGAGTATAACGGGAGCTTTGAAGTTCTATCTTTTACTCATGTTTTCTGAAAGTTCAATTCGTTAGCTACTCAGCAATGAAAAGAAGCACTGTTAATGCGGAAGGGATCCTCACTGAGCAAAAATTCAGAAGAAAACCCAATGATCAGCTTCTGAATGTTTTTTTTTTCCTGATGAAGGGTTCAATAAACACTACTTTTCTGTGTTTGAGTTTGTCTTTTTTTTTCTTTGGATGCTATTGTATCCAGTTTTGTAGCCATTGGGCTGAATATAGAGAGACGGAGTCTCTTTTGTGAAGGCTGCCTTAAAGGAGCCTAGGAAGACTATAATAATTAGTAATAGAAGAAGCACCAATAGCATAACAAAAGACAATTTTTTGAGCCTCTAAAGGAAATCTGACATATATGTTGATTTCATACTTGAAATATCAAATACAACACTTTTGTTCTTAAATAAATGATGACTTCATTACATTGGATCAATCAACCACCTGAAATCACTAAAAGATGAAATATCAGTGATCCAACCACCTGAAATCACTAAACGATGAAATATCAGAGTGACTATTTTAGGGGCTAAGAGGGAGTAGACAAAAATCACCTAGCCAACTCAATCTCACCAGCAAAATGGATCTCTAATATATATTATAACCTTTGTTGCCCAAAACGGGGGTACCCTTACTTCAAAATTCAATGGAGAAATCCAGTGCGTGAAATATTTATATATAAAAGCAAGAGTTAAAATTTGATGATAACGTTGTTGTCTCAAACCATGACATCATCAACAACAGTGTGTGGGCATATTTTTTAAATCTAAAAAATGTCAGATTTGTCGAGGCTAGAAGAATAAATCTGACTAAATTTCCAGTAATGCTTTTCTCTCTATTTTGATTGATAATTCCTTGACCTTAGATCATTGCAACTGTGAAATTATATATTCAGAAGCAACCAAAATACAAGTTTCTTAGACAATTGCCGTTTTACTATGCTGGTAGGCTAAAGCATAGGCCCTTTATATTTACAATGGCATTTTCCGAATTAGTAGTTTGCATTCATGTCAATATTATAATTTGACTAGGCTTTCTGCCCAAGTCACGCATATGATGCAAGTTTCAAACCTGTTGTCCAGTTCTTGTGAAATACAATGTGAGTCAAGAACTACAAATATCTCAAAGGAGCCTAGAAAAACCATATTTAGTAATAGAATAGCAGGGATAGCTACGGGACAGCTCAAAAGACTCTTTCTTTTGAGCCCGACAAGGCAATCTAATGCATATGCTGATTTCTTACTTGAAATAACAAATACAAAACTTTCTTCCTCGAAAAGAAATAATAACTTCATCACTTAACAATGTGAGTCAAGAACTACAAATATCTCAAAGGAGCCTAGAAAAACCATATTTAGTAATAGAATAGCAGGGATAGCTACAGGACAGCTCAAAAGACTCTTACTTTTGAGCCCGAAAAGGCAATCTAATGCATATGCTGATTTCTTACTTGAAATAACAAATACAAAACTTTCTTCCTCGAAAAGAAATGATAACTTCATCACTTAACTACAATCGACTCAAATGTATAAAGCCTATCAAAATATAATATCAGCTCAATCAACCACCTGAAATCACTAAAAAATGAAACATCGGTGACTAAATTGGGGGCTACGAGGGAGTAGTCATAAAACTCCCCTAGTCAACTCAGAGTCACCAGCAAAATGGGTCACTCATATAACCTATGTTGAGCAAAATGGGCTTACAACTACAAAATTTCAATAAATGTAAAAATCCAATGTGTGAAAACAATATTTAATAAATATATAAAGACGAAGGAGAGTTTTAAGATTTGATGATAATGCTGGTGTCTCAAATCATCACCCTCAGCAGAAGTGAGAGCACATTTTTAAAATCTAAGAAATATGGCATATTAGTCGAGGATAGCTGAATAATTCTGACTTCAAATTCTCCAGTGATATTGTTAAGTTTAGGTATGTTCTATGTTTAGAGCAATTTATTTCAATTTTCATAGTTAGATGAATACCTTTTCCAGATTAGCAATCACATTAGCATTAAAGTAAACTGCAGATAGAACATAAACATAAATCGCAGAAGACAAGCCAAGACAAGAGGACACAAGATGTGGCGCCAGCCAAGGACAAACCCCAATGTGGGGAAACCCTTGATCAATTCTTCTTATATTCTTCAATAGTTCAGCAGAGAGAGATAGTACATATACATCAGAAGTCAACACTTGACTTGACAAAATAAGAGCAGAGATCTTCACCATGAAGATGGGGTTGCAGATCTGAGGACATGGACTGCAGTTCTGAATTCAGATGAAGGCAAACATTCTTCCAAGGTGATTCCATCACCTTGCTGCATCCATCACCATGCTGCATCCAACATCAAGCTGCATCTCATCATGCTGCATCCTATCATGTTGCATCCTCCATCATGCTGCATCTTATTATGCTGCATCTCATCATGTTGTATCTCAGCATCGCTATGCGGCACTTCATTACTATGCTGCACCCAACATGCTATCACCTACATGCTGCACACTGAAACACAGTCATGGAACAGCCTTAACTGCTTGCTATGGCTTGCAGCATGGCAAAGCAGCTAGCTGTAACTTGTAGATATGATTTAGCAGAGGTACCTTCCTGTACCTCATCCGGGATATCAAACCTCTGAGAAGAACATCCTAAACTGTCCTCTATAATGCGGATCTATGCTCCATCTATGACTGCATTAGTCACCTAGATCCTACACCCAAGACTAGCTTGTTTTCACTTGCTCATACAGGCTGCATAAACTTCTGTCCAGGCATGGATAATCTTCCACCTAGCACAAACTCAACATAGATACAACATGCATCTTCCTCTTGATTGATATATCTCTGCTGCAATTTAAGGTCTGGTTAGGGCAAGATGACAATCATCTTCAGCCCACTCAAACATGCCCAATCTTCCTTGAAATTGCTTTGGCCTTTCCTTTTGTTCTTGCTGAGCTGAACAGCGCCCTAAAATAGAGTCTCGGCCTCCTTTTACAGCTGCCCAAAATGACCTGCAGCTGTGTTAAGACTTCAGTACCCTGCGGCTCCTTAAGTCAGCCCTTAAGTGACCCTAGAATCCTTCTATGAGTTGCGGCTTCCTTTCCCCTCAACTCGGACCTGTGTAGAGGATGAAACTAACCCAAAACAGTCCTATCATTGACTGCGGATTAGGGCCTCCTCTAGCTGCAGATTAGGGCCTTCCTTCTGCTGCGGATTAGGGCTCTTCTAGCTGCGGATTAGAACTGACTGCGGCTAGGGCTCTGTGGCCAGATCTCCTTCAAGACTGTGGCTAGATTGTCTTCTTGCATGGCTGAGATTAGGGCTGTGTATAAGACTCTTCCATGATCCTCCATGACTGCGTCTAGATCTTATTAGGGCAGCGAATTAGTCTCCTCTATGGCAGCATATAGATCTCCTCTTACCTGCAAGATGATCTCCTCATAAGACTGCGGCTAGGGCATCTTAGGTTCAACATCTAGGGCTTCTCCCTCTAGATCTCTCTAGCCACCAAACCCAAAACAAGTGGAGAGAGATCATGAGTGAAGTGAGTGTGAGTGTAAGAAATGACTCTCAAGTCATCTCCTTTTATACTAAAACATTGAGCACTTGTGGGGTTTATTTGGTTGCTGGCCAACCTTGACGATTTGTCCAATAACACAAATAAATTCATATCTCCATGAATACTTATCATAATCGGATGATCTTTAGATCAATCCTACACCTCTCGATGAGAGGGATCCAAGAAAAATATCAGCTGCCATATATAAGATGACCCACATGGAGTTTGGCCCTAATTGCCAAATTTAACACTCCCTCTCAACTAGGCAGAACTCCATCCGCTAATCCATATGTCCAATTGTACTATCTCTGCCATCAGTGCCTTGCACTGCTCTGTTGAGCTCCACTCTGTTCTGCTGAGCTCCGCTCTGTTCTGCTGAGCTCTGCTCTGCTGAACCATGAAGAAGAAGAATTGATCGAAAATGTCTCATACCATTCTCTACTGACCCGAAGTCAGTTTCATCTAAAGGGAGTGTGTCATATCACTCTTACTGACCCGAAGTCAATTTTATTGATCCCAAATCAATATCACAAGAGAGTGTTTCAAACCACTCATACTGATCCTAGATCAGTTTCATAGATCCCAATCAATATCACAAGAGAGTGTCTCAAACCACTCATACTGATCCCAGATCAATGGAGGTCATCCTAGCATAGGGAGTACGGTAGATACAACAATGCGTCCATCAATAGTATTACTATGGTCCCTAACTCCATTTCCCTGCTCATTGATCAGATGAGAGGTACTTCCCATGAGTCCGAGACTGCATGGGTAGGATGCCTTGACAAGAGAACTAATCATCTTGTCCACAAGAGAACGAATCATCCTGTCCCACAGTCGCCATGGGAGAACTAATCATCCTATTCCATAGTCGCCACGGGGTATCACAAGGGAAGGTTGAACTTGTCACCCTGTACATAGCGCACCACTAGGGGAGGGTGAATCACCCTATGGTCGTATGTTGCTCCAATAAGTACCCCAAGCCCCCCAAAGCTCCCAGAGCTCAATAAATGCAACATGCAGGACCCTTATAAGAAGGTCTCTCAACAACTCCAAGTCGTTCGGGAAAGTCACAGATTTGACCTTTCCCCGGGGCTTTAACAAAATGTCTGTGACCTGTACATCAATCTCAATGCGATGGAGCCTCCTCGCTCATCGACTTACCATATCCCAGATAAGGCAGTATCTGATATCTATCTATTGGAGCTACCATCGAATACGGGATTCTTCAATAATCGAATCCCCCCCTGGTTGTCACAGAGAATAACAATGGTATTCATCATGTGTACAAACAGCGAACTGAAGAGCTTCCGCAACCAGGCATCTTCACACGAGATCATACTCGTAGCTATGTATTCGGTCTCGGGGGTGCTTATAGCAACCGACTTCTGCTTCCTGCTTATCCATGATATCAAAGCAAAATCCAAAGAGAACCAGCATTGAGAAGGGCTCTAGTGATCCTCCACACTGCCTGCCCAATCGGCATTCGAATAATCATGCAATTTCATATTTCCGGCAATGTATCTCAATCCATGAGATATTGTGCCCCGAAGATATCTCAGAAGATTCCTGGCACCAATCCAGTGAGGCTCAACCAAATATGAGCTCACCATGCTAACTGCAAAACATATATCCGGACGGAAGTTCACCAAGAACATCAATGCAGATGAGTTTATGAAACTCAGAGGCATTTCCCAAATCTGGTCCGACATCATCAACATATAACTTCTGAAAGTTAAGATCCTCAAGGTAGTAACGAGCTTGCAACTGACCATTCCACATCTGGAATCCAACTCCCTCTTACTTCTGCAAATGAGAGGGTCTGCACCTGTCAAAAATAGGTCGTCCTCAAAAGGTGCCAGTATGAGGAGTCTATCATCCACAACCTTCGAGCAATGGTTTGGATCAGTTTCACTCCTAGTGAATCTCAACTTCATCAGACAGCTATCAATCCTCTCATACTATGCTCAGAGTGTTTTGCTTCAAGTCATAAAAGGCTTTCTTCAACTTGTATACATGAGATTCCCAATCATGAATCTCAAACTCCTGTGGACCTGCTACATGAGGAGAATGGTCCCCTTGTAAGATTTTCCTTCAGTACAACTCAGACATGTACCTTCTTGCTCTTCTTGAATTCAGGCATCTGAGTCACCATCTGACTCACATCGGGTAGGGCCCCATAAGTAGACCTCCGGTGCTATAGATCACATGTGTCAACTGATATGGTCCCCAATGGACCATCCTCCAACTTGATACAACTTGCCAACCCTGAACTCAAAATCATCTTATAAAAAATTATTTTTAAACACGTATCTTTCCATCGATGAATGCCACCCTGAAACCTTTGACTTCCATTGCCAATATGGACACCAAGTTCTTCTTGAGATCAGGTACATAAAAGAGATTTTGTAAATGAATCGAGCTACTCTCATTCAATTGAGGGGTAACATTCCCTACATCCTTCCAAGATAGGTGGCATCGACTCCAAGTATAATCCCACGATTGTTTCCATCTCTACCAAATTAGAGAGAGCACCCTTCTATCCGATGGAGTGCCTTGAAGCACTACAATCAATAAGCCAGATTCCCAAAGAATCTGAAGGACGGGGCCAATACAAGATAGAACTTATTTATCTTATCAAAAACAACATTTGATTCTTCATAGCCAGGGTTCCTTGCTTTCTTGAAGAGTCGGCCATTACCTTGATGACCTACACTGTCATTCCTCTGATCATTGAAGATGTCCCTGGAATGATTATCATCATCATCAAGTGATGTGTCCCTGCCATTCGGACACTCCTTCGCATATT
The DNA here is from genome assembly GCA_031772625.1 of Pinus tabuliformis. Classification (NCBI taxonomy): domain Eukaryota; kingdom Viridiplantae; phylum Streptophyta; class Pinopsida; order Pinales; family Pinaceae; genus Pinus; species Pinus tabuliformis. The sequence goes on from CM062815.1 coordinate 833,705,568, forward strand.
GGCCGAACTTATTATAACCAAGGCATTTGCCTTTCCTTCCACCCTTAGATCCAGACTTCTCATTGAAGTGATCTTTAGGTAGGCCATCAAAAACTTCCGCTACGCCATTCTGATAATACTCTTCGACTTCACCCTTGGTGAATTTGGAGAGGGATGAGGAATCCATTGATCCTTTTGTCCTTTCCCAACTGTCTTCGGTGATTGCTCTTTCACTCTTGCTTGGGCTTTGTGTTCACCTCAGCTCTGATACCATGTTAAGTTTAGGTATGTTCTATGCTTAGATCAATTTATTTCAATTTTCATAGTTAGATCAATACCTTTTTCAGATTAGCAATCACGTTAGCATTAAAGTAAACTGCAAATAGAACATAAACATAAATTGCAAAAAACAAGCCAAGACAAGAAGACACAAGATGTGGCGCCAACCAAGGACAAACCCCAATGTGGGGAAACCCTTGATCAATTCTTCTTATATTCTTCAATAGTTCAACAAAGAGAGATAGTCCATATACATCAAAAGTCAACACTTGACTTAACAAAATAAGAGCAAAGATCTTCACCATGAAGATGGGGTTGCAGATCTGAGGACATGGACTGCAGTTTTGAATTCAAATGAAGGCAAACATTTTTCCAAGGTGATTCCATCACCTTGCTGCATCCATCACCATGTTGCATCCAACATCAAGCTGCATCTCATCATGCTGCATCCTACATCATGTTGCATCCTATCATGCTGCATCCTCTATCATGTTGCATCCTCCATCATGCTGCATCTTATTATGCTGCATCCTATCATGTTGCATCCTCCATCATGCTGCATCTCATCATGTTGTATCTCATCATCGCTATGCGGCACTTCACTACTATGCTGCACCCAACATGTTGTCACCTACATTCTGCATATTATAACACAGTCATGGAACAACCTTAGTTGCTTGCTATGGCTTGCAGCATAACAAAGCAGCTAGTTGTAACTTGTAGATATGATTTAGCAGAGGTACCTTACTGTACCTCATCCGGGATATCAAACCTCCGAGAAGGACATCCTAAATTATCCTCTATAATGTAGATCTATGCTCCATCTATGACTGCATTAGTCACCTAGATCCTACACCCAAGACTGTAGCTTGTTTTCACTTGCTCATACAGGCTGCATAAACTTCTGTCCACGCATGGATAATCTTCCACCTAGCACAAACTCAACATAGATACAACATGCATCTTCCTCTTGATTGATATATCTCTGCTGCAATTTAAGGTCTGGTTAGGGCAAGATGACAATCATCTTCAGCCCACTCAAACATGCCCAATCTTCCTTGAAATTGTTGCGGCCTTTCCTTTTATTCTTGTTGAGCTGAACAACTCCCTAAAATAGAGTCTCGGCCTCCTTTTACAGCTTCCCAAAATGACCTACAGCTGTGTTAAGACTTCAGTGCCCTGCGGCTCCTTAAGTCAGCCCTTAAGTGACCCTCGAATTGCAGCTTCCTTTCCCCTCAACTCGGACCTGTGTAGAGGATGAAACTAACCCAAAACAATCCTATCATTGACTACGGATTAGGGCCTCCTCTAGTTGCGGATTAGGGCCTTCCTTTTGTTGCGGATTAGGGCTCTTCTAGCTGCAGATTAGAACTGACTGCGGCTAGGGCTTTGTGGCCAAATCTCCTTCGAGAATGTGGCTAGATTGTCTTCTTGCATGGCTGAGATTAAGGTTGCGTATAAGACTCTTCCAAGATCCTCCATGACTACGTCTAGATCTTATTAGGGCAGTGAATTAGTCTCCTCTATGGCGACATATAGATCTCCTCTTACCTGCAAGATGATCTCCTCATAACACTGCGGTAGGGCATCTTAGGTTCAACGTCTAGGGCTTCTCCCTCTAGATCTCTCTAGCCACCAAACCCAAAACAAGTGGAGAGAGATCATGAGTGAAGTGAGTGTGAGTGTAAGAAATGACTCTCAAGTCATCTCCTTTTATACTAAAACTTTGAGCACTTGTGGGGTTTATCTGGTTGCTGGCTGACCTTGACGATTTGTCCAATAACACAAATAAGTTCATATCTCCATGAATACTTATCAGAATCAGATGATCTTTAGATCAATCCTACACCTCTCGATGAGAGGTGTCACGCCCCTACACCTGCGGTAGTCTTCCAACCGCTTGTAGCAAGGTGCGGCACCACCGAACGCTTTCTTTTCACCAATACTAACATTCGTGGACTACGCCTACTTCCACTTTAACATTACTTAGTTTGTGTTTCGCAACCAAGTAAACATGCAATTATCCTTTATACTTAATGAAGCCCATACTCATTCATTATCCATAGCAATTATAACAAGAACATCAACAATTGCAACAAGTATAAAGGGGAGGGGCAACTCCCCGTAATGTGAGTCTGCCCGACAATATATTAAGAATATTAGTTTACAATATACAAGTGTGTCTTGGCCAAACCAAGTCTCACACTTAACCAAATATTACAAAGAGAGGCAACCCTGCCTTTTTTTTTTTTTTAACACTAGGACAATCGGTAACTGGTGAGAGTTATCCTGGGCAGGCCCACGATCAAATCCAACTGGCTGCCACTATAAACCTAGGCTAGGTGCAGCAACCTGCAAACCACACATAGCAAGAACTTATGCCTCAACAAGAGCCGAGACGTCCACTCTGGGGTCGCCTACTCTTCTAGCCAAGACACAACAGGCCATGTACTCAACGAGATTTGAACCTCCGTCTCGTGGGTTTCACCCAACAAAACTTACCGTTAAACCCCATATCACTGTACAGGCAACCCTGCCTTTTTACAACATTGTGCACTCTTGCACGAAGGGAGGTACTCACCCGAGCCACCTAAATCCCTTAGCCAAGTCCTACACAAAATCTGCACCTTCACCGAACCCCGGGCACACCTTGCCCACACTTCTACCGGCTTGAGACAACCTTAGACTGCACCTCTAAGTAGTGCACATGAGCTATGCGCAGCTCTACTTAAATCTGCGCACTCCTTCTTTTACCCCTCAACCTTATGCGTAGATGTGATGGAGAATTCGATGATCAAATGAGCTCCAACGCATGTATACTTATATGCGTTTTAACTTAGTTTACATGTGGGCGGTGGCACTCCAACCGACCCCCAAAACAGCTTCAACGCACCCACAAGTGCTCCTTCATGAGTCGGCCTTGCCTTAACGCAATCCTCCTCCCAATCGTCATATAAACCTTCATTCGTTCCACGCATTTTCCAAGTGTCGCAAGTCGCCACTTCTTTCGTCGCATAGAACTCGTACAAACGTCGCATTCGTCCGTTCAGCGCGCGTTCGCCCGCGCCCTCGTGCACGGCGACTTCGCCCGGCGCCCGTCGCACCATTGCTCGGAGGCCTTACAAGAGGGATCCAAGAAAAATATCAGCTGCTATAAATAAGATGACCCACATGGAATTTGGCCCTAGTTGCCAAATTTAACAGATATTCTCTCGTTTGAATGATATTCCTTGACCTTAAATCCTTGCAACTCAGAAATTATACATGCAGAAGCAACCAAAATACAAGTTTCTTAGACAAATGCTGACTTACTGAGTTGGTAAGCTAAAGCATAGGTCCTTTATGTTTAGATTTGCATATTCCAATTTAGTAGTTTGCATTCATGGGAATATTATAATTTGACTAGGCCATCTGCTCAAGTCACGTGTATGATACAAGTTTCAACCCTCTTGTCCAATTCTTGTGAAACACAAATACTTCAAGGTCAAGAAATAATTAAGGGTTAAGAAATCTGTGGAAGTGGCCAAGTATGGTTTTAAGAGACTTCACTGTAATGAAACTTTTACATAAGTATGTTTTCAAAGTTTAAACTTGTAAGCTCCGGCCTGCAACCCAAATTAGATATGTGTGTTGTGAAAAATTGTATAAGGTAGTTTTATGCTATGTACGAGAGGCTGCTTTTGTCACGTTCATTAAAGAATCACGCCATCTGTATTCGGTATCATCTTCATCAATGCAATGAACAAACTTTAATAAGGGTATATCAAATCATAGTTTCTAATTCCTGTTCATAAGAAATGCCAGTATTATCAACAAATTTTGAAACTCGTGCCACAATATGATTACTATCTCATCCAATGTTCATCTTTCAATGCCATCTTAATAACATCAATTCAAGACAATTTTCTGTTGAGAAAATGACATTGCCAGCCATTTCTGGCCATTTTCTCACCAGAAATGCCATTTCTGATCAGTATAAGATCAGGAAACGTTTCTCAGCAGTACCCCAAACCCCTGCAGAATAATTCCTGCAGTAACCCTTGCAATTCCAAGATGTTTCCATTCCCAAATATGTTCACAAGCAGTTTCCTGCAACATAGTATAGGACTCCGATTGACTAAATCAATGCAGTCAACACTTGCTAAATTCAGGCTAACTCAGATGGGTAAACTCGGGAAAATTCACTGTCAAATACAAAAGAAGCTAAACCAAAAGTTATGGAATAGAATTGTCTCTCACTATTTTTCTCAAATTCTAAATATTCCATGTACTTTAGGTTTGTTGAGCTTTTGCCACAGTTTTAAATACTTTATCAAGTTTTGCCAAGTGATAGGTTGACTCTTACTCTTTGGCTTCTTGAGCCATTGTCACATCCAAGTTGAGGAATTTGGTGCATATGTTTTTAGGCCATAGAAAATGAGCCAAAAGACAAAATAAAATTCCAACTAATAACAATAAGGTGCAACAACCATCTCTGTGGCCTTAATAATACATATCTGTAAGTACTTGATCTATTAACAATTTGACATTAAAAATAACAGATAAATTAACAACCCATCAGATGAAAGACTTTGCATTCAGACATGCATCACATTTGAAATATTAACAACGTTCAATTGCTACATTTAAAAAGGCTAATCCATGGTGTTCAAGTTTAGACAGTAAGGTTCTTAAGTCTATAGAGCAATGCCAAAGACCTTTCTTTTAACATGAATATGACCAACAGTTGAACATCATTTCAAGTTTGACACCAATTCTTAAAATTTGTCAAATATACTTCACTATAGATAAAAAAATCAGTCTTGCATTGTCATCAACAAACAAGATTTGCAAGCAGTAACAGTAAAAAGGAACTGTTTGTATTGTTCCAAATATGTATGATATCAAATAAAATGTGTTTTGGAACATTTGAAAATCAGAAAAGAAAAATAGAAATCATGGAGACTCACATAAACCAATATATAACTGAATATCAATTCTCACGCCCTAAATGTAAACAATGTTGGCTAAAATGATGAATTGGGGCACATCAAATACCTATTTATGACTGGCTGAGGGAGCATATGAAGTTATGAACAATACCTTGGTTGAGGAGAATTCTGTAATAATCATCAACCATTAACTGTTATAATATCCAGTTGACAGGTCAATATTTGCAAACCAAAAGCTTTGCCTCCTATACAGGCAAGCAATTTCACCTGCACCGTTTCACGAAGAACAAACAATTGATCTGCCCTTGATGTCTAGAATATAAATAATACCTTCAATTTCTGGAGCTACTGTTACAATGCACAATACTAAATCTGTACAGAAGCTTGAGTAGAACTGTCAATCTCCAAAAGTAACCAGCCTCCTGATTCACTAAGCCAACCTCGCTGTCATATTACCATCAGTGAGTGTCACCGCTAAGTTGCACCTTCCAAGCTCTTAAGATATAAAACAATGAAGCGTTTCCAGTCTCAAAAATCTAGCCCATCTGTAGTCCAGACTTCTAATGAAAATAAATGCTTGCATATACATTCATGTTGAAAACGAAGTCAATTGAAACGAACTACAATGCAAGATATATCATCTTTGCTGTCACGATTTAGAGCTTCAGCCGTTAACTGCTTTGCTGCCACTTGCGGATCCCTGATTTTCTTGATGAAATCAACTGCCTCCTGATTTCCCATTACCTGTATACCATTAGAACAAAAATTAACTACCAAAAAGCCCTAATATACTGCTCAATTTAAGAAAGGTGAAGCACAAAATGGTATAGTTGAAGACGGCAACCTTCCACAAACCATCACTGGCAAGAATTAAAAACTCGGTTGTTAAATCAATGTCCACTTCTCTGACATCAGGGTCTGACCGTAGATGAGATTTCAGACTCTTATCTCCAAATGCTCGGGAAACAGCTAGTTGTCCGTCCACTCTAGGCACATCTCCTGCAAAAGGAAGCTTTTAAAACTTGTAAGAATGCAGACACATATCCAGCAAAAGGCTTTTTAAAAACTGTAAGAATGCAACCAAAAATAATGAGAATAGGGCTAGTTTTCTAGGAATACAATAGATATGGCCGGTAAATTTTCTTTCTTTTTTCTCAAAATAACTGATTCTTATATTACCAATTTACCATTGGTGAATGCAATTATCAGCGCTTCAAACAGTACATGGTCAGCCACCATAACATCAAATTGATTCATTTAATGGGAACCATGAAAGCCAAGTTCCAACTCATTTTATATGAGCAAATCATACCCATCACTGAGTCCAGTCCCAAAACAGAGTTGCATATATCTGCCATACAACTCGATGTGACTACACGTGAAGGTCAGAAGTTAGAACAGTAAGACCTCGCCAATTTTCAGAGAAGAGTAACTTCTGTCCCCCTCTTTATAATGCAATATATAGATAATAGAGGAAACTATGGTTAGTCAAGCTCTTTGAGATCATAAAGACTTGGGGATCCCTCTTGCAGAATATACCAACCATGGGATTGAGGTCACTACAGCTTTCTGTTGAGAAGATTGTCACACAAGTTACAACACAATGTCAAACTAATTAGAGTCCATGGTTATCGGAACCATCCAGTTCTAGTTCAGACCATTTTCAGGTTTTCTGGTCTGGTTTGGTGTTGAAACCACTTTCAGCTGAATCTAACCCAAATCGGTCAGTTCCACAGGTTTCAATCCAAACCAACCAGTTTGTAACCCAGCCCACCCCACGACATGATCTGTAAACTGCCATGTATATTCCACTAGAACAGTTCGTCACAACAGATCTGCTAAAATTACTGAAATCTTTACCAGCCTAGTTCTTTACCAGATTTTTCCTTAATTCCACGTTCTTTATGTTATCACTAGGTTGACACAGCCCAACCTGTTCTAACCTAGTGATAACATATCAGTGATATCACTGAGCTAAAAAGGGGTGGCCTGTGTCAACCATTTTTAGCTCAGTGATATCACTAAGCTAAAAAGGGGTGGCCTGTGTCAACCCTTTTTTGCTCAGTGATAACACTTTAGTTAGTTGATTTTTCACTTGATTAATTAAATTAGCTGAAATGTGAGAAACAGAAAACAGAAAGAAATACACGCACCATCCACAATAGACACAAAGATTTTCCCTGGAAAACCCTTATGGGAGAAAACTCAACTAGAAGGTGAGACTGCTTATGGAAAAGAGGAGATACTCTCTATGGAGTTACCTAAGGACCTATGGCATATAAGGCTGCTACAGAATCCTAGACCCCTCTATTTTGCTCTCTTACTTCCCACTCCAAACTGCTTTTCTCAACTATGGAAAAAAATACAATAGCATAGAATGGAACCCCTACTCCTCCTAGCAACCCAGTGTTTAACATAGCCCAATGGCCATCTAAGGGTAAGCTTTTGCCTTCCTCAACCCTAAACTAGTGATAGAGTTCTTGGACCTTCTAGAGACTTCTTGAAAGCCCACTTGTGGGGGCTGACATGGCGTCCACTCGTACCATGGTCGTCAGCTAGGTAGGACAACATGTGAGAGGCATAACTTTCTCGTACAAGCTCCTACTGAGGCGACTTTTGTGAAGTTAAGAAGATATCAGTGTTTAGAATATGAAATTGTGGTCCATAATAAGTTTGGGAACACAAAGGGTTGCCATTTAAGGCCTCCAAATGGCTTCGAAAGTTTTTCGCCCCAAGTTTCCAGGCTAGAACCGCCATTAAAATGACCTTGCAAGTTGATTCCTCCAAATTTTTCCACTCTAAAAGCATTGAGATAGATGAAAAATAACATAATGATCCAATCTAGATAATGACATCTTCCCAAAAAAATACAAAACCCCCAAAATAGTTCATCTGCCTCCTAAACCCTAACCCTAGCCTATTTAAAGACACAGACCCCTCTGTTTGCACCATAGTGCACACTCTTGTCATTGGGTAGGGATGTTTGGAGACTTTGGAGCTGCGGGGGAAAGATTTGTTTCAGAGCCAAGGTGTTGTTGATACTCATCTAGACAATAATGAGAATCCCTTCTTGATATGTAGTGATTTGTTTGAACTTTGTGGTTATATTAATAGTCCATATAAAGCATCACAATTTATGTAATTCAGAACTTCAATCATATGTACTGCAGATCTTACATCTCAATGGCATTTGGCTATATTCACCCTTACATGCAGTATACATGAGCATACTTCACATATTTGGTGTCAAATCATTTGGCTTTACATTGATGTACATGAATATATTTTTTAATTAAAAAATGAATATTTGACATATGTTTTAGTAACCAGTTTTATGGCCAGTTCCTCTCCAGTTCATGATTTTGGGGATTCCTGTCCCAATTCTGGTTTGATTCTCATAACCTTGAATTATACAACGACTGATAGAAGAAAATCTACACTCCGGCAATCATAACAAACTCAAAATATAACTAACAATCATTGAACTATTAGTTCATGGGAGCCTAGTGAAAAATCAAGAGAAGGTTATTGATGGCATCCATATAAACAATCAAGGGCAAAGCTGATACCCCCAATATATGATAGTAGTAGTAATGACCTGGCATGTTTGAGACAAAGCCGCCTCTATTCTCAATGCTTCCACGCTCAGCGCTAGTGCCAGGTTCATGATCGACTGAGAGTTGAGAGGCTTTTCCATTCTTTGATAAAACTGCTCTAGAGTCACCAACATTTGCAACCAAGAGCTTTTTACCATCTATCAGGATGGCTGTCACAGCAGTGGAACCACCTGGACCCAAGTTTGGTGCCTCCCTGAGAATAGCCTTGTCTGTTTTTTCATAGGCTTTGGTGATTGCCCTTCTTGGATGAAACCAAAATTCTTCCTGAAATGGAAAAATTAATCCAATAAGAATTCATAATTTAAAATGAAAATATATTATCAGAATCAAGTCCAGCCTAGGTCCTTGTATACTTACTGTCATTATTTAAAAAGGAGACAATGTGCACTTATAAGTTATAATCAAAATTTACAGGCAATTCCTCTTTTCTTATATAAAAGTTTTAGTTCATAAATGAAAGAGATATAGGAGCTAATAGAACGATAATACAATATACATAAACTGGCTGTAGCCTCGCCAATGATTAAGCAGGCCTCGTACCACTCAATTTAATCACTCACCTCGTTCAAAATATTTTGAAACAAATTCTTCTGCAGATACGAAGGCACATTGTCACCTAAATGACCATCAAAGATGGCAAACAATCCCAACTCGTGGCCTTTTATTTTCTTGAACTCGGCTGCATGATAATCCTCCATAGGATGACTTGACTTGCCTTTCACTAGACTGAAGCCATGCACAATTTTGTTAGGACTACGATGGCTCTTCCCTTTCCCAGTATTAACAGATGAGCGCACACCTGTCGCTGTCTACAAAATACAGGGATTTTTATTAATGGAAAAGTCAAAAGATCATGACAGACTTGCCCCGAACCAAAAAATCTCCAAAACAGACAGATCTCCATATCCTTGTAACTGAACTAAAAATTTAAAAACAGTGAATTGAAAATAAAAGTGGAGGGAGAAAATAAAGACTCCAAAACCATAGCTATAGCCAACTGATATATTTGTTGGCAGAATAAGAGAATACAAATACTTATCTTTGTCAATTTAAGTTTGTATAACTGCTCAATATACTACAATGTAAGCCAAATTTAAAAACCCCTCATAACTTGGTGACAATCAATGTATTCTACCTACAGTAAGATTACAGTGCATATATGAATACTGATCTTCCATCCTAATTTCATTATTGGATTTGGCATGTTAATACATTGGCAAGGCAAGGGATATATCGTATAAGAAAACATATTTCTCGCTGCAAAGAAGTACCACATGTTAGTCAGCTAAGCAACCAGAACTAAGTCCACAATTACACCCCTGGCCTGAACTTTATACAAAGTTAATCTGCTTGTTATGTGGAAAATAGTTCAAAGGCACATAGGATGTTCTTTTCCTTGAATTCAAAAAGGGCAGAAATTTGTAATATCAATCCAAATAATAAACTGGTGAACCCCTCAACAAAAGCAAAAATAAAAACTGCCGTAGTATAAAACCACTTGTTCTCCAAGCATTTGCAGCACACCTACCAGGCTACCAACAGAGAGATAAATAGACAGAGGCTTGGCGGAAACAGTTTCCAAAACAATGGAATGAGATATGAATAACTACATGGTGTCTTGAAACTTCCAAAGGAATTCAAGTTGTAATGGTACAGATACAGAAATAGGACAGCCCCCTGCTGTTTCTGTGGACAAGGTCCAAAAACAGCTACAAGATGACCTCCCAGAATCAATGTTGTCCCATTTCAAAACAACCCATGTTCGGTTTTCATTTCTGGCACCATTGCTTGCGTCATTCCCTGCTTTTTCAAAAAACATCTTTTTCAGGCCAAGAACCAAACTCACAACCAGCACTTGCTTCTCCTGAGAAATTGATGTTTGTTAGCAGTTTCAGTGGCAAACCCCAAAAGAACAAAGAAGGGGAAAGGAAAAAACAAGTAACATTGACCTTGTGAAAAAAATGCTGCTCATGGTATCAAGACGCTTTCATAGGTTTGCTCTTGTAGGCACCAATAAAATAATATCAATTGCAAAAAGAACAGCAATAACAACGTCAAAAAGCAGACAAGCACCATATAATCTTCCCAGCAACCAAATGAACTCCATAATTCACTATGATCTCCATATCAATCTTGCGTTGTTTGACATTGTTGATTGATCATAGCAATGAAACAGCCCCATTTAAAATAAGAATTCTACAATATCTCCAAGCAATAACAGACTCAATATGACAGAACTCATCAAAGAAGCTCAACTACAAGGAGAAGCAGGAAAAACAATAGAATTAACAGCCCATATTGGAACTGTAATACTATCGCAGAGTAGTGGCCATCAGAATCCCAAGATCAGGACTTCTCAAAAAGGCGTAGAAGACTTGGCAATTAGTGTATATGAAGCTAACTTGAGAATTCACAGGTCCAAAAAGAGGATGGGACTTCGCCACATGGTAAATTTGGACATTTCCTTCAGAATTTGGACTGCTTAGTTTACACTCATTTTTTTCAGGCAAGGAAGTTGAACAGTAAAGGCTTTCATACATGGGATCATCTGTGGGGAAGGGAATTGGGAAATTCGCCTCGATGAAGATCTTATAATTGCTCTACAGGTCTATAGGAATCTAACAAAAGAATTTTTATGGCACTCTGTAGAAATATTCCAGACACCGGCTTCTTCAAACTGAAAGATCAGAAATGGTCATGTGTCCTGACTTTCTTTGTCTACCAAATAAAAAACGCTATGCTAACATCTGACCAAACTTTTCACTCACAGATTGAGGCAACAACAGAAGAGCTGTCCAAGACAATGAATCCAACTGGTGTCAAAAATATCAGGAAATGTGGAAAGCCAAAAGTCTTTTAAGTCTAGAGTGCTTGGGTGGCTGGTCACTATGTCACTTGGTTCAAATTCGAGTTCGACGACCTTGAAGTTCCATAAAAATTCGATAGTGAAAAATTTTGGAATAAAATTCGACATGCTAAGAAATTTAAAAATATATATAATAAACGAAAATAAAAATAAAAATATATGTAACAAACACATGATGAAATCAAAAATTCAAAATTACATGCTTACATGAGCAAACAAATATTTCAAAATCAAAATCACATCATTAAAAACTAATTAAATCAAAATCAAAGTTAAAAACGAATTTATGCCGAATTAATTTAGCTCTCCTTAAAATTCTGCAAATTTCGAATTTTTACCTTGAAAATTGGCAAATGCGGTGACACAGGCTGGTTGTCAACAACAATCTAGCAGTTAAATATAGGCTCCATCATACGAAGTTCACTCATGTCTATTATCTGTCTTGTCAAACGTAAAAATAATGGCGCATTTTTGTGACATTGCAAAGTGGTCAGTGAAACCGAATTACTTATGCATACTCCATTTTCTTTCTCAAACCCCTTTACTGGGAAGGGGTCATTTTGGAGACACATAGATGATCAGACAAGCATGTAGAAGCATATACAGCACCATACAGTTAAAAGGCCATCTCCTCCTTGAAGGCCATAATGTATAGCTACATTTGGTGGCAATCCTACACTTAGTTTAAGAGAAACCAAACGTTTCAAATAAGATCTGGCAATCACATGCATTCCGTTGGCATTGGAACCAAAGCAGATACACTGTTGTTTCTTGTTTGCATATCCAAGCTTTGGGCTGAGGATGTAATTTATACGATGGGTATCTTTTAATCATTCATAAAATTTAAGACGCATTTTTCAAAAATGGAAAAAAGAAAACCACTTCTAGAAAATTGATAGCATTGTAAGGAGATTCATGTGCTGTTGTATCAACAATGAAATATTTATGACTCTTTCTTTTGATTAGTACTAATATTTCAATTATAAACTTATAGATATTCAAGGCCTTTGCCTTGAAGAATAAAAAAATACTATTGCACATTCCATTGCAGGGTTTGTGCTTCATGACCTACCAAATAGAAAATCTGGTTTGGAGGAGGATGATTGCACCTTGCATGAATGCATCATCGGCTCAACTGAAATATAATAATAAGAAGTTTAGCCAAAGTTATGTGTGTGCATCAGCTGCATAACAAATGAATGCACTGCTAGTTAGGACAAAAGGGTTTCTTCATTCCTTGTATGAGATCCTAGGTATTTGATCAATTTTTATAAGTGTATATACTATAGTATATTTTCTCCTTGGCTCTTATTGTTAAAGCGTAGGATGAAAACGCATTTCTGTTGAAGTTTTCACATCATTCCCGTAAGCAAACAAGCAAATTTCAATTTACTTGGTGAAATGAAGGTAGTTCGATATTAATGCACAGCCTGACCAACTTAACCCCATCGTGCATAACAGTACAAAATTTTGGATTGATAAAGAGAGTCAAGAAGCAAATCACTGCCACAGTCTATGATAACAATATGGACTCTTAATTTCTGGTTTTTATTTTAAGCCGAGGAAGCTTAGGGCTCAGGGCTCAACTGTTAATTCCATGTCTATTAGGCACCCCTGTTCTGACCATGGCTTGAGAGGCTTGTTCTCACTAATATTATCAATATTAGAAAACCTAACTATAATATCCTTATAAGATTCATTAAAATTTTGTGTCAAATATCAGATATTCACTGCTACTGTCTTCTCCCCAAGCTCAATCACAGAGAAAAACATCATGGGTTCGACCCAAAAAATTGTAAAATCTCAGCACATCATCACCTTCAATTCCTACCCAATTAGATAATAAACAAAAGGAAACAAAAAGTCATTGACAGTCTCCTACGCCTACTGAATTATAAATTTATTGATCCAAAACAAACAATTATCAGAACCAATCTCCTTATGAAATTGAGAAGTACTCGATAAAAAGGGCCATCTATGTACAAACCTTACCGAAGCAGCTCATGTGGACACACATTTCAGCTGACTTAGTGTTGCAGCAATGGGCTATCCAACATCTCCTAAATATGGTCACCTGTTATCAGTGATCCTTCTTATTCCTAGAAGGACCTGAATACACCCACATCAACCAATCATCATCAGATACAAACATACACCCAAATACTGACTACCCCGGTGGTTTATACAATCAAATACTGACTGCCCTCGTGGTTTATAATGCTAAACCAACTTTACCCACATCAAATAAAAACCTAACCTACAAACTAAAAAACTTGCCCCCAATGAAATAAGTCCTTGTATTGATAAAAATTGGGACAACCCACTATATATATTTTCCTCCCTTAGCAGATTATTACACTATCATTCCTGCAAAGAAACAAATTTTACCTAGAATTGAGTTTCTGGACCCGGAATAACCAAAAAGGCCACGAGAAACCCAAATCTGCCCCCCAAACTGTCAAATCTGGAGCAAATAGGGATAGAGATAGAGATAGAGGCGCCTCCGAAAAATGCCAGTAAGAAGCGAGCGTGGGGGGCAGATCGAATTAAAACGCGTGGAAGTTGAAGTCAAATTAGCGAAATGGGATTCTCAGTGCTGGCCATAGATAGATTTAATATGTGATGACCTGGTCGCCCTCCGCATTTGTCTCGATCGCCTGGCCTTTTCTTCTTACATGGTCCCCACCATGTTTCGAACCCTGGACCGTCAGGCTTGGAATTGCCGAAGCAGTAGGCTTGGAGCCTTAAGTCAGCACGACTGACTCTCTCTAAAATTAGACTCTACTTTGTAAGGTTGGAAAATTCCTTTTTACTCACTTTATTAATCTTTTTAGAAAGATTTTTATAATAAATAAATAAATAATATGTCTGTGTATTCTTGTGAATCTTTCTATTAAGATGTTTTTTTTGTCAAATCTCAAAATTTTAGGTGTCTTAGACTTTTTTGATGGTGTCGAATCCATTTTCACCATAAAAACACAATTCAAATATTGTCTCTACGAGATTTTTTGAAATTCTTTTGTCGAATTCTTTTGCCGACCACTTTTAGTAGTTCGGGCAATTCCTCGACCTAATTTCCTGTGCTCTCTTGTGAATCTTTCTATTAAGATGTTTTTCTTAGTAAGGGTTGTCTTGGTATGTATTAAGAATTTCTAAATATTATATTTGAAGTATTTTTTATTTATTTTTAAAACAAGAGTAAATTGATATGTATTTCTATTTTAAAAATTACATTTAATGGATAAAGAGTTAGGAAGAAAGAAAAAATAGTATATTGAAGTGTTTAATCTTATCTATAGTCATCAACCAAAAGCATATATAGAGGTCAAGAGTGTCATCAACCAAAAGCATACATAGAGGTCAATATCTCTTGGAGAGCCAAAATTCTTATAGCTCAGTTAAGGACTAATTCTCATCAACTTCGTTGTGAAAAGAAGTGTGGGAGGAAAGAGTATGTATTTCTTGTTCTTCCGTAAAAGTGGAAACAGAAAAGCATTTCATTTTAGAATGTGAGGTATTCAAAGACAACACGAAAAGTTGTGCAAATATGTTGGGAGCTAGCTCTTGGGATAATTTATTTAGCAAGGAGTGTGGAGAAACTCAAAGCATTTATTGTGAAGCTTCACAGAAAAATGGTTGAATACATCAAGCAAATGAAGAAGCAATGTGTCCCATCAGCTATCTTTAACCTCTTGGAAGTTAAAATAATTTCTTTCTTTCTTTGATATAAAAATCCAAATTGTAAATTATTAACATGATGTATATTTTTTTTTAATTTAATAAAATGTTAAATTTATAAATTGTTAAAATATAAATATAGAAAATATAATATTATGTTTTTGGATAATTTTTTATGTCATTATATAGTTGAGTTGATTGTTAAGTGATTAATAATTAATGTTTTTTGATAAGCTATATAATATTTATAACATTTAATTTCCACTATTTATTAATAGAAATTATGATTTTTTTTTGTGAAAAAAATAAATATAAAAAAATATAATTTTAATTATTTGATAAAATATTTTTTAATTTTATATATTTTTTATATTACATGTATTATTAAAAATATTGTATCTATAATATTTAATTTTCATTATTTATTAATAAAAATTATGATTTTCCTTAAAAATATTGTATCTATAATATTTAATTTTCATTATTTATTAATAGAAATTATGATTTTCCTTTGCAAATTTTATATACTTTTTATATTATATGTATTATTAAAAAATCAATTTTGTATATTATAAAAATTAAATATGAAATCATGGTTAAGTCCTACACTCATTCGTGTATGAGACTCTTATTTGTGAAATAAAGAATTTGCTTCTGTAAAAGAATTTGACTATTAAAATATACATGCTTTATATTATTGACTAATATTTAATATTATTATTTATTGTAAATATTATATTTTTATATTAATATATAATGACATTAATTTTATCTAAATAATCACATGTCAAATTTTATATATTTTTAATATAACAACTAATTCACGTGATTGATGTTTATTTTAATTATGTAAATACAATTTATTTATTTTAATTATATAGAAAGGAGTTGTTTATAGTGAGATTTTTTGGAATTTCTGGTGATCTTATGAAAATTTTGAGGTGAAATCTTGATTTGTGTTATTTAAATTAGTTTTTTGAGTGTATATATGGATTCAGCACCATGAAAAATCTCTAGGCACTTCTATTGTGCAGGGTTTACCCATCAATATTGTAATTTCAATGAATTCCGACCAGATTTTAAAGAAATTAGACAAAAAAAAATCTACTGGAAAAATTTCCAAAAAATCACACTAAAAACAATTCCATATAAAAACAATTTAACATCATTTTAATATTTATGTATAATATATTTATAAATTATAAAAAAATTCTCAAATTCAAATATTTGGATATTCTTTTCTTATTATTCAATAGATAAAAATAAAATTCAACTTGCAAAACTTAATTTTGCAATATTTATTTGTAGACATTTTAAACATCAAATCCGTTGAAACATATTTACAATAATAAAAACTAAAAACGAACTGATTATTATTAACGGAAGAGCTGATTTTGAAATATAAACATAAAATATCACTAAAAATTGTCAAGCACACCATTTCCCTATCTTCATAATCCCTAGTTTTAATAGATTTTCTGAGTTAAAAACCTTGGACCTATATCTTCTTATAAAACTACCATCTAAATTTTCATATACCACTTATATTAAAAAATTGCAGAGTTTGTTTGGGACTTTTCTTTGAGATAGAAACAAACTTTTATTTTTGCCATGGAAAAGATTCATATTTAAATTTATAAACAATAATTTATCTCAAATTTTATCTGGTATATTTTAAAAGTTATCATGAAATCTTTACAACCTCTATTTTTATAATTTTATTTATTCAAATAAAATTGTTTGACTCTTTCCTTTATAAAAATATATATACATTTATAAATTATATAATTTTTATTTCTATAAATAGTTAAATAAAAAAATTAAATTTAAAAAAAAAATCATATTAAATGTTAGGTCCCTATAATATTAGTGATTACCCCATTACTATTGTAATTGTATCCTTTATTAATATTGTTGTGCCCTTATTGTCCCCATATTGTTATTACTGTGCCCCACAGAATCACTCTATTGTTATTTTTGTGGCTTTATATTATTATTGATAGGTCGGTTGGGTTATATTGTGACTCCTTAGACTCCTATATATAAAAAGGAGGTTTTGTCATTTGAATCATCAAGGAATCATTCATTTGTGCGATGTAAAGGAGGTTGCCCCCTCGAAGAGGCTAAATTCTAAGGCGTTGATCTATCTTTTCTATCTTTTTGTGAGTTGGTTTCATAACATTTGGTATCAGAGCTTTGGATTCTAGGGTTTCGCTGCTCCAAACAGGTTATTGTGGCATTTTCGCTATAACTTTTTTCTGCGACGTTTCAAAAGCTAAAAAAAAACCATTTGAGATGAGATCGCATTAAAGCTCGAGTCCGAATTTCAGAGCTTTTCGTGCTATAGTTGCGGAGATATGATCTGAGGAAGTTGGTCTTTTTGCAGACTCCTGAATTACATTCCAAACAGGTGACCTGGGGAAAATCGTCATAACTTTCTCTCTGGGCATCAGATTGAAAATTCATAAGAAGGTACAGAAAGAGGACGGACTATAGTTTCTTGTATATATTTTTCAGAGCCAAAGGTCGAAACAGGGACATGTGGCACGTCGTACAAATTCGCTCTACTGAACTAGTCTATAATCAGGTCATTGTGGGAGATTTGGCATAACTCTTCTTTGGAGAATCCAATTGGGATTAGACTGGTGGCATTGGAAAGAGGACACAGAGGGCTATTGCAGGTTGCAATTTCAGAACTGGATAATCTGAAATTACAAAGATACATGAGAGGCAATATCGAGCTCCTACAAAGTGAAAAAAGGTGTGTAGATTTTTTTTTAATTTTTTCTTAAGCTTGGTTTGAAAATTATTTTGAAGGAATTCAAAGGGCATAATAGAGCATTATTATCCATCGTATTCAACAATTCACAAGAATTGCGGGACCCCCCCACACTCCTGACATTTAACGGGGGGGTCCACAATCCATGGTTTTGAAAAACCATGGAAACTAATGTGGCGGTGCTCGTGCATTGTGTATCCCCCCCACTCAAAACCATATACCACTTCACCTCCCCCCCCCTCGCAAACCGCCTTTCCGCTAGTCATTGCCTTTGCCAATTTTATACCACTGAGATCACGTTAAACATTTTTTCGCCAAATTAGTTCCCACTATTTCCTCCACCATTTATCAATGAATAACTGCCAATTAATTCCCGCCAATGTTCGAATATCCATTAAACGCTTTGATCATTAAAATCATCAACGAATATTTGATTTCCTCTAAAGTCAAGTTTGTTCAAATTTTGTTTGGTCAATTTTCTCAGATTTGCAATGTTCACAGAGCGACTAAACAACATAAAAGTTTTAAGATCACACAGGCATTTCCTTCACCATCTGCAATCTTACCAGGTATTCAAATCTTCCTATTCTCTATTTAACTTCAAAATGAGTACTCTAAAAAGAAAACACAAGTCGCTGGTTGAAAATCCCATGCTTCCTACAGTTCTAAATTTAGATAAGTTACATTAGTAGACTTAGATTTTAAGATTGTAGAGACCAAGAGTGAGTTTGATTTATATGAATTACATAATTGGGATTTTCAAAAGTTTGAAGATGCCAATGATGAGTTCAGTCTTTGGGAATCCATGTTGCCTTAGTTTGTCTTTCCTCAAACTTATCATTTTCTTGAGTTTGTCTCGTGGTGCGAAAGCATATATTTACCTAGTTAGAGAGCAGTAGTAGCCAGAAATGTTGAAACTTTGTCCTATATAGCACCAAAGTCTATTATTCAAGCTTTGAAAATTAGTCCTCCAAGTTCCCTGTATTCCTTTTCAGTTGAGTCATTAATGGAAATTTACCAAAAAATTACGTTTCAAGAAAGAGACAATATTTTTTAGCCATTTTTACCTGAAGGATCTTAATTGTCGCGTCATAATCCACCTTATTCCTCAACCATATTTCTTGAAATGTCCGAACAAATAATTTCCATGGTTTTCTATCTTTTAGGCTATCAAAGTGATGAATGGGTTGATGAGGTTATTCTAGGGTCCCTGTTTGTCTTTTCATCTGGAAAAAGGCCTTCCATCCTATTCAATTTTAGCCAGTTTATCTCACATAAAATTCATGAGCAGTTCTTAAAGTTCAATGTTTAAAAAGCCTTCAAACATCAATTTGTGTTAGTTTACATGTTCTTACACCATCAAGATTAGAGGTTTAAGAGGCCACTAAAAAGACGGGAATTGCTGGGGAGGGGTGGCGTATGAGCGGGGTTGCATTTTACTCTGCCATGCATAGTAAGGCAAAAGAGTGGGGTAAGCTAGGATTTGCGGGAGAAGGGTGGTGGCTGAGCGGGTCAAAGGTTTGCATGGTGAGGAAGAGCAATGATCAGAGCATAGGTATGCCGAGGAATTGCAGTAGTGGGGCAGAGGGTCAGCCCGAGAAAACCAAGAGCCCTATCCAGACAGAGGGCAACATGTCAGAGGGCTTGCCCACATTCCTTTGTCTAGGGGGGGAGAGACCATTGAATCTACAGAACAACGGGGGTGGTCGGAGTGGGGCAGGAAGGCTAAGTGACAAGGAAATGTTGATTGATGGGAAGATTGTAGCTCCTCGAAAGCTAACTTTTGTTGTTGATAATTGCAAGCAGGAGGCAATAAAGGAGAAAATGGCTCGCCTGGGTAGAGGCAGGGGTCGTGGAGGCAGAGGGCGACAGAGCCAGCCGGGCAGAAGCGATCCGTCAACCTCGGCGCCAACAAGTCAGAGGCGAGGAAGGAAATCCATGAGGACGGCAGTCCAGGAAGCTGCTCGAGCCTATAGAGAAGGGACGGACGCGGACATTCGGCAACTAATTCAAGAGATGGAAGACAGTGTAATGGAAGAGGAATCAGAACCAGAGATGGAGGAATGGGGAGATATTATCCCCGATCCAGGGCACACCAGAGGCCAAATGACGCTTTATTGGAAAGCTTTGCATGTGTACTGGGTTTTAAAGCGTTTACTAGCTAAGGCTCTGGAGCAAGTGGCAGGAGAAGTGGCAGCAATAGCCCAAGGCATGCCCAATATTAAAAAGGAAATGAAAAACTTGCAGATCATCATGATAATGCAAGACAACAAGCTGGATGAGATCCAACAACGGCTGATGAAGCTGTCTCCAGCACCAAATGACTCGATGGCAGCACCTGCTAATGCAGATTTTGACACAGATGACCGGAAGGATTAGTCCTTTACAGTTTCTTGTCTGATTATTTTGCGGCTAGCTTTTCTTTTCAGACGTTTGTATGTTAGTTTGTAGCATGCTTAGTGTTTTTAGATGTGTAGTTCATGTAGCATGGATGGAAAGACTGATTAAATTTTGTTCTTGGATAGCATATAACAAGCTCAAGTGGCCAACAGACTTGGTTTCCCATATGGGCAAGTTGAGGCCACCAAAATGTTTTATCTGGATCAACTTGTTTTTATAAATAGAAAAAAAAAATACTACCCTAGCTTACAAAAAAACATTTATATATATATAAAAGTTTCCATTCCTTTACCATATGTGGTGCTCCAATTTTCTTCGACATTTTCATTTTCATTTTCTCCCTTTATGATATACTAGAGATAACCATTAATGTAAAGCATGCTTTTAGTGGAGGAGTGAATAGAATTTTGAACATTTTTTTAAAATCCATGAAATAACATAAAACAAATATGAATAGGCACTAACTAAAATATAAAACTCATAATTCCTTTTATGACAAGATTGTATGAGCACCCTCGAAAGTGATTGGGAAAAGCATAAATCTTTCATAGGAATGTATCCACACTCTTAAAAGTGATGGAGGAAAATATAAATCCCCATTGTAGCATTATCACACTTTTGAGTAAATATGAAACTCCATTATAACATGAGTACATGGTTTTATTATTTTTATCTTTTAAATATGAAGTAGTACAAATTATTAATTTTATAAGAAAGGTATAAAATAATGAAACTCCATTATAACATGAGTACATGGTTTTATTATTTTTATCTTTTAAATATGAAGTAGTACAACTTATTAATTTTATAAGAAAGGTATAAAATAATGTAATTATTGTTGAATTTTATGTTTGGTACGAGGACTTAAAGATTTATTTTTATATTTATTTATGATTGGTAATAAGGTTTTATTTTTTAATTTTTGGGTAGTGGAATTAGAGATAATTGTGTTATGAAGTATTATTTAAAAGTATATATCTAAGGTTTAAATCATGTTATTTAACTTATGAATCATGTGTTGGGGTGTATGTAGTTTAGGGGTTATAGTAGTAATAATTGAAATCAACTTTGTGTAATGCGAGTATAAGCCTGGGCCACTTGTCGATTCCTTCAATCCCCTCCAAAAAAGGGTTTAAACTTCTTCTTTTTTGAAAATTTGTAGTCAGCTATGGCGCCCTTATCTCAGACCCTCTTATTCACCCAACACTCTTGTCGTTGTACCTATCCAAAGTTTCCCCATCTCTGTGACCTCTTTAGACTTGTCATCTTATGAACAATCGACGTCAGGTCTTGCGATTGGGTCTTCATATGATGTTTCTTTCAAAAAAGTTGCACTTCAATAGTATATGCCCACTCTTCCTCTATTTTGATGTGTGAAGGTCCTTCCATTTCCATTCCCATTAGCATTGAAGTTGATGAGGAAATGGATTTCCTCATATATGGCAGTTTGATTTGTTGTTTCTGGGTTTTGGTGGTGGTTTTGTGAATATTCGTGCCTAGAAAGAAAAAAAAAAAGTGTGATCAATCGAAAAGTTTGCATCCACCCTTGTGCAAAGGACTTTTTTGTTGTTGATTTTGGCAGTGATGAAGATAGAGACCTTATCTTTAACTTAAGCCCATGGTCTCCCTCTTTCAATCCTTTGACAAAGGCTTTGTCCTCAATTCCTGTATGGGTGTGGATTCCCAATCTGTTGTTGAATTTTTAGGGTTTTCCCTCTCTCCAGGCCATTGGGTTTGCTTTAGGAAGTTCCATTTTGTCTCTCGTGAAGCTCAAAGGTGAAGTATTTCCACTTATGCCAGAATTTATTAGAAATGGACGTCAACTTAGGGTTCCTAGTTGAAATTAATTTGACAGATAAATATTTTTCCTAGACTCAAAAATTAGACCACAAGTGTGTGCCCATGTGGTGTAGGGCTTGTTTTGAAACATATCATATAGTTGCTCAATGTCCAAAAGGATTAATGAAATGTGTAAATAAGTAGTGAAAATCAACATGGTGGGTTGATTCCTTTGAGGATCACAAACTAGTTTTGTAGGATAAACCTCCACTACTCACTCCTCTACCTCAAGGGACTCTAAATTCTCAAGAACAACAATGACATGAAGTCTCTCTAAGCCTAGAGAAAGAATATCTAGTCCCAAAGGTCTTGAGACATGAAACCCATGGTAATTAAGGCCTTTGGCCAATGTCAAGTTAGCTAGATCACACTGATGAAGTTGAATCTATAGAATAAGAAGAATCCTTAGTTATAGAACTCTAGATAAGAGCTAATCAACAAACACTTCACCTAGTTCAAAAGAAGCATAGACAAAAGCAGGAAAGGAGAAGAAGAAATCTCCTACAAAATCCTACCTTGTGGTGGCAATAATTTATACTTGAAATTATTTAGATTGGGTCATTATATTATTTTTCATCTAATTTTATGTTTTCAAAGTGGAAAACGTGGAGCAATCAACTTACAAGAACAGTTTACCAGTGGGACCCAATTTGGAGAATTCGGGTCTAAATCCTTCTTAGGCAATTTGAGGCCTTAAATGGTTTTTGGGGTAAACCTTTTTTGCTTAAACATGGACCCTATAATGTTATTCTACACTCAAAGACCTTTCCAACGATGTGATTAACCACCACAATTTGAGAGAATGCCATGTTAGCCCCCATTACTCATGGAAAAGTGGTTATCCATGTGAAGACTATGAAGGATACTCTAGAGGGTCAAATTTGTAACTCTAGTTAAGAGTTGAAGGAGTCAAACTTAATCCCTAGTTGGCTATCAAGTTATGTTATAATTTAGCTAGTATGAGGAAAAGGGATTCCATTCATTTTGATTGTATCTTGTTCCACAATAGAGAAAAACAATGTGGTAGTGGGAGTGGGAGAGCATAAAAAAGGGGTTTGAGTTATCTAGTGGCCCATGGGCCATAGGTCTCCGGTAACTCCATAGAGAGTTCCTTCTCCTTTGTCCTTGCATTATTTCCATTCTAGCAAAAGAGAGCAAAGTAGCCTAACCTTGTAGTTGGGTTTTCTCCTTAAAGGGTTTCACGGAGCATATCTTGGTGTTCAATGTGATTGGTGTGCTTTTGTATTTCACTATTCTCTACTTTCCACATTTTATCTATTGCATGCATAAATAGCAAATTCAATAATAACAGATCTGGAATATAAAGGAATTAACCTTTCATAGTATAGATTTCACCATACTTTAATATATTTGTTGTTATGAATTGTCTAGTGGAATATCGAGAGTAGATTACAGATAACAAAAAAAAAGTAATCATGTATTGCTTTTGTCTATTGTTATGTCATAAATTCATGAGAATATACTCATGTCAGAAATGTTGGAATGCAACTCATTTGAGTAATTGGAAAAATAAGTCAATTACATTCTTCTTGGGTGTCATGACAGTGTCTTATTTAGATCTAGTTGCCTTGGAACTTTGGCAAGACAGAAATTCTTATTATAACTCTACTGCATCTTCCTATTGTAGTTCTACCTAATAATTTTTTCGTAGTTTTTGTTAAAATAATAATAATAATATTTGTTCTTCCATCCAAGATTGGAGTTGTCCCCAACCTAGACTCAGCTTAGTTCCAATAATAATAATAATTTATATTTAAAATCTAATTGTTGATTTATTTATCAAATGTCGCATCCTAACTTTGCTAGTTAATAATGCCCAGTGAAAAGGTCATGTGATTTAAAAGGCTACTAGTTAAAAATCGGACTCCCCCATTTTTACACTTATTTCCCTTGCTTTCTCTTGACTTTAATCCAACTAACACCTTGATTGGAGACTATTGTAGTTTTTATCACCAAAAAATATATTACCATGTTTTGGAACTACAATATTTAGGTCATTTCCATAATTTAAAGAACCTAATCCATGTGTAGAAAATCCGTGTAGGTTAACCCAATAATGCAATATAAATCAAAGCAGAATACTATAACCTACTTCTACTATCAATTTGCAGAAGCTTAAAGATCGAGCTGAACAATATAACCAGAAGAAGAAGAATCAATGGCACAATACACATGAAAATACTTTGGGGAAAGCCTCAGCTAAAAAGCCCACACTATTGTATTATCATACATGGTGGAAATACATAGGAATTATACAAAGCCTTAGCTCTCACAGCTAGCCAGGGCTCAGTACAATCCTCACAGATGCTCACAGGCAATCTTGGCTTCTCTCCATCCTTCCTCTCTGCCCTCCAAGCTCCTATTTCCTTGCGTTGTTCTTTGTGGATGATTCTCAGTTACCAAGTGGAAAACCTCCTTCAAAATTGCGCAATCCTCAAGGATAAATCCTTGACTGCATGCATGAGTTTTCTCCATGAGAAAACACATGCAACTAATAGTACATTGTCCTCGAACATTTATCTTAACTGGGTCTTTCTCATAATAGACATGCATGAGTTTATAATAAGGGAATCTTCAGTTAACTGGAGTAGCACTAGTTGAGTGCATTAATGCATCAACTGACTGTTAACTCACTATTAGTTCCTCAAACAGTTTGGAACTAATTTAACCGGACTTAACTCAGTAAACTGAGTTAACTAATTACAACTCAAATATAACTCAATCTTATCTCGTTAATTTAAGGGATAACTCTTGCATGACTTCAGAAAGACTTATAACTTGAATTTCTCCAACTAGTTAATTTAAAATAAATTAATTAATTATTTCCAAGTAGTTGTTAAGACTAAATTCGATTGTAATTCACAATTTCATTCAAGGAAAAATTAAATTCGAATATTCTTGTTGCCACATTTCAACACCATGCCTCCTTTTTTCCTTCTCATTAGATTCTCCTTGTCATGAAACAAGTGGGATAAGAGTTGATTCTCAAATCTTAATCATATGTTGCATGCCTTTCAAATTGAAATATTAGTGTCCCTCAACATTGCAAGTAGGTTTTTATGAAGACTCACTTGGTTCCACCTAATGATGCTCCATCGACAATCTTTCAACCAAGAAGGCTTCTTGTTATTCCCTTTGGTAGTCTCATAAAACTTTTCCTTCATAAATGAATCTATTAGGTGTCCATGGTTAAAACAAAATATACATCGAAAAGTAATGTATTTATCATCTAGAAGTTGAACACATCCCCAACCTTTTCCCATTTATACAATTTAATTGAGAAAACTTTAGTTTAGGCTAAAATAAATATGTATCTAAAAGCAAAATCAATAACCAAGTTTTTTTGTCACAAAGCTAAAATTCTATTATCTACCAAAGATTTCATCAATCCATAAACCATACCTGTTAGTGGTCTGTCACTTGGGAAACCAGACAACTTAAAAAGCAACAAAACATCATGCCAAAAAGTTTCGCGGAATTGTTTCAAAAATTAGAATTGGTACTAGATTTACATAGTAGTATATAGACTGACTACTGGAAGTAACAACTGTAGGGATATAAGCTAGGAATTGTAGGCATAGAAGGTATGGAATAAAAAAAAAACAATTAGAGAGCAAAATATCACGAGAACAACTAAGAAGAAGTGGAAATATCCACATCAATGGGGTTGATTTTTCCAGGGCTGCGATTGCTCAAACCCACACCAGAAGCAACGTTGGCTTCAATCTACTTGGGACATGTGCCCATGTCCTTCTACTGCAGAATTACCTCATCCATCATTAACAAAATTTCTTCCTAAGTTTTGTTTCTACTAATGAGAACATGAACCAACAATGATTTCATCTTCTAGTATAAATCAATGGTCAACATGTATTGACTATGCCTATCATAGGTATGGTCTGTGTCAAACACTCAATCCCTCACATCAAAAATCGCCCCAGAATCCAAGAGGTAGTGCCTCTCCCTAACCACATCTTTCTCTAGTTCTTGAAGCTCATCCTAGACCTCTTGTGGCACATGCTCCTTAAACAACCTGGCAGAAATCTTTGCTTGCAGGCATGCCTCAAAGCTACCTTGAACACCACAACCTCCATAACCTTTGTGACTACAACTCTCTATCTAACCATCCTTGTGAACCGAGAGTTACCAACCAAAATTGTCTATAAGGAGAGGGACTGCAAAACCCAAGTTTAAGATTTAGGTCGAGGAGTTTACATAAAGAACACTTGACCACCAATAATGTCTATGGAAAGCTGCAAAAAGCATGATTGGAAGTAAGGCAGGGGAAAAAGCAACAATATATGCATCACAAGTGACTTACACAAATCCACGAGGAGGTTGAGAAATTATGGCATGGAGTGCCATTGTACTAGATTGCATTGATAATGATGGATGAAGGGGTCAGTGCACCGCCATCTCACTATTGACCTTGTGCGAGTTGCAAATACCTCATACAACTCATCAAAGAACTATAACTACCACTTGAGCCAAAGCTTTGTAGCTGAGTAATATCACTATGTCTCCACATCATGTTTGGGAAGGTGACACATCTACCTCACTTATTGAGTGAGGTGATGATGCCCTTGACAACTGCAGAATAAGGCACATCCCGTCTCACCCCATCTAGGAAAAATCAATAAAATTAAGATATTAAATTTATCCAAAACATCACTTATATTAAAGGATAATAGCTCCATTTTTTCATGTATAAATTGAACAATCTTATTCCCATTAACTTTTTATCAAAAAAATAATAATAACTTTAATTAAAAAATAAATAAACATTATGCAACTAAATTGCACTTTATTTTCATTAATTCTTATTATTAAAATTATAATTGATTAGCCCATGGGACTTATAGTAGACTAGTGTAAAGGTGTGGCTTAGGCTGAGTGCGATCTCCATATGATTTTTATGACTTAGATACCCCTAAAACACAACTACCCAAGTCACATATTAGACATACCAATAATCTCCAAATTCACATAACCTAACAAACAAACAAAAATATAATTAATTAAAATTATTCTATATTATATTATATTAATATAAAAATAAATTTATAATACAATAATATAATATAAAATTTGTAATGAAATTTTCAAACATCTTTTTTTTTTTTAATTTTAAAAATATACATCAAAGTCAACTTGCCTAAATTTATTTTATTTAATATTATAAATTTATATTGATGCAGATGCATATCTCTTATCCCAATCTATTTAATATTATAAATTTATATTCATGCAAATGTACATCTCTTATCCTAATCACTTTTTCACGAGGTTGAAATGAAATTGTTCGAAATTGCTCTCCCCATCTTTATAGGTCTCTCATCTTTAATTGTTATTTGATAAAAATCACTTTTCACAAGTTGTAATATATAACGGATTAACATGGCATGTTTATTAAAAAACTAATATGACAAAGGTTAAGTGGTTGGTTGGATCTAATTTTGTTTAAGTTAATATTAAAATATAGAGATTTTTAATTTAAATTTTTTAAATTAATAAAAATAAAAAATATTTATTAAAAATTTATATTGTTTGTTGGATTTAATTTTGTTTAAGTTAATATTAAAATATAGAGATTTTTAATTTAAAATTGGTAAATTAATGAAGTTAAGAACTGCTTATTAAAAAATTATATTGTGTTAAATAATTTAAAAGTGGTTTATTTTTTATATAATAAAACAATGAAACAAATTATTTGTGTAGAATATGTAGTTTGATCTTATTTTACACATTGATAGGTCTCATCACATTGCAAACCCAGATATCATATCATTAGTATAACAAGTTACATGTAACTTTATATCCTATTAAACAAAATCTCCATCTTTGTGGTTAAAATAAACAAATATGACTTACCTTGAGAAAAAGCAAATGTTTATAATTAATGTGGTAGGTAATTTAATTCGTCAACGTATATAAAAAAAAAAAATGGAATTGGGATTTACTAGTAAGGTTAAAGTTTGAATATGTGTTTGTTGTTTTATGTAATGTAATTCATTTGTATGGCCATAAACATGCATTTATGATAAAGAAAGAAAAGTATAAAAATATATATATAACAATTTACATGAGAATATATATTGTGAAATTGATGATGTTAAATTAGAATTTGATTTTTTTTAATGATAATGCTGATAATGATTATGATTAATGTCTATTGAGATCAAATTTTGGTCTATCGGACCTAAAGAAACAAATTATTTAGTTTGATTTAAGATTTTATTCCTATGTTCAAAAAGTTTGGAGAGAAGCTTCCCGAGCTCACTATAATTTTGACATCGTAAAAGGCTAAGAAGGTTAGTATTGCGACAAAGATGATGAAACTGAGATCTAATGTGGTTGTACGTGGGGCACTCTAAGAGGAAGTGGTTTTCATCCTCGATGTTTCTATTCTCATAGAGATGGCAGATCCTTTCCATCCATGGTGTTTTAGGAACTGCCCAACGACCTGTTTCACTATGGAGCTCATGAGAGTTTGTTCTAATCTTCGCTATATTAATTTTCTTCTTTGAGCTAGTTAAAACAGAGAGATACTTTTGATCTTCTAGGGTGGGGTTGATGACCTTCTTATAATAACTTAATTTTCTTTTAGCTGCTAAATCTTTCTCACACCACATTTTTCTTTGAACTTAGAAGTAACAATATTTTTAATGTTATTACTGTTTTGCAAAGCATCATTCTCGTTGATCTCCCAAAGGTTTAACCAGGCCTTCGTGTCTTTATACCACCCCCGCTTGAGCCTTAGGTGGTTTTGGCTGGAATTTAAATCTAGCTTAGAAAGTCTATGATCTCCTATGTTATTGAGTTTGTGCTTGTACAACAGAAGCCTAGTCATAGCTAGGCTCTCGATAGGGGAAAGACCTACTTCTATAAGGAGAATAAGATAGGGTGTATTGCTTTTAATTTTCAGGTTATACGTTATAAAACGCTTCTGGATTTGCTCAATCTTTCTCCAGGATTCTCTAGAGATGCTGCAACCCCAGACCTCACATCCATATAAGATAATAGGAGTGACTAAAGTTTCAAAGAGGAACTTCTTTTTATCCCACATTACGAGGTTTTCCGTTTTACAATTATTTTCAAGACCAAAATAAGCTTTCCACCCCCATTAATCCTTTTCTCAATGCTATAGTTCCAGTTGAGCTTGTGATGAATATCAATTCCTAGGTACTTGTAAGAATACACTTCCTCCAAGTTATTATTGTCATACATAAAATTAGCGTAAGTGTCCTTCTTGGATTTGATAATCATAACTTTTGTTTTGTCAGTGTTAACAGTCATACCCATGGTAAAGCAGAAATCCTTAAGAAGCCTAAGTTGTTTATCAAGATCAGATGGGCACCTTGTGAGAAGAACAATATCGTCAACATAGAGAAGAAGGATGATGACTATCCCAGCTAAGATCGTGCGAGCACAACCTGCTTCCTTCAAGCTTGTCGATGTAAATGCCAAATAGGGTAGGGGAGAGGGGGCAACCTTGTTTAACTCCAATATTACATTTAACATCTTTCGACCACCCCTCATTGCTTTTTAGCTTGGCAATTACATTCTCATATAATCTTATAGCTACAGCTCTCAACTCGAAAGGAACCTTTAGATCTTCTAATCTATTCCAAAGGTTGTTTCTAGGAATCGTATCGAAAGCCTTTCTAAAGTCCACAAAGCAATAAAAGATATTGGATTTATCATTACGACATTCCTCCACAATGATCCTAAGCATAACAAGGTGGTCTGTTGTTGAGTGATGCCTTCTAAAACCCGCTTGGCCTTTAACCCGCTTACCTTCACTTTCAAGCCATATGCTCAACTTCTTTTCCAAAATAATACCATATAGCTTGGCTAAGAGAGGGCTGATCATAATGGTCCGATAATTAGAGGGGTTATTTGTATCCCCACTTTTAAAAATAGGGATATTGAGGCTCTCGGTCCATCTAATAAATTATAGGTAAATTTATTAGATGTTTTTTTTTTTTAATTTATTTTTTTTAATAGTATTTTTATTAAATTTATTGACCTAAATTCATTAATTTAAATGTAATTCAGATTAATTATTGATTAAGTATTTATAAAATTAACACTAGTTAATTGTACAACAAAATTAATAATAATTGATTTTATTAAATTTGTTGATTTAGATTAATAAACTCAACAATCACATTTATATTAAATATTTATAAATTTGATTATATTTATATTAAATAATTTTAAATTTGAAATTAGTTAAATGTATAATAATATTAACCATAAGTGTTTTAGTTAATTTTTGGAAAAAGATAATAATAAATTTGATAAAATATATATTAAGAATGTATGTTTTATAGTTAAGACCATGAGGGCAGTGTTATTAGTGATTACCATGTCATGAAGTATTAAACAAACCAAATAGTGTTTAGAAAAAACATTTAAATATTTATTAATCAACATAGATCCATCTTAAATACAGATCTAACATGAGCAAGAGGGATCCAATTTCTTCACGTGCAACTTTTTTATGAGCCCATATTATTTAAATGTTTTGTGTATATATATATATATATATATTAGTCTTTAAGTGTGACTTTTTGGAAAGTTCATTGAAATCACAAGTTTGACAAGCGAATTGTTGGCAATCGAAGTCTCCCAGGGGTTTTTGAGGGTGCTAAATCCATATATGCAGTCAAAAAACCAGTTAAACAACGCAAATAAAATTTTGGCCACAAATCTTTCACCAGATTCTAGCTAGAAATCCTCTTGAAACTCCAAAAAGTGGCACTTAGAGACTACTCATATATATATATATATAAGAGGAACAATACGATTATGAAAGGAGATTGGCCTGTTGAGAGAAAGAATGAACTAAAGGCGGTTAGGGGCACATGTAATAATACAATCTTAATGAGTAAGGCATTGAATGATAAGTTTTTAAGATTGTTTCAGTTTGTAGTGATCATTACTATAGGAATCGTTAGAGTGTTTTTCAATTTCTAGCATTTTCTAAATGATACAAGAGGAGGGTTGAGGTGTTGAGTTAGGAATTTTGGTTTGATCAAAGAAAAATAGGTGATTAGTAATAAAGCACTTTCCAACAATAGTTGACTTAACTATGTAGTTGTGGTCATTAATGTACTCTTTAAAATAGGCTTTAAAAGATTTATCAATTTGGCTTGTATAAGATTTTACCATAGGAACAGGGTATTTAATAGACACCTGGACCAACCATAGGGTCAACTTTATAGTTAGCAGAAGGGTTTTGAAAGGTTTGAAGAAACTTTTGATATTCTTTCTGGCTAAATTTTTTGAATTATGATCATTTGTGCTTTTGATGTAAGGAAGAGAAATATAAGGTAGGAACTAAGTAAAAGAAATAGGATTTTTAGATTTAACATTAGACAAGCTAGCTATAAAGGTTTTATTGCTTAGTGTGAAAAAAAGTAACTATTAATTACTAGAACCTTAAACATGTAAACTTTTCCTTAAAAATTGAAAAGATAACTTGAATCACCACAATTTATTTAACAAAAATATATTTCTTTATAAAACTTTTATAATTTAAAAATAATATACTATATAATATAACTATTTTTAGTGCCTACAGGGCTTTGGATTGACGGTGAATGGATGCGCTATTAAGTCACTCCTTGCGATAGGTCACCAATTCAAATCCCCCGTGGATACTTAAGTTAGTCTAATAGATAAAAAAAAATATAACTATTTTTAGTCTCAAATACTAACTTAAATAATTATAAGTTGAACTTATCTCTTTTCCTAAAATTATGAAAGTCACGTGTTTAACTCTCATTTCTTAGACTTTAGAATGAGAAGAGATGATTTACCCTATTTATTATATGTAAATCATAAAAAAAATATTTTACATAAAAATAAAATTTTAAAAAATTTCAAGAAAACAATTTTCAAAATTCACTTAAAATAAATAAAATTTTAAAAAATATGATGAAAATGAAAGGGAAAAACAATGTTCAAGATTCACTTAAAAAAAATGTTAAAATCATGATTATGTTTTAAAAATTAGGAATTCTTATCTAAAATTCTTATCTGCAATGTACGTACATAACCTTTGCATATTGTAAGGTGTAAGGTCTTTTCCACTTGCCGTGTACACCAGGGTATATTCCATAATAACGTTTGAGTTCACATTGTAACGTTGACATATATGTAGTATTTTATGATGTGGGTAGTCTAGGTGGACAAAATTGTTCTCGCGAGTCAACCACTTAGTTTGAAAAGAATAATTACAATATGCTTGTATTCCACGTTTAGTCATAGTTGAAAATGTGTACATTAGTGTACACACTTTACTTTTTCTAACCCCATAGCACACGGATCCCGACTTGTCCACATCTTTCATCCAATTCCGAGGTACACGCATCTTGACTTTTGCAAAATTTTCATTCAATTATGAAGTCATAAAAAGTACATTATATTTTTATTTAGTACAATATATTTTTCAAATAAGTTAGGTTAAGAAATATTTAATAGTGTAGTCTAAATAAGCTAGAAAAGTAATGGAAATTTCCGTAAGATTATGATAAAATCTAGTAATTTTTTTTGAAAATTTGGGTTATTGCTATCAAATTTTAAGATTTTGGGTGCCCGAGGAGTTCTTGATAGTGCTGAGTCCATTTTCACCATCAAAATATTTTGATTTTTTGAAAAAAATATTATTGGATTTCTGCAAGAAATATGTTGTCCGGGTGAATTTGTGTCATCGTTACACAATGCCATATCTAATTGCCTCACAAAATTCCCTAAGGTCACATGCATAGAGTTGAGGACCTATAATTAAATCTTTGAAGTTAGTTTATTTGGTTATAAGAACACATTAAATATACATCACATGTCATGGTTTTTAAGTAATTCTTTCTAATTTTTTTTTTGGTGTTTAGAGAGCAAGCATATGTAATTAGAGTGTCTCTTTCACATTTTCAATCACTTTAGGCAGGGGAAATTGATGCAAAAGCATAAAGATGAGTGCTAAATTGGGCATGTATAGGATGATGACAACAAAGTATGTGCATGAATGAATATAGTGGGACAGTACTGGAGTGATTGACATAGATGTCATTGTCGGGATCCTTCTTTGTTAGGACATTCATTGGATAGTGGACTATGTTCACTATGTTGTGTTATTACTTAAAGTCCGCGCATGGAATAAATGTAACGTAGTCTCATAAAAAAAGGTACAATAGGTAATTATTAGGAGGTGGTTATGATTAGGGTTCTTTGGCTAGCTATAAATAAGAATGAGATCCTCCTTATGGGCATTGTGTGGAATAATATTGTATTTGGAGCTTAGGTCATTGAGAGGTCATCCAACCTTAAGAGGTGAGTGAAAAAAGTGGAATATTTCCATAGGATCATGTAGGTGTTTCCTTACCTTAAGGGGTTTGATACTAATAAAGTGTTGAGCATTTATGATATCTCCTTTATGATTTAATTTCTTGGGTTAAGGATCATAACAATCAAAGCTCCTTGTTGGGCCAAAAAAGATGTTTTTTCCCTTCTATTTTGTAGGTTTTCAAAGGAAAAAGAGGGTTGTGACATCATATCAATTCATGTAGCTTTTTTTTTTCAAAATTTGAACAAACCCATTATAGATCTAAGCTCCTCTTGAAGAGACACCCAACTTCCAAAAAAATTGTCCCAATAGGAGTACAAGAAGTGGAAATATTGTTAATTTTTTTGTAAGATTAAGCCAACTATATTACCATAAAGAAAACATACATAGATAGTCATTGTTAGCTAATGGTTTGTCACTAGGGAAATCAGACCAGTAGCAGAAGTTTAGAACTTTACTATTGTGTATTCTATAATCTACCAAACTGTTTTTCAAAATGGAAGTAAAACCATAAAATAAAATAAACCACAATCTGACAAAGATGACAATGACTGCATTATGATAAATATTTTGGCTTGCTTGATCATCATTTACTTGGGGAGTCCACCAAAGTTGGTGGCTGGGGCTCACTATCATTGTCTAAAGAGGAGAAGTCAAACTTTACCAATTTCTTGGCCAAAATTGAGACCTTCTTGCTAATCCTATCCACCTTGTCCATTAATTTTTCCATGCAAATGATCATTTCCTATTGAATGTATGCTTTATCAATAAGAACTCTTCCCATGAGAGTTATAATATCATAGTAGAGATTTATGGTTTGCATGTAAGAGGAGGTGATTGCTATGGTACAGCCACCCACATAAGGTATCCATTCACTGGTTTCACAATCCACTTGTCTGCCTAGAACAAACTTTCTAGGTTGTCAAACATGTTCCTCCATATCACTCTCTAGACTACTTTAGGGATAATTTCTTTATCGGGTCATAGTAGCGTCAATCACTGACTGGGCTTGAGTTTGGCTAATAGAGGGGGTGTTGTAACATTTTTTTACCTATACAATTTTCTCGCAAATTTTCTTTTTCAAATAAAGGTTATACTTTACACTTTGTAATAAATCAACATATATATATATATATATATATATATATATATATATATATATATATATATATATATATATATATATATATATGTATATATGTATATATGTATATGTATATGTATATGTATATGTATATGTATATGTATATGTATATTATAAATGTCAATTGAAGTTTTAATTTTCCGCAAATAATATAGTTTTAAATTTGGGCTTTCCGCCAATAAATCACGTGATAAACTCCGCACAAGTTCCAACGACTTCAATCGCATCCACTGTATTCAATAATTCACAAGAATTGCGGGACCCCCCCACACTCCTGACATTTAACGGGGGGGTCCGCAATCCATGGTTTTGAAAAACCATGGAAACTAATGTGGCGGCGCTCGTGCATTGCGTATCCCCCCTCACTCAAAACCATATACCACTTCACCACCTCCCCCTTCCTCGCAAACTGCCTTCCCGCTAGTCATTGCCTTTGCCAATTTTATACCACTGAGATCACGTTAAACATTTTTTCGCCAAATTAGTTGCCACTATTTCCTCAACCATTTATCAATGAATAACTGCCAATTAATTCCCGCCAATGTTCAAATATCCATTAAACACTTTGATCATTAAAATCATCAACAAATATTTGATTTCCTCTAAAGTCGAGTTTGTTCAAAATTTGTCTGGTCAATTTTCTCAGATTTTCAATGTTCATAGAGCAACTAAACAAGATAAAAGTTTTAAGATCACACACGCATTTCCTTCACCATCTGCAATCTTACAAGGTATTCAAATCTTCCTATTCTCTATTTAAATTCAAAATGAGTACTCTAAAAAGAAAACACAAGTCGTTGGTTGAAAATCCCATGCTTCCTAAAGTCCTAAATTTAGATAAGTTACGTTAGTAGACTCAGATTTTAAGATTGTAGAGACCAAGAGTGAGTTTGATTTATATGAATTACATAATTGGGATTTTCAAAAGTTTGAAGACGCCAGTGATGAGTTCAGTCTTTGGGAATCCATGTTGCCTTAGTTTGTCTTTCCTCAAACTCATCATTTTCTTGAGTTTGTCTCGTGGTGCGAAAGCATATATTTACCTAGTTAGAGAGCAGTAGTAGCAAGAAATGTTGAAACTTTGTCCTATATAACACCAAAGTCCATTATTCAAGCTTTGAAAATTAGTCCTCTAAGTTCCCTATATTCCTTTTCAGTTGAGTCATTAATGGAAATTTACCAAAAGATTACGTTTCAAGAAAGAGCCAATATTTTTTAGCCATTTTTACCTGAAGGATCTGAATTGTCGCGTCATAATCCGCCTTATTCCTCAACCATATTTCCTGAAATGTCCAAACAAATAATTTCCATGGTTTTCTATCTTTTAGGCTATCAAAGTGATGAATGGGTTGATGAGGTTATTCTAGGGTTCTTGTCTGTCTTTTCATCTGGAAAAAAGCCTTCCATCCTATTCAATTTTAGCCAGTTTATCTCAGATAAAATTCATGAGCAGTTCTTAAAGTTCAATGTTTAAAAAGCCTTCAAACATCAATTTGTGTTAGTTTACCTGTTCTTACACCATTAAACTTATAGGTTTAAGATGCCACTAAAAAGATGGATTCACAGGGGAAATCACAATATGTTATTCACAGGACCTCATTAGTTAGAAAGAATCCAAAAGAGTATTAATTCAACGATTTTGTGGACCAATTTTTGTATTTATCACTATATATTCTTAGTAGTGACAGAGGCCCAAGGGTTTCAACTGAAATCAAGAGAATTTTTCATTTAAGTGAGTAGACAAAGGTTGGAGATTGGTATTTATATTAGAGCTTCACAGAGATTAGGGTTTATGGTTGTGAATTGTCACCCTATAAGCTACCAACTTTTCTTCCAATGAGATTTTTCACTTTGGAGTTCATAAGGCTGAGCTTGAATGTATATGAAGTTCATTTAATGTCAAGGAAAAAAAAGGCTTAGTTTAAACTAAAAGCTCAGGTTGGCCCCTTCATAGCAAATAACAAAGCAATTGATAAAGAAGTAGAGAATTTGTTAATCCAAATCAAGTTTGAAATGAGTTTCAACTGGCCTTATGATCATTTGGGAATACTTTTAGTTATCAGACTTGAGTAGAAGTTTGCTCCTTATATTCATTTTTGAAAACTAGAAATTGAGCAATATTTTAATCAGGAGGTTTGGGAGGAAAACACACAGGAAGTTTAAGAACATGTGTCACGTTAGATAGCATTGGAAACACCTCTTCCAAAGGAGAATGAGATGAAAAGAATAAGTGAAAGTATTTCTCATGTTATTTAAGGGTCTAACTCAACAGAGTTTAGAGTTTTCAAAAGAAGAAAAACCAAGGAAACAAAAGAAGAATCATCTAAAGTTAGAAATATAGAGGTTTCAACTACAGTGATGGTGTCAAGCGAGCCTGTGTTTACTCTACAACAGATTGAAGAAAAAACAACTGATGCATCTACTTCTCCTTCTTCTAGTGGCCAAAGCATTTTTGCTAAATTCAGAGAAATGAAGAAAAATAATGAGCTTCTAAAGTTTGCTACATATTCTCAATTTTGGAAACAAACATCCTCTACTCAAAACAAATTGTTATCTACACTAGATCCTGATAGAGGACAATTTCAATTGACATTTCTTGAGCCAAAGGTTCTAGTCCCAAAGACTGCAGAGGACTACAAAACCTCCTTATTTTCTTTTGATACAAACAAATTCACCCTATAGACCAAATATATTACATAATAAAACAGGTGAAATGATCTACTCTTTTTTTGACAAGTTTTTCCATAGTTTGAAAGGATGTCATCATTGGCCAAGGATACAAGGATAAACACTTTAGAAGATATTATCATCAAATTAGCATTGGATCCTAACAATGTTGATGCAACACAGAATATCATAAAAAATAGAAATGCATATATCCAGGTGTTGGGCACCTAAATAATCAACTTAAACCTCTACACATTAAATTGTCAACCTGGGATTTCGCCTTTTTATTGCAAAGTTGTCCACATAGTTGGTGCAAGGGTAGTGTTGAGATTATCTTGATTTAGGTGAAACTATTAAGAAGCAAAGACTGAGAAATGAAAGGAACAACAAAATATTTACTAAAAGAACACTCACTTTCTACCTCTAAACTTCAATCAAACTGATAACATAAATAAATTGTTAAGTTCCTATTCGAGAATCATAGAGAAATCCAAGTTGTTTCCTAAGGAACGATAACTTTGATAAATGAACTTAAATGCATATATTAGAAAAACATAAGTCTTTGAAGCCAACAATTCACACTTGCTGCGGAAAACAATAACAAAAGATAATGTTGTAAAGGAAATCTCATTTAACGTTATTCGCTAAAATTTCTTCTAAACAGTAATAGTAAATATGGCAAACAATGATTTAATCTAAGAAACAATTAATCATTCAAAGCTAAAAGTAAGATACAATAATAATATAGAGGAAGACAATATTCATCCCAAGATTGGGCCCATGGTCACTGGAATTTAACTGCCTTGTAGTTAACTCAATGCACTAGATTAAAATTGAATCGTTGAAATCTCCATTAACATGCAACAGTAAATTACTAGAGAAGACTGTAAAAACTCAAGACAATCTGTTTCTCCAGTCTCATTTTACAATTAACAGCGATAATTCATTTCCTTGCTGGAGTTTAATCCTACTTTTATATTACAAAATGATCTAAATTCGAAATGGTAAAGCTATCCTGAGAATCGGGAGATTCTTAGCATGCTTAATTCAATCTGTGAAATCAGCAACGTCTTCCTTAGAATAGCAGGTCATGATCCTCTTTTCAACCGTATCGTGCGTGTAAGACATTTATCCATGGTCAGTATGTCACAAATAGACCAAATGATTTCCTCATGGCTCGACCTTCCTCAACTATTCAAGGAACAACAATCAACATCAGATATTTCATGTCCAAATATCGACCCAAATCATGAGTTAATGACATCTTCAAGGTTCAAATTGATTCAATAATGAGGTAAAGTAACAAAACAATTATTAACTCATTTCTATAACTCTTTAGCATTCAAATTATTATAATCTATGCTCGAAAGGTTTGAAAAATAACAACTAAGGAAATAAGGTGAAGAATTATACCAATTGCAAGGCCCAATACCAGGTGTTGTGTAAAAGATTAAAGTTATCAACAACAAAGCATCCTCAAGCTCAAGAGGTGGGAGAATTTGAAAAAGAAATGGAAAACATGTTGCCTATGATTGTAGAGCAGAATCTGTAAATACAGAAAATGGAGTCAGAGATGGAAAAGTTTTTAAAGGAGAAAGAACAAAATGTTAGCACGAGAGTTTCAAAAGTGGAGACAAGATCAACAAGTCATGATTCAACAGAGCAATTATCAAAAGAAATGGTTGATCTATCATTGAGAAATGTAGAAATTGAGAAGTTGAAGGCATCATTGCAAAATACATAGGAAAATAAGATAAAAGAGGCAATGCATACATTTCAGAGTTGCAGAAGAATTTCAAGCTTACAAAGCAGCTTGAAAAATATTTGGATGAATCAGTTAGTGCACAAAATTTATCAAAAGCTAAAGAGAATATTTGGATAGACATAAATTCTACAATTTCAGATTTATGGTCTTCCATAGAAATCATTTTTGAACAAGAACAACTATTGGAGAAAGCTAAAAGGGCCATTGAAGATATCAAAGAAGAGTTGGACCATAGACCTGGAGAGGCAACTAGAATCATCAAAGTCCTAAATTTGAAAACCATGGAAGAGATAGAAGAAATGGGAATTGAAGATAGAACAGATGCAGTCCTTGAAGTAAGGAAAGTGTTGACTAAGAAGAATTTAATGCTGCAGCTGGAAAAAAAATGTGAAAATTTAGAAGTTTAGATCAAGAAATTTCACAAAAAGTTCTTTGTTCTTCAACAGAAAGGACTCCCATCATTGAGGGATTCTCACGGTGAATTAATTCAGCAAGAATACTATCAGAAAAGATTACGTGATATAGCAATAGACAAATCAAAATTTGCTAAAGTTAAAGGAATTATTAGTGGTCAAAGTTTATTGCAATACTTAGAAAATGATTTGTTTATTTCATATGAAATTCATCATATTTTTATCAGTAAATCGAATTTTGAAAAGTATATCGAGGTAGATGAGGCCTACATAAAGGTGATAAAGTTTTCATGTCCAGATGATGATCAGTGGGATAAGTTCATTGAACTTATCAATTGAACAAGAAGTAGGTTTTCATACAAGATTTCAGCAAAGAGCAGAACATTCAATCAAACAATTAGGAGGTGGAGATTTGAAGCCAACAATTAGAAACAAGATGCTTGATTAGTGTGCATATTCCACTTTATTTATCAAGGATTCCATTTTTAAGCAATTTTGTTATAAATATCTGAATCTTTTTGGATAAACATTTATTTTTTCATGAAAAAGTTATAATAGGTTAGAGATTTTTGAAAAAAACTCTATATGTACTTTGTAATTCAAATTAAGAAGGGTTGATACTTGGAGCATATTTTGGGTGATGCTACTATAATATTTTCATCTTCAAGATAATCAAAGGACTTTGGTTTCCATTTATGCAACATTTGTGTACTTGTGAGTGTTTTATAGTGATTTTCATAATCTAGTTGTACATATTTTTTAGATAGTCTAGGACATTGGGAAGGGCAAGGTTGAATATCAATCTCCCCGACATCCCTAGCAATGTTATTTTCTATATTATGTAATAATTAAACAATTTGTTTAATTAGATACTCATAAATTAATATATTATTGCTTCGGATGGAGCAAATGATGGAAAAAATGGCTCTGACGCCGTTCGGTAAAATCAGCCGCGAAGGGCTAGGTTAGCCGCAGACCGCAGCATTAGGACCACCGGCTGGAGCAGATCACGGGAGTTAGGGTTGCGAGCGCACGACAGATCGACGGAAGGCTTCAGTCGCTGTCTGGCATGGAGGGTCAACGGGAAACGGACCTCGTGGATTATTCCGAGGATCTGTTGGAAGGTCAGTACATTTTCCTTAACCCTAGTTCTGCTTCCCCGGGTTTCGATCCTCCGCTTTCACAAGCCACAGATGCACAGGACCTCTTGCCGGATCCCTCATCATCGTCTATAGGCCTGGTGGCACCGCCTCTCTCACCCAGCACTGCTTTTCTCCTTGCCTCTCAATCGCCTGATACATTAGCTTTGGACCAGATCCCATCCCCGCCGCCTGATCCCCAGCCTGATCTAGAGGCCCCGAGGGCAAATGTGACCAAGCCACTCCCGGAAATTGGGGCAAAGCCCTCTGGTGCCTTCGGTACTCCGGTCATTAACCTAAAACCATCTGGGCCCCCTCCGTCCGGGGTTTCAAACCCGCTCGCTGAACATCCGTCGGCTCCCCGCACCAAGAAGCAGAAATCCAAGTGTGTTAGGGCTACGACGAAAGACATCACTGTCATCTACGGAAACTCTCCGGATTTTGAAGAAACCATGGCTCTGGCGCGCACCGTGTTGGTAGGGCACGTGCGGGGGCGTTCATACACGGTGGACAGACTGATGCGCTGGGTGAAAGAAATCTGGGGAGTCCTTCTCACACAGGTGCCGGAGGTTGAGGTCCTCCCACGAGGGTGGTTCTCCCTCCAATTTGCAAATGAAGAGCACACGAACGCGGTTCTCGAAAGATATTGGCATATAGAAACCGCACCTGTACTTCTAAAGAGATGGAGCCCGTTATTCGATCCCGAGCGTGAGCAAATAGCAGCAGGGCCACTATGGGTTCGATTACCGGGGCTTCCCCTACAATACTGGAGCGAAGAATCATTCAAAAGGATCGGAAATGCATTAGGGACATACTTGGATCATGATCGATCCTACATCGACACTCGAAAGAAGACAGTGGCCCGAATTCTGGTGCATCTTGACACCAGAGAAGGATTGGAGGAAAGAATTACCCTACAATGGGGAAAGCACAGGCGCATACAGATCTTGGATTACGAAGGAGTACCCTTTCGATGCAACAGGTGCCATCAAGTGGGTCATCTCTACAAGGATTGCCCATTGAACAAGCGGCCGGACAGCTCACCGAAAACTTCCCCCATTGCATCCAGAGGGACCTCACCATTCATCTCTCAACCGACGCATGGATTCACCACATCCAAAGGAGCCCCGGATTGTACAGAGAAGAACAAAAGGGATACGCCATCGCCTCCGATGACTCGGGCTCGGGCAGCTGCTGCAGCCGCACAAGCCTCGGGTACATTTTCTATCCCTCCCTCTATCTCGTTTGCACAATCATCTGAATCAGTTTCATCATATTCTTGTTCTATGACACAATGCATCATTCCACCGCCCCCTCTGAATCCTTCCATTGCTCCACCCTCCCTACCTCTCTTTTCGTCTCCGCCCATGTCGCCTCCCGCAATGCCCTCTGTTATAAAAATTCCCCCCCACCCTTATTCTCTCCACCCTCGGACCTCGCATCCAGACCCCTCTGATCCACAGACTGGGCTGGGCATAGTTCCCTCGGGTGCGGTCTCCTCCT
Source organism: Pinus tabuliformis (assembly GCA_031772625.1). Lineage (NCBI taxonomy): Eukaryota > Viridiplantae > Streptophyta > Pinopsida > Pinales > Pinaceae > Pinus > Pinus tabuliformis. The sequence goes on from CM062815.1 coordinate 833,747,938, forward strand.
CCACCAGGGGGAGGAAATCTGATTTAAACAAAGCCATCAGACGAGCGGGTGCCGAAGTCGCATCAGGCCGACAGTCCACCATTGATGGGGTCCTTAGAGCTACAAACCCCCCGAAGAGGGGTCCTCCATGAAGTGCCTCTTGTTTAATTGCAGGGGTTTGGCTAGTCCCCCCAAAAAACTAGCCCTCAAATGACTTTTTGAGGTCGATTGCCCAGATGTAATTCTACTTCAAGAAACCCTAGGTCCGGCTGAGACCATCTCCCACTCTCTGAGTCTTATTTCGCCCGGATGGAAATACATTGCTATGGACGCCAATGGTAGATCGGGTGGTCTGGCGATTGGATACAATCCAAAAACCATCAGACTGGATGCTTCCTGGGGGGGACTTGGTTTTATGGGGGCTGACATCTTCTCCTTGGATCTGGGGCTCTCCCTCCGCATCATCAATATTTATGGTCCTAGCCAAAAGAGGGAATGCTTCTGGAGGAAACTTCTCAGCAGGAGTCTGATGTCACTGGATCGCATCATTCTGGGAGGTGATCTGAATTTTTCCCTAGGGTTTCGAGAGTCTTGGGGATCCCGGGCGCAAGTAGACTCCATCTCAGCCTTTATGAGGAATCTTCTGGAGCAGCATGATCTTGTTGATATCCCCATGCAGAACCCCCTCCCTACTTGGAGAAACAGGAGGGTTGGGACAGCGGCCCTGGCTCGCAGACTAGACCGTTTTCTGATGAAAGGCCCGCTGATCCACCAACTACACCATTTCAAACAGTGGGTTGGATCCGGGGGCATATCTGATCACTCTCCAATCTTAATGGAGATCAAGGGCCCCCTCCCAAAGCCAAAAGCTCCTTTTAAGTTCAATCACCTCTGGCTCCAGGACCCAAGCTTCTCCAAATTAGTCTCGGACTTCTGGCATGCTCATCCTATTGACAGAGAATCATCGATGGCTAGGGGTTTTGTCAAAAATCTGACGGAGCTCAAACACATAGTGATCGAGTGGGCCAAGGCAAAAAAGGCTAGGGAGGAGGAGCAGCTCATTAAGGTAGAAGATGAATTAAAATCCCTTCTGGATGAGAGAAGCCTGGGGTTTATCTCCGAGGATAACAAGACTCGACTTGTTGAATTGGAGATGCAAAAGCAAAATATACTTAAGCTCAGGGAGGAATCGCTTAGGTTGAGGAGCAAGGCTCTGTGGCTAAAAGCGGGGGATGAAAACTCAAGATTCTTTCATAACTTCGCCAAAGGAAGGAAAGTGGCAAACACCATCTGGAACCTCCCTCTCCCGGAAGGTGGTGTGGCAGACACATTTAATAAACTCTCTCAGCTTGGTACAGCACATTTCAGAGGGATCTACAAGAGTCCTGCTGGCACCAACCTTGCTGAAATTATCAATGTGGCCACACACTTCCCCAGGTTCGTAAACAATGAAGACACTGAGGCGCTCACTGATCCTGTCTCCATGGAAGAACTAGAAAGTACTATCAAGTGGTTTCAGAAGGAAAAGAGCCCGGGTCCTGACGGTTGGACCATAGAGTTCTACATTGCTTTCTTTGACATCCTTGGAGGAGATATTCTAAAGGTGGTCGAGGAGAGCAGAATCTCGGGACAGATCTATCATGCTATAAATTCCACCTTCATTGCGCTCATCCCCAAATCGGACTCCCCTTCATCTTTTGATGATTTCAGGCCCATCTCCCTGTGTAATGTTCTCTACAAAATCATATCAAAAATCATCGCCAATAGGATCAGGCCCATCCTATCCAAGCATATTGCTCCCCAACAATTTGCTTTTTTAGAAGACAGACAAATCCATGAAGCCATTGGATCGGCCCAGGAAGCCATTCACTCTATATGGACCAAACGCCTTAAAAGCATACTCCTGAAGATCGACCTATCAAAGGCTTTTGACCGGGTTAGCTGGCTCTATATCAAGATGATTCTCATCCATCTGGGCTTTCCTCACTCCCTCATCAATTGGATTATGGCATGTATTACATCTCCCACCTACAGCATCCTGATTAATGGAGCAGCCTCCCATTTCTTCCACTCTGAGAGAGGGCTTAGACAAGGCTGCCCTCTATCCCCTCTCCTTTTTCTCCTGATCATGGAAGCTTTAAGCCGCCTTATCATCTCTGCTAAAAGGGAAGGCACTATCAGGGGTCTTAAGATATCAGAGGAATGCTTTCTCACTCACCTGTTGTTCGTTGATGATGTCCTCATTCTTCTCGATGGCAGTATCCAAGACACCTCGACCTTCAACAGGATTCTAAAGCTATTTGCACATGCCACTGGGATGGAGATCAACCAGGGAAAGTCTTCTATCACATTGGTGGGCACTTCTGTAAATGAATCTTTCACAGCTAGTCAAGCTTTCCCCTTCTCTATTCAGCCCCTAGACAGGGGGCTAAAATACCTGGGATACTGGCTAAAACCCACCTCACAGAAGATTGCGGACTGGGTCTGGCTGATTACCAAAGTGGAAAAAAGAATAACATGCTGGTGCTACAGATATCTATCCAGAGCGGGCAGATTAACACTAATCAAATCTGTTCTGGAAGCCACGCCAGTCTTCTGGATGGCTCTCGCTTGGATACCTCGAAATATCCTTACAAAACTACAGCATCTCTGTTCCAAATATTTATGGGTTGGTAACAAAGAAAAGCGCACATTTGCTTGGGTCGGATGGAACAAGATTGCCCTGCCCAAGAAATGGGGGGGCTGGGGACTGAAGGATCTCCCATCTTTTGCCAGCGCTCTGGCAGCCAAAATGGGCTGGGCTCTGCTTACCTCCCACAGCTTATGGACAAACATAACCTATCACAAGTACATTTGGCCCCTTAACATTATGGATTGGGCTAGACTCCCAACTTGGAACAAAACTGGCATATCTTCTATCTGGAAAGCTCTTTTACACTCTCTCCCGCTGATCAGGAACAACTTAGTCTGGAGAATTAGAAATGGAAGCAGAGCCCGTATTGGATTAGACCCCTGGAGCGGCAGTGGGGGGAGACACCTGCTCCCACAAGCACTGGTGGATTATCTCTCTGCCAATGGCATCAGGGTTTTTGCACAGATTGCGGATCAAGAGCAATCAGACATCTTCCACCAGGCTTGGAAGACAGCCATACACCTCAACCTCCCGCAGAGATGGCACACTGCTTGGCGCGAATTCTGTGCGGCACTGATGGAGTCTCATGTCCGAATAATTGAGGGACCGGACGAGCTTATTTGGCACCTGGCGGACAACGGGAGATACACTCCAAAGGAAGGATATATACAACTAATTAAACAGAGGAAACCGGAAGTATTATACAGATGGTGGCATAACATTTGGAAGTTATCAGCCTCCCCCCGTTCAAAACTCTTCACATGGTGTATACTCAGGAACAGAGTACCCACGGGAGATCACCTTATGCGAAGAGCACAATTCGGACCGACGAGATGTGTCTTATGTAAAGCTGAAAGTGAATCCACAGAGCACCTATTCATGCGATGTAACTCAGTACAGCTCGTTTGGAACAACATAAAACCATTTACACATCACTCGGGGGATTGGAGAGGTACTGATCTTATCAACGCATGGATAGAATGGGACAACAGCCATAAAGGCATGAAGGCCGCAAATTTACCCATCATTGTGAATTGGTCCATTTGGAAAGCTAGAAACCAAATGATTTTCGAGGAGAAGGTCATTCACTGGCCCCTTATTGAAGCAGGCATTATCCATGCCTTCAACGAACTGCCGGAACCGCCTCCTCCAAAAGCCCGCAGGCCAAACCCTCCCCCCATCATTAATCAGGACACTCCTTGGGCATTCTTCGACGGAGCAGCCAATGTACAAAGCAGCGGGGGTGGTTTCATTCTGCATCTATCTGATAACCACTCTTTCTACATTAAAGCGGGATTGGGTGCTGGAACAAACAACTATGCTGAGCTCATTTCTCTGCGACACCTGCTTCATTTTGCCTTAAGCCATCATTGCACTAGCATCAACATATTTGGGGACTCACAGATCATCATAAATTGGTTCAATAATATCTCTACATGTCACATGCACACACTCAATGTCATTCTTGATGAAGTTCTACAGCTCAAAGAGGCTTTTAATCACATCACTGTTTCACACATCTACAGGGAACACAACCAGGATGCTGACAAACTTTCCAAGGAGGCCGCGCTGATGGAACAAGGACACTGGGAGATAATCGAGATTTTGGACCAACAGGAGCAAAAGTTTTATCATCGCCCATATATAGACCCGCAATATCCTACTGTGGGTCTACATGCGACTTAATTTATAACAGCACTATGATAGCAGCAGTATATAGGACTGTTTTTTGTATAAAACTTTTTGTAACAGAAGGATGCCACAAGGCATCAAACTCCATGAACTACACAGCAGAATTACAGTGACATAATCAACAACATATACATGCATCTTTTTGTAAAATGTACAGAGATATATGTGAACAAATGGCATATGCGAAAGCATCTACATATGTAATCTTTCATATTAATGAAATGTTTACGGATTTTTCCAGAGGAAAAAAAATATTATTGCTTCTATGTTATACTTAAACATATTTTGTTCACTATATATATGTTTCCTCTTAGCTCATATGATTAGATGTTCAGGAAGGATATCTAGTCTTCTAAGTCCTTCTACATTCTTCCTTCAAAGAACTTATAAAGATTGTATGCTGACATAATGGAACACTAACACTTTGATTATTCTAAAGGATTAATAATTATATGAATAAATAAGTATTTGAATCTTTGGGTCATCTATTTCATAAAAATCCCTCACAATTGATGCTTTGGCACAGTTCTTTGGTCGAGGACTGTCTACAAAGATACAACACCAGATAGGCGTCATTGCTAGGGAATGATTTTTGAAGAAAATTTTCCCTGGGATAACGACTCAAATTTCCTCTTAATGGTGAATAAGAGGCTAGTAGGCTAAAATATTTCACCTGGTGACTTCATAGTTTTAAAATCTGGCTTCACGCAGGCATACTAGATCTCATTCTGATTCTGAGCGACTTGCACCATTATCAGGTCCAAAGAGACTTGTACAAATCACTTCCCTTAGACGTAGACTTGAAGCTTCTTCTTCTTCTTCTTTTCCACTAGAATCATTTTCACAACCTAAACAATCAGAATACATCCCAATACCTATTGATTTGTCTAATCTACCTCCTAAAGTATTGGAACTTCTTTCTAAGGGAATAGATCTACAAACTTCTCTATTGGTTCATCAACTTGAGTCTTTTGAACTCCTTGTGTCCCTTTCAAATATTCTGATACAAAAGCATAACTTGAATTACAATTACCTGGACTCAAACCGAGAGATTTTATATCCTTTGTTATTCATACCTATCCTTCTACTTCTGATCAACCTGAAGAGGAGTTCAAATTTTATACAAATCCCCTAGCATTTGAATATCAAGAGACAATTGTTCCTGAAGTCAAAAGCTAATTATCCATCCTCAATTTCCAAAAAAATATAATCTCAAAACAACCATCCCCTAAGAAACCTTCATCTCCTAAACAACCAAGTTCTCAACTAATTATGGCTAGTGTGGGACCAATTGTGGATGTTAGATATGCAACATTAATATTTCCACTAGCAGGTCAACTTCATGATTTCCTTGATGGATATCTAAAGCACTTACCTAGATACAATGGGGAAACAAGATCAAATGCAGAAGATAATTTATCTACATTTTTAGATTTTGCAGATAATCTGAATATAGAACATGAATATGTATATATGAGGTTGTTTTTCTAATGATAGGAAGGAAACATTACAGTCTGGTTTAGATAGTTGCAGGCAAATTCTATTCGTTCATGGGCAGATTTAACTAATATTCTTATAAATCAATGGGGAATACAGAAGGATCTTGTTTATTATTTAACTAATTTTAATGATCTCAAAAGAAACCCTAATGAACTTGTATGAAATCTCATCAAAAGGTTTAATAAATTTGACAACAAGATGCCTGGAGATTGTAAACCCCCAGCTACTGCAACAAAAATTAGATTTTCTGAGGCTTTTGATGATGATTTTGCGTTAATGTTGAGAGAAAGGAAATCTAAAACTTTGGTAGACATACAAACTATTGCAATTGAAGTTGAGGCTAATAGAGAAACATCGAGGAAGTTGAGAGCCAAAGCAGAAAAATCAGAGATAAAGTTAAAGTCAAAAGCAAAAGTTGGTTCATCATCCAAAATTAAGGAAGAAGATAAAAAAATAGATGAAATCACTTCAATGTTAAGAAAATTGGCTAACAAAATCTCTAGAATGGAAACTCAACTTAGACAAGCATAAAAAATGTAAACAGACTTTCGGGACCCTACAGGAGACCTTTCCAACCACAAATTTACAAAGAGAAAGACAAACTATTGACCAACAAATTTAACCTCCATTAATTATTGAAGATCAAGATATTGGGGTAATAACACCAATTTTAGATGATATCAATTGTTGGGTAGCAGAAGACCCGCGTAATGGTTATGAGGCACAAAGCCTAAAATTTTGGGTAAAGATAGGGTAAAGACTCTGCGGGATGCGTGATTTGTAATAAGTTGAGTCAAAGGGTAGTCCACCCAAAAATAATGTAAAGAAATGTAAATTGAGTCAACCTGCTCTTGGTTCACAGACCATGGAAAGGTAGAAATAGAGCGAGGCTCTATGGGTAGAAAGTAGCTTTTTGGATGATGGATGATCTGAATTGTAATGGGTGCATGAGCTAAGGAGTTTTGGAGCATTTGTAAGTCCAAGTTGAGGGTATTGGGTAGGTGATAGAGGCTCTGCAGCTGTGTGCGCAGAGGCCTGGTAGAGTCTGCAACTGTGTGCGCAGACCCCTGTAGTTGAGTGCGCAGGGTAGATCTGGATGTATTGGCGATAAAGTGGAAATAAAGGTAAGTTGATTTTGGAAACTCTGTGTTAATATGAGCTATTGAAGATCTAGTTACTTTATGATTGGTATTTCTAATTGATTCTTTATGCGCATGCTTATGTTTTGGGTTAATGAAAATCTATATCTCTGTTAAGTGCGTGCACTGGTTATCTTGATTAAATTTTTGCTTAAAGATCCTCATAAGTAAATCTGATCTATAATAAATCATTAAGTAATTAGTATTGAGAAGTAGCCCTATTTTAGATCTGCGCGGAAGCAGAGCAGCGCAAGGCTGCAAAACGGTGCAGGAAGCATCCAGACCACATCTAGACATCCCAAGGGTGCGGAAACCTGGTTCCAGCACCCTCCCCTGCTACCTCGGGTGAGACCTCAGTCCGCGCTCCGCGAGCTGTTGCCGAAAGGGCCTGTAACTGCGGGATTTTTTTGGCTAAATAATTCTTCCAAACCTGGGTCAGGCCCATATAAGCCAACAAATGGTTCCATTGCTGGGACCAAGATCTGCCTAAGGTGTGTCTGATGTAGGAGTGCTGGAATTCTATAGAGAAAGAATTTAAAGGGTGAAGGGATCAGGAACAATAGTAGTTCAAAATACACTGACATGCAAACCAAAGGTTAAAAATGATGAGCGCGATCCAGCTACCGGTATTCAAAGGAGCAGGAAGCGAAGATCCAGAACAATTTTGGTTCATGGTGACATTGGTATGGGACGCACATAGAATTACGGATGATAATATCAGAAAGGCTACTTTAGTTAGCGCGCTGCAGGACCGAGCGCTGACATGGTATATAAAGTACTCAAGCAATCACTCGAATGCGGGGACAGCAGAGATCCAGACCGAATTGAAGAAAGAGTTTAGCCGGCCAAAGTCAGAAACACAGTTGATCATAAGGTTCAAGGAGATCGTGATGGTACCTGGTGAAGCCCCGTGGGATTGGATCAAAGGCTGAAAAGTACCATCCGCGAAGCAAACATGACACTGTCAGATGCGCAGCACTGCGCTTGGTTTGTAGCGTCATTGACACCGCATCTGAGGACGACTTTGTCACAACAAAAGATCTCAACCCAGGCTAAAGCATTGGAGACAACGATGAGGTTGCACGAAACTATGTTATAGGACCCAGGGTTGGGAGTTCAGCAAATCCAAGCGCAGATACAAACCTTGTGTTTAGAAATGAAGAAGTTAAAACAGGAATAGGCACCTCGCCCAGAAGCCCGGGAGGAAGTATGGTGTATAAAGTGTAGAAGCCAGGGTCATGATAAAGATCACTGTCTAATCTTTGCGAACTATGTGGCGAGGTGGGGGGGGGACTAACGCCATTGCGACTAGAGGTACTGGCAGGGCCAAGCGTGGCACCCGCCCTCTGGTGCACGAAATGTCAGGAGGGAGAAAAGCATGCTACGAAAAACTGACATCTATTATAGAACATGAGACAACCCTCCCAACAGCTATTTTGCAACTTTTATAGATCGGTGGGCCACGAGGAACGAGACTGTCGTAGTTATCAATTATTGATGGACCAGTCACCGACCTACAGAATGCAGACTGAGGTGCGAGGTCAAGATCCAGCCACGGTGCTCACACGCGGTGGGTTCCAGGGACGTGGATGAGGATGGGGTGGAATGGGGCCAGGAAGGGGTCGCAGGTAGCTAATCTGTTACAATTGTGGAGGACCAGGACATTACGCGTGGGATTGTACCAACCCAACTAGAATATCATGCACTTACTATGAGCAATTCGATCATGAGCTGATAGATTGCCCCACACTGATAGCACAGATTCGTGAAAAAAGGGCAGCGCAACCTACGACGACCCAGAACGTGCAGATGATGAGGTCCGAACCCCGCGACGAAGACCCCCAGGTAAACATGGTACTAAGAAGTGGCATGGCCATAGGAGAGGATAAAAGGAACTTAAGTAAGGAAGACACAAGGATTGGCAAGGAGACGTATTTGGAAGCTAGGGAGAGCTTCGTGGAGGTCTCTACCCCAGGTAGTAGGGATCAACCTGAGCAGGACAGGGATCCCTCGATGATAGCTACCTTTTTAGAGACATGCATAAAATTGTTGCGCGACAATAGGGCGGTTAGAGGCTTGCAAGAATTAATAAATAGGTGCGTAGGGACGCGAGAACCTAGCGTGGTCCGCAAACTAGGAAAACATGCAACACGGACGGGGCGAGAGATGCAATTAACGACACAAATTGGCGACTATGAGATGGATCAGATCATTTTGGATTTGGGCTCGGATGCAAATGTATTGCCTAAAAAAACTTGGGAATGCATGGGTAGGCCTACACTACAATGGTCTCCTATTCAATTGCAGATGGCGAACCAACAGAAAATTTTGCCCATGGGAAGGTTGCAGGGAATTATGGTAGATATAGAAGGCGCGAGCACCAGAACAGACTTTGAAGTAATTGAAATCGTGGATGAAAGTATGCCTTATCCTGTGTTGTTAGGAATAGACTAGGCCACCGACATGAATGGGGTTATTAACTTAAAGAAGCGGACAATGATATTTGAAACAAAGTCACTCCGCGTAGTCGTTCCGCTAGATCCAGCTGAAGGACCACGCTACATTGAACCCATGCGCAATGAAGAAGGTGACGACAAATTAGACTGTATCTACAATATTTCTGCACAAAGGCAAGAATGGGTCAAGTCAACGGAGGATAGAAGAATATCACGGGGTTATGTAGAGTCATGCACTACCGATTCAGATGAAGAAGATGAGTGATGGCATAACAGGTTGAATGGAGTAACCACACTACACTGCAATATGGTGACTAAATCTCTGTACTGCGTGAGCGCCCAGGATCGTGAACTGCCGATGTATGATGGGTTGACAATAATAGATGAATTTCTAACCAAATTTGAAATCACGGTACCAGAGCACCAACAGTTTGATGCGTTGAGATGGGCATTGCATGCAACACCTGCGTGATGGTGGGGCACACATGAAGGGACTTTCGAAGATTGGCGCAGCTGTAGGCGCATGATGCAGATCAGATTTGGGAAGCTAGAACTACGAATAATGGAGAAATATGATGGACGTGATGACCCGCGCATGCACCTTACCAGATGGATCAAAGCCTACGGACAGGAGCCTCAACCAGAGTGGGTGCACTTATTTTATCATACCCTGGATGTCATCCCAAGGAACTGGTATACTGAAACAGAGCTTCGACATGGCACTGGCGAGTGGGATATCTTGCGCGAAGGGTTTTTGTCAACATTCCTCTTTGAAGATCAATGGATGGATACCATGGACGACACGTTACAGCTGGTGAAGGCCACCATTTTCAAAACACCACTAGAACCAGAAGAAATCGTGCAGCTAGACTGGTCACAACAGCTGAGCCAGGCCTTGGAATGTTACAATGTACAGATAGAAGATGATGAGGATGACCCGCGAAACATCAATATTTCGGAATCAGAAGGAGGCCGTGAGGTGCGCAGACCTGAGATTGAAGATCTAGATATCACATCGCTGTTGAAAACGAAACAAGTAAATATCAGAACAGAAGAAGAGTCGAAGTATGCAACGCTTGGGGACTATTGGGACGACGCCATGGTGGAAAAGGTCGTCGAGTTGCTTCGGGAATATCGAGATTTATTCCCAACAAAAATCACAGAGCTAAAAGGGATCCTAGGAGACCTGGGAGTGATGAAGATAACGTTGAAGCCGGATGCAAAGCCAGTTAAGCAGCGGCCTTACCGCTTGAATCCAAAATACAAAGCAAAGGTTTGCGAAGAATTGGACAGGATGCTGGTAGTAGGAATCATTGAACCAGTCAAGGAGTCCGACTGGGTAAGTCCTATGGTGGTGCAAGAGAAGAAATAGAAGGGTGAGATTTGCATCTGCGTGGATCTCAGAAAGCTTAATGATGCTTGTGTTAACGATCCATTCCCGACGCCCTTTATAGATGAAGTACTGGAAAATGTGGGGGGGGTAGGAAGCCTACTCCTTCACAGATAGGTTCTACAGGTACCACAAGATAGAGATTGCGCCAGAAGACAAGAGTAAAACAACGTTTGCCACTGAATGGGTTGCTTTCAATATACGGTGATGCCCTTTGGACTGAAGAGTGCGTCGGCAATATTTTCCCACATTGTGGTAGTTGCATTCAAGGAATTTATACACAAGTTCTTAGAGGTCTACCTTGATGACTGGACCGTATTCAGACTGGTGAAGAAACATACCGCGAGCTTACGGTTAATGCTGGATACTTGCCGACGACACCAGATTGTGCTAAACCTAAAGAAGTGTACTTTCCTCATCCCCTTCGGGAACCTGCTTGGCCATGTGGTTTGTAAGCAAGGACTGATGGTGGATCCGGCAAAGATCGCTGTCATACTCAATCTGCAAGTGTTGCGGAGTGTCAAACAACTATGCACCACATTGGGACACATGGGCTACTATCGAAAGTTCATCAAAAGCTACGCCCAGATCACGACTCCATTGGAATAGTTGCTGAAGAAGGATGCTGCTTATTGTTAGAATGAGAAGTGCAACAAAATTCTGGAAACACTAAAGGAAAAGATGGCATCCGCCCCTATATTGGTCTTTCCAAAATGGGACGTTGAATTTCATATGCATGTCGATGCATCCTGTATCGTGTTGGGGCAGTACTTACTCAACCAGGAGCGGAGAATTGACCACTCGATTGCATTTGCAAGTCGTCAGTTGTCAAAAGTGGAGAAGAATTACTCCACTACTGAGCGAGAGGGATTAGCGATGGTATACGCGCATAAAAAATGCCACCATTATCTACTCGGAGGCCACTTTAAGATGTATACTGATCACTTGGCGCTAAAGTACCTAGTGAATAAGCATGTGTTGGGGGGCACATTTGTAGGTGGTTACTGTTATTCCAAGAATATGACTTCGAGGTCGTCGTAAAGCCGGGACGTCTAAACATAGGCTCGAATCACCTGTCCCGAATTGAGACCGGCGAAGAACCCACAAGTTTAGAGGATGGACTCCTGGATGCATAGTTGTATGCAGTGCGTGTAGCGGATGGCCACTTTGAGGATATAATCCATTTCTTAACTACAGGAACCGCGCCGCAGGGATATTATGTTCAGCAAAAGAAGGAACTAGTGATACACACAACAGACTTTACCATGATTGCAGGGCACCTCTACAAAATGGGTAACGACGAAATATTACGCAGGTATGTCCCAGAGTTCGAGCGAGGACAGATCCTAATCGAAGCACACGGGGAGGTTGCTGATGGACATTATGCGGGTCGCGCCACAGCCCAAAAGATTCTTCGTGCAGGATTATGGTGGCCCACTCTACATCAAGATTCGAAAGAACATTACCGAGCCTGCGACGTATGTCAATGGACAGGGAAACCATCACAGAGGGATGAAATGCCGCTCCAGCCACAGATGACGCTACAACCATTCGAGAAGTGGGAAATTGACTTCATAGGACCTATCATGCCGTAGGGGAAGACATGCGCCCACTATATCATCACCGCGACAGAATATTTGACTCGATGGGCAGAGGCACAACTAGTCAAGGACTGCACGGCTGCGACAACTGTGAAGTTTTTGTTCGAGAACGTGCTGACAAGGTTTGGATGTCCCAAAACTCTCATGAGCGATAGGGGAACGGACTTTCTGAATGAAACAATCAACGCACTCACTGAGGAATTCCAGATATATCATCAAATGAGTACGCCTTATCACCCGCAAGCGAATGGGACCATTGAAGCATTCAACAAAATTTTGGAGACTATGTTGACAAAGGTCTATAATAAGCAGCGAAATTACTGGGACTTATGCATCCCTGCTATACTATGGGCATACCGAACCATGTGCAAGAAGTTGACATGCCAGACACCTTTTCGGTTAGTTTATGGCAAGGAGGCTGTTATGCCTATAGAATACATTGTGGCTAGTCTACGGATCGCGACAACAACAGGTATGGCAGACCATGGGGCTTTGGAGGAACGGCTTGCGCAGTTTGAAGAACTGGAGGAGGAAAGGTTTTTGGTTGGATTCCATCAGCAAGTACAGAAACAACGAGAGAAAGCATGGCATGATCGCCATAACAAGGTATGCACTTTCAAGGAGAATGATCTAGTATTATTACATGACAGAAAGTTCGATATATTCCCTGGAAAACTCTAAATGCATTGGTTGGGACCCTATGTCATCAAAGAAGTTACCGATGGGGGTGCAGTTCAGCTTGCCAAACTAAATGGAAACCCCTTCTCGGGAAGAGTGAATGGCAGTCGCCTGAAGCTCTACACGAGTGGGCCGCTCGCTTGACTAACCGTCCGAGGGACAATCTCACCGCTCCAGCAAGTTGAAAGAGAGCGCGGGATGATAAAGCAGTCTGGGGGAAGGATGCGCAATTGCCAGGGTGCATGTAGATTTGGCCAATTACAAGGGTTGAGGTTGTGCGGAAAGGATTCTGCTGTTGCGTTGCTAAGATGAGAAGTGACCGTTGATGTCACTATTCATGACACGATGTCCGCATTATGGCAAAAGGGAGCGGGCAGCAAGCAATTAAGAGAAGGGGTACGAGCCAGCTATGGCATGATCTGCCACATGTTTAACACGAGGGCGCCAGAACAGGCGAGAGACAGTGAATTTGAAATTCAAAATGCATATAAATCATAGGGGGCTTCCATCGGGTGAACTGCGCTTCTGAAAAACGCAAGCTGGTTACCAATATGGAACTTTTCATTATCTCTGCACAAGGAGTAAGCCCGAGGGTGGTGATCTGGCCGATGGAAAGGCAGGGCTCTCTGAGGAACATGGTGTTGACAGCTGAAGGCGCCACACAGAGTTCAACATCAACAGGAGGGGATGAATTGGAAAATGGAAGGCACGAAGCAGAATTGGTCTGGATGCTGCCACCTCACCTGGGGGAAGGCCGACGAACTACAACAGAAAAGTGAAAGGCTGGAAAGACAGAGACCACTGGTAGAAATGCAGTTAATAACTCATCCCTGATGTACCTTGAGGATTGGGATCTCATGGACAACAACAAGGGTCTTGCAAAATTGCAACACAAGCTGTAGCAGACATTGCGAAGAGAAGATACGAAGGAAGAAAGTGGCTATGGTGGTACAAGGAGGTCCCGTATGCGGCTCCCCCGCTAGAGCTAAAATCCTATGAGGGGGTGTTCTGTGTTAACCGAGCAGAGCAGAATGAGCATTATCGGTTGCAAGAATTGGTAATAACAATGAAGCAGGAGCTAGACAGAGCATTGCAGGAGACAACGAAGGAGTAGCAGGACGAAAAGCACCATTCGAAGGGGAGGTGAACCGCGAAGCTAAGGAAACGTGTCTCGCCGCACCAACGAGTGACTTGGGACGAGTCATGATGATTGTGTTGGGGGACTGTTGGGTAGCAGAAGCCCCACATAACGGTTATGAGGCACAAAGCCCGAAATTTTGGGTAAAGACTTCGCGAGATGCACGATTTGTAATAAGTTGAGTCAAAGGGTAGTCCGCCCAAAAATAATGTAAAGAAATGTAAATTGAGTTGGCCCGCCCATGGTTCGTGGACCATGGAAAGGTATAAATAGAGTGAGGCTCTATGGGTAGAAAGTAGCTTTTTGGATGATGGATGATTTGAATTGTAATGGGTGCATGAGCTAAGGAGTTTTGGAGCGTTTGTAAGTCTGAGTCAAGGGTATTGGGTAGTGGATAGAGGCTTTGCAGCTGTGTGCACAGAGGCTGGTAGAGTCCGCATCTGTGTGCACAGACCCCTGCAGTTGAGTGCACAAGGTAGATCTGGATGTATTGGTGATAAAGTGAAAATAAATATAAGTTGATTTTGAAAACTCTGTGTTAATCTGAGCTATTGCAGATCTGGTTACTTTATGATTGGTATTTCTAATTGATTCTTTATGCACATGCTTATGTTTTGGGTTAATGAAAATCTGTATCTCTGTTAAGTGCACACACTAGTTATCTTGATTAAATGTTTGCTTAAAGACCCTCATAAGTAAATCTGATCTATAACAAATCATTAAGTAATTAGTATTGAGAAGTATCCCAGTTTCAGATCTGTGCGGAAGCAGAGCAGCAAGAGGCTGCAGAACGGTGCACGAAGCATCCAGACCACATCTCGGGTGAGACCTCAGTCTGCGCTCCGTGGGCTGTTGCCAAAAGGGCTGGTAGCTGTGAGATTTGTTTGGCTAAATAATTCTTCCAAACCTGGGTTAGGCCCATATAAGCCAACATCAATTATTTTGTTGTTTAGCCACTTGAAGGTGCTATTGTTCCCATAAATAAAAATCAATCTTTAGTTCAGAAAGTGGAATCTTCTAATGTTTCTAAATATCAAGCTTTTTTAGAATTTTTAATTGTTGAACTTAATAAAAGATATGATTTAAGGTTGAGACAAAATCTGGGTAGACCAATTAAGAAAGTTATTTTTGATGTATCACAAGATAAGACTACTGAAGCTTCATCCTCACAACGACAAACTCAATCACAAGATCAATCAAAGTAGAAAAGGTGGTTCCTTCTATTTTTAATGTAGAAACAAAATTAGAAAAGGTTAAAATTCCAATTCCTTTATCTGAGATGAAAAGTAATCCTGGTTATAAGCAACAAATGTCTAAATGAATGTAGTGTTCAAAGCGTGGATGCTGAAGGTGATGTGATATATTTGCAAAATGGAAAACCTTTAGTTATTTTTGGTCCAAGTCTTGATATTCAAGATGATAATGTTCCTCCTTTTTATATAACTCTAAAGGTCCATGATTTTTTCCTCTATCATTGTACGTTAGATTTTGGAGCATCTCATAATATGATGCCAAAAATCATTATGGATTGACTTCAGTTATAGGTGAAAAGGACTTACCATGATTTGTACACTTTTCATTCTAAGTGTAACACTATCCTTCCACATCTACCCAAGTAACTGACCAACCAGGGTAAACATGTGACGAGAAGTTACTATGATATGATTCGACTCCCTATGTGTCAGTTAAGGAAGTGGAACTGCCGGAACACATCAAACAAACCTTCCACATTAGCAACAGAACTCCCCAGAGCCATCCCAACCACTCAAGTAACCACCCCTTGAGATTAACTAAAGTTTTAATGCATCAAACCCCTAGACGCTCCCTTGATATGGACTAACATGCATCCAGGAAGCTCCAGACACTCCCACAACAAGGGAAAGCGAGCACCTGGGGTGTTGTGCTCGCGACTCCGAAATTTGTGCCACTTTTTCAAGCACAGAATCCAAGTCGTTGCCCATAACTCAATGATACCTTCATAGTTGAATTTACACAATGAAATAATGATACATTTGCAGAAACATTAACAAGGACTAGACTAGACCCCTACTAGCCATGACAGGAATTTCGTCAAACATGTCACAAACATGAAAGCTATTGGTCTTAGCAACATAGCTGATCATAGGGGTCTCATACTTATCTGAGATTCGCTATGAGGCAATGTTTCCTTACCACATTAGCTGCATTATCATCTATTAATCCATAGATATATTGTTCATTCAGTTACAAGTAAAAACACAATGAGAGCCATACATAGCCACTGTCATAATGCATGTTCATAACCAACATAATAACAACAAAAATACTAAGGAAACAAAAGCCATATAATCCACATATAAACCAATATAATACTCATAACATATCATTGATAAGGAGAGCTCTTATTGATGATTGTATAGGTCGACCAGATATAGGACTTCCATGAACCACCCGACCGTAGACTAGGATGAACCAAATATTTCTTTCAACCAGTCATCCCTGTGCCATATTCCAAGCATGTGTGGGATCTCATGGAAAAATCCACCAAAACCAAACCAAGGCTTCTACAGGCCAAACCACCTCAACCCATCGAACTATGATTCCACCTTATGGTTGGACATCACAAACCATCACCAGATTGGTCTCTACCCAAGCCTTCGAGGGCTTCAGATCGTTTTTCCAACTCGGCTTCCAGGACTAGTAACCCAATCCATGACCATTGTCGGGCTCCAGAGTGTTTGTCCAACCAAGGCTCCAGGACTAGTAACTCAACCCACTAAGGGTTCCAGAGCATTTGTCCAACCAAGGCTCCAGGACTAGTAACTCAACCCAAGTCGTTACAGGTCTTCCAGAGCATTTGTCCAACCAAGGCTCCAAAAACTAATAACTCAACCCAAGCTAAAGGAAACATGATAACTAGCTAAAAGAACAAAGAAATGAACCCACAACACCATGTCTATCCTGGATATGGCAAGGCTAGGAAAATCCATTATCAATATAGGCAAACCTCCATGCCAATGACAAACCATGACCAATAAACCACATGCATATTCCATGCATTCCAAAACTAGTGAGGAAAACATACGTGCAACGCGGTACCTGCAGTCAAAACCCGATGTAGATACTGAATCCGATGTCCTCTTGTGCTTTCCTAATCTTCCTTTTCCTTCTTGATCCAAGCATCCAAGTGTGCCACACTCTCCAAGAGTGCTCCAAGAAAACTCTAAGTGTCCAAGAGTATGAGAGAAAGAGAATAGAATGAGAGCTCCAAAACTGATTTGACCAAAGCTACATTGACCAAGCCTGCCCACTGATCCTCAAAATACTTTTTTTATTAATGAGGCCTCTATTTTCTTAATTTTCCATTATTTTCCTTCATTTTCCTCCTCACATGCAACTTGTGACCTTTCACCTTCTTTTTCTCCTAATTTCCCTTATTTTCATAAATAAATGTGCCAAAAATGCCATTTTTCCTTTCCAAAGCCTTTGTCATTACCTTTGCCAATTTCCTTTAGCCATAATAATTTAAATGAACACCCACCAGGACCATGACCATGGTCTTATATATTTTTACATGGATTTTTAACCAGGGTTGTTACAAAATCCTCCCCCTTGGGGGAACACTGTCGTCGGTGTTTAATGACACCTATAACCAGCAAGACCGCTAAAAATAAAACATACTGCCCATGGAGCTTTATAATACATCTCGTTGCAGTATTTATAATGACCACTGTTGAAACATGACAATCATACCGTTTACTGGAGCTTTATAACACAACTCATTATGATATTTACTATAACAACCACATATACTTAAGCACATTTGCTTCAAACAACAAATAACCATACTGTTTGTGGATATTTATAAATCCAGCTTGATACAATATTTACAATAATATACACATATACACATTTTCTCAATCAACAAATAAAAGGATACAATGCCTGCATCCGCAAGAAGGGAATCCAGAGGCTCACACCTCCACCCTCAAAGTAATACCGAGATTCACCTCCTTCCCAAGAAGTTCATAATCTACTGCAAGGTCAAATTTGCATCCAATATCCAACGCTATAATCCTGCGCCACTTTTCCTCTTAGTGAACAGTTACTGACTCATTTTTCCAGGGCACACTCCCAATGTGCATTTGACTCCATCTAGCAATGTTAATGACCAAAACAAATATATCCTTGACCTTCCCTTCTCTGCTACACAGTCCCTTGGGCAATCCAGTCACCCCCTTCTGTGCAGTCACATACCTTCCAAGTTCTATTGGCACCTCCATCCTAGGTAGTCCATCCCTCGACAAGGTTTCCTCACATCAAAAGGTCCAAAAACTAAGGCATATCCCTACCTTAAAACCATCATACTGGTCATAGCATGCTCATGGAAATCAATGAACACTATTGGGTACTAGTGTCCCACAATGATGCCGCTCCTGAAGTGCTTTACCAACATACTTTTGCATGAACCAATTCCTTTCACTGACGCTGCTAATTCTTGTAGTCAATTTCAACCACCCAACTGGGCATTTTTGTGCTTCCTATACCAAGCACATAACTTCCATTAGATTTAAAATAAATTGAAATAAATTCACATCATACCTCATTAGTAGCTCATCAATAAGTTACACTTTCAATCATGTTTACTTCTTGTCACAATAAGTCAAACTAACCATTTGATCAAATCATCATGAATAAACATATCACATCCGGTTAGCTCAAACTCAACCACCATAAATTATAATCATGAATCACATGAAATCATCATAAACCATAATCATAAATCACATGTAACTTATCACAAGTCAAAATCATAGATCACATGCATAATAAGACTAAAATAAAATATTTATACTTATCCTTCATCGATCCTTACTTCTGCCTTTGTTCTTTCTGTACACACACTGGATTGATTGCCATACCCAACAAGCACCCAATGCCTTTTTCTTTTCTTCAATCACGTACACATACACAATGTTCATCACAACACGTACATCCACACACAATGTATGACACCACATAATACATGTACCTACACCTGGAGTACAACACAACACAACACAATACATGTACTACATAAAGCACAACACAACGAGTACACATGTCACAATACGACAACTACACAGTTCACATACATAGTACCGCATGCCTGCCACATAACATGTACGACATGCACACAATACCACATGTACACCAGTACCATATGTACAACATGTACAAAGTACCACATGTACAAAGCACCACCTGCACAATGTGTGCACAACATCACATGTACACAGCACCACCTGTACAACATGTACACAATGCCACATGTACATTGTACCACCTATACAATGTGTACACAACGCCACATGTACACAACACCACATGCACGACACATACACGACACCACATGTACACAATGCCACATGCACAACATGCACACAACACCACATGTACAGTCATGCACACAACGCCATATGTACACAGTACCATATGTAGAACATGCACACAACGCCATATGTACTCAGTACCATATGTAGAACATGCACACAACACCATATGTACATAGCATTGCATATACAACATGTACATAGCATCATATGTACACAACATCACATATCCAACATGCACACACTACGATATGTACACCGCACTGCATATCCAACATGTACATAGCACCATCTATACCCAACACTACATCTGTAATATACACACACCATATATACAATAGGCACACAACATCATATGTACACAATACTACATATACAACATTACACATCACCATAGGTACAATCACTGAATATACAACATGCACAACATATACACAACAATAACACTGCACATCCAAAACCATACTGCCTCTACCAAGCAACCTTGCTTCCAGTGTCTCTCCATCATCCATGCTTATCCTAGCATGCCACAAAGCACATTGTTTTCATTCCACTGATGTATCCTTCAGCGTTACCTGTCATAACATAAACATAGGCATAATACAAGCATACAATATCAATTCATATCCACATGATACTGACCTCGTATATTTTTCATGACTACTATCCCATTGATTCCCCATAAGGCCAGGAACCTCGTCATGCCACCCACCTGCATAAGCAATCATTCCTCCATAAGAATGATCCCTGATGACCCTGTCAGACAATGGCATGCGTACATACATGTATACATATCAACATAAAACAATCATGATCCCTAATACGTTATCAGATAACAACGTACATAAATACATACATTTATACATATATAGACATCAGCATAATCATGATCACAACATAATTACTAGATCTCAAGGTCATGGTTAAGAGAACTTCCTTTATTCATGCAAAAAATGCATAATATTTAGAACAACAATTCCCAAGATAGCCAAGGCATCTGTTACCCTAAGCCCATTTACTTTACCTTTCTTGTTACTTTCTCATGACTATCTCGCCACCGTCCATTATCCCAATGGACCAAACCAATCCAACTGGCTGTCATATTCTTTCCTTAAACTATCCTTTACTCATGCACTAAGCTTGATCTGAGTCTCATATTACCTAATGGGCTTCATTAATCTTCTCTCGAGCTCCACCAACTTTCATCTTTCCCAATCAATTCCCAAGACTTAAAACTTAAAAGGCAAGCACAAGAAACAAACAAGAAAAAGATCATGAAAACCAATAACAACACGACACCACAAGAAAGTTGCAAGGCCTTGCACCAGACATAAAAAAATCCACAAATCAAGCTCAACAAATCACAAAAGACCAAAATCACAAGACTAAAAATAGACACCATGACTCCATCCCAACAGATTTCCAATGCTTCCAAGTGAAAGCTAAACTCGAGGCCTTTTTAATATTTCACGACAATCGCTTTTGCCATGCAATCCCCTGCATCATATTGCCATAAACATATAATTGTCAGTGCATAAATAAACATAACAATACACTAGTTACCTTACCTTGTTGTTCCAAGCAAGTTGTTTGCAATTGAACACATCCACACCATCTCTCAAGGCACTCCCACCCTTTGACAAATCTAGCCATAACTAGAACCAGCTGTTATACCTGTCAAATACATATTTATGAATATAACACATATCCACATAATTTCAGACAAATTAGGGTTAAGCAGACTTCCTGTATGCAAAGCACTCATTTGTTTGGAATTGTGGTCTCCAAACATTACCAAAGGAATTCTTACCCAACCTTCCTTTTACCTTTTTCCTTGCTACAATTGAGTCTTACTATATGCTATCACATCACATGAATGTTAAGTATATATAAGCAAATCAACTATTACCTTGTCAAACTAATACCAAGCATGTTACCCTGCAATTGTTCACACATGTCAATCATATGTTCCAAAGATTAGGGCAACATATCTATTACTTGTAGATCAACCTTCACCAAGACTAACAACCATGTCATAATCAACCAATAGTCAAAAATCATAATACTACAATTAGCTGATCTGTAATTGATCTAAGACAAACAATTAAGGTATTACAGACTCATGTGCATGGATGTGCCTATGTTATTTTATGCAACAGATCGATAAGATTGCGAAGTACATAGGCACTGAAGTAGTTATAGAAAACATAACAGGCAAACATATAAACACAACAAGTTTAATAAGGAGTTCACCCAATACTCCTGGGCTATGTCCCCTGGTTCAACGTTCAGTGGTGGCCTCTCTATTATGTTTTCAAATGCAGAGTTTTTACAACAGTGAGCTCAATTTGAGTCTCACATACAAATATAAATCAACAAGATTGTACTTGGATCCCCCAAGTCTCTGGAGTACACAGACTCTCTTTACTGATACTCGACCTCTATTGGTCACAATAGTATGAGCCCAATCTGAGACTCATACATGACAGGCATATACAGAGGAGTTCGCTTGAACCTCTCAAGCCTTCTTTAGAGTACACATACTCTCTTTACTCTCTCTGGCTCAATGCTGCCTTTGCTATTGCAGGTCAGCTCGACTTCTTCTCTCTGCTCTCAGCTTTCCACTTCTAGCTTACTTTCTTCTCTTTTTGTCAGTTCATGGCTTTAAAGCCAATCTGCTTTCTGATTGTTCGTTTCCGCTTCCTAGCTTTCTGGTTTCCCTCCCTCTGTCCATCTGAATCCCTTTGTTCTGTGTAATCATCACTGTATAACGCCTCACAAGGAGGTGGCCACCTATTTCATAACGAAGTGAGTGTCAGTTCTCTTGGACGTTTTCAAAATGACTGTTTATTCCATTAACTCCAAGAATGCCCGCGAAACACGACCTTTTTCCAACGCTTCGTCCACGTCGGACTTCAAATCCTATACAACTCTGCGTGTTAACCTCGTCAAATCTGGTCATCCATCGGAACCCATCTTCACCGTTGATCTGGAGCCTATAGATCCTACGGTCATCATTCATATCGGGCAGGTAAGTAACATGACGTTTACTTGTCCGATGTGAGTAGTTTTCTCTCTCTTCCGTCAGACGCGTGGCACCCATTGTGTGGCATCGGGCGGGACTCGGTTGAAACCGCCTACTGCTCGAAGCCCTTCTGATATTCTATCGGTTTTTTTGGGACCCCGCCTCGGATGGAATTAGCGCGATATTTGTTACATTTTATAACCTTTCGGGTCCGGTTGCTCAGGGCTTTTCTTTCTTTGAGGGGTTTGCTCGGCGATATGCGATTAGCAACTTGTCGCTAAAATCATATCAGAAACTACCCTCATTTCTTGAATTGACTCCTGGTTTTGCTAATTTGTGGCAGCGTGCGTTACCATGGGCCAACGATATGCATGCTTGACCGAGGGTCCTCGTTGCTCTGCGCTGATCACAAATTGCAACTGTTACCAGGTTATCTCTGATATGCTGGATCTTTATAAGACTTTGAAACTTTGGCATGAATTTTACAGAGTTCATGAAAACTTAGAGAGTTTTCTAGGATCCAATTTGGATCACGTCCTTCCCACTGAAAAAGCTTTTGGACCACCAAAAGTTGGTTTTTAAGCATCAATCAAGTGAGGATATAGATTCCTCGCTTGCCCAATTTCTATCCATTTTGCATTGCTTGGTTTTGAACCTTTGAGTCCAATCCTGAGGTACTCAACATCACCTCTGTGTGTAGTTCTCACCTTCCTGTCTAGAACTGTATCTTCTTGCAATTCATTGAGATATTCAGGCAACAGATCATCAACAGAGGCAATTGACTCTGCTCTTCGGGATCTTCAATCAATGAAGGTTCAAATAGTCTCAAGCTTTCTGCATTAACTACCAAATAGATGTGC
The DNA here is from genome assembly GCA_031772625.1 of Pinus tabuliformis. NCBI lineage: Eukaryota > Viridiplantae > Streptophyta > Pinopsida > Pinales > Pinaceae > Pinus > Pinus tabuliformis. The sequence continues at coordinate 833,771,379 of CM062815.1, forward strand.
ATGTAAGCTGGTAAATCAAGGCGTAAAGCATTCTAACCAATTTTCTCAAGTATTTTGAAAGGTCCATACCTTATTGGCTTCAGGTTCTTACCTTCACCTTGCATTCTATCTTTGCTGATATATAGCCAGACTTGATCACCAACTTGGAAACTATGCTCAATCCGATGCTTATCATGCCTTTCCTTGTACTTAGCTTGGCTCTTTTCCAGCTGTTCCTGTGCTGCCTAGTGAATCTCTTGGATTTGTTAAATGAACTTGGTTTCCTTGTCCACATCACTGTGTCCATCAACTGCTATGTCTTTACCAAAGACAAAATCCAAGGGAGACCTTGGTGTAAAACCAAAACAGGTCTCAAAAGGAGATTTTTGCGTAGAAGAATGTTTAGCTCGGTTGTAAGCATGTTGCACATAACATAGGTGTTCATCCCAAAGCTTGGGATGCTTGCTGAAATAGCCTCTGAGCAATTGGATCACTGTCCTGTTGACCACTTCTGTTTGGCCGTCTGTTTGTGGATGAAAATCTATGCTCTTCTTCAGTCTAGTGTCCATCAATTCCTACAGACTTGACCAAAATTTCCCAACAAATCAGGTGTCTCAATCAGATATTATGGAAGTGGGTAATCCAAAATGAACCCATACATGATGAAATAACAACTTTGCAGTTTGTTCAACTGTAATCTGTTTGTTATAGGGTATTAGAATACACATTTTTCTGAACCTATCCACAATAACATATAAATAGTCATGACCTTTTCTAGATTTAGGCAGTCCCCCAACAAAGTCCATGGAAACACTTTCCCAAGGATGAGAAGGAACTGGTAGTGGAGTGTACAAGCCTAGTTTTCTATTGTTGGGCTTGATTTTAGCACACATGGTACACAATCTTACATATCTAGAAACTGTTTCATTCATTTTTGGCCAATAACAAAATATTTGCAGCTGTGCAACTGTTTTACTTACCCCAAAGTGACCTGATATTAGAGAAGTGTGTGCTTCTCGAATTATCTTTACTCTTTCAGTTTGTGGAATGCATAACTTTCCAAAATGATACAAGAGTTGGTCCTTAACATGATAATCCAATTCTTCTACTTGTTTGCCATGACTTAAAGTTGCATATATATATTTAAAATCTATATCTTGAGCATATTGTTCAATGTAGCTTTCATGCAATACTGAATTATGCTTAAGTATAGTAGATGCATTTATGATTGGTCTAGACAACATATCTACAACTTTATTGTGTATGCCCTTTTTATATCTGATGATAAGAGGAAACTGTAGTAGAAAACCCATCCACCTATAGTGTCTTGATTGCTGCAACTTAGTTTGTGAGTGTAAATATTGAAGTGGTTTATGATCAGTATGTATAACTGTCTCTTTGCCTATTAGGTAATGTTTCCACTTTTTCACACTCTGTACTAATGCATACAATTCTTTATCATATGTGGGATAATTAACTACTGCAGAATTAAATGTCTCAGAATGATAACATATGGGTTTACCGTGCTGCTTCAACACTGCTCCCATGGCATAATCATTGGCATCTGTTTCAATCTCAAATGGTCTTTGAAGATTGGGCAGTGCTAGTACTGGTGTTGTACTAATCTTTTCTTTCAAGGTGTTGAAGGCTTTCTGCTATTTTCCTCCCCACTGAAACACGTTGTTCAATCCTGTTAAAGCATGTAAGGGAGCTGCAATCAGGGAAAAGTTAGAAATAAACTTTCTCCAATACTGTGCTGCTCCTAGGAAGCTTCTAACTTTTGTAGCAGATTTGGGTTTAGGCTAGTTTACAATGACTGCAACCTTAGAGGTATCTATCTTCAATTCACCACCCCCTACAATACGACCCAAATAATTCAAAGTTGTTTTGCCAAATTCAGAATTTGAGAGCTTAACATAAAGATTTTCTCTTTTCAAAACATCTAGAGTCTGCTTTACATGATTCAAATGTTCTTCCCATGTTTTACTAATTATAAGAATGTCACCTAAATATACAATGAAAAAATCATGAATAAAAGGTCTGAGTACATCGTTCATTATTCTCATGAAAGTAACAGGAGCATTAGTTAAGCCAAAAGGCATAACCAACCACTCATACAATCCCTGCTTTGTTTTGAAAGCAGTCTTCCATGCATCTTGCTTTGTAACTCTGACTTGATGGTAGCCACTATGCAAGTCCAACTTGGAAAAATAAACAACTTCTTTCAATTGATCTAGCAGGTCATCTATGCGAGGAAGGGGATAACGATTTTTGATTGTTATCTTATTCAGTGCTCGGTAATCAATGCACATTCTCCATGAGCCATCTTTCTTTCTTACCAAGACAACTAGAGACCCACATGGCGATGTGCTAGGTCTTATAAACCCTTTCTCGAGTAGCTCCTGTACCTGCTTCTTGATTTCTACATTATCTAAAGCGGACAACCTGTACATTCCGATGTTAGGCAATGGAGCATCTTGCTACAAATTAATATCATGTACTATTTCCTTTTTAGGTGGCAGACCTTTAGGTTCTTGAAATAGTATCTCATATTCTGAAACAACTTTTTCTAAATCAGCTTGCTGTTTAGCATTACAACCCTTAAATACATTGGTTTTATTAGGTTTCTTTTCCTTTACAACCATCGGTAAAAATTGTTTGCATGAATTTACAATTCTTTTCATCTTCCTTGAGTTTATGAGAATATAATTATCCTTGAGTTTATGAGCTCTTACAATATATTCAATTCCATCTTTGACGAGTTGATACTTGTTTTCTGCCCTATAGAAAATAGCTTTTCTATCATACAAGTAAGGACTCCCTAAAACAAATCCACATATTTCCAAGGGAACAATATCTAACTCAACCTCATCTACAAAAATGTTGACCCAAAAGAAAACCTAAGTTTACATTGTCTAGTCACTTGTAGCTTTGCTTTATCACATAACCAACCTAATGAATATGGCTTCTTGTGAGGTGTGGTTAGTAATCTCAACTTCTTTACAATTGCTTCAGAAATTAAATTTACTTGTGAGCCACTATCAAACAAAGTATCAATCTTTTGATGCTTGGAAATAACTCTAATAAAAAAGCTCATGTCTTTTCCTCTCATTTTCTTCATTTTCAATAGATTGTGCAGAATTACTAGTAGATGCTTCAGAATTTTTACCTTTTATACCTGTGGCTGTGATTGTTGTTTCATCCCCTGAGTCTGACCCCAAATATTTTTGAATAGTTGCAACAGTCTTCTTCTTTTTGCCATCAGACTTCTTAGGTTTCAGCTCCGAATGCAGAATCCAACAGTGTTCATCATCATGCCCATCCTTCTTGCAGTGAGTGCATGAAGATTTGGTCTTTTATACAGTATTTGTCTTCCTCTCTTTCAATTTCTATTTTATTTTTTCCTTATTCTTGCTTGTAGTGGGTTTTGATGATCCCCCAACTTTTGGGTTCACATTCTTGCCTCTATCCTCTAGATGTGTAGGCTGAACAAATACCTCACCTATGCTAGTGGGATTAAACATGAGAATGGTGTGCTTTAAATAGCTGTGTAGACCACCTATATACTTCAGTAGAGTTTCAGGTGAGTCTAAAGAAATTCCTAGAATCAAAGCTCTTTTCCTAAATTCTTGGGTGTAGCCTTGTACACTTTTCCCTTTTAATTGTTGAAGAGTTTGCCAACTCATCATGGCTTGTTGCATATAAGCTAGTGGATAGAACTGTTTTGTAATTGCAGAAACAAATTCACTCCAGACAGAAAGAATTTTACCATGCTTCTTCATTTCAGCTTGTGTCCTGCCTTCCCACCATACCAAGGCAGTGCCTCCAAGGTGTAGGTTGGCCAGCTGAATCTTACTCTTGTCTAAATCAATGCTCTACACCCTGCAATATACATCAATCTATATAATCCAATTATCTAGCTTCTCTGCATTCAACTCTCCATCATATATCGGAAAATCAAATTTAATTAAAGATGCCTTCTTCTTTTTATTTTCAGGACTATCAGGAGGTGTGGGAAGTTTTTATTCTTTCCCTTTGCCTTTAGAATGGTCATGGAGGAGAGATTTTTCTACTCCTTTATCTTGTTTGGAGTTTGATGAATCTTCATCTCTACCTTTCTTAAATTCTCTATACATTTCCTCTACCATGGCTCTCATGGTCATGAAACTATCCATGAATTGGGAGTCTGATTCCAAGGGACTTTCTTCTACCATTTTCCTCTTAGGATAGACTCTTCCAATTTCTGGGTTAGCTTCAACCAACTCTCCTTCTCCTAATCTAAGATTTGATCTAGTTATAATTCAACAAAAATCCAGCACAAGCTTGTCTAACCTTAGTAACCTAGAGCTCTGATACCACTTGATCTGTAATTGATCTAAGACAAACAATTAAGGTATTACAGACTCATGTGCATGGATGTGCCTATGTTATTTTATGCAATGGATTGATAAGATTGCGAAATACACAGGCACTGAAGTAGTCAAAGAAAACATAACAGGCAAACATGTAAACACAATAGGTTTAATAAGGAGTTCACCCAATACTCCTGGGCTACGTCTCCCGGTCCAGCCTTCAGTGGTGGCCTCTCTATTATGTTTTCAAAAGTAGATTTTTTACAACAGTGAGCTCAATTTGAGTCTCACATATAGATATAAATCAATAAGACTATACTTGGATCCCCCAAGTATCTGGAGTACACAGACTCTCTTTACTGATACTCGACCTCTATTGGTCATAGTAGTATGAGCCCAATCTGAGACTCATACATGACAGGCATATACAGAGGTGTTCGCTTGAACCTCTCAAGCCTTCTCTGGAGTACACAAAATCTCTTTACTCTCTCTAGCTCTGTCTGGCTCGATGCTGCCTTTGCTTCTGTAGGTCAGCTCGGCTTCTTCTCTCTACTCTCAGCTTTTTGCTTCTAGCTTACTTTCTTCTCTTTCTGTCAGTTCATGGCTTTAAAGCCAATCTGCTTTCTGACTGTTCGTTTTCGCTTCCTGGCTTTCTGGTTTCCCTACTTCTGTCCGTCTGAATCCCTCTGTTCTACGTAATCATCACTGTATAATGCCTCACAGGGAGGTGGCCACCTATTTCATAACGAACTGAGTGTCAGTTCTCTTGGACGTTTTCAAAACGACCGTTTATTCTGTTAACTCCAAGAATGCCCGCGAAACATGACCTTTTGCCAACGCATCGTCCACGTCGGACTTCAAATCCTATACAACTCTGCCTGTTAACCTCGTCAAATTCGGTCATCCATCGTAATGCGTCTTTGCCGTTGATCTGGAGCCTCTAGATCCTACGATCATCATTCATATCGGGCAGGTAAGTAACATGACATTTACCTGTCCGATGTGAGCGATTTTCTCTCTTTTCCGCTGGACGCGTGGCACCCATTGTGTGGCATCGGGCGGGACTCGGTTGAAACCGATTACTGCTTGAAGCCCTTCCGATATTCTGCCGGTTTTTGTGGGACCCCGCCTCAGACGAAATCAGCGCGATATCCGTTACATTTTATAACCTTTTGGGTTCGGTTGCTCGGGGCTTATTCTTCTTTGAGGTTTTTGCTTGGTGATATGCGATTAGCGACTTGTCATATATCAGAAACTACCCTCGTTTCTTGAATTGACTCCTGGTTTTGCTAATTTGTGGCAGTGCGCGTTCCCATGGGCCGACAGTCTACACGCTTGACCGAGGGTCCTCTTTACTCCGGGCTGATCACAAATTGCAACTGTTACGAGTTTATATCTGATAAGCTTGACCTTTATGAGACTTTGAAACTTTGGCATGAATTTTACAGAGTTCATGAAAACTTAGAGAGTGTTCTAGGATCCAATTTGGATCATTAGCACACACTTACACTCAAGTACATATCAGTTGTCTCAGCACATAATGCGTTAGTACAACCATCTTGAAACAAGACCATTCATTCATGTAATCTTTCAGACACATACTCATATCATGCAATTAATCAAACATTCAAATAAAATATAAATGTACCATGTTAGATAAATCAACTAGGCGACATAATAGACACCAAACACTCAAACACCAAATAAGTGACATAATCAAATAGTCAAGCACCAAATATATGACATAAGTAAACTTATCCCTTAACGTATCTCAAGGGAGGCTATCTTGTCTACATAATCGATCTAGATTAGCACAATATTACTTGAAAACACATCAGCTCAAACATAAATAAGGTCATGATATCCATAATAATCACTAACTAACATGTTCATATCATAAACTCATAAATAATTATCATTCATACATAATAATCAAATCTGCACAGTTAGTCTAGATTGGTATGACATAATATCACAACATATTAACTCGTACCTAAATGTCATAACCCTCACCATTTGCATAGACCAATCCAAATTAGTATGAAACATATAACATCAAGATCTTAATGTAATGACCCTAATAATGAAGTTACTAGCATATAAAAATAACATGTTATATATCATGCTCATCAACAACATATAACCTAATGATCAAGCTAACTATCATATAATAACAACAAGTTAACCCATAATATACTCATCAACAACATATAACGTAGTCATTAAGCTATCTAACACAACAATAGCAATGCATATAACCACAAGTTACTATCATTCATGACTATCCGACACATGTGCATATGACTACACTAATCAACTACCATCTATCATGTATGTAAACATAACATTAATAGAATGAAAGGCATAAACATAACCATAATGCATATAAAAACCCTTAACCTACATACTTGCATGCCCAACATACAAACATGTATGTTCTTGCCTCGAGGTCCAGTGTTGCAACTTCACTTTGATGATCTACATCTCCTGCTTTATCTCAACCAACTCATTAGAATCATAACATACCAATAACATCATGATGACCTAATTGCATACAATGACTTCACAGTGCATGTCCGACCTACCATACATGCATAACCATAATCATGACAATGCATGCATAACAACATATAGAAACAGAGATGCATAACAAATTCATATACAACAATACACTCAAGAAGACAAATCCCACAACAATACCATCAACCTTCACATGGTGATGTCACTATAACCATGATTAACACCATGCAAATGTAACAAGCACATGGACTATATGCATAAGGAACACATATGCAACTTACATGAATGCATGACCAACACATCGCCCATCCAATCCGAGGGGTAAACCATGCTTTGATACCACTCTGTTGTATTAGATATGACCCAAAGAGAGCACAACCCACTCTCATACCACTCTGTAACACCCTCCTCCACATCTACCCAAGTAACTAGCCAACTAGGGTAAACATGTGACGAGAAGTTACTATGATATGATTCGACTCCCTATGTGTCAGTTAAGGAAGTGGAACCGACAAAACACATCACACAGACCTTCCACATCAGCAACATATCTCCTAGGAGTCGTCCCAACCACAAGTAACCAACACTTGAGATCAACTGAAGTTTTGTTGCATCAAACCACTGTACACTCCCTTGATATGGACCAGCATGCATCTAGGAAGCTCGAGACGATCCCACATCAAGGGAAAGCGAGCGTTTAGGGAATTTTTTGCCTAGTGTTGTGCCTGCGACTCTGGGATTTGTGCCACTTTTTTAGGCCCAGAGCCTAGGTCATTTCCTATAACTCAATGATACCTTCAGAGATGAATTTACACAATGAAACAATGATACATTTGCAAAACCAATGATAAGGACTAGACTGCACCCCTACTAGCCATGATAGGCATTTCGTCAAACATGTCACAAACATGAAAGTTATAGGTCTTAACATCAAAGATGAGCATAGGGGTCTCATACTTATCTGAGATTGGCTATGGGGCATTGTTTCCTTATCACATTAGTTGCATTATACTTTGTTAGATCATAAATGCATTGTTCATTCATTTACAAGTAAAAACATGATGAGATCCATACATAGCCACTATCATAATGAATGTTCATAACCAGCATAATAATAGCAAAATACTAAGGAAACAACAACTATATAATCCATATATAAACCAGTATAATACTCATAACATATCACTCATAAAGATAACTCTTATTGATGATTGTATGGTGCGAGCAGGTATGGGACTTCCACAAACCACCCGACCGCAGACTAGGCTGAACCAAATATTTCTTTTAGCCAGTCACCCCCATGCCATATTCCAAGCATGAATGTGAGATCTCATGGAACAATCCATCAAAACCGATCCACGGTTTTCCATAGGCCAAACCACCTCAACCCATCGAACAATGATTCCACCTCACGACCGAACATCACAAACAATCACCGGATTGGTCTCTACCCAAGCCTTTGAGGGCTTCAGAGCATTTATTCCAACCCGAATTTTGGGACTAGTAACTCAACCCATGGCTGTTGTCAGGCTCCATAGTGTTTATCAAACCAAGGCTCCAGGACTAGTAAGTAAACCCACAACTGTTACAGGGCTCCAGAGCATTTGTCCAACCAAGGCTCCAAGACTTGTAACCCAACCCACCAAGGGCTCCAGAGCATTTGTCCAACCGAGGCTCCATGAATCATAACTCAACCCAAGATTTTACAATGCTCCAAAGCGTTTGTCCAACCAAGGCTCCAGGACTAGTAACTCAACCCAAGCCGTTATAGGGCTTCCAGAGCATTTGTCCAACCAAGGCTCCAGGAACTAATAACTCAACCCAAACTAAAGGAAACATGAGAACCAACTAGAAAAACAAAGAAATGAACCCACAACAACATGGCTATCCCAGAAATGGTAAGGGTAGGCAAATCCACTGTCAATCCAGTCAATCCTCCATGCCAATGACATATCATGACCAATAAACCACATGTATATGCCATGCATGCCAAAACTAGTGAGGAAAACATACAAGCAACTTGGTACCTGCAAGAAAAACCCGCTATAGTTGTTGATCCCAATGTCCTCTTGTGCTTTCCTACTCTTTCATTGCCTTCTTTCTCTAAGCATCCAAGTATGTCACACTCTCTGAGAGTGCTCCAAGAAAACTGTAAGTGTCCAAGAGTATGAGAGAGAGAGAATAGAATGAGAGCTCCAAAACTAAACTGACCAATTCTACACTGACCAAGCCTGCCCACTGATCCTTAGAAACCTTTTTATTAACGAGGCCTCTATTTTCTTCATTTTCCTCGTCACGTGCAACCTTTAACCTTTCACCTTCCTTTTCTCCTAATTTCCCTTATTTTCATAAATAAATGTGCCAAAAATGTCATTTTTCCTTTCCAAATCCTTTGCCATTGCCTTTGCCAATTTATTTTAGCCATAATAACTGAAATTAACACCCACTAGGATGTTTTTCCCACCATTCAGCTTGGAATACACGTGCCATGACTATGGTCTTATATATTTTTACATGGATTTTTAATTGGGGTTTTACACTAAGAAGGTATAGTGTTTAGGACTAATCAAATATTTTGCAGTGACCTTAGCCCAGATCCTTGCAAAAAGTGTGGTAATGTATATAGTAGTCACATATATCCTTGCCAAATTTGGTATGTTTCTACCAAGGTCTTGGTGTGCTAAACTTGGAGGTCCTCCACTATTCTGGCCTATGGAGGAGAATATTTAAGATTGTATAAATAATTTAGATTTATAAATATGGTTATTGATCCTAGACAAGTTGTGAACCACCCTATCTATTCCATTGATCAAGACTTAGGGTGCTTCATTAATATTTGGTGATTCTGAGCTAGTGGTGAAACAAGTTAGGAACTTTTTTCAAACTAAACATCCTGTTAGTGTCAGTCTTTATAGCCTTCCTCCAGTGATCAAATGTGCTCTTACATAGTGATTTTGAAGTGTCAAGGTCAAATTTTGTCATTTCAGTGAGTCTTCAAGCAAAATTTGGTCACTAGCCATTAGGTCTAGGGTTTGCCCAAATGTCAGTCTATGTCACTATCCAGCTGAGTCTATCATCATTCATAGGGTTGTCATTATCATGTCAGTGTCTAATGGGTCATTTGATACCTTGTTCATGCTTCAGTTGCGCCCAGGCAAGGTCATTTCCCTCTCTTAGGGTTTTGAAGGCAGTTTCTCTTGGGCGGACAAATCATCGGCAAAACTTGTTTCCTGATGTTCATACACCTTCCCCTATCCTTAATGTACCTTATCAAACACTTCCCAACACTCAGATCCCCCAAATTCCTCATTTTTGCACAAACCCTAGTTTCTAGCTACAACCTGGCAATTTTCTAGGTTGGGCCTGTGTTTCACTCTTTTGAACCCCTTCCTCTCACTCAATCTCTGAGATTCCACTTTCCCCTGCTTCCTAACATCCCTCCCTACTCCCAAAAATTTCCTCAAGAATTTAGAAGCCCCTTATCCCCTTCATTTCGCTCCATTTCGACAAAATTCCTTGTTTCACACATCGGGGCAAGTTTCAATAAAATGATGGTTCTGAGCAATCAAAGATGCATTTTTCAAAACTTAGAGAGGTTTTTGTCCAAAACATGCCAAGGAAGAGAAACCTCCTTCACTTTTTGCACAGGTGTCATGGTTTGAGAGAAATGTCAAGAATACCGTTGCCTCAGGAGAATCAAAGGCACCTCTGAAGTGACCTTGGGAAAATCAAGTTTTCTCCTAGCTTGGTTGACCAAATGACTTGCTTGATGGGTAAAATGATAACTAGACACAAAGATATTTTCAATTAGCTATCATGAGCTAAATTTGGGGTTGAGGAAGGTATTCAAAAGTTGACTGCAACAACACTCTTCCTTGAGGCAGCCTCATTGGGCACTTTTTGACCAGTCTTGGGAGATTTGATTTTTTACAGGTCAAATCAACTCCAAATTGAAAAATTCCACTTGGGTTGGAAAGTAGACTCAAATACCTTTCCAACGAGCTATCCTGCGCCTGATTCCAACACCGGAAAGGCCCCCAAACAGGCCTCTCAATGTGCGCGACCACTCAGGAGGTGCGCGACCACTCAGAGGCTCTCCTGCAGTGTTAAATTACAACGTGCGCGACCACTTAGGCTGTAAGTGCCAAAATCACCTCCAACTCACTCAAAATCTCCTTCAAACTTGCAAATTGGGTTGAGGTAGGCTCTCTACAAATTGTTTTGTTGGTTGATGGTGGTTGTGGATCCTCATGCTTGTGATTATACCTCCAAGAATGCAAGGAAAGAAGACATTGGTAGTTGCTTGTTCATGTAGGCATTATGCTAGGGTTGATGTTTTTTCAAGGTTTAAATCCCTATTTATTCCCTCCTTGTTTCCTATTAAATTCACAAATGTCATAATATGTTTATATCTTATCTCATTTGCAATAAATACTAAATCTCCTACCCAAATTCCTAAACCCTAAACCCTATCCCTCCCCCAAATCCCTTTAAAAAACCCTAATGCCCTTTCATGTATTCTACCCAAACCCTAATACCCTCCACATGGCAAGGAAAATAAATAAACAACAGCAAGGATAAAGAAAATGTTATGTAAAAAGAGAAAAGAGCAATAATATGGCAAAATGACCAAATAAAAAAAACAGATATTGCTGTGCATAGTCATTGAAAAATAGAAGACACATTGCTGTGCATATCCAAAGCAAAAACAAGAAAAATGCAGCTGTGTATATGTATAAAATGGACATATTGCTGTAAATATTGTTTGCAAAAGAATATTGTTGTGTCTCCCCAAAACCCAAGCCCTGTTTTCCTCTCTATCCCTTCCCTAAAATCCCTGTTCAATTAAGATCCCTTTTCCCTTATGACAAGATGTAAAAGAAGCCTTGTTCCCGTATGACTAAATGTACATAAAATCCTTTGAAAAAGCAGTGTTTACCTTATGATGTACATTGAAAAACAAAAACTCAAAAGAGCAAGCTATCTATGCTGTCCTATACTCCCGTTGCAAATGCATGTCCTTTCCCTTGATGACTATCATACATGTTTTCCCTAATAAAGTATTTCTTTGCAAATGATTTCCTAATGATGGAAGATGAGATGATATGTGTTACATTTTGTGAATTATCCCTTAAAAATCCCTGTTTTTATATGTTTCCCTTTCCTAATGAAAAATCCCCTCCCCTAACATTTCCTTCATGATTTTGTTCCCCTTGAAAACAACATACAACTCAGTATTTTTGCAGGCAGAGACAACAGTTCACTTTGTCCACTTTGCTCCTAAACCATGTCAGACACCGAAACCTGTGAGAAAAGTGATGACCATTCATCTTCTACAGAGGTTGAGGTACAGAGGATGACAAAGAGCTTGATGAGCTATGGAAGATTCGAACCGACCGAGTCATCAACCGTAGGAGGCCCGGAGACCTATTGCCCAAGGAGAGGGAGTCCATGCTCATCCGGGTGAATGCACACTTGCAGAGGCTGTTGTTGTGGGGAAAAGTATCCAACACGGAATGACCCTATCCCACTCTAAGGGTGATAGTTCCTTAGCAATAGCTGAAGCAAAGCTATCTAAAGTTACTTCTTTATGACATACAAGAGATGAAAGGAAGAGATCCACTTACCGATGTCTTGCGCAAATGGTCGATCCAATCTCCTCTATTTGCCGCTTGCTCCCAGCTCCAAGTCTTCTCACGGGCCCAGCTACACGAGATCCTGCGAACAAGACAAGAAAAGGAAACTACAAGAAGCATGCATTCATAATTGATTCAAGGATTAGCATAAATCAAATACGCAAGTAAGACAATACACCATTGAAACACATGCGAATAGAAGAACCTCAAATGCTTTATTAATATAAGGAAGTAAGGTTCAGGCGGTGATACAACCGTAAGAGGTCCAATCCAACATCACCTTCCCGACGGAAAGAAATATCCTCTTCACCTCCCTCAAGCAATCACCCAATACTCTCAACTGTAAACCAACAGCAATTCTCTGCACAAAATTCCGCCCTCTAGATCCCATGGGATGAGATCCTTATATAGAGTTTTGGAGTGAAGATAAGTCAGCTTGATGTGTGACTTGTTGTCCTCTTCAACTCCAGTTGTTCTTCAGTCCTTGAGTCCACTCGGAGTTTCTACCTTCCACTTGGAGTTTTAGAACCTCTTTACTCATCATTAGGCGAATCTTCTGTTCCAAGTGTCATTTTGGAAGCTTCCTGGGCACTGGCACATTGAGAAAAGATTCCTCCACATGTCAAAGTACGCCCAGCGCAGGTAGCCTTTGTTGCACTTGCTATGTAGCGCAGGTACACCATAGAGCTTTTGACATTCAGCGCAGATGCTTAGTGGAGCAGCTGCTTTGATCCAAAATTGACCTGTTTTTGAGTGTTTTTCAGTGGAGAACTGATCTGAAATGCTGTGGTTTGCTGACCTTGTTCCTCTAGGGGTAGGAACAACATGTTTAGGGACTTTGGATCCCTCAGATTATTGACATTTCATGCTCCATGCTGTAAGGCACAAAAATGTCTATAACAGTTGCCCCCTAAAGTATGAGGTCGTTTATCGGGTGAAATGCTTTATTAGGAGGATCCAAAGTTCATTCAATCGTCGGGAGGTGACATGTAACAAAATACAATACAATACATTATCTTTTCATACTTTCTTTTCATGATCTAGCTGATGCGGGCATTTCCCATGTTCAGCTTTATAAATACATTTGCTGTACATAAACAGACGATCGTCTGATAATAGACTGATAATTCTCTGCTTTTAATTATCATCCTTTTAGTAGGATGATCATCTGCTGCACATGTCTATGTTTTTATCTCCTGAATATATATCGCAGCCCGGATGGATGAAACTAGATCCGGGGTCTTCAAACTTGTCCGATCTTCACTCTAGTACAAGTCGATCCATGTGAGAATTTCTTGAAGTCGAACATGGAAAGACATCGCTTGATTACCAGTCAGTAATGTAAACCGTTAACAAGCGCGAGAGGAATCACCGATAATGATGATGACCCTCAAGGTACTGCAGCACAATTCACGTGGCGTGAATATAGGATCTGACGTCGAACACCACGCAAAGTCTCCTGGTCGAAGGTCATTAATGTATACCTATCGCCGGAAGTGAGAAACTTGCCATTGAGGCATGCAAGCTTCAAAGTACTGAGGGGGTGTTCCTAGATCAACTTCTTGGATAATGAGCTGATGTCGACAAGAAGTGATCCATCAAAGGAGGGCCTTAATGAATCCCACATCAGTGACACGGAACGGAGCTAGTGATGATGGTGAAAACGATCTGTGAAATATGATTAAGGGTGGCGGTCATGGAAGGATGAAAGATGATGTATGGTAGTGGATGGGACCCGGTTGACACTTTCTGAATGACATCTCTTGAACATATAACGACACTGGTGTGATGGATCGGTAGCATTACCCCATGTATGGATGGTATGGCGAGACCATGGTGAAGGGACCGGTGAATGATAATAACCCACCCGATATTTACGGAGGCAAAAGTGTCATGTTCAAGAGCGACTTGCTACCATTAAGCTTTGAGGTTCTTCCCAATTTTTCCCCAGTCATTTCTGACCAGTACCTCTTTATTTTTGTCAAGCTTGAGGAGGATAGCATATGCTTGTTCTATAACCTTCCCTTCGGGCAAGCCCATCGCTATGTTTTAACGAGCTTAACGATAGGGAAACTCGTTCTCGTCTAAAGACAAGTTTGTCGCTATATAATATTTTTAACGAGCCCAGCGACAAAGACAACTCGGTCCTTTTCATTTTTAGAGAGTCTGAAAAGGGTACATAAAGTGGACTCCAGGGGTCCTTTTTCGTCATCTAATCCCTTAAGTCCGAAAAAGTATAAAACAATACAGAAGGGATGAATGTTCGATATCTTTATCGAGCCGAAATAGACAAGCGCTCGATCTTTTTGTGCAATAATCCCTCAGGTCCAAAAAGATTAAAATCTAGAGGAGGGATAGCTCTTCCGGTCCTTTTAACGAGCTGGAAGGCCAAAACTCGGCAAACTTTTCATATTTTACGAGTCAGTGAAAAGAGCTCAAAGAAGACTCGTCTTTTGAGGAATGAGTGATAAACAGGGATAGCAGCAGATTCCAGGTACAGGTTGGAATTTTCCAATCACGGCAGTATTACAAGGATGGCTAAGTGAAATCACTCTTCGCAGCTGTTCCTCAAAATAGGTAAACAATCAAGTGGATGTGAATGATCGGCCAAATGAAAAGTGGAGGTGACGGTACACAAACACGACCAAGGCTTTTATGGCTGATGAATTTATGGTCTCAAATGGTTATTTACCGGTTCATTTTTCTTAATGAGCTTGAACTCTGGGGGAAGCTTGCTCACATGTGTGTTTATTTTTTAACGAGCATGAACTCTTGCTAAAACTGCTCGGTTTTTGCGTTTATTTTTTAACGAGCATGAACTTTGCCAAAACTGCTCATGTTTGCGTTTATTTTTTAACGAGCATGAACTTTGCCAAAACTGCTCGTTTTATTTGCATGCCCCCAGCATCATAATAACGCATGTCAAAGGAGGGTGCCCCCCAAGCTTCATTGCATTCAACTTGGTGATTGGAATGAAGGTTTACCTTTGAATTTTGAAAAGGGGATTTGTTTCATTTTTTAATGAGGTTGACACAATAAAAGAACTATCCTCATGACTCCTTGTTTCATTTTTTAACGAGGTTGACACGAGATAAGAACCGTCCTCGGGGCCCACTGTATTTACAGTATTTCCATTAGGGCAATGATCCATGCTGACAAAATATTTAGGAATCTTCCGAATCCGTTGGATATAGAAGATTTCATATTGTAGGTTTCCACTGTGGCTACTTCCGCCAGATTACCCGTCGGCGGTAGGGCAAAAGTACCCATTAAGGCAGGGTCTTTTAGGAGACCTACTCCAATATTTTGGAGCGATTGATTACTTTCATGGATCATTGTGCTGCTTCCCGTAACTTGAGAACTGTTGGGGAGAAATGTTTGTTGGTCGACGATTGTAATTTTTCCTTGAAAAGGAAATACAATCCTCCTGAAGTAGGTCGACACAACTGCAGCCATGGCATATATCCAAGGCCTTCCCAGTAGGATGTTGTAATCGAGGTTTCTGTCGATTACTTCCACATCAACTTCTACTGTTTTGCCCCCCAGTTCAACTTGCAAGTTACTTAAAATCCCGTATGGAGTGTATGATCGTCCATCAAATGCTTTTAATGTCGTTGACGATTTTGACAAGGGTGGTGAGCCTAAATTTTTCCAGCAACTCATCGACATAAGACATGTAGATGCCCCCTCATCAATAATTGTTCGATGAACAGTTTTGTTGAGGGCTTTCACTTGAATAAGGAAAGCTAGTTGAGCTGGTAACTGAGGGTCATATCCTTTATGATCAAAGGCCACAAGATTGGAATCCATTGGGCCAATCCCACCTATGGCTGATAATAAAGCTTGCTCTTGGGAGGTGCAATTTTGCGCTACCTCAAGTGTCGACATAGCGGACGACGATTGGGACAGGTCCTCTATTATATTATAATCATGTGTTATTTTTTCACGAGGATTAAATGTCGATTTGTGTACTACTCCCTTTGGCGACTTTATCATTGGTTTAGGAACGTTGGGTGGCACAACTTTGGTCAAAGTTGTTGTTGAACTACTAGGTTGTTTATTTTCCTTGTTGTTCAACTGCTTTGGATTCCTATGATCTTTATTCCTTGTCAAAGCATTATTCTGCTGCTTTGAGGTAGACAACATAAGCACTTGGGATCGGGAAGCATTTCGATTAGCAACTAGATTTTGGCCTGGGTTAGGAAACGGATCAGTCAATATTGCTGGGGTTTTTGAACTCTTAAAGAGCTTCTTAACTTCAGCTATATGTGGACAATCTTTCGTCCAATGATCCTCATCGCATATATGACACCCTGTCGGGGGTTTCCCTTTCCTTTTCTTTTTCTTCTTGCCCCCTGGTTGCTTCAGTTGTTTGCCCTTGTCGGTCGACATGGCATTTACTTCTGAGGCAAGAAGTTCCTCATTTGCATTTTGACTAGAAATTTTGCGTTTGCCAGTCACGCCATTACTGGCGTGAGAGTCAGTATTTGATTTAGGAGGGGGAGGAATTGAAAATTCAGGTCTAGGGGCGTCAGGTATTTTGTCGTAGAGCGTGCCAGACTGAGTATATACTAAGTCAAGATATTGAGCACGAGCAATGACCTGCTCCTCTGTTACGACTCCCCCCTTGGCCACATCTTCCATTATAGCCGGAAGTAACGACTTTATAAACCATTCAGCTAACAGCTGATCGGGAACGTAAGTTTTCACCATCCTACGACGACGTCGCCACTCATGTATATGATCAGATATGTGAGTGGCCGTTGTCTGTTTGAAGTTGGTAAGGAGTTCTGTTCCCGTTTCATACCTTATCGGTAATTGAAAATGGGTTAAGGAAGTCGTGGCTAAGGAGCTGAAATTGTCGAAAGAGGCTCTTGGCAATTCAATGTACCATTTAGCCGCTGGACCTGTCAATGTCCTCTGGAAGAGGCGAAGTCTTATCGAATCATCGTTCAGGGTGTTTGATGAACACCATAGATGGAATGTCATCACATGATTCGACGGATCTTCACCTGGATTTCCATTGAATTTAGGAATGTCCGATGGAAGTTTATGCGGAATCGCTGGCCACCAAGGGGCATAAGCAATTGGATCATTCGTCAGCCGGTTTAGATCTGGTAATTCTAGAGTTGCTACAAAAGGCAACTGTTGGTTCAGATTAGGCGAAGCATACCCAGGATAAGATGGTATCGCCTGAGCAATGGGTCTTTGCAGACCAGCATAATGCTGACAACTTTGACAAGGTTGATGGGCAAAACCATTATAGCATGGTTGCCCATTACTTACAAAGACTTGTTGCTCAGGTCCTTGATATGATTGCTGGAATGGCGGTTGTTGAGATTGAGCCAGGTCTGGTTGTTGGACCATTTGCTGTTGACCAATACTGGATGATTGACCAAGATGAGGAGTCACAGTACTTGTTTGAGCCTGAGTCGCTCCAGATAAGGAGGCACTACCCTGAGATTGTGATTGAGCCGCTGAGACAAGAGGTTGTTGTATTACAACAGGTAGCGCTTGTACTTGCGACGCATTCGCCATAGCAGGTGTGGTGGGAATATTCGACACAGGGTGTACTGGTTGCATTGAATATGCAACTCCTGATCATTGAGGCAGTATTGGTACCCAACCGCTGGATGTAATTCCAGTTTGACCTGATCCTTGTTGTAAACTCTCATATGGTTGTTCTCTAGGAGGGAACAATGAAAGAGCATACTGCCCTCCACATGGTGGAAATCCAGTACTTAAAGGGTAAATTGGCCTTTGAAGACACATTGGATCAATTTGTTGAGTTTCAACATAAGAAGTACCAGATGATAATCCGGATGAAGAAATAGGAACTAACCATATTGTCGTCCCTAATTGGACTCCGGCTTGTTGTTGACAATTTGCCGGGACAGATGGTATACCAGCGAACATCGTTGGAGTAGCAGCAGGAGGCTCTGCTGCTGCTGTGTTAGACGACACAGTCCTAGATGTCGGCGGTTGTTCAGACATATCTAGTCTATCCAAAAGATTTCTTAGCGATTCTACAAGAACTTACGATGCCAAAAGACTAACTTCGAAGATCAACGCAGGAATAGGAGGTGATTATGTTCCGTTTAAAATGAATTTTATATGACGACGCTTTAGACACAACCTGCTTTTTCACTTTTTAAGAGTCGAGAAAAAGCTAAAGATGACTCTAGTCTCCTTCGATGTATTAACGAGCCCGAAGTGACAAATGCTCGGATGGACTTTTTCAGTTATAGATTTTGAAAAAGGCCAAAAGAAACTACTCTGGAGTTCTAGGCAGAGGGTGTGCCAAACCTTTCGCGAAACCACAGAATACGTTTTACGGTACGAGTGGTCAATCTTTGTGAATGCTGTGTTCACTGCATCGCGATCAGTAGGGCGGCCGACACGGCTTCCTATGGATAAAGGCTTTGTTCCTATAGGGGTCCCCCAATATACGCGACGGTACGCGGGGGCACAAGTCCGTATTAGTGCTATCGTCCCTCAGGAGGAATCACCCACCTTCGTAGAGATCGACAGTCACTATGTTTAACGACGCCGGTTCACGTCTCTACCTAGACCTCTACTGTGTTTCGTTATGTTTCAAAGCGTTGTTAGATAAATTCAGTTCTTTTTAGGTTGATCTTGCTTAGCAATTTGCCTTTATGGATCACCACGTGATGTATGATACAACTCCTAAATGCAGTCTAAGAATGATAAGCAAGCTTTTTCAATTCTTTCAACTTTATGAAAATCTTAACTACTGAGGGAAAAGAAAGACATCATCTTTTCAAACAGATCATAGAGCACACACTGATGCACTTTCCTAAATCGACATGCAAACTGTCAAAATGCACATGCACAATGCATGTATTTCTTTTCTTCTTCCTTAATGTTGATGTATTACAAAAAGAAAGCTGTTGTATGATTTCGAATTCAATTTCAAGCGAAAGCAAACAAGTATTGTCCAATAATCAAAAGAACACCTTAAGATTCACTCGTTTCAAACACAAGAAATACTGAAATTCGAACCATATAACGAAAGCAAATGATCAAGCAGCTATGAACAGCAATAAACTAGCTCTTAGAATCACAACGACACTTTCTCACAGGTCTAGATCCAAGAGGTCACAGCAAGACTAGTTCACTTTCGCTACGGGAAACTGTGAATGAAAGCAAGAAATACAATAAGAACAATCACGGTTTCTTCATACAACTGAGGCGGAATGAAGGCAAAGAAAGGTAGTTTCAGCTGGGTATACAGGTTGACAACAGGCTGCAAAAACAATACTGAAAACTGGGCAACAGAAAGCAGGGAACCCCAGTTGCACAAGGCAAAACTGGATCAGCGCAGGTACTGCACTGTCAATCTGACATGCAGCGCAGGTAGCCCCTTCGGGACCTGCGTTGCAGCGCAGGTAGCCTTTGTGGCAGCTGCACTGAAGAGACAACTCTCGTCTCTCTCAGATTCCGGGTCACAGTTTGCTAAAAAATCAACAGTTTTTGGCCAAATCAGAAGCTATCAGTCAAGTATACTCTAGAGGATGATTAAGGAAGATGAACACTATCACAAAGAGCTTAAAAGAGTCCTTGTGGATCAGCTCTTTAAATCATGAACATGCCCAACACTGGGCTAGAGTAGCTGCCCTCTACTTTGCATTCGAAGGATTCGAATGCAGTTCGATTCGGTACTCCCTTTGTTCAAGAGATAAATAGCAAGAATACACAAGCTACCAACAAGACACGATCCCCAGCGGAGTCGCCAGTCTGTTGTGGGGAAAAGTATCCAACACGGAATGACCCTATCCCACTCTAAGGGTGATAGTTCCTTAGCAACAGCTGAAGCAAAGCTATCTAAAGTTACTTCTTTATGACATACAAGAGATGAAAGGAAGAGATCCACTTACCGATGTCTTGCGCAAATGGTCGAACCAATCTCCTCTATTTGCCGCTTGCTCCCAGCTCCAAGTCTTCTCACGGGCCCAGCTACACGAGATCCTGCGAACAAGACAAGAAAAGGAAACTACAAGAAGCATGCATTCATAATTGATTCAAGGATTAGCATAAATCAAATACGCAAGTAAGACAATACACCATTGAAACACATGCAAATAGAAGAACCTCAAATGCTTTATTAATATAAGGAAGTAAGGTTCAGGCGGTGATACAACCGTAAGAGGTCCAATCCAGCATCACCTTCCCGACGGAAAGAAATCTCCTCTTCACCTCCCTCAAGCAATCACCCAATACTCTCAACTGTAAACCAACAGCAATTCTCTGCACAAAATTCCGCCCTCTAGATCCCATGGGATGAGATCCTTATATAGAGTTTTGGAGTGAAGATAAGTCAGCTTAATGTGTGACTTGTTGTCCTCTTCAACTCCAGTTGTTCTTCAGTCCTTGAGTCCACTCGGAGTTTCTACCTTCCACTTGGAGTTTTAGAACCTCTTTACTCATCATTAGGCGAATCTTCTGTTCCAAGTGTCATTTTGGAAGCTTCCTGGGCACTGGCACATTGAGAAAAGATTCCTCCACATGTCAAAGTACGCCCAGCGCAGGTAGCCTTTGTTGCACTTGCTATGCAGCGCAGGTACACCATAGAGCTTTTGACATTCAGCGCAGATGCTTAGTGGAGCAGCTGCTTTGATCCAAAATTGACCTGTTTTTGAGTGTTTTTCAGTGGAGAACTGATCTGAAGTGCTGTGGTTTGCTGACCTTGTTCCTCTAGGGGTAGGAACAACATGTTTAGGGACTTTGGATCCCTCAGATTATTGACATTTCATGCTCCATGCTGTAAGGCACAAAAATGTCTATAACAGCTGTTAGAGAAGGCAAACGAGGAGAAGAGGTTGCTACGGAACATGAAAAATCATTATTGGGCGAGAATGCATGTTTGCAAGGCAAAAATGAAGATACTCCAAAGGAAGTTGTCCGAGGCCTGCAAGAGGAGGAAGAAGACCAATCCACTCCGTATCTTGGCCGAGGCTTCTCTCACTCACCATGATACTCATTAGCCTCCTCCTAGCAGCAAACCCAAGAAATTTTGAAAGTTTTGAGGCATTTTTGACATTTTTGAGAAATTTACAGGTTTTGGCCGTTGGAGTGGTCTCACCCCGCGCGCGACCACTTGGGGGGACAGCTCAGAATGAGAAAAACTTTGCATTTTTGGAATTTTCATGCAAAAATACACTTGCCTATGCATGGGGTCAAGTTTTTATGGAGATTTGGGCCTCCAAAAGCTCAAAATACATGCAAATTTTGACCTTCTGCCCACTTTTTGAGTTGCAGAAAGCTGTCTTGGGAGAAATGACTTTGGAGGGGTCAAATCAACTCCAAATTCAGAAATTCTAGTTGGGTTGGAAAGTAGACTCACAGACCTTTCCAATGAGCTATCTTGCACCTGATTTGGACACCAGGAAGGCCCTCAAACACAGCTTCCAATGCGCGCGACCACTCCAAGGCAGGGGCGCGACCACTCAGGGAAATTTTGCCAGTTTGACTATTTCGGCCTGCAAAACACTGTTTTTACTTTGGTTGACTCTTAATGCATATAAATGATGGATTTTTGGATAATTTTCATGGCACATGGATACATTTACTCTCCTTTAACCCTTCTAGAAGTTTCCTTGATGTAAATAGTGAATATTAAATGCATGGATGGGTTACCTAAGTTTTAGAGGCAAGTTGTTTTGATTGCCTATTATCTAGTGCTTAGTTTAGAATTAGTTCAAACTGCTCCTAGGAAGCTGAGCTCGACCCCTAGAGGTGGGGAAAGGAGTTAGATGATCTATATTATGCCTTCTCTTACTCATTTTCATGGTTGGACTCTTGAGGGAGAAGCTCTATTGTATATTTTACTTGTATCTCTGCAATTTGAGGAAAAGGAAGGCCAAGGTTTTGCAGACATCATTGTGGATTCTTGTGGATTATTGTGTTGATGGTGTGTTTCCTACTTGTAATTGTAAGTGTTTTTATGTGTTCCATCTCTTATTCTATTGCTGCTAATTAAACAAAAGAAGTGATAAAGTTTGAATTCATGCATGCCATGCTCAGCTTTCAATTTTGTTTAATATTTATGTTTTCCACTGTCTAAAGAGGATTCAAAGTCATTGTTTGCCCTCTTTAGCTCCCTCTCTTTCTTCCTTGATCATCCATCTCAGCTTAAGGCATCAGCACAAACTCCTTCCTTGCCCCAAAGACCCACCTGCAAAAACTGAGCTCAATCCCACACCCTGAATTGCACTCCCTCCAATTGCCACCAAAAACCCAAAAAACTTTAAATCAACCCTCCTTATCAGTTTACTAGCCTAATATCAGTGTTCCTAATTGGGTCAGCTCATCCTATTGAAAGATCTACCGAGTTTGACTGGAGAGAGCCTTCTCATACCCCGTAGGGCTAGCTACGAGGTGAAATGGTTTGATGTTGCCTTGAAGGTTTACCTTCCTCAGCCTAGGGTGAAATCTCAAGCGCTAACACATCCCATATTGAAAGCTTACATGAATGAGGTATGAGATTGTATAAAAATTATTTTCAAGCTTTCAACATTTTAACTATACCAAGGGAGGGTAATATACAAGCAAATTCTTTAGCAGTTTCAACAAGCACCTTCAAAGTTCGAGATTCCTTCTAGTTGCAATATCAGGTTGAAGTTAGATGCAAACCTTCTATCCCAGAGAATGTGAAACACTGAAAAATATTTGAAGATGATGAACAGTTGAAAAAATATCTACAGGCAATTGAAGATTTTCATGTTTATGTATTGATCACGATGATAATGAGGAAGTACAGGAAAATATATTTCAGCAAGATGAGAATCTGAAGCAAGAGATAGTAGAACATGATATTCTACAACTCTCTAATATGTTAAAAATAGCAACAAGAAATCCTAATTTAATTTGTCCTTGAATTAAATTAGGAATTAAATCAAAATTCTATTCTCATAGAAACTTGTAACAATTAACTAAGTTAAGTTGACTTAGTTGGCTCAGTAAATTTGAGTTGGAAGTCTATTTAGAGTCATGTAGAGTGATCCCTAAATTTTAGGGTCCCAGGTTTAGTACTTTTGACAGTGTAATTGAGTTAAAGTCAGTTAAACTAGTTCAAAAAGTTGGAGGAACTAGTAGGAGGTCTAATAATGGGGATCAACTTTAGTTCAGCTTCATTGCTCCACTATTTAATTGAAGATTCACTCATAAATAACTCATGCATGCCAGTTCATAGGAAGACCCAATTGAGATTAGAGTTCAGGGACAATGTATTATTAGTTGTGTAATTTTATGAGTTGTACATATGGTTCATGCAATTAGTAGAAGGACTATGATGGATTGTGCAGTTGTGAGTGGAGAATTTCCCAATTAAATATGGGCTAATTCTCTCAGGAATTGTGCAAGGAAGTAGGGGCTTGGTAGGGAGCAAAATTGGCTAAGTGTTGGCTTGAGCCGGTTTGTGAAGCAGAGAGATAGATTGTACTTGTGTTGGAATTGTTTGGGGTTAAAAAAGCATTGTATTTTCTTCTCAGATCTTATGGGTAATGCAATATAGATAGTCAGGGTTTTGAGCAGTTTCTTTCCCCAGAGAAATATTGTGTTATGTGTGATTGAAATTCTGCCTTTTATGCTTAGTGTTTTCATCGATCAAATTTTGGTTTCTGTTGAAGGGTAGAGTATATTCTTGTCTTTTGCTTTAACATATCACATAAGTTGTTGAGTCTATAAGTAAAAATCTACATGGTATCAGAGCTGAAGACATTACAGAAGAGGAGAATATGAGTTTGTTGTGTAGGTGAAATCAAATTTGCAACTTCATACTTCAGAGTTAGCAAGATGTCATTTTATGGTTTGTGACTTGAGTATGTCACGGAGGGCAGTTTGAATGACATATCTTGGAAGGATAGGATGGAGGTAGTGTTGGAAGACAATAGGCTGAAGGAATTCATAGATCATGAGATTTTGAAGCCTCTAGCATCTGATGCTTAAGATATGGCTGAATGGAAAAAGTGTGTGGCAAAGGCGAGAAGGATTATCCTAAAAGGAGTTCGAGATCATATTGTCTTGAATCCCCAAGGTAAGGAAACTCTATTTACAATGTGGAAGGCATTGACATACCTGTTTCAAAATAGAAGTGACCACAGGAAGCTGGAATTGAAGGACAAGCTGAGAAATATCAAGATGGAGAAGGGTGACTCAATTCCGAAGTGCTTGACCAACTTAACCCAATGTCAAGATGAGATTGGAAGTGTCAGGATTACTGTTGCAGAAGACGATTTGGTGAACCTAGCACTTCCAGGACTTCCCAAGAGCTGGCACAGTTACTGGGACTCCGTTAATGGGAGGGAGAAGCTACCAGAGTGGGAGAAATTGTGGTTTGACTTGGTGTTGGGCCTCAAATATGCCCATTTTTCCACCATAAAATATCACTATTCATAACTTAAATTCCTATATTTTTAGCTCATTTCATACCATAATTTCACAACTTGCCGCCAATTCATATCTTACACTTCATGGTTGATTATCATTAGTTTTATTAAATTTTGTATAATTAGATATGATTTTTCCATGATTTTCTAATGATGGTTTTTCCAAGTTCATTTACCATAGGGACCCATCATCGAAATTCTTCACACAACAAAATGGTATAGGACTAAGTACATAATGTAGTACAGCATGCAGAATTCATGTAGGTAAAAATCTAAAATTTGTGATCAAATGGGGAAGAATATTAGGATTCCGTGATGCAAGTTTTGTTCAGAATACCCTCATTCAGGTAACCCAGAATCCGTTTGGAAAAATTCATCTTCACGAAGAAGTTATGGTCAGGGGAGTCTTAAGTACAAAATCAGTGCCGAAATTCTAGGTTAAATACAAAAACCTAGGTTTGACGATTACGACGACCAACCACGCGGAGGACCACGATTAGGACATTTAGTTGAAACCTCTAGAATATTTTCATTAGGATTATCTTAGATCTATTATTTTACTTTACTTGGCTCTCATCTATTCTTTAATCCACTTAGTTAATTTGTTGCAACCATTTCCATCAACTAAACTCTTTAAAAAGGTCGTTGTTTTTTGAAGAGGGGATATATGCATATGCATAGTTTTGTGTAAGGATATATACGCTCAGATAACACTGGAGATTGTGGCATAATTTTTATTGATATATGAACTGATGTTTCATTGAGCTTTAATATAATTATGGTTTCGACATTTATTTTCCTGTAAGTACTATGTCTTCTAATTTTTAAGGTATTGAATTAGTTTAAGACTTGCTTCGGGAGGTGGCAAGGGCCCACCACAACTTGGAACCAAGTCCTGTGATCATTGTAGATTGTAGGAAGTGTGCTTTACTGTAATTCATAGATTTACATTTCGTTTCCAAGTTGTTTGCTAAATAGATCTTAGATTTACTGTCTTCCATTCCGTACTTAAGTTATTTGCTCTATTTTCTTAATTCTTTGAAGGAATAACGAGTATTATTGCTAAGCCTTTGCGAACAGAGGAACAATGTTGATCAATATTTCCTATGCATGAATGATTTCATAATTACATTTCTACAGTCATGAATACTTAGAAGGACGCTTTCCAATTTAAAACAAATTTTGAAAGAGGAGTAATGACTGTGTTTTGAACTTAATATTTTAATTCGAATCAGATTTTGTCCTTATTATTTAAGATCATGTACATTTATTCATAACACAAATTTCTTGCAACATTGTGCTTTGTATGGAATATCTAGAAACAGTAGAGGTAGAATGTTATTCATTAATGTAGGTCGTGTGTTAATATTTTAGGAGTTGTGTGGTGTTTTTTTTTTTCCCCGAAGGAAAAATCGTAATCTTTCATTATATGGTGAAAAATTACATGTAGTAAATGCTGTTTAGCATATGAGGATTTCCTTCATGACTTAAAAGTCTATGGTCCTTCCTGTACATTTCTATATCAAAATCAAAAAATCATCACGCAGGATGATGCTGTATCAAAACTGTCAAAAATAAACACCATGCAGGATGTTTGTATAAAAAGAAAATATATACTTGCACCTCACAGGATGCGGTTCATGAGATACTAGATTTCTATTATCATCTTATATACATGGCAAAATCATTGGTCATCCACCCGAGGGTAGACTTGATCTATGTAAGGCCTGTGGTAGTATTGATACTGTGAGTTGCTCCTCTGTTCTTGGATTATCCACTGTCCTCCTGGAATGTGCGTGGCTTCCTTGGATAATCCGTCGGCACAGTGATTGTGCTCCCTATAAATATGACGAACAAAGATGATGTTAAAATGTGCTTTGAGGTGCATAACTTCATCCAAAATATTTAAGAGTATGTGTGCATGGCATCTAGCTTTCAGATTGATCCCGTTTATGATAATATTTGAATCCCCAAAAATCTGTAAATCTCTACAATCATGATTGAATGCAAAATGCATAAGGTGTCTGATGGTTATGAGCTCAGCGAAATTGTTTATTCCCATGCCTAAGCCCATCTTCACTTTGAAATGATGATTAGTTGATAAATATAGAATGAACCCCTCGCCACATCCATGCTGCGGCGCAGCACCATCGAAAAAGGCCCATGGAATAGATTGGTCTATGGGATCCGCGGTGGCTGGTCTGCAGGTGCGAGGAGGGGTAATTTCTGACAGTTCATGGTATGCTGCTATGATTTTGGAAGTGACAGATTGCCAGCAAATCGAGCCATTTTCGAAAATCAGTTTGTTCCGCGCCAACCAAATTGCCCAGCTAATGATAAGGGGAAGGCACACACGGTTTGATCCGGAATGAGTATGATACCAAGCCTCCCATGCTACTGTGATGTTTTCACCCTCCCAATTACTCATAATACTGAGCTCCTCAGTCACCTTCTTTCATATCTGTTTAGTTATTCCACATGCAAGAAAAAGATGAGTGGTCGATTCTGACTGCTGCTTACAGAGAGTGCACCAAGTGGGGCCATGCACAGATCTGCGCATGAGCGCTTCCCCAGTGGGGACCTTATTCCGGAGTAAGCACCAGAAGAAGAGTTTTGTCCTGGGAGGGGTCTTTAATTGCCATATGATCTTCCACCAGCTCTGCACTATTTCTGGCTTTTTGTAATTAATCAGACACAGGTACCCTTCCTTGGGGGAATAAAATCCAGATTCTGCCTTATCCCACATGAGCTCGTTTGGTCCATCTTTTATGCGAATATGAGATTCAGTCAAGGCATTAGTGTAATCCTCCCAACTTTGATGCCATTCCGGAGGCAGATTTAACTGCGCTGCTGTTTTCCATGCCTGTGTAAATATGGAAGAGTTCTCCTGATCCGCTATGTGGGCTATAACTCTAGTATTCTGTTGATCAAGAATTCGAACAAGCTCTTGTGGGAGATAACACCTCCCTCCACCTCCTGTCCATGGATCCATTCCAATACGAGCCCTGGATCCATCATTTATTCTCCAAGTTAGATGGCTGTGAATGAGGGGGAGCGAGTACAATAGAGCTTTCCATACTATTGATATACCTGTTCTGTTCCAGCCAGGTAATCGGATCCAATCCATGAGATGTAATGGCCAAATGTATTTGTGGTATGAGATTGATGTCCAGAGATTTTGCTTTGTAAGCAAAGTCCATCCCAGTTTCACAGCCAGAGCGTGTGCAAAGTGTGTGAGATCCTTAAGGCCCAACCTCCCCACTTTTTTGGCAAAGAGATGTTATCCCAACTGATCCAAGAAAGTACTCTTTGATCCTATCTCCCATTCCAGAGATATATAAAACAAGATTGCCTCAGGCAAGCAAGAATACCTCTAGGTATCCAGGCTAAGGCCATCCGGAATACAGGTGTGGCCTCCAAAACTGATTTAATGAGAACTAACCTCCCTGCTCTTGATAGAAAGCGGTGGCTCCAGTGCGGGATCCAATTATATAATTTTGAGATCAGCCAAGTCTAATCCGCAATCTTGTGACCCGTCGGCTTGATCCAATAACCCAAATATTTGAACCCCTGATCCAACGGACGAGGATTATATGGGAAACGCTGCAAGGCTAGGTCGGATTCTTGAGTTGATGTGTAAACCTGGGAAATATATGATTTTGTGTGGTTGGCCATCATGCCTGTTGCCCTGAAGAAGGAGGCAAGAATCTTGTCAAAAGTAGTCGTGTCCCGAACACTCCCATCCAAAAATATGATGACATCATCTACAAATAGCAGGTTTAATAAGAAACACTGATCAGTAATCTTCAATCCTGATAATCTGTTATTCTGCTTTTCATGATAGATGAGTCTGCTAAGCCCTTCCATTACAAGTAGGAAAAGGAGTGGAGAGAGAGGGCATCCCTGTCTGAGACCCCTTTCAGCATGGAAAAAAGGGGAGGCGGATCCATTAATGAGCAGACTGTATGTGGGGGATGATATACAGGCCATTATCCAGTTTGTGAAGGGCAGAGGAAAGCCCAGATGGATAAGCAACATTTTGATATAAGTCCAATCCACCCGATCAAAAGCATTGGCTAAGTCAATTTTGAGGATGATACCTTTTAGACGACGAGCTCGGATAGAATGAATGGCCTCTTGTGCAGTACCAATCGCTTCATGAATTTAGCGGTCTTCAAGAAAAGCAAATTGTTTAGGGAGTATGTGCTGAGAAAGAATAGGTCTGATACGATTGGCAATGATTTTGGAAATAATCTTATAGAGGAAATTGCAGAGGGATATGGGACGGAAATCATCAAAAGAGCCAGAGGAATCATTCTTAAGGATAAGGGCTATGAAGGTGGAATTGATAGCATTGAACATCCTCCCAGATGAGCGACATTCCTCCACGACCTGGAGGAGATCCGAGGCCATTAAGTCATAGAAAGCCAAATAAAATTCAATAGTCCACCCGTCTGGACCCGGGCTTTTATCCTTCTTGAACCACTTCAGAACCCCCTCCAGTTCCTCCAGGGTAACCGACGAGGTTAATTCATTTGCTTCTTCTTCACCTACAAAACGGGGGAAGAGTCCTGCCACATGAATAATATCTGCTAGATTGACATCTTGGGGAACTTTGAATAAATTCCAAAAATGTGATGTGCCCAGTCTGGAGAGTTTTTGGAAATTGTCTGCCGAATCTCCATTAGGAAGGAGTAGCTTCCAGATCGTATTAGTGACCTTCCTTCCTTTGGCATAATTCTGGAAAAATCTGGTATTGTCGTCTCCTGCCTTCAACCATACGGCCCTGCTCTTCAATCTCCATGCTTCCTCCCTTTCCTTGAGAATCTTGGCTTTTTGCAGCTCAAGCTCTATCAATCTGTTTTTTCCTTCAGCTGAGGTAAAACCAAGATTCCTATCATCCATCAGAGTTTCCAGCTCTGCTTCTATGTCCAGAATCTTCCGATCATCTTTGTCCTTCTTCTCTTTGGCCCAAGTCATGGTTATTTGTTTAAGCTTTGAGAGATTATGACAGAAACCCTCTGCTGCCAACCTGTGATTCGATATAGGATGGGACGCCCAATAATCCTTGATCAACTTAATATATTCATTGTCTTGAAGCCAAACATGATTGAATTTAAAGGGAGCCCTTGGCTTGGCTTCAGGTCCCATAATTTCCAAATATATAGGGGAGTGGTCGGATTTACCCCCTGCCCCTACCCATTGTCTGTATCTGGACAGTCTCTGGAGAAGGGGGATCTTGATCATGAATCTGTCAAGTCTCCTAGCTAGGGCAGCCTCCCCTATCCTCCGGTTCCTCCAAGTAGGCATCGACTTGTTCATGGGAATATCAGCCAAATGATGATGCTCCAAAATGTATTTAAAAAAATTGGACAAGGGGTCAATCTGTGCATGCGATCCCCAGGATTCCCCGAATCCCATAGAGAAGTTAAGATCACCCCCAATGATAAGCTAATCTATAGATGTCAAGTTTGTTCCAAGAAAATTCTGCCAGAATTCCTCTCTCCTCTGGCATGGGCCATATACATTGATGATCCTCAAGGTCTCCCCTAGCTCAGTTGAGAATAAATCCATGCCTATGAATCCCACTCCCCCCCAAGTGGCAGATACATTTATTGTCTGAGGATTGTATCCAATGGCTAATCCTCCAGCCCTACCAATGGCATCCAGTGCATGGTGATGCCATCCAGGTCGTAGGCCGGTGAGGGTGTGCTCAATGGCTTCAGCATTGCCTAAGGTTTCCTGCATCATAAGGATATCAATTGGTTCATATTCAATCAACCTCCATAAGGCTAGTTTCTTGGAGGTACTAGCCAGACCTCTGCAATTAAAGGATAGGCACTTCATGGTGGAACCGTTTCCGGGGCTTTCAGTGCTCTAAGGACCCCTTCCATGGTGGATTGTTTTCCTGATACTACCTCAGCTATAGCTTTCTGAATAGCTTTGGATTGGTTAGATTTGCGACCCCGGGTTGAAAGAGCAGGGGGTCCAGGGTAGACCACCCCCAGCCCAGATTAAGAGTCAGAGTCATATAAGGGCCTTGACCGTAGGTTGTAAGGGTGTGGCAAAATCTGGTAGGACGAGGCCACTACCTCAGAAGGAAGAGAAGAGGAATGTACCATAGGAGAGGATGGTGCATTGATGGGCGAAGGGGGAGAGATTGAACAAGAAACCAGAGAAACAAATGCTTCCGAGGGTGCATCAACTGAATTAGGTAATGAAGGTGAAATCAAAGGGGAAGAAGTAAATGTACCCGATTTCCGCGCTACCTCCGCAGCTGCTGCGGCCCTAGCCCGAGTCAAAGGGGGTGAGGGCATCTTGATTGCTTCTTCTGCCTCCTTCATCAACCCTCCCACGTTGAGATTCTTGGGTGCTGGCGTACTTTTTCGTGGTGCCGAACCCGTGGCTTGAGTTGCCGACACTGAATCATTTCCTTTTAGAGATGAGGGCGGGCCTGGGGAGTCCGTTGTTTTCGAGAGCAGAGGGCATTCTTTGAATACGTGCCCTACCTTATGACACCTTCTACATTGAAATGGTACCCCCTCATAATCCAAAATTTGGATCCTGGTGTAATGCCTCCACTTCAGGGTGATCTTTTCTTCTAAGCCCTCCCTTGTGTCCAAGTGAACCAGAATTCTTGCCAGTGCTTAATTCTTTGACTGTACATACGTCTTATCATATTCCAAATATGTTCCAAGGGCATTACCAATCCTGATAAACACCGCTTCAGACCAGAATTGTAGAGGTAAACCAGGTAATCATACCCATATTGGTCCCACCCCAATTTGTTCCCTCTCCGGGTCGAATAATGGTGACCAGTGTTTGAGGAGGACCGGGGCCATCTTAATGTGCCAATATTTGGCCAGGATCAGATCGGTGTATTCAACTTTCGAAAAATGCAGATCAAACCAACCCCGCGCCAAGCTCTGAACCTCAGGCAGCTCCTGTAGAATGCCACCCCATATCTCCTGTACCCAATTCATGAGCCTGGTTGCTGAGTAAGCCCTCCCTCGCACATGTCCAACAAGTACTCTGTTGGCCTTATCCACGACCTCGCCCATAGGAATATCGTCGCCGAAGGTGATGGTAAGATCCTTTGTGGACTTCTTCACGCACTTAATCTTTCGCTTTCCAGTTCTCGGCGCCGATGGGTGCGTCGCTAATGGATCTGACCCCGAATCCTTTAGGGGAGCCGCCGATTTAGCGTTAATGACTGGGGAGTCGAAGCATCCTGAAGGGAGGAAGTTAGGGTTTGTCAAGATCGGATGAGGCGATCTCTCGGGAGGCACCGGGTTGAAAGAGGGGAGCGGATCGGAATTGGGGGAGGGTGGCATAATAGCTGAGAGAAGATTGAGCGTGCCAGGGGATAGAGGGGGAATGTCTAGTGTCGGGGCCTCCAGGGAGAGAGAACCAATACGCAACGGTGAAGTAGAGGATCCAGGGAACGCATCGACCGGTGAGATAGCCAGATGAGGAGGTGCAGATTCGATAGTGCTAGGGTTAACACCGCGGCCGCAGAAAATGGATTGTCCTTCATAAGGGTCCTGGGAATAATCGATCGCTTCTTCTTCATACTCCATAGCTTCCATTGACCGAAACCGCCTTCGAAACTGCCAGGACAGAAGTTAGTTGACCGAGAAAGGTGGGATGGATGTCGACCAGTCGAAAAAACAGGGAGATCGCGATCGCATTAACCCAGATAACCGCGAATTAATTCAGATCTGTCTCTGTGCAGGTGCAGTGAGACGCGCTCACCACTTGCCCACCTGCGGCCACGTCAGAGCCTAGAAACCCATCGCCCCCTACTTCTCACTCTTTTAGGAGTTGTGTGGTGTTTATAGCATAGTTATGAGATTCATTTGAACTGCAGTGACATCGTATATGAATAGATCACATGTTATTTCTCTTTTTCATGGGAAGCTCTTTACTTAGAATAAATTGTCTGGGTTTATTTTGAATAGTTTCGAATTAGAAAGTAAGCTCTATCTTTTGAATTTGAGTATGTTGAATCGAGTAGCATAGAGGGATTGAATTGAGGCGTCATTTAGTTTCATTTGAATTCTTTCGAAATTGAATGCATGAACTAGATAGAATAGAAGAATCAGTTTGAGTTATCATTAGTTTTCCTTTCATTATAAACCCTGGGGATTGCTTGAGCAAGTGATTGGTATTGCTTGTACAATAAACTTGTATCACCTGTGCAGTAATTTGAATAGCGATTTGTATTTGTATCACTAGTATAGTGGTTTGTGTTACTAGTATGTAATAACTTGTATATTGTGCAATGATTTTTGAGCAACTCATGTAATAATTTTGAATTAGGATTACTATAGGTTTGGTTTAGAAGAATTTGTAGTACTAGTTGTTTGTTTTATTTATAATGAGTTCTTAAGTTAAATAAAATAGAATAGTGATTTGAGTTTTTGAGTAGATTAGATTACAGCAAAATAGGTTTCTCCACGTCAACTTTTCTGGATGATATAATTAGATATAGGAATTGGATATTTCATACTTCATTCTGTACTTCATGATGTTAGCTTAGGTTAGATGCTCTGATATTGCGTTACTTACAAGCCCCAGATTGATAATTTAATGTTGGAATTATAACACATATAACTTCCCCAACATTTTTGCTGTCGTTGCTAGGGAGGTGCTAAAGGGATTAAAGCATAGTTTCTTTCACAAGTTTTTTTGTGTGATCTTAGTTGCAAGGAAACTAGAGGGTAGAGAAGACAGTAAGACGTGAGTGAAGAGCCACGCATCCACTTTAGTTTGGGGTCACTCCAAAGTCTGGTTGTCCAAGTAAGCGAGGAGTTCAAGTTTGGTAAGTTTTATTGCAATTAGTAGTTTTAATTCATTTAGTTTAAAATTTCAAGCTCTTTAAAGATAAAACATTTTTGGGGTGTTGTAAGAACCCCTTTGTACTAATCCATGTTATGAGACAGGGATCATCAACTAGAAGGAGAAATTCAAGAATGATTGAGAGCTTGAAGAATGTCCCTCGAAGTACTTTCCCAAATCCTAGCAGTAGGTGGGATATTTGCCTCTCAGGAAGAATTCATCTTGAATACATTCATGAAATTATCTATCTCTCCACAATCGGAAAAGATTTGGAAGTCTCCCTTGATTCCTATTTCCTATCTACCAAGGATATCGAGAAATCATGTATAAAATCTAATGAGGAGCATCCTTCTAAACCTGAGATCGAAGAACTTTCACCATGCTCAATAGAAAACCTTGTATGCATTCCGTAGATGAATTATACAAGTTTGCCTCGCATGAACGAGGAGGATTTTTAGAGTGGTCCAAACAAAGAAATGGGCCAGTACCACCAAGATTACATTGAGCATTGGTTCCAGATCACAATCCAGTCAAAGTACCACTCTCATCTTCAAATATTCTTTGTATCACATCTTTCAAAACTGATGTTTTTTCATGCTCATGTACTTTCTAAAGTTTATATGTTAAATCTAGGCATGAACATATCTTTGTACTTGATCCGCACATGGCTTCATTGGAAGTTCTATTTCACTTGAAGGAGGACATCCTTTCTCCAGTATAGTAGGAAAGTTAGCAATGTAATAATTAAATAAATGAAAATAGTAAAGAGAAAAATAAGTCCTTTTGTGAAAACCAACTTGTTTGGCACAATTGGACAGGGACTTTACTTGAAAACCAGGTAATTGGAGGGCAAAGTTCCCAATAAAGTTTGTAAATTTGTATGAGTTCTTCAAATAATGTATCTTTCAAGTCATTATGTTTGTACTCGAGTTGGTTGATGTGGGATCCCTTAAGGCCCACCTGCCAACAAGCCTTGTCCCATCAACATCAACACATTATTTGGGATCAAGGTTAGGGTTAGATAAGGTACCTAGGAGTCCACATGCCTTAATGACATGTATCCTTGTCATCTACTAAGGAAATACATCAATGTTTCTTGGTGGATGATTTCTACAGTCCATTCGACTTCGACAAATCCATTCATGGCTGGTAGAATGTACCTAGTGCCTTGATTCCCATTGACATCAAAAGTGGGATATCTCACATTGGTTAACAACATCCTCAATGGTCGATAATTCAATGATTCTTGCTTATGTTCGACATCGACACCATTTATTCACATATAAAAGATTACACATGGGTGTGAAGCGGTTGAAGACTATATGGTTTTATGATTTCAACACAAATTTGTAGCAGTCTGGATCTTTGTATCAATATTTCCATTTTCATTTGCAACAGTATATTCATTTCAGTAAAGGCTACCATATAGAAGCCTAGCCAATAATTTGCAACAACATTCACTTTTCCTCAGTTGTTTGGGGACATACAACTCCTCAGGCATGGGGGAGAAGGGGACCTTCAATTCATCCTCCACTTCATCTTGTAGCATCGAGCACATCAACAACAAGGGTAAAACTTGAGGTAAATTTGACTTAAGATTCTCTAATTCATTAGAAGATTTATGAAACTTAATGATGAACCACTTCTCATTCCATGCATTTCATCTTTCATAAATCATTATCCTTTTGTTTGCCTTCCATTCAGCACTCATAATAAAAATACTTATACTATGATTACAAGACCATGTTAAAAGAAAACCCTTATGATATATTAATAAAGGAAGTCCCTATAGTATCTTATCCTCCCATGAAAACAAGCATTATATATGGAGGATGAAGTCATTACTGCCATGACATGATAAAGGAATCCACCTATAAGCATTGGCCTTGCAATGACAGAGTATGCAAGCACCCATTCACATACTTACCATATATATCACTACCTCATTTCATCCATCATCTCTTCCTCATCCATCCCTTTCTTGTCTTGAATTTGTATTGTTAAGAAAATTAGTATGATTTGTTAAATGTGAAGAGTGCTGCTCCACAAGAACCAACACCCCAAATATTCAAGTAGTGCTTCTCCGCAAGAACCAGTGCTTCAAAATATTCAAGCATTGTTTCTCCACAAGAACCGACACTTCTAAATATTCAAGCACTGTTGTCTCACAAAGAACCAACATCCACAAAACAATGTCAAGAATTTGTCAATGAGCAAGGGATTTGTTTGCATGAGGACATGCAAATCCATAGGCATGGGGGGATGTTGGGCCTCAAATATGCCCATTTTCGCACCATACAATATCACTATTCATAACCTAAATTCCTATATTTTTAGCTCATTTCATACCATAATTTCACAGCTTGCTGCTAATTCATATCTTACACTTCATGGTTGATTATCATTAGTTTTCTTAACTTTTCTATGATTAGAGATGATTTTTCCATGCTTTTATAATGACGTTTTTTCCAAGTTCATTTACCACAGGGATCCATTGCCGAAATTCTTCATACAACAAAATGATACAGCACTAAGTACATATTGTAGTACAAAATGCATGATTCATGTAGATGAAAATCTAAAATTTGTGATCAAACAGGGAAGAATATCAGGATTCTAAGACATGGGTTTTGTTCAAAATACTCCCATTCAAGTAACGCAAAAATTGTTTGTAAAAATTTGTCATCACGAAGAAGTTATGGTCAGGGTTGCCTTAAGTACAAAATTAGTGCCGAAATTCTGGGTTAAGTACAGAAAACCTTGGTTTGACGGTTTCAGCGACCAACCACACAGAGGACCACGATTGGGACAGTTGGTTCCACCCTCTAGAAGATTTTCATTTGGATTATCTTCGATCTATTATTTTACTTTACTTGGCTCTAATCTATTCTTTACTCCACTCAGTTAATTTGTTGCAACCATTCCATCAACTGAACTCTTTAAAAAGGCTGTTGTTTTGTAAAGAGGGGGATATACTCATATGCATAGTTTTTTGTAACAAGATATACACTCAGATAACATTAGAGATTGTAGCATACTTTTTATTGATGTCTAAACTAATGTTTCATTGAACTTTAATATAATTCTAGTTTCGATATTTATTTTCCTGTAAGTGTTATGTCTTTTGATTTTTAAGGTATTGAATTAGTTTAAGACTTGCTCCAGGAAGTGGGAAGGGCCCACCACAACATGGAACCAAGCCTGTGATCATTGTAGATTGTAGGACGCGTGCTTTACTATAATTCATAGATTTACATTTCGTTTCAAAGTTGTTTGCTAAATAGATCTCAAATTTATTGTCTTCCATTCCGTATTTAAGTAGAATGTTATTCATTGATGCAGGCTGTGTGTTAATATCTTAGGAGTTGTGTGGTGTTTATAACATAGTTATGAGATTCATTTGAACTGTAGTGAAATCGTTATTTGAATAGATCACAGGTTATTGCTCTTTTTCATAGGAAGCTCTTTACTTAGAATAAATTTTCTGGGTTTATTTAAAATAGTTTTGAATTAGAAAGCAAGCTCTGTCTTTTGAAGTCTTTTGAATTTGAGTGTGTTGAATCGGGTAGCATAGAGGAATTGATTTGAGTCGTCATTTAGTTTCTTTTGAAGTCTTTCAAAATTGAATGTGTGAACTAGATAGAATAGAAGAATCAGTTTGAGTTATCATTAATTTTCCTTTGATTTATAAACCCCGGGGATTGATTGAGCAAGTGATTGGTATTTCTTTTACAGTAAATTTGTATCACTTGTGCAGCGATTTGAACGGTGATTTGTATTTGTATCACTAGTACAATGGTTTGTGTTACTAGTATGCAACAACTTGGATACCGTGCAATGATGTTTTAGTAGCTCATGCAATAATTTTGAATTAGGATTATTGTTGGTTTGGTTTAGAAGCATTTGTAGTACTAGTTGTTTGTTTTATTTATAATGAGTTCTTGAGTTAAATAAAATAGAATAGTTATTTGAGTTTTTGAGATAGATTAAATTACAGTAAAATAAGTTTCGCCACTTCAACTTTTTTGGATGATATCATTAGATATATGAATTGGATGTTCCATACTTCATTATGTACTTCATGATGTTAGCTTAGGTTAGATGCTTTGGTCCTGTGTTACTCGTGCTTGTGCCTTGAAGATTACGAGCCCCAAATTGATAATTTAATGTTAGAATTATAACACATATAATTTCCCCAACACTTGGTACAGGAAGAGATTTGGAGGAACACCAAAGATTGATCCTCATCAAAGCATGATGATGAGGAGAATTGTGCCTTAGTTGGTAAGGCAAAGAAAGGGAAGGGGAATCCATCCCATTCCAAATCAGATTCTTCTCAGGGCGATAAGAAGAAGTACATGTCAAAAATCAAGTGTTTTCACTATCATGAGTTGGGACACTTTGCCAAAATGTGTTCGCACAAGAAGGCCGGTAAGAAGCCCTAAGGAGGATTGGCGGGTGAAGCTCTTTCTTCACAGTTCGAACTGTATTTTACCCTCATCGCTTATATGGTGTCATCGATGATGAGTAGTGTGTGTTACCTGGAAAGTGGAGCTTCATTCCATATGACCGATAACAAAGAGATTTTCAGTAACGTAGAGGAGAAGGATCTCTAGATGCATATCGAGATGGGTGATGATGGGAGGTATAACACAACTGATATTTGTACAATTAACTTTCAGAGGGAGTTTGGTTCTCCCCTCACTTTGCGAGATTTTATGTATGTTCCGGGTGTGAAGAAGAACCTGGCTTTTGTTCCATGTTGGAGGATAAATGTTATGATGTGATATTTAGTAAGGCAAAGGCATTCCTTCGTCACATAGCCACATGACAGGTGACGAGGATAGGGGTTTGAGCGAATAACCTATACAAATTGGAGGTAGAAAATTGCGCTGCCTTGAGCACTGAAGAAGAGAAAGTGCAGAGCCAAGACAGCGGTTAGTTATGGCACAAGAGGTTGGGTCACTTGCATCATGGCGCTTTGAAGATCATGCATCAAATTTCTACAGGGCTTCCCAAGGGTACACTAGAGTAGAGAGACACATGCAAAGGGTGTACATTGGGGAAGTACACCAAAGCTTCCTTTCATGAAAAAGACAATCGAGCATAGATGATCCTTGATCGAGTTCACTCAGATGTGTGTGGACCATTCTCAATAGCATCCACAACCAAGCACATGTATTATGTTATATTTTTTGATGATTTTTCTCGTAAGTGTTGGATTTTATTCATGCTAATGAAAGATCAGATGTTCACAAAGTTTTTTGAATTTAAAGAACTCATTGAGAAAGATACTGGTAAGAAAGTTAAAGCTCTCATAAGCGATAACGGTGGAGAGTATGTGGCGAATAAGTTAAAAAACTTCTTTACATTAGAAGGCATTTGATGAGAGTTGATAGCACCTCATAACCCACAATAGAATGGGGTGGCTGAAAGGAAGAACAAAAGTATTGTGGGAGTGGCATGGGTGATGTTGCATGATCAGGGCCTACCATTAAATTTGTGGGCTGAAGCATGGAACGCAACTATTTATTTGTATAACATAATCCCTCATCGAATTCTCAGGATGGGTACACCTAAAGAGGCTTTTTCAGGGAAGAAA
The DNA here is from genome assembly GCA_031772625.1 of Pinus tabuliformis. NCBI lineage: Eukaryota > Viridiplantae > Streptophyta > Pinopsida > Pinales > Pinaceae > Pinus > Pinus tabuliformis. Next base: position 833,810,716 of record CM062815.1, read on the forward strand.
AATAGATGTGGCACACTTTAGGATCTTTGGTTCATCAATCTACTACCATGTTACCAAATATGCACGGAAAAAGCTAGATCCAACAACAGAGTTAGGCATATTTGTGGGGTACACTGATACACCTCACAACTATTGGGTGTACCTACCAACCAACAGGATGACATTGGTTTGCAGAGATGTGAAGTTCGATGAAGAGAAGGCCATGAGATGTTCCCTTGAGAGGGAGATTTAGCTACATGCAATTGAGGAGATTTTATCTCCAAAGGAGGAACCTCAGGATGATGTGGAGAAGCCACATGTAGAGGAGCAAGGAGTGGAAGCACCCACTCATGCAAAGACTTCTAGAGATGGGAGAAAGCGCACTAGAGAGGTTGATAGGTTATTGCATGATGCTAGAGAGAATGTGGGTTATCCAAACTTAATCAAGAACACAAAAAATTACAAATATAACCATAAATACAAAGATTCACTAGGAAAACACTTCCTTTCATTAATAGAAAAATACTGAACTATGCTTACAAAGGGAATGGAAATAAACTAACTCGAGTGATGGTAGCTTATCTCTGAGAAGAGATGTGGGGGCTACATGGCTATGAACTATGTTACAATGAGGCTCAAGGGCATATTTATTATTAAGCAACAAGATACATCCCTAAACAACCAAAACCCTAGCCCCAGGAGATGTAACACCGAGTTTGTGGGCCCCATTGGAGTCAGTTGGGAAACTAACTTCCTGGGGTTGTATCTCCATTTGGCACGTACGATACCTTGTTGGAAAGGTCTCTCCAAGTACTATAGGATTTATGGCAGGCCTTTGCCTACAGCCATGAGCCTACATCGGACCTCAAAAAAATGCCATTTAGGGGGTCAAAACTGCTCCAGAAGTTCAGAACCTAAAAAATTGCTAAAAATAGTAAATGTTGAAATAAACAAGAAAAAAAATGAAACCAACTAGAGGTCTAGGTGGAATAGGCTGGTGGCCACCAATATCGACGTGGATCATTCCTTCCCCCTTAGAAAGAAATGGTCCCCATTGCATGTAGAGCCTCCATGAGTTGAGGAAATTTCTATTGAACCTGGTCCTTGGTGAACCACTTGCCCCAGTGAAGGAGTTGGCATGCTTTGACAATTGGATATAGTTGGATCCTTTGTTGGTGAGTGTTATTGATCTGCGTGTCCGTGAGCTGATTAGCTGTGTCTTGTTCCATGCAGTTCGGGTTGAGATCTGTTGGTGTGAGTTGTTCTACAATGTCGGATATGTCCAACAATAGTGGAATGTATGGCCGAACATGGTCTACATTGAACATTGGGTGCAGACCAAGGAACGCTGGGATGTTGAGATCAAAGTTATTGTCACTGGTAGCTTTGGTGATGGTGTATGGCCAATATCAGAGTGGGTGAAGCTTGCGGTGGGGTCCAACGAGGTGCTCCTTCTGCAAATGTAACCAAACTTTGTCGCCCACGTGGAACTTGTGTGATAGTCGATGCTAATCATGGATCTTCTTATAATTAGCATTGGATCTATCCAATATGTCATGGACCTATTGGCGGATGTGTTAAATATGCTCAATGAATATTTTAGCCCTGTTGTCTTCAGACTAGACGTGAGCCGAATCTGCTTAAGTGGCTGCAAATGGTATGTCCACCTCAACGGGACATAATGGCTAAAATCCAAACCCTACCTGAAAGGGGTTGTGGCCCATTAAGCTGTGGAGAGCTCTATTGTAGCTATGCTGGACATAGGGGATACTTTCATCCCATGTACGTTGATGCTTCAAGTTGTACATGTGCAGAATGTGTACGATCATCTTGTTGACAACCTCTAGTTGGCCGTCAGTTTGGGGATGGAAAGTCGTGGACTTAGTAAGTTTTGTATCTAACATCGACCAGAGACTTGACCAAAATGCACTCAGGAATTTGTTGTCCCAATCTGATACAATGAAATGTGGGATCCCAAAGTGCACCCACACTCGCTCAAAGAAGAGCTTACCAGTGGCCTCTAGTGTGATACTCTTCTTGTAGGCTGCCATGATGGCCATCTTGAAGAATTTGTCAATTACTAGCAAGACACAATCGCTGTCATGCTTAGTGGAAGGAAGACTCGATATGTAATCCATGGAGATAGATTCCCAAGGCCGACTAGGAGTAGGTAGAGGAGTATATATGCCTTTCTTCTTGATGGCTGGTTTGGCAATGACATAGGTGCTGCAGGATCTAATGTACTTCCCAACATCCTGATGAAGTTTCGCCCAATAAAAATACTTCTGTAATACCACCATTGTTTTCTCTACTCTGAAATGTCCAATGACCTGATTGTAGTGCGCCTCTCAAATAATGTTGGCACACTCACTTGAAGGAACACAGATGTGTCCTAGGTGGCATAATAGTGCATCTTGAAGGTGAAAATTTGGAACTTGCTTCCCTTCCAAAAGTGTCTGGTATGTGCTGTCGAATTTTAGATTGCTTTGGTAAAGATGTAGCGACCTCGAAGTCTCACGCCCACAAGAGTTGAGCACAGTGATCAACGCCATGACTGGTGGTCGGCTGAGGAAATCATTGACATTATTGGTGCTTCCCTTCTTATACTTAATGTTCAAATGGAATTGCTGCAGGTAGGCGGACCATTTATGATGGCGATTGTTCTGCAACTTCCCTTATTTTTGTATGAACTACAGGGGTTAATGGTCTGTGTGGATGGTCATTCCCTTCCCCGGAATGTAATGTTTCCATTGACGAAAAACCTACACAATTGAATACATTTCTTTGTCATAAGTGGGATACTTTCAGACTGTGTCTGAAAGTATCTCACTATGGTAAGCCACTGGATACCCCTGCTGAGTAAGAACTACACCAATAACATAGTTGGAGGCGTCTGTCTCAATCTCAAATGGTTGTTGTAGGTCTAGTAATGTGAGCACTATTGCATAGCAGAGGCGATGCTTTAATTCAAAAAATGCCTGCTTTTGGGTTTAAGACCAAAAAAAATTTGCTTTCACTTCGCCTTTAGTGACTTGACTTAAAGGCCAAGTGATATGAGAGAACCCCAACATGAACCTGCGGTAGAAATTAGCAAGACCCAAAAAGTTACAGAGTTCTATTAGAGTGGTTGGGTCTGGCCAATCTTGAATGACTTGTATTTTGATTGGGTCCATATGCACACCTTTCTCATCAATGATGTACCCCAGATATTGAACCTGGGTCAGGCCAAAAGTGCATTTCTCCTAGTTAGCACACAACTTGTGTTGTCACAGAGTTTGAAGGACCTGTCAAATATGGTGGAGGTGCTCTTCCCAACTTTGGCTGAAGATCAAGATGTCATCTAAATACACCACCATGAATTCATTGATCAAGGGTCACAAGATTTCGTCCATCAATCTCATGAAGGTTGAAGGGGCATTCGTTAATCCGAACAACATGACCAACCATTCGAAAAGGCTCTCCTTGGAGTTGAAGGTAGTTTTCCACACATCAGAGGGTTCGATAGGAACTTGGTGATAACCTAACTTCAAGTCAATCTTGTTGAAATATTCCCCCCCCCTTAAGCTGGTCCAGAAGGTCATCAATCAACGGGATTGGGTACCTATTTCAGACAATGATCTTGTTTAGTGCTCGATAGTCAATACATAGTCTCCAAGTCCCATCCTTCTTCTGTACCAATACAATCGAGCTCCCACAGGGTGATGAGCTTTGCTTGATGTGCCCTTTCTGAAATAGTTCCTGAATCTACCTCTTGATCTCATAATTATATAGAATAGAGCATAGATAGATCAGTCCATTGGGCAGTGAAGCACCTAGGGTTAGATCGATGGAGTGCTTGACCTAACAGTGCAAAGTTACCCCTGTAGGTGAAGCGAAAATGTCCTTCTACTCCTCCACTACCTTGTCCATCTGCTGCTGCTGTGTGAAGGAGCCCAACCTAGAAGCCGTGGCCACAACCTTCTTCTACCCTGAGGTTGAACCATAAGGAAAAAAAATTTCATGGTCTGGGAAATGATCTTATTGCATTGCTTTGTAGTGATCAAAGAGATGGCGGTAGGAGGGGCTACCTCGAGTATCCTGTACAACTTATTGGCCAAAGTAATAATCACAGAGTGAGGTCTAGAATCATATAAAGCATGTCATTTCCACAAGTATGGTTGCCCTAACAATACATCACAAACTTCAAGAGGAGAAATATCACAAAATAACTCATCTGTAAAGGGCTTGATGCTATAGGGAATGCGGCACAATTGGTTGACACAGAGATCTCGTCCTTGGTGAAGCCACCTAATGGTGTATGGATGTGGATGTGCTGTAGTCTTTAGGCTTCATGGCCTTTGTTTAAATGAGGTTCTTTTAGCTCCTGTTATCGACAATGAACTGCAACGGAGAACCCTTCACCCACATCTGTGAGTGGAAGAGGCGTTCCCCCTCCTTTGGATCTTCAGGCTCAATCATCTGGATCTTGGTGGTGGCCACAGTGGCACTGGGCTCCGCATAAATGATCTTCTTCCCTTTATCATTCCCCTTATTGGGTTATAACTTAGACTTAGAACATGCATTGGATTCATAGGCCTTCAGCTTGGCCTGATGCTCACTTGTGTTGTGAGTGGAGCTCTTATGGAAATCACACCATTTTCCCATGTCCTTCTTTGTCTTTGTGGTGTTGTTCTTTTCTTACAGCTTCAATGAGTTTTCCTGGGTAGCCCCATCTTGGCTTTGTCCTTTCCTCTATCGTTTGGGGGTGCCTTTTCCTTGCTTTGGATTCGCAAATCCAAAGTCCTGCTTCTTCTGTTTAATTTTTTTCTCAATCTTGATAGCGTATCGGTACGACGTGCCAAGAGAGGAAATGTCCAGGAACTCCATCTCGTCTTGGCTGTACTTATGTAGATAGCTACATTATTTGAGTACCAAATTCCACTCAAAATCCTTAATACCCAACTTCGTGCGAAGGGTATGGAAAACATTTGTGCACTCCAACAAATCTTGGTCCCTTCGCTGCTGTAGTGTGGTCCACTTTATGTATTTATCTTCATAGCTCCCAACAGGGTAATATTGTTCGTTGATGGCATATTAGAAAGAATCCAAGTGGGTATGGCTGAAAAAAACTGGCTTTCACACTCGTCCTTTTGTTCACAGTAGGTTTCCCACCAGTCCTTGACGTGTGGGGCGACTTTGAGAAGTGAAAAAGTAATCTTTTCTCGATTGGAAAAGTCACGAATTGAAAAATATCCTTCCAATAGATTTAACCATTTATCTATGACATTTGCATCTATCTGGCCCTCAAATATGGGAATATCGAAGTTAACTTGTACCTTAAAAGGAGTGGCTCCTCCACAGTGTCTGCTGGATGAAGATGCGTCGCCTGTGGGTAGCCGTCGAAGGATTTGGGCAAAGTTACCCATCATTGCATTCCTCTGTCGCTCGAGGGCTTCCTCAAGCAACCCTTTGAAAGGATTTCCTGCCCCCTCGTCTTTCTTTTCTTCTGCCATGGGTGGCCGTCGAGGTTTGCGAGGCTGATCTTGCAACAATTCAATTAGATTGAGCCCTAACTCCTTATACCCTGACCTCATTAGGGACATGCAAAGAAAAATAGAGAAAGAGAAGATTGCTATGATACCACTGATCTAAACTTAACAGGAATGAAAAAAAATATAGATAATCATAGATACATAGATGTAGCAGAAAAACACTTCCTTTCATTAATAGAAAAATATTGAACTATGCTTACAAACAGAATGGAAATAAACTAGCTCAGGCAATGGCAACTTATCTCCAAGAAGAGATGTGGTGGGTACATGCCTGTGAATTGTGTTACAATGAGGCTTAAGGGCCTATTTATTATTGATCAACAAGCTAAAACCCTAAACAACCAAAACCCTAACCCCAAGAGATGTAACACCATGAGTTTGTGGGCCACGTTGGGGCTAGTTGGGCAACCAACTTCCCAGGGTTGTAACTTGGTCATATTATCTTGGTTTGGCGCGTACGATACCTTGTTGGAAAGGTCTCTTTGAGTACATTAGGACTTTTGGAAGGCCCTTGCTTATGGCTATGGGCCTGCAATGAACCTAAAAAAATGCCATTTATGGGGTCAAAACGGATAAAAATAGTAAAATCTGAAATAAACAAGGAAACAGATGAAACTGACTGGAGGTCTAGGTGGAATAGGTGGGTGGCCACCAATATCCACCTGGATCAGTGGGAGCACCCAAATCACAACGCTGGCAGAGGATGTCACTAAAGAGGCACATTGGCTACATGGCTCTAATGAGCAGGAGTGTAGAGATTGAGCCATCCTCTTTGGAGGAAGCAGTGCAGAAACCATTTTGGGTTGATGCCATGGTTGAGGAGTCTGACTCCATTAATACGAATAGTGTTTGGGAAGTGGTCCCAAGGCTGATAGAAAAGTCAGTGGTGAGTTCCAGATGGATTTACAAGGCAAAGCAAGCAACATATGGTAGTGTGGAGAAACACAAGGCAAGGTTTGTGGCCAAAGGGTTCTCTCAGGTGGAGGGGATTGATTACGATGAGAATTTTGCTCTTGTAGCAAGGTACTCATCAATCATATCCATTCTAGCACTGTTAGCACATATGGGATGGAAGATACATCATATGGATGTAAAGACAACATTCATCAATGACATGATTGAGTAAGAGGTGTATATTGAGTAACCTAAAGGATTTGAGACCTTCAACAAAGAGTCACATGTGTACATACTCAAGAAATCGTTGTATGGAATGAAACAAGCACCTCATTCTTGGTACACCAGGAACAATAACTATTTGACCGGGTTGGGATTCACCAAAAGTGAAGCATATGTGAACCTTTACCATATTGTGGTTGACGGTAAATTGTTGATTATTGTTTTATATGTCGACGATTTGATTCTGACAGGTGATGATAAGTTGATCAAGTCTTGCAAGGAGGATCTTGCAAAAGAGTTCGAAATGAATAACATGGGGCTCATGCACTACTTTATTGGGATGGAAGTATGTAAAGGATATGAGGAACTATTTGTCTCTTCGGGCAAGTATGCTAATGAGATACTGAAGAAGTTCCACATGGAGAGCAATAAACACATGGAGACTCCTCTAGCTGGTAATTGGAGGAAGGAGGATGCTACTTTCGGTGTAGTAGTTGAGGCTACTTTTTATAGACAACTTGTGGTTTCACTCATGTATATGGTGAACACATGACCAGACATGTGTTATGAAGTTAACTAGCTTAGTCAAGCTATGGTTAAGCCAACCAAATTGTATTGGAAGGCAACCAAACAGGTGTTGAGATACCTCAGAGGCACCACTTTGTTTGTTCTTTGGTACGATAGACAGAGGGAGTGAAGCTTCAAGGCTTCACCAATGCAGATTGGGCAGGGAGTCCATCCAACAGGAAGAGCACATCAGGTGGAATCTTTAGTATTGGTTCAGTAGCAATTTCTTGGTACAATAGGAAACAAAGATCAGTTGCACTCAATTCAGCAGAAGTAAAGTACATGGCTACTAGTCAAGCAACTTGTGAGGTTATATGGATGAGGAAGATTCTTGTTGTTTTGTTTGGTCACCAGATGGATCTAACAATGATTTACTGTGGCAATCAGAGTAGCATCAAACTCTTTGAAAATCTAGTTTTTCATGATCGGTCCAAGGATATTGATATCCAGTATCACTATCTTCGAGACGGTGTGCAAAAGAGAACCATGTTGCTCGAGTACATTCCTACAGAGGAGAAGGATGCAAATATTTTGCCAAAAGCTTTATCAAGGTGAAAATTCGAGTTTCACAGAGGTAGGATCAGGGTAGTTGATAATCCTTTTCTTGTTGGGAGGGAGTGTTAAAAATAACAAGAAGAAATCCTAATTTTATTTGTCCTTGAATTAAATGAGGAATTAAATCAAAATTCTATTCTCATAGCAACTTATAATAGTTAACTAAGTTAAGTTGACTTATTCGACTCAGTAAATTCAAGTTAGAAGTCTATCTAGAGTCATGTAGTGTGATCCCTAAATTTTAGGGGCCCAGGTTGAGTTCTTTTGAGTTGTAATTAATTAATTCATTCTAATTGAGTTAAAGTCAGTTAAACTAGTTCAAACAGTTGGAGTAACTAGTACGAGGTCTAGTAGTGGGGATCAGCTCCAGTGCAAATTCACTGCTCCAACTAAAGATTCACTCATAAATAACTCATGAATTTCAGTTCAGAGGAAGACCCAGTTGAGATTAGAGTTCAGGGACAGTGTACTATCAATTGTATAATTTTCCGAGTTGTATAGATGGTGCATGCAATTAATAGAAGGCATATGATGGATTGTGCAGTTATGAGTGGAGAATTTCCGAATTAAATATGGGATGATTCTCTAAGGAATTATGCAAGGAAGTAGGGGTTTGACATGCAACAAAATTGGCTAAGTGTTGGGTTGAGCTGGTTTGTGAAGCAGAGAGATAGATTGTACTTGTGCTGGAATTGTTCAGGGTTGAACAAGCATTGTATTTTCTTCTCAGATCTTTTGGTTAATGCAATATAGATAGTCAGGGTTTTGAGCAGTTTCTTTCCCCAAAGAAATATTGTGAGTTGATTCTTCCTTTTATGCTTAGTATTTTCATCGATCAAATTTTGGTTTCCGCTAAAGAGTAGAGTAGATTCTTAAGTTTTATTTTAGCATATCACATAAGTTGTTGAATCTACAAGTAAAATTCTACATAATAATCATATTCCAAAAGGATTAGTCCCCCTTGAAATATTATTTGATCAAAATTATGTCCCTACTTCCTCTTTCCTAAATTCCCAATATGATGATGTACATGAATGTAATATTGGTACTGCAGAGGATATTAAAAGCATCAAAATTTCAAGCTCACTGCCGCACGAAATCAAAGATAAATATATTGAATTGTTATAAAGACTTTTTTACATGGAGATATGAATATCTAAAGACATATGATACATCTATTATTTGAGCATAAGATTCCTTTAAAACTAGAGGACAAAACCTTTCAACAAAAATTGAGAAGAATAAATCCAATCTTATTATTAGTAATTCAGAAAGAAGTGAAGAAATTACTTGATGCAAAAATCATTATACCTCTAAGATATTCTGATTGGATAGCTAATCTGGTTCCTGTTACGAAAAATAATGGAGAAATAAGGTTGTGTGTTGATTTTAGGAATCTGAACAAATTATCTTTGAAGGATAATTATCCTTTACCTAAGATGGATTATTTGTTTTATAAAATAACATGATCAACCAAAATTTTAGTGTTAGATGGCTTCTCAAGATATAACCAGATATTGGTTAATGAATATGACAGAAGTAAACTACATTTACTACACCTTGGGGTACATTTATGTATGCCAAAATTCCTTTTGGTTTAATAAATGCAGGAGAAACTTTCCAAAGAGCTATGGATCTAGATTTTGTTGGAGAAACAAATAAATTCATGGTTATTTACCTTGATGACCTTACTGTCTTTTCTGAATCTGACTCTCAACATATTAAGCATTTAAATAAGGTTTTCAAAAGGTGTAGAAAGTTTGGGATTTCTTTGAATCCAAAAAAGTCAGTGTTTGCCATGCAGGAAGGAAAATTGTTGGGACATATTATTTCAAAGGAAGGAGTCAGGATAGATCCAAAAAGAGTGTTTGCTATTTAATTAATCAATTTTCCAAGAACGAAAAAGGATATTCAAGCATTTTTGGGAAAAATCAATTTCTTGAGAAGATTTATACCTAATTATGCTGAAATTGTAAAGATATCATTGATATGCTAAAAAAGAATCATGAAGTTAAATGGAATGCACAAGCTAGATTTTCATTTGCTTAGATTAAAAAGGCACTTTCAGAAGCACCAGTATTAGCTAGCCTTGATTATTCAAAATCGTTTAGTATCTTCTCCTTTACATCAGACACTACAATAACAACAATTTTATTACAACAAAATGAAGATTGTTGTGAGTTACCAATTGCTTTCTTTAGTAAAGTCACGAGGGATGCAGAACTAAAGTATGATATTATTGAGAAACATGCTTATGCTTTAGTTCAAGCTTTGAAAGCTTTCAGAACTTATGTATTGCATTCTAAAATAACAACATATGTACCCAAAAATGCAGTAAAGACAATTGTCACTCAACCTGATACAAATGGAAAAAGGGGAAGATGCATAACTAATACTTTAGAGTTTTATTTGGATATAAAACCAACAAAGTTGGTAAAGGGACAAGGATTAGATAAATTGCTAGTAGAATCAAATTGTAAAATCCTAGGTGTTAATTCTATTATGCAACTGTAAGATACAATCTCGAAGAAGAATCCAAAAGAACCTTCTCCAAATTCAGAGGAGAAGAATCCATAAGAACCTTCTTCTAATTTGATACCTGCAAATTTGTCTTTGCGTTTTGATAAAAAAAATATGTTGTCAGACTAGTACAAGGATATTGTTCATTTTTTGCATAATTTCAAATGTCCTCCTAAATTCACAAAGAATCAATGTAGATCTCTTAGACTTAGGTCTATGAAATATTGCATAGTTAATGCCAACCTATATTGGAAGGATCCTTTGAATATTTTATTGTTATGTCTGACTGAAAGTGAAATTGAAGGGGTGATTGACCAATTTCATGAAGGAGTATGTGGAGGTCACTATGATTGGAGGGAAACTGCACACAAGATACTCAGAGCAGGCTTCTATTTGCCTAATTTTTTTACTCAAGTTGGATTAAAATTTTATAGTTGCATACCCTGCCAAATATTTGTAAGTAAACAAAAATTATCTTCTCTGCCTTTGATTCTTGTATTAGTAGAAGCTCCTTTCCTGCAATGGGGTTTAGATTTTATTGGTGAAATAAATCCCACGTCCAATAATCAACATAGGTGGATCTTAACAAAAACAAACTATTTCACAAAATGGGTAAAATCTATCCCTGTCAGAAATGTAACTACTTATGTAGTTATGAAATTCATTGAAGAAAATATGCTATCTAGATTTGGCTATCCAAGAGAAATAATTACAGATAATGGTCAAGCCTTTATTTCTGTAAAAATAATAGATTTTTGTCAGAAATACCAAATTTATCTACATCATTCTACACCTTACTATCCACAAGGGAATGGATTAACAGAGTCATCAAATAAAATTTTAATCAAAGTCATCAAAAAGGTGTTAGCAGGTCAAAAAAGAAACTGGGATAGTCACTTAAAATTTATAGTTTGGGAAAACAAAGTTTTACCCAAGAGAGCTACTGGAAAATCTCCATTTCAATTAGTTTATGGTATTGAAGTTATTTTTCCTACTCAATTAACATTTCCAGTGATGAAAATCTTGTAGGATTCTTATGAGGGAACAAATTATTTTACAAAGAGAATCAATCAAATTATTGAACTCAATAAGACAGGGAAGAATTTCAGCATAAGCTACTTCAATATTAGGATAAGATGAAGACTTTATTTGATAGGAAGGCCAGATAAAGAGACTTCAGACAAGGAAACCTAGTACTGAGATGTGATGCAAGAAGAGAAGACAAAGGCAGACACAAAAAGTTTGACAATCTTTGGTTGGGTCCTTTCGACATTGCAAAGGTCAAAGGTAATAATACTTTCATCATTTAAAATATAGAAGGAAAATATTTCTCTTATTTCCAGTTAATGGGCAATATTTGAAACATTACATTTAATATTGAGTAAGTTCTTTTATGATCATTGTAAATATCAATTTGTTTACATTTCCCAAACCAAGTGTGTTTTTTTTATAATATTGACCTCATAGCCAAGGAGAAGGCACTTGGATTTGCAAGTTCTTTGCATCCTACAAGGGGAAGCAGTCCCGAGATGGAGTTGATGTTGTAACAATTTTTTTACCTATACAATTTTCTCACAAAGATTTTTTTTTGAAAAAAAAAGTTATACTTTACACTTTATAATAAATCGACATATTTTTTATAAATGTCACTTCAAGTTTTATTTTTCCACAAATAATATAGTTTTCTATTAGGCTTTCGACTAATAAAGTGTGTGATAAACTCCACACAAATTCCAATGACTTAGATCACATCCATCATAATCAACAGTTCACAAGAATTGTAGGACCCCCCTGCACTCCCAGCATTTAACAAAGTTGGTGGGGGAGGGGGGGGGGGGGGTGGGTTCCGGAATCCATGGTTTTGATAAACCGTGGAAACTAACATGGCGTGAACTCATGCATTGTGCACCTGCCCGCCCCCTTCTCGCTAGTCATTTCCTATACCAATTTTATACCGCCATTATCTCGTTAAGCATTTTTTGCTAAATTAGTTCCCACTATTTCCTCCACCATTTGCCAATGCATAACCACCAAATGTTACATTTAATTCCTGCCAACGTTCAAATATTCATTAAATTCTCTAATCATTAATTTCATCAACAAATATTTGATTTCCTCTAAAGCCAAATTTGTTCCAAATTTGTCTGGCCAATTTGTTAAGATTCTCAGTTTTCACAGAGCGACTAAGCAATAGAAAAATTCTAAGATCACACATGTGTTTTCTCCACCATCTGCAATCTTACTAAGTATTCAAACCTTGCTATTCTCTATTTAACTTCAAAATGAGTACTCTAAAAGGAAAAAGCATGTCACAAGTTGAAAATCCCATGCTTCTTGCAGTCCCAAATTTAGATGAGTTACCATTAGTAGACTTAGATTTTAAGATTGTAGAGACCAAGTGTGAGTTTGATTTATATGAATTACATAATTGAGCTTTTAAAAAGTTTGAAGATGCCAATGATGAGTTCAGTCTTTTGGAATCCACGTTACCTCAATTTGTCTTTCCTCAAACTCATCATTTTCCTGAGTTTGTCTCCCGACGAGAAAGCAAATATTTACCCAGCCAGGGAGCAATTGTAGCTAGAAAAGGTGAAACTTTGTTCTATATAACACAAGAGTCTATTATTCAAACTTTTCAAATTAGTCCTCCAAGTTACTTGCATTCATTTTTAGTCGAGTCATTAATGGAAATTTACAAAAATATTATATTTCAATAGAGAGCCAATATTTTTGAGTCATTTTTACCAGAAGGATTTGAATTGCTGCATCATAATATGCCTTATTCCTCAACCATATTTCTTGAAATGTCCAAAAAAATAATTTCCATGGTTTGTTGTTGTAACAACACCCCTTACTCAAACACATGACCAAGAGGTGGTCACTCTCAATACATGACCCTCAACATACTGTTATGGCGATGTGGTATAAAATTTTTGACTTTCCTGAAACTCCTCTAAACACCAAACTATCACCACCACTATGTTTGTCTCATTGAAACAAATATGGTGATATATAACTTAACCCCAATTTGATCTATGGATGGAGATAAGTATCATTTCAAAGTGGGATACACTCCCCTTGGCCACATTAGTAAGCTACCACGCACCTATCTACCATTGGCCACAGTGATCAACGGGTCCACCATCATGTCGGTTCGACCTCTGCTCGAAGTGAAAAACTTCTAATTTAACCTGACCCCAACTCTCGACCTCCATCCTAGTCAGGGTCGACTTCCCCTATGGACAACATCCCCGACAACCATCTTGACCTCTCGACCTTCGACCTAGTCAAGATTGGCTTCCTCGATGAACCACTTTCCTTGGTGACCATCTCCACTCGTTGACCTCCAACCTAGTCGGGTCTTAACTCCCGACTTGCTGTGACTTAGGCAATTTTCACTGAATTCCCCAACATTCTGGAAGCTTCGAGAGGTAAGATTATGAGGCGAATTCGATGGGGATTTCTTACGGTTTATCAAGGAAACGGATGCACCACTCATCCATGAAATGAAGGGAACTTACAAGGCTTGACAATAACTTGTAAAACTATAAAAAAGGGTTCATAACAAGAGGGTTTTTCTCCAAGAACCCAAATAATTGACATGCTATCAATAAAAGACTTTGACTCCATTAATTGACCAAATAAGCTCAAAGACCAGAGACCTTACATCTCTCATAGCTCTCCATCATGCCATAAAGTAATGTACAATAGGAAATTTCCCATTGAAGTGTCACTGACCTTCTTAGTCATTCTTGTGCTAGTGCTATTCTAACACTACAAGGATAAGTCCTCCTTGCCCCTGTTTGACTTCATTATACAATTTTCACTTAAGGAATTGCAGTTCATTCACATCGATTGAACAAGGATTGTAACATGCCACCACCTATAACAATATTCCAATCACATACATAAGGTGTCTATAACAAGGATGCAACAAACTTAGAATCATAACAATATACCATGAGATCATACATGGTTACACATAAGAACTTATTTTTAATTAATGCACTTGATGGGCGATTGAGTTCACGACTTAAAATCTCCACCCAATTGTAGACAACTGCAGCTAAGCTACTTGCAACTATCACCTCTGAGCCAGATCCCAAGGGACTGAGGTGGTCTTTATCAAGGGAATAATCAACTTCTATCAGTTGAAATAGGGACTCCTGAGGTCCTCCTATCTCCACCCACCAGGTACTTAGCAATAAATTTCGTTCAAGAAATCTAGATGCATGTTGCGTCCACCCTTCATATAACAAATGATGATCAACAATAATGATCTGAAATCGACAGGATTGAATGTTTGCATAAATTAACCAACATTGACTAAGGTTGCTTATGTGTGATTGAAAAAGGGAAATTGATTAGTAATACACCATAAACATAAATGTGAGAGAAACAAATAATATGACAACAAAAAAAGAAGAAGCAAACACAATGAATTGTTGATGGAGTTTGTCCCTCCTGAACTACGTCTTAGGGTCTGCTTCCAAGTGGGTGTTTGTTTTATTAGGAAATGATCCAAAGATTTTCTTTACATGAAAAATCACCAACTGAATTGTGCATGCAGGCACTACTGGTTACTGTAAAATGAAAGCCCTCAGTCTTAGCTTTCCAACACCTGTATCCATTAAGAAAAAGGCCCAAGGACGACCAACATACACTCAAATGAATATATGAAGGCATATACAAATATCTGTGCAAAGTCTCTCTAATCACCTCCAACTGCACTGGTGTATTGGTTAAGATTTTTTAAGGCCTCATGAAGGTTCCAAGATTGAACCTCCTGGGTTATACATAGAAGGTGGTTTCATTAGGTGAACAAACTTTTGTTTCGGTGCAATAAGGTGTTAGCACTAAGCGCATTAGGTAAGTTTTCAGATTACATTTGTTATATGGTGCAATATAGACTTTACACGTTGCACATTTGTTATAAATATACAACCGAATTAATATGGCACATCCCAACAAAAAACCATATGTCTTTAATACTTTCTAACCTTGGCGCATATAAACCATTCGCGCATTAACCATTACCAGATGGCATCTATTGTTGACATCTGTTTTGATGTGCTCTCGGTGGTTTAGGCTTGCGGTAACAAGATCCAGTGGTTGGTGGTCAAACGTTAGCATTCCCATGGCGCCTTATAGTTGGACTGACTGTTATGAACTCCCGACAGTCAATACCCACACCCTGAACTGTTGCATGTGACGTGTGCTAACCACTCTACCGTGGAATGTATCTCTTCCAATCTGTTTGGATAACTCGTGACATATGTGTTGTACCCTTGCCGCACTGTTGGACTGCCACCTCCTTGCCACGTTCCACATTGTGTCATGTTATATGGTTTGAAACATTATAAAGGCATGATATATAGTTTCGGTTTTAAACCATAGGTTTAATACATTAACAATATCTGCTATGCACCATTAGAACTCCGCCATCAAACTTGAATAATGCACCCACCATGCATTTTGCTCCATTTTTGTTATATAGTTTTTAAACTATATGAACCTTTGACCATAGAACTTTGTAATATATGTTTCTTATATGGTTTTTGAAACCATACCATATGTGCACCCACCATATGGTTTAGGTTTGAATAATCTAATGTATGCCTTCATGTATGGTTTTGAAAACCATAATATTAAAATGCACCCTCATAGTATTAGGATAACACAAAATATACCATGTAGTCTTGAAAACCAATCACAACCCAAAATCTCACCATGCACCTGTAACATTAGACCTTGCACTTGCACCTATAGACTTTGACAAATGATTTCTGCTTTATCCGGAGACCAAATGCGAAACCCAAAGTAGTGTCGGTTTTTGAGCGATGGGTTCTACAACTTGGCACCGTTTTCGAAGACAACTGAGACATTCAGACTTGGATAAACTGGATAATCCTCCTGGATCATTCCTCTCCATTGGAAGCTTTTGAACCACCAAAAGTTTGGTTTTAAGTAGGCATGAGGTGAGGGTACAACTCCCTCACCCTTTTGATCTCCATCCACCTTGGCTTGCTTGAATGACCTTTGAGTCCCACTTGAATATATTCAACATATCCCTGCCTGGAAGTGCGGACCTTCCTGTTCAATATGGTATCTTCCTACAACTTAGTCATGTATTCAGGTGAAAAATCACCTATAGTTGGAATTTGAACATTCTACTCTGGATCCATGATCATAGGAGCCTTATACAAATTTAAATTTTCAACATTTAAAACTGAATATATGTGCATGTATGGAGGCAAATTTAACTGGAATGCATTGTGCCCAATATTTCAACAATTTCAAAAGGTCCATACCTGATCGGTCTTAACTTTTTACCTTCACGTTTCATCCTTTCTTTGTTGATGTGTAGCCATGCTTGATCACCAACCTGAAAGTGATGATCCTCCCGATGCTTATCATGGCATATTTTGTACCTGGCTTGAATTTTCTCCAATTGATCTTGCACTGCTTCATGAATAGTCTGGATTCTTTGAATGATCTTGATTGCTTTATCGGAATATCCATGTCGATCCTCCTAAGCTTCTTCACCAAACAAGAAGTCCATTGGTGATTTTGGCAGGTACCCAAAATATGTATCAAAAGGAGATTTACCTGTAGAAGAATGCATGGCCTAGTTGTAAGCATGTTGGACATAGTGTACATATTCATCCCACAACTTATGATGTGTGCTGCATAGCCCCTGAGAAGATGTACCACTGTTCTATTCACCACCTTTGTTTGACTGTCCGTTTGTGGATGAAAAGCTGTGATATTTTTTAGCTTAGTGTCCATGAGTCCCCACAAAGTGGACCAAAACTCTCCCATGAGATGAGAGTCCCAATCTGAAATGATGGAAGTAGGTAATCCAAAATAAACCCATACATTTGGAAAGAACATATGTGTAGTATGTTCAATAGTTACTTGCTTTTTACATGGAACAAGAATACACATTTTACTAAATCTATCAACCACAACATATAAATAATCATGCCCTTTTCTAGATATAGGAAGTCCTCCTACAAAATCCATAGATATACTGTCCCATGGTCTAGAAGGAACTGGAAGTGGAATATACAAACCAAACTTTTTGTTGCTTGGTTTTCTTGTGGAACACATGACACAAACTTTAATGTACTTAGCAATTATTTCATTCATTCAAGGCCAATAGAAATACCTTTGTAACTATGCCACTGTCTTACCTACACCAAAATGCCCTGAAACATGAGAAGAATGTGCTTCCCTGATCACATGCACTCTTTCTCCCTGTGGTATGCAAAACTTTCCAAGATGGTAACTTGTCATGAACATGATAATTCATTTCTTCCATTTGAGCACCATGAGTTAGTGATTCATAAACATCTTTGAAATCAATATCTTTAGCATATTGTTCAATATAACTTTCATGTGCTAATGAAATATTTTGAAGAATAACTAAAGCATTCAAAGATGGTCTTGACAACATATCAACTACTTTATTGGTGGTACACTTCTTATATTTGATTACTAAGTGGAACTTCTACAAAAAACCCATCCATCTATAATGTTGAGATTGTTGCAACTTAGTTTGAGATTGAAGGTATTGAAGTGGCTGATGATTTGTATGAATCATTGTTTCTTTACCCATTAAATAATGTTTCCATTTCTTAACACTTTCTACTAATGCAAACAATTCTTTGTCATATGTTGGATAGTTAGCAACTGATTTAGAAAATGTTTCTGAATGAAAACAAATAGGCTTTCCTTTTTGCAATAACACTGCACCCATTGCATACCCACTAGCATCAATTTCAATTTCATTGTTGTTGAAGGTTTGGTAATGCTAATATTGGAGTAGTCACAATTAGTTGCTTTAAAGTATCAAATGCTTTTTGTTGTTTTCCTCCCCACTGGAAAGATACTTTAGAACTTGTTAAAGCATGAAGTGGTGATGCAATAAAAGAGAAATGAGAATTGAATTTCCTCCAATACTAAACTGCACCCAAAAAACTTTTAACTTCCGTCACATTCTGTGGTCTTGGCCACTTGACAATCACATCAATTTTAGCTGGATCTATTTTAAGCTGTCCATTTATAACTATGTAACCAAGATAGATTAAGGAAGTTTTTCCAAATTCACACTTATAAAGTTTGAGATACAGTTTGTCTCTTTGTTCCAAACTTGAACTGAAAATAAGAATATCATCCCGATAGACTATGGAAAACTTATCAAGAAAAGGATGAAACACATCATTCATCAATCTCATAAAAGTTGTTGGAGCATTTCATAAACTGAACAACATAACCAACCATTCATAAAGCCCATGTCTAGTCTTAAATGCAGTTTTCCAAACATCATTCTATACAATATGAATTTGATGATAACCATTTCTTAAATAAATTTTTGTTAAAGTAAACAAAATTCTTTAACTGATCAAGAAAATCGTCTATTCTTGGAAGAGGATACCCATTCTTTATGGTGATTTTGTTTTAAGCTCTAAAATCAACCCACATTCTCCAAGTTTCGTCTTTCTTAGGCACTAAAATGATTGGTGATCCACGTGGAGAAGAAATGGTTTGAATAAAGCCTTTATCAACCAATTCCTGAATTTGTTTCTTAATTTCTTCATTTTCTATGACCGACATACAATACATGCCAATATTCGAAAGAGGGGCATTAGATTGTAATTGTATCTCATGTCGTATTTCTTGTTTTGGGGGTAGACTTTTTGGTTCTTTAAATAATTTTTTTATAAGAATCAACTATTTCAACCAACTTATCCTTAAACTGAGAATCACTCTCTTGAAAAGAATCAATCTTATCTTTAGGTTGTTCCTTAACAAACACGAGAACATATTTTTTACTTGAACTTATGAGTCTTTTCATATGACTTACATTGATTAAATCCAAGCTTGTTTTAATATTATGTGCCTTAACAACATATTCAATTCCATCCTTAACAAGATGAAATTATTCTCCTTTCTATGAAATATGGAATCTCGATCATAAAGATAAGGCCTGCCCAACACAACTCCACATATGTCTAAAGGAATCACATCTAAATCAACTTCATCAACAAAATTAGCTGTGATTGCAAATCTTAACCGATACTGTTTTGTGACATGCATCTGAGTGTTTTCCTTTAACCATCCTAAAGGGTAAGGTTTTGGATGATTCTTAGTTTCCAATCCCAATTTCCTTACTAATTGCTCAAATATTAGATTTCCTGCGATCCACTATCAAATAACGTATCAATATTAGTGTGTTTGGATATTATCCTTATGTGAAACAATTCAATTCTCTTCTTATCTTCAATCAATTCATTTGATTTAGAAGAGGATGCTGAACAAGTAGAACTAGAACTTGCTTAAGAAGTATTACCTGTCAAGCCCATAGCAGTTATCTTTTGTTCATCACTGGAGTCGGATCCCAAGCCTTGTTGGATTGCAGCATTAGCTTTCTTCTCACCCTTATTCTTAAGGAACTTATTTGGCTTAAGTTTTGGAAGTAGCTTCCAACACTTGGACTCATCATGTCCAACCCTCTGACAATGAGTACAAGTATGCCTTTCTCCTTCTTTCATAGATCTTGTCAATTTGTTCCCCTTTGATTTGCTTTTCCCTTTGTTGTCTTTAGAATCTTTGTTTTTGAATGCTTGAATCGTTTCTTTGAAAATTGAAAGGGTCTGCCACCTGATTCAATATGAATTGCTTGTACACACACTTCATCAAACTCAGTTGGATTAAACATAAGCAACGTATGTTGCAAATAAGAATGCAAACTTCCAATATACTTTAACAAAGTTTCCCGTGTGTTCAATGGAATATCAAGTGGTAAAGCCCTTTTCCTGAACTCCTATGTAAACTCTTGCACACTCTGTCCTTTACCATGCCTTAATTGCTGTCATTCTATTACAACCTTTTGCATATATCCTAAAGGATATAACTTATTTCTAAGAGCTTTAATAAACTTAGACCATGAAGAGATAATTTTTCCTTTATGCTTGAAATCTGACTGTGTTTTACTTTCCCACCAAATCAAAGTTTTTCCCCCCATTCTAAGTGTAGCTAATTGAATTTTTGCAGAATCTTCAACAATATTCTAAATTCTACAATAAAATTCAAGTTGTTTAATCCAATTATCTAACTTTTCACGATTCAATTCACCATCATATTTCAGCAATTCAAACTTAACATTAAGCTTCAAGAAAGGAGACTTCTTATGTTTCTTCTTTGATTCGAAATATGAAATTGAATCGTCAGAAGAAGAAGAAGATGAAGATGGAGGAGAAGGAGGCTCATTACCATCAATTTTATTCTTACCCTTTTTCGAGCCTTTAGAAGAAAAATATGGAGAAGGAGATTCGTTACTATAATATTTCTCCTTACCCTTTTTCTCCTTCTTACATTTTGAAGACGAGGTTGCATCTCTGGTTTTCTTGTCTTCATGAAGTTCTAAAATCATTCTTTACATATTAAGGAACATCTGTTGAAATTTCTCTTCTCTCTTTGTATTAGGAGCTTCTCCTTCATTTGAACCTGCCATATTTTGCGAGACTTTCCTCTTTCCAATCTCTGGATTGGCCTCTTCAAGTTTCACTTCTCCACATCGCGACTTGGATCTAGTCAACATTCACATTGGTAAATATATTGCTTAAACATGATCAATCTTCTATGATACCAAAATATGATTTGAAATTGACAGGATTGAATGTTTGCCCAACTTAACCAACGTTAACTAAGGTTTCTTATGTGCGATTTAAAGAGGGAAATTGATTATTAATATGCCATAAACATAAAATTGAGCAGAAAATAATATGACAATAGAAAAAGAAGAAGCAAACATAGAATTTTTTTTACGAAGTTCGTCCCTTCTAGACTACGTCTCCGGGTCTGCTTCCAAGTGGGCGTCTATTTTATTAGGAAACGATCCAAAGAGTTTCTTTACATGAAAAATCATGAACTTAACTATGCACATAGGCATTGCTGGTTATTGTAAAATGAAATCCGTCGGTCTCAGATTCACAACGCCTATCTCCGTTCTGAAAAAGGCCCAAGGATAGCCAAGATACACTAAAATGAATATCTGAAGGCATATACAAATCTCTGTGCAAAGTCTCTCTAATCACCTCCAACTGCACTGGGGTTAAGGTTTTATAAGGCCTAGGGTAGGTTCCAAGATTGAACCTCGGAGGCTATACATAGAAGGTGGTTTCATTAGGTGAACAAACTTTTGTTTTGGTGCAATAAGGTGTTAACACTAAGCACATTAGGTAAGTTTTAAGATTAAATTTGTTTTATGGTGTTATATAGACTTTACACATTGCGCATTTGTTATAACTATACAATCGAATTAATATGGTGCATCCCAACAAAAAACCATATGTATTTAATACTTTCTAACTTGGTGCCTATAAAATATTGGCGCATTAACCATTACCACATGGAATCTATTGTTGACATCTATTGTGATGTGCTCCCGATGGTTTAGGCTTGCGGTAACATGATCCGATGGTTGGCGGTCAAATGTTAGCATTCCTGTGGCGCATTAGAGTTGGACTAACTGTTATGAACTCCCGGTGGTCAATACCCATGTAGTCCCATGGCACCTAACCCCCGCACTATTTCCTGTGATGTGTACTAACCACTCCACCGTGGCATGAATCTCTTCCACTCCATTTGGATAACCCGTGACATATGTGTTGTACTCTTTCTGCACGGTTGGATTGCCACCTCCTTGGAACTTTCACACTGTGTCATGTTATATGGTTTGAAACATTATAAAGGCATGGTATATAGTTTCAGTTTTAAACCATAGTTTTAATACATTAAAAATCTCCTCTATGCACCATTAGAACTCTGCCATCAAACTTGAATAATGCACCCACCATGCATTTTGCTCCATTTTTTTTAATATAGTTTTTAAACTATATGAACCTTTGACCATAAAACTTTGTAATATATGTTTCTTATATGGTTTTTTGAAACCATACCATATGTGCACCCACTATATGGTTTAAGTTTGAATAGTCTAATGTATGCCTTCATGTATGGTTTTTGAAAACCATAATATTAAAATGCACCCTCATAGTATTAGGATAACATAAAATATACCATGTAGTCTTGAAAACCAATCACAACCCAAAATCTCACCATGCACCGGTAACATCAAACCTTGAACCTGCACTTATAGACTTTGACGGATGATTTCTCCTTCATCCAGAGACCAAATGTGAAACTGAAAGTAGTGCCAAATCCTGAGCAATGGGCTCCACAACTTGGTGCCATTTCCGAAGACAAATGAGACCTTAAGACTTGGAGAAACTAGAGAATCCTCTTGGATCAAATAAACAGGAAATCCAGAAGTCTATTGCCTCCACCCTTCAACCAATTAATAACCAATTGACCAAGTTTAGGTATTCCTTAGACTTGCAACCTCCACTCTCTCTAGCCATCCAAAACAACTCCACATACTCCAGGGTTTCCAAAGGTCTCACCTCCACCCTTGTAGCATGAAACATAGTGGATCTGCCCTATTAAGGGAATCTTGAACCCACTTCCACATAGTGGTTCCACCCAATTAAGGGAATCGAGAACCCACTGCCACACAACGGTTCCTTTACCAAGAATCCAAGGGATAAAACTCAACCCCAAGATGTCAAGGGAATCCAGAGAACACCATCTCCACCCCCAACCCCTTGAGGCATCCTGATATTTACCCTCACCTAAAGGAAAACTCATTTGGTGCTCATGTTGCTTCAACGAATGATGATGGCACATTGAGAGTAAAGAGAGAAGTTAGACTCCTCCCAACACTTGAACTTGTTATTGTTTACTAGGAATAAAAACACTCTAATTTTCTATTGTTTCTTCCAATCGAGGTGCCTCTAGTCTTTTCTTGTTGTGTGCATCTGATGCAAGAGCATCCTGCTTAGAATATTATTGTTCATTTGGTTGATTTAAGGGGTTGATGTTTTTAATTATTTTTAGGAATCTTGTATAGATTGAGTGAGAAATCTATGTGTGAGGTTTTCAGTTGTGAAATATTCTCAACTATGTGAGAATATCAGGGATAATTGATATGTGTAGATCTCGTAGATATCTTAGGGATTATGAGATCCTCGAATAGGAATTAGTTGAGTAAATTATGAGAAAAATCATGGATTTAGTATAATCCATAATTATGTAATTAATCTATAAATGTAAGCCCGCGAGGAGAGTGAAAGACAAGTGTTAGAGAGAGCTAAGCAGTGGAGAGAATAGATCAGAGCATGAGATGTTTTGAATGTATATGTAAATACTGTTATGAATGAAAGGAATTTGTGTTCAAAACTTATTTTGGTGTTATGGACCCTAATCGGGTATTAATTTCTGTTTATATGTTTTATTATTAATCGCTGTCAATTAGCATTAAGGCATTATTATGAGATTAAGCTAAACCTCTATTAAACCGTGTTTCTTAAAGTTATGTATTAACCACGTGGGTAGTATTCCCAAATGGTAGACGGTATCTCGCGCGCCCTAAAGGCTGTAAATGGTATTTGGAAAATTCACGCGATTAGCCTAAGTGGTTGACATGTAGCACGGAAAACGACTTTTCTCACGCGCTCTCGATTTGTTATGCATCGTGCAAGATTTTACACGAGATTAAGCAATAGCCATTGGATCAAGCAAGATTGATCGATGGTGGAGATTGGCCAAGATAGTTGGCGAGCGGTTGACACAGCCGTTCGATTAGATGGGTCAGATCTGATGGTGATCGAGTTAGAAGATGCACACAGTTTAATCCAGTTCTCAGACACGATATTTTATGGACTGTGATTTAATCCAGTTGAATTCTGGATCGATCATAGTCGTTCATTATGAATGGACGAGATCCGACAGATATCACTCCGGAAGATGCGTGCTGGTTAGCATAAATTTTGGATGCGATAAGGTTTGAACTGGATTTTAATTTTTTTTGGGATCCACACAAAAGATCGGGGTCTGATAGTTTGGTAAACAGGGGTTTTAATTGCACGTAATTAATTTAAATTCCCGAATCGTGTAAATATGCGGTTTTCACTGCATCAAAGTGGTATCAGAGCAGAAGAAGATTCTGTGTGAAGTATGATTATATTGTATATTTTTCAGTGTTAGTCTTTATAATTTTTGTGCAGAGTAACAACAAAGGAAGGTGAGAAGATTGCAGCAACCTAGAGCAAGGAGTGCTCAAATTGGTTCCAGAGGAGAGAACCAGAAATATGCCGAAAGACTAGGCTCAGAGGAGAGAAGCCTGGTGAGGTATTGGGTAGCAAGGAGGACTTGTTACTGTAGAGGTTTTGTTGCAGCTCATGAATGTTGCTACGAGAGATCAAGAAAGCATATGACAAGGAAAATCAGAGGCGCAACTGAAGAAAAGGGAAAAGAAGAGGAGTCAGTTTTAGAATTTGATTGAGGTAAATATTTTCTTTTATTAAATTTCGGATATTGATTTGAGTTCGAAGAATTAGTGAAAATGAACATGGAGAAACTTAGGAAAGATTCAAATAAATGTCAGATGAGTCAGGAAGAGTGTAGGATAAGTATTGTAGTGATGAGAGCAGAGTTGAATATACTACAGGAATGGTTTCAAGAGAAAGAGAATGAAGACTGAAGACATGGATGGAGAATAAGGAAATGGGTCAAGCAGAATGTATTGCAACAGAAATAGAATGCTATGTTGATGAAAAAAATTGAACAAATACATATTTCTTTGTTGGAGAAGGATATACTCATAGGAATTGAGTCACAACAAAGAGGATTTGCTGAAACATAGAAATTCCATGGTTGGAATTTAGTGCTTGAAGCATCAAAAGAGACCGAAAGGTCTAATATTTTTAAAACTGATAGTTTGTCTGTGAATGCAGGTATGGTACTAAATAAGGAATTTGTTGCTATAAAGACAACTAATGACCATTTCTATGATCAAGAAGTCTTTTGTGAACCTGAAGGAAATTGGGATGATTGTTTTTCATTCCATGAAGTTGAGTTTATAGCTCAATTAGAGAAGGAAACAATAGCTAAAGAGACAGAAGCCAAAGAAGTTGAGACTAGAGAAACTGTAACAAAAGGAAGAAAGGACACCATGGAGAACATCAACTCTGTTGATGTGATTAACAAAGAGGAATTACTCCTAGAGCATGGTGGGGAAAATTGCTTTACAGATATGCAGAATTTGGTTGACAGTTCGAGTGATGATGATGGTGAACTTTCAGATTTAGTTCTTACTAATCTCAGCACAACATAGTTACCTGGAAAAGCTATAGGTGCAGACAGTGAACCAGTTTGAGACTCGTTCAAAATTTGGAAACCAGGAAAATGGGTTTTCATGTTTCCACATGCAGTTCACGAGTCTATATTTCCAGAATAGAGGATGATGAGGTATGCAAAGTCGAGAATCATGTTTAATAATTCTTTGAAGATATTATTTTTGCAAATTTAATGCCAAACTACACATGAAGTTATTCCTTTGAAGGACCATCAACGAAATAGAGTTTGGAATCCTGGAGATAGCAAGTCATTCAGACTTGTAGCTGTCACATTACTACAAAAAAGTGACAGACCTCATAGACAAGAGTATATGATTTTTTTCTACATGGGGAGTCTGACGCAGGAGCATCCTGCTCAGAATATTGTTGTTCATTTGGTTGATTTAGGGGGGTGATGTTTTTAATTAATTTTAGGAATCTTGTATAGATTGAGTGAGAAATATATGTGTGAGGTTTTCAGTTGTGAAATATTCTCAACTATGTGAGAATATCAGGGATAATTGATATATATAGATCTCGTAGAGATCTTAGGGATTACGAGATCCTTGAATAGGAATTAGTAAGAGTAAATTATTGGAAAAATCATGGATTTAGTATAATCCATAATTATGTAATTAATCTATAAATGTAAGCCTGCAAGGAGAGTGAACGAAGAGTGTTAGAGAGAGCTAAGTAGTGGAGAGAATAGATAAGAGCACGAGATGTTCTGAATGTATATGTAAATACTGTTATGAATGAAAGGAGTTTGTGTTCAAAACTTGTTTCGGCATTCTGGACCCTAATCGGGTATTAATTACCGCTTATATGTTTTATTGTTAGTCATTGTTAATTAGCGTTAAGGCTTTATTCTGAGATTAAGCTAAACCTCTATTAAACCGTGTTTCTTAAAGTTATGTATTAAGCACGTGGGCAGTATTCCCAAGAGGTAGACGGTATCTCGCGTGTCCTAAAGGCTGTAAATGGTATTTGGAAAATTCACGCGATTAGCCTAAGTGGTTGACATGTAGCACAGGAAAACCACTTTTCTCGCGCACTCTCGACTTGTTATGTATCGTGCAAGATTTCACGCGAGATTACACAATAGCCATTGGGTTAAGCGGGATTGATCGATGGTGGAGATCGGCCAAGCTAGTTGGTGAGTAGGTGATGTGATAGCCGTTGAATTAGACGGGTCAGATCTGACGGTGATCGCATCGGAAGATACACACAGTTTAATCCAGTTTTTCGACGCGATATTTTATGGATTGTGATTTAATCTAGTTGAATTCTAGATCGATCATAAGTATTCATTATGAATGGACGAGATCCGATGGATATCGCTTCAGAAGATTCGTGCTGGTTAGCATAAATTTCAAACGCGATAAGGTTTGAACTGGATTTTAATTTTGTTTAGGATCCACACAAAATATCGGGGTCTGATAGTTTGGTAAACATGGGTTTTAATTTCACGTAATTAATTTAAATTCCTGAATTGTGTAAAGATGCAGTTTTCACTGCATCAACATCACAATTTGCACTACTTTTTTCGCTGCTCTTGAGTCTACCTATTTATCTGCTCCTCTGTGGGAAATTCCTTTTTTTGCTCCCTGGTGTGGTCCACTTGTGTGTGAGAGCTTCTTTCCTTTCCTTCCTCCCTCTTTTCAACTACTCTCCCCTGTTTTCTCCTTACTAAGCAAAGCTAAGGATTTTCTTCCTCGTCTATTCTCCATGCAATCTCTCCTTTCTCTCCTACCTTGTGTCCTGGTTTCCTTGTTGTGTTATCCCAATCTAGCATGGGCTTCGTCCCTTGCTTGAAGTTCATAAATTTACAACAAACATCTCTGCAACAAACCATTCCAGAGCATTTAAATCTCAACAACCAACCTTCAATGGTTGTCATGTTTAATTCTTTAATCAAGAAAGATGAATTTCCCAAGCAATTGACCTCCCTCAATCCCTTTTCGAAATATGTGTCCCTTACTTAACTCTTTTAACTTGATATGTACTTATAATCATGCATTTACATGGAAAAATCTAGCCATTAGTGGGTTGGGCTGTTACAGACCCATCCCCCTTGAGGGAACATGATCCTTGGTGTTCCTTGTCCTTATATATAGAGACAAAAAATATTATAAAATAGAATTACAAAATAACAATCATATACTGTCTATGGAGCTTCATAATTGTGTCTCATACAATATTTTACATAAACCTATGAACGATTTCCTTAACTGAAAAAAACAAAGGATAAGTTGTCTTCATGGCATAAGCCATTTCCCAAGTGGCCTCCTCAGGACCAAAGTGCTTCCACTGCACCTTGACTTGCTCTATGGCTCGATTTTGGAGCATGAGACTCCTCAGGTATAGAATGCATATTGGTTATGGTTGGAACTCCCCCTCTTGTTCCACCCGTAGAATAGCCTAGTGAATCACATGATTAGAATCCTTCACATACCTTTTAAGCAAAGGAACATGGACAATATCATGAACTCTACTTGTATGAGGTAGGACCAGCCTATAGGCCACCAACTCGAGCCTCTCAAGGATCTCAAAAGGCCCACCATACCGTGGTGCCAACTTTGCACAATTCCCAATTCTCAATGAATTCTTCTTCGGTTTGATCATGTTCCCTAACTTGAAACTCCTTATGCACCCTATGCTAATCAACATAAATCTTCTTCCTATCTTGTGCCACCTTTAAATTTTGTCTGATGACTTGAATCTACTATTCCATTTCCTTGAGAATATTAGTCCCAATGAGGACCCTATTCACTAGGTTACTCCAGCTGATAGGAGTATTACAACTCCCTCCGTACAGAGACTTGAATGGAATTATCTTGATGGACTCCTAATACCCATTGTTGTAAGCAAATTCCAACAATGGGAGGTATTCATCTCACTTCTTGGGTTGATGCATTACATACATCCTCAACATGTCTTCAAGGATCCTGTTAGTCGTCTTAGTTTGTTCATATGTCTATGGATGATATGTCATGCTAAATACCAATTTGTCCCCAAACCAAAAAACAACTACTTCTAAAACTTGGAAGTAAAATTGACATCTCTATATGAAACAATCCTCTTGGGAATACCATGGAGGCTCACAACCTCTCTTATGAATATTTGTACCACCTCACTAGCTGATCTGGTGGTTTTTATTGCCACAAAATGAGTTTCCTTGCTCAACCTGTCAAAAACTACCATGATTGCATCATGTTGCTTGGAAGTCTATGGAAAACCTAAGATGAAATCCATAGAAATCACTTCCCATTTCCATTCCAGAATAGGAATGGGCTGCAATAATCCCATTAGATGTTTACATTTAACCTTTACTTGCTAAAACTCTATGCACTTGGCCACAAAATCAACCACTCCTTTCTTCAAATTTAGCCAATAATAAAATCTCTTAATAGATGAAAGTGTCTTTTGGTATCTTGGATGGCCTGAATAAGGCTTGACATGAAACTCCTTGATGATAAGCGTTTTTAACTTCTCATCACTTGGCACATAAATTCTGCTCTTAAATCTAATTAGGCCGTCATCAGTGAGGTGATACTCCTTATCCTTACTACCTTGTAACAACTTCTCTATCATCTACTGATGCTTTTCATCGAGTCATCCTGCACTTCTGATCCTTTCCACCAGGTCTCTCCTATAAAAACTTATGATTGCTAAATGGTTTAACTAAATTCTTTGGTTGAGTGCATCATCAACTCTATTTTCTTTTCCCTTGATGTACTTGATTTCAAAATCAAACTCATTGGGTGTGGTTAACCAACTAGTTTATCTCGCATTAAGATTGGGTTGCCCAAATAGATACTTGAGTCCACTGTGATCTGTCATAAGAGTAAACTTCCTGCCAAAGAGGTAATGCCTCCACATCTTCAATGCATGAATGATGGCTACCAACTCTAAGTCATGAGTCACGTAGTTCACCTCATGCTCGTTCAGATTCTGGGACTCATATGAAACTACTTGTCCTTCTTGCATTAAGACTCCACTGAATCCTTCATTGCATGCATCTCTACAAACCGTGAAATCCCTACCAGGGTCTGCAATCCTCAACACTGGTGCAGTTGTGAGTAGTTGCTTTAGCTGCTCGAAGCTTGTTGTACACTCCACTGTCCAATCAAACTTCTTCCCTTTTCTTTGCAATGTTGTAACATAATACCCAGTCTTGGAGAAATTTCTAATGAATCTCATGTAATAACCTACTAATCCCATGAATGATCTTACCTCATTCACATTCCTTTGAGTGGCCCACTCTATTATAGCCTTGATCTTCTCTAGGTCAACTAATATCCCTTCCTTGGAGACAATATGTCCTAAATAATGTATTCGAGTCTAGAAAACATCAAACTTGCTGAGATTTGCATAAAGCTTATGCTCCCGCAACAACTGTAGCACCACTGTCAAATACTTCACATGCTCTTTTTCTATCTTTGAATAAATTAGGATGTCATCCAAAAATACAATAACGAACTTTTCCAAGTAAGGACACAATACAAACACATGAAAGCGACAAGGGCATTAGTAAGCCCAAAGGGTACCACCACAAAATCATAGTGCCCATACCTGGTCTAGAAAGAGGTCTTGTGAATATCTTCTTCTTTAATGCGCATATGATGATATCCAAACCTTAAATCTATCTTGGAGAAAATTGCTATCCCCTACCACTGATCAAATAGATTGCCTATTTGTGGCAACAAATTTTGGTTTTTAATAGTCGCATTGTTTAGATGTCTAGTCAATAAAAATGTGAAGGGGCCCATCCTTTTTCTTTAGAAACAAGACAGGGGTTCCCCACAATGACACACTTGACCAAATATACCCTTTACCCACCATCTCCTGCAACTACAACTTTAATTCCATTATCTTAGGTGTACTCACCCTGTAATGTGCTTTGGATGTTCATGGTGATCCAAGAATCAATTCGATGGAGAAGTCGATCTCTCTATGAGGAGGTAACCTTGGAAGCTTATTGGGAAACACATCCTCGAACTTCTACAACACCAGATATATTTTTAATAGCTCGCTATCTACTTGAACTTCGTTAGATTTTCTTTCTTTGTCCTGAGAAATATAATGTTGAGAAATGGCAACAAAAAATTCCAGTTTAATTTGTCCTTGAATTAAAATGTGAATTAAAATATAATTCTTTTCTCATAGCAATTTGAAAATAATTAATTAAGTTTAATTAACTTAATTAATTTAGGAAATTCGAATTGGAAGTCTTTTAGAAGACATCTATATGTTCTCCCTAACTTATAGGAGTTCAGAATGAGTTATGAATGAGTTGTAATTAGTTAACTCAATTTATTGAGTTAAGTCCAGTTAAATTAGTTCCTATTAGTTTCAGGAACTAATAGTGAGTAAACAGTCAATTGGGACATTGGTGACCTAATTAGTGCTACTCTAGTTAACTGAAGATTCCACCATCAAAAACTCATGCATGTTGATTATGAGAAAGACCCAGTTGAGACTAGAGTGTAGGGACATTGTACTATTTTTTAAAGATTTTTTTGAGTTGCACTGATAGTGCATGAAATTAAGCATTGATCCTTGAGGGATTGCACAATTTTAGAGGCTTTATTTCCCTTTAAATACAAGCTATCCTTCATGGGAATTACACATTGGAATAGTGACTTGGAGAGCTTGTGAAGAGGCTAAGATTTTGCCTTGAGCTTGCTTATGAGTTGGATATTGAATTTTCTATGTGCTGGGATTGTTCTTGAGAGAACAAGCATTGTAATTTCATCTTGATTTTCTGGATTAATACAAAACATATAGTGGGGTTTTGAGCTATGGAATTCCCTAGATATTTATTGTGTTATGTGCCTTTGATTCTCTTCCTCTATTGATTATTGTTTTCTCGATGTTTATGGGCTTCTTATATAAAGAGAATGTTGGGTCCCTATAATACTAGTGATTACCCCATTACTATTGTAGTTATACCCATTATTTATATTGTTGGGCCCCTATTACCCCCATATTGTTATTTCTGTGCCCCATAGAATCCCTCTATTGTTATTTTTGTGGCTTTATATTATTATTGTTAGGTCGGCTGGATTATATTGTGACTCCTTAGACTCCTATATATAGAAAGGAGGTTTTGTCATTTGTATCATCCAAGAATTGTTCATTTATGTAATGTAAAGGAGGTTGCCCCCTCGAAGAGGCTGAATTCTAAGGCGTTGATCTATCTTTTCTATCTTTTCTTGAGCTGGTTTCATAACATTTGGTATCAGAGCTTTGGATTCTAGGGTTTCGCTGCTCCAAACAGGTCATCGTGGAATTTTCGCTATAACTTTTTTTTTGTGGCGTTTCAGAAGTAAAAACAAAAACCCATTTGAGAAGAAATCGCGCTGAACCTTGGGTCCGAATTTCAGAGCTTTTTGCATGATATTTGCGGAGATATGATCTGAGGAAGTTGGTCTTTTTGCAGACTCCTGAATTACATTCAAAACAGGTGACCTGGGGAAAATCGTCATAACTTTCTCTCTGGGGATCGGATTGAAATTTTGTAAGAAGGTACAGAAAGAGGATAGACTGTAGTTTCTTGTGTGTGTGTTTCAGATTTAAAGGTTGAAACAGTGATGCGTGGTACGTCGTACAAGTTCGCTCTACTGAACTAGTCTAAAAGCAAGTCACTGTGGGAGATTTCACATAACTCTTCCTTGGAGAATCCAATTTGGGTCAGACTTGTGGCATTGGAAAGAGGACGCAGAAGGCTACTACAGGTAGCAATTTCAGAACTGGATGATCTGAAATTACAGAGATACATCAGATTCAATATCAGGCTTCTATAAAGTGAAAAAAGGTGTGTAGTTTTTTTTTTAAAATTTTTGTGTAAGCTTGGTTTAACGGAATTCAAAGGGCATAGTAAAGCATTATTATCGGTAACTGATGCCCCGAGGAAAGAAAATGCAAACACCTAGTAAGGAACCTGAAAGCTCTAGCATGACTCATGAAGAAGAGGAAGAAATGCTACATGATATATCAAAATTACAAGAACAAGTGCAACAAATGTCACGCTCACAAAAGCTAACAGAAGCTAAGATAAGTGGCGTGGAATCTAAGATAAATGGCGTGGAATCTAAGATAAATGGCATGGAAGCTAAGATGGATGATTTGAAGATAGATTTGAAGACAGACATGGAAGAATTGAAGAAGTTGCTACAAGAAAGGGTCACTAATGGTGAAAAGGTAGTAAAGGAAACTCATGATGAGAACAAAAGAAATGTTAATCATGATTCCATAGACGCTAATGTTGGATCGAAGAATCACCATATTCCAAAAATCGATATGAGGAAGTTTGATGGCAAGGATCCCGCCACATGGATATTACAGATGGAGCAATTCTTCGATCTCAATAATGTGCAAAACGCACAAAAGGTACGTATGGCAACTGTATATTTGGAACCAAATCAGTTTGTATGGTATCAATGGCTTTGCTCTGTAAACAATTTATCACTTGGGCAATTTTTACGGAAGAATTGATAGCACATTATGAAGATACAAAAAGCAACACTTTTTTTAGCCAATTGATAAGTCTCAAACAAAAGGGTTCAGTAATGGAGCACATTGAGGAGTTCCAAAAATTGAACATAAGGGTAAAAGATATTCCAGAGGAGCATAGGATTGATGTGTTCATAGGGTCTTTAAAGGATAATATCCAACATGATGTTCGCCTTTGGGAACCTGATTCATTAGAGAAGGCATTCAGGTTAGCAAGAAAAATGGAAAGCAAAATTATGGCAACCAGGAAGCATACCACTCACAACTATAAAGACGGAAGTGTTGTTGCCCCTAGTCTTCCACAACCTATAAGGTTGACACCACAACAATTGGAAGAAAAAAGAGCAAAAGGGCTTTGTTACAGTTGTGATAGCAAATACACTAAAGGTCATAAGTGTGCTGAGAAGAAATTATTCTACATAGATTGTGAAGAGGAAGAAGAAAAGGAGCAAGAAAGGTCAAAAGAAGAGGATATACTCCAGGAACAAAGCCTAGATGAAGAACAAATAAATCCGACCATATCTTGTAATGCATTGGCGGGAATTACCACTCCTCAAACCATCAAGATAGAAGGACAAATCAAGAAGAAAAAGGTAATAGTGTTGATTGATTCAGGAAGCACCCACAATTTTATTCATTGTAGGGTAGCAAAAGAATTGAATTGCTTCCTATATCCAGCACCAGAGTGTCAAGTGATGATTGCAAATGGAGGAACAATAAATTGCTCTGGAAAGTGCCATAATATCAAGCTATCCATGGGAGAATATGTATTGACTAGCCCAATGCTTTCCATTCCAATGGGAGGTGCTGATGTTGTACTAGGAGTCCAATGGCTACAATCCTTGGGTACAATAGCTTTTAATTTTCAAGAACTTTTCATAAAATTTTCTACGGAAGGAAAGGAAGTTGAATTAAGGGGTATTGCAGGGAAACCAGGAAAGATAATCAGCTCTAATGGCATGACAAAGCTTCTAAAAAAGGAGCAAAGAGGTGTAATTGCACAATTATGTTCGCTAGATGTTTCCACATTGGAATCATCTATTTCTCCAGATCTCCAAAAAGTCTTGGACAATCATTCCAAGGTATTTGAGACTCCAAAAGGTCTCCCACCTATGCGTGATCATGATCATGCTATTCATCTGATTCCAGGAAGTGTTCCTCCAAACATCAGGCCGTACAGATATCCCTATGTCCAAAAGAGTGAAATTGAACGTATGGTTGCAGAAATGCTAGAGGCTGGTATAATTCAACCAAGTCAAAGTTCTTTCTCAGCTCCAGTAGTATTGGTGCACAAGAAGGATGGATCATGGCGCATGTGTCTGGATTATAGGGAGCTCAACAAGCTCACTATTAAAGATAAGTTCCCCATTCCTGTTATTGATGAATTACTGGATGAATTGCATGGATCAATTTACTTCACCAAGTTGGATCTTCGTTCGGGATATCATCAAATCAGAATGAAGATTGAAGACATTCCGAAAACAGCATTTAGAACTCATGAGGGTCATTATGAATTTTTGGTCATGCCTTTTGGCCTTACCAATGCACCTTCAACATTTCAAGGTTTGATGAATTCAATTTTCAAACCATTCCTTAGAAAATTTGTGTTAGTATTTTTTGATGATATACTAATCTACAGCAAGTCTTGGAAGGATCATGTTGAACATGTTGACAGGGTGCTACAACTATTGGAGGAGAAACAATTATATGCAAAAAGATCCAAATGTTTCTTTGGAGTCCAGGAGGTGGAATATTTGGGTCATATTGTATCTCATGAAGGAGTTAAGGTAGACCCTAGCAAAATTAAAGCCATTAAGGAATGGAAAATCCCACATCCATAAAGCATCTGCGAGGATTTCTTGGGTTGACAGGGTATTATCGCAAGTTTGTTAAGAATTATGGGAGAATAGCAGCACCTCTAACAACATTATTGAAGAAAGATTCATTTTCATGGACTCCGGAAGCAACAAAGGCCTTTGAACATCTTAAAGAGGCAATGTGCCAAGCACCGGTCTTAGCTACACCGGACTTCACAAAAACCTTTATTGTGGAATGTGATGCTTCAGGAAATGGAATTGGTGCTGTTCTAATGCAAGATGAAAGACCCATTGCTTTTGAAAGTCGTCCAATCAAGGGAAAGTTTTTAAGCAAAGCTATTTATGAGAAGGAAATGTTGGCAATACTCCATGCACTTAAGAAATGGCGACCCTACCTAATGGGAAGACACTTCAAGGTAAAAACGGATCATGATAGCCTTAAATACTTTTTAGAACAAAGATTATCCTCTGAAGAGCAACAAAAGTGGGTCACAAAGATGTTGGGTTATGACTTTGAAATCATCTACAAAAAAGGGAAGCAAAATGTGGTGGCAGATGCACTCTCAAGAAAGGATGAGGATGTGGAAGCATTGTTGTGTGCCATTTCTATTATCCAACCAGATTGGATAAACGAAGCAAGGGAGGAATGGAAGAATGACGAAGAAGTGTGGGCACTTATTCGAAAGCTACAACAAGATTCCAGTACTTCTGATACATTTAGCTGGAAAAATGATTCGTTATGGTACAAAGATCGCTTATACCTCTGTAAGAATTCCCAGCTAAAACAAAAGATTCTTATGGAATTGCACACTTCTCCCTTAGGAGGGCACTCAGGATTTTTAAAAACTTACCACAGGGTTAAGAAGGAATTTTTTTGGGATGGCCTTAAATCAGATATTCAAAAGTTTGTGGCGGAATGTTTGGTTTGCCAACAAAATAAAGTTGAAACAATTAAGACACCGGGTCTATTACAACCTTTATCCATTCCAAGCCAACGTTGGGAGGAGGTTTCAATGGATTTTATCACAGGTTTACCCAAGTCTGAGGGAAAGAGTGTCATCATGGTGGTAGTTGACAGACTTACCAAGTATGCACACTTTTGTGCATTATCACATCCATTTAAAGCCAGTACAGTTTCTACTGCATTTATGGAAACAATTCAAAAGCTACATGGAAACCCAAAGATTATTGTAAGTGACAGAGATCCCATTTTCACTGGAAATTTTTGGACAGAATTATTTTCTTGTCTTGGTACTCAGTTAGCTCATAGCTCATCTTATCATCCTCAATCTGATGGGCAAACTGAGATAGTAAACAAATGTTTGGAAGGATATCTTCGTTGCTTTGTATCTGATAAACAGACACAATGGGTCAAATGGTTGCCTCTGGCTGAATGGTGGTATAACACTTCCTTCCATACAGCAACAAAAATGACCCCATTTATGGCACTTTATGGGTATCAACCACCATCCATCACATCATATTTAAGAGAAAATTCTAAGGTTCAGGCAGTGGAACATCACATCGAACATCAACAACAAGTCCTCCAACTCTTAAAGGATAACCTCGTGTTGGCACAAAATAGAATGAAACAACAGGCAGATCAACATCGCAGTGAAAGAAGTTTTGATGTAGGTGATTGGGTATTCCTACGGCTACAACCATATAAGCAAATGTCCCTAAAGCAAGCTAAGAAGGATAATAAATTATCACCAAAGTATTATGGTCCGTACAAGGTGTTGCAAAAGATTGGTACTATGGCATACAAATTGGAGCTTCCTGCAGCTTCTCGATTGCACCCAGTTTTCCATGTTTCATGTTTAAAGAAGGTTATAGGTGACAAGCTTCCAATTCAAACAATATTGCCAGAACTTGACGAGGAAGGAAAAATTATATTGGAACCGGAAGCAGTCACAGAAACAAGAACTCGACAGCTACGAAATCGATCAATTTCAGAGTATCTTATCAAGTGGAAGAACTTATCCGCTGAAGATTCCACATGGGAGGATGAGAATTTTATGCAGAAGTATCAAGAACTACTCAAGCATTGAGGACAACACTTTTTTGAAGGAGAGGGGCATGTTGGGTCCCTATAATACTAGTGATTACCCCATTACTATTGTAGTTATACCCCTTATTTATATTGTTGTGCCCCTATTACCCCCATATTGTTATTTCTGTGCCCCATAGAATCCATCTATTGTTATTTTTGTGGCTTTATATTATTATTGTTAGGTCGGCTGGATTATATTGTGACTCCTTAGACTCCTATATATAGAAAGGAGGTTTTGTCATTTGTATCATCCAAGAATTGTTCATTTATGTAATGTAAAGGAGGCTGCCCCCTCGAAGAGGCTGAATTCTAAGGCGTTGATCTATCTTTTCTATATTTTCTTGAGCTGGTTTCATAACAGAGAAGAAGTAGATTCTTGTCTCTTGTTTTAGTAGATTACATGAGCTTGTGAATCTACCAGATTTTCTACATGGTATCAAAGAAAGATTGTTTTTTGGGACGAGAGGTTGCAGAGAATATCTGAGAATTTCTATACAAAATTTTTAGAAAAAAATTGCAAATTTGGATTTCTTGGGAAAATATACCCAAATTCAAAAAAAAAATCGGCCGAATCGGAGTTCAGATGAGGGAGATATCGCTGATTTAAAATGAGCTCTCTAGAGGATATTTCGAAGTTTTGAGTTTCTGGGTTATAGGCGAAAGTCGAATTTGCATACATACTTCAGGATTGGCAGATGGCATTCCATAGGTTGAGGCTTGAGTATGCCTTGGAAGGCAGCTCGAATTTTATAGCCACTAGGGACAGGATGGAGGCTGTGCTAGAAGATAATGCCTTGAGGGAATTCATTGATTGAGAAGTCCCCAAGCCAACAGCTACAAATGCACAAAACTTGGCCAAATGGAAGAAGTGTGTGGTGAAGGCAAGGTGAATAATCCTTGAGGGAGTTTGAGACCACATTTTCTTGAGTCTCCATGGCAAGGAAACTCCACATGATATATGGAAAACATTGATGGACTTGTATGACAATAACAGTGATCAAAGGAAGTTGGCATTGAAGGATAAACTTCGTAAAATCAAGATGGAGAAAGGCGAGGTGATTTGAAAGTACTTGACCAAGTTCACTCAATGTGGGATGAACTTGGAAGTGTTTGAATCACAATTTCCAAGGAGGATATGACGAGCCTTGCTCTTCTTGGACTCCCAAAGAGTTGGCATAGTTATCAGGACTCTGTCAATGGTTGGGAGAAGCTGCCAGATGTGGAACGACTATAGTCAGATTTGATGCAGGATGAGATCAGGAGGAACACGAGGGATGGCTCTTCATCAAAGATTGATGATGAAGAGAATTGTGCCTTAGCGATTAAGGTAAGGAAGTGGAAAGGTAAAATTTCTCATTCCAAATTAGATTCTTATCATGGAGGTAAGAAGAAGGACACGATGAAAGTTAAATTCTTTCATTGTCAGAAAATGGGTCACTTTGCTACAAATTTTCCATTGAAGAAGTCCAAGGAGAAGTGCTCAAGAGGAGGGCGGGTGAGGCTTTGGCCTCCCAATTCAAAATGGACTTTTCCCTCATTGCATGCAAGGTGTCTTCAGTGATGGGAAGTTTCTGGTACTTAGAGAGTGGAGCTTCTTTCTGGATGAGTGATGACAAAGAGTTATTCAGTGAACTCGAGGAGAAAGATCTAAAGATGCATATCGATATGCATGATGACGGTTAGTATAGTGGTACTGGTGTGGGCACTATTACTTTTCAGAGGTAGCATGCGGTTGCACTCACCTTGAAGAATGTTATGCATGTACATGGACTGACGAAGAACTTGGTATCCGTTGCCATGATTGAGGATAGAGACTATGATGTGATGTTTTTGAAAGGAAAGGCGTTCGTTCGACACATAACCACTGCTCAAGTAAAGAAGATAGGGATTCGATTTTAGAATCTTTAAAAGATAGAGGTAGAGGATTGTGTTGCTTTGAGTTCAAAATCGAAAAAGATGTGGAGCCGAGATGTCGACAAGTTGTGGTACAGGTGATTGGGCCACTTGCATCATGTGGCTTTGAGGATATTGCAACAAATCTCTACTGGTCTTCCCAAAGGTACGCTTGAGCAAGTTGATACATGCAAGGGTTGTACTTTGGTAAAATACACCAAATCTTCCTTTGGAGAGAGAGAGAGAGTTGAGCAGAGTCTATTCTAGAGAGAGTCCATTCAGATGTGCATGGACCATTCTCGACAGTATCCACTGCCAAACACAGTATTATGCTATATTTTATAGATGACTATTCTCATAAATGTTGGATATTTTTCATGTAGAGAAAGGATTAGACATTCACAAAGTTTCGTGAATTCAAAGCATTGGTCGAGAAAGAGTTAGACAAGAAGGTTAAAGCTCTATAGAGTGATAACGGTGGAGAATATGTCTCCAATGAGTTTAAGAAATTCTGTGCAGCGGAAGGGATTAAACGAGAGTTGACGACACCTCATAACCCTCAACAGAATGGGGTTGCCAAGAGGAAGAACAAGATCATAGTAGGGGCAACAAGGGCAATGTTGCATGATCAAGGCCTACCACTACACTTGTGGGATGAGGCATGCAACACAATGGTTTATGTTTAGAACTATAGCCCACATCGGATACTTGAGAGTAAAACACTAGAGGAAGCTTATTCTAGTAAGAGGCTAGATGTTGGTCACTTTAGTATTTTTGGGTCATCGGTTTATTTCCATGTGACCAAAGATGCACGAAAGAAGCTTGAGCCAACAACATAGCTGGGGATCTTTGTGGCGTACACAATACTCCCCACAACTATTAGGTGTACATGCAAACCAATCAGATGATAGTGGTTCGCAGGGATGTCAAGTTTGATGAGGAGAAGGCCATGAGAGTATCCCTTGAGAGGGAACTTGAGCTACATGCGGAGGAGGAACTTTTAGTTCCTAAGGTTGGGGAGCCTTAGATTGATGTGGAGCAGCCACATGTACAGGTTCTAAGAGTGGAGACATCCACTCAAGTAGAGTCTTCGAGAGAGGGATGAAAGTGCACTAGAGAGGGGAGGCTGACAGATTGTTGGATGATGCATGGGAGAATGTGGGAGCACCCTATTCTTACTGCAAATAGAGGAGGTCACTAGAGAGGTACACTAGATACATGGTACTTATGGGTGCATGTGCTGTGACAGAACCATAATTTTTCAGGAAGTAGTGCAGCAACAAGTTTGGGTGGAGGAGTATGAATCCATAGTTCAAAACAGTGTTTGGGATGTGGTCTCGATACTGGAGGACAAGTCAATTATGAGCTCCCATTGGCTTTACAAGGTAAAGAAAGTTGCATATGGTAGTGTAGAGAAACATAAGGCCAGATTTGTGGCCCGTGGCTTTTCACAGGTAGAGGGGATTGACTATGATGAGACCTTTGCTCTTGTTGCAAGGTACTCATCAATCAAATCTATTTTTGCACTATCAGCACAGATGGGTTGGAATATCCATCAGAAGTATGTGAAGACTGCCTTCCTTAATGGCATGATTGAAGAAGAGGTGTACATAGAGCAGCCCGAAGGTTTTGAAACCTTGGACCGTGAGTCACATGTGTGCTGACTCAAGAGAGCATTGTATGGGATGAAGCAAGCACCCCGAGCTTGGTACACTAGGATAGATAGCTACTTCACTGGGTTGGGTCTCACGAAGAGTGAAGCAGATGTGAACTTGTATCACATAGTGGTGGAAGATAAGATTTTGATCATTGTACTTTATGTAGATGGTCTCATACTGACAGGTGATGAGAAGCTCATCAAATCTTGCAAGGATGATCTTAAAAGAGAGTTTGAGATGAAGGACATAGGGCTCATGCATTACCTTCTTGGCATGGAGGTATGGCAAGGAGATGGGGAGTTGTTTGTTTCTCAAGGCATGTATGCCAATGAGATACTTAGGAGATTCCGCATGGAGAGTAGTAAACCCATGGAGACTCCTCTAGTTGGTAACTAGAGGAAGGAGGATGCTACTCCAGGAGAAGTAGTGGAAGCTACTGTTTATAGTAAGCTTGTGGGTTCACACATGTATTTGGTGAACACATGACCAAATATGTGTTATGTAGTTAACCAACTTAGTCAAGCGATGGTTAGGCCTACCAATCTGTATTGGAAGGCGACAAAGCATGTATTGCGATACCTAAGATGCACTACTCAGTTTGGGTTATGGTACAGATGGACAAAG
The DNA here is from genome assembly GCA_031772625.1 of Pinus tabuliformis. Taxonomy (NCBI): domain Eukaryota; kingdom Viridiplantae; phylum Streptophyta; class Pinopsida; order Pinales; family Pinaceae; genus Pinus; species Pinus tabuliformis. The sequence goes on from CM062815.1 coordinate 833,851,789, forward strand.
GGAGTGAAGCTTCAAGGCTTCATGATGCTAATTGGGCGGGGAGTCCATCTGACAGGAAGAGCACATCAGGAGGGATCTTTAGTATTGGGTCAACTGCAGTTCCTTGGTACAACAAGAAACAGAGATCAGTTGCACTCAGTTCGGTAGAGGCATAGTACATGGCTGCAAGTCAAGTAGCATGTGAGGCTATCGGGATGAGGAAGATCCTAGTTAGTTTGTTTGGTCAGTAGATGGATCTGACAATGATTTATTGTGATAACCATAGTCGTATCGAACTCCCTGAAAATCTAGTTTTTCATGATCGGTCCAAGCATATAGATATCTGGTATCATCATCTTAGAGACTGTGTATTGAGGTGGATCATGTTGCTAAATTACATTCCCACGGAGGAGCAAGATGGTGACATATTGACAAAGGCATTTCCAAGATGTAAATCCGAGTTTCACGGAGACAAGATCGGGGTTATTGAGAGGGATTGTTGAGAAATGGAAACAAGAAATTCTAGTTTAATTTGTCCTTGAATTAAACCGTGAATTAAAATAGAATTCTTTTATCATAGCAATTTGAAAATAAATAGTTAAGTTTAATTAACTTAATTAATTTAGGAAATTCGATTTGGAAGTCTTTTATAAGACATGTATATGTTCTCCCTAACTTATAGGAGTTTAGAATGAGTTGTAATTAGTTAAATCAGTTTATTGAGTTAAGTCTAGTTAAATTAGTTCCAATAAGTTTCGGGAACTAATAGTGAGTAAACAAATGGCTGAGACACTAGTGACCTAATTAGTGCTACTCTAGTTAACTGAAGATTCCATGATCAGAAACTCATGCATGTTTATTCTGAGATAGACCCAGTTGAGACTAGAGTGCAGGGACAATGTACTATATGTTTTAGATTTTTCTGAGTTGCACTGATAGTGCATGCAATCAGGAACTAATCCTTGAGGGATTGCGCTATTTTTAGAGGCTTTATTTCCCTTTAAATACAATCTATCCTTCATAGGAATTACACATTGGAATATAGACTTGGAGAGATTGTGAAGAGGCTAAGATTTGGCCTTGAGCTTTCTTATGAATTGGAGATTGAATTTTCTGAGTGCTGGGATTGTTCTTGAGAGAACAAGCATTGTAATTTCATCTTGATTTTCATGATTAATACAAAACATATAGTGAGATTTTGAGCTGTGGCTTTCCTTGGATATTCACTGTGTTATGTGCCTTCTCTTCCTCTATTGATTATTGTCTACTCAATGTTTATGGGCTTCCACTGTAAAGAGTAGAAGTAGATTCTTGTCTCTTGTTTTAGTAGATTACATGAGCTTGTGAATCTACATGATTTTCTACACAATACATTATTCATCAAACACATGAAAGCGACAGGGGCATTAGTAAACCCAAAGAGTATCAACACAAACTCATAGTGCCCATACTTGGTCTAGAAATAGGTCTTGTGAATATCTTCTTCTTTAATGTGCATATGATGATATCTAGTCCTTAAATCTATCTTGGAGAAAATTGTTGCCCCTATAAATAATCAAATAGATCACCTATTTGTGGCAACGAATATTGGTTTTTAATAGTCGCTTTGTTTAGATGCCTATAGTCAATAAAAAGGTGAAGGGTCCCATCCTTTTTCTTTAGAAACAAGACTGAGGTTCCCCACAATGACACACTTGACCAAATATACCCTTTATCCACCATCTCCTTCAACTGCAACTTTAATTCCATTAGCTTAGGTGTACTCATCTTGTAATGTGCTTTGGATGTTGGCGCTGATCCAGGAATCCATTCGATGGAGAAGTCGATCTCTCTATGAGGAGGTAACCCTGGAAGCTTATTTGGAAACACATCCTCGAACTACTATGTTAGATCCCTATAATACTAGTGATGCGCCCATTACTATTGTAGTTGTATCCCTTATTAATATTGTTGTGCCCCTATTGTCCCCATATTGTTATTACTGTGCCCCATAGAATCCCTCTATTGTTATTTTTGTACCTTTATATTATTATTGTTAGGTTGGCTTGGTTATATTGTGACTCCTTAGACTCCTATATATAGAAAGGAGGTTTTTTCATTTGAATCATCAAAGAATTGTTCATCTATGTAATGTAAAGGAGGTTGCCCCCTCGAAGAGGCTGAATTCTAAGGCGTTCATCTCTCCTTTCTATCTTTTTGTGAGCTGGTTTCATAACATTTGGTATCAGAGCGTTGGATTCTAGGGTTTTGCTGCTCCAAATAGGTCATCGTGGCATTTGCACTATAACCTTTTTTTTTGTGATGTTTCAGATGCTAAAAAAAACCCATTTGGGCTGAAATCGTTTTGAACCTTGGATCCGAAATTCAGAGCTTTTCACACTATACTTGCGGAGATATGATCTAAGGAAGTTGGCCTTTTTGCAGACTCTCAAATTTCATTCCAAATAGGTGACCTGGGGAAAATTGTCATAACTTCTGTTTTGAGCATCAGATTGAAATTTCGTAAGAAGTTAAAGAAAGAGGACATACTGTAGTTTCCTGTGTATATTTTTTAGATACTAAGGTCAAAACAGTGACACGTGGTACTTCATACAAGTTTGCTTTTCTGGAAAGGTCTATAATCAGGTCATCTTGGGAGATTGTGCATAACTCTGCCTTGGAGAATCTAAATTCGGTCAGACTGGTGGCATTGGAAAGAGGACGCAGAGGGCTACTGTAGGTCGCAATTTTAGAACTGGATGATCCAAAATTACAGAGATACATCACATTCAATATCAAGCTCCTATAAAGTGAAAAAAGGTGTGTAGTTTAAATTTTGCATAAGCTTGGTTTGAAAAATTAGTTTGAAGGAATTCAAAGGGCATAGTAAAGCATTATTATCAGTAATTGATGCCCCGAGGAAAGAAAATGCAAACACTTAGTAAGCAACCTGAAAGCTCTAGCATGCCTCATGAAGAAGAGAAAGAAATGCAACATGATATATCAAAATTACGCAACCAAGTGCAACAAATGTCACTCACACAAAAAGTAACAGAATCCAAGATGGATGGTTTAAAGAAAGGCATGGAAGCTAAGATGAATGGCATGGATGCTAAGATGGATGGCATGGATGATAAGATGGAAGAATTGAAGACAAATTTGAATAATTTGCTACAAGAAATGGTCACTAATGGTGAAACGGTAGTAAAGGAAACTCATGATGAGAACAAAAGAAATGTTAATCATGATTTCATAGACTCTAATATTAGATCGAAGACCCACCATATTTTAAAAATTGATATGAGGAAGTTTGATGGCAAGGATCCCGCAACATGGATAATACAGATGGAGCAATTTTTTGATCTCCATAATGTGCAAAACACACAAAAGGTACGTATTGCAACTTTATTTTGGAACCAAATCAGTCTATATGGTATCGATGGCTTTGCTCTCGTAAACAAATTGTCACTTGGGCAACTTTTATAGAAGAAATGACAGCACATTATGAGGATACAAAAAGCAACATTTTTTTTAGCCAATTGATAACTCAAACAAAAGGGTTCAATGATGGAGCACATTGAGGAGTTCCAAAAATTGAACATAAGGGTAAAAGATATTCCAGAGGAGCATAGGATTGATGTGTTCATAGGGACTTTAAATGATAATATCCAACATGATGTTCACCTTTGGGAACTTGATTCATTAGAGAAGGCATTCAGGTTAGCAAGAAAAATGGAAAGCAAAATTATGGCAACCAGGAAGCCTACCACTCACAACTATAAAGATGGAAGTGTTGTTGCCCCTAGCCTTCCACAACCTATAAGGTTGACACCACAACAATTGGAAGAAAAAAGAGCAAAATGGCTTTGTTACAGTTGTGATAGCATATACACTAAAGGTCATAAGTGTGCTGAGAAGAAATTACTCTACATAGATTGTGGAGAGGAAGAAGAAAAGGAACAAGAAAGGTCAAAAGAAGAGGATATACTAGACTAGGAACAAAGCCTAGATAAAGAAGAAATGAATCTGACCATATCTTGTAATGCATTGGTTGGAATTACCACTCCTCAAACCATCAAGATAGAAAGACATATCAAGAAGAAAAAGGTAATAATGTTGATTGATTCAGGAAGTACCCACAATTTTATTCATTGTAAGGTAGCAAAAGAATTGAATTGCTTCCTATATCCAGCACCAGAGTGTCAAGTGATGGTTGCAAGTGGAGGAACACTAAATTGCTCTGGAAAGTGCCATAATATCAAGCTATCCATGGGAGAATATGCATTGAATAGCCCAATGCTTTCCATTCTAATGGGAGGTGCTGATGTTGTACTAGGAGTCCAATGGCTACAATCTTTGGGTACAATAGATTTTAACTTTCAAGAACTTTTCATGAAATTTTATGCAGAAGGAAAGGAAGTTGAATTAAGGGGTATTGCAGGGAAATCGAGAAAGATAATAAGCTCTAATGGTATGACAAAGCTTCTAAAAAAGGAACAACGAGGTGTAATTGCACAATTATGTTCGCTAGATGTTTCCACATCAAAATCATCTATTTCTCCAGATCTGCAAAAGGTCTTGGACAATCATTCCAAGGTATTTGAGACTCCCAAAGGTCTCCCACCTATTTGTGATCATGATCATGCTATTCATTTGATTCCAGGAAGTGTTCCTCCAAACATCAGGCCGTACAAATATCCCTATGCCCAAAAGAGTGAAATTGAACATATGGTTGCAAAAATGCTAGAGGCTGGTATAATTCAACCTAGCCAAAGTTCTTTCTCTGCTCCAGTAGTATTGGTGCACAAGAAGGATGGATCATGGCGCATGTGTCCGGATTATAGGGAGCTCAACAAGCTCACTATTAAAGATAAGTTTCCCATTCCTGTCATTGATGAATTATTGGATGAATTGCATGGATCGATTTACTTCACCAAGTTGGATCTTCATTGAGGATATCATCAAATCAGAATCAAGACTGAAGACATTCCAAAAACAATATTTAAAAATCATGAGGGTCACTATGAATTTTTGGCCTTACCAATGCACCTTCTACATTTCAAGGTTTGATGAATTCCATTTTCAAACCCTTCCTTAGAAAATTTGTCTTAGTATTTTTTGATGATATACTAATCTACAACAAGTCTTGGAAGGATCATGTTGAACATGTTGACAAGGTGCTACAACTATTGGAGGAGAAAAAATTATATGCAAAAAGATACAAATGTTTCTTTGGAGTACAAGAGGTGGAATATCTGGGTCATATTGTATCTCATGAAGGAGTTAAGGTAGACCCTAGCAAAATTAAAGCCATTAAGGAATGACAAATCCCCACATCCATAAAGAATTTGCGAGGATTTCTCGAGTTGACAGGGTATTATAGCAAGTTTGTTAATAATTATGGGAAAATAGCAGCACCTCTAACAACATTATTGAAGAAAGATGCATTTTCATGGAGTCTAGAAGCAGCAAAGGCCTTCGAACATCTTAAAGAGGTAATGTGCCAAGCACCGGTCTTAGCTACACCAGACTTTACAAAAACCTTTATTGTGGAATGTGATGCTTCAGGAAATGGAATTGGTGCTGTTTTAATGCAAGATGAAAGACCCATTGCTTTCGAAAGTCATCCAATCAAGGGAAAGTATTTACACAAAGCTATTTTTGAGAAGGAAATGTTGGCAATACTACACGCACTTAAGAAATGGCGATCCTACCTAATGGGAAGACAATTCAAGGTAAAAACGGATCATGATAGCCTTAAATACCTTTTAGAAAAAAGATTATCCTCTGAAGAACAACAAAAATGGGTCACAAAGATGTTGGGTTATGACTTTGAAATCATCTACAAAAAAGGGAAGCAAAATGTTGTGGCAGATGCACTCTCAAGAAAGGATGAGGATGTGGAAGCATTGTTGTGCACAATTTCCATTATCCAACCAGATTGGATAAACGAAGCAAGGGAGGAATGTAAGAATGACAAAGAAGTGTGGGCACTTATTCAAAAGTTACAACAAGATTCCAGTACATCTGATACATTTAGCTGGAACAATGATTCATTATGGTACAAAGATCGCTTATACCTTTGTAAGAATTCCCAACTCAAACAAAAGATTCTTCTGGAATTGCATGCTTTGACAACTACGAAATCGATCCATTTTGGAGTATCTCATCAAGTGGAATAACTTATCCACTGAAGATTTTACATGGGAGGATGAGAATTTTATATAGAAGCATCCAGAACTACTCAAGCGTTGAGGACAACACTTTTTTGAAGGAGAGGGGGATGTTAGATCCCTATAATACTAGTGATGCCCCCATTACTATTGTAGTTGTATGCCTTATTAATATTGTTGTGCCCCTATTATCGCCATATTGTTGTTACTGTGCCCCATAGAATCCCTCTATTGTTATTTTTGTGCCTTTAAATTATTATTGTTAGGTCGGCTTGGTTATATTGTGACTCCTTAGACTCCTATATATAGAAAGGAGGTTTTGTCATTTGAATCATCAAAGAATTGTTCATTTATGTAATGTGAAGGAGGTTTCCCCCTCGAAGTGGCTGAATTCTAAGGTGTTCATCTCTATTTTCTATATTTTTGTGAGTTGGTTTCATAACATATTACAACACTAGATATATTTTTAACAACTCGCCATTTACTTGACTTGTGTAGGATTTTATTTCTCTTTTCTGAGAAATATAAACACAAAACAATCTGCATCCATTCTGACAACTATGCTTAGCTCACATTGCTGTAATGATCATATCTAACGTTGGCTTAATTTTTTCCTTGTAGAATTTTTTACTCCCTGACCCCATCCAAACATTCAACCAATTTTGAAAGCAATCCACTTTGGACCTATGGTTATATAACCAATACATGCCTAGCAGTAAGATATAGTTCCTCAATGACAACACATTTAAGTGGGCTAATGTGGGAATTCCATTGAGCTCAAACGTACTATACCTCACCCAATGAAATTTTTTCCTTTTGGTTCCGGTTTCCAACTGAACCAACCACGATTCGTCATGCTGCTCTATAATCACTTTACATTTCTCTATGAATTCTGGGATGATATGACTATAATTGGAACCAGGATCTATTAAAATTGAAACATCATGATCACTTAGCTTACCTTATATCTCAATGATGGATGCTTGATGATTTGCTTGCTGATTGTCTACTGCTCTGTAGATCGTAGGCAAGCTTTGAGCCACTTTTACCATTGTTCGAGCCTACTGAATATTATAAATTTTTGGTCTTGCGTTGCACTAGTGTGGGCAATATTTCCTTCTATGGTTTTCCCCACATGTCCAACATTTCAAAGGTTCCTTCATTTCTGCTCTTTGTTGCATTTCCAAACCCTTTCGCGCATTTTTTTTATTATCAATAGAGCTCAGTTTATGCTTAAATCAATTCACATAAGATTGTTACTTATTTTCCTTATTCTCAAATGCTTTTTAGTCTAGGTCCTTGCCTTATTAGTGTTGTCTCACTACTTCCACACACCCTTAGCTTCTGGTCTACGAATGGATTGCTCAAAATAGTGCTTTAATTTCTTGACTGCATCACTTAAAGTTTACGACTCCAACAACTCAATATTATCCCTGAAGACTATGGGAAGACCACTTAAAAATCTCTAAATCTTTGCCTTCTCATCCCTGAGGTAAGGTACATACCACAACAACTACAAAAAATTGGTGACATACTCATCTTTTTTCATATGCCCCATCTTGATTTCATAAAACTCCTTTGCCTTGTCGTCATAGTAATGCTCTCTAACGAGTTTCTCGAATTCTTGCTAATCCAAATCTTTCTCAACAATGCCTTGGAAATTCTTCAAATCCTCCCACCAGATGTCTACTTTCCCTTTTAAACTAAAAGTGGTAATCCTTGCTTTCATGTTTTCAAAATAATCATGAATTCTGAAAAACGTCTTCATGCCCAACAACCAAGCTTCTACTTCTTTTGATTTCTTCTTATCACCATCAAATGCGGGTGGCTTGGCCTTCATGAAATCCTCTGGCATATATTCCTTTTCGTTCTTCTTCCATTGATGGTGATGGTGAGAATACTGATATTTCCTTCTAGAAGCAGAGATAGATGACCTACTAGTCCCATGCACATGAGTGCCGGTCTTGGCACCTCTAGGTGTGCTCAATGGTTCACCTCCTGACACCGTGTCTTTGCTTTTAGGCCTATGCTTATTCCTTGACCTTCTACCTTTAGGTTCCTGAGGGCTCCTCCTGCCTCTATGGATGACCCTCTCATCATATTGTCTCTACTTCTGCAAATTTGAAAGGATCTATAGAAGGACTACATTGATTCTGGCCTACCTTTCTTGAGGTCTCACCAACTTCTCATTATCTGCCTTGAAACTCCTAAATTCAACCCTTAGGCTTCTCAAGGTGTCCAACCAATCCAAAGAATGATTCCCTCCCCCTTGGTATACTGATCTCTCCTATTCATTAGCCCTGAACCATTCATTTCCATGTTTTGACTAGTCTGAACTATATTATACCATCCCTGTCACCATCACTACACTATCTCTATTTTAGGCTACTTGCAATGTGCTGTCAATCACACACATTGTTAGACATTTTATAATAATTACATAATCATAAAATCATGGGGTTTCCATGGATATATTGAATTCCTCATAAAAACCATGTTAATATGCTCATAACATCATCAATAATAAATCATCAACATGCATAGACTTATAGTCGATTCTTTTTAAACTAGCTTTTAACACCTAAACAACTTATTAGATAATTTTCCAAAAATCCACATATGACCGAGCCCATTCAGTCCAAGTGTTTAACCATGCTATGATACCACCTGTAAGTATTGGGCGTAGCCTAACCTGGCCCAAGTTTTGGTGAAAATTCTGTATTTTAGGGAGCAGAGTGCGCGATACCATGGAGCTATGTACTGCGTGACTTTTTAGGGCTTTGGGTGGGTCGAAGTCCCTTATTTTTGTAATGGGTTTGGGCAATAGTTGATTGTTTTTAGAAGAACCACGATATTTTTATGTACCCATTTATGTAAGATATATATATATATATATATATATATATATATCTATCTATCTATCTATCTATCTATATATATATATATATATATATATACATATATATATATATATATATGTATGTATGTATATATATGTATGTATATATATGTATGTATGTATATATATATGTATGTATGTATGTATGTATATATATATACATACATACATACATATATATATACATACATACATATATATACATACATATATATACATACATACATATATATATCTATCTATCTATATATATATATATATATATATATATAAGTTGAACTCATATAGAATATATGATGCAAGCATAAGATAATATCTTTGTAATCTATTTTGGGCTTTGAAGGATAGGCTTCGCAGTTGAGTGCATGGAGACCTAAAGTCTGTAGCTGAGTGCATAGACACCTGCAGCTGGGTGCGCAGGAAAAGGATTTGTATGCTGTTTCTAAAGGTTTAATACAAGAAGTACAATTTAATATGATTATTGTGTATCTTTTCTTTCTGTTCAGTATTTTGGTTACATTTTACTTCCACGCAGTATTGTTTATGATTGTTAATGGCATGTTTTAAGTGAAGAATGTAATAAGCTGAAGTAATGTATGACTGTGAAGTAATCTCTGTATTTTAAGGATAAAAGAACATAAAAATACCACATTGCATAATCACTCAAGGTTGCAGAAACCTTTTTTTGCATCCTCCCATATTCACTTCAAGTGAGACTGCTATCTGCTTGTAAGTCATCACCAAGAGGGCCAATGATTGAGGGTTTTGTTGGTGCATAGTAAAATCCGAACATGGGTCAAGCCCACCTAAGACAAAAAATGGTTATGTTTCCAAGACCAGGATCTATTTGAGGGATATTTTTATGTGGCATCCATCGAAGAAATAAATTCAAGATTGGTTAGAACAGAAGGAATGAGAATTTGTAGAGAAAGAGAATAGGAGCCCTCTCCTATCATTTGAAAGGTGGTTGGAGAAGTATATTTTTGAAGGCCAATACAAAATATTCTTTGGTTTGTTTCATGTTGAGCTATATGAGTGGATATCAAGGTTGACCGAGAGAAAGGACCATTTTAAAGGAGGCAAACCTAAGGAGTGGAATCCTGAACTGATATAGAGATTCAAGAACAACGACAATAGGATCTCAAGAGCTATTGATTTATGTATTAATAGCATCTTGGGAAGATTAATTATTGAGTTCATGGTAGACTCGATTGTGTCCTACAGTGACGCAGAACATAATTTTTCAAAGGATCGTGAGGTAAGTTCTTGAGATCTCTGAAACTTTGGATTAAGATACTTTTGTGTGAAAATGGAATTTTACAAATGTCGTCAGATTATTAGTTATTTATGTTTGGGAGAAGATCTGAAGAAGAGACTGGAACAACATGAAGTGGAAATAGATGTAGAATAAACACTAGAAAGAGATATTGTGGCCAAGACCCAAAGAATGTTATAGAATCCAACTATAGCCCTCTGTTAAGTGAGTCTGAAAGTGAAGAAAACCATCCCAAGAACCCTGAAGTAACTCTGCAGTATTCACCCTTCCAGCCTGAAAGTTTGTCAAAGCCAAAATCAAGTAGTAATAAGGGTGCTTTTGGTTCCCCTTCCCCCCCCCCCCTTCCCCCCTACCCCCTCCCCTTTATTTTTCGAGAAGAAATATGACCGATGATATTAAGCTACCTATTTTTAAAGGGGCTGGATTAGACGATCCAAAGCAATTCTAGTTTCTATCTGAAGCAGTATGGACAAGGAAGCAGGTCCATGACGAAAATATAAAGAAAGAGCAACTTTTTACGATATTCTGAGATAAAGCATTGACGTGGTACATGAAGTATTCGAGCAATCAAATATGATCATTTGCAGACATTAAAATAGCGTTGGTAAAAGAATTTAAGAAGATGAAGTCCGAGTCGTAGTGCATCACGAAGTTAAAAGAAATGAGACAAAATCATACTGAGTTTGTTTGGAAAATTTAGTAAAAAATTCAAGATATTATTAGATCAGGTGAGTTTTGAAATAGCTCCATAGCAACATAAATAATGGTTTATAGCTGCACTTCTTCCACATATAAGATTGCCTTTGTCGCAACATAAGATAGAAACTCAAGCTGAAGCCTTATAACTTGCAATGAAATTAGAAGCTTTGCCTATATGGGATACCAATGCAGGTATGTAGCAAAACTAGAGTCAACTGGAAAATTTGACTCTGCAGATACAAGATATGAAAAATGTAAGGAAGTCAGAGAAGAAGTGTGGTGTACAAAGTGCAAATCAAAAGGTCATTCTAAAGAACAATGCCCTATCTTTAGAAACTACATGGATAATGGAACACCAAATCCTTTGAATGTCGGATGTAGCTTATGGTACAAGATATGTAAAACTAGAGGCGAATATCGATCGAAAGATTGTTATTTCTTACAAAAAAATGTGCAGACTCCTAGGAACCTATATTGCAAGTTCTACAAATCAGCGGGACATGATGAAAACAACTGTCGATCTTATGAACTGATGATGGAGTGATGTGCCGATGCATATAGAATGAAAGTAGAAGAACATGGACACAAAGACAATGGACAACACAATGATCGAGGTGGTTATCAAGGAAGAGGTCGAGGTTGCAGAGCTGGTCAAGGAAGAGGACAAATTATCTGCTAAAACTGCGGCTAGCCAAGACACTTCATGAGAGACTGTCAGAATCCCACCACCACATGTAAGTATTGCAAATAATTTGATCATGTAATTGAAGAGTGTCCAGTACTTATGGAAAAAATGCAAGAAAAGAGAAACCAACATTCGACACAAAACATCCAAATGATGACTGCGGAACCGAGGACCGATGATCTTCACGTTAGTATTGTAACAAGGAGTGGAGTTGTGACTGGAGGTGATAAAGAAGATGGAAAGAAGGAACCTGAAGCTACATGGGTAAGAAAGACTACAGAGAAAGTTCTTGGTTTCAATGTTTAGAAAGAAAAAAAAAGTGTTTATTGAAGCCAAGTGAAGCTTTATTGATGATGGGGCCTCGACCTCTAGCGCGCAGCCAAAACCAATGTAGAAGAAAAAATGCGACATTATATCATCTATGACACAAGATGTGGATCTAGGTATTTTAAAGTCTTTCCTACAAACTTGCATGAAGATGTTAAGAAACCAGAAAGCTATAGAAGGGCTGTAGGAATTGATAGATTCCTGTGCTTCTAAAGAAGTACCACGAAGCGACATGCGTGCAATTAACAATTTACATCGACATAAGAAGATGACTAGAAAATAAATGAGGCTGACTGCACAGATTAGAGAATACGACATGGATCAGGTTATTCTGGATTTAGGATCTGATGCTAATGTTTTACTAAAGTAGACCCAAGAATTGATGGGTAAACCAATGTTTCAATGGTCACCAATTCAGTTGAGAATGGCTAACCAACATAAAATATTCCATGTGGGGAGGTTATCAGGTGTTATAGTAGACATTGAAGGAGTTCACGCTGTTGCAGACTTTGAAGTGATAGAAACTGTGGATGACAACAACCCCTATCCAGCATTGCTTGGATTGGATTGGGAATTTGATAATCTAGCTACAATCAACTTAAGGAAGAGGAAAATGGTATTTGAAATGGAAAACATGAGAGTAATTGTTCCATTGGACCCATCAAAAGGGGTGAGATATACAAAGCTTGTCAGAGATGAGTATTGCGCAATAGATATTGACAACATTTATCAAATAATAGCCAAAGAAGAGGAATGTATTAACCCCATTGAAGATGGAAGATTAGGTTGGGAACAAGGCAGTTCTTGTACCTCAAATTCAGAATAATAATGGGAAAAGTGGTGGAATAGGCTACACGAAGTGTCTACAATGCAATGTGCAAGGATCACTAAATCACTTTGCTGTATAACTTCTGAGGTATGTAATGTAGAATTTCCTGTAGATTCACAAGCTCATGCAATTTACTAAAGAAAAATACAATAATCTACTTCTACTTTCAACCAACGGAAGCTAATAGATTGATGAAAACAATATGAACAAGAAGAAGATAAATCAATTGCACATAACACAATAAGTTTATCTAGGGAAAGCCACTGCTCAAAACCCCGACTACCTATATTGCATTAATTAGAAATATGAGTGAATATACAAAGATTGTTCTCACAAGAACAATTGCACACAAGTATGATCAACTCTCTACCCCGCAAGACCACTCTTAGCCAACACTTAGCCTATTCCCATTGCCGGCAAAGCCCATATTCTCTTGCGTAATTCCTAGGATGAATAACTTGTATTTAAAGGGAATTCATGCTTCCAAAATAGCGGAATCCTAAATTAGGTCCTATTCCTGATTGCATTCATGGTATTTATAACTCATTAAATCATACAACTGATAGTACATTGTCCCTGCACTCTAGTCTCAACTGGGTTTTTCTTAGAACTAACATGCATGAGTTTCCCATGAGGGAATCTTCAGTTAAATAGAGTGACACTTGTGGATGCACCAATGCAACAACTAATTGCTAATCCTCTATTAGTTCCACAAATAGTTAGAACTAATTTAAATGACCATAACTTAGTAAACTGAGTTAATCTAATTACAACTCAAATAAACTCATCCTGGACCCCTAAAACTTAGGGAGAACATATACATGACTAAAAAAAGACTTCCAACTCGAAATTCCTAAGCTAATTAAATTTAATTAACTATTTACAAGTTGCTGTGAGAATAAAATTCTATTTTAATTCTTAGTTTAATTCAAGGACAGAATAAACTAGAATTTCTTGTTGCCATTTCTCAACATGTAACTTGCCTTACTATGATGGTTTATGTAATGTAAGAACTTTCCTTGATGATTATGAAAGACAAATACCAGAAGAGAAAATATTGCTAGCCCTGGATGTGGCCCTGAGATCTACCCCTGCTAGATGGTGGGGTGCACATAAAAGGAATATAAGAGACTGGCAGGAGTGTCAGAGATTAATGTGGATGAGGTTTGGGCCAATAGATACAGAAATAAAGGTGAAATATGATGGTAAAGCTGACCCCAAGGAGCATATTCAATTATGAAATACAACATGGGAGGAGATCCCACGACATGAATGGGTACATGGGTTTATTCATACATTGGAAACAATTCCTCATAAATGGTACTAGGAAACAGAGCTTCGACATGTGTTGGCTTGAGGGGGCTTGGACCCAGTTTCAAACTTAGTTGTGCTAACCAACAAAACCCTACACCACCGACCCTTTTGGCAACAATCTGCTTAACACAGACTACATTCTCACTCGAGGTAGTATTGGGGGATGCTAGAACCAATTTTTTGCATCTAGACGGCTATGTGATGTAGCAACAAGGCATTTCCTTAATCTAGGGCCAGATTTTACCTTCATGAACCCTTATCTTAAGAATCACAAACTTAAAAATGAATTTCTACTTAATTAGATCTATGAGCTTCGCCTAATTGTTCTAACATGCATAAGTTATCATAGAAAAGTAGATCTGAACCTTCACCGATGCAATTAAAATATTATTATAGAGAATCGAATTGTTACTAAGCATAAACATATAAACATATAAATATACAAAATTGATTCAATTATCCTTTATTACTTCAGATTTTCAATGAATACCCTTCTTCTGACCTTGTTCACACACTTGTAGGAGCCTGCGCACTCAGCTGTGGACTTACCAAGGTCTCTGTGCACTCAGCTGCATGAACCTTCCCCTTCGCTAGAATACATAATTACAGACCCAAAATCTCATTCATCAACTGACTTTCATTGCCTAATGACTCCTAGATGACTTCCTTTTATAGCTTTTACATTACATTACCATGGTCAACGAACCATGGGTGGAAATCAAAATAGCCAATTCCTTTACAAAATAAGTGGCTTTGACCTTCCTAAAACACCCTGTGACTCTTAATGTTCTGCGTGCTCCACTCCTCAAAATGTGGAGAATTTACAATCTTAAATCAAAATTGACTCAAAACTTAGAAAAAAATTAGACCTAGGCATCCCCATCCCAATAGGCCCCCAACACAAAGACGTGACTCGTCTCGATTCGCTCTACTAGTATGTCCTCGATGCATGCTTTAAGGCTGCTAAACTCTGGCTTCAATGCTTGAAGCTCTGCAATGCACTGCGCAATGGCCTGCCGAACCTCCTCGACCAACTTCTTAGTAGTTGGCCCCTCTACCTCTAAGCCAATGGTCCTCTGCATCTGTTGCATTCCTTTTAGTTTACTCTATATAGACTGAGAGAGTTGACTAGCTTCGTTGGCCCAAGGCTGCGTTCTTGCTGAAATGATGGATCCATTGTGTTGCAACATGTATATCTTAGTCTGAATAGTCTTCCCTTCCTGGAGTTTGGAGAACCATTGCAAATGTGTTAAGGTTCGCATTGTTTCCTTGATTTCATTGAACTGCAGCTATTTGTCCCTGATGTCAACTTCAATCTTTTGTACACGTGGGTCCTCCTACAGCAAGGCCCACATCTCCATGGTGTTCTCAAAGATTTGGCTATAGTCCTTAACTGTAGCTTCTCACTACAACTGCCAGCTTGTGGAGCTTCTCTTCAAAAGTTTCTTTAGTCTGTATGAGGAGTTGTGGCAGCTCAATGCAAGTTTGGGTGATTGCGTCCTCTAGCTCCTGCCTATGCCCAACGGTTGCGTCCCTATCCTGCATGGCCCTGGAAGCTTCCTCAACTAGTTGTTCATTGTGGCTCTTGATGTCTTTTATTACGAAGAGTGCCCACTCTTCCCAGATTTTTAATTCAAAAGATACTCCCTGGTGGAGTTCATGTAATTCTTAAATGCGAAACACCGCTAAGTTCAACTCTGAGTTCCGCCCATATGGCGCTGCTGCCTAATTCACCACGGTAGTAAAGTGCAGTGACCCTCCTAGAATGGGCATTGTGTGGTTCTTTGTGGTTACCATCAATGTTGAAGGTAATGTTGGCATCACACTTGTCATTGCCACGTTCACTTGATTCTCGCTCTCCTGAACCATGCTCAATTGAATCACGCTCGCTTGTACCTGTTTCTTTTTGACGCCCTGTTGGACCTACATCAGTACTGACTTGTACCAATCCTCTATATGTCCCCACATGTCCTCGGTGACAAAGTGCATAATTGGTTACTCAATGCTGGACGTTTTGTTAGATTTCTGCTTCTTTCGCACACCTCGAGTGGTGGGTTTCTTCCTTTTCTTGAGGATGAAAGGAGACTCAACATCTTCTGTCTCCTTAAAATGGTTTTTTCCACCTTGCTTTCGTTCGTCCATGTCTGACTCCTCTTCGTCTACGTGCTTTATCTCCTATGTGGTATTCTTCCCAAGGTCCATTTGTTGGCTTGAGGGGGCATAGAACCAGGTTCAGAGTTAGCTCGCTAACCAATAGAACCCTACACTACAGGCCTTTCAGCAACAATCCACTTAGCGCAAACTACAGTTTCACCCGACGCAGTATTGCGGGATGATAGAACTAGTTTTCTGCATCCAGAAGGCTATGTGATGTAGCAGTGAGGCATTTCCTTAATCTAGGGCCTAATTTGACCTTCACGAACCCTTATCTTCAAAATCACAGACTTAAATTGATTTCTAATTAATTAGATATATGAGCTTCACCTAATTGTTCTAACATGCATAAGTTATCATACAAAAGTAGATCTGAACCTTCGCGATGAAATTAAAATAGTATTACAGAGAATAAAATATTCACTAAGCATAAACACATAAGCATATAAATATACAAAGAACACACATAATTGCTTCAATTATCCTTTATTACTTCAAATCTTCAATGAATACACTTCTTCTAACCTTGCGCACATAGCTGCAGGGGCTCGCACACTCAACTGCAGACTTACCAAGGTCACCGCGCACTCAGCTACAGGAGCCTTACCCTTCGCCAAAATACAGAATTACAGACTCAAAATCTCATTCATCAACTGACTTTCACTGCCTAATGACTTTATTTTATAACTTTTACATTACATTACTATGGTCCGCGAACCATGGGTGGAAATCAAAACAACCCATCCCTTTACAAAATAAAGGGCTTTGACCTTCCTAACATCCCCTTTGACTCTTAACGTTCTATGTGCTCGACTCCTCAAAATGCGGAGACTTTACAATCTTACATCAAAATTGACTCAAAACTTAGACGTTGGGGTCCCCATCCCAAAAACATGGTACTACAAGTTGGGAAGATATAGATGATGGGTTTATATTAACATTCAATTTTGAAGATGATTGCCCATGCATAGAATTGACTCTTCAGGTAGTCAGAACAAAGATATTTGGGAATGTGACTTCGCTGGCATGGCAACAACCAGATTGGACTGCGTAACTTGAAGATGCACTAGAATGCTATAACATTATTGTATAAGAAGATGAAGATCCGCGCAATATTGATATAACAGAATCAAAAGGACACCATGAAGTTGCTTGACCTGAGCCAGAAATAGCAGATATAGCAAAGCCAATAAAGACTAAGAAGGTGAATATAGGATCAGAAGAGGAACTAAAGTTCACAATGATTGGAGACTATTGGGATGAAGATACAGTTAGTAAAGTTACAAAGCTTCTACATGAATACTAGGAGTTATTCCCTACAAAATTTTCAAAAATGAAGGGCATATTAGGGGATCTGGGAGTCATGAGGATTCCCCTTAAACCTGATGCGAAACCTGTCAAGAAAAGACCCTACAGATTGAACCCAAAATATAAGGAAAGGTGAAAGAAGAGTTAGATAAAATGATAACAATAGGGATTATTGAACCTGTGGAAGAATCAGAGTGGGTAAGTCTTATGGTGGTCCAGGAAAAGAAGACTAAAGGATAAATTAGGATTTGTGTGGATCTAAGGAAATTAAATGATGCATGTGTGCATGATCCCTTCCCTACACCCTTTACAAATGAGGTGCTGGATAATGTAGGAGGACAGGAGGCCCACTGATTCACATATGGATTTTATTTCTATCATCAGATTAAGATTGCACCAGAGGATAGGCATAAGACCACATTTGCAACAGAATGGGGCTTATATCAGTATATAGTGGTGCCTTTTGGGTTGAAGAACACCCCTGTTATATTTTCAAGAGTTGTGGTTGCAACATTCAAGGAGTACATACACAAATTCCTGGAGGTATACTTTGATGATTGGACAATATCTGGACTATTTAAAAAGCATGCTACAAGCTTAAGGCTTATGCTGGACACATGTAGGCAACACCAGATCTCATTTAAATTAAAGAAATGTATATTTTGTGTGCCTTTTGGCATACTATTGGGGAATGTTGTGTGAAAGCAGGGTTTGATGGTGGATCCCACAAAGATAACTGTCATTGTGAACTTACCTCCTCCAAAAACAGTGAGACAACTGCACACTACATTAGTAGTATTGACACAACATGGTGCAAGAGAAATTGATCACCATATAGATTTTTCAAGCGGGAAGTTGTCTAAAGTAGAGAAGAACTACACTACCACATAAAGAGAAGGCCTGGATATGGTATATGCATTACAAAAATTTAGACATTATTTGCTAGGATCACATTTTAAGATTTTCACAGATCATTCCGCATTGAAATATCTGGTGAATAAACCTGTCCTAGGAGGAAAAATCTGTAGTTGGCTGTTGTTATTTCAGGAATACGATTTTGAATTTGTTCTTGATCCAGGAAGGTTGAATGTTGGGCCTGATCATCTATCAAGGTTGGAAATAGGGGAAACCAATGAACATTGAAGATAATCTACCTGACGTGCAGTTTTTTGCAATCAGGATTGCAGATGGTCACTTCACAGACATTATTCAGATTTGGGCTACAAGAATGGCCCTTGTAGAATACACTACAAAGTAGAAGAAAGAGTTGGTGGTGAAAGAAACTAATTTTTCATTGATAGCAAGACATCTTTATAAGATGGGACCAGATGAAATACTACGCAGGTGTGTCCCCAAACATGAAAGATAGACTATTTTGGAAGAAGCTCATAGAGGTGTATCTAGTGGACATTATGCAAGGAAGGTTATTGTGCAGAATGTCTCAAGAGAAGGATTATGGTGGCCCACACTACACAAGGAAGAAAAGGAGTATTTTGAAGCATATGATGTATGTCAAAGAACTGGGGAGTCATCAAGGAGAGATGAAATGCCATTAGTGCCACATGTGACATTACAGGCCTTCAACAAATGGCCCATTGATTTCATTGGACCTATCAACCCATAGGGGAAGAAAACTAGTGCGAGGTATTTAATCACAACAACTGATTATTTAACAAGGTGGGATGAGGCACACGCAATAAGGAATTGCAGCACAGAAACTGTTGCGAAGTTCATTTTTGAGTATATTTTGTCCAGAATTGGGTGTCCAAAGATCTTAATGAGTGATCAAGGATCACATTTCCTAAATAAAACCATTGAGGCATTGACTGAAGGGTTCTAGGTGTATCATCAGAGGAGCACCCCATATCACCCTCAGGAAAATGGCACAGTCGAAGATTTTAACAAGATTTTGGAAAATGCACTGACCAAAGTGTGCAATGTGAACAAAGATGACTGGGATCTAAGAATTCTAGTGGTGTTATGGGCTTACAAAACCACATGCAAGAAGCTGACATGCCAGACACCTTTCAGGTTGGTTTATTGGCAAGAAGATGTGATGCCCATAGAGAATATTGTACCAAGCTTAAGGATTGTAGCCTTTACAGACATGGTCAACCCTGACATAATGGAGGAAATAATGGCGCAGTTGCTCACATTAGAGGAAGACAAATTTGTAGTAGGATTTCATCAGCAGGTGTAGAAAGCAAGATAAAAAGCTTGGCATGACCGACATATCAAGAAGAAGATGTCCCAAGAAGGATATCTTTTCCTTCTGTATGACAGTAAATTCATGAAGTTCCTAGGAAAGTTTAAGATGCATTGGTTGGGCCCCTATATCATTAAGCATATCACGGATGGAGGTGTAGTTCAGTTGGAAAAGTTGAATGGATAATTGATACTAGGGAGGGTGAATGGAAGTAGGTTGAAATTGGATAGGGATAACCTTGTCATGATAGCTTCGCTCTAAAAAGAAAGGAGGAAAGTCTTAGTGCCACTTGCAGTTGAAAGTGGGCACTGTAATATAAACTATGCTGCAGAAAAGAGCTTCAACATAGGAAGGCTACTTTGTGACAGTCGGGAGTATGTCAAAGTTCGTAAGAACCATGGCACAAGAAGGATTGTTCACTAGAATGAAAAGTGTGTTGAAGTTTGCTGGAAATATGATTGTTAAAAAGGAAATTGGTCGTTGGTGGAGCGGAAAAGTGCATTTATGGAGACAGGTCGGCAAGGATCTAAGGATAAATATGAAACTAATGAAAAAAATCTAAGAAAGATCTAAGTTAATGATGGGGTTAGTAGATCAAGAGTGATATAAAAGGCCGCGTCCCGCCAAGATTTTGGCACTTTGCTGTCTGAGAGGTCAAAAATCGCTAAGTACTGAGAAATTGCAGAAGTTGCACTATTGCATGAACACTAAAGAAATAACTCGATCGATCCATCAAGGACAAGGAACATGTAGAGCTACAACAATAGAGATTGAAAGGGGTGGTCAAAGCCACTTGTAGGGAAGTTCCAGACATGGATGTCCGCGAGGAGGAACCAGTAGAAGATAAGGTCACGAAGCTCGGCCTTGCAATCAAGGAATCCAAGAAGATGATTGTAGATGTGCATTTTAAGTATGAATTAAAGATCAGTGAGCTACAATTAAAGCTGCAACCATCCACACCACCACAAGTGAGAAAACAGAGGGCGATCGACCTAAGAATTGTAGTGGAAGGCATCTCAGAGACAGTGGCTGAGTGTGGAAAATGACTGTACAAGACCATGCTGATTTGGACTTCGCTACAGGAAGATACGAAAATCCAAAAGATAGAAGAAGACATCCAATAGAAGAAAAAGTAGCTAGAGGAAATTCAGGCAACTACGAAGACCTTTCCAGTCTCACAGAAGCTCACTAGAATTAGTGAAGAAAAGGCGCTATAGAAACAGATAGAGGAACTCATAAAGGAAGACAAAATTTTGATGGAGAGAACTCAACCATGGCAGGATGAAGCTCTCCAACTATCGCAGGAAGTGGATGGGAAGCTCCAAGAGCTTCGAAAGAAGGAAGGAGCAATGTTGTAGAAGACTACAACACCAGTGATAGAGGCAATATTGGAAGAAGTGCGCAGAGAAGAGAAGCAGGCAACAAAGATACTACAATAATACAACGTCGCCTACAACAACATCACAGAAAAGATTTGAGGAAAACTAGCTAATTGACTCGGGACAAGTCATATGTGAGTGTTGGGGGCCTCTTGGGCGCAACCCAACTTGGCCTAAGTTTTGGTCAAAACTTTGCATTTTAGGGAGCGAAGTGCACAGTACCACGAAGCTATGTATCATGCGTTGATTTAGGGGCTTCAGGATGGGTCGAAGTCCCTTCTTTTTGTAACGGGTTTGGGTAATAGTTGATTGGTTTTAGGAGAACTATGGTATTTGGAGCATGGTATTTTTATGTACCTATTGATGTAATTAGTATATATATAGGAGAAAATATGTAAGTCAAAGTCATATAGAAGATATGATGCAAGCATAAGATAATATATCTGTAGTCTGTTTTGGGCTTTGAAGGAAAGACTCTGTAGCTAAGTGCACAGAGACCTAAATTCCACAGTTGAGTGTACAGACACCTCTAGTAGGGCGCCCAGTCAAGGATTTGTATGTTGTTTCTAAACTTTTGATACAAGAAGTACAATTTTTGATGGAAACAACTTGTGTATTTTTTTTTTGTTCATTATTTTGGTTACATTTTACTTCCGTGCAATATTGTTTATGATTGTTAATGGCATCTTTTAAGTGAAGAATGTAATAAGGTGAAATAATGTATGACTGCGAAGTAATATCTATATGTTAAGGATAAAATAACATAAAAATACCACATCACATAATCCCTCAAGGCTGCAAAAACCTAGTTCTGCATCCTCCCATAATCACTTTCAGTGAGACAACAATCTATTTGCAGGTCTTTGCCAAGAGGGCAAGTGATTGAGGGTTTTGTTAATGCAAAGTAAAATCTGAACCTGGGTCAAGCCCACCTAAGACAACAATAACAACACCCCTTACTCAAACACATGACCAAGAGGTAATCATTCTCAATACCCGACCCTTAAAATACTGTTATGATGATGGGGTATACATTTTTTGAATTTCATAGAACAACTCTAAACCCAAAACTACCATCATTGCTATGTTCATCTTGTTGAAACAAATATGATGATATATAACTTCATCCTAATAAAAGCTATAGATAAAGAGAAGTAGCCTTTAAAACTGGGCTCCACCCCCCCTCGGCCACATCAACAAGCTGCCATGTGGCAGTCTACCATTGGACACAATGATTAGCGAGTTTGCCATAAGTTCAGGTTGACCTTCGCTTGAAGTGAAAAAATTCTAAGTTAACCCGACCCTGACTCCTGATCTCTCAACCTCTCGACCTCCGACCTAGTCGAGGTCGACTTCCCCGATGAACCACTTTCCCCGACAACCATCCGACCTCCTGACCTCCAACCTAGTTGAGTCCTAGCTCTCGAACTACTGTGACTTAGGGAGTTTTCATTGAAGTCCACAACATTTTGGAAGCTTCCAGAGGTCAGATACTGAGGTGACTTCTATGGAAATTTCTTGGGGTTCCTCAAGGAAATGGATGCACCACTCATCCTTGAAACTAAGAGAACTTACAAGGCTCTACAAGAACTCGGAAAACTATAAAAAAGGGTCAATAACAAGAGGATTTTTCTCCAAGAACCCAAATAAATGAAAAGTTTTCAACCAAGGAATTTGACTCCCTTAACTGACCCAATAAGCTCAACGACCAGAGACCTTGTATCTCTCATAGCTCTCTATCATTCCATAAAGGAAAGTATAACATGAAATTTCCCAATGAAGGGTCACTTACCTTCTTTGTCATTCTTGTGCTAGTGTTATTCTAACACTACAAGGATAAGTCCTCCTTGCCCCTCTCTGACTTCATTATACAATTTTCACTTGAGGAATTGAAATTCATTCATATCAATTGATCAAGGATTGTAACATCCATCACATATAACCATATGCTAATCACATACATAAGTTGCTTATAACAAGCATGTAACCAACTTAGAATCATTATAGTTAACCACGAGATGATATAGGGTTACACATAAGAACTTGTCTTTAATTAATATAGTTGATGGGCGACTGAGTTCAAGAATTCAACTCGGCACCCAACTGTAAACAGATGTAGCCAAGCTACTTGCAACTTTCACCCCTGATCTAGATCCCAAGGAACTAAGGTGGTCTTTCTCAAGGGGATAATCAACTTTTTTCAGCTGAAACAGGGACTCCTGAGGTCCTCGTATCTCCACCCACCAGCTACTCTGAAGTAAGTTGCGTTCAAGAAATGGAAAGGTCCATTGCCTCCACCCTTCAATTAAAAAATGATGATAAAAAATAAAAAATGAATCTAAAGGTCTGTTTCCTCCTTCCTTTATCTAATTGATAACAATTAACAAAGTTCAGGGATTCCTTAGACTTGCAACCTCCACTCTCTCTAGCCATCCAAAACACACCAACATACTCCAGGGAGTCTAGAGGTCTCACCTCCACCCTGGAATCATGTAACACAATGGTTCTACCCAATTAAGGGAATCTAGAACCCACTTCCACACAGTGGTTCCACCTAATTAAGGGAATTTAGAACCCACTATTAAATGATAAGCAATGGAGACATCTATAATTTCCTTTACCTAAAATCCAAGAGCTAAACCTCTACCCCAAGTTGTCAAGGGAATCTAGATAACGTCATCTCCAACCTCTATCCCCCTGAGGTATCCTGAGATTTACCCTCACATGAAGGAAAAATCCTTTGGTGCTTATGATGCTTCACCGAAGGATGATGGCACCTTGAGAGTAAAGGAAGAAGTCAGACTCCTCCAAACACTTGAACTTGTTGTTTGCTAATGTTTCTTCTAATATATCTCCCTGATCTAGGTGGATGTGGGTGGCCACCAACCTATTCCACTTGGACTCTCACCACTGTCTCTTTCAGTATTTCAGTTTCCTTAATTGTAGCACAATTTACTATTTTTGGTAGTTTTTCGAGTCCTGAACTTTCGGAGCTGTTTTGAGACCCTAAACGATTTTTTTGGGAAAACCAAGGCTAACAAAGGACATCATCTGATGTTGGCCAGTCAAAAGTTGTAGTCCTCTGATAGATCTTTCTAACGATGTATTGTGTGCGTCAAACAAAGATCGTATGCCAAAGTTACAACCCCGGGAAATTGATGTACTAATTTACCCAAATGGGGCCCATAGTTTCGGCGCTTCATCTCTTAGGGTTAGGTTTTTGGATATTTAGGGGCTTCCATTGTTTATCAATAATAAATAGTCCTTCAAGCCTCATTGTAACATAGTTCAAAGGCATGTAGCCAACACATCTCTTATCAAAGATAAGCTACCATCGACTGAACTATTCTTATTTCCATTCTGTTTGTAAGCATATTTCAATATTTGATATTAATGAAATGAAGTGTTATTTCTACTGTATCTCTATATTTATGGTTATATCTATAATTTGTTTCATTCCTGTTTAAATTCAGATCAGTCCCTCTCCTCTTTTCTTGATGTGCGCGCATCACACTTTGCGCTGCTCCTTTTTTTTTGCTGGTCTCGAATCTGTCTATTTATCTGCTTGTCAATGGGAGATTCTCTTTTCTGCTCCTAGGAAAAAATTTATTATGTGTGAGATCTTCTTTCCTTGCCTTCCTCCCTCTTTGCCACTTCTCTCCCCAATTTTCTCCATGCTGAGCAAAACTGAGGTTTTTCTCCCCCCTCCATTCTCCGCACAGTCTCTCCTTTTTCTCCTGCCTTGCATCCTAGTTCCTTTGTTGTGTTTTCCCAAGCCAACATGGGATTTTTTCATTTCCTGATGTTCATAAATTTACAAAAACCATATTTACAACACACCATTTCTAGAAAATTTAAAGCTCAACAACCAAACTTCAATGGTTGTCCAAACTGTCTAGGTTTCTGCCTTCAACAAAGAAGCTGAATTTCCTGAGAAATTGACCTCCCTCATTCCCTTTTTGGACAATGTGTCCCTTACTTAGCCCTTTTCAACTTGAAATGTACTTACAATCATTTATTTACATGGAAAAATCCAGCCATCAACGAGCTAGGTTGTTACATTTGTCTTTTAGGCTATCAAAGTGATGAAGGGGTTGATGAGGTTATTATAGGGTTCCTGTGTATATTTTCATATGGAGGAAAGCCTTTTGTCCTATTGAATTTTAGCTAGTTTATCTTAGATAACATTCATGAGAAGTTCTTAAAGTTCATTGCTGAAAGACCTTTCAAACATCAATTTGTTAGTTTACCTATTCTTATGTCATTAAGATGAGAGGTTTAAGATGCCACTGCAAAAGTGGATTCACAGGGGAAATCACAATCGCTTATTCACTAGACCTCATTAGTTAGAAAGAATTAAGAAGAGTATTCATTTAGTGATTTTTTGAACCAATTTTTGTATTTATCACTCTATCTTCTTAGTAGTGATGTAGTCCCAAGGGTTTCAATGGAAGTAAAGATAAATTTGCATTTAAGTGAGTAGACAAAGGTTTGATATTGGTATTTATATCAAAGCTTCACAAAGTTCATAGTTTATGGTTGTGCATTTTCACCCTATAAGCTACTAGTATTTCTTCCAATGGGAATTTTCTCTTTGGATTTGATTAGGAAGAACTTGAATGTAGATGAAGTTAATTTTATGTTAAGAAAAAAAAGGCCAAGTTTAAACTAAAAGCTCATATTGCCCCTTCATTGAAAATAACAGAGCATCTGATAAATATGTAGAGAATTTTTTAACCCAAATGAAGTTTACAATTTGTTTCAACTGGTCTTATGATCATTTGGGAATAATTTTAGCTATCACACTTTAGCAGAAGTTTGTTCCTTATATTCATTTTTCAAAACCAGAAATAAAACAATATGCTATTCAGGAGGTTTAAGAGGAAAACACTTTACAGGACGTTGAAGAACAAGTGTCAAGTCAGATATCATTGGAAACACCTCCTCCAAAGGAAAAGGAGTTGAAAAGAACAAGTGAAATAATTTATCCTACTATTTTAGGGTCTAAGTCAACTTAGTTCAGAGTTTTCAAAAGAAGAAATACCAAGGAAGAAAAAGAAGAATAATATAAAGTTACAAACACAGAGGTTTCAACTACAATGATGTTGTCAAGTGAGACTGTGTTTACTCTAAAGTAGATTGAAGAAACAACAACTGATGCATCTGCTTCTCCTTCTTGTAGCAGCCAAATCATTTTTGCCAAATTTAGAGAGATGAAGAAATAGAATGAGCTTCTAAAGTCAGCTACATATTCTCAAGTTTGGAAACAAACATCCTTTACTTAAAACATATTGTTATCTACACTAGGTCTTGATAGAGGACAATTTCAATTAACATTTCTTGAGCCAAAGGTTCCAACCCCAAAGATTGCAGAGGACTACAAAAACTCCTTATTTTCTTTTGATACAAAACAAATTCACTCTATAGGCCAAATATATTTACATAGGAAAAATGGTGAAATGATCTACTCTACTTTGACAAATTCTACCATAGTTGTTTCAAGATTGAAAACTTATTTGAATAACATTCACTCTTAGTTGAAGTTAGAAAAGATGCCATTATTGGACAAGGCTACAAGGATGAAAACTTTAGAAGATATTATAATAAAATTAGGATTGGATCCTAACAATGTTGATGCAACAAAGGAGATCATAAAAATAGAAATTCAGATATTTAGGTGTTGCGTAAAATATTAATGTTATCCACGACAAAGAATACTCAAGCTCAGGAGATGGGAGAACTTGAAAAATAAAAGGAAAACATGTTATATATGATTGTAGAGAAGAATCTGCAAATACAAAAAATGGAGACAGAGATGGAAAAGCTATTAAAGGAGAAAGAACAAAATGTTAGTAGAGGAGTTTCAATAGTGGAGATAGGATCAACAAGTCATGATTCAACAGAGAAATTATCAAAAGCAACGACTGATCTATCATTGTGAAATATAGAAATTGAGAAGTATCATTGCAAAAGGTAGAGGAAAATAAGATAAAAGTAGACAATGCATACATTTCAAAGCTACAAAAGAATTTCAATCTTACAAAGAAACTTGAAAAATATTTGGATGAATCAATTAGTGCACAAAATTTATCAGAAGCTAAGGAGCAGGTTTGGATAGACATAAATTCTACAATTCTATACGTTTGGTCTTCCATAGAAATCATTTTTGAACAAGAACAACTATTGGAGAAATATAAAAGGGCCATTGAAGACATCAAAGAAGAGTTGGACCATAGACTTGGAGAGGCAGCCAAAATCATCAAAGTCCCAAATTCAAATACTAGGGAAGAGCTATAAGACATGGGAATCAAAGATAGAACAAATGCAATCCTTGAAGTAAGGAAAGTGTTGATTAAGAATAATTTAATGTTGTACCTAGAAAACAAATGTGAAAATTTAGAAGTTCAAATCAATAAATTTCACAAAAAGATCTTTGTTCTTAAACAGAAAAGACTCCCATCATTGAGGAATTCTCACGATGAATTAATTCAACAAGAAGACTATTAGAGAAGATTACGTGATATAGCAGCATACAAATCAAAATTTGCTAAAGTTAAAGGAATTATGAGTGATCAAAATTTATTGCAGTAGTTAGCAAATTATTTTTTTATTTCATATGAAATTCATCATGTTTTTGTTAGTAAACTGACTTTTGAAAAGTATATCGAGGTAGATGAGGCCTACAAAAAGGTGATAAAGTTTTCATGTCCAGATGATGATCAGTGGGATAAGTTCATTGAATTTATCGATTGGACATGAAGTAGGTTTTCAAACAAGATTTTAGCAAAAATAAGAACATTCAGGAACATAATCAAGATATGCAAATTTGAAGCCAACAATTAGAAACAAGGTCCTTGATTAGTGTGCAGATTCCACTTTATTAGTCAAGGAATTTTTAAAAGCAATTTTGTTATAAATATCCAAATCTTTTTGGATAAGCATTTATTCTTTTTCGTGAAAAATTTATAATAGGTTAGAGATTTTTCTTTAAAAAAAGTCCATATGTGTAATTCAAATTAAGAATGATTGATATTTGGAGCATATTTTTGGTGATACTGTGGTAATATTTTCATCTTCAATATAATCAAAGGAATTTGGTTTTTATTTATGCAACATTTGTGTACTTGTGAGCATTTTCTAGTGAATTTCATAATTTATTTTAACATATTTTTGAGATAGTGTAGGACATTGGAAAGGGCAGGGTTGAATATCAATCTCCCCGACATCCCTAGCAAGGTTATTTTCTATATTGTGTAATAATTAAACAATATATTTAATCAGATATTCAGAAATTAATATATTGTTTCTCCTATGCTATACTTAAACATATTTTGTTCACTATAGAGATACATCTATATGTTTCCTCTTAGCTCAGATGATTAGATGTTCAGGAAGGATATTTAGTCTTCTAAGTTCTTCTACATTCTTCCTTCAAAGAACTTATAAAGATTGTATGTTATCATAATGGAACACTGACACTTTGATTAATATAAAGGATTAATAATTATAGGCATAGACAAGTATTTACATCTTTGGGTCATCCATTTCATAAAAACCCCTCACAATTGATGCTTTGGCATAGTTCTTTGGTCAAGGACTATCTACAAAGGTACAACATGGGGGAAACAAGGTGACATGCAAGGGAGAGGCGTGATCATGCTCTTATACCTCCACAATGAGCAAATGAGAGATGACCTTTCCATGTCTCATCGATACCAGGAAGGGGATGAATAATGTCTAATATCTTGGGGAGGGAAGGGGAAGTCAAAGGTAGAGTCTAGAAAGGGAGGATAAGCTGAAGAGAGATAGTAGAACTCCGGGAGGGGGGGCAATGAGCATGATGAGGAGGCCAAAGAAGGATAGCCTTGTTTAATAATGAACACGACACTCTCATTTGAGAGAAACAAGATAGGTAGGGGGTTAGGTGGAGGTAAAAAAAGCTCAAATGGAAGTCACGAAAAACACATCTCTTCAAATTAGAAGTCACAAAGAGGGGATAAGAAGATAGAAGTTGATTAATCCACACCTCATAGCAAAATGTCTACAATTGTAGAGATGTGTGAGATATTGTTGATTTAAAATTAACTATTTTGAGGTTTTTTATTGACATCCTTTAAATTGCAGAGCATATATCTTGTGATAAACCTCTCAAAGTGAAGTTGGACCAATGCTAATAGATGTAGAATTCCCATGAAATTTCGTAATTATCGTTGCATAAAGACTGTAATTAATATAGAGGGAATTATGTTAATTTCAAATTTGTTTCCTCAAACCCTAATGAAACTAAAAAATGGTAATATTGACAAATATGACATGGGAGAAAAAAGTTAGAATTTTATAGGATCTAAACATTTCAGAATATAATCAATGGGTGTCCAAAAGATATGCAGGAGACACTTCATGAATTTAAGGTGGGTCATATCATATCCTTTCACCAATGAAGAGTATAGGCAAGAAACAAATGTTTGGTATTACTTGGAGAATGCTTGTTATGAGCAGTATGTCAATGATTGTTATATCTAAACTAACAATTACTTTCACCTTCTATTTAATGGTTCTACTCCACCTTACATAGAGAACATCAATAAGAAAAGTCAATAGAGGGTTATGATAATTAGTTTTGAGATTGCATATTATTCATTGGTAGTATCCCTTCCAAATCTACACCTAACGTTTTGTAGCAATATGGATGATATTTCACATAAAATTATTTATTTAAATCCACACACTAGTGTTAAGCATTTAGAGCATGATACTAATCCATCCAATAAGCTTAGGTGTCATTAATTGAAAGTCACAATTAAAAGTCATACATGGGACCGAGGTTTGGGGTGTAGCTTCTTGGTTACTTCAACATGGTGGCTAACACTTCTATTGGGGAACCTAGTTCCTTTGCCTACTTCAACATTGCGGTCGACACTTGTTCATGGGGCCCTAGTGTATGGTTGTACCTATTCACTAGAAGCATTAAGGGAAACACTTTTTTGAGGAGGATGGGGCGTTCGGATCTTCCCTAGGGGTGTAATGTTAGGATATTTAGACACTTAGGGGTTAGTTAAGATCAACTTTCTCTAATGTATCTTTAGCCAAAGTGTGTTTCTTTAGTGTGCATTTGCAATGATCTAATCTAATGATCACTATTATGTCCTAGGCTTAAAGTGATCTAACAATTCACCATATCCTTAATACTAATTGTTATTAATAATTGGCTTAATAATTTGTCCATGGTCCCTATTTAAAGATCCTGGAGGGTCCTTTTTAGATGGTTTATTATGGATGATTCATATATAAATTATTTTCTTTTACGTTAATATATTGTTCCAAGTCGCATGTTGGTTGGTATTGTGGACTATTTTCCTCTTTGAGATTTTTTAAGCACCTAATGCACTAGAATATTAATAATTGATATACAATGAATGAGTGTTTACCTTAAGGTGCTCAACCTATGTGGATATACCATATTTAACAAACATGAAGTACGGGGTCAAAGGTCCAATTAGAGTAATAATAATGGTAGCCTTTTAATATAAGGTGGACTAGGTCCATTGTGATAGTTAATATCGAATAAATGTAATATGGCACCATTAAAGAACACCCACTAGGTAGTTCGAAGGTTGTTATGATTAGGGTTATCTTGTGAGCTATAAATAAGGATGGAATTCTCCTTATGAATATGTGTAAAAGAATAATTTATTTTGAGCTTAGGTCATTGAAAGGTTTCCTTTCCTCAAGAGGAAAATGAAAAGGATTTGACTCCTTCCATAAAAGGATCATTGTAAGGTGTTTCCTTACTATTGATCTCTTTCCCTGTCAAGGGCAATAATCAACCTAGGGACTTATTTGAATGTCCTCTACATTTTTATAGAGGTGGTACTACTATTTTATTTCACTAACAACTTCTAAATTAATTCAAAAATAGAAAATTTAACATTCAACACATTTACCTAGGAGTGGGCCATATGGTTTTTTAAAAGAAATAAAGGGAATAAAAATAGTAAAAATAAATATCATCTCACTAATTCATTCCACAGTTCATATCCATTCATACAGTTTAAGGAAAACATACTTTAAGTGAATTCATAGATAGAAAGTAAAGAAATTTTCCATATTTTAAGAGATCTCTAAAATGATTTCATTCATTCAATATCATAAAGTCATAAGAGAACATTCACAAGATCGCATTGCTTAATTATAAGTCTATGAAACCACAAATGTCGTGCACTCCTAAAATTAGTTCTCTGTGAGAGTCAAGAATAATATTACAAACTTTAAGTTCAAATAATGTAGGTGCCTAGTGCCCTTTACATATTTCCTGATATTTAAATGTGAATTGAATGCATTCGTCCCTATGGACTAGTATGGGTCTTCCAATAATTAATATAGAGTAAACTAGACAATTCACAATCTTAGTCCAAAAACTCTACAATTCACAAAGTCGGATAATCAAATATTAGGGAGAAATAAAAGGGAATTTCTTTAGATAAAATAAATAATACTCACAAAATTGTAGATGGATGACCAATGGAGTGAATCCTCTCTCTTGCAAGATCTATTGTTGGAGTACAAATTGGCTTCATGTATCTGTTATTCTAACCGTTGAGGTAGTTATTCAAGATTAATAATTTGGTATAAATATTTCGTAAGCCATTCTTTGATGTACTCCATTGTTGGGTTGGTTATATCTTGCTTTACTCTTAGTGCAAAGATTCCATATTCTACTTCCTTTGAGTTTAACAATAGTTGTTCAAAAGATGATATTTGGTCTTCATTTTTATTTACGAATATAACTGACCTCTTCTTGAACTCATCCTTTGGAAAATCAATTAATTTATCAAATTCATTACCCCATGATGTTTTACTAACATTTAAAATTATTGCAATATATCCTTTGGAATTAGCATGGAGTCTCTAATCATTCTTGATCTTTGTATATCCTCGAAAACTTATATAGCTTTGAAGAAATCATTACTTCTATGATCATTAATATTTGCACATGCTAAAATAGCATCTTGTAGTAACTTTATCATTGTGTACCATCCATCCTTGATTTATTTCATCCACTTCTCTTGTTGGAATCCCTTGTTATTTCTTTTGGAAATCACTAAGAGTAGCAATTTATTGATAAATGTCATCAAATCATTATCAATGAAATGTTGATCATACTCTAAGTCCCTTTTCAAATATTCTAACAAAGAAGAGATTATTTGAGACAATTTTCTTAAATACAAACAAATTTCCTATGTTTCGTCAATAATACTTAGTCGTTTATTGATATTTATCGCAACATAGGTCCTAATATTTAATAAATTTGTTGCCTTTTTAACTTTATAGGGTGTTTCAGGTGTAGTTGATAATGTAGATTCTGAGGCTTGAATAGTCAAAGGGGTCATAAACAAAGGTCTACTAAGATCTTATTTGACCTTACTAATATTTCTCTTAAGTCTCATTTTTCAATTTATTGCTTAAAATAGTGATAATGTGAATCCTCTATAGTCATGTGCAGTTAGAAGTATAGTAGGTCCTACTCCTGAGATATCAGCCTTTGAATTCCATCTCTTAATAACCTTCTTATTCTTAATCTGCACCTTTTCAAATCATAGTTTCTACCAACCTTGTCATATTGAGTATTTTGCATTGTAAAGGATTGTCCATCCAAAACGGTTGGTTCTTCTATAACTAAATCTTCTACTATCTTCTCCCTCTTGGATAAACATAGTGCTACCTAGTTTGAAACTGTAGCACTATCCACTTCCATACCAGTGGTTCGTTATGCTTATTGTGACCCTCTTTTTCTTGAACTTTTATTACTTATGGAAGAAGTAACAACAACATGGAACTTTTCCAAGCTACCATTAGGGGGTGGTTCTTCTCCATCACCTCCACCTGATCATCATTCATTACTCCCTTCATGATTTTTAATTGTTTCTTGTCTTCTTAGGGAAAAGGAGGAACTCCAACAGGTCTATGGAGTTGAAAAGGGTTGTGCATTTGTAGGGTTATTTCATTTTTCCTTTTGGATTAGTGCTTACTTTAGTCACTATATCATTAGTATGTACCATTGTTTCCTTTTTCTTCGATGTTCCTACTTCATTTTCTCCACTTCCTTCCATATTTTTTGTGAACAAGTTTCCATGTTCCATTGGTGTCAAATGTCTTGAAAATAGGCCCTCAAATTCAAATTCTTAGGTAGATTTAGCCTCAATCAAGTTAAAAAACATTAAATTATGTTTCTAAAGATTCTGACAGATGTGAAAATTTCTTCATCATAACATATCCAACAATAAATGGAATGAAATTACTTTTTCTTATGTTTCCTATCAAACAAAATTGACGAGGAACAATATTGCCTACAAACTTCCTCAATTTTTTTTATGGGAACAATCTTTTTTCATAACCATAAAACCTAAATATGGTTCTCCTTTTCTACATGTACTCCTTTCCCTTTTAGAAACTCATATAATTATGAAGATATGCTTTGTGTCTCATTTCATCGTAGCATGTATCTAAACTCTTTGAAAAATTGATCATAATGTGAAAGTGAGCCTTGTGTCTCCATTGAACAAGGTGCCAAAATTGTACCAGTTGTATTTCATGGTTCATGTTACTCTTGGGGGGCAAGCCATTGAATAAATTACAATAGACTATGGCCATCACTAGGTAGGTCTTCATTAAGAACCTTTAGGTCTTGTAATAATTTTCTAATTAGGAAGAAATCTCATTAGAGATAACTTTTGCCTAATAAAAGACAATATAATTTATAAAATAAAAACATAATATATACAAGGCTGACTTGGGTACATGAGATGTCGATTTACATCCCATAATGCAAGCAAACAATCAGGAAAAATATCTATGGACCTCTACTAGTAGTGAAATATCAATGAGAGAAAGGTTGGTTGGAATCTGTGTAGTCTGGAGCATGAAGTCCCCAATAACATTAATTTTACCACCCCGAGAGTCAAGGAAAGCATTAAATTTAAGTAATTGGAGTCTCCTATTTGGGTCTCCTAGCTTAAGTATCTCTCTGAAAAATTTGGTATTTAGAAAAACGAGATTCTCCCTCAGTAGAGAAAAACTGATAGTCTCACTCTTGGGTTTGAATTAGTATTGGCACAACAACAAAAAATTTCTTTAATAACAAAACCTCTAAGATAGATGAGACATTAGCAAGCCTTGTACTCCAAATTCTGTTGCTTTGTTTCTCTTCAAAACTCAAGTTCAAATACCATTGAGAGGCTACCAATCAATGGAAGTTGTTGTATCCCCAAAAATGGGCTCTTTATTCCTTTTACTTGCCATATTTCTTTATTCATTCAATGCACTTTGATATGCATGATAGGTCAAGTGAGCATTTATGAAGATCTTAGCTATTTACATCTTGGTTTATGGTAGCATTTACTAACACATCCTTTCATCACTTGCCACCTTTATTGGGCCATGTGTGAATAATATTGAGAAGTTAATAACCTATAACATGTCTTTAAGTGGTGTATTGGTGAATAATTCACGTAGCACAATATCACACCTTTTCCACCTTGGAGATCACACTTTCTTAAACGAGATTTCAAATAACCTAAAAAGGAGAGAATGGATAATTTCCATGATTTTCACTAAGAATGGGCTATAAGTAGAGAAGTCATTTTGATAGAGTATATAGTATGCCTTGCGTGGAAGCTTTATGTGCGTGGAGAGATATGAGTGTGGAGGAAAGTGTGTGTGGGAGAATGATGTTGGCATTATGGTTAATGTGTTGTCCTCGAGGGAAATCGACTCGATAAAGATGTCAACCTTGTGATAATAAGATTATTATGCATACTTCTACGGATGTTATAGGTGATATGAACATAGAAATGTCAATTCATAGACAGATGGATGATAAAAGAAAAGTTTGAGAAAGTATATGCGGGTATTGAGAAGCAAGGTCACATACATACACAGGTATTGTGAATAAAAGTCGCATATAGAATCCGCACCATGGTAATTTGGATACCAGGGGTATTTACCATGGTATTGGCCCATAGTAATGGATTTTGACAAATGTCATTTTATCCTGTTAAATAATACCAACATCATTACTAAGGGATTGGACTAATGTATTGGCTAAGGCTAAATCTATATAAGGAGATGTAGATCAAGGTGTTAAGTGTGGAAGTGATGAGTTATACATGTGTGATCTGATCTAAAACAGGTGTGCACCGAGGAGCAAGGAGAATTTTAAAATCTGAAACATATGAAGTATGTTGACATATATGCTTATTTTATTTAATTATTGAAAATGTCTAACTATCTAAAAATGATAGATCAGTGGTTGTAATGATGTCGTGATCTGAATGAAGTATTAACAATTCTATAATTCTGACAGTAAGAGTTGCGAAGAGTAAAGTTGTGTTTTCAGCACAAGTTTTTAGATATGTATGCAAGTATGTTTGGGAATAGTCGCGTACATACGTGGATCCATATCTATAGGGTCACATATATATTTAGAGATAAAGTTTGTAGTATGTTGAGATATGTAGGTGGATGTTGTGAATGGTAAGAACATACATATGCTAATATGTTTTTTGAAAGTCACATATATACACTAGGGTTTTACAGTATGGCCCATTGATGACATTTGATCAATTATTTTAATTTGTTGTTGTTTGTCGATGATGTCTCTATTATGATGATTTGTATCTGACAATGTTGACTGGGTTAAATGTGGAATGGTATATTGATTGGTAATGATGCTATAGTATGGTGATCTGTGTTTGGTTCAGTAATCTCTGATTGGTTTAGGTGATATGTGATTGATGGAATGATATATGTATGGTTTAGTGATTGATGATTCAATGTTTAGTATTTTGAGATATGTATGCAGTTGTGATACAGTTGAAACATGTATATATGTGGGTGTTCTTCAGAGAAGTTGTGTATATATGCTAATGTATTTATGATCAAGGTTTTGCAGGACCAATGCTGTGTTTCTGTGATGATGAACGATATGTGGTTTAGTATGTTGATGAATGGTTGTGCATTGGTATGATTTGATGGTTTGTATTTGATATGGAATAGTTTTATCTAGTTGTAGTGGTTGGATGAGATTTAGTGATTGGTTTACTAATGTTACAGTGATTTAGTTGGTTTAGTGATTATCTTTTAGATTCAGTATTCAGTTTGATATTGGGCTTAATGATGGGTGTGGACCCAGTTTGAAAATATGATGAAAGGTGGCATACATGCTTTTATTTTTGAGTAAGGAGGATCCAATATGAGATATTATGAAACGTGGTCCACAAAGGTTTGAGGATTGGAGCATTCAGTGAGGGAGTTGTAACTTCCTTCCAATAGTAGTTGGTAAATTTATGCAGGGGGTAAGTTCTCCTTTTCGGTAGGAGTTGGTAAATGAGATCAGGGGGTTTGATCTCCCTTCTAGTGGGTTCTGGATAATGGGAGAAGGTTGTAGCCTTATGCAGGTGGGTGCCTATGTGCTAGTAAGAGTTTGTGACTGTACAAGACTGTAATAAGTTTTTTTAATAATGAAAGAAGAAGACAAAGACGACGACAACGATGGTTTTCTCCCACATTGGGTTTCCATCTAAAATCCTGGTGTTCTCATGTGTTATTGTGTTTCTTATGTGTGATGGTTGATTATGTTCTTTACTGCATAATATATGTCTGATGAAATTAATAATTCACTAGTTAAAGATAAAGATCCGATGGAACTTATGAAGAATTAAGTTAACTTATATACATTGTTTTCTTTCACTGAAGTCACGTATATACACTGGTTTTTTAAATGAAAATATTGTACATAAATCAAAATATGAAATGAAAAAGTTTAAATTGGTTTTAAAATATTGATTTATCCCCCCCCCTATCTCAATATTTTTCCCAAAAATTAGTATCAGAGCAGGTCACTTCAATTGAATCCTAACCACTTGGAGTGGATCAGGGATGATGGGAAAGAAGAAAAATAAGAAGGAAACTCAAAGGAATAATTCAATTAAGGAGAACAATTATAATGATGCATTTGATGCTATAACAATATCTGCATTTATGGGTCAAGGATAGTGTGCAACAAAAGAAAAAGGCAAGTCAGAAACAATGGACAATAAAGCTATGTTTATGCCAAGTGATGATAACTATTAGGAAAGGAAAGAAAATATGATGTCTAAATTAATAAACTTGGGATCTGATGTTTGGAATTTAGCATGTAATGGTTGCACTAAAACTCCTCCATGAAGTGAAAAATTAAAAAAGAATAATGTAGCATTAAATGAAATCATTGTTAATATACCTGATTCAACATTATGAAAGGTTATGCACTATGAAACTGCAAAGGTATTATGGGATAATCTGCATGTCATTTATGAAGGAAAATCAAAGGCAGATTGTTCATTAGGAGAACCATCAGGTAATCTTATTTCTAATGACGTGTCAAAATATGAGTATGATGATAAAGAAACCTTTGTTATGTCTGATGGAGTTACTGATTCAAAAGAAGGCAGGTTATAGGAAGTTCTTAATCTTAGAAGAAAACTTGATTTTTCTTTGAAAATGATTATCAATCTTAAGGATAAGTTGCAGGCATATGATAACAGGGATAATATTAAATCAACAAATGCAGCAATAGAATTTAAACAATATTGTGAAGGATTTGAAGTTGAGATCATCTCTCTAAGAGCATATCGTGAAAAGTCAAACAAGAG
Organism: Pinus tabuliformis; assembly: GCA_031772625.1. NCBI lineage: Eukaryota > Viridiplantae > Streptophyta > Pinopsida > Pinales > Pinaceae > Pinus > Pinus tabuliformis. Next base: position 833,889,687 of record CM062815.1, read on the forward strand.
AAATGAAGAGCTTCTTCAAGTATTTGAAGAACAAGAGAATGGGTTGAAGCAAGATATTATCAAATTAAAGGAGACACTGGAAGAAGGAAGAAAGGTTGAAGAAGGAATGAGGAAGCAACATATAGAAAAGGAAGAACAATACCAAAGAATGGAAGTTGAGGTAAACATTATAAAAGTTAAATTAGAATAAAATAAAAAACACTTGATATTTAAAGATAATATTAATATTTTGGATAACATTCTTAGTATTCAAAGGTATCCTTCCATTAAATATGGTATTGGTTTCATTGAAAGTGTGAAAGGAGAATCTAGTTCACAGGCTTGTGCAAGGATCTTGAAGGATAACAATAAGAATTTGAAATTATTGTTAAAGAGATAAGAAGTCAACTAGATCAACATCCAAGGAAGATGAATTTTCAAAAGAAATCATTTGCTCCCAATAATAGAAAAATTAATTGATTCTCTCATCTGATCAATAATGTTGAATGCTTTATATGTCATAATTATGGACATGTTGCAGCCAATTCCAGAAGTAGATTGTTTCAATCTCATGAAAATAACCACTTTACAGGAAGGTCATCAACTCCCACGTACTCAGGTTTCTTTAAGGGATATTATTTTGCTTGTAACATATTTTGTCACAAAGTTATTAATTGCAATATGATGAATATGAAACAAAAATATTATAATTCCTCTGCTCCCTTTTCTGGTCATATAAGATGTTATAATTGTAACAAGTTTGGGCATGCAACAAAAGAATGTAGGAACAAATCAATGGATCTTCACAGACAACATGGAAAGAAATCAAATGAGAAAATTGTTACCAAAAGACCTGAGAAAGATGGATCCACCAAAATTTCTCATATTTAGCAAAAGGAAGAAGAACAAATAAGATGTGTTCTTTCTCTTTGCTCATTTGAAGATGAAGATGAAGGGTACATAGATAGCAAATTCTCTCATCATATGGCTGGAGATAAAGATAAGTTTAAATCTATCAAGAAAAACAAAGATGGAAAGGTGTTTCTCTGAAATAGTGATTCAACAAAAGTTATGAGAAAAGGTAGAATAAAACTTGAGAAGTATGCAAAAGTAGTTGATGCATTATTGGTTCAAGGGATATAGAAAAATATTCTAATTTTAGGTCAAAAATATGACAACAGACGTATAGTTGTATATAAATCAACTAAATGCAAAGTTATATACGAAGAAACTGGAAATTTTCTAGTTGAAAAATAATATCTCTTTCAAGTATAGGAATAATTCCAATGGAGCCATGTGCATATCAAGATGAGAAATAAACTGATGTGTAGGCTTGAAATATATTCTTTGACATGTACCTAAATTTCAGAGACTGAATGCTTTGACTTTGATGATATCGAGCACAATTGAAGAAGAGAGTGATGCTCCATCTTTTTGATTTTCTGGAACTAAACCTCAACATAACTTTGATGCCCTTGGTTCTCTTGCTAATCTGGATCATTCTTCATGTATTCTTTTACCATGACATTCAAATCTTCCACTTTTTGTAGATTATTGTCTTAAACACATAGAGGATCTGATGATGAACATGAGGGAAATTTCTCAATCTCTGATTTTGATGTATACTCTTCATCAAGTGAAACCCATGATTATTTGGTCTTCATATTTGAATCTTCTTTTACAGAATATTTTCCTTCAATGACATCAAGATAATATTTTTTCTACAATACTATTCTTGAGCTAAGATGAATACCATTGAGATCAAGAGGAGATGTTAGGAAGCATTGTACTTCAACATTGTAAGTGGGTTGAGCTACTTCCTTGTGTGGGTGTGGAAATGGTGATATAGGTAGTTGAGTTGGAGTGGATATTCGAGATGGATATGGTTGGAGTTGTGTTTGTGGAGGAAGTGGATGGTAGGGATAACATGGAGTTGAGTATGGAGGATATTGAGGAAAATATTGATGATGTTGTGGATTTATCCCATAAGGTCCTTGCCAACCTTATTGCCAAGATTGGTTTTGGGGTTGAGATGACCAAGGTTTCCAAGGAAAGGGTGTGTTCCAATTACTTTGAGATGGATGTGCATAACCTTGAAATTAGGAATTATGTTCTTGCATCATACTAGGTTGACTAGGCTGCCATGGTCCTCTTGGAGCTACATAACATACTACTTTGGTGATTGACTTGCACCATTGTCCTCTTGATAAACTTTCTTAAACCGTGGTAATGATGGGAAATATTTAACAACATGTGGTTCTACATGGATAACACAAATATCAACATCTTCTTTCCTCATCTTTCATTCTTAACATTTCTACTTGTTCGCCTAGATTGCTACAATTTTTTTTATTTTTTATTTTTTTTATTTTTAAGTCATCAAACAAATTTCCAATTTTAGCTTGACTTATCGATCTTGATGCTGATTTACTTACTATTTCCCTTCCTCTTAATATGTGTTTGCATGTTTCACAATTTTTTTCAAATGAGAATTGGTATACGTCACCTCTACTCATGAGACCAAGAAGATCACTCCACTCATCCCTAATGGTTCTAAGTAAGAGGGTTTTTAGTGCATCAGATCCTAAGTGATGTAATTTTCCCTCTTAACATTATAAATGAACCTCTCTATTAAATCATCAAGGCTTTCATATTATTTTTTATTCATTCTTAAGATCATGATCTTTATATTTTTCTAGAAATATATTTTTCATATCATTCCATGATCACATTGAATTAGTCCCTAAACTCACGAACCATTTAAGAGCTCTCTCCTTAAATGTTACCAGAAACAGTCTCAATTTTTGAGTGTTTAGTAAGTAACCATAAGATCTACAAAGGATTTAAAATTCAAAGAAAAAGGTTTCCGGATCCTCTGACCTCATACCATGGAAGTTGGGAAGGAAAGATGGAGGGATGTTCTTCATATGCACACTAACATCAATATATTGAATGGGAAATAGAAGATGATCTTCTTCATTGTCATTATCTCCATCCATTTATTCTACCTTCTATACCACCTCTTCTTCTTCTACTTGCAAAAGTGGATGGTTATGTGGTTCTTACTGCACCACGTGATCAAATGGGGGATTTATCGTTGGAATTTTTTTCGAATGAAAATGCTAATGCAATGCAATTTTCCGTTTTTGAAATGAAAGATGCCTAATGCAGTTTTTTGTGTTTTTGAAAAAGTAAAATAAATGAATCAAATAGGGAAGACAACAATGCATAATTTGACACCTCCCCATCAACGATGCCAAAAAGTGATGAGCCACAGTATTGCAACAAGAATGTTGCAAGTACCAAGGCTACCAACTTAAATTATCAACCCGAGGTTCGTACAAACTTAAGAGGTGTCAACACTATATGTACAACATACAATGTGTCATTCTTTCATTGATATGTTGTAATGGAGTGAATTTCATGAAATGAAAGCTTAAACTAATTTTAGAAACATAAATGTTACTTTTAAAAGAAATTAATCCCAGGCAAAAACAACAGTTCGTAATTGAAATCTTAAGAGCATGAATTCAAATAAACATGCCTAATCTACTTTGTAAAAAAGGCATGTCCTAATTGGTGTTTATTCTTTCTCAATCCTGGATTTATAGCATAAGGGTTATGATTCAAGCCTAAGAGACAAAAACCAAGCTTTTGGAGCAAATCTGGTCAAGTTTACACGTGCTACAGGAGGTTGCTATAGGTGAAACAAAATTGCTATAGGAGGAGATAATTCACCGAATGACCAAGTAAATAAAATAAAAATGGGATGGGATGAAATTTGTTATTAATTAGGATGTTTCAGGACTCCATTCCAAGTGGAATCACTCCAAAATACCATTGTTAACGCATGTTAAAAAATAACAGAAAATTACTGCTCTAAAAACTAGAAATTCAAGAACTAGTGAGCTAGTTAACCTATCAAATGCCTAACCTAATCAAGTGAAAAATTAATTGGGGTGATTTTTATATTAAATTGATTTTTTATGACCTAATCCAAGTGGAATAAACTCAATTGAAGCTCATTAACATGTTCTAAAAAATAGCAGAAAATTACTACTTTTTTGCTACAAGAGACTTCCAGAAATTCTAGATTTGTGAACTAGTAAACCAATCCAAGTAGCTCAATTATAAATATGACTTCTAAATGCTGTTATAAGGATGCATCATTCTTTTTAATATGTAAATAAACTGTAAGATAACTTACTTAAATCATTTAACCCAATCCTACAACAAAACAATTATCAATACTAAATGCAGAAATAGGAAAAACAAGAATAAGAGATGCATGTGAATAAGAAATGAAAAGAAGAAGAAAAAACTATACAAAGGGGCTCTGAGGCTCTTGGGATGGCCATGCCCAAGGATAATCAAAGCCCTACGAATGATATCAGTATTTAGAAGCTAAAAATGACACCAAAATTCATTATTTAAATCAATGCAAGTGTAGGTTTTAACCCTGTATAGAAATTACCTGCGTACGAATTCTAAAAACAAAAAATAAACAATGGCGAGAGCATAATACATAAAACAAATATACACAGAGATTTTCCCCTGGATCCCAAAACCGGGACTACCAGATTGATTTTTCATTATGTTCCTTTCAATTTTGCAATACCTATATATACATGTCGAAGCATCCATAAACCCCAATCCATTGACCCTGGATTAGAACATAACCGTAGTTCCCTTGAATGGATCTACAAAATACCAAGGACCGAAAACCATCGTGCCCAAAACCATAGGTAGGTCCGCCCACCTAATATAGAGTCCAATTTTTTTTTCCTGGGCCCTTGCCCCAGACCCCGTGCAGGGTGGATACCGCCCCCTTGCATACCCCCTTGTGACCCCTCGGCAGTGCTCCACTCAACGTATAGGGGGTGCTACTGCCCCCCTGTAACCCCCCTACGCATGGGATAGTTGTGGAAAAGATATAACACAACCCAACATTCTCCCACTTGTTGTTTTATTTCCACAGGGTGGCACAAGAGAGCTTAGTCATTGATCCAGCCCTGCAATGCCCATTGTTTATCTACACCAAGAGATCTTCTCAGTGCTAACAGACTTTGTCAATGCATCTACAATATTCTTCTAAGTGTCTACCTTTACTAGCAACACCTTATGGTCCTCAACCATATCCCTCATGAAGTGATGCTGAACATCAATGTGCTTTGTCTTTGAATGATAAGCAGCGTTCTTTGCCAAGAAAATTGCACTTTGGCTATCACAGTCTATCCTTATAGCTCACTGTACTAACCCCATACTTGAACACAATATCTGCAACCAAACTGCTTCCTTGCTTGCATGAGTGGTTGCCATGTATTCTGCGTCTGTAGTTGAAAGTGCCACTACAGATTATCTCTTACTCATCCAACTAACTGCACCTCCGAATGAGTTAAACACATACCCACTTGTAGATCTTCTTTAATCCACATCTCCAACCCAGTTTGCATCAACAAAGCCACAAATGTCCAAAACTCTGTCCAATCTTAGTCTTGCTTGTAGGTTTTAACCTCGTACAAAAATTACCTACAGACTAATTCTAAAATAGAGAAAATAAACAATGCGAGAGCATAACACATAAAACACATATACACAGAGATTTCCCCTGGATCCCAAAACTGGGACTACCAGCTTGATTTTTTATTATGTTCCTTTCAATGTTACAATACATATTTATACAAGCTGAAGCATCCAATACCATGGATCGAAAACCATCGTGTCCAAAACCGTGTGCGAAAAATCATGCACAAAACCATAGGTAGGTCCGCCCAACCTAATATAGGGTCCAAAAACAAAATTTCCTGGGGCGCTGCCCTGGAGCTTTTAGAGTGGGGTTACCTTCACCCTTCAAACCCCCTGTGATCCCCCCCGCTACGCAATTGACACAACGAAGGGTGGGGGGGGGCTCCGCCCCCCTTCGAACCCCCTGGTTAACTATGTGGGCTAGTTGTGGAAAGAATATAACACAACCCAACATTCTCCCACTTGTTGTTTTCTTTCCATATGGGGCCACAAGAGAGCTTAGTCATTTATCCAGCCTTGTAATGTCCATTGTTTCTCTACACCAAGAGAACTTCTTAGACATCACATATTTTGTCAATGCATCTGTAGTATTCTTCAAAGTGTCCACCTTTACCAGCAACTCCTTTTTGTCTTTTATCATATCCCTCACAAAGTGATACTGAACATCAATGTGCTTTGTCTTTGAATGATATGCAGGGTTCTTTGCCAAGAAAATTTCACTTTGGCTGTCACAGTCTATCCTTATAGATCCCTGTACTAACCCCATACTTGAACACAATCTCTGCAACCAAACTGCTTCCTTGCTTGCATGAGTGGCTGCCATGTATTCTGTCACTGTAGTTGATAGTGCCACTACAGATTGTTTCTTACTCATCCAACTGACTGCACCTTCAAATAGGTTAAACACATACCCACTTGTAGATCTTCTCAGATCCAGATCTCCAACCTAGTCTGCATCAACAAAGCCACGCATATCCAACACTTTGTCCAATCTTGGTCTTCCTTGGTAGCACAAACCATAATCACTAGTGCCACGCAAATACTTGAAAACCCGCTTCATTGCTGTCCAGTGCTCCTTCCCTGGTTTTGACATAAACCTGCTCAATAATCCCATTGCATGTGCAATGTCTAGTCTAGTACAGACCATCGCATACATCAGTCTACCGATTGCACTTGCATATGGAACACAAGACATGTCCTCTTCCTCTTCTTGTGTCTTGGGACATTGTTCAATAGATAACTTTACACCTACAAGAATGGGAACCTTCAGCGGTTTACTATCCCGCATATTAAACCTCTGCAATATTGTCTCGACATACTTACTCTGGTTTAACCAGAGCTTCTTCTTTGTCCAATCTCTTTTATTTTCCAGACCCAAAATATAGTTTACAACACCAAGATCTTTCATGTCAAATTTGGAGGACAAATGGGTCTTCAAATCTTGGATAATTTCTTTGTCATTTCCAACTAGCAACATATCATCCACATATAAGACTAGATAAATAACACAGTCACCAATTAATTTAAAATACACACAGTGATCTGATTGGCTTCTGGTGAAGCCAAGTCCTCATATAAATGTATCAAATTTCTGATACCACATCCTTGGTGACTGTTTTAACCCATATAGAGACTTCTTTAACTTGCATACTAGTTCTTTCTTACCTTTCACCGCAAAACCTTCAGGTTGCTTCATGTATATCTCCTCTTCTAGATCCCCGTGAAGAAATGCTGTCTTCACATCCATTTGTTCTACCTCAAAATCAAAAGCTGCAACAATAGATAAAAGTAATCTAATAGAAGTTACTTTGGCAACAGGAGAAAAAATATCACCAAAATCAATTCTCGGCACTTGGGAATAACCTTTTGCTACCAACTGAGCTTTGTGTTTCTCCACCTTTCCTTCTGCATTTGTCTTCTTCTTGAACACCCATTTGCTGCTAATGGGTTTCCTTCCAGCCGAAAACTCCACCAGTTCCCAAGCCTCATTTTTGTGCAAAGATGCCATTTCATCAACCATGGCCTCTTTCCAGAGTTTTCCATCCTCTTAATGTATTGCTTCCTTCAAAGTTATGGGATCATCATTAGTAATAGATAAAGCAAAATTTGAACAGAAAGCAGATGGACTATACCTTTCTGGCTGCCTTCTTTCTCGAACTGATCTTCTCACACCCGGAGTTTGTGGCTCTTCATCTTCTAATTCCTCCTCTGCTGTAGAGTCTGATTCTTCCTCCTTTAGCTCAAACTCTATATTCTTAGGTTCCTTTGGTTGGAATTCATGTTTAATAACATCTTTCACCTCTCTGAACACCACATCTCGGATGTACACAACCTTGCTTGTTACTCAGTTCCAAAGCTTATAACCCTTTAAACCATCCTTATACCCAATAAAGATGCACTTTTCAGATTTACTATCCAACTTGGTTATTTTCTCCTTTGGAACATGTACATATCCATCACATCCAAAAACACCCTCAGATGTGAAAGAGAAGGTTTCTTACCAGTCCATACCTCTTATGGAGTCTTATCTTCCAATGTTGATGAAGGTGATCTGGTGACCAGGTAACATGCAGTCTCCACCGCCTCTGCCCAGAATTCTTGTCCTAACTTGACTCCACTGAGCATGCTTCTTGCCATTTCCATCAACGTCTTGTTCATTCTTTTTACAACTCCATTTTGCTGAGGTGTATATGGAGTAGTCTTCTGCTGTGCTATACCACACTTCTTACAGAATTCTTCAAATTCCTTACTGCAAAACTCTCCGCCATTATTTGTCCTCAGCACCTTTATCTTCTTCTCTGTCTAGTTTTCCACTAGAGCCTTAAATTCTTTAAACCTGTTAAAGACTTCAGATTTATTCTTAAGGAAATATATCCATGTATTCCTTGAGAAGTCATCTATAAATGATACATAGTACACAGACTTACCCAATGATGGAACCTTCATAGGTCCTAACACATCGTTGTGCACAAGCTCTAATATATGTTTCGCCCTCTTACCACCAGAGGGGAAACTCACCTGATTCTGCTTCCCATATACACAATTTTCACAGAAATCTAATTCCAGAGAGCTATTACTCATACCTTCTACCATACCTTTACCATGAAGTAGTTGAAGGCCCTTCTCTCCAATATGTCCAAGCCTTTGATGCCACAACATGGTCTTCTCTCTAGAGACCACTAGATTTTTTGCTCCACTTTCAGGAACCACAAAAGTCTTGCACCCATCAATAACAGTGCTACCTTGCAGCTTATAAAGAGTTCCAATCCAAACTCCCTGCATCAATACCAGTGCTCCCTGAACTATTTTGCAGGTATCCTTCTTGAACATTGTTTTTACACCTGCATCATCCAGCTTTCTTACGGAAATCATATTTCTGGCCAATGCAGGAATATGCAGAACACTCGGAAGTGTTCTAACCCTTCCACCTTGCAACTTCAACTTTACTTTTCCATGACCAATGATTCTAGCCTTCCTGTCATCCCCCAAGAAGACATCACCACCATCATATTTCTCATACTCTCAAAACCACTCTCTATGGGGATTGAAGTGAAAGGATGCACCTGAGTCAATCAAACATGCCTCAGGATCTACATGTGTACTTGAAGAAGCCAAGTACACATCCCCACCTTCATCTAAGGTGGTTTTCACCTCTACAGAAGGAGCATCATTAGATCCCTTTCCTTTGTCAGGAGCTTTAGATTTACAATCCATTTTGTAGTGCCCTTCCTTTCCGCATTTCCAACACACCACCTTTGTAGGTTTTCCTGGAGATTTAGATCTCCCTCTAGATTTAGATCTCCCACTTGATGACTTATTTTTGTTTCTTTTCTGGGACTTTCCTCATACAGACAAGGCATCACCATTCTGGCTCTCCATATTTTTCGGTCTCATCTCCTCCGTTAGCAAGGATGAGACTATTTCATCAAACTGAAAGGTAGTTACATTGCTACCTATTGCAATAACCAGACTATCCCACGAATCTGGTAGAGAACACAACAAACTGATGCACTTATCTTCATATGAAATTTTAATATCAATAGATAATAACTGACTTATCACAATATTAAATGCGTTCAGATGTTCTGTCACCGAGTCTCCATCTTTCATCCTTAGGTTATACAAATTTTTCCGTAGGAACAATTTACTCACCAGAGACTTAGATTGGTACAAAGTCCCTAATTTGTCCCAGAAAGCCTTCGCCATAACTTCCACTGATACATTCAGCAATACTGAATCTGAGACACACAATTGTATTGTGCTCTTAGCCTTCCGGTCCAACTTCTTCCATTCTTCAATGGATACTCCCGTTGGTTTAGTACCTGGATCTACTACGACCCACTGATCTTTATCCACCAACAAATTCTCCATCTTGATTTTCCATAACTCAAAACTTTGACCATTAAATTTCTCGATCTCTATCTTTCTACTGCTCGCCATCCTCTTTCACCACCAGAATCAATCCTGTAGGTCTCCCATTGAACAGGGTCAACCACAAGCCCGAGCGAAACCCCTCAGCAACAAAGGTGTCCCCATGAAGCCAAAACAACTATGATACCAAATGTAGGTTTTAACCCCGTACAGAAATTACCTGCATACGAATTCTAAAACACAGAAAATAAACAATGCGAAAGCATAACACATAAAACATATATACACAGAGATTTTCCCCTGAATCCCAAATCCGGGACTACCAGCTTGATTTTTCATTATGTTCCTTTCAATGTTACAATACATATTTATACATGCCGAAGCACCAAATACCATGGACCAAAAACCATCGCGTCCAAAAACATGTTCGAAAAGTCATGCACAAAACCATAGGTAGGCCTGCCCAACCTAATATAGGGTCTGAAAACAAAATTTTCTGGGGCGCTACCCCAGACCCCATAGAGTGGGGTTACCTGCACCCCTCAAACCCCTTGTGACCCCCCCACTACACAATCAGCGTAACGAAGGGGGGGCCTCCGCCCCCCTTCTAACCCCCTAGTTAACTACATGGGCTAGTCATGGAAAGAATATAACACAACCCAACATTCCTTGGTAGCACAAACCATAATCACTAGTGCCATGAAAATACCTAAAAACTGGCTTCACTATTGTCCAATGCTCCTTTCCTAGTTTTGACATAAACCTGCTCAACACTCCCACTACATGTGCAATGTCTGGTCTAGTACAGACCATTGCATACATCAGACTACTGACTACACTTGCATATGGAACAAGGAACATGTCCTCTTCCTCTTCTTGTGTCTTGGGACACTGTTCAAAAAATAACTTTACACCTACAAGAATAGGAACCTTCATCAGTTTATTTTGATCGAGATTTAAACAGGAACACAACAAATTACAGATATAACCATAAATACAGAGATGCAACAGAAATAATACTTCATTTCATTAATGTAATATACTGAAATATGCTTACAAACAAAAATGGAAATAAACTAGCTCGGGCGATGGTAGCTTATCTCTGAGAAGAGATGTGGCAGCCACATGCCTCTGAACTCTATTACAATGAGGCTCAAAGGACTATTTATTGTCGAGAACCAATGGAAAACCCTAAACATCCAAAAACCTAACCCTAGGAGATGAAGCGCAAAAATATGGACCTCATTTGGGTAAATTGGTATATCAACTTCCTAGGGTTGTAACTTTGGCATAGAATCATCGTTTGATGTGCACAATACCTTGTTAGAAAGATCTATCCTAGTAATACAACTTTTGAGTGACCAACATGGGTCAATGACCCACGTTGGTCCCAATATTCCCAAAAAACGTCGTTTAGGGCCTTAAAACGGCTCCAGAAGTTTAGGAGCCCAAAAACTGCGAAAAATAGTATATTGTGCTACAAACAAGGAAACTGAAAAACTGAAAGAGATAGTTGTGGGGGTCCAAGTGGGATAGGTAGGTGGCCACCAACATCCACCTGGATCAACTATCTTGCATATTAAACCTTTGCAGTATTGTCTCGACATACTTCGTCTGGTTTAACTAGAGCTTCCTCTTTGCCTACTCTCATTTAATTTCCATGCCCAAAATATAGTTTGTAGCACCAAGATCTTTCATGTCAAATTTGGGGGACAATTGGGTCTTCCAATCCTGGATAATTTCTTTGTCATTTCCAACCAGCAACATATCATCCACATAGAAGACCAGATAAATAACATGGTCGCCAATTAATTTAAAATACACACAATGATCTTCTTTACTTCTAGTGAAGCCAAGTCCCCGGATAAATGTATCAAATTTATGATACCACATCCTTGGTGACTATTTTAACCCATACAAAGACTTTTTTAACTTGCATACCAGTTCTTTCTTACCCTTCACCGCAAAGCCTTCAGGTTTTTTCATGTAGATATCTTCTTCCAGATCTCTGTGAAGAAATACTGTCTCCACATCCATCTGTTCTACCTCAAAATAAAAATCAACAACAAGAGCTAAAAGTAATCTAATAGAAGCTACCTTGGCAACAAGAGAAAAAATATCACCGAAATCAATTCTCGACACCTAGGAATAACCTTTTGCTACCAACCTAGCTTTGTATTTCTCCAACTCTCCTTCTGCATTCATCTTCTTCTTGAACACCCATTTGCTTCCAATGGGTTCACTTCCAGCTAGAAACTCCACCAGATCCCAAGCCTCATTTTTGTATAAAGATGCCATTTCATCAACCATGGCCTCTTTCCAGAGATTGCCATCTTCTGAATCTATTGCTTCCTACACAATTTTGGGATCATCATCAGTAATAGTTAAAGCAAAATTTGAACAGAAAGAAGATGGAATATACCTTTCTAGCTTCCTTATTTCTGAAACTGATCTTCTCACAGCTAGAGTTTGTGGCTATTCATCTTCTGATTCCTCTTCTGCTGTAGAGTCTGATTCTTCCTCCTTTAGCTCAAACTCTATCTTCTCAGGTTCCTTTGGTAGGACTTCATGTTTAATAACATCTTTCACCTCTCTAAACACCACATCTTGGCTATACACAACCTTCCTTGTTACTGGGTTCCAAAGCTTATAACCTTTTAAACCATCCTTATACCCAATAAAGATGCACTTTTCAGATTTACTATCCAACTTTGTTCTTTTTTCCTTTGGAACATGTACATATGCATCACATCCAAATACCCTCAGATGTGAGAGAGAGTGTTTCTTACCAGTCCATACCTCTTGTGGAGTCTTATATTCCAACGCTGATTAAGGTGATTTGTTGACCAGGTAACATGCAGTCTCCACCGCCTCTGCCTAGAATTCTTGTCCTAACCTGACACCACTCAGCATGCTTCTTGCCCTTTCCATCAACATCTTTTTCATTCTTTCTACAACTACATTTTTCTCAGGTGTGTATGGAGAAGTCTTCTGCCACGCGATACCACGCTTCTTACAGAACTCTTCAAATTCCTTCTTGCAAAACTCTCCATCGTTATTTGTCCTCAACACCTTTATCTGCTTCTTTGTTTGGTTTTCCACGAAAGACTTAAATTCTTTAAACCTATCAAAGAATTCAGATTTCTTCAGGAAATATATCCATGTATTATTTGAGAAGTCATCTATAAATGATACATAGTACACAGACTTACCCAATGATGGAACCGACACAGGTCCAAACACATCACTGTGCACAAGCTCTAATATATGTTTCGCACTCTTACCACTAGAGGGGAAACTCACTTGATTATGCTTCCCATATACACAAATTTCACAGAAATCAAAATCAAGAGAGCTATTAGATATACCTTCTACCATACCTTTACCTTGAAGTATTCGAAGTCCCTTCTCTCCAATATGTCCAAGCCTTTGATGCCATAGCATTGTCTTTTCTCCAAATAACACTAGATTTTCTACTCTACTTTCAGGAACCATATAACCGTTGTAGCCATCAATAACAGTGCTACATGGTAGCTTGTACAAAGTTCCAACCAAACTCCTTACATCAATACTAGTGCTCCCTGAACCATCTTGCAGGTATCTTTCTTGAACACTATTTTTACACCTGCATCATCTAGCTTGCTTACAAGAAATAAGATTTTTGGCTAATGCAGGAATATGCAAAACACCCGGAAGTGTTCTAATCCTCCCACCTTACAACTTCAACTTTACTTTTCCGTGATCAATGATTCTAGCCTTCCTCTCATCCCCTAAGAAGACGTCACCACTATCATATTTCTCATACTCGTAGAACCACTCTCTATGGGGAGTGAAGTGAAAGGATGCACCTGAGTCAATCAACCATGTCTCATGATCTACATGTGTATTTGAAGAAGAAGCCAAGTACACATCCCCACCTTCATTTGGGGTGGTTTTCACCTCTACAGAAGGAGCATCATCAGATACATTTACTTTCTCAAGAGATTTAGATTTACAATCCCTTTTGTAGTGCCCTTCCTTTCCACATTTCCAGCACACCTTTACAGGTTTTCTTGGAGATTTAGATCTCCCACTCGAGGAATTATTTTTGTTTCTGTTCTAGGATTGTCCTCATACAGACATGGCATCACCATTTTGGCCCTCCATATTTTTCCTTCTCATCTCCTTCGACAACAAGGATGAAACTATTTCATCAAATTGCAAGGTAGTTGCATTGCTGCCTATTGCAACAACCAAACTATTCCATGAATCTAGTAGAGAAAACAATAAATTGATGCACTGATCTTCATATGAAATTTTAATATCAATGGATAATAATTGGCTTACCATAGTATTAAATCTCTTCAAATTATCTATCATCGAGTCTCCATATTTCATCCTCAGGTTATACAACTTTTTCTGTAGGAATAGTTTATTCACCGGAGACTTAGATTAGTAGAAAGTCCCTAACTTGTTCCATAAAGCCTTCGCAGTAGCTTCCCGTAATACATTCAACAATACTGAATCTGAGACACACAATCGTATTATGCTTTTTTCCTTCCAATCAACCTTCTTCCAATCTTCATCGGACATTTCCATTGGTTTAGTACCCGGATCGACTGTGTTCCACTGATCTTTATCCACCAACAGATCCTCCATCTTGAGTTTCCACAACTCAAAACTCTAACCACTAAATCTATCTCTATCTTTCCACTGCTCACCATATTCTTTCACCACAAGAATAAATCCCAGAGATCTCCCACTGAATAGGGTCTACCACAGGCCTGAGAAAAACTCCTTAGCAACAAAGGCACTCCCTTCAACATGCATGCAAATAAGAACTGAAAAGAAGAAAAAAAAATATACAAAAGGGCTCTGAGGCTCTTGGGATGGCCAAGCCCAAGGATAATCAGAGTCCTATGAAGGATACCAATATTTAGAAGCTAAAAATGGCACTAAACTTCATTATTTAAATATATCCAAGCACATCTTCCTAGAAATGAAAGTGGAGCTGCAAAAATACAAATTTTATCCACAAGAAGACTAAGAAATACATGCTCCTAGAGGAAAATTCGAATTGGTACTTATACAAAATTACGAGGAAGAATTCTCCTTGGAAGGAAGAAGATTTCCCCTCCAAAATCCCTTAATTTTGGATTTGGTTCCCATCACTAGGAATCTGCATTAAATGACAAGGAACACATTCCTATATTTTCTCAATCATTGGAGCTCCAGAATTTATCAATAATTACATGATATTTGGTTAATTTATTATCCAGTCTTGATCCTCCTGTAGTAGGGAGAAAGTCCCTAGATTATCTCCTCCTCCAAATATTCATAATCTGCGCAATATTCTCACAATATTCTACAAAAATAAATAATATTAGGAACAAATATGCCAATATCTCTAAACCTTCCTAATGAACATATTAAAGCTAAAAATATGTCATCTAATGAAAAAAAAAAGAGGTTTAATGTGCCGAAAGATGGTCCAATGGACCTTAATTTATGTCTAATTTGGAGGCCCATCAAGGAGCAACAAGATCAAATGTTCAATATCTAATTATCGAGAATGAGAAACTAGCGAAGAACTTGCAGGTTTCCAGGCAAGAGGCAGAACAACTCTGAGTAGAAGAAAAAAATGCAGTTTCCGCATTGGGGGAGATGAGAGAAGCGATACTTACTAAAGTATCAACACTTGGATAAACCATGCGAAAGCTCTATGATGGGTTTGTCACTGTGGATAAAGAAATTGTATATTTTCATGGCCTACAACAATAGAGAAAAGAGTTTATTAAAACTCTCAAAAACATACATGCTGCCATCGCCTATGTACAAGAATGGACAATGTGGTTCAAAGGGGCCTCACTTGAATTAGTGAAGTAAATGAAGCCACAGGCTAAGCTGGAGAAAGCGAAGGTTAAAATGTTGATTCAGAACAACAAGCATCTCACCTCATTCATTGGCAACATAAAAGCCTCATATGTATAATTGTACAATATTTTGGATGTCTTGGTGAGAACACACTAGATCCCATCAATTGGTTCCCTCACCAAAGATAAACCCAAGAATCAAGTCCGACTAGAGGTCGAATAGTACTTGGAGCAGCTAAGACATGAGGCCACAAGGGAAGGCTTGGAGCTCAATGCACACAAAATGTGGAAGTTCATCAGTAGTCCTGTTAAGGTGAAAACAATGTTGCTCATGCTTCAAAACGAATTGGACACAAATTCCAAGACAGTGTACCCGAATTCCATGGAAGCTAGGGTCCACTTCCATCAAAACACTGTGAAGCAGTTCCGAGGACGCCATCAAACAATACCAAGCTTGCACCAATACGTGACCGAGAAGCAACAAGTGGAGGTTGCTGAGCTGGACTTCCCCCAAAATCTAACATCATAGTGTTATGTGTTGTTAGGCTATCTTTACACTATTTTGTCTTATATGGGTATGAGTGGAAAATGTACTATTATTTGTAATTGTGTTGTACGTGAAATTCCAAGTTTCAATATTGGAATATGAAAAGTCACCATGTAATGTAATATGTCATTTTGTAAAGAAGTTGAAGAGTCATGAGGGCAGTCCAAAGTTCATAAAAAGGAGTTGAAGAGTCACCTCCTCTTGTTATAAATAGAACCTCATAAGTCATAGAACAATATTTTGGGAGCCAATGTTTTGGCTAGTCTTAGTCTTAGAAAGATCTTGGGAGTATTGTGAAGAGCCTTGGCTTCTCCATAGCATAGAGAGAGTATAATTATTTAGAGGAGCAGGTGTTCTTGACTGTAATGTTCCACTATTGGGGCTAGTGGTCGTAAATGGTGTATGTATGGATGAAACTTTCACTTATTATAATAAAATCAGAGCCAACACACTTTCATGCACATGTTGTTAATATAGTAGGACTATTCTTGTCGTATTGGCAATGTATGCTATTTACCTTATGCATATCTGTAGGTTTTAACCCTGTACAGAAATTACCTGCATACGAATTCTTAAACAAAGAAAATAAACAATGCGAGAGCATAACCCATAAAACACATATGCACAGAGATTTTTCCCTGGATCCCAAAACCGGGACTACCAGCTTGATTTTTCATTATGTTCCTTTCAATGTTACAATACATATTTATACATGCTGAAGCATCCAATACCATGGACCGAAAACCATCGCGTCCAATACCATGGACCGAAATCTATCGCGTCCAAAAAACATGTGCGAAAATCATGCACAAAACCATAGGTGGGTCCGCCCAACCTAACATATGGTCCAAAACCAAAATTTTCCGGGGCGCTGCCCCGGACCCCATAAAGTGGGGTTACGGGTGCCCTTTAAACCCCCTATTAACTACGTGGAAAGAATATAACACAACCCAACAATCTCCCACTTGTTGTTTTCTTTCCACAGGGGGCCACAGGAGAGTTTAGTCATTTTTCAGTCCTGAGATTCCCATTGCTTCTCTACACCAAGAGAACTTCTCAGAGCTCACAGATTTTGTCAATGCATCTGCAGTATTCTTCAAAGTGTCCACCTTTACCAGCAACACCTTTCTGTCTTCTATCATATCCCTCACAAAGTGATATTGAACATCAATGTGCTTTGTATTTGAATGATAAGCAGGGTTCTTTTCCAAGAAAATTTCACTTTGGCTGTCACAGTCTATTCTTATAGCTCCCTGTACTAACCCCATACTTGAACACAATCTCTGCAACCAAACTGCTTCCTTGCTTGCATGAGTGGCTGCCATGTATTCTACCTCTGTAGTTGATAGTGCCACTACAGATTGTTTCTTACTCATCCAACTGACTGCACCTCCAAATAGGTTAAACACATACCCACTTGTAGATCTTCTTTGATCCAGATCTCCAGCCCAGTCTGCATCAACAAAGCCATGAATATCCAACACTCTGTCCAATACTGGTCTTCCTTGGTAGCACAAACCATAATCACTAGTGCCATGCAAATACCTGAAAACCCGCTTCACTGCTGTCCAGTGCTCCTTCCCAAGTTTTGACATAAACCTGCTCAATACTCCCACTGTATGTGCAATGTCAGGTCTAGTAGAAACCATTGCATACATCAGGCTACCCACTGCACTTGCATATGGAACACGGGACATGTCCTCTTCCTCTTCTTGTGTCTTGGGACACTGTTCAGCAGATAACCTTGTTAGCTACCTATACCAATAGGTTTCATATTTCATGATTGGCAAAGAAAGTTCCAAATATGCTCTGCTTTGATGATTCAAAGATCCCATATTTCCATGAGAAGACAAAGTGTGTACACAAGCTTGATGTTGACTCAATTTTGGATGGATGGTCCAACGGCCTAATCTGGATCATGCCATGTTTCAATTTTCTGTTGTAGAATAGAGAAAGAAGTCTGTCCAAACTGTTTAATCTTGGTAGACCAGTAGCTAGGTAGAGAAAGTAAGGTTCCCAACTGCTTAATCTGGGACCTTGGAAGCAATAAGGGTAGCCTTAGATAGAAAGTCAAAAGAAAAGGCCAAAAGAAAAGAAAAGGCACATAAGGGTCTGCAAGTCTAAGTGCACCCTCCATGAAGAAACAAAAAAATGCTAGGCAAGTAGATGGGTAGGCAGATGGGGTTGCAGAAGTGTCATTCATTTCAACTGAATGTTGCTGGTCTAGCATAAAGGAACATTAGTGGATAGAGAAGTTCCTCTTCTCCATCATGTTGTAGCAAAGCAAAGGAGCATGACTAACTCCCTTTTCTCCCCTTTCACATTCATTACTAACATCCCTTCATCAGTTGTGTTCATGAAAGAGAATCAAAGTTTTCTGGTGGTTCTTGTTTCTTTAAAAAGCCACATTTCTTGTCTAAAATTCTTTTCATTTTGATCTACTCCCTAAGCTAAGTTGTTTTTTAATAAACTTAGTGATATCACTCCTCATTCACCTCTTCCATTCATATTAACCCCTAACTTCTTATTATCTAAATCCCCTATGTTACCCTTTCCCTATTATTATAAACACTATGGTGTATAAACCCCAAGCATTCTATAAATATCCCTCCCCCCCTGGCATTATAGCCATATGTTCACAGTCAGGGATTAAATTGACATCTGGTCAGTTTAAGAACCCAAACCCTACCCCTTTTCCCCCTTCAGAAGTTATCTAAACCATTAACCCCTTCATTTGCTAAAGAACCTTGTAAATAAACCCATTTTCACCCCTAACCCGCTCCTTTGCAAAAATACATGAAAAACCCACATTTCGGCGCTATCCAAAGTTTGGCGCAAAAGCGCATTTGCATTAAAAAATACATTGAAAACCATACAAATCGCCGAAAGTCCTAAAGTCCCCGCTGGGTGCATCCTCCAAAGAAAAATATTATTTTATTCCCGCCCCCTTCCGTAT
This sequence comes from Pinus tabuliformis, assembly GCA_031772625.1. NCBI lineage: Eukaryota > Viridiplantae > Streptophyta > Pinopsida > Pinales > Pinaceae > Pinus > Pinus tabuliformis. The sequence continues at coordinate 833,908,918 of CM062815.1, forward strand.
TGACCTGGCACATTAACGATCCGTCGATCGTCGGATCCGGCCCTTTTCATCAAACGACTCTCATACATTTCGGACCGGGCCCGACGTCCGAAAGTTACCTTCCGAAATTTGTCAGAGGGTAACGTCAGGCCTCTGCCACGCGTCACCCCCAAATCGTATCGGAGCACCCTCTGACAAGTCCGCTTCTGTATAGAGAGCGGTGCGATATTAAACCGCTTACCGTTTTCGGTTTCAGTGAACCCGCCTTGCCAACGTCACTGTTACATCACCGCCGCGTCAGCGCCCCCGTCCGCCACTGCTCTGACCTGCCCGCCACCTCGCCATCCTCGTGGACCACTCTCAAGCCGCCACGTCACTCGATGACGTCATGCTGACTTCATCCGACCTTGACCCCACCTGATGACGTCATGCTGACGTCATCCAAAAAAAGCGCTAAATAACCCAAAAATCCATATTTTGGCCGAAAAGTCGTGTTTTTCATTACTTTTGCAAAAAACGACTGTTGCACCTATGCATGTATTTTACGACCAAATAAGCGTCAACCTGCTGAATTTGACCCGAGGACCGTTGGCGCGCCAATTCCACCTGCATTCGTGACTATTGCCGCCAGTTTACCAGGTATTTATCCCAGTCATTCCCTCTGCGCCTGGTTTTACCCTGCATTCTCCAACAGTAGCTTAAAGAGTAAGAAAACACTGTGTTTCCCGGTAAATCCCCTGTGGCTAGCCTCCATTTCCGGTTGTAAATCAAAATTCCCTGGCAGAGCCTTGTTTACCCGAGTTTTCACAAAACATACAGTTAGTTCGCGCATTCGTGAACTGAGAACCCAAGCTGCACCAATTCACCGTAAAGAGAGTTTTTTTTTAGGCCAAGCATTTGCCCTATCAGTGCTTTGTGCAGTATTTCAATTGCTGCCATTGCCATTTTATCCTCTGTTCCTCAGTAAATCACCTCTCTTTCCAAGAAATACTCCTTTGTGTTGCTCTGCATAGTAACACCAGTTCATACCAACATAATTCTAAAGTAACCATGGATGCACCAGTAGCTCCTGTAGCCTTGAATATTGCTCCATTAAATGCCCCTCAAAGAGAATTGGAATGGCAACCATTAGCAGACCTGGATTATCAAATATCAGAAGAAATGCTAATGCACAACAAGTACCGCATCCACTTGTTAAACGAATTGAAGATTAAACACGAGACTGGAACAGATGTATTGGGCATTTGGGATTCTTTCCTCCCTCTCTTCAAGCTCCCTCAGGTCAACCAGTTTCCTGACCTAATCCACCTATGTGCTGAATGCTACGACGCCACTCAGAGGGCTGTGATTGACCCTTCAGGCTCAGTTGTTTTCTATGTCACCCCTGAAGCCATCAGAGAGATGCTGCACTTCAAAACTGAGAAGAAATTAGTCCCTTTGTCACTGGTTGATCTGATAAAGCAAGGAGCTAAATTGACAGATGCTCAGGTCACCAAACTAAATCAATTATACATTGACTCTGACACTGTGATATACCCTCCCATTTCTCATGTTTACCTCAACCAATTGGGCAGGGACCTTGTAGACATGATCAGTCCCATTCTAGGCTATAATTCAATTGAGTTTGTTGATGAAACTGTGCTGGTGATGATGCTCATGTTTTCCCCTGGCAAGTCTCCAATCTGCTATGACTATGCCACCTACATATCTGACAAAATACATGAGCAATTGATGAACTTATCAAGAGAAAGGGTGTTCAGATACACCTCCTACATCTACCACTTAATTTTGTATTATCAACATGAGAAATTTCACTTTGCTATGAAGAGAGTGGATGCACAAGGAAATCCAAGGTCAGTGGTTTATTGGTCCTCTGCCTTCCACTGCAGATCTTGTTCCCCATACACTTATTGTGAGTTTATAGACCTCTTCATCCACCCAGCCATGTCTTTGCTTATGAGCTCACCTCCTCCAAGACTAACTGATGAGATGCAGAGGATTCTTCAGCTGTCTAAGGTATACAGCATTGGGGATTGGTACTATTACCAACACCACACAGTCATCAGAATATATGGGTGTGAGTTGCCCCCATACAGATTGCCCAAATATGTGCCCATGAGATTGTTTGCCCTTGAATACTTCAGGCAGTTTGGGAATGCTGATGTGCTACATTTTTCAGGCAAAGGAAAGAAAGCACAACTCAAAGTAAGAAACCAATTAGGCCACTTCATTTACAACAAAAGGGAGGAAGGTTGGCAAGAAGCAGACAGAATGCTAGAATCCCTTGGCCTACAGACCAGTTTCCTTTGGAAACCTTATGACCCCAATCACTTCATAACTTTAAGAAGGGTCAAGTATAGGCTGGCCAGTTATGACCACGTAAGGTTGCCTCACATAGAAAAATATGCAAATCAAATAAAGTGGAGGAGAGGCACCTTAGAGGAAGCTGTCACACAAGAAGAATTAAATCAAAGAGCAGTTAAAAATCTCCAAAAGATGGCTGACTTAGAGCTTTGTGCACAGGTATTTGCTCTTCTAGGCACTCAAGTGGGAGCAGCTGCCTCATCCTCCACAACACATCAGCAAGCAACCAAAGCTACTGATCAAACCTCTAGCAAAGGCAAAGAGAAAGAAATGGAGCCAGAGCAGCCACCTCACGAACAGGTACAACAGCAGGAAGTGCAGCAACAGCCACAGGAACAACAGCAACAAGGGGGGCATCAAGAAAAAGAACAGCCAGTGCAACAAGAGCAAACATCACAGGCCCCAAAATCCACCAGGCAGCAAGCTCAGGATACTCTGCCTCCTAGGCAGGAGACAACAGTGGAGGCCTCAGTCCTCCAAACCCCACAAAAAGAAGACATAAGTAGAAAGAGGGACAGAGAGACTCCCCTCACAACATCAACAACTCATGGGGAGAAAAGACACAGAATGAATCCCCTTTCTGAGGAAGAAATGCCAATAGGGCAATCTTTGGGCATGGGCCCACCTAGTATGGAGGCTTCTGCAAGTTCCTTCCAGCAGGAACAAGAGAGGACAGTGGGAGGAGAAGTCAGCTCCTCAAGCCAGCAAAGAGGAGCTGAGGTGGGCATCAAGCAACAGTTCATTGATATAAAGAAGAGGAATGAGCCCATAAGAGTACAACTATATAATCATTTGTTGAAAATGGCTCCCACTAACCAGCAAAGACTAATGTCTGCATATGATGTCCAGGAGGGCAAGATGATCATGAGCCACTTTATGCCAGCCGTGTTGCAGCCGCAGTCAGCTACAGATTACATAAGGACCAACCTTGAGGTCCTTGCCAAGGACATCCACCCAATGGATAAAATCGAATTACATAAGCAAACGGGTGAGATGGTGTATGCTTCCTTGGCAGATAAGACATTGGAGAACTACAGGCTAGAAAATAGCCTAAATAATACAGCTGCCCAACTTGAGTTGGAGAGAGCATCCTCTCAAGAAAAGGACAACAGAATCAAAGCCTTAGAGGAGATAATTATAGAACTTGGGCATGATCCCAAGGACATCAAGGCTGTACAAGCATTATTGAAGTTAAGAGATGCAGATATGGCAGCACTAAGGAAAATGGTAAAATTCCCAGCAACCATTCACCCACAAACTGGAGAAGTTGCCCAGCTGAGACATGACCAAGATGCAGCAGCTATGCTAGTGTCCCTATATAAACAGCTGATCCAAACACAAGAGAAATTGGGAGAATCAGAGGCTGCACAGGCTGCACTGCAGGCAACATTACAACAAAAAGAAGGAGGGCAAACATCTCAGCCTCCTCCAGAGATAATCAACCTGGAGGAACCTCCTCAGACTATGGCTCCTCCTACTGAACAGATAGCACCATCTACATCAACAACTGCACCAACAACAGAGCAGGCTCCAAGCTTGGATATGCAGAAGCTCAAGAATGAAATCCAAGCCCTGGAAGCCCAAATGGCAGAGCTAAATGAGGCCAGGGAGAGTCTAGCCAAGCTCAATGAAAGATATGATAAATCCAAGCAGACTGTAGCAGAAAAAGGAAGGGAAATAAAGGTCCTTAAGGATAAGATAAAGGAGCTGGAGAAGGAGCTCACACTTGATAAAGTGGTGGCTGAACTCAGGACAATTTTATGGGCCAACATTGGCTAATCAATCACTGATCAATGGCAATACATTGAGACCATTCATGAGCAGATAGAGCTCATAGGGAAAGCACATAGAGAAATCCAAAGAGCAAGGGCATCTCTAGGCAATATGCCTGAGGTTGCCAATAGAATGATTAATGTGCTTAATAACAGAACAAGTGCTCAGCTGGCAGCAATGGGAATCTCTAGTAGAACTGAAACCATCCAGCTGATAAAGAGGGTCCTCACACTAAGAAACCTGGTACAAACACTGGAAAGAAGAAGCCAGGATATGCAGACAGAGGTTAATAAGTTCACGGACAAATTTGTGGCATTGCAAAACAGAGGTCTTCCTAGCTTACTGAACAACGCTGGAAGACTACTTTCACATGAAAATTATGCCAAAAGGGTCAACACATTTGCTACAAATCAGATTACAGAAAGGCCCAGTACTTCAGAAGAATCAGGGCCAGCATCAGGGCAAAGTCTCTACAACAGGGTTGAGAACCTATTTTTCATCATGAATGAGATCCAACATTTCTTTGAAGTGCCTCCAAATTTCTACAAATACACAGAGGCAGATGAGACTCTAGAGGCAATCTTGAGACATCAATTGCCCACACAGGAATTCTGGACCAAAATGATACAGTTAATACTGTAAACCAGAGGCTGTATTCAATTTTTTTCATTTAAATATATAATTTATCATATACAGGAAAATTTTGATAAAACCAGCATGCATGGAGAAGAATGGGCTGAGCCAACTCAGCAAAACTATTCGGCCACTAAAGTAGCACTGACAGTCACAGGTGACAGGGCCGAAAAGATACAGGAGGACAGAGCCACAAAGACACGTCATCCAGCATTTATAACAGAACATTCAACCGACTCAGTGGCCTCCAAAGGTCAAAAAGTCTTCTGACATAATTGAAGAGAATTTATGTTGTATTCAAAGCTGTAATAAATTCTTATCTGTTGTTCTGTACAAGTTGGTGAACATATTTATTTCTCAGATGACTCAACGCTTCAGATATTTTGTATGACCGTTTGTATATATTCCCCCCTCGCATAAGTTTGCAGGGTTGTTGTTGATTTCTCTTCCAGAGTTCTTATGCTGTAAATTTTCAGAGTATTAATACAAAAGCTGATGGAATTTCCAAATCTCTGTGTTATCTGAGGCATTGTGGTGTTTTGCTGAATGTTACAGGATTCCTGCGTACTTCATGGCACAATAAGTTTTCCTTAAAAACTCTTCGTTATGTGTTTTGTTTGTTATCCTTTCATAGCTCATTCATGTTTCTGTGTTTCATAGTTAATGGCAGAGAAAAAGAATAGTTCCAGGATTTATCCACAGAGTACCCTGAACTCAATCTATGCTGTTATAAATGTCTTTCTTCAGTTATAGTCATAAGGTGTAATTCTTAACTGCTGCATCTCCAAACTATATCTTTCACAGTGATCGTTGTTTCAGGAATTCAAGTTTGCTCCTGTGCAATATATCTCTTTCTTACACCCCCAGCTTAGTGGAAAACTCTTAATTGCTTTTCACTGGTTAATCACAGCTCATAATCACAATTTAAATTTTGTTTCATGATGTATTTGAATGGCCCTGCAGCTTCAGCAACTCAACTCAATCCCTTAGACAACCTGTAGCCACAGACTCCATTGCCCAATGGACTAGAACTATCTGAAGATTTCCACCTTAGCTACAGAAGACATCCCTCAACCAAAACATAAAACCAAACCCTGAACTCATAACTAGCCTAAAATCTTCACAAAACAGAGACAAACCTTAAAGAGAGAGCCCTCTATGATTACAGTTTGGCTAGAAACTGTAATCCAAAGATTGGTTAGTGGTTACCCGGGCCGTATTCCCTTGGGAGTCAAAGGGAACAACCTGGGTGATAACAAACCTCACACCTACAGGAATAGGAACCTTCACCGGTTTACTATCCTGCATATTAAACCTCTGGAGTATTGTCTCGACATACTTCCTCTAGTTTAACCAGAGCTTCCTATTTGACCGATCTCTTTTAATTTCCATGCCCAAAATATAGTTTGCAGCACCAAGATATTTCATGTCGAATTTGGAGGACAATTGGGTCTTCAAATCCTGGATAATTTCTTTGTCATTTCCAACCAGCAACATATCATCCACATACAAGACCAGATAAATAATACGGTCACCAATTAATTTAAAATACACACAATGATCTGCTTTGCTTCTGGTGAAGCCAAGTCCCTGTATAAATGTATCAAATTTCTGATACCACATCCTTGGTGACTGTTTTAACCCATACAAAGACTTCTTTAACTTGCATACCAGTTCTTTCTTACCCTTCACCGCAAAGCCTTCAGGTTGCTTCATGTAGATTTCCTCTTCCAAATCCCCGTGAAGAAATGTTGTCTTCACATCCATCTGTTCTACCTCAAAATCAAAAGCAACAGCAACAGATAAAAGTAATCTAATAGAAGTTACCTTGGCAACAGGAGAAAAAATATCACCAAAATCAATTCCCGGCACCTGGGAATAACCTTTTGCTACCAACCGAGCTTTGTATTTCTCCACCTTTCCTTCTGCATTTTTCTTCTTCTTGAACACCCATTTGCTGCCAATGGGTTTCCTTCCAGCCGGCAACTCCACCAGATCCCAAGCCTCATTTTTATGCAAAGATGCCATTTCATCGACCATGGCCTCTTTCCAGAGTTTTCCATCCTCTGAATCCACTGCTTCCTTCACAGTTCTGGGATCATTATCAGTAACAGACAAAGCAAAATTTGAACTGAAAGCAGATGGACTATACCTTTCTGGCTGCCTTCTTTCTCGAACTGATCTTCTCACAGCCGGAGTTTGTGGCTCTTCATCTTCTGATTCCTCCTCTGCTGCAGAGTCTGATTCTTCCTCCTTTGGCTCAAACTCTATCTTCTCAGATTCCTTTGGTTGGACTTCATGTTGAATAACATCTTTTACCTCTCTGAACAACACATCTCGGCTGTACACAACCTTCCGTGTGACTGGGTTCCAAAGCTTATAACCCTTTAAACCATCCTTATACCCAATAAAGATGCACTTTTCAGATTTACTATCCAACTTGGTTCATTTCTCCTTTGGAACATGTACAATGCATCACATCCAAATACCCTTAGATGTGAAAGAGAGGGTTTCTTACCAGTCCATACTTCTTGTGGAGTCTTATCCTCCAACGCTGATGAAGGTGATCTGTTGATCAGGTAACATGCAGTATCCACAGCCTCTGCCCAGAATTCCTGTCCTAACCCGGCACCACTGAGCATGCTTCTTGCCCTTTCCATCAACGTCTTGTTCATTCTTTCTGTGACTCCATTTTGCTGAGGTGTATATGGAGTAGTCTTCTGCCGTGCTATACCACACTTCTTAAAAAATTCTTCAAATTCCTTGCTGCAAAATTCTCCACCATTATCTGTCCTCAGCACCTTTATCTTCTTCTCTGCCTGATTTTCCACCAGAGCCTTAAATTCTTTAAACCTGTCAAAGACTTCAGATTTCTTCTTAATAAAATATATCCACGTATTCCTTGAGAAGTCATCTATGAATGATACATAGTACACAGACTTACCCAGTGATGGAACCTTCACAGGTCCAAACACATCACTGTGCACAAGCTCTAATATATGTTTCGTCCTCTTACCACCAGAGGGGAAACTCACCCGATTCTGCTTCCCATATACACAATTTTCACAGAAATCAAAATCCAGAGAGCTATTATTCATACCTTCTACCATACCTTTACCATGAAGTATTCGAAGGCCCTTCTCTCCAATATGTCCAAGCCTTTGATGCCACAACATGGTCTTCTCTCCAGAGACCACTAGATTTTCTACTCCATTTTCAGGAACCATAGAACTATTGCACCCATCAACAACAGTGCTACCTTGCAGCTTGTACAGAGTTCCAATCCGAACTCCCCGCATTAATATCAGTGCTCCTCGAACCATCTTGCAGGTATCTTTCTCGAACACCGTCTTTACACCTGCATCATCCAACTTGCTTACAGAAATCAGATTTCTGGCCAATGCAGGAATATGTAGAACACCCGGAAGTGTTCTAACCCTTCCACCTTGCAACTTCAACTTTAATTTTCCCCGACCAATGATTCTAGCCTTCCTATCATCTCCTAAGAAGACATCACCACCATCGTATTTCTCATACTCACAGAACCACTCTCTATGGGGAGTGAAGTGAAAGGATGCACCTGAGTCAATCAACCATGCCTCATGATCTACATGTGTACTTGAAGAAGCCAAGTACACATCCCCACCTTCATCTGAGGTGGTTTTCGCCTCTGTAGAAGGAGCATCATCAGATCCCTTTCCTTTATCAGGAGCTTTAGATTTAAAATCCCTTCTGAAGTGCCCTTCCTTTCCGCATTTCCAGCACACCACCTTTGTAGGTTTTCCTGGAGATTTAGATCTCCCTCTAGATTTAGATCTCCCACTCGATGACTTATTTTTGTTTCTGTTATGGGACCATCCTCGTACAGACAAGGAATCACCATTCTGGTTGTCCATATTTTTCCATCTCATCTCCTCCGTCAGCAAGGCTGAGACTATTTCATCAAACTGCAAAGCAGTTGCATTGCTACCTATTGCAATAACCAGACTATCCCACGAATCTGGTAGAGAACACAACAGACTGATGCACTTATCTTCATCTGAAATTTTAATATCAACAAATAATAACTAACTTACCACAGTATTAAATGCATTCAGATTCTCTGTCACCGAGTCTCCATCTTTCATCCTCAGGTTATACAGCTTTTTCCACAGGAACAGTTTATTCACCAAAGACTTAGATTGGTACAAAGTCCCTAACTTGACCCACAAAGCCTTTGCCGTAGCTTCCCTTGATACATTCAGCAATACTGAATCCGAGACACAATCGTATTGTGCTCTTTGCCTTCCGATCCAACTTCTTCCATTCTTCATCGGTCACTCCCGATGGTTTAGTACCCGGATCTACCATGATCCACTGATCTTTATCCACCAGCAGATCCTCCATATTGAGTTTCCACAACTCAAAATTCTGACCATGGAACTTCTCAATCTCTATCTTTCCACTGCTCGCCATCTTCTTTCACCACCAGAATTGATCTCGCAGATCTCCCACTGAACAGGGTCTACCACAGGCCCGAGCGAAACCCCTCAGCAACAAAGGTGTCCCCTTGAAGCCAAAACAACTCTGATACCAAATGTAGGTTTTAACCCTGTACGGAAATTACCTGCATACGAATTCTTAAACAAAGAAAATAAACAATGCGAGAGCATAACCCATAAAACACATATGCACAGATATTTTTCCCTGGATCCCAAAACCGGGACTACCAGCTTTATTTTTCATTATGTTCCTTTCAATGTTACAATACATATTTATACATGCCGAAGCATCCAATACCATGGACCGAAAACCATCGCGTCCAAAAAACATGTGCGAAAATCATGCACAAAACCATAGGTGGGTCCGCCCAACCTAACATATGGTCCAAAACCAAAATTTTCTGGGGCGCTACCCTGGACCCCATAAAGTGGGGTTACGGGTGCCCTTCAAACCCCCTATTAACTACGTGGAAAGAATATAACACAACCCAACAATATCCTTATGAAATATTTTGTTTGCATTTGTATGAATCTTGTTGAATTCATGTTATTGGATTAAATCATCACTTTAAGTTGTGGACTATTCCACATCTTAGTTTGTGATGTCATTTCGCTCGTGTGTTCCTTTCAAGTTGGGTACTATTGCAGGCTTCCAAGGAGCGCACTTCCTTTTCCCTTCATGTGTTGGAAACTTCATGCATCACACTTGACTCTTTGCAGGGTCACACACTTGTGCTTACCCAAAGTTAGCATACATTCCTTTGCACATCTTCATGGTTAAGGCATTACATTACCCCCCACTGTTGGGACTCCTACTCCAAATGGTGTGAGGTCTAGTTGGGAATTCATATTAGGGAGATCCCCTGAATGTTGGCAGGTCCAACACCGTCAATAGGTGGGTGTAAGTATGTTTTGATTGGCGTGAAGATGGTAAATGAATATGGATGATGTGCGAGCTCTGACCAAGGGTGACTAGAAACTACTGCTGGGTAAGAAGACATGAAAATATTGGTGGGAAGCTTTTTCCTAAAAAAAATATTTGTACACTTGAGAAAATAATATGAGGGTATTTTGGATGTAAAGACACAGAGATGGGCACCCCATGAGGATGGTGACCTGTATGGATATGTGGTGCTTTTCTAAGGGTGGGGTCCCCATTGTCTGGTCTCTATGTTGGGTTGGTGAGGTAGATGACGTGATGTATACGGTCTATGTAATGTGGTTGAATGATAGGCCAAATGTAGGATGCAGTGGTGCATCCATCTTTGATCTACTGTAACATGTAAGGGGTGGCCCAGGAATGGGGCTGGTGAGTAATGAGTAAACAAGAATGAGACTGATCTTCAAGGCATGCAATTTGAAGTGGTTCTTGAGCCCATGTATTATGGTCATGGATACTAGTAGTATGTGGGGGTGTATATCATGAGGTGATCCATGAGTGGGGAGGCTCTATCGACCAACGTGGGTGTTTACCATATGCAAGGGGAGGTGATGGTCAATGTGGTCAAGATGATGGAACCTATGGTTAATTCAAGAGAAATTATGTCAGGATACGCAAAGCTTTGTGGGAATCCTATCATGATGAGATATGAATGATACCTTCTCAGTTACTGACCACTGAGGAGTTTATCCTAGTAGGAAGTTTGTTGATGTTCCTACAATTTTATTTCCAATTACCCAAGTAAAAAACATCTTTGTTTATCATATAAATAATATGAAAGTGATTGATCTAAATGAATTGAAAAACAAGAGAAGGAGGGTCCAAAAAATGAGTTTTGGGTTGAAATTGAATGGAGGGTGCCATGATGATTATGATGTGGTTCTAATCCTAATGTATCTGATGGTTTTGCAACAATAAGTCTTAGGTTCCTATACTAAGCTCGAGAATACGTTGAGAAGGGCGATATATAGGGCAATGTGGGCCCATTGCCACCTCATTTTCACTTTCTATTTTGGGAATTGAGAGCTCGTCCAAGAGTTATTCCTTGTTTTTGCGGTCAACCTAGGGTAGCACGTGGGGACAGTGAGCGTAGAACACTGAACCCTAAATTTGTCAATTTTGTAGAATAAGTTAGGTAGGACATACAGGGGTGCCTTGTATGACCTTTTTTAGGGTCAAGGAACCTAGACCGCATGGGAAAATGGATGAGAGTCATGTGGTCTTTGCATGTTCATAAAGGATTCATGTGGAGAATCCACAGAAAATGGCCTAATAGATGCACCATTGGTGCGAGTGATGGGCTTAAAGCTGCGCCGTCATTATTCTGATGATGCCATGACTTGGCCTTCTTAGGCCACACAGTTTGTGCATCTGTTTGAATAACAAATGCGGGGATAATGCCTTTGCTTAGCGAGCAGATGCGTAATCCTAGAAATGGGCACATTGCAGGTTAGGCTGCGACAGATGCACACACCATGTGTCTATTTGATGAACATATGCAGGGATGATGTGTATGTGATGACCATGGCCATGCGGTGGTTTCATTTTTTTTTTAACAAACTTGAAGGCTGAGTTTTTTTTGTATCCTTGATGGCAGGATGGGGATGCTTTGGAGGGAGCGAGATTGAAAACAACTGCAGTTGGTAGTTGCAAAGGATCCTACAGTTAGCAGGACTTTGGATCCCTAGGGATTGTTGAAGTTTTTTTAGAAATCCCTATTGAGATCACATGATGAGTTCTTGCGATTTATGGTGCAGTTATGGGATGTGGAGCGGCAGATCTTCATCGTTCGAGGGTTAACTCTGTCAATTAGTGTGATAGTGGATGTGTACTTTGTTACTGGGATGGTACCTTGAGGAAAGAGGTTGCATTATCCCCTTCTAGGTCGGGGGTGGACATATGAAGGTGGGTAGGGTCTCGTTGTGGGCCCAACCCCATAGAGGATGGGTGCATTAGGTTACCATCCATCCTAGACCTTACAGAGTGAGTGATTCTCTCCGTGATTGTGTGCATGCCAGGTTCAAAATCTCTCCACCATGTATCATGGCCTACAATCTTAATGCTGCTGAGGTTATAGGCATGGCACTTTTTTGATTAGGTGAGTCTGGTGTACAGGGGGATGGTCTCCCATTTGAGGGAGGTGTTGCAGGGTACACTAAGGAGTTTTTTTTATGCCAACATTATGTACATCATTTTGTATCAAAGGTTTGTGATGCTATGACCCTTTATAACAGTGCCCCCAACTTTGTCTAGGGAGACTAGGATGAGACAATGGGAATCCTTGATGCCACGGAATGGGGGAGGTGCAACAGTGCATTATTCAAATAACAAGGTGGAGGGTTGGTTTCTGTCCAACTCTCATATGATTTTGGAGTTCTCGTATCGTGGAATGGACTTTATGGGTGAGCCATATATGGGGCTTCCTCCTGGTGATGCATGGGGGCCAACAGGTATGTGACATGTTTTATTTTTGCTTTTCAGTTTGTTGACATGTATATTTTATGATGCATTTTTATATGATGTTAATATCATGTTTTTGTTGTTGCAAATGTCGGGCCGTGTGGGTGACTGCTTGCCTTTTTGCTAGGCAATGATCCACGTCGCATGGGGGTGCTTAGTGATCTGGTTGTCCCGCAACGAGGACATGATGATCGAGAGGAGGAGCTTGAGTGACCGACGTAATGCCAACGACTCAAGATTGGTGGTCCCTCTGGTGAGGGGACAAGCTCATCTGCAACTAGGGAGGCATATAGACATCGATAATGTGCTGATGCAGTAGAGTCTCACCTAGCAATTATGGCGGTGCAACTTCGAGATTATGAGGATGCTTGGGACTGAGTTGCAGCTTTGACAAGGGGGATGCACGCGGATGGCTGGGTGGGATTGGGGGAGGTGGTAGTGGAGATGGTGATGGTGTGTGATTGGGTGCACAAACTAGTTCTTCGGCTCGTCATGATGGAGGTGGCCACCATCAATCTGATTTTGGCATTTGATGTAGAGATTGGTCCTTGGGAGAGGAGGGGAGGGCCTCGACCCTAGATGATAGGATGTATGTACTAGGGGAAGCACCCATTATGAGGATGCTCCCCTATTTTTTGGGACTTATTTTTCCTAGCCATGAGCTAGTAGATGTATAACCATTTTTTTACTCATATACTTTTGATATTTATATATGATATGATATATTTTGGCGGCTCTTATGATGTGTCTTGCGTGTTCTATACTTTTGATGTATTTTTGCATTTGTTTGAGACATATATTATGCTCATGGTTTATGTATCTTGAAGGTTATATATATGTGATGCATACCAATATAGGATTTGATTAGTTATGCGATCAACTGTATGATTTTTATCCCTTGGTATATGTGTAAATTTGATATGATCAAAATGTCTAGCTAACCTTTGTGCATGCAGATACTTCTGAAAAAGGCATGCATCACAAACCTGAAGGGTCTTGTTCAACTGTGATAAAAATAGCTGGGAACCAAGGAATACGTGCAAGTGATGGATACCTAAGTGGGAGGCATCAACCAAGAGACCTATGATGACATCATATTCAACTTGATTGTTGGTGGCTTACCTGATACAAATTCCATTAGAGAGACGAGGTCTCCGGTCAGGAGAGTATATGGCCCAGGATGCGACAGTGAGGTTTTGCAACCATCGAGAGACACTGTCAACAAATCCATGATGATAGGCTGGTGAATGATCCATCTGTGACACATTACGAGAGAGTGATTTTTAGAGTGGCTACACGATGGGGTGAAAATGATACAAAAAATAAGTCATGGTGCATACATGTACATTCTAGGGCTTACTCAAGCATTTTTATGGGTGAAACTTTTTGAGGTAGAGACCATTGACGAGATTTTTTAGGCAAGTCCCATCGGGCTCTGATAAGATGTATGCCCCCTTTAGGAGGTAATGTTTGATAATGTATGGGCCCTTCCATAGGGTTTCAAACTTCCTGGGTCGTACCACTTCTTGGGAAACATTACAACGGAGGAATAACTCCCCTTCGGTAAATGTCTGAGGGGTGATGTTGCGATCGAATGAGGCTTTTACCCTCTTTTTGTATGCTTCATTATTATGGAGATATTCTCATGGATTTTCATCAACAAGATCCAACTTTACCAACCTTTGTTCTAAAATTTTTGTGTCACTAAGAAGCTCAATGGCAGAGTCTAAGGTAGTGATCTCACACTCAATGGGAAGTACAACTTTGACCCCATATACTAGTTGGAAGGGTGTTAATCTTGTATATGCCTTAACCACCATGTGGTGTGCCCACAGGGCTAAGAACACCATATGGTGCCAATTGGTTTTTTGATTTTTCACTATGCACTGCAACATTTTTTTGAGAAATTTGTTGATAGCTTCTACTTGACAATTGGATTGAGGGTAGTATGGCGAAGAAAACTCATGAGAGAAACCAAGGTGTTGGGATAGATCTTGAGATATTTCATTCTTGAAATGTTTACCATGGTCTGAAACCAACTCCATGGGAAAAACAAACCATGTTATGACATGGTTAAATAAAAATCATGCCATTGTTTCTGCGGTGTTATTATATGTGGGAATTGTTTCTACACATTTGGCGAAGTAGTCAATGACAACCACAATGTACTTGTTGTTTCAGGATGATGGGGGGTTAAAGGTCATGAATTCCATGCCCCCCTTGCAGAAGGGGCCGACCAAAATGACTGGATGTAGGGGAGTGGGTGGTGCTCGTGCCTTATGAGCATATTGTTGGCATCACTCACATCTTTTGACTGCCTATATGCAATCGTGGAAGAGGGTGGGCTAGAAATAACCAACACAAAGGATTTTATGGGCGGTGGCCATCCTTGAGATGTGGTTGATGCAAGACCCATTGTGGCAATCATTTAAGGTTTCCTCATATTTTTGGTGGGCGAGGCATCGACATAGGATGTTGTCAATAGAGGAAATCCCCCAGAAGGAGGTAATGGGGGTCCTGATGGCTTATGCACCTCCGATAGTCATGGGTAAGCTAGGGTTTGAAACTTTGAGTTCGTAAGAAGAGGAGGATGTCACTGTACTAGGGGTCGTCTGTTGATACTAGAAATAGATGTTCATCAGGAAGAGCATCATTAATGGGAGAGCCTTGGGTCTCTGTTGGGAGATCTATGATGAACTCGATGAGGATGAGCACCTTTTTTCTCTTAGGAGAATTAAATTGTAGATCAAATTATTTCATAATAATGATCCATCGAGCATATTTTTGGTTCATCATGCAGTGAGTGAGTATATACGTCATGGGGTTAATATCTTCTATTACGGTAGTGGTTTGAATGATGATATAATGATGATATAATGATGATATTCTGGTTCATACTTCAGTGGAGGCTTGGATAAGTTCTTGCTGACGTAATAAATTACATGCTTCTTGTTATCTAGTCTTTCCTGGACTAACACCCTAGAGATGGCTACATATGATGCTGATTGGTATAAGGTACAGTATTTGTTGTGGTTGGGCGGGCTAATCAAAGGATCTTGAGATAATGTGTCTTTCAAATCTTCAAATGATAGTTGAGCTTGATCATCCTAATGGAAGGGAATCTCTTGACGAAGGAGGTGCAGGAAAACTTGCACACAAGTAGTGTAATTAGGGACAAAGTGTCGTAAGAAATTGGCCTTACCCTACAAGCTTTGTAATTGTTTCAATGTTTTTGGAGGTGGTACCTCCTTAATGCCTTGGACTTTGAGAGGGTCAACTTTGATACCTTGCTAGGAAACTATGAAACCCAATAGTCTTCTAGAAATTACATAGAATACACACTTGATAGGGTTCAAGCAACGATTATATTATTGACATCTATGAAATACCATGTTCAGATCCTCCAAATGGTTAGCACACTTCTTGGATCGTACCATAAGGTCATCCAGATATGCAAGGATAAGATGAGCTAGGTCGTGGAAGATGTATTTCATGACCCGTTGGAAGGTGGTGCTAGCATTTTTATGACCAAAAGGCATAACTTAGTATGCGAATGTACTACAAGGGGTTGTGAATATTGTTTTGTACTGATCCATATTGCGAATATGGATTTTGTTATACTTAGAGAACCTATCCATGAAGGATAGGGCCTCGTGATTGGCACAAGCATCAATGACTTGGTCGATGAATGGCATTGGGTAATTGTCTTTGGGACAAGATTTGTTCAAATATTTAAAATTAGTAAAAACTTGGATGGTGCCCTATTTTTTCATGATAGGTAAAGGGTTAGAAACCAAAGACATGTAAGCGATAGGATAAATGAACAAAAATTTGTGGAGTTTATTGATTTCCTGTTTGATTGCTTTTGCCTTAGAAGGATGTAACTAATGTTGTTTCTGCTTGATGGGTTGGGTGTTAGGCCATGTGTCAATATGGTGTTCCACAAAGGTGGATCTGATTCCTAGCATCTCAGAGTAATCCCACACAAAAATATCCTTGTATTCTTGGAACAAGGATGTGTATGTGATTATTTCTTCTAGAGAGCATGCTGCCCCTAGGGAAATCTCTTTGACTTTTCTAGGTTTGTTTGCAATATTTACCTTGATGGTCGGTGAAATATTTGACATGTTCCCTTTCTCAAATGCATTGGGTGCTAGGATGGGATTTTTAGATGAATCAACCTTTCCCGGCGGGAGGAAATATTTTATCTCTATGGTGCATATATCGTGGGTTGGTGCATTAGTGGGTACAAATGTTTTTTTGGGTAGAAAAAATGAAAATGGTGCATGGCATCCCAAGGACATTTGGGTTTTGTCATGGCTTCTAGAATATATTCATCTGAGTTAAAAATATAATCCAGTGTTGACTTGGGTTGCGCTAGGTCCTGAGGTTGGGGTTCAAACCTGGTTGTGCTAGTCGACAAGCAAGAATATGATTCGTGGGTTGATTTCGTAGAACCAAGTGTGGTTGAAAAAATGCAAATGGGATGGGTATGCAACATCGGTGGTGTTAGCACTAGTGGGGTGGATTTTTTGGTCTTGAAACCAAAAAATTATGATCAAACAACACGAATCATAGTTTCCACATATGAGGAAATTAATTGCATATGGTGTTGCATGTCGTCAACAATAGGTGGTGGTAAAATTTTAGTTATGGTGGGTTGATGTTATGTGGGAGGGAGTTCTTGCATTCTTGTTGGTCTGCAAGGGGAAAACATGTCTTCCTCAATAGGAGTTTGACATTGAAGCCTAAGATACCGAAATGTTTTTAATATATGGCATGTCTTGGTGCTATGAGAGGTACTAGTATAAATACTATACAATAGACTAGAACTAACTGAATAGATAGTGTGGGTGGAGGTACTACTCATAGTATGAAATGTTGACTCTTGGTTGATGTCATGAGATGGGACATCCTAGGGTGGTAGCCATATATGGATCTTAGTTTTGGCGTGACATGACTTATTGGTGTGGGTTTGCCTCAGTGATGCTCTCGCTGTGTGAAAACGTTGAAGGTATTGGCAATTCCTCGTATGATGTGATTGAGAGAAGATGCAACAATAACAACGTGTGATTTTCTCTTTATTGGAGAGATGGATTTGTGGAATTTGGACCACTAAGCGAAAGATGTCATTAAAATTACTCAATTCGTGGCATTGGTTTACCAAATGGTTGGGTTTATCACATAGGGCACATGTGAGGGGTGATTATTTTTTTCCAGACGACCTTAGATTATTTTTTGCCCAATCTAGATTGATGATGGTGAGGGGAGATGTAATGATGGGGGCCTTTCTGAACTGTTGTTGGCCGTTTCTCTTCAAACACACATAAATGGACCTAGATGCTTCATTCCCTGATTGTGGGGTATGATCTGATGATTCAGTATCTCATCTGAATAAATCAAAATTCTCAGCAATAAATCATCGCATACCTAACAAAGAACATAATCGAGAACGGTGAGGACAGTGTCACACATGATGATTTCCTGCACAAATCTGGAAAGTGTGATGTATGTGCTTTGGTCTGGTGCTTTGAGCCATGCAAGTAACCAAATATAATCGGTTAAAGGCCCTTAATTTAGGAAAATGGCTGATAAAATGATCTAGTGCGTTGCATAAAGCACATGTGGGAACTGGTAGGGGTGTTGCTGGTTTGGGTTGCCTCCAAACACGGTAGGAGGTTGATGGACCAAATGAGGGATAGGAGAAAGAAGCTTCTTCCCTTACGATATAAAAGATGTTTTTGGATCCATCCTCTGTTGGGAGTAATGGGGTATTGGTTGGGGTGAGTGCACCTACCACATCTCGATATCGAGGGATTTCAGAGAAATGATGAGTCTAATTCCTGTATTCCATGCAGATGGTGCATTCGTGGTTGGTGCTCAATGTCTTATGATCTGTGGAGTTTCTATTTTCTCTGGCAGGAGGAGGAGGGTTCATTGGTGCTTTTGGGGCATGCAAAAGAGCTTCCAACTTGTTTAACTAGGGGCACCTATTGGTGGGGTGCCCAACTGTTTCAAACAAAGCACAAGGTTGAGGGACCTTAGAGGAGGGAGTGTTTGAAGATTCCACCTTTTTACCTTTTTGCTTATCCCTTGTTCTAGCATCGGCTCATGTTGGTGTAGGCACTGCATGTAGTGTAGGCGCTGCTTGTGGTGTCGTGCTATCCAGAGGAGGAATAGGAATGATGCATGTTGTAGTGATTCCTAAGTTTGTCGACGTGGCCTGAGGGGCCAAATATCAGACCAGTATTGCGAGAGCCATATGGGGCAACGAGAACATTGTGATGAATTGGTGCGAGACAAATCTAGGTGGGGGAAATAAGAAAGGTGTTTCTTATGAAGGATCAGTAACAATATTGTTGCTAGTATCTTAAATTGGTTCTTGAGCTTGGGGGGTGTTTGATGAGGTCATCACACACACCGATGCTCCTGTTGTTGGGGGAATTTCCTCTATCACAAAAGGGTCCCATCATAATGTCCCTATGAGTGTTGACGACTTAAATTGGCCAGGGCTAAGTTCAGTGTAAGTGGTGATCCATTAGTGAGAATATGAGACTAAAGGTAACACATGATCGGGTGCAGGTAATGTATTTTTCTCATAATATGTGAGTTGATATATGGTAATGATTTTTCCGTAATGGGGGGAAATCATTACCCCAAATACATACAAGGATACTGCTAATATCTTGTACATGTAACTTCGATGCAACAAGATATTGTAATCCAACTAAGCGTCTAGTACTTTGATATCTATTAGCACGATTTTTCTGGCTAGCTGTATTGACACGCTAGGGTATAGGCCTACGGGGGTAGAAGGGAGCCCATCATATGCTCTAAGCATGATCTCAAAAGTCTTGAGTTCAGGGGATCCCGGTTTTTTCCAAATGAATTTGGAAATTATACATGTGGATGTCCCTTCGTCAACAATGCAATGATGAATGGTGATGTTTTGGAATGAGAATAGAATTTGGAAAGCAACGATTGATGGTAGTCGTGGGATAGCTTTATCCAAGTTAAATACCATTAGGTGAGAATCGACTAGGTCAATTGTGCCTAGAGTAGAAAGTAAGCATTTATTTTGGGTTAGGCATGTTTGAAGGACCTCTAATGCTGATAAAGCTAATGGTGATTGCACTAAGTCATTAACTAGGGTGTAGCAATGAGTAGCTTTTGAGTTATGTCCTGCATGCTGTAAAGGTCCTTTAACCATCTTTGGCATCGTTTCTATAGTAAGTTGAGCAATGGTCAACGACCCTGTAGGTATTTTCGTAGTCGAGGTGGAAGGGATGGGCTCTAGGTGAGCTTCATAACTTCTATTTCACATTTGTAGGAGGATATCTTCTTCTGTCATGAAAATGTTGTGATTAGAATTGTTATGGGGGTACCCTCTAGAAGGATGTGGGTCAGATGATTGTTGTTCAGCGTTAACCACTCCCTGATGGGGAAAAGGGTCTTCCATTACTACATTTTTTTGACCTTCTTGCCCTGTATTCCCCTATATCCTTTTTGACTTAGGGAGTTGAGGAAAATGATGGGTATAATGACTGTATTACCTACAGATAGAACATGAATGATTAGTTCATAGGCTTATGTTCTTGTTTTGATTTTGTGAGTTGTTGTTGGTCGACCCATGGTTTTGATTTTGATTAGGGTTGCCCCTTGTTGGTTCCTGCGGGGGTTGCTAGTGGTTTCTACCCCCCCTATTCGGGTTCTCCCTTTGGTTTTCTCTTTGATTTTTTGTTAGCAACATTAGGCGGGCTAGCTGGGTTCATCTACTCCTCTGGTTGTTGTTGTTGAGCAAGAGAAGGTTGCACTAGATTAACCCTTGCATTATTTTGCATTGGTGGGTTATTTTGTTGTTGTTTGTGGAAAGGAGAATATTGGTTTCCTTGTCCTTGATTAGTATATGGATTATGGGAAGAGGAAAATACATCTATAATCCTAGAGGAGTATTGGTTTCCATATAAAGGAAGATATGAGCCTCCATTAGGGGGGGATATTGGTTAACCCTACTGACTGTATTTTGCATTGGTGTGGGTTGACCGAGGTAATATCCTATATGCTGCAGTGGTGGTGCATTTTGTGTAGCATCATATGCTTGGCCACTGAATGAGTATCTAGGTTACTGGTAGGTGTCATTGAGTTTGTTTTGGGTTATGGAACTAATCAATCCATCATAGGCATTAGATGTGCTTGGTGTCTCTTTATAGGTCTGCAGGTGCAAGGCACCTACAAGCACATAATAGATGTATCCAGATTGGGTGTACATAAGCTCTAACTATTGAGCTTTGCTAATGGCTTCTTCCTCATTATGCTGGGATGGATTTTCCATGTCTATTGAAATTTCCGATGTGAGGGATCTAAAAAACAAGTCGAGGAAGACGTTGTCTTCAAACTACGCTTTATACATGCTACGATGTTTTCGCCGTTCATGAATATGATATGATATGTGGGTAGGAGGTGTTTGTTTAAAGTGGGTGAGAAGTTCCAGGCCCAAATCATGACGAATAAGGAGCTGGAAAAATGTGAGGAAAGATGTATCTAGGGAGCTCAAGTTTCCATGTGATGCAGAAGGGTGATCAATGTACCATTTCATTGTAGGCCTAGTAAGGGTGCGTTGAAATAGTTGTAATCAAATAGTATCATCTGTAATACTATTAGAGGAACACCACAGGTGAAAAGTCATGACATGGTTTCCTGGGTCTTCTCCCTATTTCCCTTTGAATTTTGGCATGTCCGAAGGTCGCTTGGTAGGTGTAGCTGGCCAATTCATGCTATGAGAAATTAGGTCATTAGTTAGCTTACTTAAATACACTAGGTTTAAAGAAGTTAATAATTAGATCTATGAGTTATCCACCATCATGTAATGAATTTGGATAGCTATATGTAAAGGGGTACTATGTGGGGAATTTTAAGGAGAACTACCTCAATGGGCATCTCGCAAACTGTCCGAGGGAGTGGTATGAGGGCTCCCTAAAGGGGTAGCACATGGGGACCCTTGTGGGGTTTTCAAGGGTGTGCTTTGACAGGGAGGGGTACCAAGAAAAGATGCACGAATAAAGGAACATCCTATAATGGTGGTTGCATGATTTCCTCTATGTGTAACTGGTGGGAGTCCTGACACACCTCTCGCTAATGGGGGAGGTTTAAGAAACGTCTAGATCGACAGGGAGTCATGGGGTCCCCTATGGTTTTGATTAGAGTGTGTGATACTTTGTGTATGGTGAGGGAAGGAGACGATTATTCAAAGAAAATCAATCACATACATAAAACAAAGCGAAAAATAAAAATATTACTTAGCCCTTAACTTGAGCCTATGTGATCAATCAAACGAAAAAATGGCTTTCGTTTATTTTTTCATGTGAAAAATGACCCTAAGAAGACATATTCATCCTTACCACTCTTAAAGTAACTGAAGCTTGCGAATATTTTTTTGTTGGGTCCTGGGGAAATGCCCTAAAATAACTGGCGATACCTTCCAACAATCAAAGAATCAACCAAGGTAATGGAAATGAGGCTTCAGTGCTGCCTGCACCATCGCCTATAGGGAAATGATGCCCTAGATTTTGGCCACTAAATTACTTTTGTCCCACATGAGAATTCGAGTCTTTAGCTTCTTGGTAGTTAGTTACTAGTACCGAGCACTAGATGGTTCAGATAGCCCCAAAGAGTATCGCATGTGTTAGGGTAATGTTATATAGGAATCCTCGTCAAATTTGTCTTACTAACTATTTGGTTGTCTTTTCGTAAAACTTAGTCTATGGTTTCATGAGTCTCATAGTTTAAGGAGTCCTTGTAAAAAAGAGTCAATTTGTTCAAAGGGCCCTTGTAAATATTTGTGTCAAAAAGGAGTCTGTTAGCCTTAATTCAAATTTGTAAGGCCATGAAGGGTCATCATTTAAAATTAATAATCATGAGGGGTTAAAGTTATTATGGAAGTGTAGAGGGGTCATGTCATGAGAGCTGGTCATCATAGGTCAGTTTGTTGAATCCATGTTTATCATAAGAGTTAGTTTGAAGAGTCGGTTATTAGCTAAATGTGTCATGTCCTTTCATTATTGCAAAAAGTGCCCCTCTCATCACATTCTTCACATCATCAAGTGGCCTATTATCACTCCAAAAGGAGGATTTGGGTGGTATGAAAGTTTCAAATTTGTTGTTAAGTCTCTCAATATTACCCCATTCAAAGTTGACAATAGCTCTGAAGAAAATTTAAAGGCTGAGGAAGTGAGTTGCAGGATCAGACAGACATTTTCTATGAATCTGCTGCGCAAGTGACCTATTGTTTCACAACTGCTGCATATGTGGTGAAACGACCTCGGGATTTTGAGTAAGATTTTTTATCTTTTCTGTTTGATTTTAAATGTTGCAAGAAGCTTGTTGAACACCCTCCAACCAGTCTTAGAGTTTGCAGAAGACCTGAAGTATACCGACCTTGGATGTACATTCGCATTTGCTACTCATTTGTTTCACAAGTTGCAAAGGTCCCTCATTTTGGTGAAGTGTGGGAGTTTTGTATTTATAACAGTTTTATAAGGTGTTATAAGGCGTTTGTATGTGGTAATAGTGCTCCTCAGCCATTTTGAAGCAAAAAGGTCATCATAAGCTCGAAATGTTGGACTTGCTGTGAATCTGCTGCGCAAGTGGGAATCATCCATCTAGGGGGTATGAAAGAATTAGAGAGCCTACTTAAAGATTTATACACCATAACATAGATATTTCAAGCCTACCCATTTGATCTATTTTTCCATAGGAGGTGTGAAACCATACAGAGCATGGAGGGCTAGCTGGACTTGCTACGAATTTGTTGTGAAACTGACTATTTTGTCATCATTTTCAAAAGTTGTTTTTGACCAAATGGAGCTACATTTCAGAAAACCAAAAGAGATTTTTGTCAAGAATTGACCAAAAAACAAAAATTTCCTTCCATTTTTGCACTAGTGTCATATATTAGAACATTAAAATGCATATTTACAACCTATTTTCTAGGTTTTGGAATTTCATGTTTTAGTTATGATGTTTGGGTGTAGATTGTGAGGAGCTGGAGAAGAAATTTTTGAAACGGAGAGAGCTTTCTCTCAAGGAAGCTCTCATATACAAAAAAAGCCCTTGGTTTTGTAACATTTGTTAGGATTCAGGATATATAACATAGTATTTGAACCCTATTTTTCTAGAAATTTGGTCCCTGTTTCGTAGCAAACTTGTTACACAACTAGACATTCAACAATTTTCCCTTGCAAATTCGAATTTTGACTTCTATAAGTAGTTTTGGTTAGATGATCAGGTGTATCATGTCTTTAGGTTATGCAGCCAAATTTTGTTAAGTAAATATTCCATTTGGTTTATGTTTGTTAGTATGGATTGGTGACTAGTAAAACCGTCCTTATTTTTCAGCAAGCTGAGAAAGAATTCAATGTATCTAGCTTAGTTTTGATTTCTATGAAGGGATTTCGACCACCTATAGTGGTAATTCGAACTCCATATTTTATATAATGACATAAAAAAATTGTGGAAGGTATTGGTTAGTGCGGAAAGGGAGCTAATCTACATTTTAAGAAATTTTGGTATCATTTTCCCAAGTGAATAGAATAAGGTAGGCGTAGTTTGACAAATATACTTTTGTTAGTGCTTATTGGTATGTCTATTTCCTTATGATCTGTTTATGCATTTCCTTCTGATCTATTTATGATATATATTTTCATCATGTAAACGTTCCTCATGCTCAATTGAAAGGAAATATTTTCAGAATTCACTTAGTGCTCTAATTTAAATCAACTGATCATATGTGTTATCTTTTTCCTCTATGAAATATGAACTCATCAGTGTTTTGATGCTCAATTTTTCCTCTTTCCTCATGCTTCACTCACCTATTCACTGCAATTAAATTTTATTTGATATCAGTAAGTATTCCTATATTGCCTCTGTTCAAATTTCATCATATCTCTTATTCACTTGGATAAAAAAAAAATGATCTGATCTGGACTAGCTTTACTATCATACACTTACCTTCAGGCATCAAGCCTAAAACTACCCTTTGATAATCATAGATAGCTTAAGGTCTAGAAAATTTTAATCATTTAGTTGATTGGGAGAAGACCAAAGTGAGAGAACCCTCTCCAAGGCTAGTAGGGTTGGATTCTAGCCTAAAAGTGGTCAGTGGCTACCCTTACATTTCTCTTTTCAACCTAGAAAAATTTATAGAGAGCTAACATAGTGGCACCCTTTCTGGGGAATGAGAGGTTCCATATTCTCATGAAAATATCATCAAAGTTTCAGATCTTTGCTGATGGTGGACAACAATGAAACATATGAAGGTTGAACCATTCATATGGTGACTCCAATCAAATTTCAACCTGATCTAAAGACTCCAATGGTAGCAGGATTATGAAATTAGGGTTTTTCTAGCAACTCTATTGGCTCGAGATGGATCATAGATTTGTAAGGTATGCCCCTATGCATCGTATTTATATTCATGGATTTCCAAACCACATGCCTTGTGTAGATTGGAAAACTTATTTTCCAAAATTCAGAGATCAGAAAGGAGATGATGTCACTCTTCATTTGGTTAAGTTTCACATGCATGTGCGTAGACTTAAGGTTCAATTTCATGAGGACTTCCTGATGAAGATGTTCATGGTATCATTGGAGGTAAATGCACAATCATGGTATGAAAGCTTGCCAAATGGTTGCTTGTATTCTCTTAGAGATTTTCATGTTGTATTTTATGAGAGATATAAATAAAATCATCCTTCCTTGTTGCTGGTCCAATACTGTTTCATACATTTTCAAAAATTTATTGAGCATTTGGAAAGTTTTTATGAAGATGATCAATTTATGGATGATGAGACTATAGAAGATTTTCATGAGAATCCTTTTCAACATCAGGAGGAAATAAAAGAGGTCTCTTTCCATGAAATTCAGGTGGATTTTCAAAAAGCAATAGTTTCTCCAAGGGTTGAAAATGAAGTAGATCAACATCTTGATGTGGACAATTATGATCCATATTTTGAGTTTGAAGAAAAATTGCAACAATTTTATCAGATGTTAAGTCACCAAGAGAAAGAACATGATAGACAATCAAATTTTTCATGAACCCTTTTATTTCCTACTTCTTTATTCTAAGAAGAATCTTATCAAATTCTGAGTTTTGAAATTCAAAACACTAAGCTCACCTTAGATGAAGATGAAGGTGTTATCCATTAAAGCAGTAAGCTAAAAAATGGCATCTATACTCCGTAGTTATAAGAGGATAATGAAGAGCAAATAATTTTAGACTCCTTGGATAGGGAAACATCTATTCATGTTTATACATCTCTTGAATTGACATTTTCATAATTTTTTAAAAGCCAAGATGACACTCTTGTTGATATACATGAAGGGTAATTTGTAAAAAAAGTTGTTATTCAAGATATGGCTACGTCAATTGAAGATTTTCAAGAACAAACTATTCCTTTCCATGACGGACATGGCAAGGCTAATGAATAGATTTCTATCATTTCTTTCGAAGATAGTCCCGAGTTTTTGAAACACTGCTTCCTTCCTCTTGTTGATCATCAAATAAAAGGTAACTAATCATGCTTTTGGAGATTATTTTTCCGTTCTATTGGAATCATTAAGGGAAGGATATCTTTTGTTTTCTCCAAGTCAACAAGAATTAATTTTCCATGTTTTTTAAGATCCCATGGCTAGTCGATTATAGTCATTAGAGTAGAAGAAAATTGCTATATATATTGATCATGAAGAGGTTTTCAGTGGAAAATTTGAGTTTCCATTTTTTGAGTTTTTCTACCTGGGAAGCGGAATGCAAGCTTCAGTCAAGTATCCATTTTCTTGATTGACTACATTAGAAGGATCATTTCACTTGATTATAGCGCTATCTTTAGCAAGTTAGAGTGAGTAGGTGTATGAATAAGCTCATCCCTCTAAGCATCTTTTTCAAAGATGTGCCAATTTCCACCAGTTCGTCTTTGTAGTTTGGTATTACTTTCAGTACTGCAAGTGTGGGTGGATATCATTAGAATTTGAAGCCCGAAGTGAAGGCCTTGAGATTCCAGTGATCTACTGCTATATGTAATGTAAAAAAAATAGTCATAGTTAATTTTAGTCATTTTGAGTTGGACTCCATTACCCAATGGTCCAAACTACTAGTTTGCGATGTTCTTCACACCTTATAGGGAGTAAGACATCCCAATTGGAGCCAATGCTAGGGTCCTATAATATAGGAATCCCACTCAACTAGGTATTACTATACATTTAGGCATCATTTTGTAAAAATTAGCCTATGGTTTCATGAGTTTCATAATTTAAGGGGTCCTTGTACAAAAGACTCAGTTTGGTTAAAGGTTCCTTGTAAATATTTATGTAAAAAAGGAGTCTATTAGCCTTAATTCGAATTTGTAAGGCCATGAAGGGTCCACGAGGGGTCATCGTTTCAAATTAGTAATCATGAGGGTTTAAAGTTATTATGGAAGTGTAGAGGGGTCATGTCATGAGAGTTGGTCATCATAGATCAATTTGCTGAAGTCATGTCCATCATAAGAGTTAGTTTGAAGAGTTAGATATTGGTTAAATGTGTCGTGTCCTTTTCATTATTTCAAAAAGTGCCCCTCTCATCAAATCCTTCACATCATCAAGTGACATATTATCATTCCAAAAGGAGGCTTTGGGTGGTATGAAAGTTTAAAATTTGTTGCGAAGTATCTCATTCTTACCCCATTCAAAGTTGATTCCAGCTCTGAAGAAAATTTAAAGTCCGAAGAAGTGAGTTGCAGGCTTAGGCATAGATTTTCTATGAATTTGTTGTGCAAGTGACCCGCTGCTACGTTGCTGCTGCATAAGTGGTGAACAACCCTCAGTGTTTTGAGTAAGAGTTTTTCTCTCTTGTGTTCAATTTTAAATGTTGCATGAATCTTTTTAAACAACCTCCAACATGTCTCAGAGTTTGTAGAAGACCTGAAGTATACCAACCTTGGAAGTACATTCACATTTGCTACTCATTTGCTACACAAGTTGCAAAGGTCCATCATTTTGGTGAAGTGTGGGAGTTTTGTAGTTATAAAAGTTTGATAAGGTGTTATAAAGTGTTGTATGTGGTAATAGTGCTCATCAACCATTTTGAAGCAGAAAGGCCATCATAAGCTGAAAATGTCGGACTTGCTGCGAATCTGCTATGCTAGTGGGAATCAACCATCTAGGAGGTTTGAAAGCATTAGAGAGGTTAATTCAAGAGTTATACACCATCAAATAGACATTTCAATCCTACGCATTTGATCCATTTTTCCAGAGGAGGTGTGCAACCATACAAAGCATGGAGGGCTACTTGGACTTGTTACGAATTTCTTGCGAAATTGACTGTTTTTGTCATTATTTTCAAAAGTTATTTTTGACCAAATGGAGGTGAATTCTGGAAAAAAAGAGGTTTTTGTCATGCATGGACAAAAGAAAAAAAAAATTCCTTCATTTTCTTCGCATGTTTCATAGATTGGAATATTCAAATGCATCTTTACAACCTATTTTCCAGGTTTTGGAATTTCCTGTTTTAGTTATGATGTTTGGGTGCAGATTCTGAGCACCTAGAGAACACTGTTTCGAAACTAAGAGAGGTTTCTCTCAAGGAAAATATCATATACAAAAACATCCCTCTATTTTGTAACATTTGTGAGGATTCATGATATATGAGCTAGTATTTGAACCCTATTTTTTTAGAAATTTGGAACTTGTTTCGTATTAGACTTGCTATGTAACTAGACAATCATCAATTTTCCCTTTCAAATTCAAAATTTTGAATTCTAGAAGCAGTTTTGGTTAGATGAATAGGTGTCTAATAGCCTTAGGTTATGCAGTTCAAGTTTGTTAAGTAAATATTCCATTTGGTTTATGTTTTAAGTATGGATTGGTGACTAGTAAAATTGTCCTTATGTTTCAGCAAGTTAAGTAAGAATTCAATGTTTTAAGATTAGTATTGAATTCTATGAAGCGATTTCGACCACCTAGAGTGGTAATTCGAACTCCATATTGTATATAATAATGTAAAAACAATGTGAAAGGTGCAGGGTAGTGTGGAAAGGAAGCTAGTCTACATTTTTATTTTTATTTTTATTTATTTATTTATTTTTATTTTTATTATTTTTATTATTATTTTATTATTTTTATTATTATTTTATTATTTTATTTTATTATTATTCTTATTCTTATTATTATTTAATTATTATCTATTTTATTTAATTAATTATATATATATATTTATTTATTTTTATATTTATTTTTATTTTTTATTTTTTTTTATTCTAGTATTATTATTATTATTTATTTATTTGTTTATTATTATTATTATTATTTATTTTATTTATTTATTTTTAATTTTAATTAATTAATTAATTTATTTTTTATTTTATTTTTCTGAAATTTTTGTATCATTTTCCCAAGTGAATAGAAGAAGGCAGGTGCAGTTTTGACAGAGATACTTGTGTCGGTACTTATTGGTATGTGTGTTTCCTTATGATATTTTTATGTGTTTCCTTCTTATCTATTTATAATATATATTTTCATGGTGTAAACATTCCTCATGCTCAGTTTGAAAGGAAATATTTTCAGAATTCACTTAGTGCTATGATTTAAATCAGCTGATCATATATGTTATATTTTTCCTCTATGGCAATATGAACTCATCATTCTTTTGATGCTCAATTTGTCCTCTTTCCTCATTCTCCACTCGCCCATTCACTACAATGAAATTTGATTTGATATCAATAAGTCTGCCTATCTTGCCTTTGTTCGAATTTCATCATATCCCTTATTCACTTGGATCTAAAACAATGATCTGATCTGGAGTAGCTTTACTTTCCTACACTTACCTTCAAACATCAAGCCTAAAAATACCCTTTGATCATCATAGCCAATCTAATAATTTCAAAATTTCAGTCATTTAGTTGATTGAGAGAAGAACACAATGAGAGAGCCCTCTTCAAGGCTAGTAGGGATGAATTCTAGCCCAAAAGTGGTTAGTGGTTACCTCTGCATTTCTCTTTTCAGCCTAGAGAAATTTATAGAGTGCTAACAACACACACTGGAGCTAAGCCATACACCCTCTGAATCAGGTCTTTTCCATGCTCATGTAATCTTTTTCGTGGGATGATTGAAGGATTTTAAGCTCCCTAAAAAGTCAACAACTATGTTTCAAAGATTTAACATGACCATGACGGCTTATGGGATGCCTACCCCCAATGGTCCTAACCTTAACTATAAATTGTTTAAAGGCCCTTGTGGGGAATTTAGTTGGTTCAAGTTATGGTTGTTTTTAAGGGTATTACTTTTCTTTAGGGTGTGATATGTAAGCTAAAATAAACTAAGTGTAAAAAAATATGGAAACTGGATGCCTTCTAATACGAAGTTTATAGAAGCTTAATGTGTGGTGTGTAATTGTGTGGAAGTGACGAAGTGAGCACATAAAGTGTGAGAAGATGTGGATATTCGGTATTTATTCCAATATTGCCCCACTTATACTAGATTTAAATTGTTCCTTGCATGAAAAAGAAGTGATGTGCAGATAATGAGCCACTTACTCTTTTTTCCTATTATACTATGTGAATTTCAAAACAAAGAGATGGAAATTCAAATGCTTTAAGAAAGTTTTCATATGCAAGCCCAGATTCTTCTAAGAGATGCAAGGGAAGAAAACATTACTTGATTTATGTAATAAAACTTGCTCTGGGTCCCATAAAAAAAATAAAAATGAATGCTTTGGTTAGTAACAAGATTTGTGGATGATGGGCCACTTACTCCTTTACTAATTAAGGTATGTGAAGATTGTGAACAAAAAGAAAAGATAATCTAATTACTCTACTAATTGTGATTAGTAAAGAAACTAAGAAATCTAAACTGACTATAAAAAATTTATAGAGGTGAAGGCAATTCACTAAAGGCTACCAATCACCTGAAAAATGTGAAATTAGAAGGTGTTTTTTGCTTTCTGGAATAACCACGCAGGTTTCACAGTGCACAGACACGAAGATGTGTTTGTCAGAGGAAAAGTTGCGGAGTGTGCGTCTGTTAGAGAATAAGCTACGCGGTCGACAAACAATTGTAAATTAACAATCCTCTCTTCCCACCATAGGTTCACAGGGCCATGAAAAAAATTCCAGAGAGCTACTAAATGCCTTGTAGGTCGACTATGCAGAGAGGAGATTTTGCAAAGACAACCTTTAGATTAAAGAAAAGACAAAAATTTGGTCTCCATTCCCGTGGTAGTGTTTTTGTGGCAATGGTGTACCAGAAGAAACCTCCTTAGCAGTTGGTTGTTCCCTGCAAAGGATCATAGATAGAGTTGGTGTTGTTAGTGAACAAACCTAGACAAAAAAACCATTGAAAATAGTGAAAACAATGCATACAAAAACATAAACTAAACCAAAGAGATAAATACAAAAACAATTCTCAATGGAGCAAACAAGCTAACACAATAATGGAAAAAGGGCCAAGGCTCCCTTTATTGATTGCTAGTAGTAGAGGTTAAATATAATAGATGAATATTAAACACTTGAAGAAAATTATTTTAGTTATGGTGCTAAAAAATCCTCATCAAGGAGGTTCTTTTCCTCAATCTCCTTGCAAGCTTCTCATTTGTCTCAAAGAAGTATGAAGATTGTTTAATAGTTGAATCTTATCCTCTCGCTAAGATGATGGACTGCTTAGAAGCAATATGGAAAACATGCTAGTGCTCTTAATTTCTTTGGATTCAACAATGAATGTTGGTTTGTTGTGATAGAAATTTGGCCAGCATAACATTGTCTCATATTTTGGTTCTCTCATGGCCTGTTTATATAGAATTTTGAATCCATCTTCCTTATCTTGGTTCATGCATGATAATGACTTATCAATAGGAAAAGGTGATTCCATTGAGGGCTTCACATCTTCAAGGCAACTCGAATTCGGCTTTCTTGGACTTAGATCTTGTGAGGGAATCACATCCAATTGTGTGAAGTGGTCCTGAATTCGCCGAGTCATCGATTTTGTCGACTGTATGATTTTCGAAGAAAATTCCGTAGTGTGTAGCTATTAAAGAAATAGTTGCGAAGTCCTAAATTTTTTAACTCAATAAACTTTATACCTTAGGAGAAATTAATTTTTTTAAACTTCATGATTTTTTTAGCTAGAAGATATTCATTTGTACATTCTGCAGGATGTCTTTTAGCGTCTTCTGGATTGTGCAAACATGTGTATGATTTTTTGGTGTTAACAGTAAACAAGGAATTTCTTACCATTCCAACGGTGGGTGGGCCGTATGACCATATGGGACTCCTACACCAAACTGTGTGAGGTCTAATTGGGATTTCAATCTGGGAGATCCTTTTACAATGTTGGCAGAATCCTTCATCATCAATAGGCCTCTTCAAACAATGATTTGAAAGGATCTCTTTGTCTCTAATATTTCTTTTTCTGCCATGGGTGGTCATCGAGGTCAGCGAGGTTGATCTTGCAAGGGTTCAACTAGTTCAAGTCCTAACTCCTTATACTCGACCTCATGGACATGCAAAAAAAGACAGAGAAAGAGAAGACCTCTTTGATGCCACTGATCCATATCTATGAACTTAACGAAATAAAATAAAAATTGAAACAAAAACATATATATGCCACGAAATATAACTTCAATTAATAAATAGAAATTTCTGAAAACTGTTTACATGCAATAAGGAAACCAACTATCTTGGGCGATGTTAGCTTATCGCTGAGAAGAGATGTGATAGAAACATTCCTTTTGAACTGAGTTAAAATGAGATACTCAAGGATTTTTATCATCAAAAAATGATGGAAAACCTTAAACATCCAAAAAACTAACCCTAAGAGATGAAGCACCAAAGGTTGTGGACCCTGCTAGGGTTAGTTAGAATGTCAATTTCGTGGGGTCATAACTTTGGCATACGATCTTTGTTTGGCGTGCATGATGAACTGTTAGAAAGGTCTATATGAGGAAAACAAATTTTGATTGTAGACCTCTTTTGTAAGCTGTAGGTCTTCCTATATCCCCAAAAAAGTATCATTTAGGGCCCCAAAACGGATCCAGAAGTTCAAGACCCAAAAAAGCACCAAAAAATAGAAAATTGTTGAAATAGGAAACTGTGCTAGAAATTAGGAAACTGAAGGAAATAGTGTTGGGGGTCCAAGTGGAATAGGTGGGTGGCAACCAATATCCACCTGAATGAAGGCTAAGGAACACAAGATCTCAAAAACCTAGAAAAGGTTTCAAGAGAAAACACTTAGAAACATCTCAATTAAATAATTGATCAATAATTAAAAGATTCCTAAGTCTAACTTAGGAAAATTGATTAATTAAAGGGAATTAATTGAGGAAATCGACTTTCGCTCTAGAGACTTATATAAAAGTGTATTTATGGAGTCAAATTGATCTTAGCCATAGATCATGATTACATCTTGGCTGTTGATGCTCCGGCATGATATTATATGAGCAAGTCGATTGGATGCCGATAGACACAGTTGTGAGAGCAAGGTATCAAGGTAATGTGAATGACCTAGTGCACAATATTTAGCGAGGGAAGAATTCCAGCCAAATAGTAGCAGGGGTTGCAAGAGGGAAAGTTTCTAAAGAAATTATCAGGTGTTTTTCCAATTTCCAATGTTAGGGAAGGAAGACCAAATTATCTAGCAGAGAAGCTGATTTTTATAATCTGAGTTTCCCAGTTATCCAATTTTTATAGTCACCTGGATCAGGTCTCAGGAGGCATATCGAATTATATACAGAGGTAGAGACAAGGAAGGATGACTTCGCAAGAGGTGTTCTTGGGTTAGTGTGAGAGTCCCATAGGCTGCAATCCCCATTTCTGCCCAATGGTGTGAGCACCAAGGAGAGTGCGAGTGGCTAAGTAGAGGATAGATTGATTTTCTTAGAGGAAGACAAATTCTCCCAGTATTTTCTAGTTGAGAAACATTGTTGGACCTCAGCTAAAAGGAAACAACTATAATTATCCATATTATTTTTCATAGTAAAATAAAGGGCCCTCATTTGTTGCACCGATTTTCCCTTCGGGACTTTTCCAGGGACGTTTAGTCGAAAAATTTTAGTGTCTATTTTTGCGTGTGTGCATTTATTGATTAGTTCTTGATTTTATATTTGGGAGCGTATTTTTACTATGAAGGAATGTAGTGTGATTTATTTGTTATTTTCCATAAACAAATAAAAAATTAATTAGATATAAGAATAAACTCTAGTTGCCACAATTTGTGGAAATTTCACATGTTATCAAAACGTTATTGATCATATTAAATGCTTACAAGTGAAGGAATCAACTTTGTGCAGTTTCAGAGGGAGATCTAAGCACAATAATTCTAGATCTACACAGGGCAACCAGGGGTGTGAATTGCATTGGCGAGAAATTCAATTTTTAGATCTAGTTTGGAGGAAAAGTGTGAATTTCCTCAGAAGTAGAGTTTGCAGGTAGTGTGGTTGATGAGAGCAGTTCTGGTGAGTAGATCAGTTGGTTCACATAGTATATATGGGAGTATAGATTTGCAATAAGGGTTGTAATTACAAATCTACACAGGGAAGGAAGAGAAAATCACATAGAGGAGATTTCCATAATTTATCAAAGAGTTTCCAATTTCCTATTTCCAGGACGAGAACTGTGATTTCCAGTAGTAGAAGGAAAGCCAAGTAGGGAAGGAGAAGGATATTTTGAACACTAGTCTGTTATATAGGAAAGCGACCTCCTCATCGGCTCAGGGGAGAAAGACACATTGGTTGGACAAGACCTAAGTTACAGGTCTATTTTCCAGGGTAATGCACCCCATAAACAAATAAAGAGAGTTATAATGCTTTCTAGCTCTTAGCCAAAAGCATTAGTCCCTAGGTTAACTCTCTGTTTTTCCTAAAGGGTAGCGTTACTAGATATTTATGAGATTTTAGATGTTAAAGCACCAGTTGACTGATTGATACTCCGCTTTTCACTCAAATGTTAGCTCGAAAAGTAGGAAACATTTTTCTCAGGTCTAACTAAGGACATTGTTATTCCTAATGGAGTCTCACAAGAAGGGAAAGAGCAATAAATCGAGGCAAAATCCAAGCTTTTTCCTCAATGGAACTCATGAAAGAATTGGCAAGGATGAGCCTCTCTCCATCTATATATTGGAGGCTCGATCATTGTAGAAGATGTCAAATGGTTGTCGAAACTTTGCAAGAGATTTAGTATTGTTATGCTGCCAAGAAGTTGAGAGAGAGAGAGAGAGTGGAACTAAAGGACTAGAGGAGGCTTGATCCAACCAAGATGGTTGTAATCATTATTCTTCTATATAATTATATAGATATGTTTCTATGTTGTCTACTTGATGGTGTCGATATTGTATTTCTTTACATGTTAATTCGATTTCATGATTAATAAGTAGATTAGATGCATGCTAGCTTATATTCTCATATATTGATGTTTGATTATCAAGGTTTATATGTTGTAGGATTACACTTTGTCTTTTGTATGAGCAGGTTCTAATCTAGGAGTTGGCAAGGAAGTCTTCTGCTTTGTTGAAAATAGCAACAAGAAATGCTAAAAATAGAAATGCTATAAATAGCATTGCTATAGATAACATTTCAGGATATATTCCAATTTTAATTTGTGCTTGAATTAAAATTCGAATTTAGTCTCACCAACTATTTGAAAAAATAATTAATTAATTCATCTTGAGTTAATTAGTTGAAGAAATTCAAACATGAAGTCTTTGTGAAGACATGCAACAATTATCCCTTTGATTAAGGAAGTTATCGCTTAATTAAGGAGATAAGTATGAGTTGTATTTGAGTTGTAATTAGTTAGCTCAGTTAACTAAGTTAAGTCCAGTTAAATTAGTTCCAAATAGTTGGAGGAACTAATTGTGAGTTCAGTCAGTTAATGCATGCATGCATGCAATGAGTGTTCTCCATATAACTGAATATTCTCTCTTAAATAATTCATGCATATCAGTTTAGACAAAGACCCAATTGAGATTAAAGGCAGGGACAATGTACTATCAGTTGCTAGAAGATTCCCATGTGAATATCTCTTGCATGTAGAAGGAATTCATTCCTTGAGGATTGTGCAGTCACTACAACAAAACCAGCGATTAGCGTCCCTTTTTACTTCTTTTTTTGCATCTAGAGCCCATTTTTGGTGCTATTTGCATCCATTTATCAAATATGGTGCAAAACTTGACACAAAATTTGCATCAAGTTTTGCACCAAATCTTACACCAAGTTTAGCACCAGGTATTGCAATATTTTTTCCACCACGTTTTGCACCAAATTTTATGCCAAGTTTTGTGTCGTCCTTTACACCAGGTTTTGTTCCAAGTTTTGCATAAAGTTTGGCACCTAATTTTGTTTGACATACTTTTGCATCCTCATTTGCATCCACTTTTTGCACCTACACTTGCATCAACTTTTGCATCGACTTTCGCATCCTTTTTTGCATCCATTTTTTCATCCATTTGCGCATCCCTTTTGCGCCGAGTTTTACATCGTGTTTTGTGTCTAGTTTTGCATAAAATTTTGCATCTACTTTTGTTGCATCCACTTTGCCCTCTTGTTTGGCATCCATATTTACATCCTCTTTTGCATCTATTATTGTACCCACTATTGCATCTAATATTTTTGTGCCACAATTAGCGCCTAGTTTGGAACCTCCTTTTGCACCCACTTTTGATTATAATTTTGCATCCACATTTGCATCCTCATTTGCGTCTAGGTTTTCATCAACTACTACATCTATTTTTGCATCCCTTTTTGTATCCAATGTTGGACCGGGATTTGCATCGGGTTTTGTGTCTCGTTTTGCATCTACTTTTGCATCGACTTCTATTGCATCCACTTTTGCACACAATTTTGCATCCACTGTTGCACCCATTTTAAATTTCACTTTTTGCATCCCTTTTTACATCTTCATTTGCATCATACTTTGATTCTTTTTTTGCATCTATCATTACATCCACTTTTGTTATGCCACAATTTGCACCATGTTTTGCACTCACTATTGTATCCACGTTTGCTTCCAATTTTGCATCCATGTTCACATCCTCTTTTGCATCAAATATTGCATCTATTTTTGCATCCACTTTTATGTCAGGTTTATGCATTGGGTTTTGCATCTCGTTTTGTATCTACTTTTGCATCTACTTACATTATATCCATTTTTTGCATCCAATTTTGTTTTGCCTGTTGCATCAATGTTTGCTTCCACTTTTACATCCATTTTTGCATCTTATTTTGCATATTTTTTGTCTATTGTTACATCCACTTTTGTTGCACCATATCTTGCGCCTACCATTGCAACCACATTTGCTTCCACGTTTGCATCCCCTATTGCATCCACTTTTGTTTCATCCATTTTTGCATATACTTTTGTTTCCGTTGTTGCATCCACATTTGTTTCACCACAATTTGTGCCAAGTTTTACACCTACCATTGGACCCATGTTTGCTTCCACTTTTGCCTTCATGTTTGCATCCAAGTTTGCATTGACAACTGCATCTACTTTTGCATCCACTTTTGTGTCAGGTTTTTCATGTTGTTGTGCATCTACTTATGTTGTATCCACTTTTCATCCAATTTTACTTCTATTGTTGCCCCCATTTCTATGTTCGCTTTTGCATCCCTTTTCCAACACTCATCATCTTTTCTGCATTGTTGATATTCCTTATGGCATTGACAATTATGAACAATTGATGACAATGTCAATAATATTGACAATGATGAAAATGAAGATGATGGCGATGACATGAATTGTGATTATGATGATAAAGACGATAGTGGTTACAATGACAATGATGATGATGGCAATGATTATGATGATGACGATGCTAATGACGTTGGTGAATCTTCCCAATTTTAGATGTTGTCATTGTCATAATCATAAGCATTATCTTTGGTGTCATGATCATCATTTTCATCTAGGTCATCATCAAAAACAATAATGGCATGAATGATGATGATGCATGATTACAACAATGTCGATAGAAATTACATTAATGATGATGATGGGGATGATAAAAATGACAATGACGATGATAATGGTGGTGATGATGATCATCATCGATCATCTGTCAAAAATAGAGTTGTTATTTCTCTTACGTATATCAATGTGTCCTAAACAACCCTTTTCTAGCACTGATCACATTTTTTGGGTTGATGGTATTTCTTACAACATCTACAATTATGAACAATTGCAAACAATGACCATAATGATGATGATGATGGCATGAATGGTGATTATGATGATAATGTAATGATGGCAATAACAATGACAAGGATGATGGTGATGATGATGACAATGATTATGATAATGAGAATGACCTTACAATCTTATGGATTCGTGAACAATTACTAGTTTCAATACCATCTTCTGGATACATATTACTATCATACTTTTTAAATTTTCTGTCTCTCTTGAGGTATCTTACTATAATGGTGTTGTCAACACTAGAAAGATATCTTGTTGTAATGGTGGTTCTAATGTTAGCATTAGAAAAGTTTAGTAGGGAGGATGCTACTACAAGAGGAATTCCTTCTAAGTGACTATGGCATTCAAAATGAGGCTTTATGGGCTGCTTGTTAACACATGTTCTCATGCTCATATAAAATTAATGTGAAAAGTTGCTTTAATTGGTTCCCACGCATAATTGATATTGATAATGTGGTGGTATAAAATTGTAATGGGCATATCCGTTAGTTAGTTATGATGGGTCAACAACATTGAAACCATCCAAGTGACATTTCACCTTGGAACAATCGTCGCTCGTGCGAAAACACGAAGTTTATGTAAATGAAAGTTGTGATTGTAGTGGAATTAAAACCATCGAGAAATATCAAAGAAGACGCTGCCTACCAGTTTTGAAAGACAACCAAGGCATTGAACAACTATTTGCGTTAGGATGTAGTGAGGGAATCGAAGGAAATTTGGCAGCCCTAAGTTGCCATTACTATTGCCAATCACACATTCAATAGTAACCATAAAAGGTAGCCACATATAAACAGAACCTCGAGGTGTTGACTGTCAGAATCTATTGTAATAGCTTTGACGTATATATAGTTTTGTGTTTAGATGAGAATGAAGTGGGCTTCATCCAGGGTTCGGCTCAATCCTCGTCCATTCCATGCAGTGGTGTTTAATTCGCCAAGCAAGAGAATATTACGTGAGTGTTCAGAGTTAAATCAACAGAAATCAAGGACGTGTGATTGTCAAATTATTGCTCCTCCCTTATGATTGAGCGCTTGATGCGATGGTCATTATCCTTGGGTGATACTTTTATTCCCCATTTTCTATTGAAAAGGTAGTGTTTTTCTGTTCGATTATGATAGGATTGGATGAACGCCGGTTTGGGTGGATGTAGACCCATGTTTTTTTGTGATGATCTTCAAATGTCTTGAGGATAAGAAAAAAATTCTTGACCAAGGTCCATGGTTTTGGGGATGAGTTAGTCTTCTAGTGAAGCCATGGTTTCCCAACTTCAATCCTCTCACTATGTTGCCGATGACTACTCTAGTATGGGTAAGATTCCAAGTTTTCCCATTCACTTTACCCATCTAGATCTCTTAGAAAAAGTGGGCAATTTTATTGGAAGATTCGTCAAAGTAGACAAGGAAAGACTTTTGAAAGGCATTTTCACCTATGTTTGCATATGTGTTTAGGTAGATCTCAATGAAGTTTTGCGAGATAAAATTGAGCTCAAGTGGATGGGAATTGTGTATTCCCAACCCCTGGACTATGAAAATACAACTTTTCGATATAGGAATTACCAACAAGATAGACACCTTCAAACTGTCTGTCCCTTTCCAATAGGGGCTTCCTCCTTACAGTCATCTAAGAACTCTAGCTGCAGTTGGAGGGATCTTAAGGAAAGAGAGGGATCCAAAATGTAACACCCCTCCCTTGTGTGTCAAACTTTGCAAACCTAAGCTGAGAAAAGCTAGGTATGATGTGTAATATAAAAAGTAAATACATTATTAATAAATTAATCACTTGGAAAAGTGAGACACCAAGAGATGAGATTCTTGCCAAATCACATTGGTGAATGGGAAAGGATAATTCTTTCATGGTAAAGCTTCTCAATTTAATTCTAGATAAGTTGGATGGATTGGAGATAAATATTCATTGAGAAAAACATAAAAGTTGTGCGGGAGAGAAAGGCAATCTTCTATGAGGAAAATCCTCATGGGAGAGAAAGGTGAGCTTTTATGAGATAAGCCTACACAAATGGATAAAAAGATCCATAAAAGCGAGACACCGCTAATGGAAACCATATCATGAAAGAAGGTATTAAATACCCATTGCATAGATCAATTGGAGGCGGTCGATCCATGGCAAGAACCTCAACTCAGTGGTGAACTGAAGAGTCATTTCTAGGTTGGGTAGCGGTGCTATGTTTTCCAAGTGTCGTTCTCTCTTTTGATCTAGTTTGACTCACTTGCGTGGATTGTTCTGTATGTTGGTTTCTTACCCTCTATGTTATAAATTCCTTATCATATGAGAGAATTTGCTTGAGTTTTAAATGCACTGCATGTGGCGTTAATGAGATGATTTTATGGATGCACATAAATGAAATTCTAATTACAGTCACAGTATGTGGATCTTATGTAGAATTGGTGTTAACCTGTCTTTTGTTAAGATAGTGAATAGTCGTGCTTGAGTCGCTATGCAAATTTGTTAACTGTGGTTAAGGCTCGACTGTATAAACTATGGTACAAGTTATTTGTGCTATGCATCCAATGCTGCGCTTTTGATTAATTGTGCATAATCCCTAAGATACACATGTTAACGTGTCATGCAACTGTGGCAGACAGATTATTGATTATGTATGATAAATGATTTTGTTTTGAAACGGTAGAGCCTATGGTTCGGGTTATCTAATATATGCAGTATGCATTATAGGATGAATTGCATCCATTGAGGCGTTCTAATTATTTATTCGTATTGCATAAGATATATGTCGGTGGTACTTTCGGCCATGACAATAGGAATATGAACATGCTATATGGCAAAGCTAGTTATTGTAAATGGATGACCTGATCTCCATAAATGTTGGATTGAATCCTCAAAGGAGGGATACTCGAATGCGGGATATTGAATAATATTGATTGATTCCTCCTCTGTGATGTGATGTAGGCATGGGTAGAAGTGCTTGTGTTAGCTTTGTTATGAGGTAGTTGTATATGAACGCGTGTGACAACCATTACATCTAAATTTATTACAAGCTAAAATTAGTAAAGGAAACCAATATGTTGCCTTTAATACTGTGGCTAGGAGGTGTCTACTGAAAGAGGACCGAAAGTTGATCATAATTCATGGAACAAGGTACCAATCAACCTTAAGCACAATGCAAGAATAGGATGAAAACCTTAAGCTTGACCACCAACTCATCGAATGGCCTTGAGGCTGTAATATGCAAGAAGAGGATGAAAAACATTGACTTTGAAAGCTTTTACAACCAGAGAACCTTAAAACCCCAACTCCCTCCTTAGGACAAGTGTATTTGAGTTTACCAAGAGTTGGCTTCCAACACACCCAACGCTCAATGCCAAACATGACATGGTACACTAAAACACAAAGACCGTAAAACCTTTCAACATATCGACAAAGTACACATTCTTCCTTGAAATACACATTCTAAGGAAACCCACAAATGAATTCTCCTCATTTTGAGGATGGTACCTAAGTTAAATTGGATTGCATAGGGATTTCTTAACACAGGGTTCAAAATTATTACAACAATATACTCATTAATCACTAAATATGTCATTTGTAGGAATTGCAGTTAGGTGGGGAGGATAACACTCCTATCCATTTTTAAAGCTACACCCAATTAATAAGTTCTCCATGTGCCACAATAAATGCAATTTTTATGACTATAGTGACACATCCCTCGAGATTTCCTTCCACACCAACACTTTTATCCATGAACTAAAGAGTGACTATTTCATTATTATATTATACATACATGTTAATATAAGCATTCAAATTTTTATTCCTTTGTAAAAAATGCTAGTCCAAGAGATACATTTGATCACCTTGTCTTGTATCCAATATCCAATGTTGACCCCTATATCCTTAGATCTAGAGTGAAGGTTTCATTTCTAATGTTGTGTTTGAGCTTAAATTCTAATTAAATATTTGGGTTAGCCAAGGTCATTACTTAACTTAATGGCTTTGCAATATACAATGTATCATATTTTTTTTAAGTTCAATTGGTGAGATATGTCTGGGGGATTGAACTTTCGATCACTTGGATACATAAGGGCTTGCCAACATGCTTTTTTCCAATTGTGCTACTACCCTCAGAAAATATACAATGTATCATATTAACATCCACTTAAACCAAATTGACTTTTGGGACACATGTCTCTTTGATGATGAAGGGAATCCAATTATGTGATGTCAAACACATTCCCTCACAAACACTCACAAAGACCCTACACTTTTTAGGGTTCGAACCTAGGTTGTCTGTTATGAAACCAACTCACAAAAAGATAGAAAAGATAGATCAACAACTTAGAAATCAGCCTCTTCGAGGGGACAACCTCCTTTACATTACACAAAAGAACAATTATTGGATGATACAAATGACAAAGCCTCATTTCTATATATAGGAGTCCAAGGGGTCACAATATAATCAAAGTCAACATAACAATAATAATATAAGGGCACAAAAATAACAATAGTGGGCTTCTATGGGGCACAATAATAACAATATGGGGACAATAAGGGCACAACAATAACAGTAAGGGCCACAATGACACTAGTAATGGGGGAATCACTAGTGTTATAGGGACCTAACATTGTCTATATGGAAACACTATATAATTTTGAATTTATTTATTGTAGATTTGTACATAGATGGATATTCCTTTCTTTGCATTTATCTTTTAGACTTCTTGCTTTCACCAATTGATTTAGAGCTTATGGAGTCTCAAGTAGCACCAATCCCCTTGCTTCTATTGGATTGAATAACATGATTTCTCTTTTGAAATCCATAATATCTCATTCACATGCTTCCTATTTCTCCCATAAGACTTTAGCACAGACTCCATGATCATGTTTGTGTCCCTCTTAATAACGCACTCCTTGGAAGGGGCCATAAAATATTTTATTAGGACTAAACTTGGATGTCTCTTCTTTCTTGCCCTTTGATTCTTCATTCAATCATACCACCCATCAACTTGTTATTTTTCCATTTTTCTTATAATGACCTTTGTTGTTGGGAAGGTGCCTTTCAAGTATTTTGTCTTTGCATATAGATACACATAAAGTATCATTATTTTAATCTAATGGACGTGGTTGTTAAAATCACCAATATTTAATTAAATATGCATTGTTATACCTGTTAGGACTCAGAATTGACCTATTTTGACCTTATATTTTTGCCTTAATATTATCCTTTTCAGTCATAAGTTGTAAGCTTTGATTACATAATGACTTAATCAACCCAAGGTACGAAGTGACTTTCCGCATATCTATATGTTTAATTGTTCATTGCATATTCGTGAGTATCTTTATATTTATCTTGGAAAAGCTGATTAAATTGTCAAGTAATTGTCTTAAGCCTGCAGGAATTATAATTTATAGTTGCTGTGACACCAGAAACAACAACTACGCAGTTGCTGCAACACCAGAAACAGCAACTACGCAGTTGCTGCAACACCA
Source organism: Pinus tabuliformis (assembly GCA_031772625.1). NCBI lineage: Eukaryota > Viridiplantae > Streptophyta > Pinopsida > Pinales > Pinaceae > Pinus > Pinus tabuliformis. Next base: position 833,952,213 of record CM062815.1, read on the forward strand.
AAAGCAGCAACTACGCAGTTGCTACAGTCAGCAACAGCAACCATCTAAAGCAGGCTATTTTGCAACAGCTGGAAATAACAACCGGCTATTATCTGAAGAACGCTGACGCGACACGATCTGCAGCTATCTAAAGCGGGTAGAACACAGTTACCATTGCTTAAATCAGGAACAGCATGGGGAAACGGCAAAGGAATGTGAAGATCCCAAGAAGATGGTCGAAGACAGTTACCAGCTGTGTAACAGCCAGAACTTAAGAAAGAATATGTTGTTATACTGTTGTAACAGCGGTCTGTAATTCTTATTTTTGATCAAATGGGTTAACTGAATGAACTGTAATAATCTATTGTAATAGATGTCTCCTCTATAAAGAGGAGACATCTACATTAGAAGGGGGTTAATGTGTAATCTGTAAGGGAGATTTTGAGAGACATCAGCAAGTCTGAACTTTATTGTACTTGAATCTTTTGGCAGATGAATAGAAAATTGTTCTGAGCACTTAATCTAGTCTTTGTGTTCCGGGGAATCTTGTGAGAGGGACTGGGCCCGCCTTCCTCACAAGATTCACCCATTTACTTTTCTGTTAAAGTGTGTAAGTGTGTGATAGTTTCTTTCCGCTGGTACTCTGTTTGGATTCTGTAGCATTACCTCTGGTATTTCCGCTTTGCTAGTACTCTGTTTCATTCATTGCTTGAAGTTGTGCAAGGACATTTCACCAGTGAATTAGAGTGTAGTGTGTGTTAGCAATCTGGTTACAGAGGCAGGTGCTGAATGTCCTCACTTGGAGGATAGGGTCCTGATCCTCTGCCAACAGAGCATCCATTATTTCGCTTTTCAGATTTGTAATCTTAATTAATTACTTTCATTTTATCAGTACAGTGATAACTTAGCGTAAGGATTACGTATACTACAGCTTTTTAATGCTTTTGGGAGTAAGTACATACAGTACGCGGTAGCCTTTGCAATAAAAAGACTTTCCCAGGTTGACAATTAATGTGGTACTTGAATGTTTAATCAATAAACAATTCAACTAGCCAACATTTTGGCGCCGTTGCCGGGGAAGGCAACTAGAGATTTCTAAAAGTATTAATGATTTCTTTTTGAGAATAACAGATGCATGAGAGGATGCAAGAAACCTAATTTCACAGGCGGCAAAGGAGGAAGAAAAACTTATATTGACGAAATCATCTCAAAGGCTGAAGCATCACAAAGGACAAGTTCCCGGAGACCTCAGATCCAATACTCCTCACAAACAGACCGACAGACGGAGGAAGTAATAGGACCTGAAAGGAAGCTGGAAGTACCAGAATATACTGAGGAACCGGTAGAAGAACCTGAAGAAACAGAAGACACAGAAGATAAAGCAAGTGATTCAGGAAAAAGACCAATGGAGGATAACAGAACAGAAGGAAGAGGGGAAAATTCACTCTCTACCTTGGAATTCCCTATTGGGGAGCTCCCGAGAGGAACAACCCCCATGAAAAATATTCCACTCTCAGCATTACCCAACTTTCATGGGTTATCCTCTGAAGACCCGGATGAATTCCTCTTTGAATTCGACATACTATGTAGAAGTTATGATTATATAAGTCCTAATCAAAAGCTAAAACTGTTTCCAGCAACACTAAAAGGGAATGCGTTGAGGTGGTTTATGAGCTTAGGAGCTCAGGCAATCACCACCTGGGACCAGATGAAAGAGGGATTTCTGGCCAAGTATCAAGACTACTGCCGGACAAGAGAAAGGAAGGAAGAATTGTTTAAAATGGTTCAGAAAGAGGACGAGAATTTGGAAGATTTTGTGGAAAGATTACAGTATAATCTGCAGCAGTCTGATCATCCTAATATGAGTAAAGATATTTTGAAAACCATATTGCTGAAAGGGGTAAGAGATGACTACCTGGACATGTTGAACATGCTTGGAAAAGGGGACATTTCCAAAGAACCCTTTGATGAAATTATTAATCTCTGTATGAGATGTTCAAGGGGAGCAGCAGGCAGATCAAAAAGCAGAGATAATGTGTATTCAAGAGTTCAGAAGTCAGCCAGTGGAGGAGCAACAAGAGCTGAAATAGGTAACTTATTGGAAGAATTTAAAACTGAGATGCTAAGTTCTTTTGCTTCACAAATTGATGCTCTGCAGGTTAAGAAGAAACAGGCGGAAGCAGAAGCTGCTCTAGCTATTTTCTGTTCCAAATGCAGAGAAAAACACCCACTCAGAGAATGCCCACTGGATAAGATACCTATCTACACAATCTGCGAGAAGGACCATGAAACACAGCAATGCCCCTCTCTGCCTGGAACCAAAGCAGCACTGCAGTCAACCGAAGAAGAGGCTGAAGCAGTGTACCTGATGACACAGAGGAGGCAATGGCCACAAAGACAAGGTATGAGCTCTAACACAACATTCAATCGTTGGAATAATAACTCTCATTTTCAAACAAACTACCCACCCATGAACCAAATGCAGTACCCACCCTTTAATACAATGAATTTTCCACTTATGCAGCAACCAAATCTTCCTTTTCCTGATCCTACTATATGGAATCCTTGGGCTCCCCAACAACCGTATTTTAATCAATGGAATCCAAACTGGGCAGCCCAACAGATACCATTTCCTCAACAACAACAGTCTCTTTCCTTACCATCTAATACTCCTCCGAATAACCAGGAAATGAGACCACAACTGGCTGTGCAACCTAACCCCAATCCAAATAATAATAAAGCCCTGCAAGTTATTGACATTCAAAATCAGCCTGTCTCTCCCCTACAATGTAATGATATTCATCTTTGCTCAGGGAGAATTGTTGAACCCATTATAGATGATATTACTGACTCTGACAAAGAAGAAGCTAGAAAAGAGAAACCAACTAACAATAATGCTGAAACAGCAGAATCAACACCTAATAATAATGATCAAACAATAGATCCACCATTCCCTGAACGGCTGGCTCTCACTAAAACACCTGAACAACCTACCTTTAACCTTTTAGGAGAGCTACAGAACTTGTATGTTAAAATCCCATTATTGAAAGCATTAAGGGATGTTCCTATTTATGCTAGAACTATTAGAGACATTTGTATAAAAAAGCCTGGAAGGAAGGCTAAGGATCCCCTCACAGTTCATGTGATGGGAGAATTAACTGCTTTAATGACCGAAAAAGATTATCATGTGAAGTATGGTGACCCTGGTCACCCTACAGTAACAGTCCAGGTTGGAAAAACCTTTATCTCTAAAGTCCTAGTAGATTTAGGAGCTGCAATAAATATTATGACACTCGAAACAACACAATTGCTCCAGTTAAAAAAATTTATCAGGGAAACTCCAACTATCTTAGAGTTGGCTGACCATTCTACAATTAAACCTGAAGGGGTCATTGAAGATCTCATAATCTCTGTAGAATCCTGGAATTACCCGGTTGACTTTGTGGTGTTACAAACTAAAACAAAGTTGGGGGGTCATCCGTTGATTCTAGGGAGACCTTGGCTGGCTACAGCAGATGCTTTCATCAGCTGTAGATCTGGATCAATGACCATCTCTAACGGACAGGAAACCAAACAGCTTACCCTCTATCCTCATGCTACACCCATGATTAATAATGACAATTCTGTATGGGTAGACTATGAGGATGAGGAGACCCAACCTATATTAACTATTGGACAAGCTTTGACTTTTAAGGACTCCACCGAAGATGAATTAATCAGCAGCTTTATTTCTAAACCCTCTTCGGTCAGCCCTGAAACATATAATCACTTCACTACAATCTTAGAATCTGAATCCCAGCAGAACATGAAAGATGAAAACTTATTTCAGACAGCAGTAGGCAGCCCTTCCAAAAGTACAACAATTGAAATTGAACCTGTAAAAACATTAAATATAAATCCTGATTTGACTGATAATGAAAAACAGAAATTAATAAAGTTACTCCAAGAAAATAAAGAGGCATTTGCATGGGACTACACAGACATGAAAGGGATCTCCCCTGAACTATGCACTCACCGTATTTATATTAAGGAGGGATCCCGGCCAGTCTGCCAACCCCAGCGAAGAATGAACCCGAACCTTAGAGAAATTGTCAAGGAGGAACTTCAAAAACTCTTGAATGCAGGATTTATATATCCTATATCTGATAGTGAGTGGGTTTCTCCACTTGTAATTGTACCCAAGAAAAATGGGAAATGGAGAGTATGTGTGGATTACAGAGCATTGAATAAAGCCACCCAAAAAGACCATTTCCCTTTACCATTTATCGAACAAGTATTGGATAATTTAGCAGGTAAGAAATTCATTTCATTCTTGGATGGGTTTAGTGGATATAATCAGATTATGATTATACCCCAGGACCAGGACAAAACCACATTTACTAGCCCATGGGGGACCTTTGCTTACAGAGTACTTCCATTTGGGCTGTGTAACGCTCCAGCAACATTTCAAAGAGCGGTAATAGGGATCTTTTCTGATATGTTAAATGATTCATTAGAAATATTTATGGATGACTTTACTCCCTATGGAGTGACCTTTGAGGATGCACTGCAAAATCTTGAAAAAGTACTTAAGCGGTGTGTTATCACTTAAGAATTCTAATGCCAAAATTTCTCATACTAGCTTGATGGTAAAGATTCGGTGCTAGTCCAAGTTTGAGTTTTTGTTTGCCTTAGAGTCTGAGTCTTAGGAGTCCACTATGCATTCTCATTCACCACTGGTCACATAATTCACACAATTTCCATGTTTCAGCTCTGTTCAAAGGTTATTATGTGCTACAAAGCTCTTTAGGTGATTTCGTAGTGCATAAGTCAGTTTTAGGTGTTTTCGCAGCGCAACTGTCTAGGTGATTTCGTGCTGATCCATAAAAAATCTCACTCAGCTGTCATATTTATCAGAATCCTCATCATTAGGTCATTAGCTGTCTTGGTATGCACAGGTTGCAAGTTTCAAAAAGAAGCAAAGAAAAGAAATACATTTATGAACTCCAAAGTTTTATTATGAAAAGGTAGTCAACTTCCAGGAGGTCTCTAAAGCAAATGAAAGCCTATTTTGGGAAATGGAAAGAGGTTTTTATTCCTAACAGACTGAACTAGAAAAGCCTCCTTCAGTTTCCTCAAATCCATTACGATTTTAGAGAAATTAATGACCAACGTTGCGCTACGAAACTGCTGTAGGTGCAGTTTTTCACCTCCTGTTTTACACCTGTTTTTCAGAGACACATTCTGGGCGGTAGGGAAGGTGTTTCAAAAAACCAAGATAGGTTTGTGTTCAACATGGATTGGTTCACAAAAGCCTCCTTCATTTTTTCCAAATACGTTTTTTATGAGAATTTATGAGCTCTGTCCCAAGCCCTATTTTTCAGCCAGAATAGAAGCTTATATCTCATGTCATCTTCACTTATTGGCAATGCAAGAAAAAGGAAGCAAGGCATCATGATTCAGTTCCAGAAAGGGGTTGGAAATTTCAAGAGAAATAGTGCATATTATGTTATTGCAGAACACTGTATGTTTTATGTTAATGCAGAAGTTTGGCTTTACTACTGAGGATTCAGAGAGGGTTTTATGTGTTTTATTTCCTCATGGATTTCTTCATTTGCTCACTTGCAGTGGTATGAACACATGTTACTTAGAATTCATTGATAATGCTCTAACTTCCTTCATGTGTTCATAGATTGTGTTTCCTATATCATGTCTCTGTTTTGCTAGTAGATTAAAACTCTTTATGCCCTGACTTCCATGTAAGCTGATCTGTTGTTGTACTAAAACATACTCTGACTCCATAGCCCAATAGATGCTTGTTGATTGGCATTTCAACCATTTATACATTTTCATTTGATTTCAATCTATAGAGTTAGCCATCTTATTCATTATCCAAATCTTTAATCTTGTGAGAGAGCCCTCTCAGGTTGGGGAGGCTAAGCCTCAACCAAAAGTTGGTTTGAAAGAGTTACACAAGGTCTACCTGATCAGCAGCCTTTCAGGGCTTGATTTTGAGATAACATTTTGGTGCGTCTGCCGGGAGCTTGAAGATTATTCATTCCCGAAATCATGAAGCTGAACTTCTGAAGGTAGCAGGAGCTCAGAAGGTTTTCGAGGCTGCAAACTACCTTGGCGAATCCACACATCGAATAAGAAATTAGAAGGTGACTCCACTGCTAGAAGATCAGTAGCTTGATGAAGTTTCAAAATGAGTTCCACTGCAAGAATGAATGCCAGGTATGCTCCTATGAATCGGTCTCATATCCCTGGTTTTCCAAATCCTATGCCAAAGGTTGATTGGTTAGAGGATCTTCCAATATTCAAAGATGAAAAGAAAGATGATGCTGCTCTTCATTTGGTTAGGTTTCATATGCATGTACACAGTCTTAAGGTTCATTTCCCTGAAGATTGTCTCATGAAGATGTTTATGACCACTTTAGAAGGAAAAGCATGGTCTTGGTATAAAAATTTGGAAAATGGTTCAATATATTCGCTTGCTAGTTTTCATGATGAATTCTATGAGATGTATAAAGAATGTTATCCTTCCTTATTGCTGCTCAAAGATTGCTGTAGACATTCTTTAAGTCTTATTCAATACTTGGAGGATTGTTATGATGATGATGAATTTATGGATGAAGAAATTTTAGAGGCTCTTCATAACAATGCATTTCAGCACCAAGAAGAAAGTATAACATCTCATGAAACGCAACATGAAGAGCAGTAGGGGTTTACTTGTGAAAACCATGTTTCATGCTTTGATATGAATGAAGAGATGCAACAATATTCTCAGTCTTCGAGTCATAATGAAGACAAAAATGATTGCAAACAGCAAGAAGAAGTATTGGAAGATATCTTTTACGACCCTTAGGCAGAGGAAAAGGTTGGTTTTTTATGTCAAACTTCTCAACAACTTACAGCAATAAATGATCATAAGAAAGAGAAAAATTACATTGTTTGTAGGTAGCATTCAGAAAAGCAGTTCGATAGCATATCGAAAGAATCTTGTGTGGTTGAGAATCAGTTGTCTAAAGATGTAGAATGTTATGATGATCATCAACATAACCATGTATTCTTTGACCCTATAAGTGAATATATGGACAAGCTTTGCACTCCGGTCTTTCATTTTCATTTGCATTATGAAGATCAAGTATATTATGAGTTGATTTGGTCATCTCACTACCATGGTTATTTTGAGGTTGAATGCAGTCAAGAGCCTCCAATATCAGAGAAGAAAATTGATTGGCTTTATTGGAAATATCATGTTGCTTGAGCTACAAGTGGAGATTGCAGCTGATAGGGTAGGTAGGTAGGAAAGTGCAAATAAGCTCAAGGTTGACTGAGCATTTTTTCAGTAGTGGTAGATTTCTTTTTCCCACAGTGATCATCAAGTTTAAGCCCGAGGTGAAGGCCCAAGAAACTTAAAGGAGATGCTTGTCAAGCAAATTTCTGTTTGTCATAAATGGATAAGGCACTAGACATACGAGTTCTTAGTGTACTACAGGAGCACACTATCCCAAGTGGAGCCACTGTTATCACTTAAGAATTCTAATGCCAAAATTTCTCATACTAGCTTGATGGTAAAGATTCGGTGCTAGTCCAAGTTTGAGTTTTTGTTTGCCTTAGAGTCTGAGTCTTAGGAGTCCACTATGCATTCTCATTCACCACTGGTCACATAATTCACACAATTTCCATGTGTCAGCTCTGTTCAAAGGTTATTATGTGCTACAAAGCTCTTTAGGTGATTTCGTAGTGCATAAGTCAGTTTTAGGTGTTTTCGCAGCGCAACTGTCTAGGTGATTTCGTGCTGATCCATAAAAAATCTCACTCAGCTGTCATATTTATCAGAATCCTCATCATTAGGTCATTAGCTGTCTTGGTATGCACAGGTTGCAAGTTTCAAAAAGAAGCAAAGAAAAGAAATACATTTATGAACTCCAAAGTTTTATTATGAAAAGGTAGTCAACTTCCAGGAGGTCTCTAAAGCAAATGAAAGCCTATTTTGGGAAATGGAAAGAGGTTTTTATTCCTAACAGACTGAACTAGAAAAGCCTCCTTCAGTTTCCTCAAATCCATTACGATCTTAGAGAAATTAATGACCAAAGTTGCGCTACGAAACTGCTGTAGGTGCAGTTTTTCATCTCCTGTTTTACACCTGTTTTTCAAAGACACATTCTGGGCGGTAGGGAAGGTGTTTCAAAAAACCAAGATAGGTTTGTGTTAAGCATGGATTGGTTCACAAAAGCCTCCTTCAGTTTTTCCAAATACGTTTTTTATGAGAAGTTATGAGCTCTGTCCCAAGCCCTATTTTTCAGCCAGAATAGAAGCTTATATCTCATGTCATCTTCACTTATTGGCAATGCAAGAAAAAGGAAGCAAGGCATCATGATTCAGTTCCAGAAAGGGGTTGGAAATTTCAAGAGAAACAGTGCATATTATGTTATTGCAGAACACTGTATGTTTTATGTTAATGCAGAAGTTTGGCTTTACTACTCAGGATTCAGAGAGGGTTTTATGTGTTTTATTTCCTCATGGATTTCTTCATTTGCTCACTTGCAGTGGTATGAACACATGTTACTTAGAATTCATTGATAATGCTCTAACTTCCTTCATGTGTTCATAGACTGTGTTTCCTATATCATGTCTCTGTTTTGCTAGTAGATTAAAACTCTTTATGCCCTGACTTCCATGTAAGCTGATCTGTTGTTGTACTAAAACATACTCTGACTCCATAGCCCAATAGATGCTTGTTGATTGGCATTTCAACCATTTATACATTTTCATTTGATTTCAATCTATAGAGTTAGCCATCTTATTCATTATCCAAATCTTTAATCTTGTGAGAGAGCCCTCTCAGGTTGGGGAGGCTAAGCCTCAACCAAAAGTTGGTTTGAAAGAGTTACACAAGGTCTACCTGATCAGCAGCCTTTCGGGGCTTGATTTTGAGATAACATTTTGGTGCGTCTGCCGGGAGCCTGAAGATTATTCATTCCCGAAATCATGAAGCTGAACTTCTGAAGGTAGCAGGAGCTCAGAAGGTTTTCGAGGCTGCAAACTACCTTGGCGACTCCACACATCGAATAAGAAATTAGAAGGTGACTCCACTGCTAGAAGATCAGTAGCTTGATGAAGTTTCAAAATGAGTTCCACTGCAAGAATGAATGCCAGGTATGCTCCTATGAATTGGTCTCATATCCCTGGTTTTCCAAATCCTATGCCAAAGGTTGATTGGTTAGAGGATCTTCCAATATTCAAAGATGAAAAGAAAGATGATGCTGCTCTTCATTTGGTTAGGTTTCATATGCATGTACGCAGTCTTAAGGTTCATTTCCCTGAAGATTGTCTCATGAAGATGTTTATGACCACTTTAGAAGGAAAAGCATGGTCTTGGTATAAAAATTTGGAAAATGGTTCAATATATTCGCTTGCTAGTTTTCATGATGAATTCTATGAGATGTATAAAGAATGTTATCCTTCCTTATTGCTGCTCAAAGATTGCTGTAGACATTCTTTAAGTCTTATTCAATACTTGGAGGATTGTTATGATGATGATGAATTTATGGATGAAGAAATTTTAGAGGCTCTTCATAACAATGCATTTCAGCACCAAGAAGAAAGGATAACATCTCATGAAACGCAACATGAAGAGTAGCAGGGGTTTACTTGTGAAAACCATGTTTCATCCTTTGATATGAATGAAGAGATGCAACAGTATTCTCAGTCTTCGAGTCATAATGAAGACAAAAATGATTGAAAACAGCAAGAAGAAGTACTGGAAGATATCTTTTACGACCCTTAGGCATAGGAAAAGGTTGGTTTTTTATGTCAAACTTCTCAACAGCTTACAACAATAAATGATCATAAGAAAGAGAAAAATTACATTGTTTGTAGGCAGCATTCAGAAAAGCAGTTCGATAGCATATCAAAAGAATCTTGTGTGGTTGAGAATCAGTTGTCTAAAGATGTAGAATGTTATGATGATCATCAACATAACCATGTATTCTTTGACCCTATAAGTGAATATATGGACAAGCTTTGCACTCCGGTCTTTCATTTTCATTTGCATTATGAAGATCAAGTATATTATGAGTTGATTTGGTCATCTCACTACCATGGTTATTTTGAGGTTGAATGCAGTCAAGAGCCTCCAATATCAGAGAAGACAATTGATTGGCTTTATTGGAAATATCATGTTGCTTGAGCTACAAGTGGAGCTTGCAGCTGATAGGGTAGGTAGGTAGGAAAGTGCAAATAAGCTCAAGGTTGACTGAGCATTTTTTCAGTAGTGGTAGATTTCTTTTTCCCACAGTGATCATCAAGTTTAAGCCCGAGGTGAAGGCCCAAGAAACTTAAAGGAGATGCTTGTCAAGCAAATTTCTGTTTGTCATAAATGGATAAGGCACTGGACATACGAGTTCTTAGTGTACTACAGGAGCACACTATCCCAAGTGGAGCCACTGTTATCACTTAAGAATTCTAATGCCAAAATTTCTCATACTAGCTTGATGGTAAAGATTCGGTGCTAGTCCAAGTTTGAGTTTTTGTTTGCCTTAGAGTCTGAGTCTTAGGAGTCCACTATGCATTCTCATTCACCACTGGTCACATAATTCACACAATTTCCATGTGTCAGCTCTGTTCAAAGGTTATTATGTGCTACAAAGCTCTTTAGGTGATTTCGTAGTGCATAAGTCAGTTTTAGGTGTTTTCGCAGCGCAACTGTCTAGGTGATTTCGTGCTGATCCATAAAAAATCTCACTCAGCTGTCATATTTATCAGAATCCTCATCATTAGGTCATTAGCTGTCTTGGTATGCACAGGTTGCAAGTTTCAAAAAGAAGCAAAGAAAAGAAATATATTTATGAACTCCAAAGTTTTATTATGAAAAGGTAGTCAACTTCCAGGAGGTCTCTAAAGCAAATGAAAGCCTATTTTGGGAAATGGAAAGAGGTTTTTATTCCTAACAGACTGAACTAGAAAAGCCTCCTTCAGTTTCCTCAAATCCATTACGATCTTATAGAAATTAATGACCAAAGTTGCGCTACGAAACTGCTGTAGGTGCAGTTTTTCATCTCCTGTTTTACACCTGTTTTTCAAAGACACATTCTGGGCGGTAGGGAAGGTGTTTCAAAAAACCAAGATAGGTTTGTGTTAAGCATGGATTGGTTCACAACAACCTCCTTCAGTTTTTCCAAATACGTTTTTTATGAGAAGTTATGAGCTCTGTCCCAAGCCCTATTTTTCAGCCAGAATAGAAGCTTATATCTCATGTCATCTTCACTTATTGGCAATGCAAGAAAAAGGAAGCAAGGCATCATGATTCAGTTCCAGAAAGGGGTTGGAAATTTCAAGAGAAACAGTGCATATTATGTTATTGCAGAACACTGTATGTTTTATGTTAATGCAGAAGTTTGGCTTTACTACTGAGGATTCAGAGAGGGTTTTATGTGTTTTATTTCCTCATGGATTTCTTCATTTGCTCACTTGCAGTGGTATGACCACATGTTACTTAGAATTCATTGATAATGCTCTAACTTCCTTCATGTGTTCATAGACTGTGTTTCCTATATCATGTCTCTGTTTTGCTAGTAGATTAAAACTCTTTATGCCCTGACTTCCATGTAAGCTTATCTGTTGTTGTACTAAAACATACTCCGACTCCATAGCCCAATAGATGCTTGTTGATTGGCATTTCAACCATTTATACATTTTCATTTGATTTCAATCTATAGAGTTAGCCATCTTATTCATTATCCAAATCTTTAATCTTGTGAGAGAGCCCTCTCAGGTTGGGGAGGCTAAGCCTCAACCAAAAGTTGGTTTGAAAGAGTTACACAAGGTCTACCTGATCAGCAGCCTTTCGAGGCTTGATTTTGAGATAACATTTTGGTGCGTCTGCCGGGAGCCTGAAGATTATTCATTCCCGAAATCATGAAGCTGAACTTTTGAAGGTAGCAGGAGCTCAGAAGGTTTTCGAGGCTGCAAACTACCTTGGCGAATCCACACATCGAATAAGAAATTAGAAGGTGACTCCACTGCTAGAAGATCAGTAGCTTGATGAAGTTTCAAAATGAGTTCCACTGCAAGAATGAATGCCAGGTATGCTCCTATGAATCGGTCTCATATCCCTGGTTTTCCAAATCCTATGCCAAAGGTTGATTGGTTAGAGGATCTTCCAATATTCAAAGATGAAAAGAAAGATGATGCTGCTCTTCATTTGGTTAGGTTTCATATGCATGTACGCAGTCTTAAGGTTCATTTCCCTGAAGATTGTCTCATGAAGATGTTTATGACCACTTTAGAAGGAAAAGCATGGTCTTGGTATAAAAATTTGGAAAATGGTTCAATATATTCGCTTGCTAGTTTTCATGATGAATTCTATGAGATGTATAAAGAATGTTATCCTTCCTTATTGCTGCTCAAAGATTGCTATAGACATTCTTTAAGTCTTATTCAATACTTGGAGGATTGTTATGATGATGATGAATTTATGGATGAAGAAATTTTAGAGGCTCTTCATAACAATGCATTTCAGCACCAAGAAGAAAGTATAACATCTCATGAAACGCAACATGAAGAGCAGCAGGGGTTTACTTGTGAAAACCATGTTTCATCCTTTGATATGAATGAAGAGATGCAACAGTATTCTCAGTCTTCGAGTCATAATGAAGACAAAAATGATTGCAAACAGCAAGAAGAAGTACTGGAAGATATCTTTTACGACCCTCAGGTAGAGGAAAAGGTTGGTTTTTTATGTCAAACTTCTCAACAGCTTACAGCAATAAATGATCATAAGAAAGAGAAAAATTACATTGTTTGTAGGCAGCATTCAGAAAGGCAGTTCGATAGCATATCGAAAGAATCTTGTGTGGTTGAGAATCAGTTGTCTAAAGATGTAGAATGTTATGATGATCATCAACATAACCATGTATTCTTTGACCCTATAAGTGAATATATGGACTAGCTTTGCACTCGGGTCTTTCATTTTCATTTGCATTATGAAGATCAAGTATATTATGAGTTGATTTGGTCATCTCACTACCATGGTTATTTTGAGGTTGAATGCAGTCAAGAGCCTCCAATATCAGAGAAGACAATTGATTGGCTTTATTGGAAATATCATGTTGCTTGAGCTACAAGTGGAGCTTGCAGCTGATAGGGTAGGTAGGTAGGAAAGTGCAAATAAGCTCAAGGTTGACTGAGCATTTTTTCAGTAGTGGTAGATTTCTTTTTCCCACAGTGATCATCAAGTTTAAGCCTGAGGTGAAGGCCCAAGAAACTTAAAGGAGATGCTTGTCAAGCAAATTTCTGTTTGTCATAAATGGATAAGGCACTGGACATACGAGTTCTTAGTGTACTACAGGAGCACACTATCCCAAGTGGAGCCACTGTTATCACTTAAGAATTCTAATGCCAAAATTTCTCATACTAGCTTGATGGTAAAGATTCGGTGCTAGTCCAAGTTTGAGTTTTTGTTTGCCTTAGAGTCTGAGTCTTAGGAGTCCACTATGCATTCTCATTCACCACTGGTCACATAATTCACACAATTTCCATGTGTCAGCTCTGTTCAAAGGTTATTATGTGCTACAAAGCTCTTTAGGTGATTTCGTAGTGCATAAGTCAGTTTTAGGTGTTTTCGCAGCGCAACTGTCTAGGTGATTTCGTGCTGATCCATAAAAAATCTCACTCAGCTGTCATATTTATCAGAATCCTCATCATTAGGTCATTAGCTGTCTTGGTATGCATAGGTTGCAAGTTTCAAAAAGAAGCAAAGAAAAGAAATACATTTATGAACTCCAAAGTTTTATTATGAAAAGGTAGTCAACGTCCAGGAGGTCTCTAAAGCAAATGAAAGCCTATTTTGGGAAATGGAAAGAGGTTTTTATTCCTAACGGACTGAACTAGAAAAGCCTCCTTCAGTTTCCTCAAATCTATTACGATCTTATAGAAATTAATGACCAAAGTTGCGCTACGAAACTGCTGTAGGTGCAGTTTTTCATCTCTTGTTTTACACCTATTTTTCAAAGACACATTCTGGGCGGTAGGGAAGGTGTTTCAAAAAACCAAGATAGGTTTGTGTTCAGCATGGATTGGTTCACAAAAGCCTCCTTCAGTTTTTCCAAATACGTTTTTTATGAGAAGTTATGAGCTCTGTCCCAAGCCCTATTTTTCAGCCAGAATAGAAGCTTATATCTCATGTCATCTTCACTTATTGGCAATGCAAGAAAAAGGAAGCAAGGCATCATGATTCAGTTCCAGAAAGGGGTTGGAAATTTCAAGAGAAACAGTGCATATTATGTTATTGCAGAACACTGTATGTTTTATGTTAATGCAGAAGTTTGGCTTTACTACTCAGGATTCACAGAGGGTTTTATGTGTTTTATTTCCTCATGGATTTCTTCATTTGCTCACTTGCAGTGGTATGAACACATGTTACTTAGAATTCATTGATAATGCTCTAACTTCCTTCATGTGTTCATAGACTGTGTTTCCTATATCATGTCTCTGTTTTGCTAGTAGATTAAAACTCTTTATGCCCTGACTTCCATGTAAGCTGATCTGTTGTTGTACTAAAACATACTCTAACTCCATAGCCCAATAGATGCTTGTTGATTGGCATTTCAACCATTTATACATTTTAATTTGATTTCAATCTATAGAGTTAGCCATCTTATTCATTATCCAAATCTTTAATCTTGTGAGAGAGCCCTCTCAGGTTGGGGAGGCTAAGCCTCAACCAAAAGTTGGTTTGAAAGAGTTACACAAGGTCTACCTGATCAGCAGCCTTTCAAGGCTTGATTTTGAGATAACATGGTGTATAGAAGCACACCTTGCTTTAAGCACTGAAAAGTGCCATATGATGATGAATCAAGGTACTGTATTGGGTCACTTTGTTTCATTTTTAGGGATTCAAGTCGATCCAGCTAAAATACAGGTAATTCATAACCTCCCTATCCCCAAAACACAAACTGATGTAAGAAGCTTTCTAGGACATGCCGGATATTATAGAAGATTCATTAAGGATTTTTCCAAAATAGCTTCTCCTCTATTTGTGTTGTTAATGAAAAATGCTGAATTTAAGTGGACTGATGATTGTGAAAATGCATTCAATAAACTTAAACATCAGTTGTCCACAGCCCCAATTTTGAGAGGACCTGATTGGGCATTACCCTTTCATATCTCCTCTGATGCCTCAGACACGGTAATTGGAGCTGTCTTGGGCCAGGAAGAAAACAGTCTCCCCTATGCCATCTATTTTATTAGCAAAAACATGACACCATCTGAGCTAAATTACACAGTTACTGAGAAGGAATTTCTAGCAGTTATTTATGCTATCAACAAATTTAGACATTATATTACTGGCTACACTACCTTTGTGCATACTGATCACTCGGCCATTAAGTATTTAATGAATAAATCAGTTACAAATGCCCGAGTCACCAGATGGTTATTACTGTTGCAGGAATTTGACATCACAATTGTAGATAGGCCAGGTAAAGAAAATGTAGTTGCTGATTTCCTTTCTCGTTTAAAAACTGATGAAAATGCTCCAGTAGATGATTCTTTTCCCGATGAGTATTTATTTGTAGTCTCTGCTCACTCACCTTGGTATGCAAACATTGCCAATTATCTAGTTGCAGGAAAATTACCATCACACCTATCACACAGGGAAAGAAGAAAGATCATCCAGCAAAGTGCTAGGTACAGCTGGATAAGCGGGTGTCTGTTCCACACAGGAATAGATCAAGAAATCCGGAGATGCATTGGGGAAGACGAGATTTATGATATACTGAAAGCTTGTCACGATGGCCCTTGTGGAGGACATTTTGCAGATAAAAGAACAGCTCAAAAGGTACTTAGAATGGGTTATTACTGGCCATCACTTTTTAAAGATGCTAGAAAATATGTGAAGGCTTGTGACAGCTGTCAAAGAATGGGCCAGCCCAACCATAGGGATGAAATGCCACTTAATCCCCAGGTAACTCTTGAACCTTTTGAGAAATGGGCATTAGATTTCATAGGTCCCATTAATCCTCCATCTAATCAAAGAGTCTATATTTTAGTATGCACGGATTACATGAATAAATGGGTAGAGGCCAAAGCACTCATTAAAGCTAATGAAGAAGTGGTACTAACATTCTTATTTGAAGAAATATTTGTTAGATTTGGACTACCCAGAGAATTAGTCACTGATGGAGGACCTCCTTTCAATTCTCATGGCTTCAAAGATACGCTCCAAAAATATCATACAAAGCATAAAATGACCACACCATACCACCCCCAAGCAAATGGGCAGGTGGAAAGTACCAACAAGGTCATAGAAGCCATCTTAATGAAAACGATAAAGGAGAATAGAAGGGACTGGTTTCAGAGGTTGCCCGAGGCTCTATGGGCCTATAGAACCACTTGGAGGAATACAACAGGCTTTTCACCCTATGAATTAGTTTTTGGAAAGAATGTTATTTTTCCTGTAGAGTTTGAGATTAAAACCTTAAGAACTGCCTTAGCTGTTAACCTTGATTTAACTGATGCACAGACAGCCAGGTTGCAATAGCTGCATCAATTGGATGAGAAAATACTGGATGCCATCCATCAAACAACTATGATACAGCAACAAAGAAGCAGATGGCATGACAGAACCATCAAGCAAAAGCAGTTCCAGAAAGGTAACTGGGCTCTACTTTATGATTCCCGTTTCGAGAATTTTCAAGGGAAGCTGAGAACAAGATGGTTAGCGACGTATGAAGTGGATGCTGTTTTCCCAAATGGAACAATTAGACTTTTAACAATTGATGGAAGCAGAACACCACTGTTAGTGAATGGCTACCGACTTCGGTTATATCAGCGGCCGGTTTCTAAAGATGATTTTAAAGCCACTTGCATGGCAATAAAACAGTATTCTTTTCCAGGGGAACTTGCTGCCCCTCAAAGCACTTGAGTTTCTATTATTTATGTAATTTTTTAGGTTAGATATTCTTTTTTTTAAGAAACTAATAAATCTTGCCAAGGATTGGGATATTACATTTCAGTATTTTTCAGATTTTGGCCCGGGAAGTAGCTGAGAACAAAAGTTTCAAAGGAATTATTTTGCGGACTCGGAACTCCTGTTGTTGCAACACCATTTCCCTGTTGCTGCAACACCATTTCCCTGTTGCTGCAACACCATTTCCCTGTTGCTGCAACACCACTCCCGTTGCTGCAACACCATTCCCTGTTACTACAATACCATTTCCCGTTGCTGCAACACCATTCCCCGTTGCTGCAACACCACTCCCGTTGCTGCAACACCATTCTCTGTTGCTGCAACACCATTCCTATTGCTCCAGCACAATTCCCGTTTTTACAAACGTCTCAAATCATTTCCTGTTGCCACATCAGCAATTTTCCGTGGCTGCAACACCAATCCCGGTGCTACAACATCACTTCCCGATCACGGAATATCTTTCCCAGCAGATTACTTCATGTACGAAAACGCCAGTCTTACCACTTCAGCCCCAAGGAACAAATTTTGATAAAATATACCACTTCTTGTGATGATTACAGCACCCTATTATCACTTCCCGTCATTATCATTACAAATCACCGATATTCCCATGCTTGTAGATCCGCGGTAATCATTATGATCCAGCACAAGACAAGACAAGACTTTTTGACGCAGCAATAAAAAAGGTAAAATACGAAGGTACGCATGATTACTGGGTATTTCTATTGATGACTCCGATGACAATATCCCCATTACCCTGCTTAAACGAAAAAGGCAGCAGGAAAAGAAAACCCCATCGAAAAGAAGGAGAACCAGGGTTTCAGCTAAGGCACCTGCTACTCCGGCTACTGTCCCCATCCTAAAGAAAGCTAGCCTAAAGAGAAAAATGCCTGAATTCCCTGCTTCTCTACCAAAGAGAAGAACTCGGTCATCGGTAGCAGCTAAATCTCCTAATTCCCCCAGTTCACCGCCCATCACCATAAGGACCCGCACTCCCACCAGTCCTCAAAACTCCTCTCCCTCACCCTCGGAAGTAGAGATGCAGAGCGTTCATAGCTTCGTGACATCATACTTTAAGGCAGCTGACACACAAGAACCAGCTGCCGAAACCCAAGATAATAGTGACCAAGTGGCTGCAACACAAGAAACAGCCACCACCCCAGGTGACACACAAGAACCACTTGTGGGGAATACTGGTCAGAATGATGAAACACAACCTCTGCCTCCATTGGAATCTACTGCTCCGCAGGACCAGCGTACCATACCTGCCCTACAGGAAGAAATTGAATTCCTGAAATCTCAGATTCAGGACTATTAGGAGGAAATAATAAGGGTTAAGGAAGCATATCAGAATGAATTCAGCCTGCATGTTTTAGCACGAGTAGCGTCTGCAGCAGAGAAAAGTAAGGATAATGAATATGTGTGTACCAATTGTGGTGAAATATACACTCAGGCAGGATATAAGGTAGTGGCAGAGCCAATGAAGGAAGCATCTGATGTTGTTGATGAAACGAAAGAGCCTGCTATTACACAAACGGAAATGCCGCAATCCTCTGCTGAAATAAAGGAACCTGTTGTCACACAAGAACCAACAGGTACTCCAGAAGAAGTGCAGACAGAAGAACCTGTTGTCACACAAGAACCAACAGGCTCTTCAGAGAAGATGCAGGACCAAACTGAAGGACTTACTGACACACAAGAACCAGTAAGTTCCCCAGGAACTGCACAGGTCCGAACAGAAGAACTTACTGCTACATAAGAACCAGTAAGTTCTCCAGAGATTGCGCAAGAACAAGTAGAAGGGCTTGCTGACACACAAGAACCAGCAAGTTCCCCAGAAATTATGCAGGAAGAAATGAGGAATGAGAAAGAGGAGAATATAGACTCACCCCGGCCTACCCAAATTACTATGGAAGAAGTAGTTGCACAAGAATCAGGAAATGCAGAAGAAAACACAGACTCACCCCGGCCCACTCAAAGTGTCATGGAACGAGAGGAAGAAATAGAAGAAAATCAAGAAAAAGGTATAGACTCACCCCGACCTACCCAAACTGTTATGGAGGAAAAAGAAATAGTTTCAGGAGGAAATGAAGAAAAATCGGACTCACCCAGCTCTATTCAAATTGCCAAGGAAGTAGAAGAAGAAGAAGAAAATCAGGAAAAAGAAGAAGAAGAAGAAAATGAGGAAAAAGGCAAAGAATCACCCCGGCCCACCCAAATCACCATGGAACAAAATGAATCAGTACAACAGGAAGAAGAGACACTAGCTAGAAATGAAGAAAAAGATGTTGGATCATCCCAAACTATTCCTACAGAGCAGGTTATCCTTGTGGATGCCTTTACACAGACAAAGCTTCCCTCCGTTACTGATGTATGCACAGAAACAGATAGCTTTGAAGCATTAAAGGGACAGTGGTGGAGGGAATATGAGCAGTCGCAAGGCAAGGCATTCCAACAGCAAAAAGGGATCTGGTTTAGTCATGCATACAAGAACTGGGAAGCACTTGAGCAGTGCAGAGCCCAGTACAAGGAGATCAAGGAACTCAAAGCCAGATTGACCCAGATGTTTGAATTGTTCCAAAGACTACTTGCTACAAGGAAACCCTCTTTTAATTATGCAACATTTTTAAGGGAAAGACTCACATTTTTGCAGATAAAGGCTATCAAAGAAGGTAGACCTCATCAGGTAGTTACGTCAGAGCAGTTTATGCAAACCTTTGCAGAGGCACCTAAAAACGATCAACATTTGTTATGCGAGCTCTATCTCCATAATGAATCCATGTCCGAGGAAAGAAATATGAATATGATACCTGTAGTCGGCGACATACAACTGAGAGCCTTTATCTCCTTTTTAGCTAATCAACTTACATGGCAAAACGCCTTTGCTTCAGCTCAGCATAATGAACAGAATTGTCTTCTGTGGATTAGAGCTGAACCGCAGAACGCAGCCACCTTTATTGCACAACACCTGAGAATGGTAAGTGATCCTAAAATGAAGGACCATGTTAAGCAACTGCAAGAAATGGTCCTGAAAGACTGTCAGCATTATGTAAAGACTAAGGCATCCTTGGCTGTCAAAGCAAACAAACTGTTTTGGGAGAACTGCCCCAAGGAGAGGCAGGAATACCACCCTTATAATCCACCTAATTTGCAGGTGGCACTCTCAAGGGTACCTCATTATGTTAATTGCATACAACACTGTGCTGAAAATTGGATGGGTTACAGATTTAGATTTCCACTTTTATGGCTGTCTGGTGAACAATATAAAGGACAGTTTGGATTGTCCAGCAGGGAAGAAGCAGCAGCATGGAGGCAAATACAGACTGCCTGTGGATTCAGAAAGAAGTTTGATGCCACTTCCTATAACTATTGTCTCAGTAATCTACATTGTTCATCCCAGTACTCCGACTCAGACTCAGAGTAGCCATTGCATAGGGACATGCAATCTCTTCAGTTGGGGGGGATGTTAGGACTCAGAATTGACCTATTTTGACCTTATATTTTTGCCTTAATATTATCCTTTTCAGTCATAAGTTGTAAGCTTTGATTACATAATGACTTAATCACCCCAAGGTACGAAGTGACTTTCCGCATATCTATATGTTTAA
Source organism: Pinus tabuliformis (assembly GCA_031772625.1). Lineage (NCBI taxonomy): Eukaryota > Viridiplantae > Streptophyta > Pinopsida > Pinales > Pinaceae > Pinus > Pinus tabuliformis. Next base: position 833,972,757 of record CM062815.1, read on the forward strand.
TTGTTCATTGCATATTCGTGAGTATCTTTATATTTATCTTGGAAAAGATGATTAAATTGTCAAGTAATTGTCTTAAGCCTGCAAGAATTATAATTTATAGTTGCTGTGACACCGGAAACAACAACTACGCAGTTGCTGCAACACCAGAAACAGCAACTACGCAGCTGCTGCAACACCAAAAGCAGCAACTACGCAGTTGCTACAGTCAACAACAACAACCATCTAAAGCAGGCTATTTTGCAACAGCTGGAAATAAAAACCGGCTATTATCTGAAGAACGCTGACGCGGCACGATCTGCAGCTATCTAAAGTGGGTAGAACACAGTTACCATTGCTTAAATCAGGAACAACATGGGGAAATGGCAAAGGAATGTGAAGATCCCCAGAAGATGGTCGAAGACAGTTACCAGCTGTGTAACAACCAGAACTTAAGAAAGAATATGTTGTTATACTGTTGTAACAACGGTCTGTAATTCTTATTTTTGATCAAATGGGTTAACTGAATGAACTGTAATAATCTATTGTAATAGATGTCTCCTCTATAAAGAGGAGACATCTACATTAGAAGGGGGTTAATGTGTAATCTGTAAGAGAGATTTTGAGAGACATCAGCAAGTCTGAACTTTACTGTACTTGAATCTTTTGGCAGATGAATAGAAAATTGTTCTGAGCACTTAATCTAGCCTTTGTGTTCTGGGGAATCTTGTGAGAGGGACTGGGCCCGCCTTCCTCACAAGATTCACCCATTTACTTTTCTGTTAAAGTGTGTAAGTGTGTGATAGTTTCTTTCCGCTGGTACTCTGTTTGGATTCTGTAGCATTACCTCTGGTATTTCCGCTTTGCTAGTACTCTGTTTCATTCATTGCTTGAAGTTGTGCAAGGATATTTCACCGGTGAATTAGAGTGCAGTGTGTGTTAGCAATCTGGTTACAGAGGCAGGTGCTGAACGTCCTCACCTGGAGGATAGGGTCCTGATCCTCTGCCAACAGAGCATCCATTATTTCGCTTTTCAGATTTGTAATCTTAATTAATTACTTTCATTTTATCAGTACAATGATAACTTAGCGTAAGGATTACGTATACTACAGCTTTTTAATGATTTTGGGAGTAAGTACATACAGTACGCGGTAGCCTTTGCAATAAAAAGTCTTTCCCAGGTTGACAATTAATGTGGTACTTGAATGTTTAATCAATAAACAATTCAACTAGCCAACAATACCTTTGCTCAAGTCAACTTCAATTCAAATTCTAACACATGTGTGTATACCCTTCCTTGCTTAGTTTGTATATTGTTGTAAGTCCCCAATATATTTATGTTGGCTTTTGAAAGATCATCTCATCCCAAAATAAGTAGGGGGGATTCAATATTCAAATCCGGCAGAGTGGGGTTGAAGAAATGGATATTGAAGATGGATTCCATTATAGAAACTATCTTTTGAAAAAAGGTTAGTTTTGCCCCAAAAAGAAAGTCCCTCCTTTGAGACCTTGCCACAACTTCCATAGTTGTGAAATTTTACAATAATAGAACCTCTAGAGTAGAGGTTTACCATATACTTAGAACTTAGGTTGGAATTGATTTGATGCTTGAACTCTTTAGATGATGACTAGAGATCATTAAATACATAGTTTGAAGCGTTTGCTTGTAGTTATTAATGAACTTGTTAACCATCCATAGATGAATACTTCCCTTGCACATGTGCTTGATTTTGTCAATAATGAAAGAATCCTACTATGTTTTTGGTATATTCGACAAGACTACATCTTTAAAATAAAGAAGATTCAATTCTTAATGCTTTGCAATCCTGTAAGAGGGAGGGACAATCGAAGTCACGCAGGAGGAGGTATTCCCTTTGTTTAGCGAAACTCTACAGAGATAAAGCACTAAATGCAAGATTAACCCCTTGTTTATGTGATAATTAGGGAATATATATCTATTCTCTCAAAGATTAGTCTTATATATTCAGAAAGAATTTCTCATTTATTCTAAATAACACTTAACACTGTTTATAGAATAATTTCTCACCATTACAATCACAATAATCATTTTTCAAGGCAAAAACTACATCAAAACTTTTTGAATATGCAAGTAGATAATCTCCACAAATGAAGATGAAAACATATTTTGAGCATGTTTAAAGTGGATTAAAATATAATAATAAAAGACACAACAAAAATCTTGATACAATAATAGCTCAAATAATTATCTTTAACAAAAATCTATTAAAAATTACTATAAAATTATAAAATGAAATTAACATTAATAAATAATCAATTAATTTATATAAAATCCCAATTTAATAATGAATAATTACTTAATTCTTTAAGTTCCACTTCAAAGAAAGCATTTACACATTAGCTAGAGAAGGTTGCATTATTGTTTTGGAGTAAGAGAAGGGTGCATTATTGTTTCGGAGTTCTATGTCCGTCGCATCAATATTTTATTTGATGTGCCCAATTATTTTTCCAAAGTAAAACTATTATTCAGCTTAAATAATAGAATGTATAATATTTCAAATTCTATAAAATGTATAATATTTCAAATTCTTTGAAAATCCATTTTACTGAAACACAAATATATGGCCGTCGATGACATGATCGGACGGTAGATATTCTATCCCGCCTTTAAATTCAAATCCTCTTGGTAGTTTGGCGCCATTGCGCGTATCCCTCTCAACGAGCTCAGTAGATCGCATATGAACAATCATGGTTTGCAATCGCATAAACATTGCCCCAGAATCGATCCACGAGCCACCAGATCTCTCTCGGCACGACTTCCAATAGTTCATCTGCGTTTCTTCGTGGTCAAAATGATTTCAGAAAAGGTATTTTTCTGCAAGAGAGTGCTAAAATTACCAAGCGCCATTATTTTCTTGTCGTCGTCATGAATCCTCTACGCCTTGTCCTAATGAAATTATTTAGAGTTCTTGATTGGAAAAATTTGCCATATTTCAACTTTCTGGAAATATTTCATTAAATAAGCTACCATATTATCTAAAATAAATCTGAAGAAAGAGGCCGTGCTCAAAACAATGTTTTAAGCAGCAAATTTCACAAGGGTTATTTCTGGTTCAGTTATTCTGAGCTTTCAATGGAAAATTTTGACTCTATTTTGGCTTACAGGCAAGATTTCATAAACTACGCTCTCTATAAATGGACTAAACAAGGTTGTGCTCAAAATTTTGTTTAAAAAATGGCAGAGTTTGGGAAGAAGTTCTTTAAGTTAATGGATCAGCATTCAGATGCATTTTGAGTGGTTTGATTGAATGATTTCTGTCTCAGTTCCGCACATTTAAAAGTTTTGGAGAATGGGAATTGATAATTCTGGTATTTGATGGTGTTCTATTCAAATTACACAAAAGAAGATAGAAAGCTAGGGCTTTTAGAGGCTAAGCGTACACAATGGCACAATCTTTACAGGTTTTCGTGAGATTTTTAAGACAGGCAAATAGGATAGAAAATTAGGGATTTCACTAAGCCAAGAAAGCTAATGCTACATTCTTTACAAATTTACTTCAGAGTTTTGAGACTGAACATTTTTGATGTTCAAGTGGTTCGTAGATATCTTCATGCGGTTTCTATTTCCATGGAACCAAGAATTTGATACCTCAACATGAAATACTGTGCTCCGAAGGGTTTTCCCTTCCAGCGCATCTTTGTGTAATGGAATAGAATCGTTAATGCTCTTTAGTGTCTGGAGAAGTCAAAACTAATGGATCAGGAAGCAGGGGCTATTGGAACGGTTAGTAATTGAGGGAAACACTATCCTTCACAATATAACAACGTAGAGGAAAACTCATGGTACATTTTTGTAGTTTTGGTCAGATTAGGCCATCCATGCACGCCGTTAGAGATTTCAGAGAGAAGCTCTTTGTTTTCTTTAGCACCGGCTGAAGGGGTTGGTAATGGATCCCCCTCCCCAAACACCCTATCAGCATAGTTAAGACTTGAGTTTAGGGTGGCTTTAATTATCTCTGGTAATAGCAAATGATACGGAGGATTGTGCATAACCCACCCCCTTTTTGATTCCAATAAGCAGAGGTGGTCACTATGGTAATCCGATTTCAATTTGTAGTTAGAAAATGGGGTCACAACTTTCCATATTTTTTGTTTTGTTTTGTCTTTTTACATCAAACAATAGTATATTTCTTAGAACCATAGTCAACTAAACAAACAGGGAACAATTTATTTGACAGGTGGAAGAAGTGATAGGCTTAGAGCAATTGAATTGTAGGCCATGCTTCTTGACAAATTGATGAACAGATGTCTCCTTACTTGAGATTTAGGTTGGCACCATGGCACCATCCTGTCCATCATTATACACTAATCTTGTCATTATCTTCTTCACTGTGAATGACTGGCCTGTTCCCTGCAAATAGATCTGGGCATAGAGGAGCCAATCCAAGAACAGTAATCTCTAGCACAAGACAATATTAATGATCTAAATACCTAATCCTGAAGCTTGAGTTTGATTTTTCTCTACTGGTTCTGAATCTCTGATTGAGAATCTCCCACTCGTCATTATCAAACCTTCTCCTTCATCATTGGCATTAGTTGCACTGTTGAGGTACTTTGGTTGGTTGTCATTGGACTTGAGAGCTTGAAGTTTCAAATGATTATAGTAACAGACAGCCAGAAAAGCCAGTCCACGCCCACTCAAGTTTATGATTGTAACCTTTTCATTTATTACAGACAAAGATTATGTTATGAGCAGCCAGTCCTTGACAAGACCAGCAACATTCATAGTCAAGGCTGAAGTCTTTCCTATCAGAAGAAACACTGCAAGATTAAGAGCCAAGGCACAAGCATAAATGTCATGTAATCCAAATCAAAGGAAGAGACCCTGATTATCAGAAATGGGTATTCTACTAAGGCCCAAGGGGTGCTGAGAAAAACAAGGCAACAAGGAGCAACAAAGATGTGATGGGATTCAACTTAATCCCTTTTGATGTTCGTGGAATTTGTATGAGAACCAATTGGGTAGTCTCACATGCAACTGCACTTAACTAGAGAATCACCTCCCATGCATTCATCTTGGCCTCCCCATAAGCTGAAATAGTAACTCCAATGGATATGGCCAACATATTGGCCTCAGGCTCACCTTTATAAGCTTCTTTCTTCAGGGAAACCACAATCAAATACACAGCAATGGGAATTAGAGCTTTCAACATTTGAAATAATGATACTGAGAGGAAAACATAGGCAGAATTTGAAAACCAGAGACCCAAAGAATACACTTATCAATACTATGGGTTCAATGAGCTTGAAGACTCTTACAATAGCAACAGCCAGTGTTGAATCCTATAGTCTTCCGGGGAGGAGGAGGGCGAGAGCAATGGCCGACGTATACGAAGTTAGGGTTTCAGCAGGACTCTTGGTCGCCGGCGATGCTCCCACTGGCTTTTTGGATGCAGGATTGGATTGGAACCAGGACGTGGGCTTCATAGCTTTCGATCGTATTTGCAGAACTTGGCCCGGATCCATAAACGAAGAGGCGCAGCAGGTTTTGATCCAACACAATCTTTTTCTCGAGGTCTTTCCCCCCCCCTTGACACGATCTGTCTGTCTCAGGGCGAATCGATCTCACTGTCTGGGGATATATTTTCCAGATCTATCGCCCAGCACCCTTTTTCCAGATATATTCTCCGCTGGCGGCTCACCTTGGACAGATATCCCTGCCCGCGTAAATGGGGAATCCCTTCTGGGATTTCTGCGGTCTCGATCCACATTACGGCTGTTTTCCAAGGTTTTGGTTAAAGATCTACTTCGGGACGGAAAGCGAGGGGCGGTACTCCAGAGGGTTGAGGCCACTCAGTTCTCGGGGGCTCTGGAGAGGGAGGCGGCTATCTTGAGCCACGAGAAGCCCATCTTCAAGACGCCCTCTGGGCGTATGATACAAAGTCCCCAGCATCCTCTCAGATGCCCTGATTGGGGAAACGGCACACCAGAACGGGCCAATCGCTATAGACCCGGGGAGGAACGATTGGATCTGGCCAGATCTAGGCAAAAGTCAGTTGAAAGCCAGCCAGATCCAGAACTCAAACCAGTAACAAGGAACCTGAACAAGGCAGACATAGCAGATCTGAAACAAATCTTTATTAGATCAACAGAAGGAAGGCACGTTTGTGTGCAGATCTGGGTATGGATGACTGTATTGGATTTAAAAAAAGAGATACAGATCAAACTGGGCACTCCAGTTGCATCACAAAACCTATTATTTTCTGGGTTATGCATGCAGGATCAACACACCCTCCAGCATTACAGGGTTGCAAAAGATTCAACTGTTATTCTCAATCTCCGGCTGCGAGGTGGATCAAAGGGATCTACATCAAAATCTACAGGATCCTACAGAGATGCAGCAAAGGGGACAGAAAATCAAAAGGGGAAAGAACATGCAAATGTAAATACCCCTCCAGGGCAGTATATCGTAGATGAAGCACCAGAGAGTCCCTCCATTCTGTTGGACATCCCAGAGGTAAAGGGCATTTTCACAGATCTACAAAAAAATGCAGTCATTTGTAGATTTAACGGCTTCTGGCCTAGATCGGATGCTTTGTACCAATGGATACACATGACATGGACAAAAAACTGCCGGATTCACCTATGCTCGAAAGGATTCTTCATAGTAGTCTTTCGCGTCGAAGAAGAGAAGGATAAAGCTCTTACCGAAGGACCATGGTTCTGGGGCAGTGCGGGATTATTTATTACCCCCTGGTTCCCGAAGTTTTATCCAAACACCATGGTGGTATCAAAAATGCCGGTATGGGTAAGGCTACATAATCTTCCGATGCATTTTTGGCACTTTTCATCCTTAGCAGCCATAGGAAATACTCTCGGAAGAATGTTAAAGATTGATACAGAGAGACATCTAAAAGGGATCTTTACCTTTGCTAGAATTTGCGTCGAGGTAGATCTCAGCCAGGGGTTACCAGAAAGCATCATCCTAAACTTCAACAATACTCAATGGAAACAATCTTTGGACTATGAGAACACAGCATTCAGATGCAGGGGATGTCAACAAACAGGTCATCTGTTCAATGCATGCAAAAGCCACAACAAGAACAAGCCACAACAAAGGAAGCACAAAGGATGGCAGAACATAGACAAGAGAACCGAGGAAAAGAAAGTCCCCACAGTATCAGAAGATGCAGAAACAGAAGCAGAGGAGGACGATACAAACATAGAGGAGGTTGATTTAGAGACCCAAAAGGAAAATACAGTAGTCAACAAGGAGCTACAGCCACATTCTTTCCAGGCAGAGACCCAGCAACAGATGACAAGCGTGGATCAAAGCATGGGAGGCATCAAATGGCAGCATCATTCAGATACATCAGATTCAGATAAAGAAATAGGACAACAAAATGAAACAACCCAGTTAGTCATTGCCTCGACCGAGCCCACTGTGGGAGAGTGGCGCAAGGTTGAAAAGAAAAAGGGGCGAAAAACCTGAAGGCTGGAAGCCAGGTTTTTTCCCTTTTTTCGTTCTTTTTTCTCTTCTCCTTCTTATTCTTTGTGCACGTTAGTTCACTAACGCTGCGAGCCCATGTGGCAACATACTGAATGCTTCATTGCATGTGCTAGTGTAACTTTTCATTAAATTTTTAATAAAAGGTTACCGTTTTTTTCCTTGGAAAAAAATAGCAACAGCCAGTGTTGAGTAGAAGCCCATGTGAATCATGGTGGGACTGATCACACTAAAGTTGTCAAGCAATGGCAACTCCAATGGATATGGTAACATATTGGCCATGGCCTCACCTTTATAAGATTCTTTCTTCAGGGGAACTGCAATCGAATGCATATCAAATGGGCACAAGAGCTTTCAACATTTGAAATATCGATACTTTGAGAGACATGAACCAAGGGCTGCATCATTTAGGATTTGTACTCAGTTTAGGTGTCATATTCAAGGGGAAGTTGTTATGATTTCCACCACTTCATAGATTGTTAGAGTGATGAAACAAAAGAGGCTCCCTCTTGAGGCTAGATTATGTCATTCATATCAGCTGTGTTGTTGATGTCCTAGCTCAGCGAGGTCTTGCCAAAACTCTGTTGAGGTTCAAAATTTATTATAAACTGAAATGTCTTCACAAGAATTGACCTCATAAAATGCCATAATCACAAGATATGCCATACATGGCTGTGATTATGGCTCGCAAGACCCTTAGACTTTGAGCAATGAGGCTCGCAACATCACTTATGATTATGCACTCTACAATTCTGTGACCAGATGAATGTCAAGCAATTGAACGGCGATTTAAATCCTATTTTGTCAGCAATAAGTACTATACTTTTTCTTTATTTAGTGTAGAGAACCAAGCACTTATTCTTCTCATCTATAGAAGGGACAATGGTTGTTTGCCTATGAGGTATAAGGAAATCCTATCAGATGTTTTGTATTTTCGTATGGAATTGAATCATACTCCTGCACATTGTAACATTCATATATATCAACCTGTAGAGGCTTTAATAACACCTGGTATTCTGGTTAGTGATTTTATTGGACCTCATGTGCATATTCTACATGCACAGGATGGACTATTCATATGTTACAGGGTATTATTCTTATTATTTAGGGTGCACATCTTCAGGTGCTCAAGAACGATTACTAGAACAGTCAGTTAATTCTGCAATTTAAAGGATGAAAAAGGAGGTTATAGGAGTCTAGTTTTGGTTCTCATCCACAATGTCACACTAGTCTGCCTGGGCATGGTTCTCATGGTTTAATAGTGACTTGAGGAGTCATAATACCACAGATCACTAAACACGAACAACTAAGGTAGCCCAAGGACAATAGCCATCTTTACACATTAATTAACAGGTCTTACATTAATTATCCTAGGGGGTTTTAATACTTCCAAATGCTTAAAAAACAGTTAGCAGAGCATTCACATTACACATTCCAACAATCTTTTCTATAAACCAACCAAATGCAGTCAGGAGAGCCCTCCTTTTAAACTATAAAACCTTATTGTTAGTATGATCAACCTTATTTTAATATATAGTGTGACAAACCGTATGTGACAGGCAGGTACCTCCTAACTGTTATTCTACCCCGGATTCAGAGGAGCAGCCAGGATTTTATCCATAGTTTCTTTCCTTCCAACTTTAGATGGGATCTCACCTCAACCTTCTGCCTTGGTGGTCAATCAACATCTTTGACGCCTGTTCGGGGTTGTGCCATATTAGGTTACAGATCATACATAATCAGTCCGAGTTATGGACCAGCTCTAGACAGATCCAGAGTATGGCGCCTTCCACCCATTAGGGGTAAATCAGCTCCAGACTGATCCAGAGTATGACACCTTCCACCTATTAGACTAGGCCATACATAATCAGAGCGAGTTATGGACCAGCTCCAGACAGATACTTTGCAGATCCAAAGTATGGCACCTTCCACCCATTAGGGGTAAACCAGCTCCAGACAGATCCAGAGTATGGTACCTTCCACCCATTAGGGGTAAACCAGCTCCAGACTGATCCAGAGTATGGCACCTTCCACCCATTAGGGGTAAACCAGCTCCAGACTGATCCAGAGTATGGCACCTTCCACCCATTAGGGGTAAACCAGCTCCAGACTGATCCAGAGTATGGCACCTTCCACCTATTAGACTAGCCCTACATTCAGCAGAGCAGAGATAATATTTTCAAGAGTTTCCTTGCTTGGACATTAGATGATAGGAGAGTCGAGCATCATCATTCCTATGCCTCCCGTAGGATCACACAACTGGATCCTTTCTTAAGCTTTTGGCAATTCCAACAGTGATCCAATAGCCTGGTTCCCACCACCATTGACATCATCCCATCCCTCTCTCTAGACTTTTAGTGCAGACACTCTGTTGTATCCCTACATTTATGCTACAATTAGATAGTTTGATGGTTTTTTTTCCCGTTTTGATGCCTTGAGACGTGAAGATTCAAGAAATTTGATCGTTTTGATGCCTTGAGACATGAAGGAATTTGATCTTGTTGAAGGCTGAAGCTCCGCATTTTTTAATAATTCTTTTGTGCCAATGGGCTGTGTATCACTGTTTGGAAGAGACGTGCACAGTAGCTCTTAGAATAATCATTGAATCACCCACCACTGTTGCCTAGCAGGCCCCTTGAGCTTCAGGAAGCTGGGGGCCTTTGAAGAGGGCTTTAGCCTTCACTTGTTTGTTCACGAAAATACCAAACTGCCGTAATATAGACTCTCTTGATTTCATCTGAAGTCAATGAAGGCTCCCTGCCCCTGCCATTCCAGGTTTCTTTTAAAGGTGCCATCAAGGAAAAGGGTTGTTATACCTTGATCCAGCATCCAGGGTTTCACGTCTTAGAGAGACACATCTTGAGAAATAGGTGGATGGTCCATACTGTCTTCCCAAGCTTAATGCACTTGCCATTGCGTGGGATACATGATAGGTGTTTCCAAAGGAAACGGGCCAAGGACTCACAGAATGGTGAGATAGGGGATCCTTTTATCACCGAATTTGTTTGAAATAGGTATGGCGAAGTCCATCTTTCCACCAGGCCACTTTGTCGGACAAATATTTCAACAACAGTTTGGCTTCCATGGCTTGGTTAGATATCATTGGATCTCTTATTTCCAAGTCCCACTACTCTCAAATGGGGCTCGAACCATAATCCAATTGATTAAATTGAATATTTTGTTGTCCGCTGTCTCCTTTCTACAGGAACCACCTTATCTCTCTCCCAAAGATATAGGTAACCTACCGGTGCCAAGAGGGCTGAAATCAGGAAAAGTGACAATACATCTTACCTGGATTATCATATTGATATTTACTGTGACTAGATTGATTCATTATCCTTTTGGCTGTACTTACCCATGGGTTTTATTTTGCTCTTATTACATTCCTGAAAGATTTGCGGAAGATCTCAAAGCGCTCTTCTTTGTTTAATCCGTCTGTAATGATTGTTTTCCAAAATATGCTTGCAAAAATATGCTTGATCTCGCAATTGACTTTTGCTCCCACATTCAGCAGAGTGGAGATGATATTATCAAAAGTTCATTCGATAAGAAAGCAGAGCATCCTCATTCGGGTGCCTCACATAGTATATCATACAATTGGATCCTTTCATGAGCTTGACAATTCCAACAATGAGCCAATAGCGTGCCCCCCCGCCCCTCCTCATCAGGGTTAGAGGACATTGACATCATCCCATCACTCTCTTTTGCTTAGCACCAAGCTTTCCAGATTATCAGTATAGACTCTCCAATTGTATCTCTATGTTTATGCTACTTTTAGATTTCCAGTGCATTATATATATATATATATATATATATATATATATATATAATCAGTTAAACTGTGTTTAGGTTGAGATCAGCTCCAATGGTTGATGGAAGAATGATTTGTCTAATTGTAGGATGTTGTCAATAGGTTTGTGCAAGGCTCTGTCTCACTAAGTGCCTTACGGAATAATTTTTACCCTTCACAAGTGGCTCCCACTCTCAACCCCTCTCCATTAAATCGACCCCTCTCCATTAAATTTGAACATGACATTTCATGAGTTAAATCCAACACAAACTACTTGATCCACACTAGATAGGTTTATTCTATTGTTAAATTTGAAAATGACATTTTATGGGCTAAATCCGACACAAACTTCTTGATCCACACTTGATAGGTTTATTCTATATATATATATATATATATTTTGTTTTGGTTACACTTAAACTACACAATTGTCATTGTTATATTTTTTTAAATTTATTTTTTCTCACTTTAGGAGTTACTTTTAAAACAACGCATTTTATTTATTCTATTGTTGTATATATATATATATTTTTTGGTTACAATTTAACTACACAATTGTCATTGTTATATTTTTTAACTTTATTTTTCTCACTTTAGGAGTTACTTTTAAAAAAACACATTTTATTTATATTGGATATATTTTTTAATTCCATTGATTTGTTTGTATCATCATTGGTTGAAGATCAGCGAAAGTAATGTGGTGTCCGTGGCAGAAGATGAGCTAATGCGCATTCTCATATTGATGCGAAACTTTGTGCTTGGATATAAGCAAATTGTTGAGGGTGATTGGAAAGTGGCAGCAATTTCTTACAGGTCATATGATCTAGAAGGGAAAACTATTGGTTCTATTGGTGTAGGGCGTATTGGCAAAGAACTACTTAAGCGTTTGAAGGTATTCATTCTTAGGATCTAGTACTACTTCATGATGTTGCAAACTTCTTTTCAAAAATCAGTGCTCCATAATTCTTACGCATGCATGTTGTTTGTTTCAAAATTTCAATCTAATAATAATAAACATTACATGATGTTGAATTGAATTGCGTTCCTTTGTACAGCCCTTCAATTGTAAGCTTCTTTACCACGACCGTCTTTCTATTGGACCCGAATTGGAAAAGGAAACTGAAGCAACATTGGAGACTGTTGACACCTAATCCTCAACGGATGGGTGAACTGGACAGTCATCAAGAAGATGAACTGATCCGTCATATTTGTGTATATAACTGATAGTTAGCTAATGAATAAATCAATCAGTTTTTTCTTCCGCTCATTCATTCTGGAGTTACCCTGGCCTGACATGGTATCAGAGCACAGGTCCCAGGTTCTTAAAATAGCCGTAACTCCTTCATTTCTGCTGTTGTCCTCTGTCTCTCTGCGCATTCATTTATGCCAACGCATCTGCCTGAAACGTTCTCTGCCTCTGTCGCTGCCCAGAGATGCATGTAACGTTTGCCTGAATGCACCAAACTGAATCGGATTTTGCAATTCCGCTTCCGCTCATTTAGCATAAGCCTTCTGATTTGGCATTACTACATAGTTTTCAAAACTTACCGCTCTCCATGATTCTGCACTTGAATTGATTGCAATTCCGCTTGCGCTGCTTTCCATACTCAATTGATGGAACATGTGCAGTGAGCTTGGTCGAAACTTGGACGTGCTGTGTTGAACAGTGATACTGCAGTGTGCCTTTTGCGTCAATTGTGTTCGAATATTGAAGGCGTTTGGTAAGTGATTTAAATGATCAGAATCCATTAAGAAGCTCATAGCTTTGAAGAAGATTGATAGTTGATTGAATGGCATGTATGCTGGAGTGACCGTGTTTGTGTTGGTAAATTGACTATTCATCAACCATTATTGTGAAATCTGAGTTCGAATTGTCGACTTGTGGAACGTTGGCTTGGCACCGCCCTTATGTATTGCACTCCCATTCTGGCTCATGAGTTTTAAACTCCTCTCTGTCGGCTCCCATACGCCGCTGAAACTTCCCATACATAGAACACTGCTCCCCATTTCGTTTTCCAATTCAATCCTGTTGACTGACTCCATATTACAGTGGTGGTGGTAGTATTTGATAACACTGGTTCAACGACATTGCCGTGTTCAACTCCAACTGTTCACCAGTTTGAAATTACCGTTGGGGGATATGCAGCCATAAATCCCATACCAGGTTCTGTGTGAGCTATTTTTATAGGCGTAAATTTCCGGTTTTGACTCGAAACGATGAAGTGTTGTGTTTATGTAGCAGCATATATTCATTTAAATCCCATACCATTCATTTAATGTGTAATACGATGGGGTAGCTGTGAGTACATCGTAGTAGGTCCTGATTTCATATACGCTGGGCGGTGCTGAATATGTATATGTGCACTAACGCTGTATATGTGCACTGTGGATACATTGACCAGGGTTTGAGTTATGGACGCCATTTAAATAAGTTTTGAATGGTTTTTTGGACACTGTTTGAATATTTTGTGGAGGATATTTTATAAAATTTTGGAGACATTTGAAGAAAACTTAGTGCATAAAGAATCTGTTGCCCTTTTGAGTACAATTTCACTGTACATCAGTAGAAGTTTTTTTTATCAGCAAAAATTTCTTATCAGCAGAAGTTTTTTAGCAGAAGTATTTTTTCTATCAGCAGAAGTTTTTTTTTACAGAATGCATTCAATCATTTCTATGGTAGGAATAGTTCTCACTGGCAAGGAGAACTATTCTGAATGGTCCCGGATGGTAAAACACACCCTCATCTACAATGAGTTGTGGAAGGGAGTGTGTGTCGGAGAAGAAGACAAAGACCCTGTGAAGCCTACATTAGATAAAGAACTTGTCATTTGGGAAAACAAGAACAGCAAAGCCTATGCATTGATCGCAACATCTGTAAATGAAGAAGTAAGTCGTCATATTTCATCCTATTCCACTGCCTTTGAAGCTTTACAAAAGCTGAAAGAACTCTATGATTCACATTCTGCACTTGAAGTTGTTCAGCTCATGATTAAACTCTTCACTCTTGAACTGAAAAATAATGATCCTCTTGCTCTTGCATCTGAAATAAAGTCTATAATGCATGATATTAAATCCACTAAGGTTGAGCTCGATATCTCTCTTATTTCCTTTCTCAAAGCACTCTATCCTACCTACTCCAATTATCTTGAGTCTTTACACGCAAATGGAAATCTTAAAGACATAACCTTTGAGTCTCTTGTGAAAAAGTTTGCTGAAAGAGAGAAAGCCTTTGGAAAGAAAACAGTCCCTGAATCTTCTGAAGAGACTGTTTTCCTTGCTCATAAAGAAAAGCATCCTGCTCAAGATTCTACAAGAGGAAGAGGTGGATGAAGAGGAAGAGGAAGATACTTCAGAGGCAGGGGGGGCAGACATTCTCAAGGTGAAAAAGCAGATCTGCATTGCATTCGCTGCAAACGAAATGGATCACATGATGCTTCTACATGCAAGCTACCATGGGACAAAATTGAGCAGAGAAGAAACCAGCAGAAAGGTAAAACTGATGACACAAACAAAGGTAAAGCACCTGAATCCGCTCACTATATTGAGGCACAATGTAACATTGGAGTAAATGAAGATTTGTTTAATGCTTCACTTGCTTCTTCGAAAAATGACTGGTTGCTTGATTCAGGAGCAACCTGTCATATGACTCATAGGAAAGATTTTTTTGAAGATTTCACTGACAATGTTGATGGAGCAGTATACTTTGCAGATCAGTAAAAAATCAAGCCATTAGGGCTTGGCACAATCAGGCTTAAACTGCCTGGTCTTCCAGACTTTCTTCTGGATCATGTTCTATATCTCCCATAGCTCAAGAGAAACTTGCTGTCCTTGGTCCACATCTGCCAGCAAGGTCACTCCATTCACATGTTTGATGGAAAGCTTGAGGTAAGAAAGGCATCTGACCACTCACTTGTCATGAGGGGTATAGAAGAAGAAAGACTTCTTAAATTGCAAGGAACCTCTGCTCATACACAACATTTCTCATATATTTCTTATCATGAAGAAGGTACACTTCCATCAAGTTTATTATGGCATGCTAGATTTGGACATTTAAACTATGATAGTCTCCGCTTGTTGAAGAAAAATGGTGTTGCTGGTTTGCCTACAATTCCTAGAAAACATAAGCAATGTGATGCTTGCATTCTAGGAAAGCATAGCAAACAGTCTTTTCATGATTCACATTCAAGAGCACATAGGAAGCTTGAACTCATTCATTCAGATTTATGTGGTCCAATGCCTGTTTCTTCTGCAAATGGAAATAAATATATCATGACATTTATTGATGATTACACCAGAATGTGTTGGGTTTATTTATTGAAGAACAATTCTGATGCTTTTCAAACATTCAAGAATTTTCATAAATGGATTGAAAATGATGCACAATCTCATATTGGGTCTATTCGCACTGATAATGGAAAGGAATATACATCAAATGAATTTGAACACTATCTTCGCCAACATGGGATTAAACATCAAACAACTGTGCCTTATAATCCTCAACAGAATGGTGTAGTTGAAAGAATGAACAGAACAATTTTGAATATGGTACGATCCATGCTTTTCTTCAAAAATGTAAAGACAATGTTTTGGGCTGATGTTGTTCTATGTGCTGCATATATAAAGAATAGATTTCCATCTAGTGCTATAAGAAACTAGACTCCTTATGAATTGTGGTATGGACATGTTCCTTCGGTAAAACATCTCAGGATTTTTGGTTCCACCTATTATGCTTTAATACCAAAGGTACATAGAAAAAACTTGGTGCTAGAAGTCGTAAGTGTATCTTCCTGGGGTATTCAAACACACCTAAAGCACACCGTCTCTATGATGAAGTAAATAAAAAGTTTGTTTTATCTAGAGATGTCATTTTTCTTGAATCATCCAAATCTGACAGTGTTGTTGAGCGGCAACTTGATCGCTTGGATAGATTCACAAAACCGAAATCATTTCAAGAGTTTGATAATCAGATTCCACATCTTGAAGGGGGGATTCCTATACTAAATCAGCATGTGGAATCTTCTTCTGAAGAACAATCTCCCTTGCATGAAACTCCAACACCGGATGATCCTTTAAGTGATGTAATTGGTAGAATTGGGAGACTCAATATTGATTCAGACCCAACTCAATCAACAGAGCAGCCTGGACCATCTCAGAAAGGTCCCCCAAAGTGGCTGACAAAGACACTTGAAAGTGTTCATCCTGATGAAATTGGAAAAACAGGAACCAGAAATACAAACCGACAAGATGGAGGTGATGTAGATAAATCTAATTCACATGTTGATATGGATGTTACTTATGATTGTGAATTGAACTTGTCTACAGATTTTGAACCAACTTCCTTCAAAGAAGCTGCTTCTCATGATGAATGGAAAGAAGCGATGCAGAAGGAGTATGATGCCCTCATAAAGAATGGCACTTGGAAGCTGGTTGATCCTCCATTTGGAACCAAACCAATTGGCTGCAAGTGGGTCTACAAGAACAAGTACAAAGCTGATGGCTCACTTGACAATCACAAAGCTAGGCTTGTGGCAAAAGGTTTTGCACAGAAGGAAGGGGTCGATTATGAGGAAACTTTTGCCCCCACAGCAAAATGGGCCACCATTCAGACACTCTTTGCACTAGCTGCTCAGAACGGTTGGAAAGTCCATCAAATGGATGTAAAAACTGCATTCATGAATGGAGATCTAAAAGAGAATGTTTTTATGTCCCAGCCTGAAGGATTTTCTGTGAAAGGACATGAACATAAAGTATGCAAACTTGTGAAGTCCTTGTATGGCCTCAAACAAGCACCACGAGCCTGGTATGAAAAACTAACTGAGCATCTTCTGAAACTCAACTTCAATCATTTTGATCTTGATGATGCAACTTTATTTGTCAAGAAAGTTGGCAAAACAGTTGTATATCTTGTGGTATATGTAGATGATCTTTTAATGACAGGGAACATTGAAAGCTATATTGCATCCATAAAGAAAGAACTAGGAAAATTTTTTGAAATGACTGATTTGGGCTATGTTCATTACTATCTTGGCATTGAAGTAACCCAACATCCAAAGTCCATATTTCTTTCTCAAAAGAAATACATTGGAGATTTGTTAAACGGATTTGGCATGACAGAGTGTAATCCTCTTTCTACTCCAATGGAACAAAACTTGAAGCTCACATCTATTGAAGGAAAGGAATTTGAGGATGCAACAAAGTATAGACAACTTGTAGGAAGTCTCATCTACCTCACTACTACCAGACCAGACATTTCATTTGCTGTTGGAATCCTCTCCAGGTTTATGCAAAAGCCTTGTGAGGGACATTGGTCTGCTGCCAAAAGAGTTCTAAGGTACTTGAAGGGAACTCAAGACCTTGGAATCAAGTATACACAGGTGGAAGAATTCAACTTGATTGGATACTCTGATTCAGACTTCGATGGAGACAAAGAAACTGGGGTATCTACTTCAGGATATGCTATGAGTCTTGGATCAGGAGCTGTCTCCTGGAGATCACGCAAACAATCAGTACCAGCAGATTCCACAACAGAAGCAGAATATGTGGCAGCAGCTGAAGCAACGAAAGAAATTGTGTGGCTCAGGAAAATTCTTGAAGATTTGCAGGTAAAACAAATACAATCAACTCCACTCATGATTGATAACACCTCTGCAATAAAGTTGGCCAAGAACCCAAAGTTCCATGATCGTACTAAGCACATCAATAATAAATATCATCTGATCCGACATCATGTTGAGGCCAAAACAATCCATCTCCGTCATTGTTCCACAAACGAGCAAATTGCAGACATCTTCACCAAAGCGCTTGGAAGAGAAAAGCTTGAAAGATTCAGAACGATGCTTGGACTCACCAACATCCCTTCAGATTAAGGGGGGGAATGTTGACACCTAATCCTCAACGGATGGGTGAACTGGACAGTCATCAAGAAGATGAACTGATCCATCATATTTGTGTATATAACTGATAGTTAGCTAATGAATAAATCAATCAGTTTTTCTTCCGCTCATTCATTCTGGAGTTACCCTGGCCTGACAGAGACAAATCTTGACGAAATGCTACCTAAATGTGATGTACTTGTCATTAATATGCCTCTTTATGACAAAACTAGGTGTGCCTCATCACAATTTCATAAATAATCTCTCCCATTATTCACTCAAACATCAATAACACCTATATATTTTGTACAACTTGTGAACAAAAACCTAATTATTGTTTCTCTTTCCCTTTCCTTTTGGTTACAGTAGGGGAATGTTTAACAAGGAAGGTGTTCTCTACCAAGCCTAGCTTTTCTCTCAGAATCTTAACATCCCCTTTGCAAAGGGTTTCATTAGAATGACAACAACCCGCATTTAAAGCATTTCTCCACCCATCCTAATTAGAAATACAATTTTGGGTTCTCTACTAATTTTCTCCACACCCATTTAATCTGACAATGGACATAGAGCATGTATATTTATACTTGTGTGTTGGAAATACCATTTTATACTTTAATGTTTATTATTTTTGTTTTATTATTATTACTTGAATTTCTTCTTAACAAGTGGTTGTGTTTCTTTTGGTTTTAGTGAAAGTATGGGCTCCAATGTTGGCTCTCTTATTATGGAGTATAATTCATCTTTGAGAATTTTTCAATTATTAAAGTAGGTTAGTTAATTGCTTAAACTATTAAATTTATTTCAAAAAGTTTTTGTTACTTTATAGGTTAGACACTGGCTTGAAATATTAAACTTATTTCAAAATGTTTTTGTTACTTTATAGATAAGGCGTAGATTTCTTGGCTCTATGATGAAAATAATGAAGGGAAAATACATGTTAATATGTTACTTGTGCTCTTTGACTGAAAAATACACGGTGAGAAAAAAATGTATATTATGCTAATTGAGGAATGTTTTTCACTTGTCGAACTTATAGTATTGAATTTAACACACTAACACTTTACAACAATGAACTAACAATATTCATGATGAAAATAGCAATATGGAAGATTTATCTGCATAATGAAAAAGGCAATATGGAAGATTCCAATCACGTTCCAAGGCATTTCTTAAAATGTGGATGTGACAAAAGGTTGTTGTGGAAGTTGTTGTTTGTATATGGAAAATTTCTTGATCATTGTGTATAATCCTAATGTTGATAGATATGTCTACTAAATGCTTCCAGTTAATGGGGCATTGATTTGAGCATTCAATATATTTTTATTCTTTATCAAAGTATTCTTTTGTTGTATTTGTATTTTTCAATTTATGCCTTACGGCGTTTCCTTTGCAACATCTGGTGCAAATGCTAGTATATCTTACCTCATTTTATGGTTAACATTGTATAACAAAAACATGCGTTGTGTTATGTAATTAATACTAACATGTA
Organism: Pinus tabuliformis; assembly: GCA_031772625.1. Lineage (NCBI taxonomy): Eukaryota > Viridiplantae > Streptophyta > Pinopsida > Pinales > Pinaceae > Pinus > Pinus tabuliformis. Next base: position 833,992,370 of record CM062815.1, read on the forward strand.
ATATTGATTTTTTTTGTCAGAATGCTATAGGTAATGATTGCCAAGACGATGATCCAAATTATGTTCAACATATATCAGGAGATGATGAGGATGAGGATGAGGATGATGGTGGTGAAGGAGGAGATTATGATGATAGTTGCGGTGTTGGTGATGATGTGGATCAGAGTAATGAGGATGGTCAAGATGATCATGAGGATGATCTTGGTGGTGGTAGCTAGGCATGCACATGCATTGTTTTTTATGAAGAAATTATTGTGTAGAATGACATTGTTATGTTTAGATGGGTGTTGTGAATTTACCCTATATCAATGAGACATTTTGATTTTGTAATCATACGATGAGTTTGATTTATGTATGTTGTTAATTTATCGTAGAATAACTATATTCATGAAATATTTTGATTTGTTAATCATATTTGAATTTTACTTGTTTTGATTAAAAATAATACTGATTTTATTAGTATTATGTTGCTATTTTATACATGTTTTGAAAATTGTTAATGACACATTGTTATTTTTTTGGATGGATGTTGTCAATTTCTCTTAAATTTCTTTACAAATGATTTTGAATTGTGATATCTGCTTTAATGATATTTAGAAACTATCATATATTTCACTATGAATCTATAAAGGGGGTCATATATGTAAAGAAAAATATACTCTATATAAGAAGTCAAATGCGGATGTAACCATGGATGCAAAATTGAAAGTAAAATTGGATGTTAAAATAGGAATTAATAAAAAATGCAAACAATTGACATACAAAGTGTTTTAAATTAGAAGTGAAAAATTGTGCAATAGTTGACACAAAGAAGGGAACAAAACATGGCATACAAAAGGATATCAAATTGGGCAAAAACAAGGACACATAAATGGGCACCAAATTAGATGCAAAAAAAGACAACAACTAGATGTAAAATAAGATGCAAAGTTGAGCGTTAAAAAGAAGAAAAAAACGTTACAAATTAATATGCCAAATGATGATGCAAATAATGGTGTAAATTTGGGATGCAAAATTGGGTGCAAAAAAGGAAAAAAAAATATGTAAGAAAAGACATAAAACAAGATGCAAAATGGGGCTGAAAAAAGGTGAAACCAAGGATGCCATATTGGATGTAAAAAATGATTCCTAATCACATGCAAATTTAGGCTCGAACTCAGACACAAAATTATATGCAAATGTGGACACAAAATGAGGCAAAAAAAGATGCAAATTTGGATGGTGAAAACGATGTAAAACTAGACACCAAAAAAATGCAAAATTGGATGAAAAAGTCGGTGTAAATAATGGTGCAACATTGGACACAAGTAGACACAAAAAAATGGTGCAAAAAGGGGCATAAAATAGCTTAAAATTGGATGCAAAACTTGGTGCAAAAACAAATACAAAAGTAGACGTAAAAAATGGCTCTAAATTGAATGTACCATTAGACACAAAATAAGATGCAAAGGTGGACACAACACATGACTCAACATAAGATGCAAATATAAATGAAAATTTGGATGCTCAAAATGATGTAACATTAGATGCAAGAGATGGTGTTAAAAATGATGCAAAATTGGATGAAACAAATGACGCAAAATATGGTGCAAAATGAGATGGGAAAAATGGAGACAAATCAAACGTAAATGTGGATGTAAAAAATGGTCCAAAAAAAGATGCAAAAATGGGCACAAAAATGGATGCAAAATTTGGTGCTAAATCAAATACAACACATGGTGCAAAGATAGGTACCAAAGCTGGTGCAAAAATAGAAGCAAAAACTAGTGTAAGACTAGATACAAAACCTGGCGTAAGACTAGATGCAAAAACTGACACAAAATGGATGCATAAAAAGACGTTAAATTGGATTCAAAATACAGTGTAAACTTGATGCAAATGATGGTGCAAAAATGGAAGCAAAGAATGACACAAAATAGGAAGCAAAAGAGAATGAAAAATAGATGCAAAAAATGATACAAAACTAGAAGCAAAACCTGTCATAAAATAAGATGCAAATCTTGGTTCAAAATTTGACGCAAAAAATGATGCATAGTTTGGTGTAAAAAATGATTCAAAATCTAGCGTGAAAAAGGATGCAAAATCAGGTGCAAAAAAGGACGCTTTAAAAATTGTACAATAGAGCCAGATTTAGCGCCAGGTTGCTCATCACAATTACAAAAAAAATGCACTAAAATCTGGCGCAAATCGCTGGTTTTGTTGTAGTGTGTTACTACAGAGGTCAGAGTAGTGTGTGAGGTGAGAATCACACAGGTTACAGCTGGAGGACCCAGGAGAAACTGTGCAAGGAAATAGGAGGCTTGGAGGACAAAGGAGAAGGCATATGTGTTGTCTATTCTCTCTATGAGCAATAGTGAGGAATTGTACTACGAGCTGGATAGATGTGAGAGCTAAAGCTTTGTGTAATCCTGAGATATTTCCACTTGTATAATAATACAGATAGTGGGGTTTTTAGCTGAGGCTTTCCCAAGAGTATTTTTTTGTGTTTCACGTGTATTGATTCTTCTTCTCTATTATATGTGTTCTGTTTGATCTTGCTCAAAATCGATTAAGCTTCCGCAAGTTTGATAGTAGAAGTAGGTTAAGTATTTTGCTTTAGTACATTGCATAATTAGTTTAATCTACAGTGAGAATTTCTACATGGTATTAGAGCAAAGGTGATCAAAAGCGGAGAACAATATACAAAGAAGGGAGAAGTTTGAAGTTTGAAGTTCTTGATTGTAGGTACAAAATCAATTTCTTATCACATCTCAAAGTTCACCAATGGCATTCAATGGCTTGAGACTTGAGTATGCCCTAGATGGCAGCTCGAATTACATGGCATGGAAGGATCACATGGAAGTGGTATTAGAAGACAATGGTTTGAAGGACTTCATTGATCAAGAAGTCCCCATGCCAGTAGCAGCTAATGCCCAAGAATTGGCGGAATGGAAGAAATATGTGGTGAGAGCGAGGAGGATTCTTCTGGAGGGAGTTCAAGACCATATTATCTTGAGTCTCCATGGGAAGGAGACTCCATTATCAATGTGGAAGACATTGAAGGATCTATATCAGAACAACAATGACCAGAGGAAACTGGCGCTGAAGGACAAGCTTCGGAAAATCAAGTGTGAAAAGGGTGACACGATCTCTACATATCTGAACATGCTCACCACCTGTAGAGATAAGCTTGGAAGTGTAGGAATCACGAGAACTAATGATGATATGGTGAGTCTTTATCTCCTCGTTCTTCCTAAGAGTTGGGATAACTACCAGGACTCAGTGAATGGAAGAGAGAAACTGCCAGATTGGGAACAACTGTGGTTGGATCTGATGTAGGAGGAGATTAGGAGAAGCATTAGAGACGGTTCTTCATCTAAGCATGATGGTGAAGAAAATCTAGCCTTAACAAGTAAGGCGCGGAAAGGGAAAGGGAAGGCTTCCCATTCCAAATCGATTTCTTCCCATGGTGGGAAGAAGATTGACAAATATAAAGTGAGATGCTTTAATTGTCATGAGGTGGGCCATTATGCAACTAATTGTCCATTGAATAAATCCAAGAAGGGATCCTCGAAATGATCAGATGTTGAGGCACTTGCCTCACAGTTCGAATTGGATTTTAGCCTCATCGCATGCATGGTTTCATCGATGGTGGGTTGTGTTTGGTACCTGGACAGTGGAGCCTCATTCCCCATGAACAACGATAAGAGTTTATTCAGTACCTTGGAGGAGAAAGACCTCTAGATGCGCATCAAGATGGGTGATGATGGAAAGTATCGTGTTTCAGGTGAAGGCATGGTTGTGTTTCAGAGGGAGCATGGAGCTCCTCTCACCCCGATTGATGTAAAGTATGTGCCTGGACTGAAGAAAAACTTGGTATCGGTCGAAATGTTAGAAGACAAAGTCTATGATGTAGTCTTCAGTAAAGGAAAGGCATTCTTGAGACACATAGCCACGGGTCAGACCAAGAGGATTGGGATTCGAGTGAAGAATCTCTACAAGCTGAAGGTAGATGACTGTGCTGCATTGAGTTCCAAAGCAGAATTAGTGCAAAGCCAAGATAGTGGAGAGTTATGGCATAGAAGGTTGGGCCACTTGCACCATGGGGCCTTGAAGATAATGCAACATATTTCTACTGGACTTCCCAAAGGTAAACTTGAGCAAGTGGACACATGCAAAGGTTGTACCTTGGGTAAGTATGAAAAATATTCCTTTCACGATCAAGACAGTTGAGCTGAAGCAATATTGGAGCGAGTTCATACATATGTGTATGGACCATTCTTGACAGCCTCCACCACTAAACAAAGGTATTATGTGATTTTCATTGATTATTTTTCTCGTAAATGCTGGATCTATTTCATGTAGAAGAAGGATCAAACCTTCTCAAAGTTTTGTGAGTTCAAAGCTTTGGTTGAGAAAGAATCAGGGAAGAAGATCAGGGCCTTAAGAAGCAACAATGGTGGAGAGTATGTCTCTCAAGAGTTTAAGGACTTTTGTGCAGTAGAAGGAATTAAATGGGAGTTGACAACACCTCATAACCCACAACAGAATGGGGTGGCAGAGAGGAAGAATAGAACTATTGTGGGGGCAGCTCGGGTGATGTTGCATGACCAAGGCCTACCACTTCATTTGTGGGCTGAGGCATGCAACATAGAGACCAGATGTGGGTCACTTCAAGATCTTTGGCTCATTGATTTATTGCCATGTGACCAAGGATGCCTGGAAGAAGCTAGAGCCGACATCAGAGTTGGGGATACTTGTGGGGTACACTGATACTCCCCACAACTATTAGGTGTATTTGCCTACTAGTCAGAGGATAATGGTTCGCAGAGATCTTAAGTTTTATGAGATGAAGGCCATGCGAGTTTCCCCTGAGAGGGAGCTCAAGTTGCAGGCAGAGGAGGAACTTTTGGTTCCTAAGGAGGAGGAGCCTTAGACTGATGTGGAGCAGCCTCATGCAGAGGTTCCAGGAGTGGAGACATCCACTCATGTAGAGTCTTCTAGAGAGGGGCGGAAATGCATAAGGGAGGCTGACAGATTGTTGATGGACGCAAGAGAGAATGTGGGAGGGCCATCTTCTCAATGTAGACAGTGGAGGTCACCTAAGCGGTACACTGGTTACATGGCCCTTGTTGGGGAATGTGTAGAGACTAAACCATCTTCCTTTGAGGAAGCAGTGCAACAACTGATTTGGGTTGATGCTATGGTGGAGGAGTATGACTCCATAGTTCGGAACAGTGTTTAGGATTTGGTTCCAATACTGGAGAACAAGTCAGTTGTGAGTTCTCATTGACTTTACAAGGTAAAGCAAGTTGCTAATGGTAGTATGGAGAAACATAAGGCAAGGTTTGTTGTCCGTGGTTTCTCATAGGTTGAGGGGATCGAATATGATGAGACTTTTTCTCTTGTAGCAAGGTACTCATCTACTAGATCGAGATTGGCACTATCAACACAAATGGGTTGGAAGATCCATCAAATAGATGTGAAGACTGCATTCCTCAATGGCCAGATTGAGGAATAGGTGTACATAGAGCAGCCAGAAGGATTTGAGACTTTCGATCGTGAATCGCATGTGTCCTGACTCAAGAGAGCTTTGTACAGGCTGAAGCAAGCACCTCGTGCTTAGTACATTAGGATCGACAACTACTTCATCGGGTTGGGCTTCACAAAGAGTGAAGAGGATGCGAACTTGTACCACATCATGGTGAAAGGTAAGCGGTTGATAATTTTTCTTTATGTTGATGATCTGATATTGATAGGTGATGATTAGTTGATCATGTCTTGCAAGGAGGACCTTGAAAGAGAGTTCGAGATGAAAGACATGGGTCTCATGCACCACTTTCTAGGCATGGAAGTGTGGCAGAAGGATGGGGAAGTGTTTGCGTCTCAAGGCAAGTATGCCAATGAGATACTTAGGAGATTTGACATGGAGAAGTGCAAGCCTGTTATAGACATTTTTGTGCCTTACAGCTATAAGCATGAAATGTCCATAATCCAAGGAATCCAAAGTCCCTAAAGATGTTGTTACAGCTCCTAAAGGAACAAGGTCAACCAATGACAGCTTCTCCCAGAAGTTCTCCACCAAAAACCACTCAGAAACAGTGAATTCAGGATCAATTCAAGTGCTCCACTAGTTGCCTGCGTTGCAAAGCACCCCAGTACACTGTTTAGGTGTGTTGCAATGCACTTGAATGCATTACCCAGGTGCGTTGAGCGGGAAATGACAAGTGGCAGAGTCATTCAACGAGGTGGAAAGACCATGGAAGCTTCCAGAATCTTCTCCAATGACACTTGCCTCACTGAATTCGACCAAGTGATGAGTAAGAGGCTCTCAGTCTCCAAGTGGAAGCAAGAACTGACAGAGAGAAGCCACAAGTCAAAACATAAGCTGACTCATCCTCTCTGCTTACATCTATATATGGATCCCTCATCCCAGAGATCCAGGGGCTGGAATTTTGTACTTTGCAGAGAATTGCTGTTGGTTTGAGATTAAGATTAGTACATTGGGTGATTTATGCTTTGTTGGAGGAGAGGAAGGGATTCCTTTGCTGGGAGGTGGATGCTGGATCAGAACTCACTTGGTTGTATCTCCTCTTGGACTTTCTTATTCTATCAATAATCTATTTGAGTTTCTCCTACATGCTGTGTATCAATGATGTTTTTTTATATTTGCATGTTTAGCTTAATCTGATCCTGAGCTTTTTATGAATGTATATCTATATCTTCGTGTAGTTTCTCTCTCTTGTGATCTTGCAGGAATTCGGTGAAACTGGGCCGGTAAGGGAGCAGGGAGCTGGGAGCTATTGAAGAGAGGAGCGATTGGATCAACAAACTAGCGAAAGACACAGGTTAGTTACATCCTTTCTCGTCATTTACATTTCATAAAGAAGAATACTCAAGTAGTTTTCCTTGTTTGTTGCTAAGGCACTATCACACCTTAGAGTGGGATAGGGGCGTTCTGAATAGATACTTTTCCCAACAACAAATTGGCGAGTCCGCTGGGGATCGTATCTAGTTAGTTTATTTGTGTTTCTATTGTTGTTCTTCTCATAAACTTAGGAGTGCTGAATCGAACTGCATTTGCCATTTACAAATGCAAAGTAGAGATCTGCCACTCTAGTCCACTCACTGGGCCTGTTTATGATCTGAACAAGCTGATCCACAAATGCTCTAACTGCCCTTTGTGATAGCTCTTAGTCCTCCTTTAAATCATCCTTCTAATTGTACCTTATTGATAGCTTTTATCCGGCCAAAAACCTCAGATCAAACTGCAAACCGTGACCCAGAACCCAGAGACAATTCTCGTTTCTGCTTCAGCGCAGGCTCTGTGAAGAGACTCTGCATTTCAACGCAGGTCCCGAGAGGGCTACCTGCGCTGCAATTCAGTTTCTCTGTGCTGCAGGTGCACTGATCAGCCTTTGCCCTGTGCAGCTGTGGTTCTTTGCATCCTTGTGTTCAGTTTTATCTCTGTTTTTTGCAGCCTGTTATCATTGTGTGTACCTATCTAAAAACCCCTTTTCTCTGCCTTAATTCCGCCTCAGTTGTATAAAAGAAACTGTATTTGTTTTTGTTTATTTGTTACATCATTTGCAGTTTCCCATTACAAAAGTAAACTAGTCATATTGTCGCCCTTAGATCTAGACCTGTCATAAGTGTCATTTTGATCTTAGGAGAAAGTTTATTATTGTTGACAGTTGATTGCGCTTTTACTTTTGTCTTTTGGTTTGAATTTATGAATTTCTAAGTGTCGAAACAAGTGTTTACTTCAAAATCATAAAGTGTCGTAATCGTCTTTTTGATTTCAAAAAGAAACTTGTTTGTGTTTTCACTTGAAATTGAATTCAAATTTTGTACAACAGCTTTCTTTTTAGGCATCAATATTAAGAAAGTGAAAACAAATACATGCATTTGTGCATTTGCATATTGATAGTTTGTGTGGTTTGATTTAGGAAAAGTGAATTTACAGTGTGCTCTATGCTCTTTGAGAAAAGATTGTGTCTTTCTTTTCCCCTTGTAGCTAGGGTTTTCATTGTTGAAAAGAGATAAAAGCTTGCTTATCATCTTTAGACTGCATTTAGGAATTGTATATACATCTCGTGGTGATCCAAAAAGGCAAACTTCTAAGAAAGATCAACCTAAAATAAATTGAATGAACTTAACAACGCATTGGAACTTGACGCACAACATAGAGGTCTAGGCTAGAGACGTGTTCCGGCGTCGTAAAACCTGGTGACTGTCGATCTCACTGATGGTTGGGTGATTCCTCCTGAGAGACGATAAGCACCAGTACTGATTGTGCTCCCACGTACCGTCGAGTATATATTGGGAGACCCCTATAGGCATAAAACCTTTATCCATAGGAAGTCATGTCGGCCGCCCTACTGATCGCAATGCACTGAACACACCATTCGGGAAGATTGACCGCCCGTACCTTGAAAAGTATTCTGCGGTTTTGCGAAAGGTTTGGCACACCCTCTACCTAGAACTCCAGAGCAGTCCTTTTCGTTCCTTTTCAGACTCCTTAACGGAAAAGGTCTATCTGAGCACTTGTCACTTCAGGCTCATTAAGAATCGAAGGAGACTAGAGTCATCTTTTGCTTTTTCTCGAATCTTTAAAATTGAAAAAGCAAGTTGTGTCCAAGCGTCGTTAAAATTTATTTTAAACGGAATATTCATACCCTTTTTCCTGCGTTGATCTTTAGGTTGAGAAAATGGAGCCTACCACCCAAGGAATTCCCCTTGGTGGAAATCCTAGTCCTTTCTCCTCTTGGGGAGATGTTGGTACGCCCCATATGGCCACATTGTCACTTCTAGGACTGACAATTGGCTTGCCAGTCTGGCTCTTCTCCACCAATGTCGTTCAGAACACCACTATTCATGAACAGTCGAATCAGCAGTTGGACCAGTCCAGAATTACCCACCAGCCTTCTACTTCCTCTAATTCTTCCTCTCCTCCTTCCTCTTCACTTGATGGGGCTGGCAAAGCCAAAAGTCAAGTTCCTAAGGAGAAGAAGGAAAAGAAGAAGAAAGAGAAGAAGAAGAAGGAGCCAAAAGCGACTGGGGGCAAACGAGTGTCATCTAACGAAAATCCACACACCACACTGACCAGGCCTAAATCGCCATGTTTCATATGCAAGGGAGACCACTTTCACAGAGATTGTCCCTGCATCCCTCGGATACTAAGGGACTGGTCTCCCCGTTTGCACAATCCGGTGGCGTCAACCTCTGATAGCCATGTTGAAAGCACACCGTCAACTAGCGAAAGTGAAGTCCCAGGACAAAAAGGGAGAGCTAGATCTCCCTGTATACTATGCGAAGGCAATCATGCCATCCACCGTTGTCCCTTCTTAGACGAAGCGAAAAGAGTTTTGGATGATCGTCCGGTTTCACCGTTACGACTTCCTCCTAGATATAAAAAAACTCTTGCCGAGTACTTCGTTAGTTGAGAATCCAGCTGGCCTGCTCGAGTGGTCAGCTAAAGCGCCGGTCATTGAAGATGAACCAGCTGAATCCATACCCGACGAAAGCCAAAAGGTCGAGGCGGCAGTTGACCCAGTCTTGCCTTCAGAGGATTTATCTTCGAATGACATAGTCACTGAAGAGGATAAATATGACACCATCCAAATTCTCTTCATCAACACAGACTCCGACGAGCATGGGGGCAATCCCCCCATTCCTTTATCGTAGGAAGGAAGTTCGTCAGAGCGATACCTAGCCGTCTACTCGGTCCCACCACCAAGCAACCTAGTTGTATCCTTCGACTGGAACCAACTAGGTAGACCCCGTTTGCCAGCAAGCATACCATTCTGAATTATCGTCCAAATATACAGAATGGTCATGGCTGGCACCATTATTGATGAGGGGGCATCTGTGAGTATCCTTTCCTCTACTGCTTGGAAAGCACTTGGTTCACCATCGCTTTTGCCTGAAATGAGAAATCTGACAGGCTTTGATAAAGGAACCAGTCGACCTTTAGGGATCCTCCCCAATGTGCCCATAACATTGAAAGGGAAGATCGTTCAAATGAACGTGATGGTCGTTCAAGGACCCTTGGATTATAACCTACTCCTTGGATGAGACTATATATATTGCATGGGAGCCATCGTCTCCTCACTCTTTAGAGTAATGTGTTTTCTGCACGAAGGAAGAGTGGTCAAGCTCGTGGACCAGCTTTCATTTCCCGGATCATGCATCGGAAATAATCATATACCATCCCTAAATGGTCTCTTCACGCAAGAAATGTCTCAACCTACGGTCCATCCTCCTGATGAGCGCGAGTAATTCGGAGGGATATGACTGGAACCCAGGGGGCATGCGTCCTGGTCTGCTTCGGCAGGAAAACTTTGGGTATAAGGTAGGTTTCCGCGGGAGAATATGACTAGTCCGTACCCCATCCGTGATTGGAAGAGGGGTTGTTCTAGAATAAGATTCTTTTGTCAAAGTTATGTGTTTGGCGCTCGTTGTCACTCACCTTTGTCTATCTCAGTAGACATCGCCGAAGAAGTGTTTTTCTTGCTGCGCAAATGAGACAATCTTTGGTAACCTGAAAGAGGTAGGCCTTTCCTGGTAGAACAAATGTTTTATCTGCAAATTGAGGGGTAACCTTGAAATCGTACTTTATACCTGGGGGCATGCAAACCTTTTGGAGTGCAAGCAAGGGGCGGCTATTTATTTTTAAAATTTTTAGGTCCTCCCTTTAAACCCGTAGGTCTAACCCTTTAAACTCGTAGGATTAGTCGTTTCCGAACTTGCATAACGAAAGGATGCGGGGCATAGCTTTGTAAGGCGCAAGCTCCATAAAAAATGGCATCTTACATGAGACATTCTTATCATATGACTGGATTAATCGAGCAGTTTTAGCACATAGTTCATGCTCGTTAAAGAATAAACATAAGATCGAGCAGTTTTAGCACATAGTTCATGCTCGTTAAAAAATAAACATAAGATCAAGCAAGTGTTTCAACCCGCATTTAAGCTCGTTAAAAAATGAACTATCCTCCGGTAAATAACCACCGTGAATGTAACATTATCAGCCATTAAAACCTTGGTCGTGTTTGCACCGTCACCTCCACTTTTCTATTGGCCAATCATTCACCTCCATATGATTGTTTACCCATTTTGAGGAACAACTGCGAAGAGTGATTTCACTAGCCATCCTTGTGACACTGCCATGCTTGGAAAGTTCCAACCCTTACCTGGAATCAGCTGCTACCCATTTTATCACTCGTTCCTCAAAAGACGAGTCTTCTTTAAGCTGTTTTCATCTGACTCGTAAAATGTGAAAAGATTGCCGAGTTTTGGCCTCCCAGCTCGTTAAAGCAACCGGAAGATCTATCCCTCCTCTAGATTTTAATCTTTTTGGACCTGAGGGATTATTGCACAAAAAGATCGAGCGCTTGTTTTGTTCAGCTCGTTAAAACTATCGAAAATTCATCCCTTCTGTATTGTTTTATACTTTTTCGGACTTAAGGGATTAGATGACGAAAAAGGACTCTCGGAGTTAACTTTACGTACCTTTTCAAACTATCTAAAAATGAAAAGGACCGAGTTATCTTTGTCGTTAGACTCGTTAAAAACATTAATAGCGACAAACTTGTCTTTAGACGAGAACGAGTTTCACTATCGCTAGGCTCGTTAAAACATAGCGATGGGTTTGCCCGAAGGGCAAATTATAGAACAAGCATATGTTATCCTCCTCAAGCTTGACAAAAATAAAGAGGTACTGGTCAGCAATGACTGGGAAAAAATTGGGAAGAAACTCAAAGAACCTTTATTGGTAGCAAGTCGCTCTTGAACATGACACTTCCACTCCGTGCCTGAGTCGGGTTGGGTTGTTTCATTCACCGGTCACATCACCATGGTCTCACCATACCATCCACCTTTGGGGTAAATGCTACCAATCCATCATATAAGTGTCGCCGATATTTTCAAGAGAAGTCATCCAGAGAAGTCAACCGTGTCCCATCCACTACCATACATTATACTTCATTCTTTCATGACCGCCACCTTGAACCATATATCATCAGATCGTTTTCACCTCCATCAAAATCATTTACTCCGTTCCATGTCACTGATGTGGGATACATCAAGGCCCTCCTTTGACGGATCGCTTCTTGTCGACATCAGCTCATTATCCAAGAAGTTGATCTAGGAACACCCCCTTCAGTGCTTTGAAGCTTGCATGCCTCAATGGCAAGTTTCTCACTTCCGGCGACAGGTATACATCAATGACCTTCGACCGAAAGATTTTGCGTGGTGTTCGACGCCAAGTCCTTTATTCACACCACGTGAATTGTACTGCAGTACCTTGAGGGTCATTATCATTATCGGTGATTCCTCTCGCGCTTGTTAACAATTTACATCATTTACTGGTAATCAAGCGATGTCTTTCCATGTTCGACTTCAAAACATTTCTCACATGGATCGACTTGTACTTAGAGTGAAGATCAGACGAGATTGAAGACCCCGGATCTAGTTTCATCCATCCTGGCTGCGATATATATTCAGGAAAAATAAAGACATTGACATGTACAGCACTACAGAATAGATAATCATCCTACCAAAAGGATGATGATTTCATCAGAATCATCAGTCTACCATCAGACGATTGTCTGTCCTATGTACATAAAAATGAATTTATAAAGCTGAGCATGGGAATTCCCGCCTCAGCTAGATCATGAAAACAATATGAAAAATAATGTATTGTATTGTATCTTATTACAGGTCTCCTCCCAACATTGAATGAACTTCGGATCCTCCTAATAAAGCATTTCACCCGATAAACGGCCTCATACTTTAGGGGGCAACTGTTATAGACATTTTTGTGCCTTACAACTATAAGAATGAAATGTCCATAATCCAAGGGATCCAAAGTCCCTAAAGATGTTGTTACATCTCCTAAAGGAACAAGGTCAACCAATGACAGCTTCTCCCAGAAGTTCTCCACCAAAAACCACTCAGAAACAGTCAATTCAGGATCAATTCACGTGCTCCACTAGCTGCCTGCGTTGCAAAGCACCCCAGTACACTGTCTAGGTGCGTTGCAACGCACTTTAATGCACTACCCAGGTGCGTTGAGCGGGAAATGACAAGTGGCAGAGTCATTCAACGAGGTGGAAAGACCATGGAAGCTTCCAGAATCTTCTCCAATGACACTTGCCTCACTGAATTCGACCAAGTGATGAGTAAGAGGCTCTCAGTCTCCAAGTGGAAGCAAGAACTGACAGAGAGAAGCCACAAGTCAAAACATAAGCTGACTCATCCTCTCTGCTTACATCTATATATGGATCCCTCATCCCAGAGATCCAGGGGCTGGAATTTTGTACTTTGCAGAGAATTGCTGTTGGTTTGAGATTGAGATTAGTACATTGGGTGATTTATGCTTTGTTGGAGGAGAGGAAGGGATTCCTTTGCTGGGAGGTGGATGCTGGATCAGAACTCACTTGGTTGTATCTCCTCTTGGACTTTCTTATTCTATCAATAAACTATTTGAGTTTCTCCTACATGCTGTGTATCAATAATGTTTTGTTATATTTGCATGTTTAGCTTAATCTGATCCTGAGCTTTTTATGAATGTATATCTATATCTTCGTGTAGTTTCTCTCTCTTGTGATCTTGCAGGAATTCGGTGAAACTGGGCCGGTAAGGGAGCAGGGAGCTGGGAGCTATTGAAGAGAGGAGCGATTGGATCAACAAACTAGCGAAAGACATAGGTTAGTTACATCCTTTCTCCTCATTTACATTTCATAAAGAAGAATACTCAAGTAGTTTTCCTTGTTTGTTGCTAAGGCACTATCACACCTTAGAGTGGGATAGGGGCATTCTGAATAGATACTTTTCCCAACAACAAAGCCGATGCAGACTCCTCTACCAGGTAACTGGAGGAAGGAGGATGCTACTTTAGGAGAAGTAGTAGAAGCTACTGTGTATCGGCAGCTTATGGGTTCACTGATGTACTTAATGAACACATGACTAGATTTGTGCTATACAGTGAACCGACCGAGTCAAGCTATGGTTCAGCCTACTAAACTGTTTTGCAAGGCAACGAAGCATGTTTTGAGATACCCTAGAGGCACATATCACTATGGATTATGGTATAGACGGTCAGAGGGAGTGAAGCTACAGGGCTTCATAGATGCATATTGGGTAGGGAGTCCATTAGATCGGAAGAGCACATCAGGAGGAATTTTCAACCTTGGTTCAACTATAGTTTCTTGGTACAGCAGGAGAAAGAGCTTAGTTGCACTCAGCTCAACAGAGGTTGAATACATGGCTGCAAGTTAGGCAGCATGTGAGGCCATTTGGATGCGAAAAATTCTAGTTCGTTTGTTTGATCAGAGGATGGATCCAACTGTGATCTATTGTGATAATTAGAGTTGTATCAAACTCTCTGAGAATCTAGTATTTCATGACAAGTCCAAGCATATCGACATTCAGTATCATCATCTCAGGGACTATGTGGCGAGGAGGATCATGTTGTTGTAGTATATTTCGATCGAGGAGCAAGATGTTGACATTTTGACTAAGGCATTGTCAAAGTGTAAATTTGAGTTCCATAGAGACAGGATCAGGGTGGCAGATAATCTCTTTCTTGTTGAGAGGGAGTGTTGAAAATAGTAAGAAGAAATGCTATAAATAGGATTTCTATAAATAGAATTTCAGGATATATTCCAATTTCAATTTGTCCTTGAATTAAAATTCCAATTTAGTCTCACCAGCTGTTTGAAAAAATAATTAATCAATTCATCTTGAGTTAATTAGTTGAAGAAATTCAAACATGAAGTCTTTGTGAAGACATGCAACAGTTATCCCTTTGATTGAGGAAGTTATCCCTTAATTAAGGAGATAAGGATGAGTTGTATTTGAGTTGTAATTAGTTAGCTCAGTTAACTGAGTTAAGTCCAGTTAAATTAGTTCCAAACAGTTGGAGGAACTAATTGTGAGTTCAGTCAGTTAATGCATGCATGCATGCAACTAGAATTCTCCAGATAATTGAATATTCTCTCACAAATAACTCATGCATGTCAGTTTAGACAAAGACCCAGTTGAGATTAAAGGTAGGGACAATGTACTATCAGTTGCTAGAATATTCCCATGTGAATATCTCTTGCATACAGAAGGAATTCATTCCTTGAGTATTGCGCAGTTACTACAGAGGTCAGAGCAGTGTGTGAGGTGAGAATCACACAGGGGACCCAAGAGAAACTGTGCAAGGAAATAGGAGGCTTGGAGGACAGAGGAGAAGGTATATGTGTTGTCTATTCTCTCTATGAGTAGCGGTGAGGGATTGTACTGAGAGCTGGAGAGCTATGAGAGCTAAAGCTTTGTGTAATCCTGAGATATTTCCACTTGTATGATAATACAGATAGCGGGGTTTTTAGTTGAGGCTTTCCCCATAGTATTCTTTTGTATTTCATGTGTATTAATTCTTCTTCTCTGTTATATGTGTTCTGTTTGATCTTGCTCAAAATTGATTAAGCTTCCTCTAGTTTGATTGTAGAAGTAGATTAAGTATTTTTCTTTAGTACATTGCATAATCAGTTTAATATACAGTGAGAATTTCTACATGCTTTGCCACATTATGTTCTCTAATATGGTTACACCGAGGACTGAGGTAATCCTTCTCCATTTTATTTGTCAATCATGGATTAATATGAATATATGCGTGTTTCTTTGTGACAATTGCAGCTAATCTTAAACAATTTTCCTTGGGTCTCGGGAAGATCCTGAAGGGTATTTCATCCACAACCACCCATGAATTAATCCCTATAGTAGAAATGGTGACTCCGCTGGGGGCTAGTACTTAGTTCCCAGTTTTGATCTTTCAAGTTCTCGGATCTCTCTTTCTTTCCAGGCCTTTCTGTTCTTCTTTGTTCCCATTATGACCGCTCAGGATAATTCACAACCTCCTCTACTATGCATAGTCTTTGATAAGACCCTTAATGACCCTTTTTATAGCCTCTACCTCTGTAACGCACCCTAGCTATGAAATCCAGTGAATTATAATGCTCCCCAGGCTTTTGGACAGAGTGTTAGTCTTGCTATTACCACTCTGTATCCTGTTCTAAGAAGCGTTAGTAAACCATTATCCTAATATCTACCTTCTTCAGTGGATTCCTAGGTTGGGAAGTTTTTTGTAGTTTGTTATAAGGATCTGCAATTGTGCATTGTGTTTGGTTGCCTGCTTCTATGATCATTTTTCCTTTTTAGGAAAATATATTAAGTGCATTTGTTTTTCAGGAAAAGGAAATGAAAAAAAAAATTGTTTAATTTTTTTTTTAGTTGGTTTGATTCTACATATATATTGGGTTAGTTTTTAGAGAACATTGAATGTCTCCACGTTTTTCATTTGTTTACTGCATTGGATGCATGGTATTGAATTGATGTATATATAACTCTCTCCTTGTAGTAATAATTATTCATCGAATTGAAATTGAAAATCATATTTTCTGCAGGGTTTGAGTCAGAGTCTCATAAAACTCCATACTTCAACACCCCTTTTGAAGACATTTGTAAGGTACCTTTAAAATCAATCTCGTAATAAAAGCATTCAACAAATTATTTTGAGCATACACATAGATTAGTCTAGGCCAGGATCTTGGGCTATGTAGTGATGAGTAAATTTCCCAAGATCACAGAACTGACATTAGTGTCATTAAAGAGAGTAAAATCCTACTACACTCATATCATCTGGGACCGCTCCCCTCAGAAAGGAGTTAAATGTGAGACAACATTGGAATGTGAGAGAAGATATCCCACCTTCGATTGCATCTCCATTGGGTATTCTTTGTATTGGGGATCCCCTCAGGGATATTGGTGTTGTGTCGGGAACTCAGGTATCTTGCCCACACAATGTACTATCTACGACCATGTCCCCCCAGTGGTGTCTATGATTTTAGGTAACCTTAGTGGCCAATTTTTTTTTAGGGATGAACATAAGGTGAGTTGGGAAGGCTGCCCTGGTACCTATACAAATGAACCTACTATGTATTCAATTTTTGGGAGGGTTCTCATCTTCACGAGAGCACTTGGCCCCTTAATCTGAGGTTTGGACAAAGCTCAAGAGTAATCGTAACTGTACATTTGGCCATCTCTATCTTTCAGCCATTGTGATACTGAGTTTAATCTCTAGCAAAAGGTGGTTACTAGACAGAGTCATATCCCTGTACTACTTGTTAATTGACTTTTAGAGCATTTTTTGATTTTTAGGTGCTGGTTTATTATCACTGAGAATATAATAAATATCACTTTATTTTTTTATTATAAAATATATCATTCACCATGGCTACATATGACCCTCATCGTCAATCTAGGTGACATATAGGTATTCCTCCACTAACCCTGGAGGATCAACCAAGCCTTGGTGATCTAGATTCTCCCTCTTCGAGAAATTAGCCTCTAGTGTCTAACATTGAATCACACAACACTTCCCAAGAAACCATACTGCATGAGGACTTCTTTAACGAAGGAGTTGTAACTCCTTACAATCCTCCCCTCACCGATCCTCTTGGACCAATGTTCATTAAGGTAGCACTTATACCCGTCATGTCTTTGTCAATACCCACATCCAACATTCCCCTGATGACTAATGGGTCGTGGTCTTTTGTGGAGAATTTTGGTCCACCATCACTTTGTTGAAGGAAACGTAACTAGGTTTGGTCTTCATAAATGTACTTTTGATATGAGTTTCTTGCTCATTGAAATAGGTCTAGCACATGTTAAGTGCTATAGGTGAGTCAAATAGTCAAAAATAAATATTGAAGGCCTTAAGAGCATGTTACACGATGTATGAAGGGTCAAGGAAATACTTCCAAGCAAAGTCAAGTGCCCTCCTATGAAAAGGCACCATCAAAGAGGCTCCTTCAAGCATGTGACACCACCAAAGAAACCAACCAAAGTAAGATGGCAAGTCAACCTCCAAACAATCCTTCTAGTCAGCCTTCTAGTCGGCCTAAAGGGAGGGACGGTCCTCTATATATAGAGGTTGTCCATTCCACTATAACACACTCACTTACCTCTGAAATCAGTGAAGTAAATGAGCAAGTAAAGGGTGAAAAAGCGATGAGAAAGGGAGCCTCTAGTGCACCAACGAAGGAAGGAAGAATAATCAACTTTAAAGGACTATTTCTAAGGAAACCTACAGTGACACATGTGAGGAAAATGAAGGATGCCTGCGGCCATAACAACAGAAACCCATAATTGAAATATATCTCTAATTGGGCTAGTAAACTAGGCCTATAAGGCCTCCCAATCAAGCGAAGGAGAATGACACTCAAGCGAAGGAGGAAAAGAGCTTACCATATCAAGTAAACCACCACACGTGTCAGAATCTATGGCTACAGGACAATAATATCAAGTTTGCACCTACACCTTGAAGAAACAACTCATTTGGTCAAGTAGAAGGAAGGGACCATCACAAGAAAAGGGACTTATCAAAAGGTGTCTCTTCTAGAGAAAGTGCAGCAAGGTTTATCAACAATATAAAGGAGAATGAAGTGTTAGAAGAAGGAGGTCGATGTGTCGGAAGGAGGAAGTGCCGAGGAAGTAAAGTGCTGGAAGGACTTGACTTGTGCTTGGAGGATATCCTTGTCAAGGGTATAGGGTTTTGCATTGATCAATAAGAATCTTTAATAAGAGAATCTTACTAAAGAGTTTTCCTCTAAAGATAAGAGAGGTTTTGGCCCTAGTAGAGAGCCAACATCTTGTGTTCTTTTTCTTATGTTTTTGGTAGCATTTTGATGAACTACACACACATGGATTAATAAGAAGAATAATATTAAGCTAACAAGGAAAAGTGAAAAGACTCCAAAAATTGTTATCAAGTCAAGAATAATCACACCACACCTAATTGCCTTTGATTCTTCAACATGGTATCAGAGCTAAGGTGACACATCAAGGAAAGGGAAACTCAAGAACACTCATCAAGGAAAGGAATCTACAAGGTTGAAGCATCAAACCAAATATACTCAAGGAAAAGAAGGCCTACCATCTATCATTCATCAAGGAAGACTACATAGCAAGAACAATAGCCTTAAACAAAGGAACCTACAAAGAAGAGAAAATCAAAGAGGGACCTACATCATCTATAAGTCACCAAGAAAATATCTTCATCAAGCAAGTACACTTGAAGAAGGAAACTTGAAAAACATCAAGATCCTAGGAAGGCAAGCCATCGAGTCTTTAAGGATAAAGTAAATCCACTACATCTCAAAATCTATCAAGTAAGTATATGTCCCCTTCTGAATATACATAAATTTCTTTTCGCAAGGAAAGCAACAAATTGGTAGGTACCAATAACATTCTTGCATGGAAGAAGAGGAATGATTTACTTCTCAAGGAGAATGAACTCTTAGAACATGTCAAAGGGAATATCACTATCCCTTCTAAGGAACAAACACAAGCCTTATCTTGTAAAATAAGGATGAGACAAGAGGTCAAAGGATTATAATAGAATCAAAAGAAATTTATGATAAGCTAGTAGAGCTCTTCTCGGTATCCATAATCAGAGAAGTAATATATCTTAGGATTGAATTGTACAAGATGAATATAACAAATGAAGGAATAGATCCCTACTTCATGAAAATATATGAAATGAGTGATCAACTTCAAGGGCTTGGGGAAGTCATGTCTAATAGAGAAATGACAACAGTAGTACTCAATGCTCTACCTAAGGCTTGGGGCAACTTCACATCAAGCATATATGCCAAGAAGGAAGAAACCACGCTCAGCGAAATGTGGTCTCTATGCAAGACAAAGGAAACTAGACTTAAAGAAAAGGAACATGTGGGATCAAAGGAACAAGAATTTGCTACCATGGCCAAGAGAAAAGGAAAATTTGGCAAATTTTGTCCACGAAGAACAAATAACAAAGACATGTCCAAAATACAATGCTGTGGATGCCAAGAATATGAACACTACAAAAGGAATTGTCCTAAGCTTAAGAAGGACAACAACAACAAAATACAGAGGGAAGAAGCTCACATAACTCAAGAAGAATAAAATAAGCAAAAGAAGGAATATCCTTTGGATCTCTACTATGACTAATTCAAACTCTTTACTTTGAGTCTTCTTTCAAATTTTTGAGTACTATAGGAGCATGTAGTAATATAATAAAATTGCATAGCTAGAAACGTATTCTAGAATCTAGAAGCATGAAGTACATAGAGTTCTAGATACTCATGTAGAAGTAGAATTTATAATGAGAACAAAATGTATGGTTAGAAACACCTTCTAGAATATAGGAGCATAATAGATATAGCTCAAGATATTCTTGTAGAAGGGGAATACCTAGCATAGGACCTCATCCACGATGAAAAAAAATTGATCATGATTAAGAGTATTAGAAGACCTCTGTCATCAAATAAAAGGAAACATTTTCAGGTAAAGGGTGTTTAATATCCTATGATGGAATCTTCAAAACAAGGTTCATGAACCAACAACAAATATCTCATTGAGAATCCTATTCATGGGATTCAAGAAAAGGATGATATGTAGGCAAGCTAAGATGAAGCAAGAAGGGCCACACCAAGGACAACCTAATGAAGCTAATATGATCAAAGGAGAATCAAGATGAGGTATGTATGCATCAATATTTAGTCATGTTATCATTTGTATATTAATGAGTCATGGGAATAGTTCTATAACATTATCAAGTAGGAAAGAATCTCTTTCACCAATGACATGCTCGAAGGCATGTACTACAATGAAATAAAGGTCAACAAAATGATATGCTCACACAAGGAGTATAAGATTGCTAACTAAGAAGCAAGAACAAATGTTGACTAGTCCCGGAAGCAAGCAATGAAGAAGTGCTCTCAAGGAGCATAAGGTGGTTGACCAATTTATCCAAAGAGAAGAAAATTAAGAAATAGATCAAGCATGTGAAGAACACCATGATCATCGAGAATCACTATCTGACAAAAATAATTTGAAGATATCTCCTGAAAGAAGGCAGGAAAAATATAACAAAGGAAGAAAGGACCCTTGACACCGATGAAGGCCTTAGAGATATGAAATATGAAGATATATGATTCTACTCTACAAATATGTCATGATGAAGAAGCCATCCAACAAAAGAACCATTTAATGTTGAAGCAATATCAGGATGAAGTCATGAAGGGATACTAGGTCAAAGCTTGTAAGTATGAAAAAAAATCCTTGAGAAGTGTATTTTGAAGCATGGACAAATGACAAAGGAGTAGCCAGATGACAATAAAACCTGATGTATGACAAGAATGTCACTTTCCACGAAGGAAGCAATGACATTACAAACCAGGAAGGAAAGTGATCGATGGATGGTACCCTACCTAGAAGAAATTTGAACAAAGACTTCATGACATCAAAGAAAGGAAGGAGATCAAGCAGCTGAAGGATCCATGAAGAAGAAGTTGCTAATGAATGAAAGAGTCCCTAGTTAAGAGGGAGATCTAACAAGTCCATGATCAAGAGGGAGTTTTGGATAAGCCATGATTACAAAAGAGTGACAATTGTGTTTTTCCATTTCATGGGTCATGCACTAGACCAAGACTAAGAACAATAAGTTTAGATGAAGGCCATGAATGGAAATGTAGACACAAGATAGACACAACATTATTATCTTCACTTGGGAATAAATAATGGGAGGATTAGGTAATCATCTGGCATATGATACTCTTTGAAGATGTAGGGCATCCAAGACAAGAGTAGGCAGTAGGACCGATATTCTTTGAGGGTTGGGAACCCAAGATAAGAATAGTCATATAAGGTCATACTCAAAGAACACCCGGGTGGGTATGTACCTTGAGAGACAATGATGAAGGTGTCTATAAATCATTGGTCTCATTAGAATTGTAGCTCATGATACATGAAGATATGGAGCTGCTAGTCAAGACCTTGCACTATGACAATGCTGAATGATATGATGCTATAACAGATGGATTGCAAATCTGGTTTTGCTTATGTGAATTCTTTAGAAATTGATAATAGACAAACACCTTGAAATGTTGTATGAATACCTTCCTAGTTTAGAGGGAGTGTCGAAGGAAATGTAACTAGGTCTGGTCTTTATAAATGTACTTTTGATATTTGTACTTATTCAAGAAAAGAAATATTATTGTTATGATATATATCAATGAGTTTCTATCTCATTGAAATAGGTCTAGGACATGTTAATGCTATAGGTGAGTCAAAAAGAAATATTGAAGGCCTTAAGGGCATGTTACACCATGTATTAAGGGTCAAGGGAATAAATCCAAGCAAAGTCAAGTCCCCTCCTATGAAAAGGCACCATCAAATAGGCTCCTTCAAGCATGTGACACCACCAAAGAATCCATCCAAAGTAAGACATCAAGTCAGCCTCCAAACAATCCTTCTAGTTGGCCTAAAGGGAGGGACAATCCTCTATATATAGAGGTTGTCCACTCCACTATAATGCACTCACTTACCTCTAAAATCAATGAAGTAAATGAGAAAGTAAAGGGTGAAAAAGAGATGAGAAAGGGAGCCTCTAGTGCACCAATAAAGGAAGGAAGGACACCGAGCTTTAAAGGACTACTTATAAGGAAACCTACAGTCACAGGTGCGAGGAAAAGGAAGGTTTCCTGCGGTCATAACATTAGAAACCCACAGTTGGCATATCTATCTAATTGGGCCAGTAAGCTAGGCCTATAAGGCCTCCCAATCAATTGAAGGAGAAGGACACTCAAGCTAAGGAGGAAAAGAGCTTACCATATCAAGTAAACCACCACACGTGCGGGAACCTAGGGCTGCAGGATAGTCATATCAAGGATGCACCTACACCTTGAAGAAAGAGCTCATTTGGTCAAGTAGAAGGAAGGGATCATCAAAATAAAAGAGACTTATAAAAAGGTGTCTCTTCTAGAGCAAGTGCAACAAGGTCTATCAACAATAGGAAGGAGAAAAAAGTATTAGAAGAAGGAGGTTGAAGTGCTAGAAGGAGGAAGTGTCGAGGAAACAAAGTGCAGAAGGACTTGACTTGTGCTTGGAGGATATTCTTGTCAAGGGTATAGGGTTTGACATTGATCAATAAGAAGCTTCAATAAGAGACTATTACTAAAGGGTTTTCCTCTCAAGAGAAGAGCGGTTTTGGCCCTAGTAGAGAGCCAACATCTTGTGTTATTGTTATTATGTTTTTGGTAGCAGTTTGATGAACTACACACACATCCATTAATAAGAAGAAGATTAAGATAATAACTAAAAGTGAAGTGACTCCAAAATTTTTTATCAAGTCAAGAAGAATCACACCACACCTAATTTCCCTTGATTATTTAACACACTTCCCCCACCTATAGTCACTAACACACAACTGATTGGTTAACCTGCTATCCGGACTATGCTTAATCTGAGCAACCTAGTTACACCTATTATGAGTGGAAACCAATACATCCCAATTTGTACCCCTTCTGTGTTGGATCTTGGACCTTCATCTATCACTCCTAGTAGTATGGTTAGCACGGCTACCTTCAGTAACCCTTTTGGTTGTAACCCTTTGCTAATTTCAAACCCCTAGGCTTAGACACTTGGTGGAAATGTTCCCAACATGCATATACCGGTCGAGGCCATTACTGTCCGTCCTTTGCCTATAGGACAACCTGTATTGTCATTGATAGAATTAACTCCTGCAAGTGTACACTTCTCTCAACCCAGTTCTTATCTGTCTATTTGGGGAACCCCTCCTCAACCTGAATTGAGTCAAGGGTGCACTTTTTATGCTTAGGACAACCAACATTTCCCCCCCAACCTAATATCCCTTATGGACCACCACCTTATATGAATATTCCACCACAACAAGGAGGCTATTATCCAATTAACCATATGTATCCCATTGGAAACAACATGATGGGAGGACCTTAAGGTTCTTCATGTAATTCTTCATCACCTTGGTCAGACTTGTGGGCACGTAATGCTTTTCCTTTTCTGGCAACACTTGATGTACACAATCTGTATAACTGACTAATGACCCCATCTATCATAACTTACATTGGTCCCTAATCCCACACAAGATACCTACCGACATCGTGAAGTTTGAAGGGAAACAAGGGTATGATCCCTGTACACATGCCAACACCTACCATCTATGGTGTGTATCAAACTCCATGGTGGATGACAATATCTGGCTCAGAATATTCCTCCTCACCCTTACTGGCAATGCAACCAAGTGGTACGTTGAGTTACCATGCACATCAGTCATTACCTTTGGTGCCCTGGCAGTCAAAGTTTTAAAGCACTTTCATCTTCCTATATGCTACAAAATTAGAATGAAACTCCTTACAACATTGCACCAAGACACCTCCACCCACATCTCTGATGAAATCCATGAATGGAGATGTAGGTGGAGGCTTGTCAAAGCTCCCATTCTGGATTACTTGAGAGAAGATTGGTTCTGCAAATATCTTCTTCCTCAAATTTCTAAGGACGTTACCTTAGGTTGTACAGTCACGGAAGACCAATCCATTCTTCGAGCCCAATATTTAGATTTGATTTACTCTTAGTCTTGCATGTTATACGATGTAATCCCCCATGCCCCTCGAACTTCCAATGCTCCTACTACTCAGCAACCTGGTGCACATGCTGATGGTCTCATCGACGCTACCTCTGGGGCTGGTTTCCTTCTGTACCCCAGATTACTTCCCATTGCCTAGCGGCACCATGCCCTTAGTGGGTGGCATACTTTACTCTTATGTTAGTGTTGGTACCGGTCTTTTGAAGGTTTCCTCCCTATTGGGTTGATTTCCTTTCCCATCGCCCGAGGTTACACAAATGGTTTATATGGTCTCCACCATTTCTAATGACCTAATCAATCCTTGGATACTCCTGGCCCCTTAGACATTGAATCTTATGGAGAAAAAATACTGCTTTCACTAACTAAATTGGCTTATCAATCCATTCAATCTGCATCTAATTCTTCTGTTGATTTGGTTACAACCAATGGTATCATCTCCTCTCCCATCATATCTCCTTCTAAAGATCTCCTCAATGAAGTACTAGCTATGGATGACGTTATTTGAGAGATCATGTATTTAGAAGAGGGACCTTGGGAAACCTCTCACTATCACACTTCGATATCTAATTTGTACAAAACATCTGTAAAAATCCTGCCTTTTGAACCACCTAAGATCATTCCCTCGATTTATATGACTCTCCAAACTATGGATTCGGAAGGAAACTTGGGAAATATTTCAAAGATGATGCTCATTGATATCTCAGTCAAAACAAGTATCATGGAAAACATTCAGATTGGAGCCGACTGCAATCCTGAGGAAATTGTGAGCTTCACCCACATGTTCAAGGAATTCTGTGATGTATTCACTTGGTCTTATGAGGAAATATTCGACATGGATCCTTCTATTATCAAGCATGAGATCAAGGTCAATGACAATTCCAAGACTATCCGGAAAAGGCTTTGACTAGGCCACCCTCACAAATATGCAACTAACAAGACTAAGGTGGAAAAATTATTACATGTTGGTTTTATTTACCCCATTCCCTTGACAAAATGGGTTTCCAATCTGGTTCTGAATCCATTCATTGACCAAATAATAAATTACTACGTCGGTTGCGAGTCCTTCTCCTTCATGGATGGCTTCTAAGGCTATAACCAGATTGCTATAAAACCTGCGGACCAACACAAAATTGCCTTAATTTTTCCTTGGGGCATATTTTCATATCGAAAGTTCCCATTCGGACTAAAGAATGTAGGTGCAACCTTTTAGAGTGCCATGGAATATGAATTTCATGATATTAGACATATTTTTAAGCTTACTTGGATGATCTTACTGCTCACTCCAAGAAACGAGCCCAACACCTAGCTCATCTTCGAGCAATCTTGATTAGGTGTAAGTTCTATAACATCCGTCTGAATTTGCATAAGTGCATATTATTTGTCAAGTATGGATGCCTACTTGGTTTCATTGAATCCAAACATGGGATAAGGGTTGATATTGTTAAGGTAAAGGATATTACTCAATTCGTTGCACCATAAACCATCTTACAACTCCAAAGTTTGAAAGGTAAGGCAAACTTAATATGTTGGTTCATCGTGAATTATGCTGAACTAACGAAACAATTTATGTGCCTAGTAGAGAAAGGAGTACCATACTTGTGGGATGATCAAGACCAACGATCATTTGATGCCTTGAAAGAGCCACTCATATTTGCCCCACTACTCAGTCCTCCTAACTATTCATGTGAATTTCTATTATACTTGGCAGCCTCACCATACTCCACTGGTATGTTGTTGGTCCAAACTCACAATGATCTCAATGAAAATTTGATTTATTATCTCTCAAAAGGCCTAGTTGGGCTCGAAATCCAATATTCACACGTGGAGAAACTATCCTTTGTAGTTGTCTTTGTTGTCAATCGATTCCAAAACTACATCCTGCTGCAACAAATTATTGTCATTTCCCGAGAGAGTCCCATGAGAAACATTTTGTCTCGTCAAATCATTGGAGGAAAATATTCGAAATGGATTGTGACCCTTGAACAATTTGAAATGGTTTTCACCACTTCCAAGGCTAAAAAATCGCTAGTCTTCATCGAATTATTCTTGGACCTTCTCACTGTCGACCCAGGCAAAGTAGCCCATGATCCTCTGTTAGATGAATTTGTCTATCTGGTTAACTCTATTGATCCTTAGTATGGAGACATTCCCATCTACCTCTAAACACAACATTTTTACCTAGCTTTATCATTAGATGACCATCGTCACATTCGCCACCAACTAGGCACTACTTAGTGCTAAACGATACTCTATATTATCATGGTGCTAGCTCAGTTCTACCATGTTGTCTCACTCATGCTTAGGTGAAACAAATTTTAAATGACTACCATGCTGGGGCATGTGGTGATCATATTTCTGACATTTCTACCACCCAAAAAAATTTGCATGCATGATACTACTGGCCAATCTTGTTTAAAAATTGTATTACTGTAGTCCAACAATGTCATCCTTGTCAAATATTTACCAATAAAATGCATGCAACCCCTACCCCTCTTCACCTAGTTATCTCCATAGGATCCTTTGCTAAATGGGGCATCGCCTTCATCACCTGTAACCCCACTTCCTTTGATGGATGCAACTTCATTGTTGTTGCTGTGAACTACTTCACGAAATGGGAGAAGTCATTCCCACTTTTCAGGCTAATGGATAAACCGTCGCTTTATTCTTGTTCAATCAGGTAATCTTTCATTTTTGTGTGCCCCACACGATCATTACAGACCATGGTTCCCACTTTCATAACCATATGATGTCTGACTTAACATCGTTGCTAAGTTTTCGGCAAGAGAATTCTTCCTCTTACTACCCACAGGCCAATGACCAAGAGGAAGTTTTCAACAATGTCCTAAAAACCATGATTTTTCGGTTAGTAGGAAATCATAAAACCCATTGGAATTTTATGTTATATCCCGCTCTTTGGGCATACCAAATGTCAGCCAAAACTGCTACAGGCTTTACACCATTTCAACTTTACTATGACCTCGACATAGTTCTTTCTATCGATTTTCAGATTCCCTCCCTAAAATTAGTTGTTGAACTCCTACCTTGCACTAATGCTGAAGAAGAGCGCTTTCTATCACTCAATCAGCGGGATGAGACTCACTGAGATGCCACAACATATCTTGAATCCCACAAGTGTCAAGTCGAAGCCCAATATGACCAAAATGTCAAGCTTCGTTCTTAGCAAGAGGGCAACCTCGTTTTACTTTACTATCAAAAGCATGATCTCTTGGGGGAAGGAATGCTTCAAACATTATGGATCAGTCCATATGTCGTTACTAAGGTCCTTTCAAAAGGTGCATATGAACTTCAGGACTGTGATGGTGTCATGCGGAAAGAGTCAATTTTGCGGACAAAACCGACCTCCCTAGAAAACAAGGCTTTTCTAGTGACAAACAAAACAATCAAGCACTATCTTTCCCTAAATATGCATTTAAAATAAAAGCAACCAGGTGTTTAAGGCTTACCTCTAGTCCAACGCTGTTTGTAGCAGCCAAGCCTCTTCGATCCAGATGAGCTCCTTCTCCTTGAAGCCTGCATTCACTAACAAGCAAACGATTACATAACACCTGAATAACTCATATAATAAAACATATTCATCATAAAGACCAAGGAGTTTATGAAACAAATTATATAGAACAACTTGTTGAGAAAAATGAACTTAATTGTATTAATTGGAAACAAAAGAAACCATTACAACCAGTGCCTTGGTGTTGTGCAGGTCCCTCCCAGGGTCCAGCAAGAGTTCTCCTCTACTTTGATCAGCTCACCCACTTCCAAATGAAGCTAAGAAAGGAATGGAATCTATCCTCTCAATCTCTATAAGGGAGTCCTAATTTCAGCAACATCTACCCTTAGGAATGTTCAGCTTTCAACCTCCTTTGCCTCTGGCCCAATGCCTGTATTTATAATGCTTTGGAGGAAGTTAAACAGGTCCACCATCAATGGGATAAGCCCCTCTTTCAAAGGGATAGCTCCCCTCTTCATGGGATAAGTTCCTCTTTCATTGGGATGCATGAACCATTTGGAGGCGCTCAATCCACGTCAAACCATCTTCTAGAATGCTCTAGAATTGACCACAAGTAAGTTTTTTGAAGTAAAACTTGCGCCTTTTGACTTTTACAGGGGTACGCACCCACCCCTTTACAGACAGAGCATACAAGTACGCAGGTATTATGAACTTGAGGTGCGTACATGCAGGTAAGAGTAAGAGAAAGTGCGTAACCATAGTTATATTGATTTTTAAAGGCTTTCTCTCTTTTTTGGAGTTTGACATGAGGAGCAGAGGTATAAGACTTGCCAAGGAGGACAGTATGGTTATTGATGGAGCCATACTGACTGCAAATAGTCATGGTGACAAATTTTAGTGTAACAGATGGAATTCTACTGGCCTAGCCTCGTAATGGGCTCTATCTAAAAAGGTATTTTATCTGCTTTGTAATTTTATGTATATAAGTTTTGCTTCTTTTGGTGTGTCTGGATTTTTTTGGATTTCATGGGTATTTGTCTCATACACGTCTCTCATTGCATATATGTCTTCATCACCCATACCATACGTTGGTTATGTTGATGGTGCCAGTCATCACACACGACACATTGCATCAACTGCTTAGGTCCATTACACACCTGAGTCAAAACTACTTAGTTATAGGGGAGTTTTTCTTGGTTCTGCCACCAAAAATATTGCCGAGTACATGTACGTGATTGAACTCCTTATTGAAGCCTCATCTCAGGACATCTCCAATCTGGTGGTCAGGTTAGACTCTTAGCTAGTCGTTGTGTAATTGACTAATCACTATCACATTCACAATCTAATATTGTTACGTTACTTTTTAAGGGTGCAAGTTTTGGAATGCTAATTTGAGTTTATTACTTATGAACACATTCATAGAGAATCTAATGCATTAGCTGATACATTGGAAAATTAAGTATTGGATTGGTATCTATCCCATTCTTTATAGTTACATGTGTGAATGTAAAATTTTCATAGTTAAAAATCTAGAAAAAATCAAAGCAAACACATACACCATCAATCATCAATATACATACATACATACATATATATATTGAGTCCAGTCTTTTTACATCAAAAATTCCCAAAACTTGGGCATTTTAAGTACAAAATGACTCTGCTAAGCCTCACTATGACACCTGCTGGCCATACCCTACTCCCGTTGAGCTTGCTACTCATGGTAAAAAATTAATTCTCTAGCTAACCTCCTAAGAGGAACCATAAACCACTTTGGCACAACCACTTTATGCCATTGCATATGAACCGATATCTCTCTCATGGGAAGAGGTGGCACACCCATGCTCAATCCTTTGAGGTTTTAGACTCTTTGTGTCATCTCCCACTTCGGTGGCTATCACACCCTCTGCTACTGCTCCAGTCCCAGGTAGATGATCACCTCACCTAACATGGTGAGGAATACCCGTAGGATGTGCCGGTGCCGTATTTGTGTCAAGAAAATGCTTCATGTCAAGACCTTTTCACCCATAACAAAAAAAAAAATTATAAACTTCAAAAGACAAAAAATATTATTTGGTACTTTGATCGATTCTCTTACCTTGCACTCCCCACTAAGTGTCAGGTGGAAATATCAGTTCTGGATCCTCTGTGTAGTCCATTCTTGCATAAGGATAATCCTTAATCATTAGGATTTGGCCACTAAGCTACTCATAGAAGTCATCATTGAAAAAGTGTCTAATCAGTTCCCCTCTAGTACAAGGTGCTATGGAAGCCCATCGCTACTGTCTCGGCTCCCTGGGACCAGCTATACTCAGTCTCATACGCAGACTCATCATGGGAACTCTCTCAAGTATAAAGGACATTATCAAAGTATCGTACCCAAACTCTCTTTGGACCCGAGTCTTACAAGTTGTCAACTCTTCTTTTAATTGACAGAGGACTCCCTCAAACCAGTTGAATACTTGTGGCTATAAGTAGTCCAATGTTAGTAGAAATTTAGATTTTGTAGCCACATGTTGGCTCTTAGACCCTGCCAGGCATATGACCATCCACAGAATATCCCTCACTGGTCTTTTTCTGGTTTGCTATATGGAAACTATGTTGCTCACTAGTCCATTGCCCGATCTGTAATATGTTTCGACCAAATCCATAGTGGTCCTCCAATATTCTCTCCATCCTATCACGTTTACTCATGCACCTCTGCACAATAAACCAATAAGGAAATATATATTGTCTCTTTCAATCGAGATCTCATGGTCCCCAATCCTGAACACACCCTATCGTTCATCCCACTGTTGGATGATCCAACTAAGGAGATCGTGAATCTTCTAATTTATTTTAGTTTTAAAGAGGTGTAAACAACAAGATTCAGAGATCAATATAGACTTGAATTAGCCACTAATTTTGGCATTTTGAAAGCTATAATGAAATTCTATTGATGGTGCTGGAAGTCTGCCAACACAAGGGTCTCCCCAGTATGAAGTCCCAACTAGACCTCACACCATTTGGAGTAGGATTCCCATCCTGATAATAGGCATAAACACCATTATTCTTAGGGATTTTCCTTGGTTGGAATTATCGACATAAGAGAATAAAAATAATATTTGAAACAAGCAAGTAAGTTAACACCATGAGGCATAGAATTGCAATGTATATAAGGTACTTTCACCTAAGGGAAAAAAGAGAGTGAGCCTATAGAATAAAATGAATAGTAATATCCTAAAAGAGAAACGAAAGAAAATGGAAAGAATTGTTGATTAACCCGCAAAGTAGTTCACAAGAGAAGAACAATCGTAAAAGAAAGTAACAACACACATTCAACAAGATGCATACCAAAGCCAATGAAATAATTCAATTTCATTAGTATGTGCTAACATAAACATACATAGAAAACAATGAAAGAATATACTTACAATAATTCACGACATATGCATGAAAGTGCACCTGCTCTGATAGCTTCATATATTAAGTGAAAGTCCCAAGATACAAAATTACACTGCTGCCACACTAGCTCCAATAGTGGAACATTAAGTCACTATTTTCTCATCCAAAGAAATATCGTCTTTCCTATATCAAGCTATAGAGTCAAAGGTGAAAAGTCCATTTTCTTGAGTTATGAGGGTGTATATATAAAAAATGAGGTGACTCTCCACCTCCTTGTGACTCTTTGCCTTCCCTCATGACTCTTGAGCTCCCATGTGAGTTTTCGAATTCTTATATAACCTTTGAGACCCTACATGAATTTAGAACTTTCTAATGACTTTTCACATTCCATGTGGGACCCTTGGGCTTCTACACATTTTATATTTTCTCATTTTTTTGTGAATTACATAATTACATTCCAAAAATGATGTGGAAAAATACATTGACACATATGAGTTTTGTAGTGACACTTTGAGAAGCCACAACTTGGCAATGGTGACAGAAGACTTCATTGTCTCATTTCCAAGCTCTTATATTTGTTGCTATGAATTTTACTTCTTCATGATAGATATTTTCTTGTAATCCAAATTCACCCTCCAAAGGGTTCAGATAAGTGTTGGAACCATCCAAGTCAACATGAGTTTCCATCTTTTTCCCTGGTACAAGACTCGTTTAATATTGCATGATAAGATCTTCATGCCTCATCTTGACAAGTGTCATCCTTGTGACCTCTCATTTCTAACAATTTGACATCATCTTGTCATGGTACAATTAGATCACCTACAAATTAATTCACTCATGACAAGACACATCAATCCCATAATCACCTATTATATTTGTGTTGCATACAATATACTGACTTTGATGGGACCATGGGCAAGGGATTTGAGAGAGAGAGAGACTAGGAATTACATAGTAGAGATCAATAGTGAGAAAGGGATGACCATGTTGTTCTTTGGAGCTACATAATACACAATAAGGAGAGGCTCTTCGAGGTTTTGTTAAGTGGGAAAGTCTAGGTTACAAGGTGATGATCTTGTTGATTGAGGATGTGCAGTGCACAATGCTTAAGGAAGAGGACGTAGATATTGCATAATTGAGCTTCACAGTGTCTGAGGGATGAATCCGCGATCCACTAGAACTATGTAATGAAGTAGGAGGCAAGGTAAGGTAAGGGATTGCATAATTAAGGGTTTCCATTTGTAGGAGTGGAAAGACTAAGCACTGTAATTGCGCAATGTGTAGTGATTGAGGGGCAGACTCCAAGAGTGAATATTTTAGGTCTACAACGGTAGAGATATGGACCCACTATCCACTAGAACTATGCATTATGTAGTGAGAGGCTCACTTGGTGAACAAATTGCATAGTTGGTAGGTGTGAGAAACAAGTAGGTCACTATACCTTGAGGATGCTCACTTCACAATGAAGGGGAGATAGCCTTTGTATTGTGCATTTTGTCACTATGAGGATGAAACAAAGTCCTTACAATTATCTAGAAGTGCTTAATGCACAATATAGGACATAACTAATCAAGGCTTAGTGCAGTGAGGAGGTACATGCATCAAGTATTTAGTGGCTATGTTCTAAAGGTACTTAATGCATAATAATGAAAGTTGTTCCTGAGAAAGGCTCAGTGCACAAGCATAGGAGGTAAAAGTTTCAAAAACGAGGCTTATGAATGAGTAGAGCTCATCACCTAGTGAAGGGTTAGTTATTTCATAACCTGTGCTTGATAAGAGGACTAGGAAGAGCTCCAAAATGGCTAAGTGTGGGATTAGTGGAACAAGAGAGAAAAAAGATGCAAATAAGTCTCGAAATAGTGATCACACACATGTACACCATCAAACACAAGCCAATAGAATGAATTGTACTCAAAATTAACATGCATACCTTGAAATGAAAACAAAATGATACTTATTCCTTCCACATCTACCCAAGTAACTGACAAACCAGGGTAAACATGTGACGAGAGGATACTATGATTGGATTTGAACTCCTATGTGACCTTAAGGAAATGGAATCGATGGAAACACAACACACAAACCTTCCACTTAGCTACATGACCCTTGAGAACCATGCAAACACTTCAAGTAACTTTCCCATGGGTCCCACTGAAAATTCTGATCACTTTCCCTCAAGATGGTATCATGCTATGGGCATGCCAACATTTAGGGACCTTTGGATGCTCTTATGCTATGGGCATGCAAGTATACAGGGACCAATTTGTCTAGTTCTGTGTTAGCATCCCTCAGATTTGAGCCACCTTTTCCAACCTAGGTCATTTCCCAGAATGGAATGATATATTAAGGATAGTAAAATAACATGGAAACGATGATGCTAGAGAAAATACTTAAACAAGTCCTCAATCAGCCGCCTACTAGTCATGATAGACATTTCTTCAAACATATCAAAAACATGTAATTTACAAGTGTAATCAACATAATTAAGCATAAGGATCTCATACTTATCTCAGAATCACTAAGAACCATTGTTCCCTCATGTAATTTGTTGCATTAAAATCTATTAGATCATAGATACATTGTCCATTCATTTACAAGTAAAAACATACTGAGGTCATACATAGCTGCTATCATAAAACATACATATAACCAACATAGTAACAACATAAATACCATAAATATATCAGCCATAAAATCCACATATAAACCAGTATATTTACACATGAAAACCAAGGGAATTAATTTCTCATTAATGAACGTAAAAACCAACCAAATATGGGACTACCAAGTTCCACCCAACCATAGATTAGCTGAGCCAAAATTATCTTTAGTTAATCACCCCCGTGCCATATTCCAAGAATTAATGTGGGACTCATAACCAATCAAAAAAAACCAAATAAGTATGGATGCTACCAGAGTTATCCACCTACATTGTGAGGAATTTGAGTGCCTCCTAGTCTCTCAGGCTTTACCGTAATCCATGGTCTGATCCAGGGATCGCTAGGCCCTACAAAGAGACCCACTCTCCAGGCTTTACCATACATACCATCTTGTGACTACTAGGCCCAATGGAGAACAATTCACCTCTTTTCTTGACCATATATCCCGCCATTCACCGACAAGGATTCTTAGGTCCACCGAGGCACACAATCTTGGCTTTATTGTATATCCCTCCATTCACTGGCAAGGATTCCTAGGCCCACCGAGGCACACAATATTGGCTTTACTGCAACCCACAATCTAGCTCAGCGGTTACTAGGCTAGTGTATTTATCGTGATCCACAGTCTAATTTAGGGACCATTACACCATGTGTTTTTCATTTTAGAGATCCACCCCACTGAGCTTCGAATCCATCCAGCAATCTAGTACAACCGAAGTATGAGAACCCATCTCATGAAGGCTATCATTAAATGGCAAGGCTAGGCTAAAGAACACTGTCACACCTGGAAAATATCATGCCACGATAGAAAACAACCACATGCAACACCATGCATGCCAAATATAGAAAGGAAAATACACATGCAAATCGATACCTGCAATGCATCCTATTGTAGCTTCTTGATCCTGCCTTTCCCTGCTTGATCTTTACTTCCTCTTGCCTTATTTTCCTTTCTTTCTCCAATGCCAAAGTGCTCCAAGAAAACTCTAAGTGTCCAAGAGTGTGTGAGAAAGAGGGAGAACAATGAGAGAGCTCCAAACTGAACTGAAAAAAGGTTACCAACTGATCCTCAGAAGCCTTATGAATGAGGCCTCTATTTTCGTCATTTTCCATTATTTTTCTTCATTTTCCTCCTCACATGTACCCTGCGACCTTTCACCTTAATTTTCTCACAATTTCCATTATTTTCATAAATGAATGTGCCAAAGTGCCATTTTACCTTTCCAAAGCCTTAACCATTGCCTTTTCCATTTTCCTTAGCCATAAACAATGAAATGAACACCCCGTAGGATGTCTTGCCCAACATTCAACTTGGAATAAGTGTCCCATCAATCATAGTTCTTATTTTAATTTTTATTACATGGAATTTTCACCAGGGTTGTTTCAGAACCCTCCCCCTTGGGGGACACCATCCTTGATGTTCAATCAAACATATACCTCACCAAACTTCTAGAAAGAAGACATACTTCTCATGGAGCTTTATAACATAGCTCGATGCAGTATTTACAATAATCACCCTACTGAATGCCAACCCAAATGACATCATAAGAACATGTTAACATAGCAATATGAGAGCATAGTAACATTACAACATAACAACATGACAATCATACTGACATGACACCCATAATGCTTATTGGAGCTTTATAACATAGCTCATGGTGGTATTTACATCCATATACATATGTACATATAGTAATATCACCAAAACATATACCAAAACATATACCAAAACACCATATCAAAACATATACCCAAACACCATATCAAAATTGCTTTGCCTCAACCAAAAAACAAGGAAGGATACATAGCCCACATCTGATCCACCATCTCCCATGTAGCTTCATCAGGCCCAAAGTGCTTCCATTGCACTTTAACTTGCTCAATT
This sequence comes from Pinus tabuliformis, assembly GCA_031772625.1. Taxonomy (NCBI): domain Eukaryota; kingdom Viridiplantae; phylum Streptophyta; class Pinopsida; order Pinales; family Pinaceae; genus Pinus; species Pinus tabuliformis. The sequence continues at coordinate 834,028,246 of CM062815.1, forward strand.
TCTCGGTTCCAGAGAATGAACACCTTTTTCTGCAATATGCATTGAGGCTTCGACTGGAATTCTCCATCTGGTTCCACCTGGAATACAGATCAATCAATCACATGATCAACATACTTAACATACTTCTTAAGTAATGATACAAGCAAAACATCATTGAATTTCATTGTCAGAGGTAGTGCAAGTTGATAGGCTACTGGCCCAATCCTCTCAACAATGTTGAAGGTTCCACAAAATCGTGGTGCTAGCTTGGTACATGATCTAATCTGTAAGGATCTCTTCTTCGGTTTGATACACTAGTACACCTGTTCCCCAACTTGGAACTCCTTAAACAACCAGTTCTGATCTGCATAGCTCTTCTGCCTATCCTATGTTGCATTTAGATTCTTCTTGATCACTTGCAGTTCCATCTCTGCCAACATGTCTAGTCCAATCAACACTCTATTAACCAGATCACTCCAACTGATGGGAGTATTACAGCTATGTCCATACAATGCCTCAAAATGACTCATCATCAATGATTCCTAATACCCATTTTTGTATGCAAAATCAAACAAGGGGAGATACTCTTCCTACTTCTGTTGTTGATGCATCACATACATCCTCAACATGTCCTCCTATATCCTGTTGACCCTCTCTGTCTATCCATTTTTTTGTGGATGATAAGCTGTACTAAAGGCCAAATCTGTGCACAAACCTACAAACAACTCCTTCAAAAACTTGGAAGTGAACTTTCCATCCCTGTCTGACACAATGTTCTTTGGAATGCCATGCAACCTGACCACATCTATGATGAATACCTATTCCACATCGCTATATGAGAATGTAGAATTCACTGGAATGAAGCGTGCAACCTTTGTCAACCTATCCACAACAACCATGATGGAATCATGCTGTCTCACTGTCTCCAACAACCATGTTATGAATTCCATGGAAATGACCTCCCACTTCCACTCTGGAATCACAATCAGTTGTAGCAGTCAACCTGGATGTTTACACTCTGCCTTTACTCGCTGACAATCAAAGCACCTAGCCACAAACTCTGCTACATCCATCTTCAGATTTGGCTAATAATAAAATTTCTTCACTACCATCAATGTCTTTTGATAACCTAGGTGACCTAAATAATGTTTCAGATGAAACTCTCTCAATAACACCTTCTTGAGCTTGCTGCTATCTAGCATATATATCCTATCTCTGAATCTGACTAATCCATCCACTGGAAGACAATAATCCACACCCTGTGCACTTGCACCTGTACCTGTACTTGTACATGTGCTTGTACCTATACTCCCACCTATACCTATAGCTATACTATCACCAGTACCTGTACCACTACATGTATCTATATATGTCATCTGCTGCAACTTATGCACAATATCCATATACCTAACATCCTGCTAAATTTCCTACAAGATCCTATCCTGTAATTCTAGCCCATAGGAGCTCATAGCTACCAAGTAATTTACCTGTACCTGCCTATTGAGAGCATCTACCACCCTATTCTCTTTACCTTTGATGTACCTGATCTGAAAATCAAACTCATTGATTGTGGCCAACCATCTAGCTTTCCTGGCATTCAAATTCAACTAGTCAAACAAATACCTCAACCCAATATGATCACTCATCAGTACAAACCTCCTACCAAGAAGATAGTGCCTCCACATCGTCAATGCATGTACGATCACTGCTAACTCAAGGTCATGTGTTGGGTAGTTCTTCTTGTGCCCGTTTAGTTTCCATGACTCATAACATACCACCTGTCCATCCTAAATAAGGACTCCACCAAATTGTCTCTTGCAAGCATCTGTGCATCCTACAAACTCTTTGTCTGGATTTGAAATTTGTAGCACTAGTGAATGTGTCAACAACTTCTTAAGATGACCAAAACTAGTCTGACACTCCTCTGTCCATTCAAACTTATTACCTTTCCTCTGCAATGATATGATAGGACAATAAATCTACGATAAGTTCCCGATGAACCTTTTGTAATAGACTTCCCACCCCATGAAAGATCTTACCTCATCCACACTCTTAGGAGCTACTATTGTTGGGAAAAGTATCCAATACGGAATGACCCTATCCCACTCTAAGGGTGATAGTACCTCAGCAACAATCAAAGCAAAGCTATTCGAGATTACTTCTTTATGAGATGTAAGAGAGGGGAGAAAGAGATCCACTAACCGTTGTCTTCCGCCAATGATTGATCCAATCTTCTCTCTTTGCTGCTTGCTCCCAGCTCCTTGCTCTTTCACTGGCCCAGCTACACCAAGATCCTGCAAAACGACAAGAGAGGGAAACTACAAGAAGCATACATTCATAATTGATTCAGGGATTAGAATAAATCAAATATACAAGTATCAATACGCCATTGAGACACATGCATATAGAAGAACTTCAAATGCTTTATTAATGGAAGAAGTAAAGTTCAGGAAGTGATACAACCATATAAAAGGCCCAATCCAGCATCACCTCCCAGCAGAAAGAAATCTCCTCTTCACCTCCTTCAAGCAAATCACCCAATAGTTCTATACTCAAACCAACAACACTTCCTTACATTCACAAGATTCCAGCCCCCTTAGACCTCATGAGAGAGCTCTATATATAGGAGTTTTGGAGAAAGGATGAGTCAGCTTGAGCTTGACATGAAGCTGACTAGTGTCCTCTCCCACTTCAGTTATTCTTCAGTTCTTGAGTCCACTTGGAGGTTCTTGCTTCCACTTGGAGATCTAGACCCTCTTACTCATCACCAGTCGAATTCCCTGATCCAAGTGTCATTTTGGAAGCTTCCTGGGCATTGACACCTTGAGGAATGACTGTGCCACTTGGCCAAACTCGCCTAGCGCAGGTAGCCTTCTTTGCAGTTGACATTCAGCGCAGGTACATAGTGGAGCACTTGACATTCAGCGCAGATGCTCAGTGGAGCAGTTGACATGATCCAGAATTAGCTTGTTTTTGAGTGTTTTCAGGTGGATAACTGATATTTAGTGCTGTGGTTTGCTGACCTTGTTCCTCTAGGGGTAGGAACAACATGTTTAGGGACTTTGGATCCCTTAGATTATTGACATTTCATGCTTCATGCTGTAAGGCACAAAAATGTCTATAACAGTTGCCCCCTAAAGTATGAGGTCGTTTATCGGGTGAAATGCTTTATCAGGAGGATCCGAAATTCATTCAATCGCTGAGAGGTGACCTGTAATAAAATACAATACAATACATTATTTTTCATTCTGCTTTCATGATCTAGCTGAGGCGGGCATTCCCATGCTCAGCTTTATAAATTCATTTTGGTACATAGAACAGACGATCGTCTGATGGTAGACTGATAATTCTCTGCTGAAATTATCATCCTTTGAGAAGGATGATCATCTGCTGTAATGATGTACATGTCAAATGTTTTTATATTTCCTGAATATATATCGCAGCCCGGATGGATGAAACTAGATCCGGGGTCTTCAAACTCGTTCGATCTTCACTCTAAGTACAAGTCGATCCATGTGAGAATTGCGCTGAAGTCGAACATGGAAAGACATCGCTTGATTACCGGTCAATGATGTAAACCGTTAACAAGCGCGAGAGGAATCACCGATAATGATAATGACCCTCAAGGTACTGCAGTACAATTCACGTGGTGTGAATAAAGGACTTGGTGTCGAACACCACGCAAAATCTTCTGGTCGAAGGTCATTGATGTATACCTGTCGCCGGAAGTGAGAAACTTGCCATTGAGGCATGCAAGCTTCAAAGTACTGGTGGGGTGTTCCTAGATCAACTTCTTGGATAATGAGCTGAAGTCGACAAGAAGCGATCCATCAAAGGAGGGCCTTAATGAATCCCACATCAGTGACACGGAACGGAGTTAATGATTTTAGTGGAGGTGAAAACAATCTGTGAAATATGATTCAGGGTGGCGATCATGGATGGATGAAGGATAATGTATGGCAGTGGATGGGACACGGTTGACTCCTTCTGAACAACATCTCTTGAACATATAACGACACTGATGCGATGGATCGGTAGCATTACCCCAAATGGATGGTTTGGCGAAGACCATGGTGATGAGACCGGTGAATGAAACAACCCAACCCAATGTGATACGGAGGAAAAGTGTCGTGTTCAAGAGCGACTTGCTACCATTAAAGCTTTGAGGTTCTCCCAATTTTTCCCCAGTCATTTCTGACCAGTACCTCTTTATTTTTGTCAAGCTTGAGGAGGATAACATATGCTTGTTCTATAACCTGCCCTTCTGGCAAGCCCATCGCTATGTTTTAACGAGCCTAGCGATAGGGAAACTCGTTCTCGTCTAAAGACAAGTTTGTCGCTATTTAATCATTTTAACGAGTCTAACGACAAGGAAAACTCTGTCCTTTTCATTTTTAGAGAGTCTGAAAAGGTACAGAAAGTTGACTCCAAAATTCCTTTTTCGTCATCTAATCCCTTAAGTCCGAAAAAGTATAAAACAATACAGAAGGGATGAGTTTTCGATAATTTTAACGAGCCGAATAAAACAAGCGCTCGACCTTTTTGTGCAATAATCCCTCAGGTCCAAAAAGATTAAAATCTAGAGGGGGGATAGCTCTTCCGGTCATTTTAACAAGCTGGAAGGCCAAAACTCGGCAACCTTTTCATATTTTACGAGTCAGGAGAAAAGAGCTCAAAGAAGACTTGTCTTTTGAGGAACGAGTGATAAACAGGGATAGCAGCAGATTCCAGGTACAGGTTGGAATTTTCCAATCACGGCAGTGTCACAAGGATGGCTAGGTGAAATCACTCTTCGCAGCTGTTCCTCAAAATGGGTAAACAATCATATGGAGGTGAACGATCGGCCAAATGGAATGGAGGTGGCAGGTGCAAAACACGACCAAGGCTTTTATGGCTAATGAATTTACGATCACATTGGTTATTTACCGGTACTGGGTTCATTTTTTAAAGAGCTTGAATGCGCCAAAACACTGCTCAATCTTATGTTTATTTTTTAACGAGCATGAACTATGTGCTAAAACTGCTCGGATCTCGCTTTTCTATTTTTTAACGAGCATAAATTCCGCGGTAAACTGCTCGATTATAAGTTTGCATGCCCCCAGCATAATAATGCAAACGAGGCGCATGCCCCCTAGACTCCAGGGGTCGTTTCATTTTTTAATGAGGTTGACATAGATAGGAACTATCCTCGACGTTTTAGATCCATTAGAAATAGAAGGTTTCATATTCCACTGTGGCCATTTCCGCCAGATTACTCGGAGGCGGTAAGGCCAAATTTCCCCTTGAAGTGGGGTTTTTTAGGAAAATTACTCCGATATTTTGGAGAGAATGATTGCTTCCATGGATCGTTGGAATGCTTCCCGTAATAAATGACGGCACAACTTCTGTCGAAGTTGTCGTTGAACTGCTTGGTTGATCTTTTTCCTTGCCGTCCGACAACTGCGGATTCCCGCAACCTTTGTTCCTTGTCGAAATCAAAGCATCATCCTGTTGCTTGGAGGTCGACAACATCAGCACTTGGCACGGGGAAGCATTTCCGCTATCAACCAGATTTTGACCTGGGTTGGGAAACGGATCAGTCAACACAGCTGGATTTTTCGGACTCTTAAAGAATCTTTTTATTTTAGCTTTGTATGGACAATCTGCTGTCCAATGATCCTCGTCACATATAAAACATGGACTTTTTGGTTTCCCTTTCCTAGGAGAGTTTGAAGGAGATCTTTTAGGAGATGATTCTCCTTGTTCTTTCTTCTTCCCTTTGTTTTGCTTCTTCTTGCTTCCTGGTTGATTGGTTTCTTTGCCCTTATCTGTTGATACGGCATTTACTTCCGAAGCAAGAATTTCTTCTTTTGCATTTTGATCCGAATTCTTACGGGCTTTCTTTGACGAAGCCTTTATCGATTTCGCGTTTGCCGTGCCAATCACGCCATCACCGGCATGAGAGTCACTGTTTGATTTAGGAGGGGGAGGAATTGAAAATTCTGGTCTAGGGGCATCGGGTATTTTGTCGTAGAGTGTGCCGGACTGAGTATAAACTAAGTCCAAATACTGTGCACGAGCAATAACTTGCTCCTCTGTTACGACTCCCCCCTTGGCCACATCTTCCGTAATAGCAGGAAGTAACGACTTTATAAACCATTCAGCTAACAGCTGATCGGGAACGTATGTTTTCACCATCCTACGACGACGACGCCACTCATGTATATGATCAGATATATGGGTGGCAGTTGTCTGCTTGAAGTTGGTTAATATTTCTGTTCCCGTTTCATACCTTATCGGTAATTGAAAATGGGTTAAGAAAGTCGTGGCTAGGGAACTAAAATTGTCGAAAGAGGCTCTTGGCAATTCAATATACCATTTAGCCGCTGGACCTGTCAATGTCCTCTGAAAAAGGCGAAGCCTTATCGAATCGTCGTTTAGGGTGTTCGACGAACACCACAGATGAAAAGTCATCACGTGATTCGATGGGTCTTCACCTGGATTTCCATTGAATTTAGGAATGTCAGATGGAAGTTTATGAGGAATCGCTGGCCACCAAGGGGAATAAGCAATCGGATCGTTGGATAACCGGTGTAAATCAGGTAACTCTAAAGTTGCCACGAATGGTAACTATTGATTCAGGTTAGGCGAAGCGTAACCAGGGTACGATGGAATCGCTTGAGCAGTGGGCCTTTGCATACCAGCATAATGCAATTGATGTTGGTATGACTGATACGGTTGGTGGACTTGACCACTGTAAATTGGTTTGTTTTGACCGTTTTGGATATACGGTTGTCCACTGTTCGCAAAGATCTGCTGCTCATAACCTTGGTACACTTGCTGGAATTGCGGTTGTTGGTATTGCACAAGCCATGGTTGTGAAGCCATGTTCTGTTGTGCTATGCTAACCGTTGGACCGAGGTGTGGGGTAATTGTACCCGTTTGGACCTGTGTCGCCCCACCAGTTGGCGATTGTGGTTGTGACCCATGGTCAAGCGGCTGTTGCATTACAACCTGAGAAATCTGAGGTTGACATGTAACAGGTATCGCTTGAACTTGTGACACAGTTACAATAGCCGGTGTGGTTGGGATGTTCGTCACAGGTACACACTGTTGCATAGAATATACAACCCTTGGTTGTTGAGGTAGCATAGGTACCCAACTACTTGATGCAATTCCAGTATAACCTGAATATTGTTGAGAACTGCCATATGGATATCCTCCCGGAGGAGGTAATGAAAGGGCATACTGCCCCCCATACGGTAGCAATCCAGAACTCAGAGGGATTGTTAGTCCTTGAGGACTGGATGACCCAAATTGACCTCCATGAGGATCAATCTGTCGAGTTTCAACGTAAGAGTTGCCGGATATTATTCCGGATGAACAAACTGGAACAGACCATACTGCCGAAATAGTCCCTTGGTGGACTCCTTCTAGCTGTTGAGAGCTAGTTGGGTCAGCTGGTATGCCGGCAAACATTGTCGGAGTGACGGCAGGGGTTTCTGCTGTCGCTGTGTCATTTGACACAGTCCTAGATGATGACGATTGTTCAAACATCTTAAGTCTATCCAATAGATTGCCTAGCGATTCTACAGGGACTTCCACTTGTGGTGGATTAACTTCTGATGAAGGAAATAGAGTGACCCCGACTCCAAAATGAGTTGGAGTACTTGCTTGCGGATCCTCTCAATTTCCTCTATTGCAATTAAACCCGGTGGAAGAGGAAGACCGTCAGGTCCGTAAAATATTTCTGGTGCCGAAGAAGTGGTTGTTTCGACAGCGATAGTCGTTTGGGGAACAAAACTTTCTGGACCGGTTATAGATGGAACTGGTTCAGTTATACAAGTATTTGCCCCCAGACTAGGATTAGTATTACTATCCTTCTGTGGCTGTTGAACTTCTTCTATAGAGGTAGGGTTTCCAGAAATATTTGGAGTAACCGAAACCTCAGATGTAGTTGGAACACTTGTTCTAACTTTTAAAGGAGATTTTGATTCTGGAGACAAAGACGGTTGACTCGTAAGCCTCCGCAAACGACGGGGTTTCAATTGACTTTCTTCCACGATTGCGGATTACTCGATCAACCAAAATACTAAAAGGGGAAATTTGTGTTTCCGAATTGAATGAATTTTATTAGACGCTTTTAGACACAACTTGCTTTTTCACTTTTTAAGAGTCGAGAAAAAGCTAAAGATGACTCTAGTCTCCTTCGATGTTTTAACGAGCCCGAAGTGACAAATGCTCGAATGGAATTTTTCAATTATAGAGTTTGAAAAAGGCCAAAAGAAACTGCTCTGGAGATCTAGGCAGAGGGTGTGCCAAACCTTTTGCAAAACCACAAAATACGTTTTATGGTACGGGTGGTCGATCTTCGTGAATGCTGTGTTCACTGCATTGCGATCAGTAGGGCGGCCGACACGGCTTCCTAAGGATAAAAGATATATGCCTATAGGGGTCTCCCAATATATACGCGACGGTACGTGGGAGCACAAGTCCGTATTAGTGCCACCGACTCTCAGGAGGAATCACCCACCTTCTTCGAGATCGACAGTCACTACGTTTAACGACGCCGGAACACGTCTCTAGCTTAGACCTATATGTGTTTGCATTATGTTTCAAAGCATTGTTAGGTTCATTCAGTATATTTTAAGTTGATCTTTTTAAAGTTTGCCTTTCAAGGTTCACCACGAGATGTTTGATACAAATTCCTAAATGCAGTCTAAGATGAGAAGCAAGCTTTTTCAATCTTTTCGACTTATGAAAATCTTAACTACTGAGGGAAAAGAAAGACATCATCTTTTCACACAGATCATAAAGCACACACTAATGCACTTTTTCCTAAATCAACAAGCAAACTTATCAAATGCAAAATGCACAATGCAGGTATTTCTTTTCTCTTTCTTAATGTTGACGTAATACAAAAAGAAAGCTGTTGTATAACTTTGAATTCAATTTCAAGTGAAAGCAAACAAGCTTGTCCAAAATCAAAAGACACCTTAAGATTTACTTGTTTCAACACTAGAAATATATAAATTCAAACCATATGACGAAAGCAAAAGCTCAATCAGCTATGAACAACAAATAAACTAACTCTTAAGATCAAAACGACACTTTATCACAGGTCTAGATCTAGGAGGCCACAACAAGACTAGTTCACTTTCGTTATGGGAAACTGTAAATGATATAAGAAATACACAAAGAGCAAACACATTTTCTTTATACAACCGAGGTGGAATAGTGGCAAGGAAAGTTGGTTTCAGATAGGTACATTGACTGGTAACTGGCTGCAAAAACAAGGATGAAAACAGGGCAATAAACAGGAGGGAACCCCAGTAGCACTAGGCAAAACTGGTTCAGCGCAGGTAGTACACTGGCAGTTTGACCTTCAGCACAGGTAGTCCCTTCGGGAACTGCGCTGAAATGCAGACTGCCTTCACAGTGCCTGCACTGAAGAGATAAACTTTCGTTTTTCTCAGTTTCCGGGTCACAGATTGCTAAAAAATTCACAGTTTTTGGCCAAATCAGAAGCTATTAGTCAAGTACACACTAAGGGATGAAAAGGAGGATGAAAAGCTATCACTAAGAGCTATTCAGAGTCCTTGTGGATCAGCTCTTCAAATCATAAACTTGCCCAGAAACTGAGCTAGAGTAGCTGCCCTCTACTTTGCATTTGAAAGATCCAAATGCAGTTCGATTTGGTACTCCCTGTGTTTATGAAATGAATAGCAAAAACACAAACAACCAACAAGATACGATCCCCAGCGGAGTCGCCAATTTGTTGTTGGGAAAAGTATCCAATACGGAATGACCCTATCCCACTCTAAGGGTGATAGTACCTCAGCAACAATCAAAGCAAAGCTATTCGAGATTACTTCTTTATGAGATGTAAGAGAGGGGAGAAAGATATCCACTAACCGTTGTCTTCTGCCAATGATTGATCCAATCTTCTCTCTTTGCTACTTGCTCCCAGCTCCTTGCTCTTTCATTGGCCCAGCTACACCAAGATCCTGCAAAACGACAAGAGAGGGAAACTACAAGAAGCATACATTCATAATTGATTCAGGGATTAGAATAAATCAAATATACAAGTATCAATATGCCATTGAGACACATGCATATAGAAGAACTTCAAATGCTTTATTAATGGAAGAAGTAAAGTTCAGGAAGTGATACAACCATAAAAGGCCCAATCCAGCATCACCTCCCAGCAGAAAGAAATCTTCTCTTCACCTCCTTCAAGCAAATCACCCAATAGTTCTATACTCAAACCAACAGCACTTCCTTACATTCACAAGATTCCAGCCCCCTTAGACCTCATGAGAGAGCTCTATATATAGGAGTTTTGGAGAAAGGATGAGTCAGCTTGAGCTTGACATGAAGCTGACTAGTGTCCTCTCCCACTTCAGTTATTCTTCAGTTCTTGAGTCCACTTGGAGGTTCTTGCTTCCACTTGGAGATCTAGACCCTCTTACTCATCACCAGTCGAATTCCCTGATCCAAGTGTCATTTTTGAAGCTTCCTGGGCATTGACACCTTGAGGAATGACTGTGCCACTTGGCCAAACTCGCCCAACGCAGGTAGCCTTCTTTGTAGTTGACATTCAGTGCAGGTACATAGTGGAGCACTTGACATTCAGCGTAGATGCTCAGTGGAGCAGTTGACATGATCCAGAATTAGCTTGTTTTTGAGTGTTTTCAGGTGGAGAACTGATATTTAGTGCTGTGGTTTGCTGACCTTGTTCCTCTAGGGGTAGGAACAACATGTTTAGGGACTTTGGATCCCTTAGATTATTGACATTTCATGCTTCATACTGTAAGGCACAAAAATGTCTATAACAGCTACCCACTCCATGGTGGCTCTTATCATCTCTAGATCTATTGCAATTATCTCCTTGAAAACAACATGTCCCAAGTAGTGTACTTCAGTCTGAAAGAAACTACACTTGCTGAGCTTAACATACAACTGATGCTCCCTCAACAACCTTCTCAGCATGCTCTTCCTTATTTTAGAATATACCAATATATCATTAATGAACACAATAACAAACTTATCCAAACACGGACACAACTTACTATTCATCAATCACATAAATGTAGCTGGAGCATTAGTCAAACCAAATGTAATAAAAACAAATGCACAATGCCCATACCTGGTCCAGAAAGATGTCTTGTAAATGTCCTTCTCTTTGATGTGTACCTAATGGTATCTGGATCTTAGATCAATCTTTGAGAACAATGCTGCTTCCTTTAGTTGATTGAACAAGTCATCAATCCTTGGTAAAGGGTACCTGTTCTTGATGGTCACTTTGTTCAACTTCCTGTAGTCAATGCATAATTTAAGAGTTCCATCTTTCTTCTTCACAAACAATACGGTGTACCCTAAGGTGATATATTTGGTCTAATGTATCCCTTGTCCAAAATTTCCTTCAACTTCACTTTAACTCAACCATCTCAGTTGTGCTCATCTTGTAAGGTGCTTTTGATGCTGGAGCTACCCCTGAAACTAACTCAATAGAAAAGTCTACCTCCCTCTGAGGTGGAAAATTTGTAATGTCCTAAGGAAATACATCCTGAAACTTCAGCAAAACTAGGTACCTACTCAACACATCTGCATCCTCAACCTCCTTACTCTTGTCACTAGAAATGTGCACTGCAAATAACATACACCCTTTCTTGTAACTATGGTTTTCTTGCCTAACTGATGTGGCTTTGTTCTAGGTAGTGTCACAATTAAATAACATTTATCAGGTTCGTGATCCTTATTTATATTGCCAATTTTTGAGAGTGAGAATGTTGCAATGATCATTTGTTTATATTACATATGTTCACATTCCACGATCGGAGAATTCATTAGCAAACTCTATTGCTAATTAAGCATTAGATTGGCATATTAATCATTCATCAAATTAAACAAACATAAAAAATTTGGATCTATATATATATATATCATGGACAAAATGCCCTCAAAATTTGGGTCCATGTCCATAATCATGTCCAGTCTGTCTATCGACCCGACTCAGGACGAGCGGCTAAAAAGTTAACTAGTGCATTGGCTACATGCCAAAGTATGCGGACCCAGTCCCGTGGTACCCCTACCATGCGGCGCTGCATCTCCTCAGGTAGATCCTCTATGGCTATCATAGGTACTTGGTGAGTAAGCCTCACCAAGTTTCTCTAAATTGCATATAGGACTCTCTCTATTTCTGCCTCTTCGGCACCTCTTCAGTGATGCCTGTGCCTCGAAAATCCATCTGGTCTCACTGGACCCACATCTGGAACATGGTCATTTTTTTCAGTATTTTGTCTCATCAAAATATTTCTAAGTTCATTTCATATTTAAAAAAGAAAAAAATCTTAAAAATTTACAAAAACTTAAAAAATTGTTACCTATGTCTCCCCATGCTGCGTTTGGTGGCAACATCAAGTCTGGATCTCCTCGGAAATCCATACCAGCATACGGGTAGTCGTCGACTGCGATGATCTGTTGGTCCCACCAAGTGAAAAGCTAATTGTCAAAATTCATCCTAGGCATGTCTCCGCCTCCAAGGCATTTCATCAATTCAACCCATCTACCCATCCGAGGATCTCGAGGGTTGCTGATGGAGACAAATACTTTGGGACGTAGCCCAGGTACCTTCTCGAAGAAGAATGAGCATAAGATAGTCCCATATCCAAAGTTCTTTGTCTAACCCTTCTGAATAGAGGTCAGCTAGCTCTTCATGTTGGTCAGAAGAGGCGTGCACCAATAAAAAACCATGGTAAGGCACTCCACTGCCAAGCTAATGGACACTCGTCAAGCTGGATGCAGTGAAGCTGATTCATTTACCCTCGCAATGGTAAATAGTAGAATCCTTAGAGCTAAACTTTCCACATGTTTGATTGGAATCTGACTTCCAATCTTTTCTAAGTGTCCAGGACAGTATATATGTACATAGTCTTCTACTGAAAGACTACCCCTTGTCCTGCTAGTCGAATGCATGACCTCCCCTCTTTGGGAGAGACCTGTAATAAAGTAGATGTCTTCAATATCAATCCACAAAGGCATCTAATTTATCATGAAGGCATCATCCTCTGCACTCCAATAGTGGATCAGTAGTTCGAGCAGGCGTGTGTTGGCTTGCATGTTTGGCATTTTGAAAAATTTCAATAAGCCACACCCTCTTAATGCGTCTAGTGCATGTTGGTCATTCATTACCTCATTGTTAATTGTGGTATGCTCTCTCTCTCTCTCTCTCTCTCTCTCTCCATGTGATGGTCATCCTGAAAAAAATTTGAGTTTCAACAGTTAGTTTTTGTGTTTAAACTTCAACTCGCGTACACGCGGGTTCCCTTTACACACAGTCGTGTGTAGGGCTATTGTATACACGGGTTGATCACATCCAACTCGCGTGTACACAGAGTTGGATTTTTTGTCATAAATTCCCACAGTCAAAACTTAATGGAAACTTTCTAAAAACTATCACAAACTATTACAATCATGATTTGAGGGTTACCTAACAACTTTGGTGTGATTTGAATGGTCCAATTGTTTAGAGGCAAGTTTGATCCTTTTTGATCCACAACTCTTTGCTCCAAACATAAATGAAAAAATTGTGAGTCCAAAAGTCACTATATAACTTTGAAATTGCAAAATATTTTTTCAAAAATTGATTTTTGTCTCATGAATTTTTTGACTTGTGGGCTTGGATTATCGAGAATGGGTTATTTTTCAGGATATTTTGGAGACTTCTTCAATATGTTATTTCGGTCCCATGACCATTGATCAGTCATGGCAGGTATCGTTCACTCACTGGCATATAGTTTAGGGAAAACCATTTTTTCCATTGCATCTTGCATAGTAGCCTCCATTTAGCGATACATTAGCCATAGGGTCGACCCCATCGTGTCTTAGTTAGAAAACCATGTTCACTCACCGATTTTTAAATCATGATGCGATGGTAGAGCCATCCTTTACATGGGCATCTTAGTTTTTTCCTCGCTGACATTGGTTTCCCATGCTGCTATACTGAGTAGGCTCAAGATTCCTCTTTAGTCCTGCCATGACTTGTGTGTTGAAGACACATTCTCCTTTCTTCTACGCTTATTTCTGGCCTTATACCCTAGAGGCTCCTTTGTGTTAAGTTGTATTGCTGCATTGCATTTTGACTATTTACACCTTTTGGCCTTGAGCTAGCTTCACTTGGACTCGTGTTTAAGCCACTTATTTGACCATGTCTTCTACAAAATCGACCATGCAATCACTTAGCTTCTACAACTTGACGCGTCCTTTGACCCGTTGAAGGAACATTCTTTTAAGTGTCCTTGACCAGTTTCGCCTCCCTGCATTGAGCATAGGATTGTTCCCATTCCAGGAACTAGATCATCTATTTTTGTAACACTTGTTCTTTCCAATGTATTATAGCATTCTTTTATTCTTTTTCCAGCTTAAAGAAAAAGACAAAAAATTATATATTCCAAAAAGAGTGGGAACAGGACAACATTTCCATATTTTGTTGGTAGCTAGAGTCAGTCATGTCGCCCTTGAAAAAATCACTCAAAAGAAAGTCTCTCCTCCATTGTGGGCGGGATTTAGTTTGACATAGGTATGACTTAACCTTGTTATTGAGTCAGTTCTCCTCCGCTTGGTTACCTCTTCCAATCATATGGAGAGTTCGCTCGTGCCTCCTGCATGACGAAATTATAGAGAGTTATCATATGCTGCCATAGAGTTATCATTGAGTTGCGCTTTTGTTCAAGGGAAGTAAGCCTCAGTCGACCTCTCTGCGGTGTCTCTTGACCTATTTTTTAGTCGGCCATCCTTGGTTGTCAGTGTCATGTTTGTCATCACATCAGTTATATTGGTCCTTTGCTCTTGTCGGTTTGAGAAGGTCTCCATTGACTTCTTGCTAGCAGATCTTGTCCTTATCGACGGCGACATATTGCTCTGAGGGTAGGCCTAGAGTTGTACCCTGGCCCTATTTTCATTATTGATAGGTCACCTTATGTTCATCATCGATCAATATTATGGGTCTTTGACTAAGTGGTTTCCCTTGTGTTCAACATCAGCTTTCATTATCACACATTGGGATTTGTACAGTGCCTTGGTTTCCATTTGACCCTATTGGTGGATTCCTCACCTCTGTGTCAGCTTTCATTATTGGTTGGTTCAGAGGGTTTCTATCGTGCGCTAGCTACATCTTGTGTACACAGGAAACGTGCTTCGGTTGGGTTACTACATCTTTTCGTCCGATTCCTTCCACATTATTGGCTTGCGGGTTACAGTCATGCTAGATTGATGAAGGATGACTTAATGCCTTCCTTCTAGCGGATATTTTCCTATCGATTATGGCTCATTTGCTTTGGGACAAAGATCTAGAGTCCATTTGGTAGTACCTTGGGGTTTTCAGTCATCAACGGTAGATTCCTTTGCTATCGACAGTGGGAAACAATCATTGTCCCCTGATTGGTAGATTCTTCCAGGTGTTCAACTTCAGCTCATTCATTCGCACTTGTTAGATTGTACTGGGTACCTTAACTCTCATTATCATTATCGGTGAGTAGTCTTGAGTTTGTTAACGATATACATCAATGACCAGTAATCAAACAATTTCTCACGTGGTCAACCTTAGATCATTTATTTCCATTGTGTAGAAATGTACCGCGGTGGTCGGTGAAGACCTTGGGTTGCATTAGAATGTTTTGGTTCACTTGTGAGTTGCTCCTGTTACTGCTAGTTAACACCATCCACCATATATGTTGCAGTTCTTCACAACGATATCTTATATGTTGGCATCCGAGTTGCAATGTAGTATCATTTTATTCCATCATGTTCATTTGGTACTCTTGGGATCGGTTTTTTACATCAGTGATCAGCTTCATCTTTCAGCTTCATTGATCATCTTCTTATATCTGATATTCAGACATGTACTTTTTCGATCACGATTAGATGATCCATTATGTACTTTCAGTTCTTTATACTTGTATACATATTGGATCCACTCGTACTTGGTATGCATACATGCTTTACTTTCTCTGAGCATGGGTATGCTCACTTCAGACAACAGTTTCTTTCTGATCTCTTTGATGGCTTGGCAGGGTGAATTCTAGTGAAGTCCTTCTCAGTCTCGGCAGGGTTCTTTCCATATACTTAATACATTTCAGCCATCATGTACCCATTTTGACCTCATATATTATGGGGCATCTGTTATAGAACCATTTACCACACTTGGTATTTGTGATGCTTGGTTTATGGCCTAGGGAAACTCCTCCTTCCAGACTTGGTCCAAATATTTTAAAAACAATGTTTTATTCCCTGTACGCTACTTTTCCCTGAGATAAAAGTGTGTACACGTGGGTTAGTCAATACCCAACCCGTGTATATGTGTTAAAACACTTAAAAAAATTAAATTTCCTTAATTTTGGGCGGAGTTCATGGTTTTACTTGTTGATTACCTCCTAGTGCCCGTGGCCCAACTGTTTCCCAACTAAAAAACTAATTAGGAGAAGTATAAATAGACTTCTATGGGAAGGCCTTAAGGAGGAGAAGAGATAGAGTTATTATACTGAGATTATCCCTAACCAAGTTTGAAGTATCCCTGTGCTTCATGCACTTCCCCAAGTTTTAGGGAACCCTTGTTTCCTTGATTGTTGATATTCTCCCTTTTGCTTGAGATATCATGGTATTGGTTATGGAAGGAGGCTGTTGAAGACTAGGACTAGACGGATCTAGAGGACGGTTCTGCTTGGATCCATAAGAAGAAGACTCATGTGAATTCTCTCCATGTTAATTATAACTTTCTACAGTAAAAAGAAGTGTTGTCTTGTTCCTGAGATTAACTGTGTTTATGCATCAGATAGTGTTGTAACTCATACATGAATGTTATTATGATGTATAACTAATCATTTGCTTATATGATACAAAGTTAGTTTCATTAAAATGCTTTATCTATATACTACTATGTATGTTTGAATTGTATGATTTTCAGGTTTGAAGATCATCAGGAGTTGCAGAGGGTCTGAACCATGCAGGATCTACCCAAACGAAGGACATCCAGGTATGGTCGCTCTCACATAGTTTGTTTATATAAGCATGTTGCCTGAGTTGTATGAGTGTTTCTTACTGTAGTTTGCTCTTGCTCTGTTGGGGTTCCAACCCAAATCCCTAGGGTACTTATTCCCGTAACACATTGCCTCTGCAAGAAATTCGATGAAGTCAATTTACTTCCAGAAGCTAGGATTGCAGCAACTCAAACTTGAAATTGGAAGAAAATCTTCTTGTTCTGATTTTAATTAATTTATATTAACCAAAAATCCTAAATTTATATTCTATGTAACCATCAATCTATTTAATTATAGTAGCACTGCTGCTATATAATAAACATTGTTTTGCACGCATAGAAAGGACGGGATCATATAGAAGTATGCTAAGGCTAGAATCACACAGGAAATCAAACCTGTACATTGTATTATTTGCAAAGTCTGGATTTCAATTGCGCCATGTGAGGAATCTAAGCCTAGTGGAATGATCCCTAGAGGAGACCACTGGAGCCAAACATTTAATTATTTAGCATTCATGTAATTTGGTTTCAGATTTTGCAATTAATTTATATTTTCGAGGCTAATTCGAATTTCTAAGATGGGTTGTTGATATGAATTTTACAGTGAGATCGAGTTGGTTGTTCGGGCCCATCAGCTAGTTCGTTAGCTAAATTTCTTAGGATTTATTTCTTTCACTGCATTTATTTCTTGTTAGTGTGATTTTATTACATGCTTGTGTAATTCATTTGACTGCGTTTTATTTTTATTTCCTGAATTGTGTAGTGTGATTTAAACTCTGCTTTGCCATTTCATGATTTCTTAATTGCACAGGTTTGATAAATTTAATGCCAATGTCATTTTAGGATTTATTTTTGTTCGAGTAATTAGATTAAAAATAGAGTAAACTTAACAAGTGTTTCTTTCTCATTTTCACTAATTTCCCTATTCTCCTTATTATATAACAAAACATATTTTTAGTCTACAGGGATTCAAGACGGGGACAAAAATAGTATAAGAGTAATAAGGATTTCATTTGATTCACCATTCATATTGTTTGGCACTTATAAGAAACTTAAATCATTACATGGAATTTATCTTGGTGTTTTAAGAAAACAACATTTATTCAAATATCAAGATTAGTTTGAGTACATTTTTAACATAATTAAAGTGTCCAACAACACTCTTGAAGATATCCTCATTCGATGATTTTAAATTCTGGGTTGAATACTATCATGCACACATGATTTCTTTCCTACATCATTCGAAAGAAGTATTTTAAGTACAGATTTTAAAATAGTTTGAAATTGAATTTGTTTCATGATTTCATATTTGCAGCGTAGCTGTAGTTTTGTTTTAGAAGCTTTGCATTCTTTATTTGTTGCAGTGTGTTTACTTTGGAATTCCTTTTCTTGAATGATTTCCTTTTCAATTTTTTTTTAGGATTTTGATCCCTGAGGTCGTATTATGGCATATATTGTGCTACGTCTCTAAGTCTTACGATCTCGGATTGAAAATTTAAATGTGGGTGTAAATATAACATTTATACCTCCCAACAACTCTCCAACCAAAATTCCTACTCAATTAGATAAAAAAGAGACATTATATATATTTGACTACATGTGAATTGGCCCATTCCATAAGATTATCATTCCTCCATGTACCATATCTTGTGGGTCAACATGGGCACATAAAAGGATTTATCACCATGTGAAGCAAGCAACCAAAACACTCGACAATCACTTCATATCATAATAGCTTATGAGATATCACCTTGGGAATAACCATTGTATCTTCACATGTAGTGGGTGATGAGGCTCATCAATAGGCATATCATAAGGGTCACAATGCCATCCTCCAACTTTAAAATGATCTCTCTCACATTTATTTACAAATTTGGTTATATTATGCTTAGTGTGGGGTAAAATATGTGTTGCTATGTCATGTGGCCTAATATGTTTTGTTGGATTTGTGGGGCCTAACCTAGGTTCAACATTAATAAGCCAAACAAATCTCTACACTACTGGCCCTTCTGGCATCAGCCCCTGGAGTGTGGACCGAAGTCTCACTCGAAGCAGTATGGGGGGATGCTGGAACCAATTTTCCACACCCTAAGATGGTCGTGATGTCGGTTATTACCCTTTGTTCCTGCTTTAGTGTAGGTCTCTAAGATTTAGGGCTTTGATAGTATACCCTTTATTGTTGGGCATGGAATCCCCCCCAAGGCATGTTTTGGGGCTCAAAGCCCAAGTTTTTATTTGATATTGTTGTAAAGCTCTACGAATTGTTGGTGCAAAATGTATGTTAGAGTCATAGGGCTGTCTGCCCTAGTTGTGAATGTAATGTCGGCCTACCCATGGTCTGCGGACCATGGGATTGTATAAATAGAGCGAGGCTCTAAGTTGTAAAGAGACATGGAATAGAAGAGAATAGAGGATGGGCATGAAAGGTCTTAGTGATTAAGTCGAAGTGCGAAGTGTGTCTTGGGTCGTAGAGTAGGATAAGGCTCTGCAGCTGAGTGCGCAGAGGCCTAGTAGAGTCCATAGCTGAGTGCGTGGACACCTGCAGTTGAGTGCGCAGGGCGGAGTCGAGTCTGTAACCAAGGAAGAGATCAATAAAGAGAAGTTTTATCTTAATTATGTGTATTTCTTCTTGGGTTAATACATGTTTGATATAATTTGCGAATATATTGTTTCTTTACTATGCGCACTTGTATGAATGGTGTATATTGTTAAGTATAAATGAGAGCATACAAATAAGCTAAGTTAATCAACTAACAATGGATTACTAGTAAGGACTTGGGTAATAATAGTGTTCGACCCTCGAGTAGGGTTGCGCGGATGTAGCATCTCAGGCTGCGAGGTACAAGAAAGTGCGCATGGTGATGTGCGCATAGGGTCGAA
This sequence comes from Pinus tabuliformis, assembly GCA_031772625.1. Taxonomy (NCBI): domain Eukaryota; kingdom Viridiplantae; phylum Streptophyta; class Pinopsida; order Pinales; family Pinaceae; genus Pinus; species Pinus tabuliformis. The sequence goes on from CM062815.1 coordinate 834,048,119, forward strand.
CTGTGGACCGCTTGAACTCATTAGACAACTCTACGGTGCGGAAACCTAGTTCTAGAACCCTCCCATACTACTTCGGGTGAGACCTCAGTCTACACTCCGTGGACTGTTGCCGAAAGGGCCAGTAGTACCAAGATTTGTTTAGCTAAATAACCTCTGAACCTGGCTCAGGCCCCAACAAGCCAACAAATGGTTCTATTGGCAGGACCGGGATTTGCATAAGAGATGTTTGATGTCGTGTCACTGGAATTCGACAAAGAAAGGAATTGAAAAGTGGCTGGACAAAAAGATTCACGAGTTCTTGGTGAAGGAAAACAGGAATCCTCGAGTATCAAAGGAATAGTGGTTAGAGTGATACGTATATATGGAAATACACGAAATTTTCTTTGCATCCTTCCCCTCTGAGTTGTACGAGTGGATCGCGAAGCTAGCAGACAGTTAGGGAATGTGTAGGCTCGATAAACTAATCATGTTGACTCAAGAGTTGGTAAGTAGACTAGAAGCATCGAAAGATAAGATCACATGTGCTGTGGACCATTGGCTTGATCGAGTTATAGGAAGGTTTATCACAGAGTTTGTGGTATATATGTCAGTCAGCTACAACAAGGCAGAATGACACTTCGTCAAAGGACCACGAGGTAAGTACATTAAATATTTGAACACTTGGATTAAAATGCTACTATGTGAAAAGCGGGTTATGCGAATAAATTGATGTTTGGGGCTATGAGAAGTGGGAGGATCTACAGAAACTGAAGTAGCGAAGAATTAGAGACTAATACCTTGATTTCACCTCCGTGAGAAAGCAAGGAAGAGCTCGCGAAAGTTTCACCAGGAAGTGCGATCAGTCTGATAAGGCAACGAATTCCGCGCATACCATCCCCACCTACACCACCGCCAGTTTCACCATCGTCACCTCCATCTTCGCCCACACCACCTCCGCCACCACCATAGTTCAATATGGCCAGTGCAATAAAGTTACCGGTATTCAAAGGAGTAGGGAATGAAGATCCAAACCAATTTTGGTTCGTAGTAAAGGCTATATGGGAAGTGCAAGGAGTCATGGATGATAATAGCAAGAAGGAAACACTAGTTAGCGCCTTGCAAGATCGCACACTGACGTGGTACATTAAGCACTCCAATGACAATCCGAACGCAGGGATTGCAGATATCCAAGCTACACTAAACAAGGAATTTAGCAGGCCAAAATTGGAGACGCAGTCGATTATCAGGTTCAAGGAAATAGCGATGCTTCCAGGCGAGACCCTTTGGGAGCTAGATCAGAGACTGAAGGGTATGATTCGAGAAGCCAACATGACCTTGACAGATGGGCAACACTGTGCATGGTTTTTAGTGTCACTAACGTCGCATCTAAGGACTGCGCTGTCACAATAGAAGCTATCCACTCAGGCAGAAGCATTGGAGATCGCGATGAGACTACACGAGACCCCAATACAAGATCATAGTCTCGGAGTCCAATAGATCCACACGCAGTTGAAAACCTATGTTTGGAGATGCAGATTTTGAAACAGGGTAGGACAACTCGCCCAGAAGCACGCGAGGAAGTATGGTGCATAAAGTGCAAAGGCTAGGGACATGACAAGGACCATGTCCCGTCTTTGTGAAATGCCTGGTGGGAGGAGGGCCAATGCCATTGAGACTAGAGGCACATGCAGAACCGAGCACGGTGCCTGCATTATGGTGCGTGATTTGTCAGATAGGAGTGAAGCATGCTACAGATAATTGCCACCTATTATAGAAGTACACGTAGACGTCCCAAGAGTTGTTTTGTAATTTCTGCAGATCAGTAGTCCATGATGAGCGCACCTGCAAAATTTATGAATTGATGATGGATCAAACTCCTACCTACAGATTTTAGACCGAAATGCAAGACTTCGATCAAAATGCAGGGATGGCGCGCACTGGATTCCAGGGCCGCAGACAAAGTCGAGGTGGAATGGGACCAGGAAGGGGTCGCGGATAGCTGATTTGTTACAATTGCGAAGGGCCAGGGCATTATGCCCGCAATTGTACAAATCCGATGAGAGCATCATGTTTATATTGTACCTAGTTTGATCATGAGATGGAGGACTACCCCACACTAATAGCAAGGTTGCATGATAAAGGAACACACCAGCCTCCCCCAACTTAGAACCTACAAAGGATGAGGTCTGTGCTGCGCGAGGAGGACCCGAATGTAAACATCATGCTCCGAAGTGGTATCACAACAGGAGATGACAAAGGTAAGAAACCAGAAGAGAGCACGTGGGTTCGAAAGGCTCCAACAAAGGAGCCAGAGTTCGATTTGGAGCACGTGAAGGAGACATTCATGGAAGCTAAGAAGAGCTTCACGGAGGCCTCCACTTCAAGTAGTAAAGATCAACTAGAACCAAAGATGGATCCCTCAATGCTCACTACCTTTCTGGAGACATGCATGAAGATGTTGTGTGATAGCAAAGCTGTGAAGGGACTGCAAGAACTCATCACTAAATGTGCTAGATCAGGGGAACCGAGCGTAGTGCGGAAGCTCAAAATACACACAACACGAACAGGAAGGGAAATGAGATTGACTGCGCAAATCAGAGAATATGAAATGGATCAAGTGATTCTAGATCTAGGATCGAACGCAAACGTACTGCCAAAGCAGACATGGGAGTGCATGGGCAGGCCCGCGTTGCAGTGGTCTCCTATTCAATTGCGAATGGTGAACCAGCAAAAGATCCTACCCATGGGAAGATTGCAGGGAGTAACTGTGGATATTGAAGGTGTGAGCACGCTTGCAGATTTCGAAGTGATAGAGATTGTTGATGACAACAATCCCTATCATGTGCTACTAGGAATAGATTGGGCCATTGATATGAATGAAGTGAAAAGTATAAAGAAGCGCAAGATGATTTTTGAGAAAAATCCACTACGCATAGTGGTACCTCTAGAACCTGTGGAAGGATCGTGTTACACAGAACCGATGTGCAACGATGATAGTGATAATGATCTAGACTATATTTACAAGATAAATGCATGAGATCAGGACTGGGTGAATCCAATAGTGGATGGTAGGATTTCCTGGGAGTGCAAAATCCCCTGCACTTCGGATTCAGATGAGGAAATAGAACGATGGCAGAACTGGTTACATGAGGTAACCTTGCTAAATTGTAACATGAAGATAAGGTCACTACGCTGTGTAGCAACAAAGGCAAGGGATCTGCCTATGTATAATGGAATGACTCTGGTAGATGATTTCTTGAATAAATTTGAAAAAGAAGTACCAAAATAGTAGCGCTTTGATGCTCTGAAATGGGCACTGCGCACTACGCCCGCAAGGTGGTGGGGTACGCATCAAAGGAGTTTCAAGGATTGGAGCGAATGCAGAGGGATGATGCTCAGGTGGTTTGGAAAATCTTAGATGCAGATGAAAGCTGGGTATGATAGACGCAACAACATGTGAGCCCACCTCTCCAGGTGGGTATGAGCATATGGCACGCAACTTGCACGAACACACACTATCCTCTCAATAGGAAATAGGACCAACAAGCAGGAGAAGGCAAGACAATAGCACAAACAACGAAGTTGGATAAGACCAAGCACACCAACAATAATCCACATAGAAGCTTTTGACAAAGTGTGCGAAGTATTGAACGCGGTCCACCATGTGAAACACACCGACTGGGACCTACGTGTACCAACAATTCTATGGGGTTATAGGACCATGTGCAAAACCTTAACCGCGTGGGCACTTACGAAACTGAATTATGAAGAAAAGGCTGTGATCTCGCTGGAGCATGCAAAGCCTAGACCGTGCACAATAGCACCCATAGATACGCCGATTTGTGAAGCCTAGAAAGGAAAAACCACATAGCCGCACGAAACAGAACGCATGAGATTGGACGAAGGAATCCAACAGGGAAACCTTAGACTCTGCGAATTGGAAAAAGAAATGGTACATTATGGCATAAAGCAATTTAATGGACACAACAGTAAAAAAGATGGAGGACGAAATAAAGAAGGTGTTTCTCATCGAAAAAACCACGATGGCAAGGCAAGGTGCACACGATCATAATGACATAGTTGGGAACTATCGCAATGAATTGGTTAGTCTAATGCCTTGGCTTGGACCACATATTGCTAGACATAGTGACCAGGGTAGCACACTACAGATGGTGAAGTGCGCGATGCAGGCCCTTACAATAGAAGGTAGGAAGCTTCTGCGAACCATGATAGAGGACAGGATGGAGCCCTGCACGGGTGGTGCGATCACCTGACTAGCCGTAGGAAGGACAGTCTTAGCACTCCAGGTAGTTGGAAGGGAGCGCGGGACTATAAACTATTCTTCCTGGGAGCTGCGCGATACTGAGGATGCGCGTAGAAGTAGAGAGTCACAAGGTTCGTGACTGCGCACAGAGGGTTGCGCTACCACGCGGATTGGTGAAAAAGTGATCATTGGAGTCAGTATTCACAATGGGATGCTTGACTTGAGGCGAAATGGAGTAGGCGACGAGCATTTAAGATGCGAGTTATGGGAAAGATTTGGGAAAATCTACCACCAAGAAAACATTAATGGACCGGAATTGGAGGGAACAATCGAATTCAAATTCAAAAGGCGTTATAAAACACAAATGGCTTCCCAGAAAACAACACTTGGTCATTTGAGAGTTGAGCGATTGAGCAGAGCCCTGAGCATTGCGAGCTGAGTAATAATTGAGCCCCTGAATTTGTGAGTGATAGATCACAACCGAGACACCATGACAAACACTAAGGATGGTCTGGGAATTGAAGAGGTAACCGCTAGTGAGGCCGCGCAAGCCCTAACTATGGAGGATGCTCCCGAAGGTTCCGGGGTTGTAGCAGAGATCCCCAAATCACCGCGTATGCCAAGGCCCAAGAAGGATAAACAAGCAATGGCCCCCTTACACGTGTCCCCTAGGAACCCGTTGCACAACAAAATATCAATGGCAGAGAAGGGGAAAGTTGACACGATAGAAACAGATGAGGAGGAAGAAGATTTGCAGGCCCTGATCATCACAGAGGAAGAAGAAGAAGACATGGAGGAGGATATTCAACCTACACGCTCTGCAACAAAACTGCTTGCATATTTCGCTCCGCGGAAAGGGAAGACTAAAGTGCAAAAGGACCTAGATGAAACTAAGAGTTTGCTCAACCCCGCTCCTCCCAGATGGCATTGTGTTTGAAGGCACACACCTGGGCTACGTGCCAACCATGAAGTTTGAAGATTGGGACCTCACTGACTGTGAGAAGTTCCCTCACCTGGAGACCGGGAACCTCATGAAGTAGAACACTGCAGGGGTGGTGACAACGCTAGAGCCGCAGAAGTGGTTGCGCGGTGTGGAAAAGGCTGGGTTGCTGAACTTACTATGGGTACCGAATTTCCATCGTGCGACAATCACCATTTTCGTCATCAGGCAACTGCTTTGCTTGGTGCATGATGGGTATATATGGCTGGAGGAACCTATCCCCATCACGACAGAGCTAATTCACCGTATTTCTCAGCTCCCCTGCAAAGGAAAGGACCTTGTGACCATAGCCGAGGGAAAGGGCAGTGATCTCGCCCTTGCAGAAGCCATGAAGACAAAATACAAGCTGGAGAAGAAGAAGAGGGGCTACACCATCTCCAACATCAAGGACAAAGGGGTATGCATAGCAACCCAAATCATGGCTGGCAAAGTTATGAAGAAGTGCCGCGCCAATAAGGTACCAACACCGGTGATTGCACTGGCCGAGTAGTGTGTGGAGGGGGTGCAGTTCAACTGGTCTGATTTCCTCTGCAAGGAATGTTTGAAAAATTATCGCAAAGCCCAGGAGCAGGGTAAAACCTTCCACTATTCGTGGTTGTTGTTATCCATATTTCTCGTAGTGGGGGAACTACCAGAGGAAAGTCAATTCCCCAGTATTGACAGAGAATTACCGGAGGCTACGAAGTACGCTTCACTCTAGGCAACAAAGGACGCGAAACGGATACATGAGACCAAAATCTTCTGGGTGCTCATGGAAATGAACATCCGGATGTGGATCAACGGGAAGCCATGCCTTTCGCCCATGGTGTACAACAGTCTGCAGAGTTTTGCAGACTTTAAAGCTGATATGCACAACATTTTTATCAGGGCACGAAAGGATCCAGTGAAGTAGTGGACGAAGCTACCTTTTGTAGCCACTGACGATGCAATTTTTACTGTCTTGGAGACATGTCCTCCTAAATGGTGTGCCCTAGATCTGATAGAACTTGATAAGGCGACAACTCATAAGAAGAAGGATGATGCCAAGTTTCGCGTCACACAATTGGCCGAGAAAAGGTGGAAGGAAACAGCAGCAGCTAAGGTAAGGGCAGTGCGTGAAGCGGCCCAAAAACCCGTTGAGTAGAAGAAGGCCATAGAAATAGAAACAGCAGCACAAACAGTAGAGGTAGCAACTATGAAGGTGGATGAGGGCCATGCAATGTCCTCCCAAGGGCAGGAGGCAGAGGAAACAGAAATAGCAGAAGGAAGCGCGGACCTAGGGACCACGTCCACACAGTTGAAGTGCCCATATATCACAGAGAGAGCAGGACCAAGGAAGAAGGTCAAGGCCTCGAAGTTGGCGATTGACCCGATCACCTTAACTGAAGGAGATCTCCATGAAATTGGTGAGACTATCCGTGATGTCACAAATGAAGTGCTTTAGGATTTTATGCAGGAGCACCAAACTATGTTGGGGGCCCTCAGGGGGCAGCTGTAGGACTTACAGGTATGTCCCCCCTCAGTTGGGTACCCTTTCCACACACCTCGCAGTAGGATCCTTGGCAGCAGAGCAAATGTTGCGTGCACGGATGGCAAACATAATAGTGTTACCAGAAGGGGCCTTAGTGACAGCGTATGAGGCTGATATATTTGCAGTTAACATGATGAAAGGCTTTGGACTTAATCTCGTTGCTCTTCCACGCGAGACACTATATATGTTGCAGGATGGGATAACGTCAGAGCTGCGCGCTAGAGAGAGCTGCACGATCCAAGTTCCCAGCGAACAAAAGATCAACATAGAACAACTCAGCTTGTAGCGTGACGGCCTGGTGTTGAAAAATCAACAGTTGGTGCAGGTGGTAGACGATGCTTGCCGAAGTGTCCCGGAGTTGGCCATCCCATCAGATTTACCAGTAGAGTTGTGGATCCATAGGCTAGCAGTAGGAGTTCGCGAGGCCAGGGAAGAAATGGCAAAGGTTCAACTGGAGCTGAATCTTTAGATCACTGAGCTGTGGTTGAAGGCATAACTTTCCACTCACCTGGAAGTCAGAGGACAGTGCACTCGCGCTATCGAAATAGGATTGGAAGAAATTTGGGGTGCAATGCAAGATTATACCGACATGTTGGAACAAGCACTTGAGGTCCTCACAACTTTGCAGGAGGACCCCAACATCCAGCACTTGGAGACAGAGGTGAAAGAACTCTAGCAGAAATACGACAATGTTCGAGGAACTGCGCAGACAGTAGTCCTCACTCAGCGGCTTGCGAGGATGCAGCAAGCTAAGGCACTGAAGGAACAGGTGGACACGGCGCAACATAAGGAGGCAGTTCTCAAAGCATGCGTTCAGCCATGGCTTGACGAGGCCTTCAATATCAAGGATAATATCAAAGGAAAGCTCACACACATACAGGGGATGGACGTGCAGATGTAGGGAAGCATGCTGGACACAAAGGTCTTAGAAGAGCGGATGCAACAGGTTTAGCAAGCAACAACTTAGTGCGCTGTGGACAACAGTACCATTTGAGAACAGTTGGAGGGACTCCGCGTCGACCGAGTGACTGGAGGGCAAGTCACGATGTTTGTGTTGGGGGCCTGTTGGGCGTGGAATCCCTCTCAAGGCATGTTTTGGGGCTCAAAGCCCAAGTTTTGATTTGATATTGTTGTAAAGCTCTGCGAATAGCGGGTGCGAAATGTATGTTTGAGTCATAGGGTTGTTCGACATAGTTTTGAATGTAATGTCGGCCTACCCATGGTCCAAGGATCATGGGATTGTATAAATAGAGTGAGGCTCTAAGTTGTAAAGAGACACGGGATAGAAGAGAATAGAGGATGGGCATGAAAGGTCTTAGTGATTAAGTCGAATAGCGAAGTGTGTCTTGGGTCGTATAGTAGGAGAAGGCTCTGTAGCTGAGTGCACAAAGGCCTAATAGGATCTGCAGCTGAGTGCGCGGACCCCTACAGCTGAGTGCGCAGGGCGGAGTCGAGACTGTAACCAAGGAAGAGATCAATAAAGAGAAGTTTTATCTTAATTTTGTGTATTTGTTCTTGGCTTAATACATGTTTGATATAATTTGTGAATATACTGTTTCTTTACTGCACACACTTGTATGAATGGTATATATTGTTAAGTATAACTGAAAGCATACAAATAAGCTAAGTTAATCAACTAACAGTGGATTACTAGTAAGGACTTGGGAAATAACAACGTTCAACCCCCGAGTAGGGCTACGTGGAAGCAACATCTCAGCCTGTGAGGTACAGGAAAGTTCGCGTGGTGATGTGCGCATAGGGTCGAATCGCGGACCACTTGAACTCATCAGACATCTCCAGGGTGAAAAAAACCTGGTTCTAGCACCCTCCCATATTACTTTGGGTGAGACCTCAATTTGCGCTCCATGGAATGTTGCCGAAAGGGCTAGTAGTACTAGGATTTGTTTGGCTAAATCACCTCTGAACCTGTTGAGATTTTCTGTTTGGGATGAAATAGGCAAAAATCTCTGAAGGTGACAACAATAGGAATTCAGTTCCTATATTAGCTCCAGTTTGTTGGGAGGGAGTTAATGCCTCCTATATTTGATGTGAGGGAATTAATGAGGCTGTTAGATTCTCTGTGCTATATAACAGGCAACCATTCGGATGTTTGCTAAGAGAGGGTGAGGATTTCTTGATGTAATCTCCAATTTGATTAATAAATTCCTGATGCCTATGTTTGGTGGACGTAGCCCAGATTGGTTGGGTGAACCACGTTAAAAATTGTCTCCTATGTGCTTGATTGTTCTGCTGTGTTAATTCTGTGTTTATTTAATTTTGCTGTGCACCTGAACCAACAATTGGTATCAGAGCGCGTTGGAGGAGCTGCACAGTTGGAGGTGGAGCGCAGATGAGCGCTGGTCGTGCTGATAATTGCTGGAGACGTGGATTGTTCTGTGCGTGGATTGCTGGCAGTTTTTCTGCGTGAAGAGCTGGAGCGCTGAGGGAGCGTGGTGCTGGAGGTGTTGCGTAAAGGTTATTTGTTGCTGCGTGTGAGAACTGAGCACTGTAAGTCTGATTGCTGCGTGGAAGCCTGAAAGGTATGATAAGTAATGCGTGGAAGCTTGATTGCTGCGTGGATCGCTGTTTATTATTGCTGAAGTGTGGATTTGTTAAATCGCTAGTGCGTTTTTTTGTTAAATCGCTGGTGCATGTTTTTGTTAAATCGCTGGTGCGTTTTTTTGTTAAATCGCTGGTGCTTCAAGGATACACTGGACTGGCATATGATATGACCAAAAATATAACGCATATGGCTGGTGCATATTTGTAATTGTTTGCTGTGCGTATTACATAAAACCAGTGTAGAAGAGTGATAAGCTCCGCCAGGCAATCGAATAATGTAGGAAAGGTGCGGCAATGACCGGTTGTCAGAAATCATGGTCTGAATGTTTGGGGTCATGAATCACATCAAACAAAAATTGCAGTGTTTGAGTTTGAAGATACCCTTACGATCCATCGTTTCAAGACGCATTTCCTCTAGTGTAAATGCGATCTACGGATGGTTGATCTGTATGATAAACACCGGTCCCATGCAACATTGAAAGCTGCAAATGCTCTGGTTGTTTAAACAGTTAAACAAAGGCTGACTTAATGCTGGTGCGGAGATATTATGTGGCGCGGAGCCTGGTATTATTTTTTTTTGTTTATGGCAGATAACATTCTACCTGAGCGCATGAATATTTGTGTGAGCCAGAAGCTAAGAAAACAAAAAATTTTGTTTGTTGGTTTTTATTTTTTGGTGGTGATCTGAAATAAATGTAACTTGCCCAGCAAATGAAAATTTTTTAAAGGCAAAGGTACAAAGACATAGGCAATTTTTTTTTTGTGTGAAGGGAAGATATTTTGTTTTAAAGGCAAAGGCAATTTTTTTTTTTTTTTTAATTGCTGGTATTTAAAACGTTGATATTGGAGATTATTGTGTTTTTTTTTTGATACAAAATGGCGAAAACTCAAAGTGCCCGGTTTGAAATTGAGAAATTTAATGGCAAGAATAATTTTGAGATCTGGAAGGTGAAGATGCATGATCTGCTGGTTCAACAAGGTGTGGCGAAAGCACTGTTGGGGAAAAACAAAAGACCTCCTTCCATGACGGAGGATGAATGGGATGAGATGGACAATAGAGCTCTGAGCGCAATTCGGTTATGTCTGGCGGACGATGTTCTGTTCAACATTGTGTCAGAGAAATCCGCCGCAGGCTTGTGGTCGAAGCTTGAGAAGCTCTATATGACGAAATCTTTGACAAATCGGATTCTCCTAAAACGGCAGCTTTACGATTTGTGGATGAAAGAAGGTACCTCAATTGCTGATCACCTGAATGTTTTTAATACCTTATTGGTGCAATTAGACAGTCTAGATGTGAAATTTGATTCAGAGGATAAGGCAATAACTCTATTGTGTTCATTGCCCGAATCCTGGGATCACTTTGTTACTTCCATAAGCTTTAGTAAATCAGACATCCTTGAGTTTGACGATGTTGTTGGAGCCTTGTTGGCTGAGGAGACAAGGAAGAGGTCGAATGCAGACACCTCTACATCAGAGGTAATGATGGCCAGAGGTCGCTCACGAGAGAGACACTCCGGGGGAAAGCATAGCGACTCTCGCTCAAATTCCAAAGGAAAGAAGCCAAAGGTGAAGTGCTGGCATTGTGGCAAGGCTGGACATCTAAAAAAGGATTGCTGGAAGCGAAAGCAGGCTGCTAAAGAAGGCTCTTCGACAGAAAAGAAGGAAGCCAACACCACAGATACAGGTTCAGGTATGAGTGATGAGGTATTGTCTGTTAATGTTTCAAAACATGATCAACATTGGTTGTTAGATTCCGGGGCATCTAACCACATGTGTATACATAAAGATTGGTTTAAAACATATAGATCAGTTGATGATGGAGTTGTGTACATGGGTAATGATGTCACTTGCAGTATTGTTGGAATAGGAAGTGTACAACTACAAATGTTTGATGGCACAACCAAAATATTAACTGATGTGAGGCATGTACCAGATTTAAGGAAAAATTTGATTTCATTAGGAGCACTTGATTCAAATGGATATAAAACTGTAATTCAAGGTGGAGTAATGAAAATTTACAAAGGCATCTTACTAGTTATGAAAGCTAAGAAAGTAGGAAATCTATTTCAGTTAGAAGGTAGAACTGGGTCAGATCATATGTCTGTGTCTGAACATGACAGTAATTCCATTCACTTATGGCATCAAAGATTGGGGCATATGAGTGAAAGAGGATTGAAAATTTTGGCTGACCGAAAGTTACTTCCTAATCTAAGATCTGGAAAATTGGATTTCTGTAAACATTGTCTGTTTGGTAAACAAAGTAAACAAAAGTTTAAAACAGGCAAACATACTAGTAAAGGCATACTTGATTATATCCATTCAGATGTTTGGGGTCCAGCCCCTATAGCGTCATATGGTGGCTCGTCGTATTTTGTGTCCTTTATTGATGACTTTTCTCGGAAAGTATGGGTCTACATGTTGAAAAATAAGTCTGATGTTTTTACAGTTTTCAAGCAGTTTAGAGCATTGGTAGAAAACAACACTGGTAGAACTATAAAATGTTTAAGAACTGACAATGGTGGTGAGTTTTCCTCCAAGGATTTTGACAGCTATTGCAAGGATGCAGGGATTGAAAGACATAAGACCACGGTTTATACTCCTTAGCAGAATGGAGTTGCTGAACGCATGAACAAGACTCTTCTAGAGAGAGCAAGGTGTACGCTGAGTAACGTCGGGTTGCAAAAGGAGTTGTGGACGGAAGCAGTGGCAACAACTTGTTATGTGATAAACCGATCTCCATCAACGGCGATAGGCTGCAAGATTCCGCAAGAGGTATGGAAAGGACACCCTTGTGACTATTCTAAACTCAGAGTGTTTGGCTGTGATGCATATGCTCTAGTGCCTAAACATCAGCGAACTAAATTAGATCCAAAGTCTAAAAGGTATATCTTTGTTGGGTATGGTGATGGAACAAAGGGATATAGATTGTGGGATCCTACTACCCGCAAAATCATCATCAACAGAGATGTAAAGTTTAATGAATCCTCTCTTGTACAGTTAGATGTAGATAGAAGATTGAAATAGGATGATGTATCTGATTTCCAGCATATTCAGTTTGACAGCATTTCTAATGATAGTCATAACGACCATAGTTCAGATTCTAGTCATGAACAGGTTTCAGAATCAGATTATGAACAGGGTTCAGATGGAGGACATGAACAGGTCTCAGATGGCGATCATGAAGAAATTCGTACACTTGATAGACAGCCAATTGTGGAAGCACCAGAAACATTCTTAAGGAGGTCTACAAGGATCAAACGCCCTCCGAGAAGGTATGATGATCATGTTACTTTAGTTGCTTTGATCGCTAATGATGATGAACCTTTGTGTTATCAGGAAGCTGTAGAAGGTTCAAATAGTGACAAATGGAAAGCAGCCATGAAGGAAGAAATGATGGCCTTAGGTATGAATGGCATGTGGGATCTGGTTGAACTTCCCAAAGGCAGGAAAACTGTGGGATGCAAGTGGGTGTTCAAGCTGAAACGGGGTGTGAATGATACGGAAGACATGTACAAAGCGAGACTGGTTGCAAAAGGGTTTTCTCAAAAAGCTGGCATAGACTTTCATGAGATATTTTCACCAGTGGTTAAAATTGTTTCAATTAGAATTGTGTTAGCATTAGTGGCTTTGTTTGATTTGGAGTTGCAGTAGTTAGATCTTAAGACTGCATTTCTACATGGTGATTTAGATGAGGAAATATATATGGAACAACCGGAAGGGTTTTTTTAGCATCGCAATGAGAAATTTGTCTGCAGGCTCAAGAAGTCATTATATGGCCTGAAGCAGTCGCCTCGGTAGTGGTATAAGAAGTTTTATTCTTTCATGTTGAGTCAGAAATATGTAAGAAGTGAATATGATCATTGTGTTTACTTTAAGCAGTTAAATAATGGCATGTTCATTATCTTAGTGTTGTATGTTGATGATATGCTTTTAGCAAGCAAAAGCATTGAAGAAATCAACAGGTTGAAGACTCAGATGGCAAGGACGTTTGATATGAAAGATCTAGGAGCGGCAAGACAGATTTTGGGCATGGAGATTTTCAGAGACAGGAGTAATGGGAAGCTGTGGCTATCACAACAGAAGTATGTTGAGAAAATACTTTTGAGGTTTGGTATGAATAATGTGAAGCCTGTGTCAGTCCCTTTAGCTTCCCATTTTAAGCTTTCTTCGAGTTTATGTCCTAATACAGATGAAGAAAAGGATTATATGTCTCGAATTCCTTATGCCAATGTAGTAGGATGTTTGATGTATGCGATGGTGTGTACGCGACCAGATATTTCTCATGCAGTTGGGGTTGTCAGCAGGTACATGGAAAATCCGGGTAAAGAACACTGGTCAGCAGTGAAATGGGTGCTTCGGTATTTGAGAGGCACAAGTAGTTATTGTATTTCTTACAATAAGAGTAGTGAATTTGTTTGCGGATATGTTGATTCCGATTTCGCAGGTGATTTGGATAAGAGAAGATCAACTTCAGGGTACGTCTTTACTCTTGCAAGTGGAGCTATTAGCTGGATGTCAAAGCTACAAAACATTGTTGCTTTATCCACTACTGAAGCAGAATACATTGCTGCTTCGCATGCTTGCAAAGAGGTGGTTTGGTTGAAAGGTTTTCTTGGTGAGTTTGGTAGGTTACAAGACAACATCAGGTTACTTTGTGACAGTCAAAGTGCAATACATTTGGCTAAGAATCCGGCCTATCATAGTAAATCAAAGCATATTCCAATCAAATACCATTTTGTAAGACAAGTTATCACTGAAAGGGGAGTTTCTCTTGAAAAGGTGCATACAAAGGAGAACTGTGCAGACATGTTCACAAAACCAGTTTTGTTGGAGAAGCTACGTTGGTGTTTGGCTTCTCTTGGCTTGCAGAAAAGATAAAATAATAATAACAGGGCATCAGGTGAATTGTTGTCAAGGTGGAGATTGTTGAGATTTTCTGTTTGGGATGAAATAGGCAAAAATCTCTGAAGGTGACAACAATAGGAATTCAGTTCCTAGATTAGCTCCAGTTTGTTGGGAGGGAGTTAATGCCTCCTATATTTGATGTGAGGGAATTAATGAGGCTGTTAGATTCTCTGTGTTATATAACAGGCAACCATTCGGATGTTTGCTAAGAGAGGGTGAGGATTTCTTGATGTAATCTCCAATTTGATTAATAAATTCCTGATGCCTATGTTTGGTGGACGTAGCCCAGATTGGTTGGGTGAACCACGTTAAAAATTGTCTCCTATGTGCTTGATTGTTCTGCTGTGTTAATTCTGTGTTTATTTAATTTTGCTGTGCACTTGAACCAACAGAACCTAGGTCAGGCCCTAACAAGCCAACATTTATGCCGCCCCTTAGTACCTCCGTGAAGGTGTATGATTAACCTTTCTGTAGCCTTAACCCACAATCTAGGTACTTTCGCACTGCTATGACAACGTATTGTATAGGTTTCCAAGTTATCTTAAATGTTTTACTTATCTTACTAATCAATGACAGTTAGTGTCGCATAAATATATATTCTTATTTACATTCAATTAATTAATACAGTCACATACATTCGCGCATCACATGAACATTGTAAATTAAACCCAAACCACAACATAGCCATATGCATTAGCAAGAAATAATACACAGAATTTGCAGAATACTTCTCTTTATTGATATATTTAGATTAATATAGCCTCTATCCACCCTGCGCACACAGTTGCAGGGGTCCGCACACTTAGCTGTGGACTTCCACCCTAGGCCTCTGTGCACTCAGCTGCAGAGCCTCTAGCTACACTAAGACCCGAAACACTTAGAATTCTCTACCAAGACTCCAAAACTTGTCTACCAACTTCACTAACTACCTAAAGCTTACTTACTTAGTTCCTTTTCATACAATCCCATGGTCCACGGACCATGGGTGGATCTTTACAACCAACTTTACATTTTACAGAATAAGGGTGGACAACCCTTTATGACTCTTGACACCTTCGCACTCCACAACCACAAAATGCGGAGACTTTACAACTTTATTACAAAATTTGTCCGAAAACATGGGCTTTTAGCCCCAAAACTGTCCTTGGGTTAACCCGTTCCCAACATGTTTTAAATGTAGGAATTGGAGAAATTTTGAGATAATTTGAATGTAGGAGCTCAGAGTAGACAGAAAGGAGAGATTCTAAGAGATTTTCCACCTCCTTAATGCCTACAATTAGTCAAATATCACCACTTTATCTCTCATCAACTCGAGGTTATTAACAACCAAGTAGGATGAGGTCATTGGCAGCCAAGCCAGTGCAGTTCAAGGAAGATCTAGATCCACCTTTCTCGAGTTTAGGAGACAAACATCCCTATTTTCTAGGGAGTTGTTGGTATCTACCCTTTTGTATAAATAAACATGTAAAGGAACTCATTAGGATTCAAATTTTTGCTGTAGCTAAGAGGTTATTGAGCTCAATCACTTGTGAGGTTGTAAACCATTACCAAGGATGTGGGAGACAATGATTTTTAGCTTAGCATTCCCCCATTCCCTGGACTGCACCTAGTGTTCAATGTGGAAAACCTTCGACCATACTTACCACCATTACTGAACACATCCGACATTGTAGAACAACTCACACCAATAGAGTTAAGCCTTGACTGCATGGAACATGCCACAATTGATCGGATTATGGACACATAGGTCAAGAACACTCACCAGTAGAAGATCCAACTATATTAGGTTGTCAAAGCTAGCCAAGTCGTGCACTAAGGCAAGTGGCTCACTAGGGACCTATTTCAATAGAAATTTACTCACCTCATGGAGGCTCTACAGGAAATGGGGACCATTGCTTCCTAAGGGGGGAGGAATGATCCAAGTGGATACTGGTGGCCACCCACCTATTCCACCTAGACCTCCAATCAGTTTCAATTGTTTCCTTGTTTATTTCCACATTTACTATTTTTAGCAATTTTTTGGGTCCTGAACTTTCAGAGCAGTTTTAACCTCATAAAAGACATTTTTTTGAGGTCCACTACAGGCCCATAGCCACAAGCAAGGGCCTACAACAAAACCTGTATTACTTGGAGAGACCTTACCAATAAGGTATCGTACACACTAAATGAATATAATATGACCAAGTTATGACCCTGGGAAGTTGGCTTCCCAACTAAGCCAACAGGGCCCACAAAATCTTGGCGTTACATCTCCTGGGGTTAGGGTTTTGGTTGTTTAGGGTTTTCCCATGTTTTTTAATAATAAATAGGCCCTTGAGCCTCATTGTAACACATTTGAGAGGCATGTAGCTTCCACATCTCTTTTCATATATAAGCTACCATTGCTCGAGCTAGTCTTATTTCTATTTTGTTTGTAAGCATATCTTAGTATTTGATATTAATGAAGTGAAGTGTTATTTCTGCTGCATATCTATATTTATGGTTATATCTATAATTTGTTGCATTCCTGTTTAAATTTAGATCAAGTTGCATGTGATATTGTAGGACTGTTGGACTTGTAGGCAAGGGATATTTTCACCATCTCCACCTAGGACTTCTCCATTCTCTTTTGATGAATGCCAAACAATGTTCTTGATCTTTAGCTTTTAGGTCACCATGAGTAGCCCTCTTAGTCCAAAATTGGCCTTCTTGAAATGTTGAGTTTTGCTAGGGGTGGTGGTCACCTTCCACCCATCCAACACAACCTTCATCCATCTTTCCATCCCTTGATTCCATCGTTCTTACCTTCCAAACCCTCTTAGCACCCTTCCTGTAGAATTTTAGGACTTCCTGTAGCAATACAAGGATCCTGTAGCAGCTTCCTCTAGTAGCCTTTTTTTCCCTTGTTTTGACCTGTAATGCCAATATGGGTTATTATAGGAGTAGGTTGAGCCCCCATCTTTGTTATACAGCAAAATGACCCCCTCATCAACTTAGAGGGAAATACATGGTAGATGAAGCAAAGACCAAGATCACAAGCCTTGTTTCCACACTAACGCTGGATAAACAATGACAACATGTTTTATAAAGCTTCTCTGTAAGCCTAAGGGAGCATTAGTGACCCTACTATTCTAGTTGTTAGATGTTTCCTTGATTTTCTTGAGTATATTTAGGAGCAAATATCTAGATATTTATGAGTCAATTCGCTCCTTTGACCTCTAGATGCTCATTAGGATCCACTAACGTTGTTCCTGAACTAACAACTACAGTTAGTAGGGTCACTAACACTCCCTTAAGCTTTATAAAGCATGTTGTCATTTTGTAGCCAAAATTAGTGTGTAAACAAGGCTTGTGATCTTGGTCTTTGCTTCAGATATCATGTCTTTCCCCTCTGAGCTGATGAGGGGTTCATTTTGCTGTATAAAAATCTTGGACTCCATGATCAAAGGTACCATCTAGGCCATTCCCTCCATTCATTTTCCTCCACTGCAAGAGAAAATAACATTAGTTTCTTCATCACATGTTTGGAAAATATGACATTACTTTATATGCAAGTGTGAATAAGATAGATGATGCATGACATCTTCAGTTTTGAGTTGGTAGAACAATTTTATATTTTCAAGTGAATTTGGTAGCTAGATGGTTGATTGTAATTAGTGTAGGTTCCTTTTTCCATGTAGAATAACTCTTGTGTTATTTCATGAATTGATTCAGTATCATTTACAATTTGATAGTATTTACAAGTTAGAGTTGAAAATCATTTACTTTTTCTGCATTAGGACTACATTTTGAATTGTGCTTTTAGTGGTTAATCTCCCCTAATTCAATAGAAGAATGGTCTTGGAGCCTTAATGATCAATTGACCTAGTTGAGGGTTGCATGAGTAGAATTCCATCTATTGTGTATATATCACTGTCACCTCGAAGTTTGTATGAACCTTGGGTTGATAAATAGAGTTGAGGAGCCTCTGGGAGTTGCAACACTGTTGGTGCGATACCGGGGCTCACCAATTTTTGGTGGTGTTGCCAAGGTGATGTCTTGGTAGATTTATTTTCTTATTTTCTTTCTGTTTTGCATTCAGTTTTGAATAAATCATATAAAATAGAAAAAAAATTCATTCATGCGTCGGAGGAATAGAGACACTCAAGAAAAATTCTTGCCAAACACCCCCACACCATCAAACAATCAACCTTCAATCTTGTTCGGTGACTGTCAACTTCCCTCTCTAACTACAAGGGAGTTAGAAGACCCCTTAGGTGAACAACCTGAGATATTTGAAGAACCTATTGGGGAGGAAGATGAACCCATTCCACATACCCACACCATGGCTGAGAACAGTGATGAAGAGATTTTCCCTATCAGAGAAACTAATGGAGAGGATAGAATGAAGAATATAAGCCCTACTTCCCTTCTTCACTTCCATGGCTTAACCTCTAAGGACCCTGATACTTTTATGTTTGAGTTTGTTGTTGTATGTAGGACTTATGACTATACCTTTGATGACCAGAAGCTAAAGTTGTTCCCATCTACCCTAAAGGATGCAACCTTGCACTAGTTTATGGGTCTACCAGGGGATAACATCACTACCTGGGATCAGATGCAGCAATCATTTAACAACACTATTTTAGGTCCAAAGGAACCAAAGAGGAAATCTTTAGAATGACTCTTGGACCTGATGAATCACAGGAAGACTATGAGGAAATATTCCATCTTAGTTATAGGAGGGCCAGATGCACCCTTGATCTTGAAACACCCAAGTGAGTCCTTCTCCAAGGAATCATGGAGGACATACTAGAAACCATCAACATTATTTATAGGGGATACATCTATCAGGTACCCTATGAAGACATCAAAATAGTGTTCAAAAACCATTCTAGTGTTGATAGGAAGAAGGGTAGGACTAGTCAAGATTTGGTCAGTTCCTCTCCCTCCACAATGTCCATCAAGAATGAATTTGGAAACATGTTGGAGGAAGTTAAAAGTGAAATTTTGCATACCGTTGCTTTTCAAACGGATACTATGCAGATCAAGAGGAGACAAGAGGAAGCAGATAGGGCCTTATCTATATTTTACCCTAAATGCAATAGAAGGAACCCCATAAATGAATGTCCATTAGATGTTATAGAGGTCTACTCAGTTTGTGAGGAAAACCATACCACAGATAAGTTCAGTTTTTTTCCTAGATTGAAATTTATATACCAAGGGGCAGAAGGTGGGGCTAAGAAAATTTGTTTCATCAATCAAAGGAGGCCTTAGAGAACTCGTACATACTAGTAGGGCGTGCAAGGTGCATCTTACTCTTGCTACCAACCCAACCAAAATGCACCCTTGCCACTTTGGTGCTCTTTGAATCATACATCATGGTCCACACCTCCTTCTTGGCCTTATGCACCTCAATATCCTCCCCAACCTGGAAATCAACCATTTCATCCATAAGCATCTCCACATCCTCAGTGGAATAACACATCACAAGGGTGGAGGCCTCAACTCAACCAACCTCTTGCTTACTACCACCCCCCCCATCTCAACAACAACTCACTCATCCTACTCCACCCAAGCAACCTTAAATTATTGCTTAACCCAATCTGAACCCGAATAACAAGTAGGCACAACAGGTCTATAGTGGATAGAAATATTACCTTGCCTATGTTGTGGAGATTCAAGAAACCAAACTCCAGTTTGGAAGAGTGCTCCCAAATAACCAACCTCCATATCCACCTAAGGAGCTTGAATAGGAAAAGGAAGAGAGTAGCCCTCAAGTAAATCCAACTCCTTTTCCTGAGATATTTATCTCTTCTAACCAACACACCCGAAAAGAGACTGAACTTTTGGGGGAATTGAAGAATCTATGTGTTAAAATTCCCCTCCTCCAAGCTATCAAGGATGTTCCCATCTACAATAATCTTATAAAAGAGAAATGTTTCAAACATCCTGGGAGGAGGAAAAAATACACCCCCACCATCAATGTTATTTGTTAATTATCTAATTTGATGCTGGGGAGAGTGATTTTCCAAAAATATATAGACCCTATAAGTCTTGTGGTAGATGTGCACATTGATGGCATCATTTTCCCTCACACCTTGATTGATCTTAAGGATTCCATCAATGTGATTACTAATTGGAGGATCCTTGAGAAAGACCACTACAGTGTTGCGACTTGCAGACAAGTCTACAGTGGCTCCCGAGGGAGTTGTTGAGGATGTAATGGTATCTATTTACTCCTAGGAGTATCCTACTGACTTCCTGGTTCTCCATCCCAAAACCAAATTCAATGGTTATCCTCTCATCCTTGGAAGACATGGGTAGCCACTGTTGATGCTTATATAAGTTGCAAGGCTAGGAACATGAACATTAAGAATGGGCATTTTTCTAAACATATGGTATTGCACCCTCCTGACCAACCATCCATTGAGGATGACTTACCCCTATGGTTGGAGGAGGAGGATGAAGATGAAGTGTATCATACAACAAGCCATATAATCTATAACCTAGATGTTGTTATAGGAGGACGGCAACCTAATGAAGGTCACCTCATTGACCAAATCCTCTAGAACCAACCCCCCAATACCATGCCTCTTGATGAGTTTGTGAAGGAATCTAAAGGTAATCCTTGGACTGAGTTATGTCTAGTTGACCCAAGTCCCGCACATTTCAAAACTGTGGAATTTGGTCCATCTATAACGTTGAAGATTAACCTCTCTCTCTTACCCAACCAGGAAGATAAATGATGCATAATGTTGAGAGAGCACTTAGACGCCTTTGCTTGGAGCTATAAAGAAATGAAAGGGGTGCATCCTTCAATTTGCACTCATAACATCTACATCAAGGAGGGATGCAAACCTATGCGCCAACCTCAAAGGAGAATGAACCCAACCCTCAAAGACATAGTAAAGGAAGAGTTTCAAAAGTTGATAGATGCAAGGTTCATATACCTCATATATGATAGTGAATGGGTGTCCCCTTTGGTTTTGGTCCCAAAGAAGAATGGGAAGTGGAGGATCTATGTGGATTATATAGATATGAAGAATGCCACCAAGAAAGACCATTTCCCTTTACCTTTCATTGATCAAGTTTTAGATGGTCTTGCAGGGAAGAAGTTCTTCTCTTTCTTGGATGGATCTAGTGGTTACAATAAAATTCAAATTAGCCCTGAGGACCAAGAAAAAAATACATTCACCTATCTTTGGGGTACCTTTTCAGTCTCCAAGTGGGATATTGTTGGGTGTGGAGCCTGATTATCTTCTGTATTCAAAGGTTTCAGCCGGATGTATACCCCAAGAAGACTGTACACCCCTCCACGTGGGGGGGACTTGTCCCCCCCCCCGCGGGGGTCCAGGGGGGCTAATCCCCCCTGGCTGGGGGGTCTGGGGGCAGCGTCCGAAGCTAAAAAAATAGATGTAAAATTGCCTTGTAAAAGTCTAGTAATTTCTAGTCAATCTGGGTCGTTCATTAGGCGAATGATCTGACAATAGAAGTTATGTTTAGTTTAAAAATTTTTGCCCTAGAAGGAAACCCCTCAATATATATGAGGGAATTGTATTGCGTCTATATAGATCTGTATTCTGAGTGAGGAAGAGAGAGGAGATTGAGAGCGAAGAGGGTGTTACAACGGATCTGCTGTAGGTTGTATCTCTTCAGTTTGCTGGATAATATAAAAGGAAGGACTGGTTGTTTCTCCATGGACGTAGCCCAAATTGGGTGAACCATGTATATTTGTCTCTCTCTTGTTTTATGCATTTTCTGTGTTTATATTTCTGCAATATTTTATGTGTTCCATTGCTCTATAATATATAAATTTCTAACAACTGGTATCAGAGCTGAAGGTCTATTTGGCTGATAAACTCGCAGGAGAAAAGGGTTCCTGGTTCAAGTGGGAGCAATGGCGGAAGATGGTAGGTTTAGGGTCGAAAAATTCAATGGCCAAAACTACTAGCTGTGGAAGATGCAGATGGAAGATTATTTATATCAGAGAGATTTGTACCTACCATTGAGTGAAAAGACAAAGAAGCCGATGAGTATGATAGACACAGAATGGGATATTCTCGACAGAAAATCACTTGGAACAATACGGCTGTGCCTAGTGGTATCGATAGCATTTAATATTTCAAAGGAAACGACAATAGAGGGTTTAATATCGGCATTAGCCAAACTATATGAAAAACCCTCGGCCTCAAATAAGGTATTTCTTATGAAGTGTTTATTTAATATGAAGATGTCAGTAGGTGGATCTGTTGTTGATCATCTAAATGAATTTAATACAGTTACCAGTTAGTTAAGTTCTGTAGGGGTAAATTTTGATGATGAAGTTAGGGCTCTGTTATTTTTGTGCTCATTACCAGAAAGTTGGAATGGCTTAATTATGGCCATTAGTAACTCTGTCTCTGGATCTAGTACTTTAAAGTTTGATGATGTTGTTGGTGCAATCCTTAGTGAGGAAATCTGACGGAAAAGCTCCGGTGAGACATCAGGTAATGCTTTGACTGCAGAGACTAGGGGAAGAAAAATGGAAAGAGGAAAGAGCCCAGGATATCGCAGTAAGTCAAGAAAAGGCAGATCTGAGTCCAGATCGGGGATAGTGTTCTAGAAATGCGGGAAGAAAGGACACCTGAAGAAAGACTGCAAGTCTCGGAAGGGAAAAGAAAGAGACACGAATCAAGAAAACAATCATGAAGCGAATGTAACAGGTGATGTGTTGCAAGATACTTTGATTCTTTCATTAGAAAATATTATTGATGCTTGGGTGGTAGATTCAGGGGCCTCATTCCATGCCACACCTGATTGGAAACATTTTTATGATTATGTTCAAGGAGATTTTGGACAGGTTCGATTGGGTGATGATAAACCCTGTAAAATCATTGGAATGGGTACGGTTTTCATAAAACAACAAAATGGAAATCAATGGTCATTGAAGGAGGTAAGGCATGTTCTAGATTTGAAGAAAAATCTGATTTGAACAGGGCAGTTGGGAGGTGAAGGTTGCGTAACTACTTTCACAGATAAAATTTGGAAGGTCACTAAAGGATCCCTGGTAATAGCGAAAGGAGGAAAGGTTGGAACATTGTATTTATGCAATGGTATTTCTAATTCTGTTAATGCTTTAACCTCTACAGGAGAAGATACGACATTATGGCATCATAGGCTTGGGCACATGAGTGGGAAGGGGATGTAGATTCTTCACTCAAGAAATTTGTTGCTAGGTTTGAAGCATGTTGATTTAAAATTATGTGAGAATTGTGTTTATGGAAAACAGAAGAGAGTCAGATTCCTTAGAGTTGGGAAAGAAAAGAAGAGCGAAAAATTAGAGCTTGTGCATACAGATGTATGGGGACCTGCTCAGGTATCATCTCTTGGTGGCTCTCGTTATTATGTTACTTTTATTGATGATGCAACCAGAAAAACCTGGATTTATTGTATTCGAAATAAATCTGATGTATTTGATACTTTCAAGAAATGGAAAGCTTTGGTTGAAAATGAGACAGGGAAAAGGTTGAAGTGTCTCAGATCAGATAATGGAGGTGAATATTGCAGCAAAGAGTTTGATAGGTACTGTTTAGAGAATGGAATTCGCAGAGACAAGACAGTTCTAGGAACATCACAACAAAATGGCGTGTCAGAAAGGATGAATAGGACAATCATGGAGCGTGTAAGGTGCATGAGATTTTATGCAGGATTGCCTTTACAATTTTGGGCAGACTTTGTAGACACTATTGTTTATATAATAAATAGAGGGCCTTCAAGTTCCTTAGATGGTGGTATTGTAGAGGAGGCATGGACAGGTAAAAAGGTAAACTACTCATTTTTAAAGACTTTTGGTTGTGAAGCCTTTGTCCACGTTAATAAATAAAATAGAACAAAGATTGAGGCAAAATCAAAGAAATGTACCTTTATTGGATATGGTGTTAATGATTTTGGTTATTGCTTATATGATTATGAAAATCACAAAATAATTAGAAGCAGAGATGTAATATTCAATGAAAAGGTCTTGTATAAGAATTAGTTGCAAGAAAAGAAACAGGAAAAAGAAAACAGAGAATACACAGTGCTTGACGATATCACAGGAAAAGTGATGGTGCCTGAAAATCATAATTATCAACAGCTAGAACAATAACCAAAACAGCAACAAGCACCTCAAACACCTAAAAGTGGTGTTAGAAGATCTGCCAGGATAAGTAGACCCCCTGAACGATACTCTCCTTCATTATATTATGTATTGTTGACTGATTCTGGTGAACCAGAATGTTATGAAGAAGCAGTGCAAGTAGAAACCAGGAAGAAGTGGGAGCAAGCCATGACAGAAGAGATGGACACCTTAGCACATAACCAAACTTGGGACTTAGTCAGGTTTCCTATAGGTAAAACAACATTGTAGAATAAATGGGTTTACAGGCTGAAGGAAGAAGATGGAGGTAGAAAAAGGTACAAAGCTAGACTTGTGGTGAAGGGGTTTGCATAGAAGAAATGTAATGATTTTGATGAAATATTTTCTCTTGTTGTGAAAATGACTTCAATCAGAACTATTCTAAGTCTAATAGCTGTTGAAGATTTACATCTTGAGCAGTTAGATGTAAAGACAACCTTTCTCCATGGGGATTTGGAGGAAGAGATATATATGCATCAACCACAAGGATATGACGTAAAAGGGAAGGAGAGAGTAGTGTGCAGGTTGAAGAAGAGCTTGTATGGCTTAAAACAAGCTCCAAGGCAGTGGTATCTAAAATTTGACAAGTTTATGTTTGAACAAGGTTATACTAGATGTCACTCTGACCATTGTGTTTATCTCAAAAGGAAAAATGATGGCAACTATATTATATTGTTATTGTATGTAGATGACATGCTTGTTGCAGGTTCTAACATGCAGGAAATAAATGTGCTCAAAAGGAAATTGGCAAACGCATTTGCAATGAAGGATTTGGGTACTGTAAAACAAATCCTTGGTATGAGAATAACTAGAGACAGGAAGAATTGCAAATTAACATTGTCTCAAAGTGAATACATAGAAAAGGTGTTGAAAAGGTTTAATATATAGAATGCAAAACCAATTAGTATACCTTTGGCTAGCCATTTCAAATTAAGTAAGGAGGCGTGTCCCAAGACGCAGGAAGAAATGGCTCATATGTCAAAAGTTCCATATGCATCAGCAGTTTGAAGCTTAATGTATGCAATGGTCTGCACAAGGCCTAATATTGCACATGCAGTGGGAGTTGTAAGCAGGTACATGAAAAATCCAGGAAAAGAACATTGGATGGCGGTGAAGTGGATTCTCAGGTATTTGAGAGGTACCACAAATCAAGCATTATGCTTTGGTGGTTCAAACATTGCTCTACAGGGATATGTTCATGCAGATATGGCAGGTGATAGAGATAACAGGAGGAGCACTGCAAGATATGTATTTACTGTAGGTGGAACAACTGTCAGTTGGGCTTCAAAAATCCAAAGTGTTGTTGCACTTTCAACAACATAAGCAGAGTATGTTGCTGCTATAGAGGCTTGTAAAGAAATGATTTGGTTACAAAGGTTTCTGGATGAATTGGGTAAAAATCTGGAGCTGGGAAGGTTATATAATGTCAGCCAGAGTACCATACATCTTGCAAAGAACTCTACATTTCATTCCAAGACAAAAAATATACAACTCAAGTACCATTCATACTGTCAGCATTGGAAGATGGACAGTTGAAGCTGGAAAAGATACAGACTAGACAGAATCCTGCAGATATGTTAACAAAAGTTGTAACTAGGGAGAAACTCAAAATTTTCTCAGTTTCAATTGGTATTCAAGTATGATGAAGAAGATGAGAAACAATCAGGTCCAAAGTGGAGTCATTGTCTAGCAAATGAAGCAGTGGTGGAGTTGCTATAATTAGTCTCCAAGTGGGAGATTATTGGGTGTGGAGCCTGATTATCTTCTGTATTCAAAGGTTTTAGCCGGATGTATACCTCAGGAAGAGTGTACACCCCTCCACGCAGGGGGGTGTGGGGGGTACTTTTCCCACCCGCGGGGGTCCGGAGGCCAGTGGTCCCCCGGCGGGGGTTCAGGGGCAGCGCCCCCGAAGCTAAAAAATAGATGTAAAATTGCCTTGTAAAAGTCTAGTAATTTCTAGTCAATCTAGGCCATTCATTAGGTGGATGATCTGATAGTAGAAGTTATGTTTAGTTTAGGGTTTTTTGCCCTAGAAGGCAACCCCTCACTATATATGAGGGAATTTTATTGCGTATATATAGATCTGCATTCTGAGTGAGGAAGAGAGAGGAGATTGAGAGCAAAGAGGGTGTTACAGCGGATCTGCTGTAGGTTGTATCTCTTCAGTTTACTGGATAATATATAAAAGGAAGGACTGGTTGTTTCTTCATGGACGTAGCCCAAACTGGGAGAACCATGTATATCTGTGTCTCTCTTGTTTTATGCGTTTTCTATGTTTGTATTTCTGCAATATTTTATGTGTTCCATTGCTCTATAATATATAATTTTCCAACATTGCAGGGAAGAAGTTCTTCTCTTTCTTGGATGGATTCAGTGGTTACAATAAGATCCAGATTAGCCCTGAGGACCAAGAAAAAAATACATTCACTTATCCTTGGGGTACCTTTTCTTATAGGGTCCTTCCTTTCAGATTATGTAATGCCCCTGCCACTTTTCAAAGGGCAGTTCTAAGCATCTTTGCTGAGCTAGTCCATGACTCTATAGAGATCTACATTAAGTATTTCACTCCCTATGGGTGTGACTTCCTAGAGGCTCTCTTTAACCTTGGGAAAGTCTTGAAGAAGTGCATTGAAATGAACCTCTCACTTAGTCCTAAGAAGTGTGAATTCTTAATGAATGCAGGGACTGTCCTTGGCCATTCAATGTCTCAAGAGGGAATACAAGTAGACCCAAACAAAATTTCCATCATAAAAAGGGTCCCTTCTCCTCAAAAGCATAGGGATGTTAGGAGTTTATTGGGATTATCTAGATATTATATGAGGTTTATTAAGGACTTCATAAAAGTAGCCTCACCATTGTTTGGATTGCTAGCCAAGGACTGATAATTCTGCTAGACATATAGCTACTAAGAGACCCTAGAGATCTTGAAATTCAAATTAACGAATTCACCTATAATTAGAGGCCAAAATTGGAATATTCCTTTCCATATCCATGTTGATGCATCCAAAAAAGCTCTAAGGGCACCTTTATGTTGAGAAATGGCAACAAGAAATTCCAGTTTAATTTTTCCTTCAATTAAACTGAGAATTAAAATCGAATTCTATTCTCATAGCAACTTGTAACTAGTTAATTAAGCTTAATTAACTTAATTATCTTAAGGTTTTCAAGTTGGAAGTCTTTCTATAGTCATGTATATGTTCTCCCTAAATTTAGGGGGTCCAATAGGAGTTTAAATTGAGTTGGAAATTAGATCACTTAGTTTACTAAGTTAAGTTCAGTTAAATTAGTTCCCAACTATTTGAGGGACTAATAGAGAGTTAACAACCAGTTGGTGCACTATTGCATCCACAAGTATCACTCTAGTAAACTAAATATTTCCTCATTAGAAACTCATGCATGTTGATTCTGAGAAAGGCCTAGTTGAGACTAGAGTGAAAGGACAATTTACTATCAATTGTATTATTTATTGGAGTGTAAATATCATGCATGCAATCAGAGAAAGATCCTATGTTTGGATTGCATAGTTTTGGAAGCATGAATTCCATTTAAATATGGGCTATTCATCCTATGAATTATGCAAGATATTAGGGGATTGAAGAGTTGTTGAATAGGCTAATGATTTGGCTTGAGCTAGCTTGTGAGCCCATAGAGTTGAGTATACTTGTGCGGAATTTTTCTACTAAGAACAAGCTTTGTATCTTCACTCATATTTATGATATATGCAATACAAATAGCGGGGTTTTGAGTAGTGGATTCCCCATATACATATTTTGTTATGTTCCATTGATTTATCTTCTTCTTGTTCTTATTGTTTCATCAATCTACTGGCTTTTGCTGGTTGAAAGTAGAAGTAGATTCTTATCTTTTGCTTTAGTACATTGCCTGAGCTTATGAATCTATAGGATTTTATACACTTTAGGAAAAATAGAAGGTAAGTTACCTTATTCCATTTACTTCATTAGTAAAAATATGCCTAAGGCTTAATTGAACTACAATGTAACTGATAAAGAACTCCTAGTTGTTGTACACTCTTTGAGCAAATTCAGACACTACATCAATGGACACCAAAAATTTTTGCATACTAACCATGCAGTTATCATATACTCAATGAACAATCCTAATGTGAATGCTAGAATCATTATATGGTTGCTATTGTTACAAAAGTTTAATTTAACCATCATTGAAAAGCCAGGAAAAGAAAATGTTGTAGCAATTTTTTTGTCTAGACTTTCTATGCCTACAGGTGATGAAGGGATGGTTGATGATTAGCATCTAAATGAACACTTATTTTCTATCTTAGTTCTCTCTCCATGGTTTTCTGACATATCCAAATACCTAGTTGTTGCAAAATATAGGGAGAAGAACATAATTGTAAGGAAGAGCACCCTTTCACTTGGATTGGGGGAAATCTCTCCAAGCTAGGACAAGATAAGATATTGAGGATATGTGTCAGGGAAGAGGACATATTTGAAATCCTCTCAGCCTGTCATGATGGGCCTTGTGGGGGTCATTTTTCTTCCAAGAGAATATCTTTCAAATCTCTACAAGCTGGATATTACTGGCCCACTCTCCACCAATATGCAAGAAGGTGTACCAACAAATGTGATCTGTGCCAGAGGATGGGGAAACCCACACCCAAGGATGAAATTCCCCTAAAACCTCAGGTGGATTTGGAGCCATTTGACAAGTGTGGCATGGATTTCGTTGGGCTAATTGATCCACCATCAGGGGAAAAAGAGTACATCATTGTGTGCACTGATTATTTGAAAATGTGGGTTGAGACAAAGGCTGTTAGGGAAACAACATATGAGAAAGTGGTTGAGTTCTTAAGGGAGAATGTGTTCTAGAAATTTGGGTACCCCAAAGACATAGTCACAGATCAGGGAGCTCAATTCACATCAAATTTGATCGAGAACCTATTAAGGCAACATCATATTAAGCACATAAAATCTACTGCCTATCACACTTAGTCCAATGTACAAGTAGACATCACAAATAGGACATTATAAGGCATCATCACCAAGGTTGTGAGAAGCAACAGGACGGATTAGGCAAACAGATAAGTGGAGAACACTTGGGTCTATAACACAACTTGGAAAACAACTATTGGGTTTACTCCATATGATCTGGTTTATGGAAAGTAAGATTTTCTCTCTATTGAACTTAATTATAATAATTTGAGAATGGCAGTCCAATTGGATTTAGATGTCACCAAAGCACAACAGGAGAGGCTTCTCCAGTTAAATGGCTTGGATTTCTGCAAGCCTTCCTACACACCGAAGTTATCCAATTACAGAGGAAGGTTTGACATGATAGGAATATCAAGGACAAAGTTTTTTAGGAAGGGGATTGGGCCTTACTATATGACTCTAGGTTCAACAATTTCAATGGAAAATTGATGACAAGATGGTTAGGCCCATGCCTAATAGAGAAATACCATGAAAATAGAGTTGTTCAAATTAGGACCATTGATGAGGAAGGGATTCCCTTGTTTGTCAATGGCTACAGATTGAAGGTATACATAAATCCTGTGTCTAATGAAGAATTCATCAGAACCATTAGCCAAGAGGTTAATGTGATTGGAAGTGTCATAAATTCCAAGTCACAACATTCCTAGATACTGTCTTTTTGTAAAAAACAAAAAGAGAGAAAAAAAGAAAAACCAATAAAATACCTAGATGAAAGTCTTTATGAGGCATCTGAGGCCAACTCTTGGGTTGAAAACCTCTTTGAGGCAGGGTGGGAGTAAAGAAAAAGAAAAAATAAAGATCCCTAGGTGAAAACCTCTCTTGAGGTGCTCAGGGTAGGAATATAGGGTAAAAACCTCTCCCGAGGTAGCTTGTGTGTTTAAAAAAAGTAAGAAAAAAAAACAAATAAGAATCTCGAGACATGGATCTAGAACATGTTTGTTAATTATTTTTGTCATTTTACAATTTTGAAGACAGTGGAAAATTCTAGAGCTACAAGGCCAACATCCTCAATATTCTCTCCACTTCTCCTTGCATCCATTCCATATCCTCCATCCAAACCCATGTCCTCACCACTCTCCATCATCCCAGTAGCTCAAAAATCAAATTTCAGCCCCTCTTTGGATTGCTACAGGAAGATTGTAATTGCTACAAGAAGATCCTGTAGCACTAAAGGAGGACCCCAAAAGACTACAGGAAGAGAATATGAATGAAAATACCAACAAGCGTGACCTTCCCAAAGGTAAATGAGGTTCTCCCACATTTATCCACCATACATCCATCATTCATACATCCCAGTTCACGCGAAAAGTTAATATCTCTCAAAACCAACCCTCCACTATGTCGCATCCTAGAAAAACTCTTGAAAAACACAGAACAAATCCTCTCCATTTTTTAATACCTACACTACTCAATCATAGCCCTAGCATCATCCTCCAAGCCCTATACACCCTTTCTAATCACTCCCATGTAGTTAAAAGAACTTGGAAGAGAAGAAAAGGGTTGTTATAGGAAGAAAACATCCTCTTGTAGTAGCATGTGCAACCATTATAAAAAATCCATAATCCTAGTTTTTCCTTTCCCATCAAGTAGATGGGGTGATACCAAATCATGAGGCACTCTGTAGCAACCATACCACTCCAAGAAAGACTCTCCACCAGCAACATCAACACCTAGGACATCAACGAAGGCCCTGCACACATAGCAACAACAATAGTCTACTATCAGGAGCAAAGGAGATATACACAAGAACATAAAAACATAGTAAAACAAATCCCTTGGTGATAGTACAAGGTTCCAACACTCTAGCATGCACAATCTTGCATCAATCAATCATGAGGTAGGCACATGTATGGAAACCTCTCATCTCCTCCCTATGTGTAAATAATGAAAAATGTATGAATGTCGAGAGGAGATATTTTTATAAGCTGGAGGTGGCTAGTTAACTTGGCCACCCCTTGTTAGTAAACAAAAAGTGATTATGATCCCTCATGCAATGTGGAGGTGTCACATAAGTTAAGATTATATCAAAGATAGTGGGTGGTGATTACGAGGGAATGATTACTCCAGGTTGGGACAATGGTCCAAAAGAGGAAACCTAGTGCCTCTACCAAGTCATCACAGTGCTCCGAGCCCTAGCCAAAAATGGAATATAATGAACTAAGGCTTGAATTCTCTTGCATCTATGCTCATTTCAAAAACACTTAAGGTGAGTATGAGTTTGGCGAGAAATCGAGGAGAGTCGAACCCTGCTCTGCCAGTTCTACAGGAGGAAGCTATAGGAAGCTACAAGAAGTCTAGAAATGCTACAGGAAGCTTGAGAAATGTCTACAGGAATCCTTAAAGGGTGAAGGAATGCTTCTGAGGGTTGATTTGGTCTCCAATTGATTATCCTTAACCTAGAACATGTGGTAAAAAGTAAGTGAAGCATCTCATTCATTTGTACATAACTTGTATGCTGGTGCACCCTGAATTCTACAAGAAATATTAGTCATGTTGTGAAGTGAAAGAACTTGTCTGGTTGTAGAATAGAGGGATTATAACAGATTGTCATCAACTAGAAATTTCAACCCTCTACTTCCACTGAATTGCACATCAGAGTTATTACAGGAAGCATCCCTCCTTCACTTAGTTGAAAAAAGAGGAAATAGATGGGGAGAGGATTCAATAGAAGGGAGCCTACAAACACTAAAATAATTCTTCTTCACCCTCTTGTATTAGGCATTTTTAGAAAACATCAATGGCTAGGATTCTTTTAAATACTGAAGGGATATGATAATGACATTACATAGGAATTTTCCATGGCCCTAAGCTCTCAGACAGGAGTCAATGCCACCACTGTTGTGAGGGGATTAGTTATTTTAATCAGTCCTAAGCTAATTAGTAGGGTGACAACCCTTCCCCTATGGATCCAATGGAGAATAGAAAACAAAAACACTAGTGTCATTGCCAAAATGAACTTCTTCACTGCTAATGAATAACCTATTGAATACAATAATGGAGTTAGGAGGGAAAGCCTACCCTATCCTTGAGATGATGTGGCCTACCATATCTTAAAATACATCTTCTGTGAAGGAAGGCTAAGTGTAGTATATGGCTACAATTTTAGATTACTCCATAAACTAAGGTTTCAGGTAGAATTTCCCCTAGCCCAAACACTCAGTGTACCATATTTCCTCCTACAATCCATCAAGGACATGAGCCAAAATGTGAGAGAGGGAAAACACCAACACCTAGGCCACCACGGGCTCATTAAAATGATAGTGGTAGATGATTTGAATAAACTAAGGATCCATGTTCTTTGGTCCAAATTCATGGATATGGACAGAGAGACCTTCATTGACACTCAAACCCTCAGATGCGGTGAGACCCCAACTTTTAGTGTTGCTGGAAGAGAGGGGAAAGAAGAAGAAGAAGAGGTAGAGGAAGAAGAGGAAAGAGAGATAGAGGCAAAGAAAACACAGGAAGACCCAGAGGTAGAAGTAGAGAAGAAGAAAAATGAAGAAGAATAAGAAGAGCAACAGGGAAAACCAAGCCCTGAGAAAACTACTACATCTAGAGAAGAAGGGTTATCCTCAGAGAAAACGAGTTTGTATCCAAGACCCAGTGAAAAATATGTAGTTTCCACCTTATCTACCTTGAGCACACTAGACAAAATCAAAAATAAAAGGAAAAGGTAAACTCCACTCTAAATTAAAACCAATACAAGCACTAGGATCAAGCAAGGGAGGCCTCAACCTCAGACAAAGGACCTTATAACAGTTAAAGAGTCCCAAAAAGAGGAGGTAGGGCCCACTGAAAGGAAAGTCGAGGAGGTTGTTAGAGTCGGTCTGGTCAGCCCTCCGTCAAAGATCAAAACTCTTTGTGAATTTCAATTTTAGGTGTCCCGCTCCATTCACTCAGCTGAATTTCACTAGGGACATGCCATGATTTGACGGAGAAAGTCATGCTAGTAATTTTCCCTCATGTCTGGCCCTTGTTGGCTCATGTCTTGGTCCATAATCACCGAAGCTCATGAAAGTCCAGGTCTGGTCCTTTACAGGACAAAGTCATTTTTTATGATTGGGTCTAGGAATCATCAATTTGGTCTTTGAAAACATGTCCAGAACAAGCCATGCAGGGCAGAGGGAGGCCTTACACAGCTATGGTTCAGAAAGCTTCATCATCATCTGAAGAGACTTCGACTCTTCTTCAAAACTCTGTTTTGAAGAAAAGTCAAACAAGCTCAATTATGACAATTTTTTTTCAAAAAATCACTAGTTGACTTTTCAGATGCAGTTATGATTTACATGGCCCAATGCTCTGTCATAGAGTCCCTGCAAAGAGGTGCTGAAAATTTCATCATTTGAGCCAAAATGTCAAAGGGAAAGTGAAATCAGTGTGTCTAAAGGTCAATGAAAAAGTGCAAAACTCAACATTAGAAAAGGGGTTTTCAAAGAGACAAAAATCAAACCCATCTCCTCCAAGGCTATAAATACATGTTTTGACCCAATCCAAAAGCATTGTGCTCTTGCAAGCTTTGGAGAGACATTGCAAAAGTGAGAAAGCGAAATTGTGAGCGTTTGAGTGAGTGAGAGTTGGATTTCGAGGGCGCGGCGCACACGCAGCCAGCCCGCAGTGGGAAACTTACAAGGGTGCGACGCACACCCAGCGCGCAGCGCACTGGGTTTGGCACGCGACACACATAGCCAGGGGCATAAAAAATTGCCAAACCGCTTCAAGTCTTGGTGAAGGCTAGCGAAACAAGAGGTAGGCCCTGTGGATACCTCTTCTCCATCAATTTTTTCATTGATATGGTGTTTATGAGATGTTTAAATGTCACCCAAAAGCATAAGGTCAACCATGAAAAAAATCACCGAGAAAATGATGGCTGGGGTTGCAAAAATGTGATGATAGCACCAAGGTTTCACTCCACTCCCCTTGTCCCCTCACCCATCATCTTTCTCATCTCCCCTTGACCATTTTTCCTAAGAACCCCACCCTAAAACCACTACATAACCCTTTCCCTATCCCTACAAGCAATTCATGGTGAAATTCTGAGCGCGCAGTGCACACACAAGGAGGTGCGACGCACTCATTGTGCACGGCGCATTGGGTTCCGGTTCACAGTGTAAAAATGCCACTGGCGCAGCGCACTCAGAGCGCGTGGCGCACTGGGCAGTGCACGCGGCGCACAGAGATATAAGCCCAGAAAACCACCAATTTTCCTAAAAATTTTGTGAATGCCTATCAAACTTGAGAGGTAGACCAACTACCTTCACTCTTGGCGTTAAACTTGAGAAATATACCATGATTTTGATGACTATAAATCTAATGCCAAAATTTTTTTTTAGTAAACAAAAGAAGACACAAATAAATCAAGCTCCTAGGGTTTTTGCTACAGTAACAGTGTTGTCAAAGTGTTATCCTACCTTGCCCCTATCACTATTTTCCCTGCATCATTTTCCCCTTATCGTCACCCTAACACCATTGTAATCATATTCCTTTTTCCCCCTCCTCCTATGACTCAAAAAACCCAAACCCTACCAAAATAAATTCAAACCCTACCCCATCAATACTATACCCAAAACACTCCCAAATCCCTGATAAATCTCTCCCTTTAGCCGCTATTCCCATTTCATCATTCCTCTCCTAATACTCCCTGTTTTATTATCCCCTTGGTGATAGATTTTCAGAGCATCTACCAGTTCCATTGGATTCAGAGGGCAGCATAAAACTTAGGGTACAAACAACAGTACTGGCATCAGAAGTTTCATCAGAGTATGAGGAGGGGACCCATAGTGACACATCTTCAAGAGAGAGGGCCCATAGGAGACATCACCAGAGTGGCAGACATCTTAGAGATGAGCCAAACACCCTCACTGAGCTGCAGGCATGCCCTCTTGCCATGTCTTGTTTCCAGTACTTGGCATGTTATGAATTTTGTCAAAGGGTGGCAAATGTCAGAGTCCATCATGAGTTGGCCCGTCTTTTTGCACTTCATTTATAGGGAGGTCAATCTGTCCTGGCTGGGGTCACTTTCACATTGACACCGAAAACCATATCAGTGGAAACAAGAATACTGAACATTGGGGAACAGTGGCATAAGAAAAAGAAGGTGGAGAGGCATCATTATGAGCCTTACATCAAGGACAACTATTTGAGCCAGATCACCAGAGCTTTTCCATTCAGATTTTTGAGGGATGAGTATGCCCCACTCATGAGATTGATCATGAAGTATTTCAGTTGCGAGGGGAGGTTTTCTCGCCTTTATGCCTATCACATCAGGTTGCTCATGCACTTCACCAGGGTGCGGATGATGAACCTCCCATATTTCGTTCGCAACAACATAGAGAAGATGAAAAACTTCATGCAACACAAGACCCCTCGATAGCAACTAATCAGTGTCTATCATTTTGCTCTCATCCGGATTTTGGTGGACCATCAGTTGGGATTACAGGGTATTGCCTGGGAGGACTTTATCTCCCGTGATTTCTTCAGCGCTCCACCGGTGGTATTAGAGATAGAGCATGAGGTAGGGGTTCCTTCACATCAGTATGAGTGCCAGGACTGCTACCATGCCAGTGTACATCACATACCAGAAGGGCAGTAGACCTTTGTTTGCAGTAGCAAAGCGAGTGTTATCTCCACCCAGGGTGGAAGGGGCCTCGCTTCCAACATCAACATCACAGGAGAAGAGCAGAGGTAAGGAGCCAGTGCATGATGAGGGGCCTTCAGGAGAGCCATCAGGTGAAAAAGAGACCGAATTCATTCTCCTTCAGGATGATGAGACAGATGCAGAACCAACAAATGAGGAGCTTACAGAGATCATCCAGGAGCAGCAGTCAGTGATTGAGTCCTTATCCTTTAACTTGGACAGGGCCAAGTGGAACATGAACTACCTGGAGAGGAGGAACAAATAGCTTGAGGACCAACAAATGATCATGGAGCTTGAGAACATCCGTGAGCATCGCCAAGCTGCTCAAAGGAGAAGAGTTCAACCCACATCATTGGAGCAGGCGATCAATGAAGACCGGGAGGCCTATCTCGAGATCAGGAACATGCAATTGGAGAGGCTGCTGGACAAAGCTGACCAGGACCTTTCTCTATTGAGACATATGGCTTTCCATTATAGGGTGAGAAACATGAGTGCACAGGCTTGGATAAGGAGTTTAAAAGCAAAACTGAGGAAAGCCACAAGAAGGGAAAAACGGGCAAAAGAGCAAGATAGGCTTAGAATCTTGGCTGAGGCTTCCTTGGCTCAGCATGGCACCCCATAGAGAACTTCCAACCCAAATTTCAAAAAATTTGGGCAAATTTTGGTCACATGGTGATTTTTTGGACAAAAAACAGGAAATTCCTCCCTGTGTGCCGCGCCACTGGCGCAACGCTAAAATTCTAGGGCTCCAATCGAGGAATGGTTTGCATTTTTGGATTTAGCATGGAAAATCACGACTACTGGTGTCCGGGCAAGAAATTTTGACAAGATCTGGGTCTCCTAAAGGTCAAAAAACACCCAAAAATGACCTCTTTGTCACTTTTTTGACACACAGAAAGCAGTCTTGGGAGAATGAAGATTTGGAGGGGAAAATGAGCACCAAATTTGGAAATTCCAGCGGGGTTAGAAAGAAGACAGGACAGGATTTCCGACAAGCCCACTTGGGCACATTTTGGACACCTAAAAGTTCCCCAAAACAGGCCCCAAAGTAGCACGATGCACAGAGAAAATGGCGCGACGCACAGAGGCAAAATTGCCAATTTTCTTCCGTTTCGCGAAATTTCAGTTCGCGACTTCTCCAAGTGGACCCGGTCATCTACACTTAGGTTTTTTGGCACCAAAGGCGGCATTTAAAGAGTTTTTTCTCCAGATTGGCTTCTATCCAAGTGGCGAAGGAAGGCAAACGGTCACCCAATGCCAAATGTCATGTTTGCAGCGCTGCACCTGTAGCTGATGGTTGGCTCTCCATCTCCATTTTGTAATGATTCGAGTAACTTCCCAACCCCTGGGCATTCTATCTCTTCCTCACACATTCTATATATTGTATGCAAGTTATTTGCAAAGGGTTGGTTGGCTTGTAACTTCTGGGAGACTGTGGGGAAAGAAACTTTGTTTCTTCACTGTGTATTTTGACAGAGAATTAATGAAAGGCAGCGGCTCTGTTTCATGAGATTCTTGTGGTTGTGAGTGTAGCAAATGTGTCTCTTATGTTTTCATATGTATTTCGTTATGTTTCATTATTCATTTCATGTTCATTTCCAGTGAAATTTTCTGAGTGAGATTAGGTAGAATTCAATTTTATTGCTCTGCCTGTGGGAAAATTTCATGTTCAGTGTTATTCTTCTGTTGAAAAGGATTCATGTCACTATGCCCTTTTCACTTTCTTCAGCAATCTATTCATGCCGCGGTACCTCAAACTAGCTTTGTTACATTTCCCGCCTACCTTGCCTCACGGAATAATCTGTGCCTTTGTATTAAATTCTCTGTTCTTTGCTGAGCGCCAGTCCCATAAACATCCCAGAAGCTCGGTCATTCATAAAATTGTTTCCAGAATCCCTATTCACTTACTAGCCTAAGGTAAATAGTTTGTTGTAAGTCATCTCAGACCGTTTTCGATTATCTATTCACTGAGCGTGACTCGGAGAGAGCCCTCTCCTGCTCTGGTAGGGCTAGCTACCAGACTGAGCGTGGTTTGTGGTTACCCTAATTTTTTCCTTCCTTCAGCCTAAGGCAGATTTAGGTGCTAACAGATGTCACCTCCCTAGAAAACATATCAAAGACTCCTATAGCATATGTGATGAGCCTTATAAATGGGTAATTATATGGGCTCATTTTACCTCCTAACCTAGTCAAATCAACCATTATTTTAGCTTATTGTATGATTTTCTAGTTATATTTATGCTTATAGAGTGAGCTGAGTTAGCTATTGTGCCATGTGGTCTAACATGTATTTAATGTAGATTATTGATGAGTTTCGAGGTCAAAGTCAAGGATCCAATGGAAAAATGGCAGCAATAACTCAAATTGGACAAAGGAGAGGACTTATAGGAGGGAATCTCCCTCATTTATTACTCCTCACTTCGAATTCACCTTCATTCAGCTCGGAGTACAAGCAGCCGAATCATGCACTAGCATGCAACCGAGCAAGTGGAGGATGACTGATGATTATCTTGATTTTTGGGAGCCAAGCCTCCCTGATTTGAAGGAAGCGGTTGGTAGCTTCATTTGTATAAGTAGAGGGGCCTAGGGCCTCACTAGGGTCAGATTTTTGTTGGATTTTTGCTTATGTAAACTCTACTCCAACTTCGAGCTTATTATTTTGTGACAGTTTCATGTAATCGTGTTATTGTTTTGATAATAAAGATGGAATCCTTTTTGAGCTAGCACTGAGTTAGCTCAGAGGGCTGATGCTTTTGGGTTAAGGCCCAATCCAAGAAGCCAAGCTCCTCTTTACTTGTATTTTTATGTTTTATTTCAGTTTGTAGATTAGGTTGCTTTTAGATGTATTTCTCTTATGGTTAAGAATAGGTTGCTTTTGATGATTTAGTAGTTTGCTTCCATTTGTGCTTTTTGTAGTAGGTTAAACAATGATCAATAAAGACTCAAAAGGCTAGCAACAGTTCCTTGGCCTCTCTTCCTCCCTTTTGGACCATGATTTTGTTGGCATTATGATTCAGGTGTTGTCCTTGATGGCAACCCATTCAGGTGGTAGATCACTATTCTTGATGATCAGCTCTCTATTTTTAAGAAGGACGCAGGAAATCTGTTCAGAAAGTGCGTCCCCGCAGGTATACCATGCAGAATCCACGTCCAGGGACGCAGGCCAGCCGTTCAGGGGGTGCGTCCACCCAGTGCACACATTTCAAGACAGAGAAAAGCACGAGGGGGTTTCTTGTGTGGTATCTAGCCGACGGTTTTGTGTTTCTATGGTGTCGGCTCGTGGTATTGTTCCATGTTTTGGGGAGGAGCTTGCCTATATAAAGCAAAGGAGTTCATTTGGATTGATCATCATCTTTGGTTGAATATCTTTTGGTGTGATCTAGTCCAGATCTATGAGGGCGAATCTTCTAATGGACTGTGATCTCTATGGCGCATGATCAGATCTGCAGATCTGACTGTTTGGGCTAGTTCTGAAGTCTTCATATCTTTTATATCTGAAGGGACGCAGGTTCAGTGAAGTGCAAGTGCACCGAGACGCAGTACAGTAAGGGCTCAGGTGCGTCTCTGAAGCGAAAGACGCGGCGCGATAGTATTATTGGGTGCGTCTCTGAAGCAAAAGACGTGACGCGATAGTATTGTTGGGTGCGCCGGTACGCAGAGCAGTTTAAAGGAACAGTGCGTCGGTACGCAGAGCAGCAGAAGGTAAAACTGCGTCCAGTCGCAGGCCACAGAAAGAAAAATTGCGTCCCTGTCTTAAGATGATCTGTTGACTGTATTTTTCTGTTCATAAGGTGTTCTGGGTTAGTTCTGTGATTACTGATCTGATAACTGTAGTGGACAGTAACTGTTGTATACTTGTTGATCATTTGATTCTTCATGAAAAGAAGTAGGGGGTTGTAGCTCCCTTCCAGGAGAGACTGGAGAACGAGAGAGAGTTGTAGCTCTCTGCAGGTTGCAGCCTGCGTACTGGTAAAGGACTGCACCAGTACAAAATCATTGTAAAAGAATTTCTAAATTGAAAGAAGATAGAGACATATTGCAGTAGGTGGTTTTCTCCCACATTGGGTTTCCACCTTACATCTTGTGTTCTTTGGTGTGACTGTCTATTTTCTTTGTTCATGCTCATTATTTTATGGTACTGATATGCAAGAATAATTCAAAAGATCAAATAAGGAAGATTTGTTAAATTTCTAGATAATACTGATTCACCCCCCCTCTTAGTATTATTTCCAACAGATTTGAGGCAAAGACCCTCTTGCTGCCCCAAAAACACAAATTTTCCTCCTTCATAGGACTTCTAGTGTTTGCAGCTTTTTAGTAGGTTAATAGTCCAGTTTTGCTTTACTTTAGATCTTATTCAACATGCTCACTTCTTGATTTGCAATAGTATTCTTTCATGCTTTCCTTTTCTACAACATTTCTCAGCATTTCCTTTCATAGATCATAGTTTAGACCATTTTTATGCAAAACTCTGTTTTTCCTAAATGCATTCATTTCACTTGTTGCTTGATTTCCTTGGTTGACTGTTAGTTTCTATGCAGTAGATCTCTTCCAGCAGTAAGCCAGCTTATCAACAATCACACCCTCCATCTGATCCATGCCCTATAGGTCTCCCAAATCTCACCTCAATTCTGCCTTAGTTTCCTGCATTTTTCCTAGAACTTATTCCTCTCTCCTTGAGCAAATCCAATCATATTTCTCTCTCCTGGTGGTTCATGGTAGACCTTAGGAATCCTAACACCTCATTCAAACTTTCATCCACCTTTTCCACCCACTCTCACACCCTCAAAATAGTGAAAACTGCTCTCAGCCTCCTCTTGTAGGCCTCCTGTAGATTCCCTGTTTTCCTACTGTAGATTTCCTATGTCCTCTTGTAGATTTTCCTGTAGGCTTTATTTTGAAGGCCGAGTATGGGAAAAGCCTCCAAAAGGCCACCTGAGACCTCCTATGACCCATCCACAGCATCCTACATCCTCTCAAGTCCCAAAACCACCGTTCAACACCACCTATTCGCTGCCACATTCACACACAATAAATTCCATGCATGTCAAATTCACATAAAAATCCAAAAATATGTTTTATTGCTTATTTACTTCCAGAAATAGCTTAGTTAGATGTTTTTTACTTCCTTGAGTAGGTAATGGAATTCCTTTCATGGTTTTCATAGTGCTTTATGCAAAAGTAGAATTAGTTGGTTAATTAGGGTTCACTAGGTTTTCTTCACATTTCAGTCTTTCTCCTTTATGCAATTAGATAGGCATCTGTAGAGTAATATTTCTCTCCTTTCATCACATATAGAGCTTCTTCTGGAATCCATAGTAGTTGGCTTCAGCTCCTAGTGATCTTGCGTTGGCTGACCAAGTGACAACCTGCAGTGAGAACTAGTACTTGTGCATACAGCATCGACGCTTCCAAGTTTGTTATGAACTACTAGGTTGATAAGAGTAAAGTAGGCAGCCCAAGAGTTGTAGTATTATTGCTGCAAAATTGGTGCTCAACACTTTTTGTTGCCATTTTCGAGGAAGCATCAAAGTCTGTGATTACTGCTTTCTTCTATTTTCTATTGCAACATTCTGCTAATAGTTTATTTTAGCAAAGGTAGACTAGTCCTTGTTTTCCTTCAGTTCTTCATTTCCTTGCTTTCCTCTTCAATTCTGTAAATTTCATTTTAGCATGTTCATTTGAGTTAGTTGCAATTTGTTTTTTTCAATCACAATTTCAATTTTTGCAGGTACTTTCAGTGTGGGGAAAAAGAAACAAAAACCAACCAAAAAAGATTTCCTTTCATGCCTCGTAGGAATAGAGATAACTCAGGAAAATTTTTGCCCAACACCCCCACTGCTTCACACAACCAACCTTCTCTCTTCTTCAGTGGTTGAAATCAGGAAGAACCCTTAGGTGAACAACCAGACATATTTGAAGAACCTATAGGGGAAGAAGAAGAAGAAAACATTCCTTTGGAGCCAATGGTTGAAAACAGAAATGCTAGTGGGAATGGAGAGAGAATAGAGGGTACCTTTCCCATTCGAGAGACCAATTGGGACACCAAAATGAAGAATATAAGCCCTTCCACCCTACCTCATTTCCATGGCTTGACTATAGGGATCC
The DNA here is from genome assembly GCA_031772625.1 of Pinus tabuliformis. Lineage (NCBI taxonomy): Eukaryota > Viridiplantae > Streptophyta > Pinopsida > Pinales > Pinaceae > Pinus > Pinus tabuliformis. The sequence goes on from CM062815.1 coordinate 834,090,168, forward strand.
TGACCAAGGTAGTGAGTAGCAACAGAAAAGACTGGGCAGACAGATTAGTTGAGGTCACTTGGGCCTACAAGACAACATGGAAGACCACCACAGGGTTCACAACCTATGAACTAGTCTATGGGAAGAAGGCTTTGCTGTCATTAGAATTTGAGTTCAATACACTAAGGATGGCAGCTCAGTTGGACCTAGACCTCAGACATGCACAGAAGGAGAGATTACTTCAGCTCAATGGATTGGATGAATACAGATTGCAAGCCCTTCTCCATATAGAGGTAGTTCAGCTTCAGAGAAAGATATGGCATGACAAAAATATCAAGGAGAAGCAATTCCAAGAGGGATATTGGGCAGTACTCTATGATTCAAGATACAAATATTTCAAAGGCAAGCCGAGGACAAGATGTTTGAGACCCTACACTGTGGAGAAATGTAATGAAAATGGTTCAGTTATGATCAGAACCATTGATGATGAAGCCATCCCCATGCTTGTAAATGGAAATCGGTCAAAAGTCTACAAGAAATCCCTCTCCAAGCGATTTTTTATTGAAGGTCTGAATAAAATAGTGATGGTAGTGGAGCATGTCTTAGCTTCCACTTCACCCACTCACTGAAGAAAAGAAAAAATAAAAAATAATAAGGACTCAAGTGAAAACCTCCATGAGGCGCTTGAGTCCCATCATTGGGTTGAAAACCTCTTCTGAGGCGGCCCAGTGACGTCAAAAAAAAAAAAAAGAGAAAAAAGAATAAGATTCCTGGGTGAAAACCTCCCTTGGAGGTGCCCAAGTTAGGCAATTAGGATGAAAACCTCTTTGAGGTGCCCTAGTTGTTTTTCAAAAAAAAAAAACAAAAAAAAATAGAGAGAAAAGAAATGAGTTTTTGTTGCATTGCAGGTTTGCAGGAGGACTATAGGGAGCAGAAGAAGGTGCCAAGGGGACCCTGACATTCATACCAGCACCCATCTCATCTTCTCCACACTTTTATCCATCATTTTTGGTATTTTTTTCACCCCACTGTGCTTCTTTTTCAAAAAATTGTGTTTTCTACAGGAGGCTCTGTGTTTTCTACAAGAGAATCCTGTAGGAATTACAGAGGGCCAAAAATGGATACAAAAGGCAGTTTGAGGGACAAGGAAGCTTCATGAAGAACCTATAACCCTCTACAGTCTTCAAACCTCCTTGCCATCATTTCCAAGCCTACATCACACCCCAAGCATCATTTTTCTTCCTGTCCAAGAAAAACACAGAAAAAATATTTTTTCAGTAAAAGAAAAAAACAAAAAAATAAGAGAGGAAGCAGCACCATCCATCTCACCTGAAGCCTACCTACTACCTCTCCATCTTTATCGATACCTATGGAATCATCCTCAAGCTCCAGGCACAGGAAGAAGCTGAAGTTTCAAGGGGAGAAACAGCTATAGGAGCTCCTATAGGAATTCCTGTAGCAACTGATCCCATCAAAACCCAGCACCAGCAGTAGGAGAATGCACACATGAAGGTTGAGAAGGCACCTGAAGCTCAGACCCAACTAGAGAAGAACCTACATAAGACACAGCCACACATCAACAAGCAGACAACATGCATCAAAAGAAATAAAGGCATGCAGCAGAGAGAGAGCCACATCACCTCACAACAAATACATTTGGATCACAGGTAAGTAACTAAATCACTCCTCTGTTTGCATTTGTGTAATTAGAAGTCATGCAAAAGTAATGAGATGGTTGAGGTTGAACAAGAGAAAGGTGGCCAGTTAACTTGGCCACCTTCATCTAGTTGACTCCACTCATCTGAGATGTCACCCACACGTGCGCACAGTCAACTCCAGCACAAGATGCCAAGGACAGGTAGTGGAGGGAGTGTGAACTCTGATGCAATTATGGGATATGATTACGAGGAGAAGCCATGAAAACCAAGCAGGTGGGGACCAATGGTCTGAATATGGCCAACGTATAACTTGCCAGCTCACCCCTCATCATTGGAAATATCCATAAAGGGTAATAAGTACTCCTCCCTGAACATTCTCACCACCTTTTCCTTCATTCTCTCCTCATAACTCAACTACGGCAGTCTCCTTGTGCCCCCATAGCCTCGTAACCATCATCCTCCATCGATCTCTCCCATATTCCTGCTCTCGACGTTTTGTACTGGAGCACCTACAGGTTCTACAGGAGCACCTGCAGGAATTCTATAGGAGGGACAACAGGCTTCTACAGGAGGGGCAGTGAGTTGTTTTGAAGGGAGAAAACATGAGTTTTAGCACACTTTTTGGTCTAAAGAGGTAGGGTTCATGCATGCCCCCTATTGAATATCAATATATGCAAGAACTAATTTGAATTTGAGGAGGAAATAAAGTCTTTAGGAGAGGAGAAAATACAAAAAAATTTCTGCTTCTCTGTTTTTTTCAAAATTTGTTGTCTCCATCTCCACATTTGGTTTCCCAAAAGAGTATAAAAAAAATGACAGGAGGGTTTATGAGAAAGGAGCCCACTAACTCCACTAGGCTCCATGCACATCCACAAGTGGTGGACATCTTCACAAGGGCAAATTGGATGAATTTCTTTGAGAAATTCCAAGGGTTTGATGAGGAAATTGCCCAAGAGTTTGCTCTCTCTCTCTCTAGTACCCCACACAAGAACTCATGCCACTGTCACCTTTAGAGGTCTTTCCATGGAGATAACCCCTGAATTTATTAGTAGGGTCACTACCCTTCCTCTTGGGCTACCTTAGAGTAAGGATGAGAAACCAATTGGCTAGGCTGCCAAGAAATTTTTTTTCCAAAACAATGAAACACTTGTAGAGGATAAAAATGGCATTAGAAGGGCTAGCATACCATATCCTTGGGATGAGGTTAGCTATCAAATAATCAAATACATTTCCTATGAGGGGAGGTATAGCATTGTCTATGGTTATCACTATAGAATCCTCCATGAATTAAGGTATGGCATGGACACTCCAGCACCTCAGAAGCTCAGTATCCCCTTCTTCCTCCTGCAGTCCCTTATTGACTCCAACACTAAGGTTCAAGCAATAAATTCAGAGTATCTAGCTCACCATGGGTTAGTCAAAATCCTAGTGGAGGAAGCCCTCCATACATTTACACTCCCTATAGCATGGGAAGTTTTCCGAAACATGATAGTTGAGGATGACATAAAGGCCTTAACCTATGATGTCAGTCCTACTGGCAGTGAGGAGGAAGAGCAGCAAGGGGGGGAAGGTGAAGCCACTGGTGACTTAACAGAACAAGAAAGGAAGGAGGAAGAAACCGAAATAGAGGAGGATAGAGCTGAAGAAACAAAGCAGGAAGAGACAGAAGGAGGAGAAAAAGAGGCATAAAAGGCAGAACAAGAAGAAGAGTCCCCTGAGACTTTGGAAAATGAGGTAGTAGCTACCCTCACTACCCTCAGTACACCAATCAAGCCAAAGCAAAAGAGGAAAAGACAGGCCTCCATGTATTTAAGGGCTAGGAAGAGCACAAGGATCAAAACATGCAAACCTCGTCCCTCTTCAAAAGTGCCAATTACAATTCAAGATTCACCCTCTGCCAAGGGGAAAGAATACCCTTCCAAGACACCTATAACATATGAAAGGGGGACTCCTAGATCTTCCACATGGAAGGAAAAGGTAGTACTACAGGACCCAAAAACAGTGCTGTAGGAGGCTCAGGCAGTTCTATAGGAGAGACTGTCCAAACTACAGGAGACCCAAAAGCTTGAAAAGGATAGAAGGATAGCCACAGGTAAAGTAGGAAGCAATAGAGCTATAAGAACCTAATCCCCAATGCAGTCTTGCCTCCTATTACAATCCACTTGAAGGAGGAAGGACAATCCCACAAAAACTTGCAATACCACTATTTTTTGAATTGGAGAAAGAAAGAGTAAGAACACATAGGTGGATGAAAATAGCCAAATCCAACGGAGTTGAGGATGTTGGCCATATGGAAAACAAACTTAGAGAAATGGGCAGAGAGTTGAGTGCTATCAGAGACAGGGAAGTAATTACAAGAAGCCACCTTGAAACTGAAAATGATTTGCTAAGGAGGCAGTTGCAAGAGAAAGAGACTCAGTTGGAATGCATGGCCAACTTTTCTATGGAGGAATTGCAATGTAGAACACCAACCAAATCCTATGGCTTCTATCTTAAGGACCAATGGTTACAATTCCAGATAAAGAATTTGGCATAAAAAGGCACAATGCCTTTCCAAGATTACAGGCAGTTTATGGATTTGTGTGACCAAAGCACCTCAGAGGATAAGGCAAAGATGGAAGAATTCTACCTACATAAGATGGCCCTCATAGACATGAATATGTGGGACCCTAATGCCAAGCTAGGGGACCTGCAATTAATGGCCATGGCCTTATGGATGAACCATGAAGAATTGAGGGCAGCAGAAATAAAAAGATTGATGATAAAGGAGCAAAATGAGCCACTAATGATAAGAGCTGAGCCATCAGATCCTATGGCACTCATCAGCACACACAACCTGCTTGCCAATGACCCTCAAATTGCCCCTAGATATCTCACCAATTAGGCACAAGCCATTGCACACTTTGAGGATATGGAAAGGCTACTTGGGGATGACTATGTGCATGCATGCATGAGGAGATGGAACACCTTACCACACAGTTTGTAGATCAGGGAATATCATTCCCCCATGAGGCTAAAGGAGGCATTGAGAAGAGTGCCAATGTACAATCACTCCATGCAGAGGCTGAAGTTCAACTGGATTTGCCTCAAACTGAGTCCCCCACTGCTGTTAGGCATGTTGGAAGGCAAAAGGGAAGAAGAAGAGGAAGAGCAGTGGAAGGAGATAGACATGAAGGCATGATTCTATGGAAAAGAAGAGCAAACCACATTAGAAGCCTAGGATGCTAGGGAGGTCATCGAGGCCATAAAAGATGAGGAGATTGACTAAGTTGCTCAGAGGATGAGCAACACTTTCAGTAGGGAGGTGACGATGAGCCTCATAAATGGGTAATTATATGGGCTCATTTTACCTCCTGACCTAGTCAAATCAACCATTCTCTTAGCTTATTGTATGATTTTCTGGTTATATTTATGCTTATAGAGTGAGTTGGGTTAGTTATTGTGCCGTGTGGTCTAACATGTATTTAATGCAGATTATTGATGAGTTTTGAGGTCAAAGTCAAGGCTCCAATGGAAAAATGGCAGCAATAACTCAAAGTGGACAAATGAGAGGACTTATAGAAGGGAATTCCCCTAATTTATTACTCCTCACTTCGAATTCCCCTTCATTCAACTCGGAGTACAAGCAGCCGAATCATGCACTAGAAGGCAGTCGAGCAAGTGGAGGATGACTGATGATTATCTCGAGTTTTGGGAGCCAAGCCTCCCTGATTTTAAGGAAGCTATTGGTAGCTTCATTTTTATAAGTGTAGGGGCCTAGGGCCGCACTACAATCAGATTTTTGTTGGATTTTTGCTTATGTAAACTTTGCTTCAACTATGAGCTTATTATTTTGTGACAGTTTCATGTAATCTTGCTATTGTTTTGATAATAAAGATGGAATCCTTTTTGAGCTAGCACTGAGTTACCTCAGTGGGTTGAAGCTCTTGGGTTAGGGCCCAATCCAAGCAACCAAGCTCCTCTTTACTTGTATTTGTATGTTTTATTTCAGTTTGTAGATAAGGTTGTTGTTAGATGTATTTCTCTTATGGTTAAGAATAGGTTGCTTTTGATGATTTAGTAGTTTGCTTCAATATGTGCTTTGTGAAGCAGGTTAAATAGTGATCAAAAAAGACTCAAAAGGCTAGCAACAGTGCCTTGGCCTCTCTTCCTCCCTTTGGGACCATGATTTGAGGCAAAGACCCTCTTGCTGCCCCAAAAACATAGATTTTCCTCCTTCATAGGACTTCTAGTGTTTGCAACTTTTTAGTAGGTTAATAGTCCAGTTTTGCTTTGCTTTAGATCTTCTTCATCATGCTCACTTCTTGATTTGCAATATTCTTCTTTCATGCTTTCCTTTTCTACAACATTTCTCAGCATTTCCTCTCATAGATCATAGTTTAGACCATTTTATGCAAAACTCTAGTTTTCCTAAATGCATTCATTTGACTTGTTGCTTGATTTCCTTGGTCGAATGTCAGTTTCTATGCAACATATCTCTTCCAGCAATAGGTCAGTTTATCAGAAATCACACCCTCCATCTGATACATGCCCTATAGGTCTCCCAAATCTCACCTCAATTCTGCCTTAGTTTCCTGCATTTTTCCTAGAACTTCTTCCTCTCTCCTTGAGAAAATCCAATCATATTTCTCTCTCCTGGTGGTTCATGGTAGACCTTAGGTTCCCTAACACCTCATTCCATCCTTCATCCACCTTTCCCACCCACTCTCACACCCTAAAAAAAGTGAAAATTGCTCTCGGCCTCCTCCTGTAGGCCTCCTGTAGATTCCCTGTTTTCCTCCTGGAGATTTCCTGTGTCCTCCTGTAGATTTTCCTATAGGCTTTATTTTTAAGGCCTAGTGTGGGAAAATCCTCCAGAAGGCCACCTGAGAGCTCCTAGGACCCATCCACAACATCCTACATCCTCTCAAGTCCCAAAACCACCCTTCAACGCCACCTATTCACCGCCACATTCACACACAATAAATTCCATGCATGTCAAATTCACATAAAAATACATAAAAATCCAAAAATATGTTTTCTTGCTTATTTACTTCCAGAAATAGCTTAGTTAGATTTTGTTTAATTCCTTGAGTAGGCAATGCCATTCCTTTCATGGTTTTCGTAGTGCTTTCTGCAAAAGCAGAATTAGTTGGTTAATTAGGGTTCACTAGGTTTGGTTTAAATTTCAGTCTTCCTCCTTTCTACAGTTAGATTAGCATCTGTAGAGTAATATTTCTCTCCTTTCATCACATATAGATCTTCTTCTAGAATTCATAAAATTTGGCTTGAGCTCCTAGTGATCTTGCGCCAGCTGACCAAGTGACAACCTGTAATGAGAACTAGTACTTGTGCATACAGGACCAACGCTTCCAAGTTTGTTACGAACTACCAGGTTGATAAGATTAAAGTAGGCAGCCCAAGAGTTGTGGCATTATTGCTGCAATATGATACTCACCAATATGTAAGGAGGCCCAACACTAGATAAACCTCCTTTAAACAACCCAAGACACCTACCACACTCCAACAAAAAGGAAAGGGGAATCTACCAGAAAAACAGAGCATGCTACAGGAAAAACATAGTGTGCTATAGGAAGAACATAAGGTGCTACAAGAAGAGCAGAATGAGCAACAGGAGGGGTAGAAGGCAACAAAAAAGTTACAGGAGGGGGAAGCTTCCCCAAAAAATTTGAGAAGGACTTCCCAGAGCTACAGGAGCCTAGTCCACAACCTAGTTTGAGCTCCTATTATAAATTTCGTGAAGGAGGGAGAGTTATTCCCAAAAAAATTGCAATACCACTTTCTTTGAACTTGAAGCAGAGAGAGGAAGAACCCACAGATGGATGCATATTGCTAAATCCAAAAAGGTGGAATATGTGGGCCTCATCGAAGAGAAGGTCCTTGAAATGGGCAAGGAGTTAAGTGAGTTAAGGGAGAGGGAGTCCAAAATGAGGGAACAATTGAAGGCATATAATAGATGGTTGAGGAAGAAAGTGAAAGAGAAGGAAACCCAACTAGCCACAATGGAAAGCCTCTCCATGGAGGCACTATAGTGCAGACAACCATCCAAGTCTTATGCACTCTTTCTCAAAGAGCAGTGGATGCAATTCCAAATCAATACCCTAGCACAACATGGATCGATGCCATTGCAGGACTACAAATAATTCATTGAATTGTGTGATAAAAGTAGCATAAAATATAGACCCAATTTGGTTTAGTTCAACATGCATAACATCACCTTGACTTATATGAATGTTTTGGATCCCAATGAAAAGTTGGGGGACATGTAATTGATGTCCCTAGCATCTTAGATGACTCATGAGGAGGTCAGAGCTAAGGAGGTAAAGAAAGTAATGACGAAGGAAGAAAAAGAACCACTCTATATGAGGGCAGAGTAGATAATCCCAATGGCTATAATTAGTAACCCCAACATCATCTCCAATGATGTTGATCTAGCACCTAGATACCTTGCAACCCAAGAGTAGGCCATCTCACATTTTGAAGACATAATCACGTTATTAGGGACAAAAATCTAGTAAGCATGCTAGAGAATATGGAATGCCTTACCCCATAGTCTCCAGATCAGGGAGTATCACTCTCCTAAAAGGTTTAGGAATGAATTGGAAAGGAAACCCCTATACAAAAGGCTCATGCAAAGATTAAAAGACAACTAGATTAGACTCAAGCTCAGTCCACCTTTGTTGTTGGGTCTACAGGAAGGAAGGAATGAAGAAGAGGAAATGAAGTAGTGGACATACATAGACAAGGATGCAAGCTTCTGCCCTCAAGAAGGCACACCATCTGTAGAACCATGGGATGTTAGAGAGGCCACTAGGGCCATGAAAGACATGGACATAGATGATTAAGTTGCTAAGATGATGAGCAATAGCTTTAGTAGGGGGGTAATGATGAGGTTTATTAATAGGTATACCATAAGGGTCACAATGCCATCCTCCAGCTTTAAAATTATCCCTTTCTCACATTTATTTACAAATTTTGTTATATTATGCTTAGTGTGTGGTAAAAGATATGTTGCTATGTCATGTGGCCTAATATGTTTTAAATGCAGGAATTGGAGAAATTTTGAGATGATTTGAATGCAGGATATCATAGTAGACAAAAAGGAGAGATTATAGGAGATTGTCCACCTCCTTAATTCCTTCAATCAGTCAAATATCACCACTTTATCTCTCATCAACTCGATTTCATTGAAAGTCAAGCAGGATGAGGTCATTGGTAGCCAAGCCAGTGTAGTTCAAGGAAGATCTAGATCCACCATTCTTGAGTTAGAGAGACAAACATATCTATTTTCTAGGGAATTGTTGGTAGCTACCCTTTTGTATAAATAAACATGCCAAGGAACTCATTAGTATTCAAATTTTGGTTGTAGCTAAGAGGCTATTGATTTCAAGCACTTGTGACTGATATTTTTAATTATTATGTGATGTATTTTACATTTCTGCAATGATAATGAGTAGTTTCTTGTTGATCCATCATTGAGTTAGTCCAAAGGGCCGAGGCTCTTGGGTTTGGGCCCAACCCCAGTAGATTAGGTCCCTCTTATGTATTGATATTTCTTTTAGCTTAGAATGTTAGATTAGTTGTTGCATCTTAGTAGAATGTAGTTCCTCAAAAAGTTTGTGATTGTGGCCTATATCTCATCTCTCTCATGTGAGCATGATTAGAGGACTCCACCATCACAACCCAAAAACATTATGTGATTTCTTGGTTATGATTCCTTGGAAAAGTATACATTTTTTAATCTTTCTTTACATATGAATTTTGTAGCTTAGAAGTTAATTTATTGCATACATCAGATTTCTTAGCATCAGTTAGATAGATTTCATATTCAACTCGTCTTTTCCACCGTTGGTTGTAATATTCTGTAAATGAAAAGAAGAATAGGTGCATGTGATGTTGCAGGATTGTTGTACATGCAGGGAAGGGATATTTTCACCATATCCATCTAGGATTTATCCACTCCCTTTTGATGAATGCCAACCAATGTTCTTGATATCTTCTTTTTAGGTCACTGTGAGCAACCCTCTGAGTCCAAAACTGGCCTTTCTAAAGTGTTGATCTTGGCTAGGGGTGTTGGTCACCTTCAACCCATCCACCACAACCTTCATCCATATTTCTATCCCTTGATTCCATCATTCTTACCTTTCAAAAACTCTTGACACCATTCCTATAGCATTTCAGGACATCTTGTAGCAATATAGGGATCCTGTAGCAGCCCGTTTTGTCCTTGTTTTTACCTGTAATGCTAGTATGGCTTAGTATAGGAGTAGGTTGACCCCCCCATCTTGGACTCCATGATCATAGGTACCACCTAGTCCATTGTCTCCATTCCTTTTCCTCCACTGCAAGAGAAAATAGTATTAGTTTCTTCATCACATATTTGTCAAATAGGAAATTACTTTATATGTAAGTGTGAAATAGATAGATGATGCATAACATATTGAGTTGTGAGTTGGTAGAACAATTTTATTTTTTCAAGTTAATTTGATAGCTAGATGTTTTATTGCAATTAGTGTAGTTTCCTTTCTACATGTTGCATAAATCTTGTGTTCTTTCATGAAATTATTCAACAGAATGTACAAGTTGATAACATTTACAAGTTAGAGTTGAAAAGCATTTACTTTTTCTGCACTAGGACTAGCTTTTGAATTGTGCTTTCAGTATTTAATCTCCCCTAATTTAGTAGAAAAATGGTCTTGTAGCCCTAACGTGAAATGACCTAGTTGAGGGTGGCACGAGTCGAATTCCATCTATTATGTATATAGCAATGTCACCTCGAAGTTTGTACGAACCCCGGGTTGATAACTAGAGTTGAGGAGCCTCTAGGAGTTGCAACACTCTTTGTGCAATGCCAGGGCTAACTAGCAGGTGTGGGATAAATCTATCGCAAACTATTAAATAGTTCTTGTTGATGGGTTTTGGATGCAATTTCATTTGTCAGATACCTAAAATTGTATGGTAAGGAGGATATGGTAGGGATCATTCCCATCTTGTGACAAACTTTGGAAAATATTGTGACAAGTACCTTGCATAACAAGTATTAGAACACAGAATATAGACTACATGAAATTTTGTCCAACATGTAGTTCCCTCCACTAGCACGAAGAAGAAATACGAGGGTTGCATGAGGACTTGAAGGTGATACCAAAGAATTTGTCAGTAAAGGAAGGCACACTAGAGTTTGGAGGAGAGGTTTGTCTAATCATTCACTTTCATTTGAAGCACATAGTGGATCTTCTTGAAAAGGTGATGCTGAAGTTTATTAACACAAGTCAATCACATCCTCATTCTTCTATGGGTATGGACTTTGTTCTAGTGGAAATTCCTCCTCCTTTTACACTGAATGGAGAACCACATTTGAATAACGAAGTCCCTCATGTTATTCTAACTCCTTCTAACGTAGTGGTTTTCTAAATATGGAAGGTACCCATACTTTTTTGTACCGGGTTATAATTTGTAAGTTTGGGATATGCATATGAGTTAATAAGGAAATTTTGCAATGAATTTCTAGTCTCTGAAATTCCATATTTCTAGAGGGATTCTTTGCCTATGTAACTCATCTTTGTGCATCTTCCACAACCTTTTTATATAAATAATTTTCATAGCTTTTGCTTTTAAAAAATTCCATTCTTCAATTACATTAGGTTTGAGGTGACAAATAAGAAATGACCCCAACTCCCTTTTTATTGATTAAAATACCTATTATAACCACAATTATCAAATTACATGGGCATTTTGCATCTAGTATCACTATTATAGCATTACTATAAGCACTTTATCACATGATGTTTGCTTTGCAATATGTATGGCCATCACTAAAAAAATTGAAATAAATTATTTTAAGTCAATAATATTTCCACTTTCCAAACTCTTATATGTATATATATTTTTTTTCAAAAGGAATTTGTGTTTGGAATTTATTTATTCAAATTCAGTTTAGATATCTACATAATTGATTTGAGTGTCATAGTCCTCTTTTTCCTTTTGGAAACTTGTAGAGTAGAATTTTTTTATATTATTTTCTTAGCCCCAATAAAGAACTTTGGTACCTATTATTATGATCTTTAACCTAAGAAATGAATTATAAAAGAGATGCCATAAAAGCTCCACACTTTATTAATATCACAATTTTTAAGGTAGGGCAACACCGTACAATGATCCTTTTATGGAAGGAATCCACTCTTGTGAACTTTCCTCTTAATGTAGAGGGATATCTCATTGAGCTAAGTTCCAAGTATAATAGTATTCCACACATATTCATATGGAGGACTCCATACTTATTTATAGCTAACAAGAGAACCCTAATCATAATGACCACTTAAATACTTAGCAGACCTTCTTTAATGAGGCCACATTACATTTATTCCGTACTAACTACCATGGTGGGTCTTATTTAATATTGAAAAACATAGAAAACCTAGTTCAGCTTAAATCTAATGGTGTCCACTATTTTACTCTAATGAACCCATTGATCCCCCATTACATCCCTAGAGAGGATCTTGACAACAATAAATAGAATTTAATGCATGTAGTAGAGTATGAAAGGTCATGCTTTGGAAGTTCGATAGATAGAACTATGGTAATTGGAGTGAACATTATGATAGGATTGTTGAGTTGGTTAGAATGCTAATGGTTGAAGATGATAATCATACATTAATGAATGGACAGAGGGATCAAATTGGTCCTAGCTATTACAAAAAGATGTTTTATTGTAGTCCAATTAACTCTCTCTCTCTCTCTCTCTCTCTATATATATATATATATATATATATGTATGTATGTATGTCCAAAATACATTACTTAGGGAAAATCTCCCAAGTACAACCCATAATTTTGAGGATGGCACCCAAGATAAATCCTAGAATTTTACAAACACACGGTTAATGAACAATGGGAATCTCTCTCTCTCTCTCTCTCTCTCTCTCTCTCTCTCTCTCGCTCTCTCTCGCTCCCGCTCCCTCTCGCTCTCGCTCTCTCTCTCTCTCTCTCTCTCGCTCTCTCTCTCTCTCTCTCTCTCTCTCTCGCTCTCTCTCTCTCTCTCGCTCTCTCTCTCTCTCGCTCTCTCTCTCTCTCGCTCTCTCCCTCTCGCTCTCTCTCTCTCTCTCTCTCTCTCTCTCCCTCTCGCTCTCTCCCTCTCCCTCTCCCTCTCTCTCTCTCTCTCTCTCTCGCTCTCTCTCTCTCTCGCTCTCGCTCTCACTCTCACTCTCTCTCTCTCTCTCTCTCTCTCTCTCTCTCTCTCGCTCTCTCTCTCTCTCTCTCTCTCTCGCTCTCTCTCTCTCTCTCTCGCTTGCTCTCTCTCTCTCTCTCTCTCTCTCTCTCGCTTGCTCTCTCTCTCTCTCTCTCTCTCTCTCTCTCTCTCCCTCGCTCTCCCTTGCCCACTCGCTCTCTCTCGCTCTCTCGCTCTCTCGCTCGCTCTCTCCCTCTCTCTCCCTCTCTCTCTTGCTCTCTCCCTCTCTCTCTTGCTCTCTCTCTCTCTCGATCTCTCTCTCTCTCTCTCGATCTCTCTCTCGATGATCTGAATGGAAAATGGCATCAACCCATGGTACTCATCCACCCATATTATTCATTGACCCATGGAATTTACCCATGGTATTGTAAATGGCATCCGCCCGTGGTATTGTAAAATCCACCCATGGTATTCATTCACCCATGGAATTTACCCATGGTATTGTAAATGGCATCTGCCCGTGGTATTGTAAAATCCACCCATGGTATTCATTCACCCATGGAATTGACCCGTGGTATTGTAACTGAAAAATACTATAAGTAACAAGTCACATTTTGTAAAAGGACAGATTGTCCGCCACAATGTAGCCTTTACAGTTATTATCGGTTTTAATAAAAAAGTTTCTTTGTGGTTTTGTTTATTGGGCATTCTCCTATTTTTCTTCTGGCAATGCAAGTTTTTAGATCTTGGGGGTCTCTCCTCCCAAGATCCATTTCAATCTTTTAGATCTTGGGGGCCTCCTCCCAAGATCCGGATCAGTGGTATCAGAGCAGGTTATGATTCCATGGGAATGAGGGTTTGATGCATGTTTCAGTTTCAAATTTTGCAGCAATATTCAACAAACTTCAGGCATGTGCTACAACCTCCACAGAGCACTTTCTTGGGTCAAGCAGGAAGAATTTTTCTTTTTTCATTTTTTTGCAGGATTTTTTTTGGGCGGCGACTTTGCAGATCAGATCTGAAACATTTGGTACAAAATTTACAAAATCAAATACCAGATCTGGATTCCTCTCGAAAAATCACCCAATTTCAAAAAAAAAATGGGTCAAATCGGAGTCCGGATGTGGGAGATATCGCTGATTTAAAATCAGCTATTTTATCAGAATTTTTGTGACGGCGGAACTGTTGCAGCACAAATCTGAGATCTCAGAGTGCCCAGATAAGGATTTCCATCACATGGGAAGATGAAAAATGGTCCTTCTGCTTCCAAAAACAGGTTATAATAAATATTCTGAGTTATATTGGCCGAGTTATGTCCATTTTAATTCTGGAGCAGCATTTAGAGTGGGTTTCCATTGGAGACGTGCCCTCCCACCCCACTTTAGTAGGCACCTGCTTCACATTCATCAATTTCAACATAGCAGCAATCGGCTTGGGTTATTTGGAGATGTGCCCTCCCACCCCAGGCTATGTAGGCACCTGCTACTTCATCAGCAACCAACATCACGGTTGTGGGTCATCCACAAACCCACACTTCATCGAAGTCCATTTGCTAGGCCATACACTGTTAGTATCACAGTTGCTCACAAGCATTACAGGGTATCTCTATCCTCGGATCTTCGTTCTTCATGGTTATGGGTCATCCACAAACCCACAGTTCATCGAAGTCCATTTGCTAGGCCACACACTGTCAGAATCACAGTTGGTCACAAGCATTACAGGGTATCTCTATCCTCAGATCTTCATTTATCAGGGTTTTGGGTTAACCACGTAAAACCCTTATCTTCAGTGGATCTTCATATTCAACAAAGGCTTTGCAGGAGGGAACTTTACACAATGGGGACCATTGCTTCTTAAGGAGGGAGGAATGATCCGAATGGAAAATGGCATCAACCCATGGTACTCATCCACCCATATTATTCATCGACCCATGGAATTTACCCATGGTATTGTAAATGGCATCCGCCCGTGGTATTGTAAAATCCACCCATGGTATTCATTCACCCATGGAATTTACCCATGGTATTGTAAATGGCATCTGCCCATGGTATTGTAAAATCCACCCATGGTATTCATTCACCCATGGAATTGACCCGTGGTATTGTAATTGAAAAATACTATAAGTAACAAGTCACATTTTGTAAAAGGACAGATTGTCCGCCACAATGTAGCCTTTACAGTTATTATCGGTTTTAATAAAAAAGTTTCTTTGTGGTTTTGTTTATTGGGCATTCTCCTATTTTTCTTCTGGCAATGCAAGTTTTTAGATCTTGGGGGTCTCTCCTCCCAAGATCCATTTCAATCTTTTAGATCTTGGGGGCCTCCTCCCAAGATCCGGATCACTCGATCTCTCTCGATCTCTCTCGATCTCTCTCTCTCTCTCTCTCGATCTCTCTCTCTCTCCCTCTCCCTCTCCCTCTCCCTCTCCCTCTCCCTCTCTCTCTCTCTCTCTCTCTCTCTCTCTCTCTCTCTCTCGCTCTCTCCCTCTCTCTCTCCCTCTCTCTCTCTCGCTCTCTCGCTCTCTCGCTCTCTCTCTCTCGCTCTCTCCCTCTCTCTCTCTCGCTCCCCCTCTCTCGCTCTCTCGCTCTCTCTCGCTCTCTCGCTCTCTCGCTCTCTCTCGCTCTCTCGCTCTCTCTCTCTCCCTCTCTCTCCCTCTCCCTCTCCCTCTCCCTCTCTCTCTCTCTCGATCTCCCTCTCGCTCGCTCTCCCTCTTCATGGTGATAGAAGATAGCTTTCCTATCAAATAAGTAAGGACTTCCCAAAACAATTCCTGCTATATCAAACGGTACTACATCAAGTTCAATGGTGTCAATAAAATGTGCAGTAATTGCAAAGTGCAATATGCACTTTCTTGAGACTTGTAAGTTTGCATCCTTGCGTATCCATCCAAGTGGATAAGGCTTTGGATGTGGAATGGTCTCAATTTTAATATGTTTAACCAAGTCTTCTGATATAAGATTTGCTTGTGACCCACTATCAAAAAGTGTGTCAATCATAGTATGCTTTGAAACTACTCTCACATGAAACAGTTCAATTCTTTCTTCCTCATTAGGAGCTTGTACATGACAGTTTGAGGTACTATTGCTAGCTTGAGTTTCAATTTCTTTTCCCTTCAAGTTTTTCAAACCTGTAGCTGCAATTTTGGTTTCATCACCTGAATCATCCCCTAAATCTTTTGGTGTAGATGTAGTAGCTGCAGTTGTCTGTTTCCCTTGGGTTTTGTTAAATTGGTTTCTTTTTTGAGGATGCAGTTTCAAACAATTTTTCTCTTCATGGCTTGCTTTAGAATAGTGTTTACAGATCACTTTCTCACTCTCCTATTTGACATATTCATTCTTTTTGCCTTTTCCCTTGGACGCTTTCTCTTTGTTTTTCCCCTTGGGGGGCTTGTTTCTACCCTCTTCAAATGTCTTTTTCCCCCTATCCTCTAAATGGGTAGCTTGAACAAAAACTTCGTCTAGGCTAGTAGGATTAAACATCAGAATGGTAGGTCTAAGGTAGCTATGCAAGCCACCTATGTATTTCAGCAAGGTTTCTTGGGTCTGTAAATCTACCCCTAACAAGAGAGCTCTTCTCCTGAATTCTTGGGTGTAGTCTTGGACATTTTGACCGTTAAGTTGTCTGAAATTTTTCTAGTTCATGATGGCTTTCTGCATGTGTGAAAGAGGATTAAATTGTTTTTTAATGGCTAAAATAAATTTAGTCCATGTTAAGGTAACCTTACCAAATTTCTTGGTTTCCTCTTTGGTCTTGGCCTCTCACCAAACCAATGCTGCTCCATCCATTCTCAAAGAAGCCAACTGAATCTTTGTGGCATCACCATGCATATTCTGAATCCTCAAGTAAACTTCCAACTGCCTAATCCAGTTGTCAAGCTTTTCTACATTCACTTCACCATTAAACATAGGTAATTCTAATTTTACATCAAGCTTCAAAAATGGACTTTTTCCAGAGGATTTTTGCTTATGAACTGAAGAAGAAGAAGATGAAGATGTAGAGGAAGAAGGTGATGATGGGGGTTGTCGAAGAGGAAGAGTTTGTATAAGGATTTATCCATCTACACACAAAATATTTGTGATTGGCCTTATTTTTATACCCTTAACAATTCTATGGAGCCTCAAAAACAATTATGGATATTAACCTACCAAGCTTGGTGTTTTATTATGGAGAAAGTGGTAGAAATTCCAAATATATGCTTTAATGATGACAAGGGAGCTAGCTTAAATATTTTTTTTTGTTGGTTTGACCCACAGGGGATTTGAAATTTAAAACTTACACTTTACATAATACTTCATAATACTGCAATCACAAGTTGACCTACCCCCGTGGGCTGAAGCTAGATTAAATCTTAAATTTTATGAAGAACATGGATTTATATGTAGGGTTAACAAATCATGCCCAAAGCTTCTAGACCTCCATTATTGGATTTATGGTACTTGAAAACCTTAATAGTAAGAAGATATATATATATATATATATAGATATATATATTTACGTGTCTTCTCTACGGGGGATTCATTCAATGAACCTCTGACATAGCACACGCATTCGAGGAATACTAAACAATCCCTTGATTTGAATACATATTGGGAAATACTCTAAAAATCACTGAAAACACTCTAAAAACCACTATATTCAACCCCCTAACAATACGAACCCAATACACCTTCCAAATTTAAACACTCCTACTGTCACTAGATATTGTAGGTATCCATTTTTCATTAACAATTTATATACCCCTTTATATTTTTCGTTATCTTTGAGCTCAATGTTTTATACTTTCCAATATAAAAACCCTTTACCCCCTATTATATACTCAATATTTCATGTCATTTTCCCTCAATATATACCCCCCAATATGAATGCTTGTGGTAAATTATTACTCCCCAAGTAAAGCCCCCATGGTATTCTCAAGGTTTCTTTGTGATAAAAATTAATTCAATGGATGAGACGAATTACACTCTCTATTTAAGTCCCCGACTTATGAATCGAGACAGATTATGTATTTAGCAATGATATCCTTCTCTAGGTCCCTCATATTATCTTTCATTGACTCTAATTTGGGTAAGGCTCCCAAATTTATCTCTACACGTTTGGGGTACAAATTTCCTTGGAAGGTATAGGAAATTTTATTGGAAAATTCCCTTATCGTTCATATGAAACAAGTATAATTTAATTAATTATTGATGCAAGAATTTGCATAGAAATGGACCTTGAAAACAATATTTTAGAGGAAATATGTTTAAAGGTCATAGGTATGCACTCGAATAATAATCTTGATTATGAATACATTGTATATAGATGTAAGTCCTACTTTTCTTATTGGCATCTAACTTCTTCATGATTGATAAAAAAAACTTATAAATTTAATTTTTAGAAGCCTAGCTAGTGTTAAGGAGATAATGATAAGGACCAATTATATGTTGCATCTCCAAGTAAGGGGAGGATACTCCTAATTTGAAAACCCTAGAAATAGAAGCCAAAATAGAAATTGTAGAGAATTCAAGCGCGAACTCCCATAAGCAAGAAGTGGTCTCCATAAGATTGGAAAATTTGGCTTCTTTTGAGAAATCATTATCTAGGGTGGATGAAAATGGTCTATTTTCCCATATAGGGAAGTATGTATAACGATTTTATCAACTATTCCTAGATAGTATTATGACTTACGGGAACATGAATGGGTCATAGTGAAAAATGGAGTAAGATGTTCTAAAAATATAATGTTATACTTATATTTGGCATCCTTGATCAAAGAAAGAAAAGTTAAGACAATATACATCTTTATGGAAAAGTGTGACACATAAATATGTATTTATCCTTCAAAATTTCACATAGGTTGTGGTTGTCACTCGTGATAGACGTGGTATGCATATCATGAGTTGTTGTGATAGGAATTGCCTTCAATTAAGTGGGTTGTTGGAATTTATTCGAGTTTTGAAAATTGGTGAAGTTGAGATGTACCTATTCAAAGTTAAATTAGCATTGAATCATATAAATGTAGTCATAATTTTGAAATTAGTAGTAAAACAATGATGTTTTTTATCAAATGCAACCTTTAGGCTATGTGGATTCTATCACCTAATCCTATACCGCATATCGATAATGTGTGCAACCCTACTAACACCATGTATTATTGTATCATTAGTGTCACAAATGAGGCAAATCCGTACAAATTGTTAATGCTATTGATTTTGATGGCCACATGCAATATATTAATGTTTTCTATTTAAAAGAATTTCCCATATTTACTAAAAATACAGATATAATTTACCTTGAGAGAAAATGTTCTTTTCTTTTAGTAAATAATTAAATGGTTCAAGTTTTAGCAAAATACAAGAAAATGAAGTTTTAGTTTACTAGTAAGGTTACATAATTTAGATGTTTCTTTGTTGTGTTATTTTTTAAAGTCAATTTAACAATTATAATAAAAAGAAGAAAATATGAAATAAAATACAAAGATGATATTTTTAATATTAATAATATTGAATTAAATTTTACATTTCTATTTTTTATTTTTTCAATCAATTTTTTCCCAGAGAAAGTCAAGAAATATTTTCCCACATTTAAAAATAACATTCTTAATATACTTGTTGATATAGAATGTTGACCTCGACCAAAAAAAATTCAAACCAAATATTTATTAATCTAAAATTAATAATATAACAATAACATTAACCATAATAAATTAAATTAATTATTTAAAAACAACCTTTAATAAATTAAACTAAATATGTATCTCTAAAAATATTAAACATGTGACATGTATGATTATAATGTACTTACTCCTTTCAAACTAAATAATTAACTCGATAGGATAAAGAAAATTAATCACCTGGTTTGAAAGGAATAATAATTTTTTTATAAAACGTGTAATACGTACAAGTATAATGTTCTTCTCAAACTAAGACCTGGTTAAGGTCCTAACGAGTTAACTACCTAGTTTGAAAGGAATAATTACAATATAATTGTACATATCACATGTTTAATAAAAAATTAAGTACACACTCAGCTTTTTAACTCCGTAATGCACGAATCTTGACTTGTGCACATTTTCATCCCATTATGAGATCATACAAAGTACATTGGTAAAATATATTTTTCAAATAGGTTTTTGTACACACATTGGATTGCCTCTCGAGATTGATTTGTTGTTTTTTTTTTTCATAACATATTTTACAAATAAGTTGGTGAAGAAAGATTTAATTGTTTCTCAAAATCTTTTAGTTCATATGTATAGAGATAATATCTATTATTCCTGCAGCGGTAGGGTAATAATGTTTATGAGAAAAGTTTTTCGGTGTAAATCACATGATAGAATATTTGTCAACATGTTTCGAACCAACTAGTGTGGTTTATCATCAGGACAAGTTTGCTCTGACGATGAATCACACTAGTTGGTTCGAAACGCGTCAACAAATATTCTATCATGTGATTTACGCCGAAAAACCTTTCTCATAAACTTGATATGGATCACAGAAGCCTCAGTTCAACAAGGGTAATAACGTATTAAAAATAATTAATGTTGACATTAAATATAAGTTGTCCAAAAATTTATGAAATTTTTTCAAAGTTTAACATTATAAATTAAAATTTATTATTTTTAAACCATATTTAAATTCATTTATCCAAAATACTATTGGTTCAATTCTTTCCCCTCTTATTATGTAATGATGGCAGATGTACTTGAATAATAATGAACTGTTCTCCTCCTTCCTTCAGTGTACTTTACTAATATTAAAATGGATCCATAATTCATAGGGGCCACTTGGGGTGAATAGTCAATGAAACTAAACAAAGTATTTATTAAAATGAAGTCGAGACAATCACAAAAGATTTGATTCCTCGAGAATCGACATCGATTTGCTACTGCCCTCAAAATTTTCCCATGTGATGAATTATTACTTTAATGCCTTGGGATTGGTCTTACGTGTCACTGCGAAGTGACACTTCAAAGGTCACATCACCGTCATCCACATAACTGGAGAGTAAACTTTGGACCCAAACAGACATCATCTAGTTGGACACTTGTCACTTCGATAAAAGACGATCTTCCTGTGTAACGTTTTCAATACAAAGAGGGTTGGGATTCCGAACATTCTGGAAGGACAGGCACCTGGCAGTCAGCAGCTGCACTGCCGAAAGGCATGAACATGAAGGATGCGGAAGGTCTAGTCAAGTATGGAACCGACATACGCAGATCTAATTGAAATTGTCTTTTAGTGCTTGACAGATGCCAACAAAGTATTTCCACAAACTGCAGTAATGAAAAATGACAACCGAATCGAGAGAGATTTCATTTTGACCTTAAAAGGGAACCAGATGAGATATTGAGCTGGAGAGGTGACTTACATTGATGTAAATGTGTTCACAAATCTCCTGCATTGATTGGATATATGCATGCTTCATTGCTAAGCAGTTCTCTTCAGAGCTTCAAAGCAATCTTTTCTCGTTTCTCTTTGGAGCTTCAAAGTGATCTTTTTTCATTTTCTCTTTGGAGCTTCAAAGTGATCTTTTTTCGTTTTCTCTTCAGAGCTTCAAAGCGATCTTTTAAACGAGAAATTTGTTCGATCGATCAAAAATATTTTCTTGTTATTCCCTGCAGCAGGGTAATAACGTATTAAAAAAAAATTGATGTTGACATTAAATCTAAGTTGTCCAAAAATTTATGAAATTTTTCCAAAGTTTAACATTATAAATTAAAATTTATTATTTTTAAACCATATTTAAATTCATTTATCTAAAATATTATTGGTTCAATTCTTTCACCTCTTATTATGAAATGATGGCAGATGTACTTCACTATTAATTAATATTATACAATTTAATGTACAACTTCCACTATAAAATGACAGATGTACTCCATACTAAAAAATAAAATAAAACGTTAATTCATTCAAATGTACACATAATGAATTCATTTAGTAAAGTCGTTATCCCCGTTTGATTACACATTAAGTACAACACTGCATACCAACTTTTCGGGTCCTGCCTTTCACAATCGCCAGGCTCGATGCGTATGTGCTTCATTCTCAACCACATAAATATCTAAAAACTATATATTATATTATTGTGGGCCCCTTTTATGGAAATTCAAGCTAACAAAATACCTCCCACGTACCATCATTATTAATTTATTTGGACTCCTTCTCCAAGCATAACATGGAGCTTTTGTTAATAAAAATAGAAATTCCTTGTGGAAAAGGCCAGCATGATTAGAAATCTATATCATTAAGATGCCTTGGAAACTGTTCAATTTTTCTTTAAAAGTTATATTTTAATGTTTAAAATTTCAAAAAAATGAAAAAGGTTATAATTTTTTTATTGTTTGATATTATAACGTTATTTATAAACACTTTGACGTTAGCCTATGGAGATAATAATATTATCACTATCTAATGATATTATTGTGTTTATTTACAAATCAACCAAAGTACATATTATCCTAAACCATGTATAACTAATGGTTAATTTACTAAAATTCACGTTAAATTATATAATATCTATTATTTGATATTATAACATTATTTATAAACACTTTCACGTTATTAGGGCCCTACGTATAAACAAACTAATTTAATATTTAAAATTAAGTTGGCCCTAGTCAATGCTTATAACATGTGTTGATGTATGTTTATTATAATAATACATTTGATAACATTTGTGACATGGGCCTCTAATTTTAAGGATACTTCAAATAAGCAAGAATATCTGCAAAGTAGCCCTTGTTCAAATACAATAGTTAGTTCATACATTTCAGAATTCAATAATTGAACTAGTTGCAAGGAAATGCTAGCTATGCAGCCTTGTTTATGTTAAATTTTTGAAGTTATTTTATTTCAGTAATATGTTGAGATATGTTAAATTTTCGAAGTTAGTTTATTTGGGTATATGAACACATTAGATATACATCATGATGTCGAAGTAGCTCTCTTTTTATGCATAAGCATTGAGATGGGTATTTGATTAGATGCTCGCAGAGGATGATGAGTAAAGTATGTATATCATTGAATGGGGTGGGACATAGCATAATGTAGAGAGTCATATGTGTGATTATTGAAATTTTTTGAGAAAACCATACAATAACGATAAACATTCATTCAAATTTGGATTAGATTGATTACAATGTATTATTAAATTGTTGTGTATGTATTATATTTTTTGTATAACTATTTCTATGTGCTATACATTGTGTTGAGCTTAGTGGGGAGAGGGGGTGTCAAATCCCCCTTTACTTGATGGGTTAGGGGTAGCACCCTTGGAAAAAAAAAATGGATGGTTTTTTTGTGTCTGTTTTTGGCACACAGTTTTCACTTATAACAGTTTTGTGGCACATGGTTCTATATATAGTTTTGGTTAAGGAAATATAGTTGTATTCTAATCCAAGGTAATTGAATTGGTAGTTTATTTGTCTCCTTGTGGGTCACAAATGAAGACTACGGTAACAAATTTCCACTTTTCCATGAGGAAAATGGGTCAAAATTATCTCTTTCACATTGGGCATACTTATTTATGTTAGAAATTTCATTCTTGGGGGTCTTTTTCATGTATTTTAATCACATTATCATGCTAATAATGATTCCATAAGGAACTTTTGACTATCTATTGAATAGGAACATGAAGCCTTTGACAAAATTTACTGCATCCATGAAGTATATTGTTGAAACTGGAATATAGGGTTAGGATACACATTAATTTTTCCAATGCATTTTTGACATTTCCCACGTGATTCCACTATGCCTTAGGGCCTACCCCCTCAGGTTGTAGCATTAACCATGTCTATTTCATGTCGTGACTTATGTAGTAGAACATACCTTTCATGGATACCCTAGAATAACACCAGATTTCTATTTGAGTACCCATTCTTTGTTCCTGTGTAGGTATGGAGATCATCTTCAGAGCTTTCCATGACATATAATTTGAGCCTCATGCATCTTTTTGTCTATTATTTATGGCCATCTATCGCCCTTATCGGGGGTACCCACTATTTTTATCATTTCTCATTGGTTGCCTATGCTTATCGTCTTCAATGTCTTGCTAGATGCTATCATAATGCCACATGTCTTCATTTTTCTCGCCAACCTTGCAACTATGCTTGACGTCTTTCCTTTCCATCAATCCATAACACCCTTTCAAAGAGATCGTTTGTTAGGCCCCTATACTACTAGTGTAACACCTTATTGTTATTTGTACAACCCACTTATTATATTGATGTACCCATGTAGTGCCCATATTGTTACTATTGTGCCCCATAGAAGCCCACTATCATTATTATTGTGCACTTACATTATTATTGTTATGTCGGCTCTAATTATGCTATGACCACTTAGACTCCTATATATAGAAAGGAGGTCTTTTCATTTGTATCATCCAAGAATTGCTCATTTGTGTAATGTCAAGGAGGTTGCCCCCTCAAAGAGGCTGAATTCTAAGGTGTTTATCTCTCTTTTCTATCTTTTTGTGAGCTGGTTTCATAACATTTGGTATCAGAGCTTTGGATTCTAGGGTTTCGCTGCTCCAAATAGGGCATAGTGGCATTTTCGCTATAACTTTTTTCTGCAACGTTTCAGAAGCTAAAAAAAAACCCATTTGAGAAGAAATCGCGCCGAACCTCAGGTTTGAATTTCAGAGCTTTTCGCACTATATTTGTGGAGATATGATTTGAGGAAGTTGGTCTTTTTGCAGACTCCTAAATTACATTCCAAACAGGTGACCTGGGGAAAATCGTCATAACTTTCTCTCTGAGCATCGGATTGATATTTCGTAAGAAGGTACAAAAATAGGACAGAATGTAGTTTCTTGTATATATTTTTTAGCGCCAAAGGTTGAAATAGTGACACGTGGCACTTCATACAAGTTTTCTCTTCTGGAAAGGTCTATAATCAAGTCATCTTGGGAGATTGTGCATAACTCTTTCTTGGAGAATCCAATTTGGATCAGACTGGTGGCATTGGAAAGAGGACATAGAGGGCTACTACAAGTCGCAATTTCAGAACTTAAAGATCTGAAAGTATAGAGTTACAGTCGTTTCAAGATCGAGCTCCTAAAATCAAGAAAAAGCAAGATGAGGAAGTTTGATGGCAAGGATCCAGTAAATTGGATACTTCAAATGGAACAATATTTTGATCTACATGGTGTACCACTGTTACAAAAGGTATGTATTGCATCTTCATATTTAGAACCGGATCAATTTTTATGGTATGAAGGGCTTTGTTCTCGTAAACAACTTGTTACATGGTCAATTTTCACAGAGGAAATGATAGCACATTATGAGGATACAAAGAGCAACACATTCTTTAGAGCGACACCACAACAATTGGAAAGAGTAAAATGGCTTTGTGACATAGTGGAAAGCAAAATTATGGAAACCAGGAAGCATACCCCTCACAACTATAAATATGGAAGTGTTGTTTCTCCTAGCCTTCCACAACCTATAAGGGTTACACCACAACAATTGGAAGAAAAAAGAGAAAAAGGGCTTTGTTACAATTGTGATAGAAAATGCACTAAAGGTAATAAGTGTGCTGAGAAGAAGTTATTTTACATAGAATATGAAGAGGAGGAAGAAAAGGATCAAGAAACATCAAAAGAAGAAGATATATGCCAGGACCCCACCCCAAAGAAAGAAGAAATGAATCAAACCATATCTTGTAAAGCATTGGCAAGAATTACCACTCCTCAAACTCTCAATATAGAAGGACATATCAAGAAGAAAAATGTGCAAGAAGTGAAAGATCACATCAAGAAAGAAGAAATGAATCCAACCATATCTTGTAATTCATTGGTCGAAATTACCACTCCTCAAACTCTAAAGATAGAAGGACATATCAAGAAGAAAAAGGTTCAAGCAGTGAAAGATCACATCGAGCATCAACAACAAGTTCTCCAACTTTTAAAGGATAACGCCACTTTGGTGCAAAATCGAATGAAACAACATGTAGATCAACATCGTAGTGAAAAATGTTTTGATGTAGGTGATTGGGTATTTTTACTGCTACATCTCAAGCAAGCTATTTATGAGAAGGAAATGTTGGCAATACTACATGCACTTAATAAATGGCGACCTTACCGAATGGGGAGACACTTCAAGGTAAAAATGGATCATGATAGTCTTAAATACCTTTTAGAACAACTATTATCTTTAGAAGAACATAAAAAATCTATCACAAATATGTTCGGTTATGACTTTGACATCATCTATAGAAAATGGAAGCAAAATTTTGTTGCAGATGCACTCTCAAGAAAGGATGAGGATGTGGAAGCATTGTTTTGTGCTATTTCTATTATCCAACTAGATTGGATAAACAAAGCAAGGGATGAATGGAAGAAGGACGAAGAAGTATGGCCACTTATTCAAAAGTTGCAAAAGATCCCAATTCAAACAATATTGCCAGAAATTGAAGAGGAAGGAAAAATCATATTGGAACATGGAGTAGTCACAGAAACAAGAACCCGACAACTGTGAAATCGATCAATTTCACAGTATCTCATCAAGTGGAAGAACTTACTTATTGAAGATTCCACATGGGAGGACAAGAATTTTATACAGAAGCATCAAGAACTACTCAAGCGTTGAGGACAACGCTTTTTGAAGGAGAGGGGCATGTTAGGCCCCTATACTACTAGTGTAACGCCTTATTGTTATTTGTACAACCCACTTATTATATTGATGTACCCATGTAGTGCCCATATTGTTACTATTGTGCCCAATAGAAGCCCACTATTATTATTATTGTGCCCTTACATTATTATTGTTATGTCGGCTCTGATTATGTTATGACCACTTAGACTCCTATATATAGAAAGGAGGTCTTTTCATTTATATCATCCAAGAATTGCTCATTTTTGTAATGTCAAGGAGGTTGCCCCCTCGAAGAGGCTGAATTCTAAGGCATTGATCTCTCTTTTCTATCTTTTTGTGAGCCGGTTTCATAACATCGTTCTGATGAGTGGATTTCCATTTCCAGACACTTTCCCACTGCCTCTTTCTTTTCTTAAATTGGTTCTATGAGCCTTGGAACAATATGCATACCATTATACCACTTGTCTCTCTAAAACAAGTTTTCTTTTGGTACTCTTTTCATGCTCATTTAACAATGAAAATACCAAAATTCTTTCTCTCTATTCTCATGCTCGTTAAAATACTTGAAAATGTCGAGTTCTTTCCATTAGTTCCTACTCATTAGTTAAAAGTAAAGTTGATGAGAAAAATCTTTCTATTTTCATGAACGTTAACCATGAGAAATACACGAGTGTATTTTATCTCTTTTTTAGACTCGCTATAAAACTCAGACATTGATCATTATATTCTTTTAATTGTCTTTTTGGCTCCTTAAAAATGAATGAAAAATACACTACTGATCTCACTTATCTTCTTTTTTGTGCTCATTAAACCATGAAGGGGATAATCTATACAAAAAGGGAAAGGGAGGAAGAGTATTGTGTTCTATGTTTTATCACGGCAGTTATTAGTCACCGTTGAACACAACAGTTGTTTGAGTCATTTTCTTACAGTTCTTCTTCACTTGGCTTTATATCCACACCATCAAAATGAGTCAAGTCACTTTATTATTGAGTCAATATCTCACCCAATTGGCTACCCTCTTAGTCTTGGGGTTGTGGTGATGCTTCTTGTGTGGCCACAATGTTTGTATGGTATTATTCATTCCAAGATTCCAAGTTCACATTTGTGGTGTGTCATTATATATTCAATGGAAGTCTTGGCCAGAGTTGGTTGTCCATAGTCTTGTTCTACCTTTTGTGTTGACCATCCTTGTGTCAGGTTTTCATGAGTTCTTCAAATTATACATTGAAGACCTCATCATGTTATTAGTTTCGAGTCGAATGATGGAGGATACATAAAGGCCTTCCTTCGATGGATATCTTCTAATTAATGTTAATTTTGTATCGAGGACGTATATATAAACACTATTTAGTACCTAGGAGCTTGCAATTCTTAGCAACAAGTTTCCTCGTGGTTGGTAGTGGGTTCTCCTCATTGACCCATGTTAGCCAATACTATAAGTGCTTGACATTAGCTCATTCATTTGATATTACTAGATTGCGCTAGGTACCTCAGGATCCATTTTCATCATTGGTGGTATCCCTCATGTCTATTAACAAGATCCCTCAATGCATGGTAATGAGACGGTCTCCTTGCATGCTCCACATCAGCACATTATTCACATGTACTTGATTCGTACAATTGAGATGAGTCAAAGACCTTGGGGCATGAAGCCACCTCACTCAACCATTTTTCCTCCCCCAAGTTGCATTGGAGAATGCATTATGTACTTTGAGGCCATCACTAAGGAATTCCTATTTGTGTTTCTAGCCCAATTGATATCTATTTTGATAGAGATCTACATTGTAATTTCAGTTTTACTCAAAATACGGTAGATATTTTTAAGAATAAAAAGTTTAATTTGTTTAATTTGCAAAGTTCAAATGCCTTAAGGGTATTGTAGGGCATTGAATCCATTTATACATTCAAAAGTGCATTTCAAATAACAAGTAATCACAATCTTACTCAAAATTGTATTAGAAAATTCTAACAAAAGAAAATCATTTTAACTATTATTTAAATTTTACCAAAAAAATATTAATAAAAGTACTTTAGTACATTTACTAGTAAAATTAATTAATTTATTAAATTTAACTCAACATTGCATTAACATGTACTATGGCATTGATAATGATGCATCCCTATATTTATCTCTCTCTCACACACACATTAAAAATAATAATTAATTTATCTAATTTTTTCTAAATTTAAAAATATATAATTACAAATATTATAATTTTTTTTGTAAATATGTCTATATATTTATATTGATAACTGAGAAAATTACATGAGGTATTACATCGAGAATTCATCAAAACTTTGACACTTCCAAAGTGAACAAAATTCCTTATTCCTAGTACATAAAGATGGGGCACAGTGGACATTAGCCTTGGCTAGAAAGCTAGGGTGGCTCTCACCAAATCTTCAACATGAACCAGGACACCCTTTTCAAAAAGATAACATAAGACAGCTAAACATGACATAAGAGATGCAACATAAGATAACTAAACATTGTATGGTGTAGTATGAGAAAAAAACATAGAGTCATTGTAAGTTCTTTCCAGACTAAGTACTGTAAGATATTGGAGAGAAAATTAGTCAAGAATGAAACTAAAGATCATGGAGAGACAACAACTTGGGAAATGTGCTTTGGTAAGGAAAAATTGGCATTAATAGTGTTAAGAGGAAATATGTTAATTTCTACAGCCTTTTCCTAATGACCATTGGAGTCAGTATGAAAGTCTGAAACTACATACCATTCCACTTGGTACAACCTTACCACTATATCATCCAAATTGTATCTAATGTCCTGCATGGTGCAATTGATATATTTCTAGCCTGCAAATATTTTGTAATTATAAACTTGCTTATCACGGATAACCATGTTAAGAAGTGTCTCCATTTGGTGATGATGAGTGATTGAGTGAAATAAATGGAGTCATCTCTTTTGAAATTTTCCTGGATTTGGTACTCATTTGAGGATGTGTCCACTTATCTTAGAGTCTGAGAAATATTGGTGGTCTCAAAATTCCTTGGCTTCCAATGTTAGAATTTCTTTCCTGGCCTCTAGGGAAGAAGCCTCAAAAATAATTTCCACAGATTCTGAACCAAACAACTACATGCACCTAGAGGAGGATTCCCCTAGTGCTACACCTCATCTGGAAAATTGTTGTTGGCATGATGCCATGTACAATATATAAACAAAACACCTGACCATAACCACTGATGAAAAAAAAAGGACCCCAACATCATCAAAGTGAGAGTGTAGTTCTATGCGAACTTAGAAGCAAAAATTGACTACAATGTAAGGGGGGAAAGTGAGAGACAGTAGGAGGGCTAAGTAAAGCCTATGAAACACCCAACGATGTGACTGTACCGATAGTGTGACTGAGTAAAAATATAAGAGTTGGGAGTGATGAGACTTGGATTACAAACCAAATTGAGAATGTATTCGAATACCAAACACCACAGACAAGCACTAGGTAGTTAAATAATACTACAGTTGGGTATAAGCCTTGTAAATATTTTGAGGATAATACCACCATCGACTCAAAGGATGGGCCAGATCCCATGTTATGCAAGAGAAAAAACAAATAACATTCAGAGAAACTACAACCCTGAGTACTCAAACACTGATATGACTGACGATGAAAACAAAAACAAAGTTTAGATGTAAGGGAAAGAGGTCAGGAAGGTGATGAGTGACCTTGAAGCACTGTCGCAACCCAAATCTTCAACCACCATTTGATAATGTTCAGAGATTCCAAGAGTCAATGAGTTGCAACGTTCTTGATAAGTAGGGCCTCTAAACTTCCACCACCCTGCAAGAAACATAGGGATTATATAATGGAATGCTGGAGTGATCAATATTGTATGAGGAAGGGAGAGAAAACCATAGAAAATGTATGGCAAGGGCCAAGTGTCCTGAGTGAAAACAAACTTCGGCAAACCAAAGAAAAGAAACATGATGAGCTCATAAATGAGGTCAATTCTCTTGTTAGAGTGATCTCTTGCAAGACCAATCCACCATGGAAGGAGCTCACCATATCTGAAGAGGAAAAATGAATGATTAGAGTGAAGAACGTGGAGCATATGAAATAAAAAAGGGTAAGTATTGGACATTTAGTAGGAGGGGCCCTGGCTAGGTGGTCCCTTGTATCTTGAGTGGAGTTTCACCATGTTGTTGCAATATAGGGTTGAGGAGAGGTCCCAGTTTGCTTTTCAAGAGTCACCAAGTATTTTTGTATAGGAGGGACACATGTGAGGTATGTTGACATGTTGACATAATAATATTTTAGTATACTCTACCCCCTGTAAGTGGATTACTTTCATTGCTGAAATTTGATCGGTGGAAAAATACTCCCATCAGGGAGAGGTCTATTGGCAGCAAGCTAATCCTGGTGTTGACAGTGCTGGATATCTGTAAACCAAGGGGGTATCCCCGAGGTGAAGTCCCAATTAGACTTCACATCATTTTTAGTAGGAGCCTTATCCGGAGTATCGGCCTGGCTTCCATGTATTCTTGTAGATTTTCCTTGGCTACAAATTTTAGCACAAGAGAGTAATACACAGGTATTTTTTGGATCAACAAGTGAGTATGCCTTGTAAATTGTTCAACTATGGAAAGTATCAAGGTCCTTCTACCGAAAGGGGAGAGAAAAGTGGGCCCTTTCAAGACAAGTAATAATAATAATCTAGAAAAGGTACATGAGCATATACATACGAATGATTCATTGACCAACCAATGAAATAGTTGACAACGAAGCAACGATTGTTAAAGAAAATACAACACACCTTCAACAAGATAAGTACCAAAGCCACCAAAATAGTTGACTTTCATTAGTACAGATGAAAACAACATACATTAAAAATATTCAAATAATATTTTTACAATATTAATGACATATTCATGAAAGCGTGTTGGCTCAACGAGCTTCAGAATTAAGTAAAAGTTCCAAGATACATCAAGATAGTGAACACCACTAGCCCCAATAATGGAGCATTAGAGTAGTCACTTGCTCCTCCCAAACAACTATATTCCTCCCCAATGCCTGATAGGAGGATCCAAGGTGAAAATTCCTTTACATGAGTGACGAGGGTGTATATATAACAAATGGGGTTCCCATTCACCTCCCTTGTGACTCTTGGACTACCCTTGTGACTGTTTGAATTTTCAATGACCTTTCAATTTCTTACATGAATTTTCATATTACATGGATGACTCTTGGACTTCCAATTTACATTGCATTTCTCCAACATTGAATTTACATAATCCACAAATGATGTGGAAAATAATGACTCGTGACTAGACATGACATGACACTAATGACATGGTGTTGGGCATGGAATCCCCCCATGACATGTTTTGGGGCTGAAAGCCCAAGTTTTGAGTTGATATTGTTGTAAATCTCCTCGAATTGTTGGCGCGAAATATATGTTAGAGTCATAGTGCTGTCCACCCTAGTTTCTAATGTAAGGTCAGCCTACCCACGGTCCGCGGACCATGGGATTGTATAAATAGAGCGAGGCTCTAAGTTGTAAAGAGACATAGAAGGAATGGAATCTAATAGATAGAAAGTAGAAGCACAGAGTAAGTGTATAATGTATCTTGGGTCATAGAGTAGGAGAAGGCTCTGCAGCTGAGTGCACAGAGGCCTAGTTGTCCACAGCTGAGTGCATGGACCCCTCTAGCTGAGTACACAAGACGAAGTCAAGTCTGTAACCAAGGAAGAGAATAATAAAAGAAGTTTATTCCAATTTTTGTGTATATGTTCTTGAGTTATTACTTGTTTGATATCAATTGCTAATATACTGTTTATTTACTGCACACACTTGTATGAATGATTTATATTGTTAAGTATACTTTACACTTGCAAGTAAGCTAAGTTAATAAACTAATATCGAATTACTAGTAAGGACTTGGGTAATAACATTGTTCAGCCCCCGAGTAGGGCTGCGCAAAGGCAACACCTCATGCTGCGAGGAACAAGTAAGTGTGCGTAACGACGTGTGCGTAGGGTCAAAATGTGGACCACTTGAACTCATCAGACATCTCCAGGATGTGGAAACCTGGTTCTAGCACCCTCCCATACTACTTCGGGTGAGACCTCAGTCTGCGCTCCACAGACTGTTGCTGAAAGGGCCAGTAGTACTGGCATTTGTTTGGCTAAATCACCTTCGAACCTAGGTCAAGCCCCAACAAGCCAAAAAATGGTTCCGTTGCTGGGACCAGGATCTGCATAAAGGATGTCTGATGTCGTGTCACTGGAATCCAACGAAGAAAGAAATTGAAGGGTGGTTGGACAGAAAAATTCACGAGTTCACGACGCAGGAAAACAGGAATCCGTGAGTATTAAAGGAATAGTGGTTAGAGTGCTACTTATATACGGAAATCCACGAAATTTTCTTTGCATCCTTGCCCTCTGAGTTGTATGAGTGGATCGCGAAGCTAGCAGACAATCAAGGAAGGTGTGGGCTTGACAAACAGATTGTGTGGACTCCAAAATTGGTGCGTAGACTAGAAGAGTTAGAAGATAAGATCACATGTGCTGTGGACCATTGGCTCGATCAAATTATAGGAGGGTTTATCATCGAGTTCATGGTAGATACTTCAGTCAGCTATGGTGAGGTGGAACGATGCTTCCTCAAAGGACTGCGAGGTAAGTACATTAAATATTTGAACACTTGGATTAAAATGCTATTGTGTGAAAAGCGGGTTATACAAATAAATTGATGTTTGGGGCTCCACGGAGTGGGAGGATCTACAGAAACAAAGGTAGCCTAGAAATAGAAAATAGCCCCTTGATTTCGCCTCAACGAGAAAGTGAGGAAGAGCTCGTGAAAGTTTCACCAAGAAATCAGATTAGTCTGATAAGGCAGCGAATTCTGCACATACTGCCTCCACCTACACCACCACCTGTTTCACCATCTTCACCCCCATCTCCGCCCACACCACCTCCGCCACCACCACAGTTCAATATGGCGAGTGCAATAAAATCACTCGTATTCAGAGGAGTAGGGAACAAAGACCCGGATCAATTTTGATTCATGGTAAAAGATGTATGGGAAGCACAAGGAGTCGTGGATGACAATATAAAGAAGGTAATGTTGGTAAGTGCATTGCAGGATCATGCACTAACATGGTACATTAAGTATTCTAATGACCATCCAAACATGGGAATCACAGATATCCAAGTTGCGCTGAACAGGGAATTTAGTAGGCCAAAATCGGAGACACAATTGATTATTGGGTTTAAGAAAATCGCGATGCTTCCAAGTGAAACCCCATGGGATCTGGAACAGAGACTGAAGGGTATGATTCATGAAACCAACACGACCTTGACAGATGGATAGCACTGCGCATGGTTTGTAGCATCACTAATGCCACATTTAAAGACGACATTGTCGCAACAAAAGTTATCCACCCAGGTCGAAGCTTTGAATATTGCAATGAGACTGCATGAGACCCCAATACAAGATCCTGGCCTGGGAGTCCAACAAATCCACGTGCAACTACAAAATTTGTGTTTGGAAATGCAGAGTTTGAAACAGGACAGGACAACTCGCCTAGAGGCACACAAGGAGGTATGGTGCATAAAGTGCAAGGGACAGGGACATAATAAGGACCACTGCCCATTCTTCGTGAACTACTTGGTGGGAGGAGAGCCGATGCCATTAAGACCAGAGGCACAAGCATGACTGAGTGCGGTGCCTGCATTATGGTACGTGATTTGTCAGATAGGAGGAAAACTTGCTACGTATAATTGTCATCTATAACAGAAGTATACACAAACGTCCCAACAATTGTTCTCTAATTTTTTCAGATTGGTAGGCCATGACGAGTGCACCTACAGAAGTTATGAACTGATGATGGATCAAACTCCTACCTACAAAGTGCAGACCAAACTCCGAGCCCTCAATCAAAATGCAGGGATGGTGCGCACTGGATTTCAGGGCTGTGGATGAGGTCGAGGTGGAATGGGACCAGGAAGGGGTCGCAGATAGATAATTTGTTACAATTGCACAAGGCTAGGACATTATGCCCGTGATTGTACAAATCCGACGAGAGCATCATGTTTATATTGTACTCAGTTTGATTGTGAGACAGAGGATTTCCCTACACTGATAGCAAGGCTGCGCGATAAAGGGATTGTCCAGCTTCCCCCAACTCAGAATTTGCAAATGATGAGGTTTGAGCTGCGCAAAGAGGACTTGAATGTAAACATCGTGCTTCGAAGTGGTATCAGGAAAGGAGATGACAAAGGTAAGTAGCCTGAAGAAAGTGCATGGGTTTGCAAGGATCCTACAAAGGAACTTGAATTTGATTTGGAGCATGCAAAGGAGACATTCATGGAAGCTAAGAAGAGCTTCACGAAGGCCTCCACTTCAGGTAGTAAGGATCAAATAGAGCCAGAGATGGATCCTTCAATGCTCACTACCTTTATGGAGACATGCATTAAGCTACTGCGTGATAGAAAGGCTATGAAAGGACTGCAAGAACTCATCACTAGATCTGCTGGACCAAGGGAACCGTGCGTAGTCCGAAAGCTCAGAAAGCACACATCGCGAACAGGAAGGGAAATGAGATTGATGCGCAGATCGGGGAATATGAAATGGATCAAGTGATTCTGAATCTAGGATCGGACACAAATGTACTGCCAAAGCAAACATGGGAGCACATGGGTAGGCTCGCGTTGCAATGGTCCCCTATTCAATTACAAATGGCGAACCAGCAAAAGATCCTACCGATGGGAAGATTGCAAGGAATAATGGTAGATATAGAAGGTGCAAGCGCACTTGTAGATTTTGAAGTGATAGAGATTGTCGATGACAACAATCCCTATCCTGCGCTACTAGGAATAGATTGGGCCACTGATATGAATGGAGTGATAAACCTAAAGAAGTGCAAAATGATGTTTGAGAAAAAGTCACTGCGCGTAGTGGTACCTTTAGACCCTGCGGAAGGATCGCGCTACACAGAGCCAATGCGTGAAGACGAGAGTGATGACGAGCTAGACTATATCTACAAGATAACCGCTCAGGAACAGGATTGGGTAAATCCTACATCAGATGGCAGGATTTGGTGGGAGAATGAAAGCTCCTACGCATACGATTTGGATGAGGAAATAAAACGATGGAAGAACCAGTTATACGAGGTAACCACGCTCAATTGCAACATGATGGTAAGATCACTGCGTTGCATGACAACAGAGGTAAGGGATTTGCTTATGTATGATGGGTTGACAGCGGTGGATGAATTCCTGAACACATTTGAACGCGAAGTGCCAAAACAGTAGTGGTTCAATGCTCTGAAAAGGGCACTACACGCTACGGCTACAAGGTGGTGCGGTATGCACCAACAGAGTTTTGGGGATTGGAGCGAATGCAGAAAGATGATGCACCTACGATTTGGGAAACTGTAGATGCGATTAACGTAAAAATATGACGGTCACGATGATCCACATGCACACCTTGCGAAATAGACCAAGGTCTACGAGGAAGAGCCATAGCCTGAATGGGTGCATTTTTTCTACCATACCCTGGATGTCATACCCATGAATTGGTATACTGAGACGGAGCTCCGTCATTGTACGAGTGAATGGGATATCTTGCGCGAGGGATTTATGTTAACTTTCACATTTGAAGATTGTTGTTGGGATACAGTTGATGATGTGCTACAAGTAGTAAAAGCAACTATCTTCAAAATACCCCAAGAGCCAATGGAAGTTCTTCAGACGGAATGCAAGACACAGCTGAGCTATGTGCTGGAATGTTACAATTAAATGTTGAGGAGGATGACGAGGATCCACAGAATATTAACATTCCAGAAACAGAAGGATGTTGTGAGGTTCAATGACCATTGATTGAGGATCCCGACATCACCGCACCGCTAAAAACGAAGCAGGTAAACATTGGGACAGACATGGAACCAAAGTATGCAACGCTTGGAGACTATTGGGATGATGCCACAGTGGATAAGGTTGCTGAGTTACTCTGCGAATACCAAGACTTATTCCCGACCAAAATTATGGATTTAAAAGGGATCATTGGCGACTTAGGGATGATGAAGATCACCCTAAAACCTGACGTGAAGCCGGTCAAGCAGAGGCCTTACCACTTGAATCCGAAGTACAAGGAAAAGGTCCGCGTAGAATTAGACAAAATGCTCGCAGCTGGAATTATTGAGCTGGTGGAAGAATCTAACTAGGTGAGTCCTATGGTAGTATAGGAGAAAAAGCAGAAGGGAAAAATAAGAATATGCATGGAGGACACTATGTAGGACGTGTGACCACGCAAAAGGTTCTTTGTGCAGGGTTATGGTGGCCAACCCTTCACCAAGATTCAAAAGCATACTGTAAGGCCTGCGATATATGTCAAAGGATCGGAAAACCATTGCAAAGGGATGAGATGTCGTTGAATCCACAAATGACACTACAATCATTCGAGAAATGGGCAATTGACTTTGTGGGACCTATAAAACCTCAGGGAAAGACGGGTGCGCATTACATCATCACCGCAGAGTACCTAACATGATAGGCAGAAGCGTAGTCGGTCAAAGACTGCACGGCCACTATCGCTACGAAGTTTTTGTTCTAAAATGTGTTGACCCCAATTTGGCTGTCTGAAAATCTTAATGAGTGATTGCGGAACACATTTCTTGAATGAAACCATCAGCGTGCTCACCGAAGAATTCCAAGTGTATCATTAGAAAAGTACGTCGTACCACCCACAAGCCAATGGGACTATAGAAGCCTTCAACAAAATAATGGAGACTGCGTTGACCAAAGTGTGCAACGCACAGCGAAGCGATTGGGACCTGCACATACCTGCAGTGCTATGGGCTTACAAGACAACGTGCAAGAAATTGACGGGACAAACACCTTTCCAGTTAGTTTATGGCATGGAAGCTGTCATGCCGATGGAATATATCGTACCTAGTTTGCGAATAGCAGCGCTCATAGGGATGACGGACCGCGAAGCTCTGGAGGAAAGGCTCGCGCAATTGGAAGAACTTGAGGAAGAATGGTTTTTGGCTAGGTTTCATCAGCAGGTACAAAAGCAGCGTGAAAAATCCTGGCACGACCACCATATCAAGTTGCACACCTTCAAGGTAAATGACTTAGTGCTATTGTATGATAGTAAGTTTGAAAAAATTCCGGGCTAGTTGTCCTGTCTTGTTTCAAACTTTGCATTTCCAGACACAAATTTTGCAGTTGCACATGGATTTGTTGGACTCCCAGGCCAGGATATTGTATTTGGGTCTCATGTAGTCTCATTGCAACCTCCAAAGCTTTGGCCTGGGTGGATAACTTTTGCTGTGACAGCGTCGTCCTTAAATGCAACGTTAGTGACACTACAAACCATGAGCGGTGTTGTCCATCCGTCAAGGTCATGTTGGCTTCGCGAATCATAATCTTCAGTCTCTGATACAGATACCATGGGGTTTTTCCTAGAAGCATCATGATTTCCTTAAACCCGATAATCGATTGTGTCTCCGATTTTGGTCTACTAAATTCCCTGTTTAGCGCAGCCTGGAAATCTGTGATCCCCGTGTTCGGATGGTCATTAGAATTCTTAATGTATCATGTTAGTGTGTGATCCTACAATGCACTTACCAGCATTGCCTTCTTTATATTGTCATCCACGACTCCTTGTGCTTCCCATACAACTTTTACCACGAACAAAAATTGATCCGGATCTTCATTCCCCACTCCTCTGAATATCGGCAATTTTATTGCGCTCGCCATATTGAACTGTGGTGGTGGTGGAGGTGGTGTGGGCGGAGATGGAGGTGAAGATGGTGAAACTGGTGATGGTGTAGGTGGAGACGGTATGCGCGAAATTCGCTTCCTTATCAGACTGATCGCACTTCTTGGTGAAACTTTCACAAGCTCTTCCTCGCTTTCTCGCCGAGGCGAAATTAAGGGGTTATTTTTTATTTTTGCGCTACCTTCATTTCTATATATCCTCCCTTTCCACGTAGCCCCAAAAATCAATTTATTCGCATAACCCACTTTTCACACAATAGCATTTTAATCCAAATGTTCAAAGATTTAATGTACTTACCTCGCGGTCGTTTGAGGAAGCGCCATTCCTCCTCGATGTAGCTGACTAAAGTATCTATCGTGAACTCAGTGATAAACCCTCATATAATTCGATCGAGCCAATGGTCCATAGCGCGTGCGATCTCATCTTCCGATGCTTTTATTATGTGCAGCAATTCTGGAGTCCACACAATCAGTTTTTTGAGCCTAAACCTTCCTCGACTGTCTGCTAGCTTCACGATCCAATCATACAACTCAGAGGGGAAGGATGCAAAGAAAATTTCATGGATTTCTGTATATAATTAATGCTCTAACCATTGTTCCTTTGATACTCACGGATTCCTATTTTCCTGCATCGCGAACTCGTGAATTTTTCTGTCCAACCACCATTCAAGTTCTTTCTTCATTGGATTCCGGTGACACAACATCAAACTTCTTTTATGCAGATCCCGGCTCCGGTTCGGAGGTGATTTAGCCAAACAAATCTTGGTACTATTGGCCCTTTCGGCAACAATCCACGGGGTGCGGACTAAAGTCACCCGAAGTAGCATGGGAGGGTGCTAGAACCAAGTTTCCACACCCTGGAGATGTCTGATGAGTTCAAGTGGTCCATGGTTCGACCTTGCGTGCACATCGCTACGCGCACTTACCCGTTCCTCGTAGCTTGAGGTGTTGCCTTTGCACAACCCTACTCGGGGTCGAAATAGTGTTGTTACCCAAGTCCTTACTAGTAATCTGATATTAGTTGATTAACTTAGCTTACTTGCAGGTGTAAAGTATACTTAGCAATATAAATCATTCATACAAGTGCGCATAGTAAATAAACAATACATTAGCAATTGATATCAAACAAGTAATACCTCAAGAACATATACACAGAAATTGGAATAAACTTCTTTTATTGTTCTCTTCCCTAGTTATAGACTCGACTCCGGCCTACGTACTCAGCTGCAGGGGTCCGCGCACTCAGTTACAGACAACTAGGCCTCTTCGCACTTAGCTGCAGAGCCTTCTCCTACTCTATGACCCAAGATACACGTAGACACTTTCTCTGTGCTTCTATCTCATACTTCGATTTAACTAACTATCTTTTACACTTAGAGCTTCACTCTATTTATACAATCCCATGGTCTGCGAACCACGGGTAGGCCAACATTACATTCAAAACTAGGGCGGACAGCCCTATGACTCTAACATACATTTCGTGCCCACAATTCGCGGAGCTTTACAACAATATCAACTCAGAAATTGGGCTTTGAGCCCCAAAACATGCCGTGGGGGGATTCCGTGCCCAACAGGTCCCCAACACAAACATCGTGACTCACCCTTGAGTCACTCTG
This sequence comes from Pinus tabuliformis, assembly GCA_031772625.1. NCBI lineage: Eukaryota > Viridiplantae > Streptophyta > Pinopsida > Pinales > Pinaceae > Pinus > Pinus tabuliformis. The sequence goes on from CM062815.1 coordinate 834,129,917, forward strand.
TTAGCACAACGATCTTGGTGCGGAGTCCCTCCAACTGTTCTCGAATGGTATTGATGTCTGTAGTGCATTGAGCTGCTGCTTGCTGAACTTGCTGCATCCGTTCTTCTGAGACCTCTGTGGTTGGTGAACTTTCCTGAATCTGCGCGTGCATGCCCTATATGTGCGCAAGATTCCCTTCGATATTTGTCGTTCATGAAGGTCTCGTCAATCCATGGCTAAACGCGTTCTTTGAGAACTGCTTCCTTATGGCGCGTCGCGTCCACCTGCTCCTTTAATGCCTTGTCATGTTGCATCCTTTCAAACTGTTGAGTGAGGACTATTGTCTGTGCAGTTCCTTTGACACTTTCATACTGCTGCTGGAGTTCGCGTGCCTCTGTCTCTAGGCACTGGATGTTGGGGTCCTCCTACAAAGTCATGAGGACCTCAAGTGCCTGTTCTAACATGTCGGTACAATTGTGCACTACACCTCCAATTTCGTCCAACCCTGCTGCAATAGCACTAGCGTGCTACTCTATGATTTCCGGGGGAGTGGAAGGCTGTGCCTTCAACCGTAGCTCAGTGATCTGGAGATTCAGCTCCAGTTGCACTTTTGTCATATCTTCCCTGGCCTCGTGGACTCCGGTTGCAAAATTGTGGATTTGCCCTTCTACTGGTAGATTTGCTGCGATGGCCTAGTTTGGGACGCGTCGGCAAGCGTCATCTACCGTTTGCACCAATTGTTGATTTTGCAACACCAATTCGTCATGCTGCAAGCTGAGTTGTTCTATGTTTATCTTCTGCTCACTAAGAACTTGGATTGCGCAGATACAATGTTTCCTAGGGAAGGGAAGCCAGATTAAGGCCAAGGCCTTTCATCACGCTAATTGACAATCGATCCATCGCATTTGACAACACTAGAGCTCCCTCCGGAAACACTATTGTGTTTGCCATCCTTGTGCACAACATCTGCTCTTCTACTGAAGTTCCTGCTGCAACGTGGTTTGATAGGGTACCTTCCCGAGGGGGGCACACCTATAACTCTTGTAGTTGTGCTCTAAGGGCCCCCAACACAGTCTAGTGCTCCTGCATAAACTCCTGAAGTGCTTCATTGGTGACATCGCGAACCATCTTTCCGATGTCATGGGGATTACCTTCAGTTAAGGTGATCGGGTCAATGGCCAACTTCGAGGCCTTGACCTTCTTCCTTGGTCCTGCTCACTCTGCGATGTGTGGCTGCTTCAACTGTGTCAATGTGGCCCCTGGGTCCGTACTCCCTCTACTGTTTTTGTTTCCTCTGCCTCCTGCCCTTGTGAGGGCATTGCTTGGTCTTTCTCTTCCTGTGTTGTTGATGCCTGTGCTACCTATGTTGTTGATGCTACTTCTACGACCTTCTTCTGCTCCGTGGCTTGCTGTGCCACTTCTCGTGTCGCCCCTACCTCAGTTGTTGCTTTTTCTTTTTGCCTTTTCTCTGCCAATTGAGTGACACGTAGCTTGGTATCTTCCTTCTTCTACGCTGCCGCCTTCTCAAGTTTTTCCAAGTCTGGAGTGCACCATTCCAGAGGCCATGTCTCTAAGACAGTGAAGATGGTGTTGTTAGTGGCTATAAATGGGAGCTTCGTCCACTGCTTCAGTGTATCCTTGTGCACCCTGATATAAATGTTGTGCATATTATCTTTGAAGTCTGCAAAACTCTACAGACTATTGTACACCGTAGGTGATAGGCACGGCCTCCGATTGATCCACATCCAGATGCTCGCCTCCATGAGCACCCAAAAAATTTTGGTGTCGCGAATCCGTTTTGCATCCTTTATGGCCCAGAGCGAAGCGTACTTCGCGGCCTCCGGTAAGTCTATTTCAATGTTGGTGAATTGACTATCTTCTGGTAGTTTCCCTTCTACTAGCATGATGGATAACAACAACCACGAGTAGTGGAAGGTTTTACCCTGTTCCTCGGCTTCGTGACAATTTGTCAAAAATTCCTTGCAAAGGAATTCAGACCAGTTGAACTAGACCCCCTCCGTGCACTGCTCAGCTAGCGTGACTACTGACGCCAGTACCTCGTCGGTGCAACACTTCCTCATAACGTTTCCGGCCAGGAGTTGGGTTTCTATGTGTACCCCTTGTTCCTTGATGCTGGAGATGGTGTAGCCCCTCTTCTTCTTCTCCAGCTTGTATTTTTCCTTCATGGCTTCTACGAGAGCCAAATCACTGCCCTTTCCTTCGACTATGGCCACAGGGTCCTTTCCTTTATAGGGGAGCCGCGAAATGTGGTGAATGAGGTATTCCATGATGGGAATAGGCTCCTCCAGTCATAGATACCCATCATGCACCAAGCAGAGCAGCTGCCTGATGACGCAAACGGTGATGGGCACACAGTGGAAATGTGGTATTCATAATAAGTGCAGCAACCCGACCTTTTCCACACCGCACAACCACTTTTGTGGTTCTAATGTTATCACGCCCCTCTCAATGTTCTACTTCATTAGGTTCCCGATCTCTAGGTGTAGGAACTTCTGATGGTCAGCGAGGTCCCAGTCTTCAAATTTCATGGTTGGCACGCGACCTAGGTGCATGCCCTCAAATACAATGCCATCTGGGAGGAGCAAGGTCTGGATTGAACTCTTCATTTCATCTAGATCCTTTGGTACTTTAGTCTTCCCTTTCCGTGAAGGGACATGGATATCCTCCTCCATGTCTTCTTCTTCTTCTTCTGTGGTGATCAAGGCTTGCAAGTCTTCTTCTTCCTCATCCGTTTCTATTGTGACTACTTTCCCTTTCTTTGCCATGGATAGTTTGTTGTGTTGCGGATTCCTCGGGGACACACATACTAGACCCATTGTCTATTTATCCTTCTTGGGCCTCGATGTTCATGGTGATTTGGGGATTTCTGTCACAACCCTGGCGCCTTTTGGAACATCCTCTACCATTGGGGTCTGTGTGGCCTTGCCGTCGGTTACCTCTTCAATCCCTAAACCATCCTTAGTATCTATCATCGTATCTTAGCTATATTCTGTTACTCGCAAACTCAGGAGCTCAATTATCACTCAGCTCTCAATGCTCAGTGCTCTGCTCACGTGCTCAATTCTCAAATGACCAAGTGTTGTTCGTTGGCCAACCCTTTGTGTTTTATAGTGCCTTTTGAATTCGAATTCGACTGTTCCCCCTAATTTCGGGCCATTAATGTTTTCTTGGTGATAGATTTTCCCAAATCTAGTCGATAACTCACGTCTTAAATGCTTGTCACCCGCTCCAATTGGCCTCAAATCCAACATCCCATCTTGAATAGTGACTTCAACAGTCACTTCCCAACCAACCGACGTGGTAGCGCAACCCTCCGTGCGCAGTCGTGAACCCTGTGACACTCTGCTTCTATGCGCATCCTCAATAACTCGCAGCTTCCGGGCAGAATAGTTTATAGTCCCGCGCTTCCTTTCAACTGCCTGGAGCGCTAAGACTGTCCTTCCTGTGGCTAGTCAGGTGGTCGCACCACCCATGTGGGGCTCCATCCCATCCTCCATCATGGTTCGCGAAGAATCCCCACCTTCCATTGTTGTGGTCGGCATCACGCACTCTACTATTTGCAACGTGCTACCCTGGTCACTACATTTGGAAATATGCAGTCCAAGCCATGGCAATAGACTAACGAGTTCAAGGAAATAGTCCTCCAACTTGTTAGTATGATTGTATGCACCTTGCCTTACCATTCTTGGTTTTTCGATGAGAAATGCTTCCTTTATTTCGTATTCCAGCTTCTTGACCTCCACGTCCATCAAAGTGCTTTTCTCCCTTAGTTGTACCCGATATTTTTCAAGTTTGCAGAGTCTAAAGTTTCCCTGTCGGATTTTGTTTTCGAGTCCTATATGTTTTGTTTCTTGTAGCTATGTGATTTCTTTGTTCTGAGCTTTGCAGACCATCGTATCTACGGGTGCTATTATGCAAGGATTTGGCTTCGCATTCTCCATAGGGATTACAGCCCGTGCTGCAAACTTCTGCTTTGGAAGTGCTTGCACGGTCAGGGTTTTGCACATGGTCCTATAAGCCCATTGAACCGCTGGTACATGCAGGTCCCAGTCAGTACGTCTCACCTAGTGGACCATGTTCAGCACTTTGCACACCTTGTCAAAAGCTTCCCTGCGTATAATCTTCGGTGCGCTTGGTCTTATCATACTTTTTCATTCGCGCCCTCGTCTTGCCCGCTCCTGCTTGTTGTTCCCGTTTCCTATCGTGAGGACAGTGTGCATTCGTGCAAGTTGCGTACCATACATCTGTACCCGTTTAGAGAGGTGGGCGCACAGGTTGTTTTGACCATCATACTCGGCTTCCATCTACAGCTGAGGATTTCCAAACTGTATATGTATCACCGTTCTGCATTCGCGTCAGTTCTCAAAACTTTTTTGATGCGTACCCATAATTTTGTAGGCGTAGTGCACAGTGCCCATTTTAGAGTGTCAAAACACTGCTTTTCTAGCACTTCTCTTTCAAATTTGTTCGGGAATTCATCCACCACTGTCAACCTATCATACATAGGCAGATCCCTTACCTTTGTTGTCACGCAGCGCAGTGACCTTATCATCGTGTTGCAATTGAGCGTGGTTACCTCGTGTAATTGGTTCTACCATCGTTCGGTTTCCTCATATGAATTTGATGTGCATGAGCTTTCGTACTCCCACAAAATCCTACCATCGACTATAGGATTTACCCAATCGTGTTCCCGAGCGATTATCTTATAAATACAGTCTAGCACGTCGTCGCGCAGTAGCTTTGTGTAGCGCGATCCTTCCGCAAGGTCTAAAGGTACCACTATGCGTGGTGACTTTTTCTCAAAAATCATTTTGCGCTTCTTCAGGTTTATCACTTCGTTCATGTCAGTGGCCCAATTAATTCCTAGTAGTGCGGGATAGGGATTTCTATCATCGACAATCTCTATCACTTTGAAATCTACAAGCATGCTCACACCTTCGATATCTATCATTATTCCCTGTAATCTGCCCATCGGTAGGATCTTTTGCTGGTTCGCCATTCGCAATTGAATAGGGGACCATTGAAACGTGGGCCTACCCATGCGCCCCCATGTCTGCTTTGGTAGTACATTCAAGTTCGATCTTAAATCCATAATCACTTGATCCATTTCATATTCCCCGACTTGTGTAGTCAATCTCATCTCCCTTCCTATTCACGTTGTGTGCTTTTCGAGCTTGCATACTATGCGTGGGTCCCCTGGTCCAACACATCTGGTGGTGATTTCTTGTAGTCCTTTCACTGCTTTGCTACCACGTAATAGTTTCATGCATGTCTCCAGAAAGGTAGTGAGAATTGAAGGATCCATCTCCGGTTCTAGTTGATCCTTACTACTTGAATTGGAGGCCTCCGTGAAGCTTTTCTTAGCTTCCATGAATGTCTCCTTCGCGCACTCTAAATCAAACTCCGGTTCCTTCATGGGTGCCATGTGAACCTAGGCACTTTCTTCTGGCTGCTTACCCTTGTCATCTCCTATCGTGATACCGCTTCGGAGCACGATGTTTACATTTGGGTCCTCTTTGGGTGGTTCAAACCTCATCATTTTCAAATTTTGAGTCGAGGGAGGCTAGAGTATCCCTTTATCGTGCGACCTTGCTATTAGTGTAGGGTAGTCCTTCGTCTCATGATCAAACTGAGTACAATATAAACATGATGCTCTTATTGAATTTGTACAATCGCAGGCATAATGCCCTGGCCCTCCACAATTGTAACAAATCAGCTGTTTGCGACCCCTTCCTGGTCCCATTCCACTTCGACCTCGTCCACGCCCCTGAAATCCATGCGTGTCATCCCTGCATTTTGATCGAGGGCTTGCATTTCGGTCTACACTCTATAGGTAGGAGTCCGATCCATCATCAATTCATAACTTCTGCAGGTGCACTCATCATGACCTACTGACCTACAGAAATTACAGAACAATTGTTGGGACGTTTGCGTATACTTCTGTAATAGATGAAAATTATTTGTAGCATGTTTTCCTCCTATCTGAGAAATCACAAACCATAATGCAGGTGCCATGCTTTGTCCTACTTATGCCTCTAGTCTTAATGGCATTGACCCTCCTCCTTCCAAGTAGTTTGCGAAGATTGGACAATGGTCCTTGTCGTGTCCCTGTCCCTTGCAATTGGAAGAACTTGAGGAAGAACGGCTTTTGATTGGGTTTCATAAGTAGGCACAAAAGCAGCGTGAAAAATCATGGCACGACCGCCATATCAATTGGAGCACCTTCAAGGTAAATGACTTAGTGCTGTTGTATGAGAGTAAGTTTGAAAATTTTCCGAGAAAATTTCCGAGCGAGTTGTCCTGTCCTTATTCAAACTCTGCATTTCCATACACAAATTTTGTAGTTGTGCATGGATTTGTTGGACTCCTAGGCTAGGATCTTGTATTGGGGTCTCATGCAGTCTCATTCCAAAGCTTCGGCGTAGGTGGATAATTTTTACTGTGACAGCATCGTCCTTAAATACGGTGTCAAACCATGCATGGTGTTGTCCATTCGTCAAGGTCATGTTGTCTTCACGAATCATACTCTTCATTCTTTGATCCAAATCCCATGGGGTTTCGCCTAGAAGCAGCGTGATTTCCTTAAACCCGATAATCGATTGTGTCTCCGATTTTGGCCTGCTAAATTCCCTGTTCAACACAGCCTGGATATCTGTGATCCTCGCGTTTGGATGGTCATTAGAATGCTTAATGTACCATGTTAGTGCGCAATCCTGCAATGTTCTTAACAACGTCACCTTCTTTATATTGTCATCCACAACTCCTTGTGCTTCCCATACAGCTTTTACTACGAACCAAAATTGATCCGGATCTTCCTCCCCTACTCCTCTGAATACTGGGAATTTTATCGCGCTCACCATATTGAACTGTGGTGGTGGTGGAGGTGGTGTGGGCGGAGATGGGGGTGAAGATGGTGAAATCGGTAGGCCAACCTTACATTGAAAACTAGGGTGGACAGCCCTATGACTCTAACATACATTTCGTGCCTACAATTTGTGGAGCTTTACAACAATATCAACTCAAAACTTGGGCTTTGAGCCTGAAAACATGCCATGGGGAATTCCATGCCCAACACATGGACTATACAATCATGTAGCAGTGCCAAGCTATCCTTCTCACTACTTTGTTTTCATGAGAGATATTCTTTGTTCTTCATATATGCCCTCCAAATGGTTGTGAATCAAATGGATTCTTCATGCGGTCCTTATATTTGGTCTTCTATTGTAATCTAGTATTCCTTCATCTTCTTGCCCGATGATCATCTTATCTCCTCGGCTCCTTAGGTGTCTTGCAACATGTCTCCTTTGTCCATCTCCTTCATCATCATATTTTTATGACATAATAGAGTACCTGCGACTGCTATCCATCCATGATAAGACGACATCCGTTAGATAAAACCCTCGCCTAAGATACTTCGTGAAATCACTTGTCTAGGATAGAATTGGTGACTGGTTGAGTTACTAACTCAAGGATTACACAGTTCCAGAGGCCAAGGTCTGGGACTGAGGATTGAGACTATGCAATACATAGTTCAGGATGGCTAGAGTCAAAGGATTGTGCAGTTGAGTGACTCAGGGAATCAGGTTAGAGACTTGAGTCTTGAGACTACGCAATACACATTTTTGGAGGCCTGGGAAGAGGGATTGCATAGTTGAGGGAATCAAGGGCTCAATCTAGAGGCTTGAGCCCTTGAGACTATGTAGTGCGTAGTTATGAAGGCATGGGCTAATTGATTGCACAATTGAGGAACTCAAGAGGTCAAGCTTGAGGCTTGAAGTTTCCCAATGCGCAGTTCATACACGAGAACAGGCTGGGAGATTGCGTAGTTGAGCGATTCAAGGCCTCAAGCTTGAGGCTTGAAGATTGAATTTTCCCAATGAGAAACTGTGTAGGGAGAGAGGCCAAGTGATTTCAAAACTCAAGAGCTTAAGTCCAAGGCTTGCTTCTTGAGAATATGCAATGCACATAAGAGACTGGTTGGAGGAAAGTATTGCATAGTTCTGTAGCTCAATGACTAGGACTAAGCACTGAGATTGCACAGTGTGCAGTTACAAGGGGAAAGGTCAAGGTTTGAGGGTTGAGACTGTGTAATGTGTAGTTCAGGAAGATTGAGTGAAGTCAAGTTACCTCGAAACGAAATTTTCCAGATAATGCTTACTGAGGGATCAGTGAGGCTCAAGTGAGCAGAGACAAAACTAGATCATGACCACACACTCAGAATAGTCAATGACACAGAAATGATCACTCAAAAAGCAAGAACATCATGGTGCCCTCAATGCGATAGCAATGCAACATACCTCTCCAAGTGCAACACAAAAGATACACTTTGTGACGAGAGTGACAACACTTATGTGAGAGTGCATGAAACTTTGGGAATGACTGTAAAACATATCTATATGACTAGTAGGACTCATCAACACTAAATCTACCCCTTGAAACAAGTAAATACGCCACTTTACATGATAAGCGACACTTCCCATGCCAAAAGATGAATTTTTTTATATAAGGAGAAAAGTGTGAATGACACTTGTGATATGTGAACGATGGTGAAAACAACACATGCCAAATCAAAGATAACATGAAAATGACACTAATTGAGATGAAAGAAAGTGAAGGCAACAGTAAAAAACATGAAAGCAAAACTCATGAAAGTGAAAGCATGCAAAACCAACAGTTTGGAAAACTCACCAAAACAAAAGTACAATCACATCCACAAGTGGGAGACTGTCAATGAAATCATGCACTGACTATTGACATGGGTTTATCATTTCACAAGCACAATCTTGATGGACTATGATATGTCTGTACAAGCTTGCATAAAAGAATGTGCTCATGAACTTGTTGCAGATTGAGCATGTGTGAGTAGGTGAATTACACACTTATAATCCAAGAGGAAGCTCAAATACTTAACAAGGCATCATCCGACCAAGAAGTTTCTATGCAACGATTGATCAAATGATCCTCGGTAGGCTCCAAAATTCAAGTGTAGGAAAAAAGTCAGAGGGTGTTTATTTCAGCGACAACACCTAGTGAATTAGTTGCCTGATCACTTGAAACCCATATGTTTGTTCCATCTATTGAAATGGAGCAAGAAAATCTTAGTTTGACTTTGCCTTGGTCAAACTACAAGAAATTTGAATTTCTATTTCAATAGAAATCTTGGAGGTACTTAACTGAGATGGCATGGCACATGTCACTGTTGTAGTAGCTGCAACACCCTCCAAAGTTTTGGCTTGCATCCAAATTTCAGAGCCTTCCTTGGTTTTTCCTTTGATGGTTGCAAACACTCGAGCTCACCCCATCAACGCTTGTGAAGTCTTTCCACTTTTTTTTCTTGTTTGACCAATGTTCGTCTTTTAGCATATTGATTTCTTTTTCATGCTTGTGATCTTGTTGTGGTGAGGCTGAAGGTTTGTATTTATGTGTTTGGGTTGCCTTCTCTATGTGAACACCCATCGTACTCACACATAAAGTTGTAAGCATTGTCGTGCAAGTGTCGTCACGGCCATCTGAAGGTCTATCTGAAGTGTCGCTCTTGTCGCTCTCAACTCTAAGACAGTCTCATTGAGGGCATGTTTTGTCTTGTTGTACTACTAGTCTATGTCATCTCGTCATCGAATTACGCTAAGTGTATGATCATAATGTCACGTCTGCACAAGTTTACTTGCTTTCAACACTTAGCCATTTGTTGAGTCTTGAAAATGTCATTCATTTCCATTACACTTTCACTATTATGTCCATTATATCACCTCCATTTCACCTCCATTTCACTACTATGTCACCACATTCATCCCACTTTCATTATCATTGGGCTACCTTTATGATTTTCCAATATTTATTATTTCTAAGCCTTTTAAGTGAATTTGTGGTTAAACATTAGAAAATAATGTGCATATGCTTATACCTAACAAATGGGTTGAGTTTGTTGACATGTGTAGGTTGAAAGGAGGCTACTAGAAGACCCTTATGTGGCACTCTAAGGCCAAATTCGAATTTGGTTGGAAAGAATTATGGGATCATGAGGATATGTGTCACATCTCCTAATTGTATTGTAACTCTAAAAGACATGTGTCTTATCAGTTCCTATTTTGATTAGGACTCTAGAGGTAGAGGGAGAGATTCATGGATTATCATTAATGAGATGGCTCTCATCTTTTTGTATAAATAGGAGATCTCTCTCCTTCATTAGTTAGTCTCTCTTTAGTCTTTCCTTTAGTCTTTTCTTAGTCCTTTTAGTTTGTTAGTCCCATGGCTTTTGAAAGCTTTGGAGAGCTTTGTTGTACTTTGCACTTTTGAAGAAATTGAATAAAGCTTTGATGTTCTCAACATGGAAGGAGATGTGAAGTAGATGTCATGGAGCATATTAGGATGTAAGTAGATTAGATTTCATTTTGTAAATATTGCTTTGTAGAATGTAAGGTAGATTAGATTTTCATTCATGCAATTTTAATTTATGCAAGTGTTTTTAATTTTGCTTTGATTTCATAGGTAGTAGGGGGCCCCTGCCTTGTACAGTTTGAATTACTGCATTTTATTTTCTCCCGGGATTTTGTGTGTTGTATTTGCTTTAATATCTAATGGTAGTTGCAGTTGTCTTATTCATAGTGCTGCCCTTTTTACTCTGTTTTCTAGATTAGCTTTTAGTTTAGTTTTACAAGTTGTATGCTAACTAATTTATGGTCTCTTTATCATGAATTATTTATCTTTAAGAGAACCGAATACTAATGAATTACAGCTTGTTTTGAAGTAGTCTTGGCTTGTAGCACTAATTCTTTTTCCACTTGTTACACATAATCATGTATGTAGGAAGCAGTATGATGGAAAAGGCATAGTAGTGTTATAATTTGTCATTTAGAGTTTTTATCATTTCTTGGATTTGTCTTTAGCTACTTCCTAATCGTGTTTTACACAGTACTATGTGATAGAAGCAGGGAGTTAGGAAGAGATAACCATTATCATCAGTCCTTGAAGTGATTTTCTTATTTCTTTTATTTGCAGCAATATGAGTAGTGACTGATGCCATTAGAATGTGGTCATTTACTTTCAAGTCATTTCAAGTTTCTTTGCTTTCAGTTTCATTTCAAGTTATTTCTTTCAAGCTTTTTCTTTGCAAGTTTAAAGTTTGATTACTTTCTAGACTTATTTCTAACTACTTCTTAATCGTGTTTAACATAGTACTATATGTTGAAGCAGGGAGTTAGGAAGAGTTGAACATTATAACTGGTCTTTAAAGTGGTTTTTCTTACTTGTCACCTTAGAGCTTGATTACTTTTTGGACTTATTTCTAATCATGCTTAACATAGTACTATATGTTGAAAGCAGAAGGTTAGGAAGAGTTGAACATTATAACTTTATAAAACAACGAAGTAAGAAAGAGGTTAACTAAGCACATATAGTGCACCACACTTCATCAGTTTACGATACCCGGATTGATAATTTATGTAGAGCAATTTAAGACATTAAATTGACTAAACATTTTGGCGCCGTTGCCGGGGAAGTGTAATTAGGAGACCTTATTTCTTACATCTGAAAAAAAAAATTAATAATCCTTGAGTATGCTCTCCTCCTGCACTTTGTGTGATCTAGAGGATCAGAAAAAGGATTGTTAAGTAAAAAAAGACAAAATAATAATTCTTGAGTATGCTCTCCTCCTGCACTCTGTGTGATCTGGAGGATCAGAAAAAGAATTGTTAAAAAAAAAAAAAAAAAAATAGGAGACAAAATAAACTTCATCACTTCAATTGATTCAATAAAAAAAAAAAAAAAATGAAAAAATGAAACTCAAGTGCTTTGATAGGTTCAAATTGTCCAAAATTGTCTGGTTATGCTTTGTAGTGGTCTTCAAAACACTGTATCTTGTTCAAATAAGGTTTTGCAACTTAGTTGCAGAAACTGCCCTGATTCCGCAGCTAGCTGACAATTCCGCAGCTAGCTGACAATCCCGCAGTTGTTTCAAGGTTTAACAGGTTACAGGCATCTAATGAAAAAACCGACCACATGGGCATCTCCAGAATTGTCCCGACATGGATCCTATCCTAGTCACCCAGCTCAGATCGATGAAAAACTAGCTTAGGACCTCAGTCAAAGTCTTGGTTTTAGCATGTTTTTCTTGAAGTGTTTGCTTGCCTTTCTTCTCCCTCTTTTTCTCTGTTACTAATGGAAACCTAGAGGGAATTGGTAACTTTTGATTGAAGGACACTGACAAGAAAAAGGGAAACGGAATTAAGTTACAGTCCCCCATACCTAGTCGGGAATGAGTATCGATTTTGATTCTCCAGTAATGACTTTTGGTAGCTTGGCCATGGCTGGTGCTGCCACTGTTAATAGTAAGATAAGTTCAAATAAAAGACCATTTTCTGGTATATCATTCGATGACATGTGTAGGCCCTGTCTGTCTTTGGCTTCACCTCCTGCACTTCTTAACACAGTGATCTGATTGAAGAACCATTTGCTGGATCAACGGCTTAGTGAACGGAATAATCTGCTCCATCAACAGAATCCAAAGCGGTAAACTCCATTAAGGCCGCTGAAGAGTCTTACCCTCACCAACTCCGTAGATTGAGAATTAACTCGCTGATCACAGAGATTGATAGAAAGTGTCTCTCTGGCTTTCTTATAGGAAAGGTTGACCTTCGGCACATACATGATAGATGGCGCGGCAAGAGTCAATGGTGTGATGAGAATGAATGACGAATTGGAAAAATCTTCACAGGCCGAACACAGAATAGTATAGAAAGAAAAATCAACTCAGGAAAAAAACGTAAACAGCTAAAAAACGTCATATTTTAAACGTTTTATTTGCCCAAACAAAGACGAATTTCAAAAAACTAAAACATGGGTTTTTTTTCCAGGTGGGTTAATTAGATAACCCAGAAATCGTTTGAGGAAATTCATGGCGGTCTGGGAGAAATCTTCGGTTCTTTGGAGCCTCTTTCTTGCTGCCGCGTGAAAAAAACTGAAGTTGAATTGATTAACTGATAGTTTAAATGTGTGATTCGACTCCGCGTGCCTGAGGGAAGGAATTCTAATTGGGATCAATTATATGCTGGCATCCAAAACCAATTATACACCTTTACACGCCTTCCATCTTATTCAATTCGAACCTGTTTAGAGACGTGTTCCAATTGAACACGACTCTCTGCCATTAAATCTCATGAAGACGTTGTCGGTTAAATGTTGGAAAAAAATCATGTTTGAAGAGCTCAGGGAAATGAAGGATTCCCTCACATTTCAGATTACTCGTCCTAAAAATCTACTCTAGAGATAATTGACGGTTGTTGTGATTTCCAGGAAAAGAATACGCGTCCCTTAAATCTCCGGAAAATCCTATCAACAGAACAACAAACACTCAATGCGAAAGCCTAATTACACACTGGCATGACTGATAAAAGGGTACAGAGATAGGATTCCTCAGTTACACTTTGCTCAAGATCTTGATTTACTTTCAAACAGGTAAGTGTTTCTTTTAGTACGAAATTTTGCATATCAACATATTCGAATACTTAGTGAAAGCACATACCTGTTTCAGAATTTAGTAGCCTAACTTTTGACTCACTAATCTTGATTATGGGAAGCAAGAAAATAGAATCCGGATCAGTATACACCACTTGTGTCAATTTCTTTATTGCATTCTGCATTTATTGTGATTTAGGGGTGAAAATGTATGCTCCACCAAGTGCTCAGGAAATGACTTACTATGAACATGATCAGAAGCACCCTGAGGAGAAAGGTTGTTTGTATGCCTGCCTCTTCACCATGTGCTGTTGATTCTGCTGTTACAAACTCTGTTGTTGCTGCCCTTGAGAGAGTAGAGAATGATGCAGTCATCTTCCCATACAGGAAATTCATGTCAAAAAAAAAAAAAAAAAAACAACAACAACAACAACAAAACATTAAGATTTGGACTCCAAAGGATCAAAATAATTTTGTTATGGACTTTTTGTCATATGATCCCCTGATATGATCTGAGGTTTTTGTTGTAATTACTACACTCTGTTTCAGCCACTCCATTTCACAGCACTCTCTGCACTTTCCGCAGCCATTTAGCGATTCCGCAGCCATCTGGTGATTCCGCAGCTGTTTTGTTAAACTCTAGGTTGTAGGTGTCATCAGGCAAAACGGGTCACATGGGTAGCTAGGGAAATGTCAGTACATGGATGGTGTCCTATTCGTTCGGTCAAATTTGCTGAAAAAGACCCCGGTCAAAGGGAAGTCAAATTGGGTGTTATCACAAAGTCGCCACACTGAGTCGCCACACTAAATCGCTGCATGTCAAGAAAAAATAATAATTTTGAATCAATGAAATGAACAAGTTATTTTCTCACTTTTCTGAAGGTATTGATTAATTTTGGACTGATAATGAAAGTTGAATGGCTAACTTTTTATTCAAGATTTTTAGCTACAGAGCTGTTCCTCAATTCCGCAGCCAGAAAAACCTCATTGTTCAAATCAGCTTATCTTTCTCATACAGAATCAAATTTTGATGATTTAAGTACCATTGGAAAGATCTCAACAAGATCTATACAATGAGAAATATATCATTAGAGTTTGAAATGGCAAATAATGAAATAAATTGTTGAAAAGAAGCAACATCAAATTGAGGCACTAATTCCAAAGCAGGTATAAATTCCGTTGATTTTTCCTTTGAGAACTTGTTTCATTAATACAAATTCTTAGTTATGTGTGTAAATATCATAATTAGAGAGATTGGCCACCTCTCTCCTTTGATAATCTTACATTCCATTGCAGAAGAAGTATTAGTTTTTTTGCAGGTTCCAGGAGGAAGGACAAATGACTACAAGGGAATGATGTCTCTCTAAGAGACCAATTTGTTTCATAAGAGGATGATCAGCAACAAAGAGGAAATATGTTTATGCAAAATCAGATCCAAATACTTGAAAAACTTTCAGATACTATTGTCTCCATCACATCCATCCATCACATCCATACTTCATAATAAACCATTCACCTCATCCCACTCCATATTTTCCATTCTCATTCACATACACTTTCCATCTCTTTTTGTCCATTCATAACCCACCAATAAAAGCAAAAGGCTCATTCACATGCTTATTGCCCATTGTCATTTCTGTTCTCCATTGCCATTTTCCATTTTCACTTTCCATTCCTTGTCATTTTCATTCCGCAAATAAGCCCTGCTTCAATGCAAATTATTGAGTCCATAGTCCTTTGAGTCTAAGTTCTTTGTAAAAAACACCTTGAGACTTGCATGCCTTAATGGCAAGTTCTCATGCTGACAAACAATGGGAATACATTAATGTCCCTTGTTCGTTAGATCTTCTAGGTGACTCGACATCAGCAAATTCATTCGTACCTAGCAAGATGTGTTTGGGCATCTTGACTCTCATTGTCATCAATGGTGAGAGATCTCGTGTTGACTAGCGGCATCCATTAATGACCACTAAGCCAACAATTTCCTACTATGTTCGACATCAGAACATCTTTTCACATAGTAGGAATTGTGCCAATGAGTTTTGAAGACATGAAGACTATTATTTTCAGCATTTTGGAGCAGATTCAGCAAGTTTTAGTAGAAGCAATAAAAAGCCATCTTATCTCTCTATCCATGACTCCTCTTGTTCAGCCACTTGAAGAAGAATATGATCAGAAGTTTTCAGCCACCACACATACAACTCATCCATTCCAAAGGGTAAGTGAAGGTACGACATTTTCTAACTTTTAACCATAGAATTCCATAAAAAGCTAGAATGATAATTGTTGGAAAAACATTTCTCTTCCTCATTGCATAAAATTGCCAATACCATCAGTTGGGGGGGGGGGGGAATACATTCATATTCATATATTGCCATGTCCATATCATATTCAAGAGCTCACATACTTCCAACATATATTAATTATTACATTGCTATTACGAGCATACAATGACTTTTGAAAAAGTGCTTAAAGGATAAATTGGATATAAACAAAATCATGGTTGTCACACAAGAACCAACCATCATGCAATCCAATAAAGATATACTTTGCAACAATAATCAAAATATCATTATGCAAAGTTCAAAGATCAAAATAGAAGGCAACAAAAAAAAATGGTTGTAACACAAGAACCAACCATGTTGCAATTCAAGTAAAACACTTTGCAGAAATATGAAGTTATCAAATGATATCATGCAAAGTTAAGCCAAAGCTCAAGGATCAAAAGAGTCAATGTAATATATGTTGCATGAGGACATGCAATAGCTTCAGTTGGGGGGTATGTTGAGTCTTGAAAATGTCATTCATTTCCATTACAATTTCACTATTATGTCCATTATATCACCTCCATTTCACCTCCATTTCACTACTATGTCACCACATTCATCCCACTTTCATTATCATTGGGCTACCTTTATGATTTTCCAATATTTATTATTTCTAAGCCTTTTAAGTGAATTTGTGGTTAAACATTAGAAAATAATGTGCATATGCTTATACCTAACAAATGGGTTGAGTTTGTTGACATGTGTAGGTTGAAAGGAGGCTACTAGAAGACCCGTATGTGGCACTCTAAGGCCAAATTCGAATTTGGTTGGAAAGAATCATGGGATCATGAGGATATGTGTCACATCTCCTAATTGTATTGTAACTCTAAAAGACATGTGTCTTATCAGTTCCTATTTTGATTAGGACTCTAGAGGTAGAGGGAGAGATTCATGGATTATCATTAATGAGATGGCTCTCATCTTTTTGTATAAATAGGAGATCTCTCTCCTTCATTAGTTAGTCTCTCTTTAGTCTTTCCTTTAGTCTTTTCTTAGTCCTTTTAGTTTGTTAGTCCCATGGCTTTTGAAAGCTTTGGAGAGTTTTGTTGTACTTTGCACTTTTGAAGAAATTGAATAAAGCTTTGATGTTCTCAACATGGAAGGAGATGTGAAGTAGATGTCATAGAGCATATTAGGATGTAAGTAGATTAGATTTCATTTTGTAAATATTGCTTTGTAGAATGTAAGGTAGATTAGATTTTCATTCATGCAATTTTAATTTATGCAAGTGTTTTTAATTTTGCTTTGATTTCATAGGTAGTAGGGGGCCCCTGCCTTGTACAGTTTGAATTACTGCATTTTATTTTCTCCCGGGATTTTGTGTGTTGTATTTGCTTTAATATCTAATGGTAGTTGCAGTTGTCTTATTCATAGTGCTGCCCTTTTTACTCTGTGTTCTAGATTAGCTTTTAGTTTAGTTTTACAAGTTGTATGCTAACTAATTTATGGTCTCTTTATCATGAATTATTTATCTTTAAGAGAACCGAATACTAATGAATTACAGCTTGTTTTGAAGTAGTCTTGGCTTGTAGCACTAATTCTTTTTCCACTTGTTACACATAATCATGTATGTAGGAAGCAGTATGATGGAAAAGGCATAGTAGTGTTATAATTTGTCATTTAGAGTTTTTATCATTTCTTGGATTTGTCTTTAGCTACTTCCTAATCGTGTTTTACACAGTACTATGTGATAGAAGCAGGGAGTTAGGAAGAGATAACCATTATCATCAGTCCTTGAAGTGATTTTCTTATTTCTTTTATTTGCAGCAATATGAGTAGTGACTGATGCCATTAGAATGTGGTCATTTACTTTCAAGTCATTTCAAGTTTCTTTGCTTTCAGTTTCATTTCAAGTTATTTCTTTCAAGCTCTTTCTTTGCAAGTTTAAAGTTTGATTACTTTCTAGACTTATTTCTAACTACTTCTTAATCGTGTTTAACATAGTACTATATGTTGAAGCAGGGAGTTAGGAAGAGTTGAACATTATAACTGGTCTTTAAAGTGGTTTTTCTTACTTGTCACCTTAGAGCTTGATTACTTTTTGGACTTATTTCTAATCATGCTTAACATAGTACTATATGTTGAAAGCAGAAGGTTAGGAAGAGTTGAACATTATAACTTTATAAAACAACGAAGTAAGAAAGAGGTTAACTATGCACATATAGTGCACCACACTTCATCAATTTACGATACCCGGATTGATAATTTATGTAGAGCAATTTAAGACATTAAATTGACTAAACACCATTTTCCAGAAAATATGTCTGACCGTGTAGGTTTTAACCCCATATAGAAATTACCTACATATGAATTCTAAAAAATAGAAAATAAACAATGGCAAGAGCATAAAACATAAAACATATATACACAAAGCTTTTTCCCTAGATCCCAAAACCAAGACTACCAGATTGGTTTTTCATTATATTCCTTTCAATGTTACAATACATATATATACATGTCGAAGCATCCATAAACCCTAATCCATTAACCCTGGATTAGAACATAACCGTAGTTCCCTTGACCGGATCTACAAAGTACCATGGAAATAAAACCATCATGCTCAGAACAATGTGCAAAATCCATGAACAAAACCATACATAGGTTCGCCCACCTAATATAGGGTCCAAAAAAAATTTCTCAGGGCGCTGCCCCGAACCTTGTGCAGGGGGAATACCACCCCCCTGTTTACCCTCCAGCAACGCCCGACGCAACATACAAGGTGGGCTACTGCCCCCCCATCTCCTCCCTGTGCGTGGTGTAGTCGTGGAAAGAATATAACACAACCCAACATTCTTCCACTTGTTGTTTTCTTTCCACAGGAGAGACTAGCCATTGATCCCTGCAACACCCATTGTTTCTCTACACCAAGAGAAATTCTCAGTGATCACAGTCTTTGTCAATGCATTTGTAGTATTCCTCAAAGTGTCCTCCTTTACCAGTAACACATTTTTTTCCTCAACCATATCCCTCAAAAAGTGATACTAAACATCAATGTGCTTTTTCTTTGAATGATAAGCAAGATTCTTTGCCAAGAAAATTGCACTTTACCTGTCACAGTCTATCCTTAAAGCTCGTTGTATTAACCCCATACTTGAACACAATATCTGCAACCAAATTTCTTCCTTACTTGCATGAATGGCTGCCATGTATTCTGCCTCTGTAGTTGAAAGTGATACTACAGAATGTCTCTTTCTCATCCAACTGACTGCACCTCCAATTAGGTTAAACACATACCCACTTGTAGATCTTCTCTGATCCATATCTCCAGCCAAGTCTGCATCAAAAAAGCCACGGATGTACAAAACTCTGTCCAATCCTAGTCTTCCTTGGTAGCACAAATCACGCAAATACCTGAAAACCCACTTCATTGTTGTCCAATGCTCCTTCCCTGGTTTTGACATAAACCTACTCAATACTCTCACTGCATGTGCAATGTCCGGTCTAGTACAGAACATTGCATACATCAGGCTACTGACTGCACTTGCATATGGAACATGGGACATGTCATCTTCCTCTTCTTGTGTCTTGGGACACTTTTCAGTGGATAAATTTTCACCTAGAGGAATAGGAACCTTCACAATTTTACTATCCTGTATATTAAACCTCTGTAATATTGTCTCTACATACTTCCTTTGGTTTAACCAAAGCTTCCTCTTTGATCGATCTGATTTAATTTCCATGCCAAAAATATAGTTTGTAGCACCAAGATCTTTCATGTTGAATTTGGAGGACAATTGGGTCTTCAAATCCTAGATAATTTCTTTGTCATTGCCAACCAACAACATATCATCCACATAAAAGACTAGATAAATAACGCGATCACCAATTAATTTTAAATACAAATAGTGATTTTCTTTGCTTCTAGCGAAGCCAAGTCCCCATATAAATGTATCTAATTTCTGATACCACATCTTTTATGACTTCTTTAACCCATACAAAGACTTTTTTAACTTGCATACCAGTTCTTTCTTACCCTTCACCGCAAACCTTTCAGGTTGCTTCATGTAGATCTCTTCTTCCAAATTGCTGTGAAGAAATGTTGTCTTCACATCCATTTTCTCTTCCTCAAAATCAAAAGCAGCAGCAACAAATAAAAGTAGTTTAATAGAAACTACCTTGGCAACAAGAGAAAAAATATCACCAAAATTAATTCCCGACACCTGGGAATAACCTTTTGCTACCAACCGAGCTTTGTATTTTTTCATCTTTCCTTCTGCATTCGTATTCTTCTTGAACACCCATTTACTGCCAATGGGTTTCCTTCCAGCTGACAACTCCACCAGATCCCAAGCCTCAATTTTCACAAAGATGCAATTTCATTAACCATGGCCTCTTTCCAGAGTTTTCCATCCTCTGAATCTACTACTTCCCTCATAGTTCTGGGCTCATCATCAGTAATAGATAAAGAAAAATTTGAGCATAAAGCAGATGGACTATACTTTTATAGCTTCCTTCTTTGTAGAACTGATCTTCTCACAGCTGGAGTTTGTGGCTCTTCATCTTCTAATTCCTCTTTTGTTGTAGAGTTTGATTCTTCCTCCTTTAGCTTATACTCTATCTTATTGGGTTCCTTTGGTAGGAATTCATGTTTAATAACATCTTTCACCTCTTTAAACACCACATCTCGGTTGTAAACAACCTTCCTTGTTTCTGGGTTCCAAATCTTATAACCTTTTAAACCATTCTTTACCCAATAAAGATGCACTTTTCAAGTTTACTGTCCAATTTGTTCTTTTATGATTTGGAACATGTACATATGCATCACATACAAATACCCTCAGATGTGAAAGAGAAAGTTTCTTACCAGTCCATACCTCTTGTGGAGTCTTATCCTCCAATGTTGATGAAGGTGACATGTTGACCAGGTAACATGCAGTCTCCACCACCTCTGCCTAGAATTCCTATCCTTACCCAGCACCACTGAACATGCTTCTTGCCCCTCTCATCAATGTCTTGTTCATTCTTTCTTCAACTCCATTTTTCTCAGGTCTTTATGGAGTATTCTTCAGTCATGCTATACCACACTTACAGAACTCTTCAAATTCCTTCTTGCAAAACTCTCCACTGTTATCTATCCTCGACACCTTTATCTTCTTCTCTATCTGGTTTTCCATGTATTCCTTGAGAAGTCATCTATAAATGATACATTGTACACAGACTTACCCAGTTATGGAACTGACATAGGTCCAAACACATCACTATGCACAAGCTCTAATATTCATTTCCCCCTCTTAGCACCAGAGGGGAAACTCACCCGATTCTACTTCCCATATACATAATTTTCACAAAAATCATGATCCAGAGAGAAATTAGACATATGTTCTACCATACCATTATGATGAAGTATTCGAAGGCCCTTCTCTCCAATATGTCCAAGCCTTTGATGCCATAGCATGGTATTTTCTCCAGAGACCACTAGATTTTCTGCTCCACTTTCAGGAAACACAGAACTGTTGCACCCATTAATAACAATGCTACCTTGAAGCTTGTACAGAGTTACCATATAAACTCCCCACATCAATACTAGTGTTCCTTGAACAATCTTGTAAGTATCTTTCTCAAACACTGTCTTTACACCTGCATCATCCAACTTGCTTACATAAATCAAATTTCTGGCCAATGCAGGAATATGCATAACACCTAGAAGCATTCTAATCCTTCCACCTTGCAACTTCAACTTGACTTTTCCATGACAAAATATTCTAGCCTTCTTGTCAACCCCTAAGAAGACATCACCACCATCATATTTCTCATACTCGCAGAACCACTCTCTATGGGGACTGAAGTGAAAGGATGCACCTGAGTCAATCAACCCTACCTCATGATCTACATGTGTACTTGAAGAAGAAACCAAGTACACATCCCCACCTTCATCTGAGGTGGTTTTCACCTCTGTAGAAGGAGCATCATCATATCCCTTTCCTTTCTCAGGAGATTTAGATTTACAGTCCCTTTTGAAGTTCCCTTCCTTTTTGCATTTCCAGCACAAGTTTATAGGTTTTCCTAGAGATTTATATTTTCCTCTAGATTTATCTCTCCCACTCGAGGACTTATTTTTGTTTTTGTTTTGGGACCGTCCTCATACATACAAGGCATCACCATTCTGGCCCTCCATATTTTTCTGTCTCATCTCCTCTGACAACAAGGATGAGAATGTTTCATCAAACTACAAGGCAGTTGCATTGATACATATTGCAACAACCAGACTATCCCACAAATCTAGTAGAGAAAACAACAAACCAGTGCACTTATCTTCATCTGAAATTTTAATATCAACATATAATAACTGGCTTACCATAGTATTAAATGTGTTTAGATGCTCTGTCACTGAGTCTCCATCTTTCATCTTCGAGTTATACAACATTTTCGTGGAACAATTTATTCACCAGATACTTAGATTGGTACAAATTCCCTAAATTGTCCCACAAAGCCTTCGCCTAAGCTTCCCGTGATACATTCAGAAATATTGAATCTGAGATACACAATCGTATTGTGCTCTTTGCCTTCCGATCCAACTTCACCCAGTCTTCACCTAAAATTGTTGTTGGTTTAGTACCTGGATCTACTACGATCCACTAATCTTTATCCACCAGCAGATCCTCCATCTTGAGTTTCCACAACTCAAAAATATGACCATTAAATTTCTTGATCTCTATCTTTCCACTGCTCTTCATCTTCTTTCACCACATGAATCGATCCCGCAGATCTCTCACTGAACAAGGTCTATCGCAGGCCTAAGAAAAACCCCTCAACAACAAAGGCATCCCCATGAAGCCAAAACAACTATGATACCAAATGTAGGTTTTAACCCCGCATAGAAATTACCTTCATACAGATTCTAAAAAAAATAAAAATGGCGAGAGCATAAAACATAAAATATATATACACATATATTTTTCCCTGGATCCCAAAACCGGCACTACCAGACTTATTTTTCATTATATTCCTTTCAATGTTACAACACATATATATACATGCCGAAGCATCCATAAACCCCAATCCATTAACCTTGGATTAGAACATAATCGTAGTTCCCTTGACTATTTCTACAAAATACCCGATAGAAAACCATCATGCCCAAAACCATGTGTGAAATCCATGCACAAAACCATAGGTAGGTCCACCGTCCTGCATACCCCCCAGCAGCGCCCAATGCAATGTATAGGGCAGGTTGTCGCCCCCTTGTCAGCCCCCCCACGTGTGGGTAGTGATGGAATGAATATAACACAACCCAACAGAACAAGCAACCCTCTTCCACCAGACCCCCACTGAGCTGTACTACGCAGTCTCAACCCTCAACGACCTTGCTTTGCTGCACAGTGTTTGAGGCTATTCTCCAAGTCAGTTCCACTACGAAATATTGGAGGTGAGAAGATTGTCTCCCTCCCAGAGCTATGCAAAAACTGTGTCCATGTCCAAACTGAACTACGCATTTCTCAAGCACAAATATCAACGCTCCTTCTGGTTTATTGGAACCCTCCACTGCATAGTGACCCGAGTCTGCACTATTCTCCAAAACTATGAATACATTCCCAACTGATCCCCTGCTACTTTCTATACACTTCCTTAAGAAATTTTGCAGTCGTGATCAGTAGGTCCTCTGCTTCCTTGCTTTGTACTTCCTTCAAAAACTGTGAAATCATGATCAGTAGGTCCTTTGTTGCCCTTCTCCACACTACCTTCAGAAACTGCATAGTCCTGTCTGATAGGTCCTCTACTACATGTCCTGCACTATTCCTCAAAATTGTGCAGTCATGATCAGCACGCCCTCTGCTGCCTTGCTCTTCATTGTTCCCCAAAATTGTGCAGTCATGACGAGTAGGTCCCTCGTAGCCGTGTCATGTTGTGCTCTGGGAAACTGCATAGAACTACCTAGTAGGCCCCTTGTAGCACTGTCTTGCCTTCCCTCCAGGAACTGCACAGAAATGCCCCTTAGTGTCCCACCTTGTAGCTGCCACTGGTGTCTTTCACTGCAAAATTCTGCCTCCGAGTGGTCACGGCGCAATTTTTCCCGGTGGTTGTCCTCCCGAAGTTCCTCATTCCAACCTGAGATGCACTTTGCATTGTCTCAGTGAGTGGTCCTCCCTCCCTATCACTCAGAACATGAGAACAATAAATCATGCTAGAGTAGGTGGTTTTGGATTTGATGTCGTCTTGTCGTGAGTGAATTGCAGCAATAAGTACATTGATAGATCATGGCGAGACGATGAATGGGATGAAGAAAGAGGGTACATGCTAGAAAATATTCTTGCAACTGGATGGACATACTGAGCACATCAAGCAACAAGCGGAAGGAACATATGAATTGAACCATCATGCAAGACCAATACCATCAAAGAACCCACAACACAATGCCATGCAGAGGAGAAGACAAATCACACCAAGAGTACATCCGTCACTTAGCAATGCAACAACTTGACATGGACACCACAGTCAGCTAGTACATGTTAGTAGTGTCATGTCGAGTTGTTTCATGAGTTGTCTTGGCCACATCACCATAATGAGCCATATTCATTGTAACTCAATGTAATGTAAAGTGAAGTCCAATGGACACACACAAGAAGTTGAAGAGTCATGTCAGTTGAAAAGCCATTTGGAGTTGAAGGGTCATGAGGGTAGTCTAAGAGTCACAAGGGTCAACCATCACCCTTCGCTATATATACCCCTCCCATTGTATGAGAAAAAGAATTTTGACCTTGGATCCTCCCACATAGCCTTGAGACAATGTAGTCTGTTCTTTTAGGATTGAGGAGTGGCTCCAATGTCCCACTACTAGGACTAGTGATGTATGGTGTACAAATGTGTCTTGGGACTTTTTCTTAATTCAAAAGCCTGTTAAGGCCAAGACGTTTGCACGCATGTTTTGTAGATGTTTGTAAGACTACTCTTTAAGCACTTGTAATGCATGTTTTCTTAACCTGTACTAAGATAGTTGAACTACTTTGGTTATTTTAGTACTTACATTGTTGAAGACGTGTTGCATTTTTTATCACCGCTGTCTCATCCTTGTGGACTAATCTACGGAATACTTGACAAAGCATCTTTATTTTCTGGTTAAAATGACCGTAACGTCTATGTCGACTACTCTGTTGGGTGGTGTTTGTGTTTTCCCCTTCACCTCGGTTTTAAGGACTGTTGCATCCGTTGTGGACTACTCCACTGGATGCTGGACAAACCATTTTTGGTTCGCGTGTGTCTTTCCCTAGGTGGTACTACTACCTCTCATACAGAGGATCACTTTATTCTCTCCCTTTACAGTAAGAGAACCCAGAAAAAAGTTACATTACACACTCACTAGGCATACTCACCTTGCTTTGTGAAGTTATAAGCATAACACTCTCATGTGCTGAACATCAAGGGCTAAGGAAAATATCTACGATAATGGAAACTAGGCCATTGTACTGGATGGGAATCCAACACCCAACGATATGAGGTTTAGTTGGGACTTCATATTGTGGAGATCCCCTTTGTTGGCGGGTCTAGCACCGGCAACAAAATGGCAATAGAAGGAGGTCCAGGCAACAGGTTATACGCGTAGACTCTGGTTTGAACCTCTTATTTTAAAATGGCTCTTCCTGACATCATAATCCTGAGATGTCTTTCTACAAATTTCGAATGTACCATCCCCATGGAAGTTATCCATGACTTGTCCAAGTTGAAGTTCAGTGGTGAGGGTGAACCATCTTTTCGTGCACATGTGTGTCAAGTTACAAACATTTTCCTATGCCACAAGATTTAGTACGAAGATGTCTGGACTATATTACTCACCCTCACATTTGAAGGTCTTTCTCAATTATGGTGTTACACATTACCCTGTGCCTCTATCAATTCATTTGGCCAACTTACCAAAATGATGATTAAAATTTTTTCTGAGTATAACCACCAAGATTTCCGTGAAAAAATATTTCGTTTAAGTATGGAGCCTGACAAATCAGTTGAGGACTTTTTTGATCACTTCCTTCACCTCTGTTTCAAAATTCCTCAACATCTTGTGAACTTTGAATTCATGAGTGAACTAGAGTTTAAACTCTTGGTTCATATTTCTCAATACAGTGAACCTCTTGTTTTCTCTTCCTCCCCAACTCTTGTGGATCATGAGGCACCTCAGATTGCAAAGGAGGAGGCCAACACCCTGTTTGTTTCTTTTCCTCCTCCCTTTCTGGCCCCAAAGTGGGTGACCCCTTGTGGTGATTACAAAGCTGAGAAATCTACATAGCATGTCCCCTACCCATCTTCTCATATGTCTCCCGCTTCTATGGAGGAAGTTCCATAATGGCTCAGGAAGCCTATAGTGAAGATTCACTCCTCCATTCTACAAGAGGATGTCACCATTCATAACTCAAGTCTCAAATCTAATCTGCATCTCTACCATCCTCCATCATCTACAAGCCATGACTCCTTGTACCATGACTCTCTTGATCAATCCACTTCACCAGCCAATTGTTCAAATTCACTTGATTCTCAAGCTACTGGCTCAAATTGTAGTCAGGCGCAAGGAAATCACATTACATAGGTAGAGGAGAAGATTCATGAGGACTCTATCAATCTTCCCTCTCTATTTCAAAATTGTGCAGATCAAAATGATGAGCTTCCATTCTTGAATGATTCTCATTATTCTAATCTCGATAGAACATCCTATACAATCAATTCTTTCGATCAACCCCCAACCTTGGGCAGTCATTACTCCCATGCTTCCATATGCTATGACGAACGCCCAAGCACATCATTTGATCTTCCATTTTCTCATGAAGACTCTAACTCAGATCTAGAATGTGCCTTGATCAAAGAATACATTCATATCGAAACTTCCTCTTCACCTCAATTGCCCATGGTTCCTACCATTCATAATGCATCCACATCCATCATAAATACTCCACGTTCTCTTGTTTCTTCATCTGATGAGTTATCTCCTCATTTGACGCAAGGTAGTGAGGTTGTCCATGATGAAGTTGAAAATATTCTAATCACAGAGTGTACTTCCCATTACCTGTCATCCATTATCTTGCATGAAGACAACTCTTCAAGTTAGCTTGCTGAAGCTAAAAAATATGGTGCAATGTGTGATAAACATGGATGCCATCCTGAGAGCAGTTTGAAATCAGCAACAACAACCATCTACAAGCCATGCATGATCTAGTTCAAGCTTCAAAACACGATTCTGCAATTGTGGAAAGTTTCGAGACGTGCCAGGGAGTCAAGGAACTTCAACATTCGTTGATGGTTATGTCAAGATCTCACGACTCTAGTAAGTCCCGAGAACCCAATCAGATATGGTTTCTCACACACAATCTTTTTATATGCATGGTTGCACTTGATGTGAGTTCACGTGTAAAAAATGTTTGGTATTCTTGGTGTGATATTTCAAATTTTCAAAATTTCACTTATGACTGAATCTAGGAATCTGTTACATCGCACCCATCTTCATGCACATCAATTATATCAAACTTGGTTTGGGAGTGTTCGTCTCTCATGAAATCATGGAATTGTGAAGTTGATCATCTCAAAGATTGTCTTTGCCCGCAATCATACTTATTGAATTTTCCCTCTCATGATCAACTCCTTAGTCTTCTTACGAACCTTGCACTGCAAATATGTCTGTCATATCTAGCTCACAACAAACTTGCTTCAATTGTGTGGAACATTCACAATATTGTTAAAAGTGCAAGATGGGAACCCAACATCCCAACCAGCTCATCTGGTCATTTCTTCATCTTGGGTGACTGTCATTTGGCTTATCATTTTCCCATCAGCACATCTGATGACAATTGCGTCATGCTCTCTAATATTCATTTTTTAGCATATTTCTCCTAAGATTTCTTTCAAGAAGGTGAGTCACTTCAGCCCATGCTGATGGTAGGTCCTCACTATCTTAGCATGATTGTTGAGAAATATCAAATTTATTTTTCCTTACGAGATTCCCATCGTGATCTCGTATGTCAAATAAAAAATTCACCCTTTCACAGATCATGAGGTTTTCCAAACAACCATTATGAATTTTATGATCCAATCATTGAATGACTAGAAAAAAATTTCTTGGGAAGCCATGTTGCAGGCAACAATATTCAATCCTTCCTTGCGCTTTCTGAGAAGCTTGGTGCAGACAAAGACACACTCGTAAGAGGCTTATGAGGTTTGTTGAATAATGGTATCCATCATAGAGGTAAGCATGTGCATTGGTTGATTGTGACACATTTTTCTTCCCACAGTTAAGACCTTCATTTCTATGTCCATCTTGTTTAATTTTTTGTATTTTCTGTTGCACACTACTTTTTATCTGTTTTAATTGTTTGTATCTTTGTGGATGCAGGTCAAGAGTGACTATGATGGCTTCACTGTAAATTTCATTTCACGTAACCCCGATTGTTTAGCTGTTAGGATAGGAGTAGGATTAGTTGCATCTTATTTTTCCTTTCCTTGCACTCGTTTTGCACTCATAGTCCATCATGGTTTTCTTATTCTGGTTTTACATCATGTTTGCTTTTACTGTTTTGATTTCTTGTATTTTAGTTTTATTTTCTTGTTGTGTACGCCTTTCCTCTCATCTTATTTTTCCTTTTTTGTCGAGTTTTTTGTTTGTTTGCAATACGCAAATAAGTGTTGTGCCTATTGAAAATGGCAACAAGAAATGCTAAAAATAGAAGTGTTAAAGATATCATTGCTATTTTTAGCAGTTCGGGATAGATTCCAATTTTAGTCAGTCCCTGGACTAAAATAGTGAAGTAAAATTTGATTTTGAACTTAACAACTATTTGAAAATAAATTAATTAATTCACCATGAGTTAATTAGTTGTGAAAAATCAAACATGAAGTCTATGTGAGGAAAATTTGCAACAATTTCTCCATTAATTGAGGAATTTATCCATCAGTTAAAGAGATAAGGACGAGTTCTAATTTGAGTTGTAATTAGTTGGTTGAGTTAACTGAGTCAAGTCTAGTTAGATTGATTTAAACAGTTTGTTTAAATTAATGTGAGTTCAGTTAGTTAATGCATGCTTGCATATAACTGCTGCACTTCAGATAACTGAATATTCTCTCATGAATAAATCATGCATGTCAGTTCAGACAGAGACCCAATTGAGATCAGAGGAGGGATAATGTACTATCAGTTGGATGGATTTTTCCTATAAAGGAAACTCATCCATGGAGAAGGATTTATCTCCTTCAGGATTGCATAGTTGGATCAGAGGTTAGTGAGTGTGTGAAGAGGCCAATTCACACAAGTGGCTGCATTGGACCCCAATCAAAATTGCGCAAAGAAATAGGAGGCTTGGAGGGCAGATCAAGAGGTTTGAGAGAGGCCTTTGACTGTCTATGAGCAACAGAGGTATTGCAGAGAGAGCAGGATAACTTTTGAGTTGATTCTTTTTGTAATACTGGCTATATTTCCACTTGTATGATAATACAGAGATGGGGTTTTAGGTTGGTGATTTCCCTTTATTCTGTGTTATGTGTGATTGATTCCTTCTTATCAGTTATATGTGTTCTTATTGATGTTGCTCATGTTTGATTAAGCTTCCGCTAAAATGGTTGTAGAAGTAGATCAAGTATTTTTCTTTAGTATATTGCATTATCAAGTGATCTACAGGTGGGAATTTCTACATGGTATCAGAGCGAGGTTTTGTAGAAAAATTTCTACATGGTATCGGAGCATAGGTGATCAAGGAAGAACAATATACAAGAAGGGAGAAGTTGAAGTTTGTGATTCCTGAATATAGAAATCGAGTTCTTATCACATCTCTATTTCACCTATGGCATTCAAGGGTTTGAGACACGAATATGCCCTTGATGGCAGTTTGAATTATATAGCCTGGAAGGATCACATGGAAGTAGTACTAGAGGATAACGGTCTAAAGGACTTCATTGATCAAGAAGTCCCCAAGCCAACTAGTGATATTGAATTGGCTGAATGGAAGAAATGTGTGGCTACAGCAAGGAGAATCCTTCTAGAGGGAGTTAGAGATCACATAGTCTCGAGTCTCCATGGGAAGGAGACACCATTTTCAATGTGGAAAACATTGAGAGATCTATATAAGAATAACAGTGATTAGAGGAAGCTGGCACTGAAAGACAAGCTTCGAAAGATCAAGTGTGAAAAGGGCGACACGATCTCTACGTATCTAAACAAGCTCACCACATGTAGGGATGACCTTGGAAGTGTATGGATCGTGACAACTGATGATGACATGGTGATTCTTGCACTCCTCGGTCTTCCTAAGAGTTGGCATAGCTACCAGGACTCGATTAATGGAAGAGATAAATCACCAAATTGGGAACCACTTTGGTCAGATTTGATGCAGGAAGAGATAAGAAGAAGCACTAGAGATGGTTCTTCATCCATGGAGGATGAAGAAAACTATGCCTTAGCAAGTAAGGCGAAGAAGGGGAAGGAGAAGGTTTCTCATTCCAAATCCAGTTCTTCCTAAGGTGGGAAGAAGTTTGACAAATCGAAAGTGCGATGCTTTCGTTGTCATGAGGTGGGTCATTTTGCTACAAATTGTCCATTGAAGAAATCTAGGAAGGGATCTGTGGAAGGATCAAAAGGTGAGGCACTAGCCTCATAGTTCGAGTTGGATTTCACATTGTTCGCATGCATGGTTTCATCCATGGTGGGAAGTGGTTGGTTTCTTGACAGTGGAGCTTCTTTCCACATGACTGGTGACAAAAGTTTGTTCAATACTTTGGAGGAGAAAGATTTCTAGATACTCATAGTGATGGGTAATAATGAAAAGCATAGTGTCTCAGGTGTAGGCACGGTTATTTTTCAGAGGGAGCATGGAGATCGCCTTACCTTGACCGATGTCAAGTATGTATTAGGAATGAAGAGAAACTTGGTGTCTATCGCGATGCTGAAAGACATAGGCTATGATGTAGTCTTTAGTAAGGGAAAGGTTTTCCTTAGACACATCATCACAAGACAGGTGAAGCAGATCGGTTCACAGGTCAAGAACTTGTATGCTCTTGAGGTTTAAGATGCATGCAAAGCCTTGAGGAGCAAGGCAACTGATGGAGGCTTGGTGGTTGAGAGGGAGAGTACATTACCTCTCAACATGCAGTGCGAGAAGAAGTTTGAGACGATTGTGGAGGAGCCACAATTGTTGAAGCAGCTTCAGGAGGTTGTGGAGCAGCCACAACTAGAGAAGCTGAGAGGAGATCGAGTAGAGACATCTACTCATGTAAAGACCTCCAGTAGGGGGAAACTTCGAGCCAGGTGGACAGATGGATCACATGCATCCATACCTCCAGGTAGGAGGTGGGGCGATGTGGAGTGATCGTCCCAAGGAGGAGGGGCAGGATCCTTGAGGTACCCAACCTCTTTGATTCAACCTTGCTATGAGAGACTCGACGAGGAGTAGAAGGACTAGCTGATTGGGTAGAGACAAATGCAGATGGAGCGACAAAGACAACTACAGTGCAAGAGTTCCAAGACAGTGTAGATCTAGCAGGCTGCAACAATGCGAGAGGCAAAGGAGTGTTGCACCAGTGTAGGATGGCACAGAGAGGTGTGAAACAGTGCGAGATGCATGGAGTGTTGCAACAACTTAGAGGTCAAAGAGGGAGCACTTGTCAGCAACAGGTAGAGCTTCAGCATCAGAGTATGTTTCTAGCCCAACAGAGAGGTCAATTGGGAGTTTTTTTTGTTTCTAGAGTTGCTGGAGCAACCACACTTGGTAGAATTGTTGCATGCAGAACATTTCAAAGGTACAAAATCGGGTTTGAGTTGAAGCCTTTATTGTTGAGAGGGAGTGTTGAAAATGGCAACAAGAAATGATAAAAATAGAAGTGCTAAAAATAACACTGCTATAAATAGCATTTTGGGTACCAGTGCTGGATTGAGCAACAGGGAATGAAAAATGGATTTTTAGCAGTTCGGGATAGATTCCAATTTTAGTCAGTCCCTGGACTAAAATACTGAAGTAAAAATCGAATTTGAACATAACAACTGTTTGAAAATAAATTAATTAATTCACCATGAGTTAATTAGTTGTGAAAAATCAAACATGAAGTCTATGTGAGGACATGCAACAGTTTCTCCATTAATTGAGGAATTTATCCATCAGTTAAAGAGATAAGGATGAGTTCTAATTTGAGTTGTAATTAGTTGGCTCAATTAACTGAGTCAAGTCCAGTTATATTGATTTAAACAGTTTGTTTAAATTAATGTAAGTTCAGTTAGTTAAAGCATGCTTGCATATAACTGCTGCACTTCAAATAACTGAATATCCTCTCATGAATAACTCATGCATGTCAATTCAAACAGAGACCCAGTTGAGATCAGAGGAGGGACAATGTACTATCATTTGGATGGATTTTTCCTATAAAGGAAACTCATCCATGGAGAAGGATTTATCTCCTTTAGGACTGCATAATTGGATCAGAGGTTACTTAGTGTGTGAAGAGGCCAATTCACACAAGTGGTTGCACTGGACCCCAATCAAAATTCCACAAAGGAATAGGAGGCTTGGAGGACAGATCAGGAGGTTTGAGAGAGGCCTTTGACTATCTATGAGCAGCAGAGGTATTGCAGGGAGAGCAGGATAGCTTTTGAGTTGATTCTTTTTGTGATACTGGCTATATTTCCACTTGTATGATAATATAGAGATGGAGTTTTAGGCTGGTGCTTTCCCCTGGATATTTCTTCTGTGTTATGTGTGATTGATTCCTTCTTATCAGTTATATGTGTTCTTATTGATGTTTCTCATGTTCGATTAATCTTCCGCTAAATTGGTTGTAGAAGTAGATCAAGTATTTTGCTTTAGTATATTGCATTATCAGGTGATCTGTAGGTGGGAATTTATACATGGCATCAAAGCTAGCTGATTTGTAGAAAAATTCTACAGTGCCTGCACTGTGCTCTGGTTTATTAATGGGTATGTGGCTGAAGTTCAAAAGGTCTTATGACACTGCGATTCTTGGCAAGTCTTGCATCTGTCTTCTTTGTACTTAGTTGTAAATGCTAGCCAATGAAGTCTTGACGGAAAATATGATCCATCTAGAAAGAAAGTTTTGATCAAACCATGAACCTGTGTCTAGTCTGGGAAACCTCATGCCTATACTCAATTTTCTGCTATGTTGTGTTGAAGCTTATCCAACTAGTAGAAATGGAGAAGAGGAAAATCTAAATGAGAAAACTTGAATCAGAGGTCTTTATATGCTTATCTGAAGGAGAAACCTCTCCGGCTCTCAATAAGTTGGGATCCCTCTTCCGCCCCAAAAATAAATAAGTGTCTATGAACACTTCTCTTTTAAAAAAATAACAAAGGTGAAAGAAGAGAAAGGTTTCTTGTGTAGAGAGGTGAAGTAGGAAAATCCATCAGGGTACTGTCCAGGCTCACTGGAAGTGGAGCAATGCTGGTGATCCTGCGTGATTCCACTGGGGTATTGTCCAGGCCTGTTGGCAGCAGAGGAACACCAGAGGTGAAAAAATATACTTTGAAAATCTTAAGCTCATGAGCCAAATTACCCTCCCCTATTTGAAACAATGTGATCTAGCTGAATTTTGTGTTGTGTTCAACCAAGTCCGCATAAGGTGAACCGTGTCTATCCATGGGCTAAGTGGGGAAGCTGAAATGATTCGCACAAAGAATCAATACTCATCGAAAGGCCAAGGCCCTACACTGTGAATGAACCAAAACATAGAAGTTGGTATTCAACCAGTGTGTCGCCAAGTGTCGTAGTAGCTACAACACCCTCCAAAATTTTGGCTTGCATCCAAATTTCAGAGCCTTCCTTGGTTTTTCCTTTGATTTTTGCAAACACTCGAGCTAACCCCATCAATGCTTGTGAATTCTTTCCACTCTTTTTGCTTGTTTGACCAGCAGTCATCTTTTGGCATATTGATTTCTTTGTCATGCTTGTGATCTTTTTTTGGTGAGTTTGAAGGTTTATCTTTGTGTGTTTGTGTTGTCTTTACTATGTGAACACCCTTCTTACTCACACACAAAGTTATAAGCAATGTCACACAAGTTTTGTCACGGTCATCCAAAGGTCTATCTCAAGTGGCGTGCTTGTCGCTCTCAGTTCTAAGACAGTCTCACTGAGGGCATGTTTTGTCTTGCTGTACTAATGGTCTTTGTTGTCTCATCATCGAAGAATGCTAAATGTATGATCACAATGTTACATCTGCATAAGTTTACTTTCTTTCAGCACTTATCCATTTTTCGGAAAATCTGTCCGACCGGGCAACCCTCTTCCACCACACCCTGATTGAGCTGCACTACATAGTCATAGCCCTTAGTGACCTTCCTCTGTTTCCTAGAACTGTACAGTGCTTGAGGCTATCCTCTAGGTCAGTTGCACTACGAAATCCCAGAGGTCAACAACCTGTCTGCCTCCCAGAAATGCGCAAAAAATGCCTTAGTATCCAAATTGAATTGTTCATTTCTCAAGCATAGTCATCAAAGCTCCTTCTGGTCTGTCAGAACCCTACACTGCACTGAGACCCAGGCCTTCATTACTCTCCAAAACTGCATAGACATGCCCAATTAATCCCCCTATTGCTTGCTTTGCACTGCCTTCAGAAACTACATAGTCATGATCAGCAGGTCCTCTACTACCTTGCTCTGCACTTCTCTTGAAAAATGCGTAGTCATGATTAGTAGGTCCTCTACTTCCCTACTCTGCACTGCCTTCAGAAACTATGTAGTCTTGTTTGACATGTCCTCAGCTAGCTGTCATGCACTGTTCCTAAACATTGCGCAGTCATGATCAGCAAGCCCTGTGCTGCCTTGCTCTGCAATGTTCCCCAAAACTGTGCAGTCATGATCAAAAGGTCCCTTGCAGCCCTATCATGCCTTGCTCTGGGAAACTCCATAGAACCGCCTAGCAGGCTCCCTATAGCCTTGTCTTGCCTTCCCTCCTGGAACTGCACATAAATGCCCCTTAGTGTCCCACCTTGCAGTTGCCATTGTTGTCCTTCATTGCATAATTTTGCCTCCTAGTGGTCACTACATTGTTTTTCCCAAAAATGCAGGTTGTCCTCCCAGATCAGTTCCTCATTCTAGCTTGAGTTGCACTTTGTGTTGTCTCAGTGAGTTGTCCTCCCTCCTTGTCACCCGAAACACGAGAACAATACATAATGCTAGACTAGGAGATTTTGGATTTGATGTCATCCCATCATGAGTGAATTGCAGGAATAGTTACACTGATAGATCATGGTGAGATGAAAAACAGGATGAAGAAGGAGCGCACATGCTAGAAGACTTGCTTGCAGCTAGACGAATGTACTAAGAAAATCAAGCAACAAGTGAAAGGAACATATGCATTGAGCCATCATGCAAGACCAATACCATCAAAGACCCTGCAACACTATTCCATGTGGAGGAGAAGACAAAGAACACCAAGAGTAAATCCATCACTCAGTAGCACAACAACTTGACCTAGACACCATAGTCAGCCAATACATCTCAACAATGTCATGAGTTGTCTTGGCCACATCAGATGGGACATATTCGTTGTAACTCAATGTAATGTAAAGTGAATTCCAATGGACACACACAAGAAGTTAAAGATTCATGTCAGTTGAAAAGTCATTGGCATTCGAATGATCATGAGTGTAGTCAAAGAGTCACAAGAGTTGAGCATTACCCTTGGCTATATATACCCCTCCCATTGTATGAGCAAAGGAATTTTCACCTTGGCTCCTCCCAAATAGCCTTGAGAGTATGTAGTCTGTTCTTTAAGGAGCGAGGAGTGGCTCCAACGTCCTACTACTAGGACTAGTGATGTATGGTGTACAAATGTGTCTTGGGACTTTTTCTTAATTTAGAAGCCTCTTAAGTCTAGCACATTTTCATGCATGTTTTGTAGATGTTTGTAATAATACTATTTAAGCATTTGTAATGCATGTTTTCTTAACCTGTACTCAGATAGTTGAACTACTTTGGTTATTTTAGTACTTACATTTTTGAAGATGTGTTGTATTGTTTATCACCATTGTCTCATCCTTGTGGAATAATCCACGAGATACTCGATAGACCATCTTTGTTTTATAGTTATAATGACTGTCACATTCATGTGGACTATTGTGCTAGGTGGTGTACGTGTTGTCCCCTTCAACTTGGTTTTAATGACTATCACATTTGTTGTGGAATACTTTGCTGGATGTTAGACACACCCTTGTTGGTTCACATGTGTCTCTCCCTGGGTGGCACTACTACCTCTCATCTAGAGGCTCACTTTACTCTCTCCCTTTACAATAAGATAACCTAGACACAAGTTACATTATGCACTCACCAGGCATACTCACTTTTCTTTTTGAAGTTACAAGAATAACATTCTCATGTGTTGAACAAAAAGAGTTAAGGAAAATCTCTAAGATAATGGAAATCGAGCCATCATACAAGATGGGACTCCTACACCAAACGATGTGAGGTCTAGTTGGGACTTCATACCTAGGATATCCCCTTTGTTGGCGAGTCTAGCATCATTAATAGTCACTCAATTAACTCAATTAATTTGATTTGGGTAATCTTGAGTTCAATTCAATATTTTTGATTGCTAATTTGTACCAACCTATTTCAGTTATTTTGAGTTATTGTCGATTTAACTAGTTCTAACTATCAGAAGAACTAGTAGAGGTCAAGTTGTGGAAGTGGAACTTCAACCACACTTAATGATCAACCAATTATCTGATCAATCAACCCAAAATAATTGTTTCATGCATAGAATTTGAGTTACCCAGTTGAGATGGAGATTCCAAGGAAATGTACTATCAGTTGTAGCATATTCCAATGTGTACAGGTGGTGCATGTAGTCAGAGGAAGAACCCTAGGGAATTGCACAATTCAATAGCGGGAAATTTGTAAATAATAGGCGTGAATTTGCCAAAGGAACAACACAAGGAAATAGGAAATTGGAGGGCTTGAAAATTGGCTAAGTGTTGGCCATAGTCAGTCAGTCATGTAGAGGGATAGAATATACGCTTGTAGGGTGTGCTACAGCTTGAGTAAGCATATGTATTTCTTCTCTGTTCTCTAATTAATACAATATAGGTAGTAAGGGGTTTTGAGCAGTTTCTTTCCCCTAGATAAATATATGTGCATGTGTGATGTTTCTTTTTGCATGTCTATGATTTGTATTCTCAATGGTGAATTAATTTCCACATATCAGTAGAGTAGCTTCAATTCTTGTGATTTATTAAATTCCATGAGCATTATTGAATCTACACATTAATTTATACATGGTATCAAAGCTATAATCACAGTAGAGCAGAGATTTCAAAGTTGTCATTGTAGGAGATTCAAATGTGTAGATCAATGTGGTAGGTTTTCTTTAGGACTGAGAGGATGGATTTCAATAGAATAAGGCTCAAGTATACCCTTGAGGGAAGCTCAAATTATGTTACATGGAAGGACCACATGGAGGCAGTACTGGAGGATAATGCGTTGAAGGAATTCATTGATAATGATATTCTAAAACCAACAACATCTGATGCTAAGGATCTAGCAGAATTGAAGAATTGTGTATCCAAGGCGAGGAGAATCATATTGGAGGAAGTATAATACCATATTGTCTCAAATATCCATGGAGAGATACCTTGTATGCAATGTGGCCAGCATTGACAAATTTATTCCAGAATAGTAGTTACCACAGGAAATTGGCACTCATGGACAAACTTCGAAATATCAAGATGAAGAGGAACGAGACCATTCCACAGTACCTGATCAAGTTTACACAATGTTGTGATGAACTTAGTCAATTTGGTTTTACTATAGCAGAGGATGATTTAGTTAGCCTATCCCTTCTAGGCCTTCCCAAGAGGTGGCACAACTACCAATATTCAGTGAATGTGAGGGAGAAACTACCAAATTTGGAATGTGTATCGTCTAATTTGGTACATGAGGAAATACGACAGAATACTAGAGATGAGAATTCATCCAAGGGCAAGGATGAGGAGAACTATTCCTAGGATGGCAAGAAAAATAAAGGGAAAGGGAAGAAATCCCAATCCAAAGCATAATCAAGTCAAGGGGGAAAGAATAAATACTTTTCTAGAATCAAGTGCTTTCACTGTCATGAATTCGAGGACTATGCCACGTAGTGTCCACACAAGAATACAAGTAATAAGACCTTAGGAAGAGTGGCAGGTGAAGCTTTGGATTCACAATGTGAGATTGATTCTACTCTCATTGCATGCATGTCCAACACATTTATGGGAAGTGTTTGGTGCCTAGATACCATGCCTCATTACATATGACAGGGAACAAAGATTTTTTTTGGATTTAGAGGAGAAGGATCTCTACATGCACATCGATATGGAAAATGATGGAAGGTTTGGTGCAATCGGGATTGGTACAATCACCTTTCATAGGAAGCCAAGCTCCCCTCTCAGGCTTAAGGATGTGATGTTTGTTCTGGGTATAAAGAAGAATCTAGTCTCTATTGTAGTTTTATAAGACCATGGTTACGATGTGATCTCCAACAAAGGAAAGGAATTCATGGGACACATAGCCACTGGAAAAGTGAAGCAGATCAGGACTCATGCGAAGAACCTATACAAGATAGATGTGGAGGATTGTGTTGCACTGAGCACAAAGGCAGAGAAGGTGTAAAACCACGATGTAAGTGAAATTTGGCATATAAGACTTGGCCATTTTCATCATGACGCTTTGAAGATCATGCAGTAGATTACTAAAGGCATCCCCAAGGGAGCACTAAAGAAATAGGGAACATGAAAAGGGTGTACCTTGGGGAAGTACACAAAATCCACTTTCCATGATTGGGATAATAGAGCACATGCAGTCCTTGAAAGGATCCACTCTAATGTTTGCATACCTTTCTTGA
This sequence comes from Pinus tabuliformis, assembly GCA_031772625.1. Taxonomy (NCBI): domain Eukaryota; kingdom Viridiplantae; phylum Streptophyta; class Pinopsida; order Pinales; family Pinaceae; genus Pinus; species Pinus tabuliformis. The sequence goes on from CM062815.1 coordinate 834,168,478, forward strand.
TAGCCTCCACTGCCAGGCACAAGTATTTTTTCATCTTTATTGACGAATTCTCATAGAAGTGTTGGATCTTCTTCATGGGACAGAAGGATGAGACTTTCTCCAAGCTCTTAGATTTCAAGGCACTGGTGGAGAAATAAACATGCAAGAAGGTGAAGTCTCTCAAGAGTGATATTGGAGGTGAGTACATGTCGAATAAGTTTAAACTTTTTTGTTCAAAATAAGGCATTTAATGAGAGTTGAAAACACCCCATGACCCACAGAAGAATGGAGTGGCTAAGAGGAAGAACCATAACATTGCAGGAGTTGCATGGGCGATGTTGCATGACCAAATCCTACCTCTGCACTTGTGGGCTAAAGTATGCAACACAATAGTCTATTTACAGAACAAGAGTACTCATCAACTTCTTAGTATGATCAAACTAGAGGAATCCTTCTCAAGGAGGAATCCAGCTGTTTTGCATTTCAATATCTTTTGAGCCTCTATCTACTGCCATGTCTCTAGAGAATCAAGGAAGAAGCTAGAGCTGATAGAAGAGTAAGGGGTATTTCTAGGTTACACAAAAGCTCCACACAACTATGGTGTGTATTTTCCATCCCTCAAAATGATAGTTGTACGAAGGGATGTCAAAAATAATGAAGAGAAAGCCATGCAGTGCTCTCTTGAGAGGGAGCTTTACATCTAACCAGAGGAGGAGCTTTTAGCTCCAAAGGAGGAGAATTAGGATGATGTGGAGAAGCCACAAGCAGAGGAGAAAAGAGTGGAGACAACCACTCAAGTAGAACCATCCAGAGAAGGTAGAAAGAGAACTATGGAAGTTGATATACTTGTGTAGGATGTGAGGGAGAATGTGGGTTCTCCTTCAAATCAGCATAGGAAGAGAAGGTCACCAGATTGTTACACTGGCTACATGGATCTAATGAATGAGCTAGTAGAGACTGAGCCATCCTCTTTTGAGGAAGCAGTAGAGAAACCAGTATGGGTTGATACAATGGTGGAGAAGCACAAATCCATTGTAAAGAAAAGTGTTTAGGAAGTGGTCACAAGACCAACAAACAAATAAATTGGGGGTTCGAGATGGATCTTCAAGGTGAAACATGCAGTAGACAAACACATAGAAAAGTACAAGGCTAGATTTGTGGCCAAGGGGTACTCTAAGGTTGAGGGGATTGCCTATGAGGAGAACTTTGCTCCTGTAGCTAGGTACTTATCCATAAGACCAATCCTTTCTCTGGCTACACAGATGGGGTGGAAGATCCTCCAGATGGATGTGAAAACAACATTCCTCAATGGAGTTATTGAGGAGGAGGTGTATATCGAGAAACTATAAGGCTTCAAGACTTTTGATCGAGAGTATCATGTGTGCAGACTCAAGCGATCATTATATGGTCTCAAGTAAGAACCCCGTGTTTGGTACACCACGATCAATAGCTATCTCACCGGTTTGGGATTCACCAAAAGTGAAGTTGGTGCAAATCTCTATCATATTTTGGTAGAAGGTAAATTGTTGATTATTTTTTTATATGTTGATGAATTGATTTTGTCTAGTGATGAGCAGTCGATTAGACCTTGCAAGGATGAGCTTCTAATATGGTTTGAGATGAAGGACATGGGTCATGTACTACATCCTCGGATTGGATGTATGACAAGGTAATGGGGAACTGTTTGTCTCTCAGGGAAAATATGCTAATGAGATACTTTAAAGGTTCTGCATGGACATGTCAAACCAATGGAGACTCCCCTAGGATGTAACTAGAGGAAAGAAGATGCCACTTTAGGTGAGGAAGTGGATGCCATTGTTTATGGAAATTCATGGGTTCACTCATGTATCTTGTGAACACACGACCATACATGTGATTTGTAGTCAACCAGCTAAGCCAAGCTATGGTTAGGTCAACCAAAATGTTTTGGAGGGAAGCTACGCATGTTCTACAATACCTCATAGGCACTACCCATTTTTTATTTTGGTATAGATGGACAAAGGGAGTGAAGTTGTGTGGCTTCACCAATGCAGATTGGGTGGAAGTCTATCAAACCGGAAGAGTAGATCAAGTGGAATTTTCAGTCTTGGGTCTACAACAATTTTTATTGTTTGAGATATTGTCAATTTAACTAGTTCTAACTGTCAGAAGAAATAGTGAAGGTCAAGTTGTGGAAGTGGAACTTCAACCACACTTAGTGATTAACCAGTTAACTAATCAATCCAACAAAAATAATTGTTGCATGTAGAGAATTCAAGTTACCACATTGAGGTGGAGATTCCAAGGCAATGTACTATCAGTTCTAGCATATTCCAATGTGTACAAGTGGTGCATGCAGTCAAGAAATCTGAATAGTTGTTGAAGAAAGTTCCACAATCTGCAAGTGAGCGAGCACTTAAGTAAAAGTTGTTGTGTTGCCTCCTACTCCCATGAGAAAAGTAGACTTATTGATGGGCCCTCAAAACCTTTTTTTCTAAAACGTTCCCATGTTAGTAATAGTCCCCAAGCAATCAGCCAAAGGAAGGTTTTGATTTTGGGCTAGCCACAATCCTTCCATAGGTAATTCCACAGTTTTGACTACTCTTGTAGTTGAGAATCCTCTAACATGGAGTAGCTTTATTTTAACGTGAATGAACTTGATGGTTGTCTCCCCCATTATAGAATGTCAGGTTTATCTAATATGAATATTAGTCATTTTTGTAATGTCATATTATAGTCATTTCAATGATACATTCCCCCAAGTTGTTCCTGGGAGAAATTCTTGTCAGTTTGTGTTTTCCATTGATGCCAAACCTGATCATTTCCTCTTTGTTTCCAAAAATCCACCACCTTATGAGATCCCTGAGCTTTAGAAATATCCTTAATTGTTTGGATCTTATTAATGGCTTGCATAATTGGATACTATTGCCAAGATTCCTCCTAGAAGTTCATCTTCATCCCAGTACCTATATCCCAAAATGCACTTTGTTTGACAAATTATTTTGTCTAGAAGGCCCAATTCCATACCCCCTAGCCTTTAATTTCACCATCAAATCGCAATCGTTTAGCTTGAGTGTTCAATAGTAGATATTTTTGGGACCATATTTGCTTTCAGACTTGAGAATGACCCTGAACCCTAAAGAGCTTCATGGCATACATTGTGTGGTAGTTAGAGTGGGATCCCACAGACCTAATCCTCCATTCTTCCTAAAGAGTGACAATTTATTCCACCCCACTAATGCCCATGTGTGCTTCTTGTTTGAGCCTCTTCACAGAAAGTCATTGCATAATGATTTCAATTGGTTAGATATCGTGATTGGAATTGTCATCATTAAAAGGTGATAATTGGGTAAGCCTTGTAGTACTTTTTTTGTTGAAACCAATCGGATTGGGAATTTAAGTACTCTAAAGGTCCAATTGTTGACTTTGTGAAGAGTCTTCTTTATAAGTTCTTCCCATGTGGAGAGTCTGTTATAGTGTAGTACAAGTGGTACTCCTAAATATTTGGATGGTATATGACCTCTACCAAACCCTATCATTTTACTTAGTCAATTCTAAATCATCTTTGGAAAATTGAAGAATAAAATGCACATTTTATTAGTATTCACTTCCATACCTAAGGCTTCCATGAAAGTTTGCAAGAGCCTACATATTCTTTTCAATTCTTTAGAGGTGATAATCCAAATAATATTACATCATCAACAAACTGTTGATGCAAAATTGGGAAATCTACTCAGAATAAATGAAGCCCGTATATGTATCTTGACTCACTAACCTTTTGAAACATTCGACCTCGGCCTTCCATTGCTAGAATGAAAAGGAATAGTGATAGAAGGTCACCTTGCCGCAAACCTCTTGATGAATGAAATGGGCGTGAAGGGGACCCATTAATGAGTATGGAGAATGAAACTAATTAAATAAGATAAAAGACCCAAGCTTTCCATTGCTTTGAAAAAACGAAGGCCTTGAGAATCTGGACTAGAAATATCCAACTTTATCAATCATAAGATTTGGATAAGTCTAGTTTAATGAACATACATGGGAATTTGGTGATAGCTGGGTATTGAAGTATTTATTGAACCACTATGATGCCATCAATGATTTATCTTCCTTCGATGAAGCCCAATTGGGACCGAGATATGAGGGATGGAAGGAAATGTTTCAACCTGTTGACCATTATCATTCATATGATTTTGTAAATCATGCTACAAAGAGTTATAAGTTAGAAGCCTTCAGGCTTTTCTAAGTGGCCAATTTTGGGAACTAACGTGATGAATGTCACATTGAGAGCTAGATGAAGTGATTTAGTGCGCCTTGATTCTTCCACAAGATATTGAATTTCCTTTCCGAGGAATCCCCAACACTTCTAGAAAAATTCTTTTGTGAAGTCATCCGAGCTAGGGGCTTTTTTTGTAGGCATGTTCATTGCCACTATTTTGACTTCTTCAAAAGAGATTGGCCTCATCAATGTTGTGTTTTATTCATGATTTATTATCTTAGGAAAATATTAAAGAACTACATATATAGTTGGTTTTTTGTACATGTCCTTCTCCATGAGAAGGAAATTAAAATGATTTATTAGTTCTTTATCTATTTTTTGGTGTTGTATTTTCCTTTCCTAGTCCTGGCCTTGTATAAAAAAAAAAAATTATGTTATGATGTCACTATTGAAGCATCCCATTATGGAAAACTCGCCATGATTAACCCATTGGACCCTCGATTTATGTTTCCATAGCATCTCTTGTTGTTGTCTTCTATTTTCTAGTTTTTGGAGGATGTTTGCTTCAGTGACAACCAATGCCTGTGATATACCTTCTAGGATGATTTGTTGTTGGATACGTATCATTTTTTATTCAAGTTCTTTTTGTCCTAAAAAATGCTGCCAAAGACATACTTATTATAGTGTTTGATCTTTTGTTTGAGGGATTTTAACTTGAGTTGAAACATATGCATTTTATTTAAGCCACAAGAGTTCAATTCAAGCCACCTTTTCCTAACAAATTCCAAATAATATCCATCATGGAACCATGAACTCTAAAAATGAAACGGGTGATTTTAAGGAGCTTCTTTCAAATCAATTTATAATCTGATGGGCCAGTGATCATAGCCCATGCACAATAAAATTGAAGCTTCTACATATATGTCTCTTTGTAGGATTTCTTTAGTAATTAAAACTCTATCTAGTCGACATGCAATCTGGCTTTTACCTCCTTTGCAATTATTCCATGTGTAAGTGTCATTATTGGTATGAATATCAACGAGTATATTATCAATGTAGTCATTGAAAACTTCTTAAACTTGTTCCAATTGCTTGATCCATCCATTTTTCTCTTGGAGCATACAAATGATATTAAAATTTCATCCTATCACCCATAAAGAGTTCCCTAGTAATTGTTAATGTCATGTAGTTATTATAGAAAAAATGCTTATCTTTTGTGATTGTGGGACCGTAGATTGCTGATAGATAGACACTGTTCAATGTGCCTATCTATTTGAAGCTCCCTATAAGGATGTTATATGGAATTTGCATCTACGGATAAACACATTTTCCCTAGGTGGGTGGCTACACCTAGAACAACAGAAAGAAAGTAGTTTAACCTTTTCCTATAGTAGATAGATGAGATGAAGGAACTTACTTGTAGTCTTTCGCTTCCTTAATCCCCTTTGAATCGCTCTCGTCGCTCCCACTTGAACTAAACCCACTCAATTGGTACCTGTATCAAGAGAAATAGAAAAAACAAATGATCAAAGCATACATGATCTATCTATTATAATCCAATGGAATCGAAGACATTGAAACACATAATCATCATAGATATGAAAAATAATATGAGAAAAGGAATAAACTCTTTATTAATGTAGAAGGAAGCATATCACCCAATATAGTTCGATCTTGTGCCACTACTCCAGCTTCAATCCAACCCTCGCCACATCAAATGCACACCAATATAGCAACATAACATTGCTTAACATGAACTCAATTCTCAAACCAACAAAATTTCCTTACAAACTTCATATTCTAGTCCCCTGATCATTATGATGAGTGCTCAATTTATAGGAAATGGAGGTGGTTTTGTCATAAATGAGGGCATTGAATGGCCTTCCAAAATTGGAGTTAGTTTCCATGGAGTAAGGGATGAGAGGATAGGAGGTTAATGGATCCTTAGCCTATCCAATTTCGAGCTCATAGGAAGATATAAGAGATGGAATCCTTCTAGAATCATCTAGAATCAAGGAATATTCATAGAACCCTATGCAAATTTCGCTCAATCTCGCCTAGCGTAGGTCAAAGAGGGCCTAAGTGCACTGCAGTGTAGGCCAGAATGGGCCTACCTGCTCTGCAGCATAGTTACCCCTGACCAAGGCTGCGCTGGTGTCCCAAGGAGGCATTTCAGCAAGGCTTCAGGCCAGGAAACTTTCATGGAAGGAAGCATTCAATGTGATGACTTGTCTAGGGTATGTAACAACTAAATTAGGGTTTCATGAGCCCTAATTGTATTGATTTGAATGTTAGGAGTGATGTGCCCAAATAGACCTATAACAGTTTCTCCTTAAAGCATGAAGTTGAAAATGATAATGTGGAGTGATATGATTTACGATGTGATGAAGAGGATCTGAATTAAACGGTGACCTGCATCGATTACAATACATAACATCATGATATTTTGAATTTTTTCATGAATTACTGAGGGAAGGCATACCCATACTCACCATATAAACTTTTCATTACATGTACATAGATAATCATCTACAAATCTAGATCCATGATAGGATGACCATTTGTATAAATCCATCGTACATATGATTTAATAATCTCTTGAAATCGCAACCCGGATGGATGAAACTAGATCCAGGGTCTTCTATCTCGTCCACACATTCGCTCAAGTACGAGTCTAACCATGTGAACATGTGATCTGAAGTCGAACATGGGAAGACACTGTCTGATTACTAGCCAATGACGTAAGCCGTTAACAGACACGAGAGAGATGATCAATAATGATAATGATTCTCAAGGTACTGCAGTACATTCTACATGGTGTGAATAGATGTTTTGATGTAGAACACCATACAAAGTCTTTCGGTCGAAGGCTAGTGATGTAAACCTATCGCCGGAAGTGAGAAACTTTCCATTGATGTATGCAAGCCTCAACGTACTGGAAGGGTGTTTCTAAGTCAACTTCTTGGATAATGTGCTAATGTTGAAAAGAAGCGACTTGTCACAGGGGGGCTTTGATGTATCCCCCATCAAAGACATGAAATGTGTGTAATGATTTTGGAGACAGAATGTGACTGACAACACAAGGTTCATGAATGGCAGTCATGAAAATGAATGTCTATGAGTATTGCAAAGGATGAAGTTTACTGAGTGACTTTTCTTAAACATGTCAGCGACATTGAATGAATTGGCAGCATTGACCCAAAACTAAAGTGATGGATGGTGTTATAGACCATAGGTATGATAACCATCAAGTAGATAACCCAACCCAAATAGTCATGGAGATGAAGTGAAAGTGTCATGTTCAAGAGCGACTTGCTATCATAAAGTGATTTATCCCTTTTCCCATTTTCCCCAGTCATTTCTAACCAATACCTCTTTATTTTTTAACAACCTTGAGGAGGATAACATATGCTTGAAGTATAATTCCACCCTTCGGGTGAATCCATTGCTATGTGTTGTTTTAACGAGCCTAGCGAAGGTGAAACTCTATCTTGTCATGATGGATAACTTTGTTGCTATTTGATGTTTTAATGAGTTTAACGACAATGAGAACTCAGTCCTTTTCATGTTTAGAGGGTTTGAAAAGGGACAAAAAGAAAACTCCACAAGTTTTTTTCATAAATTTGTCTCTTAAGTCCGAAAAAGCATAAAATAATAGAAGAGAACCTATTGACCATGTTCAATCAACGTATTCCTTTTTCGTAAATAATCTATCTCAATGCCGAAAAGGGTTAAACTTATACTAAGTAGATTTCATTTCCAATCCATTAATGAGCTGAAAAGGGAAAGTTCTCGACAATATTTTCATATTTCAAGAGTCTGAAAAGAGCTTAAAGAGGACTCCAGGGGGGTTCCTTTTTTGATGTTTAACAGAGCTTGAAAAACAGATAAAAGTGTGCTATGTGGTCAAAATTACAATTCACGATCGTGCACGTCAAATTCACTATATTAGCTGTAAATCTATTCAAAGAAACACAAAACGTATTAAACATACCTATTTCATTGGTAAAAATAGGTAAAAACTATAATTTATTCATTAAATGAACATAAAATAAACATAGAACAAGAATTTACAAAGTCATTTTCACCATTTTATATTTACCATTCAGTTTTACGCTCTAAACCAATTTTTACCTCGAACTTCAGTAGCTGATTGTGAGAGATTATGTGGATCATTTGTCGCACTATCAGGACTAGGTAGGAGATCTACCTTTTCTCTTCCATTTAAGTTCATTCTTTTGTAGTTTCAGGCAAGTTTTTTAGGGTTTTGGGGTCCCTAGGGAAAATATACCTCGCCCTGGGATCAACACAACCTATCACATCGAAAACTGTGCTGCAATGAACCCAAACAGAAGGGTACCTACTTTGCAGCGCATTGTCTCAAGGCTTGGGCTACACTGGGCATAGTTGAGAAATTTGTTCCTCCAATTTTACCCAAAAAATATTTAATTTTTTGCATGAAATGGATCCTATCTAAGCTTATGGTTTGATTTCAGACTTTGATTGGATCAAAATGACTATTACTTGGCATGAAATATAGCATGAAGAACAAGATATGGTTTCCCTAAATGATCTGGGTACTGTTGAGGCCCTCAGAGACTATGGGTTACTCAAATAATTCAGGTTGTCCGGGATGAGGCAACAACTAGAACTATTGCAGTTCTTAGTTCATTCATGGGATCCAGCAGATCAAGCTTTTCACATAGGGGGAAAAGTTCTCCCTATATTGATCAATGATGTTTACTTCCTTACAGGATTGTTGAGACGTGGTACCCCCATATCTCTTTCAAGTTCTGCCCATGGGGGTGAATCAGTGAGGGACTACATTCGACAGTTCTGTCGGCTAGGTACATAGCCTAGCAAAGATGGGAAGATCAACCTCAAGGATGTTTGTGATTTTCCTTTGAGAACAATCCTTTTCACTATCACAAAGTTGGCACGTAGTGCGATAGTTCATCTGGTGAACAGATCATATATGCAATTTGCGCTTGCGTGCCTTGAGCCAACTACATTCAACTGGTGTGTAGCAGTTCTCTCTTTGATGAAAGAGTAGCTAAGCAAAGTAAAGAGCGATAAGATGAAGAATTTTAGCTATGGTTCAATCTTGATCACCTTTATCTTAGAGAGAAATCCATTGATGCAACCTCAGTATGTGTCACTAAGTTTGACTGGTCCTAGAGATCCATGAATGCAGAGATGGGTTAAGTTGATGGCTGGACATGTTGGTCAATCATCAATCTCATTTCCTCCTACATTATTCAGTTGGATCAATTGACAACACATTTTCATCGAGGAGCATCCATATGCGGGGATGGACTTTCGTGGAGATCTAGATTTGAGGTTACCAGTGGGTGCTCAATGGGGTGCTATAGTTAAATTGTTTTGAACAAAGTGTTTTTAATTTCTTAAGTTTCTACATGTTTTTGTGTTTTTGATATTTCTAAGACTAAACTAAACATGTTCTCATGCATACAGATGTTGGTACTTTTTGACCAATGGGTCATCAATAGGAGGCGGGTGAACTAGCGCAGAGAAATGTTGGAAGATCAATTCTCCAGGGTTTGGATTTAACCAAGACACTAGCAGAGTTATAGGATCATATAGAGGGGTTAACCCTCAGTATTCCAGATGTCTGGATCGAGGAGTTACCAATGAGGTTGCAACGTCATACTATTGGTGTACCTAGCCATTGGATGAGGCTATTGCGCATGATAACTCAGGCTGTGACCTGTTATCATGAGCATCATTAGGTCTAATTAGGATGTTTTTCTATATGAATTTTGAGTTTTGAGGTCAGATGACCAACATGTCTTGGACACAAATTTTGTAAAAACTTTAAACATCTATATATTTTTCTTTCAATGTTTTTATATATGGTTGTGTGCAATCCTATTCAACTATTGATGTGAAGTAAAAACTTACATTTTACATGTGTCATAAATGTCTATTTAACACATAGTTTTCTAATGAATCAATTAATGTGTTAAAGTTCCTGGAAATGTGTTGATATTGTATGTAATCAAAATGTCTTTCCAAGAGACGAACTCTAAGGAACATACGATAAATTGTTGGATTTCGGATGGTATAAACATTTGTAAGTTGCAGTACGACAAGTTGTGAGTCCAACCTAATGATGATTCAGTGAATGCCAAGCGAAATGGCATCAGAGAGGAGTTCGATCAATGTGCTATACTCAACAATATTGTTCATAGAACGACCGATACAAATCCCTTAAAAACTCACTAACTCGTCAGTTGGAGTGAATATGGCCCATGCTGCAGAAGATAGGTTCTGCATACTACGACTAGCACCATTAGCATAACCAACAAATGGTTCCAAATATTCTGACATCTGCAACAAATGAAAAGCGGATTACTTAACCACATAAAAAGTCTAAAAGTCACACTGCGACACACACATGCAATCAAAGTATATATATAGTGCTTATTACTAAGCAAAATCAAGCATAATAACGTTTCAAATACAACCCATTTTGGGGTTGCTACAATGGAATTCCATAATAATCAACTAACTCATAAGAAACTTTTGCCAAAACACACTTGACAATATAGGGGCCCATCCATAATGGTTCAAATTTCCCTGCTCCTAGTTTATTAGCTTCCTGATCATAAAGCAAGACTACATCTCCTTCTGAGAAAATGAGAGGCTTGACATTTCGGTCATATTGCACCTTTATTCGGTTCTTATGTGCTTCGTTATCTAATGCGGCTTCACGACGTGTCTCATCTAGATGGATGAGTTCTAAGAAACATGCTTCTTCATCAGAAGTGTCGAGTAACAGGTCAATCACGAGTTTTAATGACAAAATTTCACATTGTACAGGCAAGATTGCCTCTAGACCATACACCAATTGAAAAGGTGTGAATCCAGTTGCATTTCTTACTGAGGTTCAGTAAGCCCACAAAGCCGAGTACAGGGTTAAATTCCAGTTTCGTTTATGAACTCCTATCATACGTTGAAGCATGCACTTAAGGATTTTGTTGATAGCTTCAAATTTTCCATTAGCTTGCGGATAATAAGGAGTAGAACTTTCATGTGAATGTCCTAACTTGGAAGTCAATTCGGTCATCATATGTTTGCAAAAATGCAAACCATGATCTGTAACTATAGCTTGTGGTACACCAAACCATGCAACCACATGGTTGAAGAAAAAAAGAGCAACCATCTCACCGTTGTTGTTTAATGTAGGCATGGCCTCGGCCCATTTAGTAAAATAGTCCACGGCAACAATAATATACCCATGCCCCTTGGATGAGGTAGGGTTACATGTCATAAAATCGATGCCCCATTTTGCAAATGGTCCAACAACGACAATAGGATTATAGGATGCAGTGGTGTAGGTGGTAATCGAGTTTTCCAGTCAAATATATGGCATGCATGACAACTTCTGACAACAATAATGCAATCGTTGAATATATTCGGCTAGAAGTAACCAGCATGAAGAATATTTTGTGTGGTAGCATAACTAGATAAATTTCCACCACAAGCACTAGAATGGAAATCATTCAAAACCTTCTTGGCTTCCTCATGGGTGAGGCACCTTCATAAAATCGTATCAATACCATGACGATAAAGGGTGTCACCAATGATCAGATAATCTTTGGCTTGGTAACGAATACGTCGTTGTTGCAAGCGAGAGGTATTGGGCTGGAAAGTTTGGGTCTGGAGATAGATCAGTATATCTCCATACCATGGGTTAGATGATGAAATCAGAAACAGAGACTCATCTGGAATTTATGGTTCCGTTGTTGAATTGATGTCGGTAGAGGGAAGGTCACAAAGAAGCTCGGCAAAGACTAGAGATTTCTTTGATTTGGATTTGATGAATTCCAAATCAAACTCCTGCAAAATGACAATCCATTTTGAATATTTTCCCCCCAGCAATTGACGTGACAAAATGTATGTCATAGGGTTGCAATCCAAAATGACAGTGGTCTTTCGGAGCAAGATATAGTGGCGAAATCTTTTTATAGCTTGAACAGTAGCCAAAGCCAACTTTTCAACATAAGAGTACTTAACTTCCATATCATTGAGATTGTGACTCAAATAATAGATCAGATGTTCAATCCCATCTTCTTCTTGGACTAAAACCATAGCAATGGTTGTATCTGCAGCGACGAGATACAAGAAATAATTGTTTTGATAATTAGGGGCATACATTAATAATGCTCAAATCAGGGTATCTTTGAGAGCATCAAAGAAAGCTTGCACAACCTGATCCCAATGGAATGAAATCCCCCTTTTCAAAAGATGAGTAAATCCTTTAGCCATTTCAACTTAGTTGGGAATGAACCTCCTTAGAAAGTTAGCCTTCCCTTGGAGTCTCTGTAACTGCAGTAAATTGGAAGGTGGAGGCAGATTAAGAATTGCCTTAACCTTTAAAGGGTCGAGTCAAATTCCTTCTTTAGACACTACGAAACCAAGAAAATGACCAGAACCAAGACAAAACACACATTTATGTGGATTGAGTCGAATTTTGTAGTTTTGGCACTGTAAAAGGATAGCTCTCAGATGTTGCGGGTGATCAACCTGTTTCTGTGAATGAGTAGGTAAATCATCTAGATAGGGTTGAACAATGTGTTTGATGTCATGGAAGGCATAATTCATTTCCCTGTGAAAAGTTGCCCCAGTGTTCTTCAAACCAAAAGGGAGTTTCCTATATGCGAATGTGCCCTAGGGACAAATAAAAGAAGTTTTATATTGGTCTTCTGGGTGGATATTGATCTGATTGTAGCTAGAAAAGCCAACCATAAATGAGAATATTTCACATCCGGCACAGTCATCAATTATCTGGTCGATGAAGGGAGTGGGATAGTTTTCTTTTGGACAAGAATTATTAACGTCCTTATAATCAACACACACTCGCATTGTTCCTTGTTTCTTAATGACAAGAATAATATTGGAAACCCAATCAGTAAGAGGAATGGGGTAAATGAAACCAACATGCAAAAGATTTTCAATTTATGCTTTTATGGCAATAACCTTCTTTAGATTCACAGGATGGAGGTGCTATCGTATCAGTTTGACTTCAGGATACATTTTAATCTCATGTTCAACAATACTAGAATCTATTCCTGGCATTTCCCATATGACTAGGCAAATATATCGCAGAATTCACGTAAAAGAGCATGGTAAGTTTCAAGTTCTGATGGAGAACAAGATTTGCCAACATGGATGTTTTCTACAATTCCAGGTTTGGTCGAAATGTCGATAGAAATGGTTTCTTTGATATTTGACAAGTTTCATTTGGAATCAACTATGTCTATAAATACAAAATTCGAAAGGAAATCAACATTTGAAAGGTGATTTGGTTCATTTGGAATATCTTCTATGTGATATAGAAGATGGGATCAATGATGATAATATGCCCATGGTTCTTCCTCTATCATCATTGATTGGATGATTCCTTCATCAGTAGAAAATGTACATGAAAAAGGATCAGAGGAAGTACCATATCCTAAGGAACAATCAACCTATACAATTGGTGATAATGAATTTGGGTTTTCCGTACAAGCCAAAAAGATTGATTGCTATGCAAGCTCAATGGGGCTTAGTGGCATGGTTTCATTATACATATCATCTTTAGAATTGTTGGGAATCTTCCACGAATCAGATGAAGTGGAAGATATCATGTTACAAGTCTTGACTTTTGCAACTTCCGCCATTTGTGATGGCGACGGTAGCGAAAAAGTACCCATTAGGGAAGAATATTTGAAAAGACCTACTCCAACATTCTGAAGAGATATCATGGGTCCGTGAACTAACAAAATGCTTCTAGTAGCCTGTGAACTAGATGCAAAGAAACTGAGTTGATTAATTGTTGTGTTGTGCCTTTATGAGGGAAAGCGATCATACAAAAGTATGTCGAAACCACAGAAGCCATAGCATAAACCCAAGGTCTTCCTAGAAAAATGTTGTAGTCAAGGGATCCATCAACGACCTCAACTTCAATAGTTATAGCTTTCCCCCTAGTTCTATCTACATGTTACTTAAAATTCCACAAGGTGTATAAGTGCGACCGTCAAAAGCTTTTAACATTGTAAGTGATCGTGACAAAGGTGGGGAGCCAAGTGTTTTATATCAATTCATTGACATGATACAAGTAGATGCACCCTCGTCAACAATTGTTTGGTGAACGAGTTTATTCAAAGCATTTACTTGGATCAAGGAAGCTAATTGAGCTAGTAATTATGGATTATATCCCACATGGTTAAAAACCACAAGATTGGAATCCGTTGGATCAATTCCACCAATTGCTGACAATAAATCCTACTTTTGGGAGGGATAGTTTTGAAGCACCTCAAGCGTCGACATAGCAGAAGGTGACTGAGCCAGATCTTCTACTATGTTAGAATTTTTCACTGCTCGAGCTCCAGGGTTGAATGTAGACTCATGTACAACTCCTTTAGGCGGTTTTATTGTTAACTCTGGTGCAATGGGTGCTGGAATATGATCAGATGAAGTCGAAGTTGAAGTATTTGGTTGATCTTAAGCCTAGTTATTTGATGATGACGATGGATTACCGTAATATTTACTTCATGTAGTCACCAAAACATAATTTTTAGGCTTAGAGATGGATAGCATAAGCACTTGTGAAGTGGAAGCATGATCTGTAGCAACCAAATGAGTCTTTGGATTCGGAAAAGGGTTTGTTAACACAGCACTATAAGTCTTAAGAAGTTTTGATACTTCGGAGTGGTGAGGATAGTCTCACGTAAAATGCTCCTCATTACAGATTAAACATGGATAACGAGGTTTCCAAGCTGGAGAAGAGGAATTAGATGATTTCTCTTGAGGGGGAGGGTTTTGTTTCTTTTTAGCTTTCCCCTTCTTCTTGCTTCCAGGTTGCTTTTTATTCTTACCTTTGTTAGATGGCACGACATTTATTTCGGAAGCGAGAGTATTATTAGATGCAGTAGAAGTTTGTTCGGAAATATCAAGTGTTTGGCCATATGGTCTACCTCATGTTTGTGTGCTTAAAGAACTAATCACACTGTCACCGCATGAGAGTCCTTACTATATGGAGGTGGAGGAATAGTAAAATTTGGTCTGGGTGCATTTGGAATTTTGTCATAGAGTGTGCCAGACTGGGTGTAAATCAAGTCTAAGTATTGGGCACAAGAAATTACTTGCTCTTTAGTAACAACTCCTCCTTTAGCCACATCCTCGATGATAGATGGCAACAAGGATTTTATAAACCACTCAGCTAAAAGCTAATCAGGAACATAAGTTTTAACCATTTGATGACGACAACACCACTCATGAATATGATCAGAAATGTGAGTAGCAGTAGTCTGTTTAAAGTTGGTCAATAGTTCTGTTCCAGTTTCATATCTGATGGGTAACTAGAAGTGAGTTAAAAACGTGGTGGCTAAGGATGTAAAGTTATCAAATGAAGCTCGTGGTAATTCAATATACCACTTTGTAGCCAGACCAATAAGCGTTTGCTGGAAAAGTCATAGTCTAATTGAATCATCATTCAGGGAGTTGGATGAACACCATAAATGAAAAGTCATAACGTGGTTGGATGGGTCTTCTCCTGGGTTTCCATTGAATTTTGGAATATCGAAAGGAAATTTATGACGAATCACTGCCACCAAGGTGCATAAAGAATTGGATCATTGGTAAGCCAATTTAAATCTAGTAATTCAAGCGTTGCGACAAAAGGTAACTGTCGATTTAGGTTAGGTTGAGTGTAGCCAGTGTGAGATGGAATTTCCTGGGCAATAGGCTTCTGCATACCAGCATAAGGAATCTACTGCCAGTAACCTTGATAGGGGTAAGTTTGTTGAGAAAATTTGGTATAAGGTGGTTGTTGGGCACCACGATAAATTTGCTATTGTCCAAACCCAAAATAGGCTCGTTGACCAGGACCTGGGTAAAATTGTTGTTGACCAAACCCAACATAGGCTTGTTGACCAAGTCCAGGATAAGTTTGGTATTGCCGGAATTGTTGTTGTTGATATTGTGGCTGCCATGGTTGTTGATTTAATGGTTGTTGCCCACCAATGTAAGTTTGACTTGGTTGTGAATATATTAAATGAGTATAAATATGAGTCATTCTAGTAAATGGTAAACTAGCCTGAGTTTGTTGGATTCCAAGCACAAACAGTTGTTGTAAAATGGCCTGAGAAGATTGAATCTGTAAACCTGAAACTTAGGGGTCAGAGGTTGAAGGACTAGCTTGCAAAGGTTGGGATACAAATAACTGAACTTGCAACTATGGTAAATTCGTAACGACATGCATAGTAGGTATGGATGAAACATATTACATTGGTTGTGATGGATACACAAGCCTTGGTTGAACGACCATTGTAGGTTTCCACCGAAAACAAACATTCTGGGCTGACCTAAAGACGACGGCATATTGCCATATGGTTTCCCCCCAAAAAATCAAGGATAAGCAGATTGGGCATATTGTTCTCCATATGGAAGTAATCCAGTGTAAAGTGGATACATTGGATGGTAACCAGATGGACCAACTTGATATTGACTTGATGGATCAAACTGTTCAGTATCCGTAAGTGTAGAACTAGGTAAAATTCATGTGGATGACATGGGTGAAGACCATGGACTAGAAGCAACACCTGAGTGAGTTCCAGATAAATATTGGTAACCCGGTGGGATGGATGGAACACCATACATATGTGACTCAGGTGTTGTGGTAAACATTGAAGAAGTAGCGACAATAGATTCTATCGTAGCTGTAACAGATGGTACAGTCTGGGATGTTGATTCTTCCATAGTCAAATGATTGAATAAATGTCCTAACGAATGGACGAGAGTTTGAAAGTAACTAGGATCAAAAGGAGTAGTAAAATTAGGAGTATGTGGATAAAGATAAAGCCCAAGTCCAAAGCGAGTTGGAGTTCTAGGTGTTTCTTCTTCAGGTTCCTCTTCAATTGAAATCGAACCTGGGGGAAGGATTCCACTGTGAAGTCCATAATAGATTTCCGGTATTTGACTCTACGTAAAGGGGAAGTCTCAAAAATTATAGATGTTTGAGGATAAACCAGTCGATTGTAATCCAGTACGGGAACAACTTCTAATTTTTCAACTTCAAGATCCAAGTGTTCTGGTAAAAGAACAATGGGTTCATGTTGAGCTTCTTGAACAACTTCTAGTTCAGAAGTAACTTCTGGTTGCACTGTGATAGGTTTAGGATCAACTTCTAGTTGAACAGATTCATGTTCAGAAGTAGTTTCTTGTTGAACAACTTTGGGTTGAGAATTAACTTCCTGTTGGACAACTTAGGTTACCCTTTCACTAAGTTCACTTTTAGTGTCCTTAGGTAATTGTAAAGGTTCCACTTCAGTAACAGATGTACCAGTAATTGTAGGAGTAACTGGGGTCACAATACTTACGGTATAGGTGACTTTGGTAATTCATATAAAGAACCAAAAGTTTGTGATGTACTGGATTTAGTTAAATGAGACTGCTTTTTTTGGCTAGGTGTAGCTTCATGGGGTAAAGGCGGTTTACTCACTGTCCTCCACGAACGATGGGTAAGAGTTGATGTTCCTCCACGATTGCTGATTGATTTTATTAAAAAAAATAAATAAACAAAAATAAGGTAATCTAGGCAAAAGGATTACCAAGCAACTGTGAACTGCAATATACTGCCTCAGTAAACCAAGGACTTAACATACATGCAGGCAATCTCCTTGAATGATGTGTTCAGTATATCATAGTGTACAAGGCGGTTGACTCAATTACCTAAGGATGGATAACAACCTAATTTAGTCCTTCCATATATACTTGAAAGTAGGTGGAGGCCCAATCCATGTTAGCATTGTCTAATGTGAAATCAAACGGTGAGAGAATTCCTTTATACTTTTCATACAATAACATCGCCCTATATACCCAAAGGTACATGGATGAGCTATGATATACTTACGTACGTGGAATGAGGTATCACACTCGGAATGTATCGTAGACAATTAACAACAACTGCTATGATTTACAATGCCCGAACACATCTCTAGCCTAGAACCTCTAAATGTTATTCGTTAGATGACAATGATCCATTAGGTTAATTAAGATAACTTTTAAGTTGATCTTGATTAAGAGTTTGACTTTCAGGTTCACCGTGTGATGTATTTGAAATTCCTAGAATGCAACTATGATGAAAAACATTCTTTTCATTTTATTTGAACAACGAAAACCTTGATTACAAGGGATAGAGCAATCAAAATGTTTAATAAAAGAGCATAGAGCACATCTAATGCAATTTCCTTATACTATTCGTACAAGCACACACAAACCTCTAATTGCATAATGCAAGTTTTTATTTTCATTTCCCTTAATGTTTAGATGAACAAAAGGAAACTAAATGCACATACAATCAATCAATACTTTTTGCAAGAAACGAAGACTTTACAACAATTCCTTTTTGAAAGAAATGAAGACTTTACGACACTTCCTTTTCAAAAAAGATTAATTGACTATAAGCTAAATTTGAAAATGGATTGATAATGATAAAGAAATCATTTAAGAAACACTAAACAATCAAGGCCAAATTAGTGTTAAGAGGAGAAATATAGCTTGATTTCAAAACCACAAGAATCATTGATCTTTCAACAAACAACATCAGAAGCAACTTTGGAAAAATCAAGCCAAAGGTAGGTTTTTTAGCCTAAGAGGAATCAATGTAGGCCAGAGTGGGAGACAGTGCACTGCAATGCACTATCTCTAAGCTAGGGGTTGCTCTGCAGCGAATTGTGACAAGACCAACACTGCACTGGTGCTAGAGAGTCAAATCAAGAGACATTCAAGTACAATTTTTGACTAAAAACACTTCAAAAAGATTGAAATAAGATCAATAAAGTCAAGCAAAGTCTACTAGGGTGTAATATGATCAGGGTAAGCCACCAAGAATGACAATCATTCCCTAATGGAGTTGCCAATTTGTTATATGGAATTTTCATTTACGAATAAACACATTTTTCCTAAGTGGGTGGCTACACCTAGGACAACAGAAAGAAAGTAGTTTAACCTTTTCCTATAGTAGATAGATGAGATGAAGGAACTTACTTGAAGTCTTTCTCTTCCTTAATCCCCTTTGAATCGCTCTCGTCGCTCCCACTTGAACTAAACCCACTCAATTGGTACCTGTATCAAGAGAAACAAAAACAACAAACGATTAAAGCATACACGATCTATCTATTATAATCCATTGGAATTGAAGACATTGAAACACATAATAATCGTAGATATGAACACTAATATGAGAAAAGGAATAAACTATTTATTAATGTAGAAGGGAGAGTATAACCCAATACAGTTTGATCCTGTGCCACTCCTCCAGCTTCAGTCCAACCCTTGCCACATCAAAATCACACCAATCCAGCAACATAACATTGCTTAACATGAAATCAATTCTCAAACCAACAAAATTTCCTTACAAAATTCAGATGATAGCCCCCTGATCCCTATGATGAGTTCTCAATTTATAGGAAATGGAGGTGGTTTTGTCATAAATGAGGGTATTGAATGGCTTTCCAAAATTGGAGTTAGTTTCCATGGAGTAAGGGATGAGAGGATAGGAGGTTAATGGATCCTTAGCCTATCTGATTTCAAGCTCATAGGAGGAGATAAGAGATGGAATCCTTCTAGAATCAAGGAATATTCCTAGAACCCTATGCAAATTTCGCTCAATCTTGCCCAGCGTAGGTCAAAGAGGGCTAAGTTCACTACAGTGCAGGCCAGAAAGGGTTTGCCAACTCTGCAGCGCAGTTAGCCCCAACCAAGGCTAGGCCGATGTCCCAAGGAGGCATTTCACAAGTCTTTAGGACAAGAAAATTTCATGGAAGGAAGCATTCAATGTGATGACTTGTCTAGGGAACGTAACAACTGAATTAGGGTTTGATGCGCCCTAATTGTACTGATCTAAATGTCAGGAGTGATGTGCCTAAATAAACCTGTAACAAAGGGTGCAGTCAGTTGACCACTAGTTTTTGAACATTATTTCTTTTAGATTCCACCAGCTGGCTAAACCCCCTAAGTTCCCTTTCGCATCTAATGACATCATTTCACAGACTTTCCAACAAGAGCCTGAAATTTTAGACATTCCCCCTTGTTAATGTAGAAAAACCTATAGATTCACAAGCTAATGCAATTTTCTAAAGAAAGAGACAAGAATCTACTTCTACTCTTTACAGTGGAAGCCCATAAACATCGAGAAAAGATGAGGAATAGAGGAAGAGAATCAAAGTCACATAAAATAATAAATATACGGGGAAAGCCACAACTCAAAACCCCACTATTTGTTTTGTATTAATACGGAAAATCAAGATGAAATTACAATGCTTGTTCTCTCTAGAACAATCCCAACACTCAACAAATTCGATCTCCAACTCATAAGACAGCTCAAGGCAAAATCTTAGCCAATTCAAAAGCTCTCCAAGTCTCTATTCCAATGTGTAGTTCCTATGAAGGATAGTTTGTATTTAAAGGGAAATAAAACCTCTAAAAATAGCGTATTCCCTCAAGGATTAGTCTTGAATGCATGCACTATTAGTGCAAATTAGAAAAATCTAAAACAAATAGTACATTGTCCCTACACTCTAGTCTCAACTGGGTCTTTCTCAGAATCAGCATGCATGAGTTTCTGATGGTGGAACCTTCAGTTAACTAGAGTAGCACTAATTAGGTCACTAGTGTCCCAACTGATTGTTTACTCACTATTAGTTCCTGAAATTGATTGGAACTAATTTAACTAGACTTAACTCAGTAAACTGAGTTAACTAATTACAACTCATTCATATCTCATCTTAAACTCCTATAAGTTAGGGAGAACATATACATGTCTTTTAAAAGACTTCCAATTCGAATTTCCTAAATTAATTAAGTTAATTAAATTTAATTAATTATTTTCAAATTTCTATGAGAAAAGAATTCTATTTTAATTCACAATTTAATTCAAGGACAAATTAAACTGGAATTTCTTGTTGCCATCTCTCAATAGTTAATTTGGTTTCTTTTAGTATAATGACAACTTGAGTTTATGTTCTAATACGTTCACTAAAATATCATTGTTTCCCTTTACTATTTACCCCTCTAATATTCCATGAGATAATATGCATGATGAAAGGTTAAGTAGAGAAGGTGGATTATCCAACATAACAGTTTCTTGGTCCTGACTCACCTAGGGTGTTTTTTTGTGTTACTTGGCTTATTTCTTCAGCGTATTTGCATTTTTCTTTGATTCATTATTCAGAATTTCTTTCCCCTTCTCCTTGAAAGTTTGGAATGCTTGAGCTATTTTTTCATTCAATAGATCTTGACACTTTGTTTTCCAACGAAGATAATCATTAGTGTATAATTCTCTATTATCCAAGATCAAATTTTCTAGGTAGTTTTGGGCCCAACCATTTATCATGTATACTAGAACTTTTTCTTCCTCTAATAGGTATGCTTCTTTATGGTTTAATAGGGGGGCCACCTCATACAAACTTGGTAACGTATAGAGATCAAAACTTGCCAATTTTCTTCCTCCATTTTGCATTTGGCCTCGTTGTGCTCTTGAGATGGTTCCGCTGTTAGGTTTACCATTTGTGCACCCTCGCCTTTTTTCATGTTTTCCTCCATATCCTCTCGCGCAAAGTAGGGATTTTTCTCCTCAGTTATCTTGGATGTAGTTGAGCCTCGATTCTTGTTGTTTCATCTCTTGGTTTGGACTTTGGTGAATTCGTCAGAGGTTGTTAGACCTCTAATAGGTTGTGCCTTCCTTCTTTGTGGGAATTCTCGGATTATATGTCCATGTTCATGGTAGAGTTGACATCTGAATGAGACATGTTCGTAGTCCAGGGATTGATTCCAAATCCCCCCTTCGTAATCTAGCTCGACGGAGTCCGGTAATGGTTGAGATATGTTCATGTATACACATAACTTGACATATGACATGTTTTTTCCCTTCTTATTGATCTATGAGAGATTGACGAAACACCCTAGTTCTTGTCAAATTCCTTTTAGGATTTCTGGTATCCAAAAATCCATAGGAAGTGAGTAAATTTTGACCCATACCGGTGCTTTTGTAAACTCTTCCTTATCAGGATTGAAAGAAGCCTCCCAATACCTGATATAAAGTCCGACATTGTTGAAAAAATACGGTCCTCCTTCGAAAACCCAAGCCTTGTCCTCAAGATTGGAGAATATTATTGTAAAGAATCCTTTTGGCCCTAATCTTAAGTCCACCTCTCCTTTTGGCTTTCATGTGTCTTGTATCCATCGTTCCATATCCTTCTCCGTAGGCCATATCCCTATAAATTTGCAAATGAAAGTGTGATCTCGCATGTGTCTTCTATAGTCATGTAATACTTTGGAAGGGATGATGAATCTAGGGTTTTGAGGGGATTTGGAATACAATGACCTCGTAAGCTCCTTTGCCACTAGTCTCTCAAGATTGGTAGATGGGAGGATTCAGAGGTACTCCCCTTAGGACTAGGTATTCCTCCAATTTGGGAAAACCTGCCATTTAGTGAATTTCGGAAGGAGGGGTAACCCCCTCCCACCCTTGAATTCATTTCCAAGGCCAAAGAAATTTCTATTAACAACTTCGATATGGAGATTTCATTAAAAAATGGGTAGAGATGAAGGATTTTTCCCTGGTTAGTTATAGATACCTTGTTTGTGTGCCTCCTTCACTGCCTTCACTACCTTCACTACTCCAGAGAGAATTTACCCCGTAACATAACATATATCATAAACTAATATTATAATATTTCAAACATAATGAAATGCACATAGAAACAAAACAATTAACAAACTCCAAACTATTATAATGCCACACAATAAGAAAATTATAGGTGGATAACGAAAACCAACACTTAGTGCTTAATAGCTTTTGTTCATTGATGAAAGTTAAAATTATGATTTTATTATTTTACCGTCACATTTTTCTTGAGGTCATGACATAATGCACCAATGTGAGTGGGCTTATCAACAAATTGTTGTTGTTTTTTAACCAATTTTTTTTTGTTAATTTAAGAGATTATATCATGTTGTGGTGCTCCTCAAAATTTTGTTAGACTTACTTTTATTATATTTATTGGCCAACAATAGCATGCTAAAATACATAGCAAATTTCCAAAATGGAAATTCTTTACATAAGTTTACAGACAAGAAATGGAAAAACATCCCAAAAACAAAGAGACAACCAACAAACATCATACATCATAAGTGTTTACTGGAGACGAATGATCTGGACCCGATCTAGGGGGTGGTGGAGGTCTGAAACCACAATGCAAATGCCCATCCATGTGAACCAAACAAGTTTCCATATGGTCAAGTTGATCATGGATGCACCACTACCCTCTCCAAAGGCTAACTAGTCAATCATGTATCTCCCACAAGTTGTGACAGATATGGTTCATAAAATCCATGATGTCACTATGATCATCTTGTCAGTCTAAGTTGAATTGGTCCAATGCATCACCTAGTTGTCTAATCACACTACCTTAGTCTTCCAGTGAAGGATAGGGAAAATTTTAGGGGCGAAATTTTGCTAATTGACTATTTTTCGAACATTTTCTGAAGAAAAAAATATTTGTCAATTTAGTTAAAAAACTCTCATATTTTTTACATATATATGATTAAATGGAAAATATTCGCCAAAAATTAAAAAAATTTAATAGTAAATTACATGTTTTTTGTTGAATATTTTCCTACATTCTATATGTATGAATTTTCAAACCAGAATAACTACTTATAATACTGTAAATAAGAATAATATTTGAATCCTTAAAAAATACCTTGGTGCAGGAGGGTCGATTTTTTCTCCATGGATATATTCACAGTGCTATTGTTGACCTTGAATTCTCCTCTCACCCAGTCTTTGACGAGCCATATCATGATGGGGAGGCATATTTGCCACACCCTCTTAAGAGTCTCGACCCTAAGAGAGCACACCTCTATAACACCTACTAGGTGACCCCTTCAACCCACGAGAGGCTTCAACTAGCCTCGACCCCTAATACAAAAGATATATGACAGTGAAATTCCCACTAACCATCACAAAAGTCCCCCCAAAAAGCACAATGGTACCTATATTAACAATGCACAGGTTCAAAACACAACCAAGTAATAGGAAGAACGGGACAGAGTTTAAATAGGGCCCGTAATTTTCGAGAACAACCCTTCGAGCCACGAAGCAATAAGAATTTTGAGATGTAAACCCAAGAATCTCACCAACCATCCTTGTTCAAGTTTCTAGAACCAAACACACCAATGCGTAGAGAGGATACTTTTCCCAAACCACTAAGACCCTCCAAAATGTAAGGCTAGGACTGGCTATAAGACCCAAGTACAGACCAAAAGAACCAATAGACATGCAAGTGAACCAATGAAAGAGAATAAGGTAAACCATCCTTGATAAAAGGCCTAAAAGCCTTACCAGAAAATTGAAAGCTAGAAGGTTCTCCAACACTTTTTCCCCTTCACTCGAGCCTCGCCTCAACAACCATTGCAGAAACTCAAAGACGTGGAAAGTGAGTTGAGAAGAGCCCCTAAAGCCCAAATCCCAAATTTGAGTGCTTTGAATTGCAACCGAGGAATATGCAATGCCATCAAAGTCAACTTGAACCCTTTTCCTATTAAGCGTGGTTGGAGGAGCAGGGATACATACATACACAAAGCCACCTTGCACATCCAAATATCCAAATTCTTTCGCCACCTTAACTCCCATACCCTTGCTAATCCAACGTCAATCTACAAATTCGATTCTACCACCTATATCTCTATCCTTCTCTAGAAAAATCATCTCAGACTTAGCACATAAAGTGTGCTTGAAACACATCCTTAACTCCTGTGCCAAGTGAATGAGGGTGGTTGGCCCCTCCGTCTTAATGATTCCACAAGTATTCGCCCCATTGGGGAATTTTTTTAATTATTTTATAAATGGTATTTTTAGTACAAATTCTTATGACCTAATATCTATGTGCATGCTTATGCAGACCCTATCACCATTCTTATGTTGGTGATCAATGGGACAATTGCGATTTTGGAGAACATATTTTATAATTTTTCACATTGATATTATATATAATATATATAAGAGAAAGTATATATGTAGCTAGTTTATATTTATTTTGACTTTGGATCTACCAGGCATCATCTAGAGGGAATAAATCTAAATTTCATTTAAGGTGAAAATAGATTTGATCCCTTTAGGATGGTAGATCCGGAGTTATGGATCTAGGCTAGTCATAACTCTATTCTTACATCTTAATCTTAACTCTAATCTTAATTTATACTCATGTAAATAACATATTTTCCATTAGTTAATTTCCATCATAATTTAAGCAAGCCTTTTTATAAAAAATGACAACCTACCATTATTTATGTTTTCCTCAGCACTTTTGTAGGAGTAAAACTATAAATGTGTAGACTTTCTAGTGGTTACTATCCACCAAAATTTATGCTTGTCCTAGTGCCTTGGACATTAATTAATTTATCCACTTCACATCTCAATGCCTTCCAATGCAAGGCTATAGGATTCAATTTACATGTTGACTACTATGAATTCAACATTCACCAATGTAAGTTGTAATTTTTTATGTAATTTTTCACAGAGTATAATTTCCAACTTGAGTGGCAGTGGCTATAGCTATCCTCCAACACTTGTTTTAATTTATATACTAAAATGAATCTTAATTTATAACTACTATTTATATGCGATATATTTTAATGTGATAAACATACTATGATTTTCTTTCATCTAAAAACGATTCATAATTTTATTTATAAAAACAAAATTACAACATAACAAATCAAATTTTATTATTTTATTTACTTTTAATTTTTTATTATTAATTGAGCTTATATGTAAATATATTATGCTTTCATTTTGACTTAAACATACACATCTTTTTTGTTATTTTTTTTTTCGTTTTAAATAAAGAATAGAAAATTTTATTAGAAATGGTTTGGAAAAACATTTATTATAAAATAACATAAAAATTTAAAGCTAATAATGATAAATACTCCTGATATAGATTTAAATGTGGAAAATTGTAAATTGTAAATGAATCTGGTTATAATTGAAAATTTGGAGAAAAATAAAGAAAATTAAGACTCTTTATTCTCACTCATAAAAATATTAATATATACAATAATTGTATATTCTTATTTGTATTAAGATTTTATTCATATAAAATCAATTTAAAATATATATATATAAAAACAAATAGTATTTAAAAATTTTGTTTTTAAAAAATCGAAAAACATTTCTATATTATTAGTTTTAAAAATTTAATTATTATAAAAAATCTATTTAAACTAAATATTTAATTATTATTATTATTTTAACATTTTAATTTATATTCTATTTGAATTAAATATTCAATCATAATTTTAAAATTTAATTATTATAATCCATTTTAACTAAATATTTAATCATAATTTTAAAAATTAATTATTATTATTATTTTAACGTCTTAATTTATAATTTATACGCTCAAATGATTTTAAATAACATAAAATTACTGTCTAACCAAATTTATTTAGAGAAATTGTAGCCAAAACCTCCCAAACATAAAATAATCAAACGGCATCGTAGTAATTCTTTGTCGGTGAAATCTGCCGTCTCCTCCACCCAAATACATATTTATACGATGCAGCCTCAAGGTTGTTCCACACTGAACGCCACGTGAAATCTGAAACATATAAAAAGCACCGTAGTGTACAGTTTCTCGTATGCATGGGAGGGAGAATTATTACCCGCTCCGTCACGCAGTAACTGGAAATTATGATGTGCATCGATGCCCTTTACATATTCTGGCTTTGAGGTGAATCTGTAATTATTTTCGGAACAGGTGGGTGGATTTGGTACTTCAACGGTTAAACTCTTCACACATAATATTTTATTTTTATTTTTTTATGATCATTATAGTTGGTTCGAAATGCATCGACAAATGATACTTCATGTGATTTTCGCTGAAAAATCTTTCACATTCTTCATATGGATCACAGAAGCCTGAACTCTATAATCATCATAGTTGTTTTTGAAAATTGATATTAATTGTTGAATTGAGGCTTCTGTGATCCATATCAAGTTTAAGAGAAATTGTTTGCCATAAATCACAAGATAAATCATTTGTCAACGCGTTTCTAACCAACAAGTGTGGTTCATCGTCACGATTGTTGGTTCGAAACGCGTTTGTGATTTACGCCCAAGAATTTCTCTTAAAATTGATATTAAATTTTAACTATAAATTCAAGCAAACAGCTAAAAGTTTGTGGAATCCTACATTTTCCTTTTAGAAAATTTAACAGTAGGAATGTCTGAATAGTATTTTTGATTTTAGAAATTGATTTAACACCATTAAAAACCTTGTGATACCCAAAATCTTAAAATTTAATACCTATAATTTAGATTTATCAAATTTCAACTCAATTTTATCAAAATCTCGTCAAAATTTACATAATTTCAGGACAAATTTGAAGCCTGGTTAGACTGGCTTAAATTTCACTTTATTATAAAATTATAAAAATATTATATTCATGTGCTTATAAATATTTATTTTGCTATATCATTTACAGTTTCACCCAAAAACAAACATGTAATATATAATTTTATGACAGAAACGCCTGATCCCTGTGCTTGGGAAGCTGTTGAGTTAAATTGTAGAGTTCTGAAGATTTGAGTTGCAATGTCATCAGGCATTCGTTTTTCCCCAGCAAACATGTTTGGCAGGAACTGTGACACACCAAGAGAATGGGTGAGAGGAAGAGTGATTGGAAGGGGAGCATTCGGTACTGTTAACATGGCCATAGATAAGGCCACTGGGGGACTCTTAGCTGTGAAATCCATAGATTGCAATGAAAGCAGTGAAGCTGCATTGCTGGCCATGGAAAATGAAATCAAAATTCTGCAGAAACTGGACTCTCCATGGATTGTCAAGTTCTTAGGTGAAAATCACACAGTGGAAAATGGTGTCCACCAGAGGAATATGTTGATGGAATACATGGGTGGAGGGAGCCTGTCAGACATTGTGAAGCAGTTTGAAGGGAAACTGGATGAATCTATTATTCGCATCTACACTGCTGGGATTCTAAAAGGCATCCATTATCTCCACAGCCAGGGCATTGTGCACTCTGATATCAAGGCTAGGAATGTTTTGGTTGGGTCCTCTGGAGTGAAGTTAGCAGACTTTGGGTCTGCTAGAATAGTTGGTAAAGGCAATGGAAAAGTGAAGTTGTCTGGAACTCCAAGGTGGATGGCTCCAGAGGTTGCAAAGCAGGTTGAACAGGGGACTCCTGCAGATATTTGGTCTCTAGGATGTACTGTTGTGGAGATGGCCACAGGAAAGCCTCCATGGAATAATGTTTCTCATCCTCTGGTTGCAATGTACAAAATTGCTAGCCCACATGAACTTCCTGAGTTTCCAGAATCTTTATCTAGTGAGGGCCATGATTTTCTAGAGAAATGCTTCAGAAAGGACCCTGCAGAGAGGTGGACTAGTGCCCAATTACTGAGTCATCCATTTCTCCAAGATGCCAATGACATGAGCTGCAGGTCTCCCACAAACACTCTGGATATTCATAACGTAGAAAGGAGCTATGGTGCAACTTTGTCTTCTGCCAACTCCCCTGTAACTTTCCTTCGTACTGTTCCTATATTATCTTTGCCCATGAAATTTTCTGAACCTACACCACAGGAGGCGATGCAGCGAGGGAGTGAGGAAAATATGGTCATTAAAGGGATTCAGAATCCTCCGCCAAAAAAGAGGAAACTTCAGTTCATGAATAATATTAGTAATGGACGAGAGACAGAGGCACAGGGCTCAGCCATGCAAACAAAGGAAGGTGCATGATATCCTGCTAGTTTTAAAGTTAATGAAGTTAACCCATTCCATGCATGCACAGTCAAATAAATATTTTCTCCTAATAATGGATTACAGTCAACTAAATCTTTCCTCCTCATTAAAGACCACTACAAAATTATAGAGCTTCCCAGAAATCTGTCCTCTCTGCACAAAAAAATCCATTGAAAGTATCCCTGAACATTTATGGCAAATCATCAATAACCTTAACATAATGCCGATTCACACCAAGAGACGCCACATATGGACGTGCCTACTAATTTAAATTTGTAAATATTTATCAAGATGCATATTTTTCAGATTTTAACAATAACACATAAAGGAATTTTTATGTATTAATTTAATATTTAATTGGATCAAAATTTTGTTATTATTAGAATAGGATACAAAATATTTTTTTTTTTTATAAAATTACATTATTTAATACATTAAAAAACTATTTAATAAAAATTAATAGTAAAACTTGAATAATAATAATTAAAAGTGAAATTTGAGTATTAATATCTATAAAGGATATACATAATCTCTATTGAATTTCTTGTAATAACGAATAGTGAAACTTTTATATATATATATATATAAAACACATACTGAAATTATAATTAATCAATTTTCTTGGAAATAGATATGTAAGAAAATCCTAAGAGAATAACATTTTGTTTATAATCCTTTGAAATTGAACATCCCACGTTCCAAGATAACAACATAAAGTGGTGGCATAAGGCCTCAATTAGACATGGCCCCTAATGTATTGCTTCCAACAACGTGTGAAATATCTCAAATCATGCCTCACAAAATGGAATAAGAATTTGGGTACACATTTAAATCCCTAAGATATCTGATTGTTTAAATCACTATAGATTATTTTTATATGTTTTGATCCATTATTTAGTTAGATGTCTGAGAACTCATAGAGAATTCTTATAGATCCAATATGGTCCTACTATCCCTCACAGCATATGTTTTGATCCATTATTCAATTAGATGTCTGAGAACTAGTAGAGAATTCTCATAGATCCAATATGGTCTTACTATCCCTCAAAGTGTTGAAGGTGCAACAAGATGATGGAGCTTAGCGGAAAGGAGTCGCTTTCACTAAGTTGGCCCGCAGGCTATTTTTGGCGCAAAGTCTATTTTTAGACTATATCTATTTTTAGACATATGGATCATGGTCTATGAGTTGCGAGATGTTGTTTATGGATGATTGGTCATGTTGGGAAAAATAGATGGACTTCTATTTTTGGTTCACAGCGGAGTGATCAGAGTCTATTTTTAGACTGTCAAGCTAAAAATAGAAACAGTCAAATATTATTAGCCCTTAGTAATATTTGGACTCTAAACATTATCTTATTCTCTTGGAGCACTTCAGTTCGAGCTATGGATGTGGCACATGCAGCTGACAGAAGGAATCACGTGGTTTCTTATGTGTTAGTTGAGCTATTGCATGGAGGACTTAAGTTAGAACTCATGCATGTGAGTTCTGTGGAGTTGGATGTGGAGTTGATGGAGTTGTGTTCAGTTTGACTTAGTTGAACTAGTTGTATTTAGTCTAATTAAAGAATACACTAGTGATGAGTTGTGTGAATTGATTGTTAATTAATTCACTAATTATTAACTCATAAAGAAACTAAAGAATACATCAGTTAACTCAGTGCATGGATAGTTCAACAGAGACAGGTGTTAGAGGTAAGTGAAAGGGTGAGTTGTGACTATCAGTTGTGCTTGAGATTTTGCACATGCATGGATTGAGTTATGTCAATGAGGATTGCGCAGTGTGGGCCAATATCAAGGCAATTGTAGCTTGTGCTCACGTGATTCTCTTGCAGCATTGTGCAGTGAGGCAGGCAAAGGCTAAAGCAGTGGTGGAGATTTGAACCTGTGACTTGTTCGGATCTGAGCTAGTTTTGTGTGTAACAGGTGGAGATAGTATTGAGTACTTGTGAGGAGTATTGTCCTATGTATTGTTACATGTTCTCAACCATTATAATATATAGATAGTGTGGGGTTTTCATCTGTATGCTTTCCCCGGGTTACATACTGTGTTAATGTGTGCATGCGATTGATGTTTCATTGTTTTTGATGCTGCTAAATTGATGATCAACGTAGAAGAGGTTATGTATTATGCATGTATTCCGCAATAGTGTATAATTGGGATAATCTCTGTGAATAAGTGTTTATTATTCAAAATTTCTATTCGTGAGAACAAAGTATTTCTTGTACAGAGATCGATTGTATGGGCATTCACCGGATATCTCACCTTCCAAAAGAAGGATGAATCCAAAGGCTACCTGGCCCGATTACAGACTTTCCCTGAAGAAATAAAATGTAATCACTTTCTGAATAATAGATCTGATGATCAATCCTCGCTTTGATATCCTGTAGAACTTTTTCTACAAATCAAAGAGCTCTGATACCATAGCGATGGGTAATGATGAGAAGTATAGTGTCTCAGGTGTAGGCACGGTTATTTTTTAGAGGGAGCATGGAGCTTGCCTTACCTTGACCGATGTCAAGTATGTACCAGGACTGAAGAGAAACTTGGTGTCGATCGCGATGCTGGAAGACAGAGGCTATGATGTAGTCTTCAGTAAGGGAAAGGTTTTCCTTAGACACATCATCACTAGACAGGTGAAGCAGATTGGTTCACGGGTCAAGAACCTGTATGCTCTTGAGGTTCAAGATGCATGCAAAGCCTTGAGCAGCGAGGCAATTGATGGAGACTTGGTGGTTGAGAGGGAGCATATATTACCTCTCAACATACACAGCCAGAAGAAGTCCCAGATGATTGTGGAGGAGCCACGATTGGTGCAGCAGGTTTAGGAGGTTGTGGAGCAGCCATAATCAAGTACCTGAGAATAATAAGGAAAAGAAGAAGAAAGAGAAGAAGAAGAAGGAGCCAAAAGCGAAAGGGGGCAACCAAGCGTCGTCTAACGAAAACCCACACACTGCACCGACCAGGCCTAAGTCGCCATGTGTCATTTGCAAATGAAACCACTATCATCGAGATTGTCCCTGCATCCCTCGGATCTTAAGGGACTGGTCTCCTTGTTTGCACAACCCGGTGTTGTCAACCTCTGATGATCATGTTGAAAACACATCGTCGACTAGTGAAAGTGAAGCCCCAAGACAAAAAGGAAAATATAGATTTCCTTGTAAACTGTGCAAAGGCGATCATGTCATCCACCATTGTCCCTTCTTAGACGAGGCTAAAATATTTTTAGACGATCGTCCGGTTTCACCGCTACGACTTCCTCCTGGATATAAAAAACTCTTACCGAGTCCGTCACTAGTTGAAAATCTGGCTGACTCGCCCAGGTGGTCAGCCGAAGCGTCTATCATTGAAGACCAACCATCTGAACCCATACCAGACGAAAGTCAAAAGGTC
This sequence comes from Pinus tabuliformis, assembly GCA_031772625.1. Taxonomy (NCBI): domain Eukaryota; kingdom Viridiplantae; phylum Streptophyta; class Pinopsida; order Pinales; family Pinaceae; genus Pinus; species Pinus tabuliformis. Next base: position 834,200,882 of record CM062815.1, read on the forward strand.
GAGGCGGCAGTTGACCCGGTCTTGCCTTCAGAGGTTCCATCTTCAGATGATACAGTCACAGAAGAGAATAAGGATGACACTGTCCAAATTCTTTTCGTAAGCACAGACTCCGATGATCATGGGGGCAATTTACCCATTCCTTTACCGCAGGAAGGAAGTTCGTCAGATTCGTACCTGGCCGTCTATTCGGTCCCACCTCCAAGCAACCTAGTTGTTTCCTTAGACTGGAATCAACTAGGAAGACCCCGTTTACCGGCTAGTGTACCATTCCGAATTATTGCTCAAATATATAGAATGGTTATGGCTTGTACCATCATAGATGAAGGGGCTTCTGTGAGTATCCTTTCCTCGACTGCTTGGAAAGCGCTTGGTTCACCATCGCTTTTGCCTGAGATGAGAAATCTAACAGGCTTTGAGAGGGAAAACCGTTCATATGAACGTAATGGTAGTCCAAGGACCCCTGGATTATAATCTACTCCTTGGACGAGACTATATTTATTGCATGGGAGCCATTGTCTCATCACTCTTTAGAGTAATGTGTTTTCCGCATGAAGGAAGAGTGGTCAAGCTCGTAGACTAGCTTTAATTTCCTGGATCACGCATAACAAATAGTCATATACCATCCCTAAATGGTCTTTTCACACAAGGAATGTCTCATCAATCTCCAGTCCGTCCACTTGATGAGCGCGAGTGATTCGGGGGACATGACTGAAACCCAGGGGGCATGCACCGTGGTCTGCTTCGGCAGGAAAACTTCGGGTATAGGGTGGGTTTCCGTGAGAGATATATGACTAGTCTATACTCCCGTCCGTGATTGGAAAAGGGGTTAGACTGGAATAAGATTCCCTCGTCAAGATTATGTGAGTGGATTGTCTCACCTTTGTCTATTTCAGTAGACATCACCGAAGAAGTGTTTTGTTTGCGGTGTGAATAGAACAATCTTTGGTAACCTGAAAGAGGTAGACCTTTCCTGATAAAACAAATGTTTTGTCAGTAGAATGAAAGGTGACCTTAAAGCTTTATTTTATACCTGGGGGCATGCAAACCTTTTGGCGTGCAAGCAAAGAGCGATCATTTATCTGTTTTTTGGATTGGTCGTTTCCTAACTTGCATAAAGAAAGGATGTGGGGAAAAACTCTAAAAAATGCCATTTCATATATGAGAAATTCTTATTATACGACTGGATTAATCGAGTAGTTTTAGCACATAGTTCAAGCTCGTTAAAAAATAAACATAAGTCATGAGCAAATATTTCTCCACGCGTTTAAGCTCATTAAAAAATGAACTATTTCCCGGTAAATAACCATCGTGAATGTAGTACTTCAGCCTTTAAATCCTTGGTCGTGTTCTCATCATCACCTCCACTCTGTATTGGCCGATCATTCACCTCCATTTGATTGTTTACCCCTTTTGAGGAACAACTGCGAAGAGTGATCCCACTAGCCATCCTTGTAACACTGTTGTGATTGGAAAATTCCAAACCTTACCTGGAATCAGCTGCTACCCAATTTTATCACTCGTTCCTCAAAAGACGAGTCTCCTTTAAGCTCTTTTCAACTGACTCGTAAAATATGAAAAGATTGCCGAGCCATTGGCCTCTCCAGCTCGTTAAAGGGACCGGAATTGCTATCCCTCCTTTAGATTTTAATCTTTTTGGACCTGAGGGATTGTTACACAAAAAGATCGAGCGCTTGTTTTGTTCGGCTCATTAAAAGGATCGAAAATTCATCCCTTCTGTATTGTTTTATACTTTTTCGGACTTAAGGGATTAGATGACGAAAAAGGAATTTTGGAGTTTCCTTTACGTCCCTTTTCATACTCTTTAAAATTGAAAAGGATCGAGTTATCTTTGTCATTAAACCCGTTAAAACTTAATAGCGACAAACTTGTCCATAGCAGACAAGAACGAGTTTCACTATGGCTCGTTAAAACATAGCGATGGGTTTGCCCGAAGGGAAAATTATAGAACAAGCATATGTTATCCTCCTCAAGCTTGACAAAAATAAAGAGGTACTGATCAGCAATGACTGGGGAAAAATTGGGAAGAAAACTTGAAGAAACTTTGTTGGTAGCAAGTCGCTCTTGAACATGACACTTTCACTCCGCATCCAAGTCGGGTTGGGTTGTTTCATTCACCGGTCACATCACCATGGTCCCATCACACCATCCACATTTTGGGTTAATGCTACCAATCCATCACGTCAGTGTCGCCGATATGTTCAAGAGAAGTCATTCAGAGAATTCACCTGTGTCTCACCCACTACAATACATTTACACTCCATTCTTTCATGACCGCCACCTTGAACCTTATGTCATCAGATCGTTTTCACCTCCATTAAAATCATTTGCTCTGTTCTGTGTCATTGATGTGGGATTCATTAAGGCCCTCCTATGACAGATCGCTTCTTGTCGACATCAGCTCATTATCCAAGAAGTCGATCTAGGAACACCCCGTTCAGTACTTTGAAGCTTGCATGCCTCAATGGCAAGTTTCTCACTTCCGGCGACAGGTTTACATCAATGACCTTCGACCGAAATATTTTGCGTGGTGTTAGACGCCAAGTCCTTTATTCACACCACGTGAATTGTACTGCAATACCTTGAGGGTCATTATCATTATCGGTGATTTTTCTCGCGCTTGTTAACATCTTACATCATTGGCTGGTAATCAGGTGATGTCTTTCCATGTTCGACTACAGAACATCTCTCACATGGATAGACTTGTACTTCAAGTGAAGATCGAATGAGATTGAAGACCCCAGATCCAGTTTCATCCATCCGGGCTGCGATATATATTCAGGGAAATAAAGACATCAAATGTACGTCATTGCTGCACAGATAATCATCCAATCAAAGGGATGATGACTCTACCAGAATCATCAGTCTACACTTAGACGATTATCTGTCCTATGTACATGAAAATGAATTTATAAAGCTGAGCATGGGAATGCCCGCCTCAGCTAGATCATGAAAATATTATGAAGATAATGTATTATATTGTATCTTATTACAGGTCTCCTCCCAGCTTTGAAAGAACTTCGGATCCTCATAATAAAGCATTTCATCCGACATCAAAAGATTAACGACCTCATGCTTTAGGGGGCAACTGTTATAGACATTTTTGGGCACTGCAACCCCAAGCATAAATTGTCCATAAACCAAGGGCTCCTAAGTCCCTAAAAGTGTTGTTCTAACCCCTAAAGGAACAAGGTCAACTGATTACAGCTTCTCCCAGAAGTTCTCCATGAAAAACTGCTCAGAACTGGTCAAAATAGGATCATTTCAGCTGCTCCATAGGCAAAGTGCGTTGCATCTCACCTAAGTACACTCTATGGGTGCATTGCATTTCAAAAATCCCTTCTATGGGGTGCGATGGGCGAGAAGTGACAAATGGCAGTGTCAATCCACGAGGTGGAGAGGCATGGAATCTTCCAGAAACTTCTCCTGTGACACTTGCCTCTCTGAATTCGACCAAGGATGAGTAAGAGATCATCAATCTCCAAGTGGAAGCAAGAAATATCATAGGGAAGACACTAATCAAATCACAAGCTGATTCATCTCCCTTATAGATATCTATATATGGATCCCTCATCCCAGAGATCCAGAGGCTGGAATTTTGCATCTTGTAAGGAATTGTTGTTGGTTTCTTGAGACAACATCATAGTGTTGGGTGATCTAAGCTTTGTATGAGGTGAAGAGGGGCTTACTTTCTTAGAGGATGATGTTGGGTCAGAACAACTGGTTGTAACTCCCTTGGCTCTTTCTTGATTATCAATAAAAGCTATTCAAGTTTTCCTCCATACTCTTGTGTCATTTATGTTTTATGCATTTGTATGGTCAATTTACATCTGATCCTAGATTGTTTATGATTATAGATCCATTTTCTTGTATATTGTTATGCTACTTTGATCCTACAGGTACTCCGTGAAGCTGGGCGTACAAGGAATCAAGTAGTGAAAGACTATCAGGAGAAAGATGCATCAAACTAGGAGATAAGTGCAAGACAGAGGTTGGTCTCCTTTGTTCTTCTCTCATCTATATTTCATAAAGGAAAAACAAAAGTAGCTTTACTTTGTTTGTTTCTAAGGTAGCTACCACACCTTAGTGGGATAAGCAGTTCTATGTAGACACTTTTCACTGTAACAAGGTGGCACAACTACCAATATTCAATGAATGGGAAGGCGAAACTACCAAAGTGGGAATGTGTATCGTCTGATTTGGTATAGGAGGAAATAAGGTAGAATACTAGAGATGAGACTTCATCCAAGGGAAGGGATGAGGAGAAATGTTCCTTGGATGGCAAGAAAAATAAAGGGAAAGGGAAGAAATCCCAATCCAAAGCAAAATATAGTCCAGGGGGAAAGAATAAATACTTGTCCAGAATCAAGTGCTTTCACTGTCATGAATTCGGGCACTATGCCACGAAGTGTCCACACAAGAATACAAGAAAGAAGACCTGAGGAAGAGCAGCAGGTGAAGCTTTGGCTTCACAATGTAAGCTTGATTTTACTCTCATTACATGCATGTCCAACACAGTGATTAGAAGTGGGTGGTACCTAGATGCCATGCCTCATTCCATATGACAGGGAACAAAGATTGTTTCAAGGATTTAGAGGAGAAGGATCTCTAGATGCACATCGAGATGGGAAATGATGTAAGGTTCAGTGCAACTAGGATTGGTATAGTCACCTTTCATAGGAAGTCATGCTCCCCTCTTAGGCTGAAGGATGTGATGTTTGTTCTGGGTCTAAAGAAGAATCCGATCTCCATTGCAGTTTTAGAAGACCATGGTTATGATGCGATCTCCAACAAAGGAAAGGAATTCATGATACACATAGCCACTAGAAAAGTGAAGGAGATCGAGATTCGTGTGAAGAACCTCTACAAGATAGATGTGGAGGATTGTGTTGGGTTGAGCACAAAAGCCGAGAAGGTGTAAAATCACGATGTAAGTGAAATTTGGCATAGAAGACTTGGCCATTTTCATCATGGTCATTTGAAGATGATGTAGTAGATTACCAAAGGCATCCCCAAGGGAGCACTAGAGAAATAGGGAACATGAAAAGGGTGTACCTTGGGGAAGTACACAAAATCCACTTTCCATGATCGGGATAACAGAGCACATGTAGTCCTTGAAAGGATCCACTCTAATGTTTTCAAACCTTTCTTGGCAGCCTCCACTGCTAGGCACAAGTATTTTTTCATCTTTATTGATGACTTCTCATAGAGGTGTTGGATCTTCTTCATGCGGAAGAAGGATAATACTTTCTCCAAGCTCTTAGATTTCAAGGCACTGGTGGAGAAATAAACATGTAAGAAGGTGAAGTCTCTCAGGAGTGATATTGGAGGTGAGTACGTGTTGAATGAGTTTAAACTTTTTTGTTCAAAATAAGGCATTCGATGAGAGTTGACAACACCACACAACCCACAACAGAATGTGGTGGCTGAGAGGAAGAACCATAACATTGAAGGAGCTACATGTGCGATGTTGCATGACCAAATCCTACCTCTACATGTGTGGGCTGAAGCATAAAACACAACGATCTATTTGCAAAAAAAGAATACTCATCAACTTATTGGCATGATCACACCAAAGGAGTCCTTCTCAAGGAGGAAGCCAGATGTTTCACACTTTAAGATATTTGGAGCCTCTATCTACTGCCATGTCTCAAGAGAATGAAGGAAGAAGCTAGAGATGATAGAAGAGTAAGGGGTATTTCTAGGCTACATAAAAACTCCACACAACTATGGTGGGTATTTTCCATCCCTCAGAAAGATAGTTGTACGAAAGGATGTCAAAATTAATGAAGAGAAGGCCATGCAGTGCTCTCTTGAGAGGGAACATTGCATCTAATGAGAGGAGGAGATTTTAGCTCCAAAGGAGGAGAATTAGGATGATGTGGAGCAGCCACAAGTAGAGGAGAAAAGAGTGGAGACAACCACTCAAGTAGAACCATCCAGAGAAGGTAGAAAGAGAGCTAGGGAAGTTGATATACTTGTGTAGGATGTGAGGGAGAATGTGGGTTCTCCTTCAAATCAGCATAGGAAGAGAAGGTCACCAAATCGTTACACTGGCTACATGGATCTAATGATTGAGCTAGTAGAGACTGAGCCATCCAATTTCGAGGAAGCAGTAGAGAAACCAGTATGGGTTGATACAATGGTGGAGGAGCACAAATCCATTGTAAAGAAAAGTGTTTAGGAAGTGGTCACAAGACTAGCAGGCAAATCAATTGTAGGTTCGAGATGGATCTTCAAGGTGAAGCATGCAACAGATGAATGCATAGAAAAGTATAAGGCCAGATTTGTGGCCAAGGGGTACTCTAAGGTTGAGGGGATTGACTATGAGGAGACCTTTTCTCCTGTAGAAAGGTAGTCATCCATTAGATCAATCCTTTCTCTAGCTACATAGATGGGATGGAAGATCCACCAAGTGGATGTGAAAATAACATTCCTCAATGGAGTTATTGAGGAGGAGGTGTATATCGAGAAACTAGAAGGCTTCAAGACTTTTGACCGAGAGTCTCATGTGTGTAGACTCAAGCACTCATTATATGGTCTCAAGTAAGAACCTCATGTTTGGTGTACCAGGATCAATAGCTATCTCACCTGTTCTGGATTCACCAAAAGTGAAGTTGATGCAAACCTCTATCATATTTTGGTAGAAGGTAAATTGTTGAATATTGTTTTATATGTTTATGACTTGATTTTGTCTAGTGATGAGCAGTTGATTAGACCTTGCAAGGATGAACTTGTAAGATGGTTTGAGATGAAGGACATGGGTCATGTACTACTTCCTCGGATTGGAAGTATGACAAGGTGATGGGGATTTGTTTGTCTCTTATGGAAAATATGCTAATGAGATACTTTAAAGGTTCTACATGGATAGGTCAAACCCATGGAGACTCCCCTAGGGAGCAACTAGAGGAAAGAATATGCCACTTCAGGTGAGGAAGTGGATGCCACTGTTTACGACAATTGGTGGGTTCACGCATGTATCTCGTGAACACATGACCATACATGTGCTTTGCAGTCAACCAACTAAGCCAAGCTATCGTTAGGCCAACCAAAATGTTTTGGAGGGAAGCTATGCATGTTCTACAATACCTCAGAGGCACTACCCATTTTTTATTTTGGTATAGACAGAAAAAGGAAGTGAAGTTGTGTGGCTTCACCAATTCAGATTGGGTGGGAAGTCCATCAGACCGGAAGAGTGCATCAAGTGGAATTTTCAGTATTGGCTCTATAACAATTTTCAGCGTTTGAGTTATTGTCAAATTAACTAGTTCTAACAGTCAAAAGAACTAGTGGAGGTAAAGTTGTGGAAGTGGAACTTCAACCACACTTAGTGATCAACCAGTTAACTAATCAATCCAACCAAAATAATTGTTTCATGCAGAGAATTCGAGTTACCACGTTGAGATGGAGATTCCAAGGCAATGTACTATCAGTTGTAGCATATTCCAATGTGTACAGGTGGTGCATGTAGTCGATAAATCTGAATAGTTGTTGAGAAAATTTCCACAATATGCAAGTGAGCAAGCACTTAAGGAAAAGGTGTTGTGTTGTCTCCTCCCATGAGCAAAGTGGACATATCGACGGGCCCTCAAAACATTTTATTCTGAAACATTCCCATGTTAGTAATAGTCCTCAAGAAATTAGCGAAAGGAAGGTTTTGATTTTGGGCTAGCCACAATCCTTCCATAGGCGATTCCACAGTTTTGACTACTCTTGTAGTTGAGAATCTACTAACATGGAGTAGCTTTATTTTAACGTGAATGCACTTGATGGTTGTCTCCCCCATTGTAGAATGGTAGGTTTATCTAATATGAAGAGTAGTCATTTTTGTAATGTCATATTATATTTATTTCAATGATACGTGCCCCCAGGTTTTTCCTGGGAGAAATTCCAGTCAATTTGTGTTTTCCATTGATGCCAAACCTGATCATTTCCTCTTTTTTTCCAAAATCCACCACCTTATGAGCTCCTTGAGCTTTAGAAAGATCCTTAATTGTTTGGAGCTTATTAATGGCTTGCATAATTGGATACTATTGCCAGGATTCCTCCTAGAAGTTCATCTTCGTCCCGATACCTATCTCCCAAAATGCACTTTGTTTCACAACTTCTTTTGTCTATAAGTCCCAATTCCATACCCCCGAGTCTTTAATTTCACCATCAAATCACAGTCATTTAGCTTGAGTGTTCAAAAGTAGATATTTGCGGGACCATATTTTCTTTCAAACTTGAGAACCACCCTGAACCCTAAAGAGCTTCATGGCATATGTTGTGGTAGTTAGAGTGGGATCCCACAGACCTAATCCTCCATTCTTCCTAAAGAGTGACAATTTATGCCACCCTACTAATGCCTATGTGTGCTTGTTGTTTGAGCCTCTCCATAGGAAGTCATTGCATAATGATTTCAATTGGTTAGATATCATGACTAGAATTGGCATCGCTGAAAGGTGATAATTGGGTAAGACTTGAAGTACATTTTTTGTCAAAACCATTCAGATTGCGAATTTAAGTACTCTAAAGGTCCAATTGTTGACTTTGCGAAGAGTCTTCTCTATAAGTTCTTCCCATGTGGAGAGCCTGTTATAGTGTAGTACAAGTGGTACTCCTAAATATTTGGAGGGTAGATGACCTCTACCAAACCCTATCATTTTACTTAGTCAATTCTAAATCATCTCAGGAAAATTGAAGAATAAAATGCACGTTTTATTAGTATGCACTTCCATACCTAAGGCTTCCATGAAAGTTTGCAGGAGCCTACATATTCTTTTCAGCTCTTTAGATGTGGTAAGCCAAATAATATTACATCATCAACAAACTGTTGATGCGAAATTGGGAAATCCACTCTGAATAAATGAAGCACGTGTATATATCCCGACTCACTAACCTTTTGAAACATTCGACCTCGACCTTCCATTGCTAGAATGAAAAGGAACAATGATAGAAGGTCACCTTGCCACAAACCTCTTAATGAATGAAATGGGTGCAAAGGGGACCCATTAATGAGTATGGAGAATGAAACTAATTAAATAAGAGAAAATACCCAAGCTATCCATTGTTTTGAAAAAATGAATGCCTTAAGAATTTGGACTAGAAATATCGAACTTTTTCAATCATAAGATTTGGATAAGTATAGTTTAATGAGCATACAGGGGAATTTGGTGATATTTGGGTAGGGTAGTATTTCTTGAACCACTATGATGCCATCAGTGATTTATCTTCCTTCGACGAAGCCCAATTGGGACTGAGATACGAGGTATGGAAGGAAAGGTTTCAACCTATTGACCATTATCATTGATATGATTTTGTAAATCATGCTACAAAGAGTTATAATTCAGAAGCCTTCAAGCTTTTATGAGGGGCCAATTTTTGGAACTAACGTGATGAATGTCGCATTGAGAGCTAGATGAAGTGATTTAGTGTGCCTTGATTCTTCCACAAGATCTTGAATTTCCTTTCCGAGGAATCCCCAACACTTGTGGAAAAATTATTTTGTGAAGTCGTCCGGGCTAGGGGCTTTTTTCATAGGCATGTTCATTACCACTATTTCGACTTCTTCAAAAGAGATTGGCCTCATCAATGTTGTGTTTTATTCATGATTTACTATCTTAGGAAAATATTAAAAAACTGCATATATAGTTGGTTGTCTTTCCATGTCCTTCTCCATGAGAAGGAAATTAAAATAATTTATTAGTTCTTTCTCTACTTTTTGGTGTTGTATTTTCCTTTCCTAGTCCTGGCCCTGTATAGAAAAACTTATGTTATGATGTCACTATTGAAGCATCACATTATGGAAAAGCTCACCATAATTAACCCATTGGACCCTCAATTTCTGTTTCCATAGTATCTCTTGTTTTGTCTTCTATTTTCAGGTTTTTGGAGGATGTCTGTTTCAGTGACTGCCAATGCCTCTGATATATCTTCTAGGATGATTTGTTGTTGGATACTCATCATTTTTTATTCAAGTTCCTTTTTGTCCTAAAAAATGTTGCCAAATACATACTTATTCCAGTGTTTGATCTTTTGTTTGAGGGATTTTAACTTGAGTTGAAACATGTGCATTTTATTTAAGCCACAAGAGTTCAATTCAAGCCACCTTTTCTTAAGAAATTCCAAATAAATCCATCATGGAACCACGAACTCTCAAAATTAAATGGGTGATTTGAAGGAGCTTCTTTCAAATCAATTTATAATTTGATGGGTCAGTGATCGTAGCCCATGCACAATAAAATTGAATCTTCTACATATATGTCTCTTTGTAGGATCCCTTCAGCAATTAAAAATCTAGCTAGTCCACATGCAATGTCGCTTTTAGCTCCTCTGCAATTAATCCATGTGTAAGTGTCATTATTGGTATGAATATCAATGAGTATATTTTCAATGAAGTCATTGAAAACTTCTTAAACTTGTTCCAATCACCTGATCCCTCCTTTTCTCTCTTGGAGCATACAAATGATATTAAAATTTCATCCTATCACCCATAAAGAGTTCCCTAATAATTCTTAATGTCTTGTAGTTATTATAGAAAAAAAATGTTTATCTTTTGTGATTGTGGGACCGTAGATTGCTTATAGATAGACAATGTTCAATGTGCCTATCTGTTTGAAGCTCCCTATAAGGGTGCAGTCAGTTGACCACTAGTTTTTGAACATTATTTATTTTAGATTCCACCAGCTGGATGAACCCCCTAAGTTCCCTTTCGCGTCTAATGACATCATTTCACAAACTTTCCAACAAGAGCTTGCAGTTTTAGACATTCCCCCTTGTTAATGTAGAAAAACCTGTAGATTCATAAGCTAATGCAATTTGCTAAAGAAAGAGACAAGAATCTACTTCTAATCTTTATAGAGGAAGCCCATAAACATCGAGAAAACAATAATCAATAGAGGAAGATAATCAAAGTCACATAACACAATAAATATCCGGGGAAAGCCACAACTCAAAACCCCACTATTTGTTTTGTATTAATCCGGAAAATCAAGATGAAATTACAATGCTTGTTCTCTCTGGAAGAATCCTAACACTCAAAAAATTCAATCTCCAACTCATAAGCAAGCTCAAGGCCAAAGCTTAGCCAATTCAAAAGCTATCCAAGTCTCTATTCCAATGTGTAATTCCTATGAAGGATAGCTTGTATTTAAAGGGAAATAAAGGCCCTAAAAATAGCATAATCCCTCAAGGATTAGTTCCTGAATACATGCACTATTAGTGCAGCTCAGAAAAATAAAAAACAAATAGTACATTGTCCTTGCACTCTAGACTCAACTAGGTCTTTCTCAGAATCTGCATGCATGAGTTTCTGATGGTGGAATCTTCAGTTAACTAGAGTAGCACTAATTAGGTCACTACTGTTCCAACTGATTATTTACTCACTACAAGTTTCTAAAACTGATTGGAACTAATTTAACTTGAATTAACTCAATAAATTGAGTTAACTAATTACAACTCATTCATAACTCATCCTGAACTCCTATAAGTTAGGGAGAACATATACATGTCTTCTAAAATACTTCCAATTCGAATTTCCTAAATTAATTAAGTTAATTAAACTTAATTAATTATTTTCAAATTGCTATGAGAAAAGAATTCTATTTTAATTCACAGCTTAATTCAAGGACTAATTAAACTGGAATTTCTTGTTGCCATTTCTCAGCAGATAATTTGGTTTCTTTTAGTATAATGACAATTTGAGTTTATTTTCTAATACATTCGCTAAGACATCGTTGTTTCCCTTTACTATTTATCCCTCTAATATTCCATGAGATAATATTCAAGATGAAAGGTTAAGTAAAGAAGGTGCATTATCAAACCTAACAGTTTCTTGGTCCTAACTCACCTAGGGTGTTTTGTTGTGTTACCTAGCTTATTTCTTCATTTTATTTGCATTTTTCTTTGATTCATTATTCAGAATTTCTTTCCCTTTCTCCTTGAAAGTTTGGAATGCTTGAGCTATTTTTTCATTCAATAGATCTTGATGCTTTGTTTTCCAATGTAGATGATCATTAGCGTAGAATTCTCTATTATCCAAGATCAAATTTTCCAGGTGTTTTTGGGCCTAGTCATTTATCATGTATACTAGAATCTTTTCTTCCTATGATAGGTATGCTTCTTTATGGTTTAATAGGGGGGCCACCTCATAGAAACTTGGTAATGTATAGAGATCAAAACTTACCAATCTTCTTCCTCCATTTTGCATTTGGTCTCGTTGTGCTCTTGAGATGGTTCCACTGTTAGGGTTACCATTTGTACACCCTCACCTTTTTGCATGTTTTCCTCCATATCCTCTCGTGCAAAGTAAGGATTTTCTCCTCCGTTATCTTGGATGTAGTCGAACCTCAATTCTTGTTGTTTCATCTCCTGGTTTGGACTTTGGTGAATCCATCAGAAGTTGTTAGACCTCCGACAGGTTGTGCCTTCCTTCTTTGTGGGAATTCTCAGATTGTATTTCCATGTTCATGGTAGAGTTGACGTCTGAATGAGATATGTTCATAGTCTAGGGATTGATTCCAAACCTCATCTTGGTAATCTAGCTCGACAGAGTCTAATAATGGTTGAGATATGTTCATGTATACACATAAACTGAGATATGACATGCTTTTTCCCTTCTTATTGATCTTTGAGAGCTTGACGAAACACCCTAGTGCTTGTCCAATTCCTTTTAGGATTTCTGGAATCCAAAAATCCATAGGAAGTGAGTAAATTTTGACCCATACCAGTGCTTTTGTAAACTCTTCCTTATCAGGATTGAAACAAGCCTCCCAATGCCTGATATAAAGTCCAACATTGTTGAAAAAATATGGTCCTCCTTCAAAAATCCAAGCCTTATCTTCAAGATTGAAGAATATTATTGTAAAGAAGCCTTTTGGCCCTAATCTTAAGTCCACCTGTCATTTTGTCTTCCATGTGTGTTGTATCCATCGTTCCATATCCTTCTTTGTAGGTCATATCCCTATAAATTTGCAAATGAAAGCGTGATCTCGCATGTGTCTTCTATAGTCATGTAATACTTTGGAAGGGATGATGAATCTAAGGTTTTGAGGGGATTTTGGAATACAATGACCTCATAAGCTCCTTTGCCACTAGTCTCTCAAGATTGGCAGATGGGAGGATTTAGAGGTACTCCCCTAAGGACCAGGTATTCCTCCAATTTGGGAAAACCTACCATTTAGTGAATTTTGGGAGGGGAAACCCCCTCCCACCCTTGAATTCATTGCCAAGACCAAAGGAATTTCTATTAACAACTTCTATATGGAGATTTCGTTCAAAAATAGGAAGAGATGAAATATTTTTTCTTGGTTACTTGCAAATACCTAGTTTGTGTGCCTCCTTCACCGCCATCACCACCTTCACTGCTCCAGAGAGAATTTCCCCTGTAACATAACATATATCATAAATTAATATTATAAAATTTCAAACAGAATCAAATGAACATAGAAACAAAACAATTAACAAACTCCAAAATATTATAACGCCACATAATGGGAAAATTATAGGTGGATCATGAAAACCAACACTTAGTGCTTAATAACTTTTGTTCATTGATGAAAGTTAAAATTATGATTTTATTATTTTACCCTCACATTTTTCTTGAGGTCACGACATAATGCACCAATGTGTGTGGGGTTATCAACAAATTGTTGTTGTTTTTTTAATTTGTTTTAATCAATTTTTTTGTTAATTTAAGAGATTATATCATATTATGGTGCTCCTCAAAATTTTGTTAGCCTTACTTTTATTATATTTATTGGCCAACAATAGCATGCTCAAATACATAGCAAATTTCCAAAACGGAAATTCTTTACATAAGTTTATAGGCAAGAAATGGAAAAACATCCCAAAAGCAAAGAGACAACCAAAAAACATCATACTTCATAAGTGTTTGCTGGAGACAAATGATCTGGACCCGATCTAGGGGGTGGCGGAGGTCTGAAACCACAATGCACATGCCCCTCCATGTGAAACAAACAAGTTTCCATACGGTCAAGTTGATCATGGATGCACCACTGCCCTCTCTAAAGACTAACTAGTCAATCTTGTATCTTCCACAAGTTGTGATGGATATGGTTCATAAAATCAATGGTGTCATTGTGATCATCTTGTCGGTCTAAGTTGAACTGGTCCAATGCATCACCTAGTTGTCGAATCACACTACCTCAGTCTTCCAGTGTAGGATAGGGAAAATTTTAGGGGCGAAATTTCGCTAATTGACTACTTTTTGAACATTTTCTGAAGAAAAAAATATTCGTCGGTTTAGTAAAAAACTCTCCTATTTTTTTTTACATATATATGATTAAAAAATTAAACAATTTAATAGTAAATTACATGTTTTTTGTTGAATATTTGCCTACATTCTATATTTATGAATTTTCAAACAAGAATAGTTGTTTATAATACTGTAAATAGGAATAATATTTGAATCCTTAAAAAATACCCTGGTGCTGGAGGGTCATTTTTTTCTCCATGGATATATTCACAGTGCTACTGCTGACCTTGAATTCTCCTCTCACCCAGTCCTTGATGAGCCACATCATGATGGGGAGGCATATTTTCCACACCCTCTTAAGAATCTCAACCCTAAGAAAGCACGCCTCTATCGCACCTACTAGGTGACCCCTTCAACCCACGAGAGACTTCAACTAGCCTCAAACCCTAATACAAAAGATATATGACAGTGAAATTCCCACTAACCATTGTAGAAGTCCCCAAACAAGAACAATGATACCTATATTAACAATGCACAGGTTCAAAACACAACCCAATAATAAGAAGAATGGGCTAGAGTTTAGATAGGGCCCGTAATTTTCGAGGACAACCCTTCGAGCCAGGAAGCAATAAGAAGTTTGAGATGTAAACCCAAGAATCCCACCAACCATCCTTGTTCAAGTTTCTAGAACCAAACACACCAATGCGTAGAGAGGATACTTTTCCCAGACCACTAAGGTCCTCCAAAATGTAAGGCTAGGACTGGCTATAAAATCCAAGTACAGACCAAAAGAACCAATAGACATGCAAGCAAACCAATGAAGGAGAATAAGGTAAACCATCCTTGATAAAAGGCCTAAAAACCTTACCATAAAATTGAAAGCCAGAAGGTTCTCCAACACTTTTTCCCCTTCACTCAAGTCTCGCCTCAGCCACCTTTGGAGAAACTCAAAGATGCGGAAAGTGGGTTGAGAAGAGCCCCTAAAGCCCAAATCCCAAATTTGAGTGCTACGAACTGCAACAGAGGAATATGCAATGCCATCAAAGTCAACTTGAACTCTTTTCCTATTAATCACAATTGGAGGAGCAGGGATAGACACATACACAAAGCCACCTTGCACATCTAAATATCCAAATTATTTCACCATCTTAACTCCCATACCCTCACTAATCCAACGTTGATCTACACATTCGATTCTACCACCTATATCTCTATCCTTCTCTAGAAAAATCATCTAAGACTTAACACACAAAGTGTGCTTGACACACATCCTTAACTCCTATGCCAAGTGAATGAGGGTGTTTGGCCCCTCCCTCTTAATGATTTCACAAGTATTCACCCCATTGGGGAATTTTTTTTAATTATTTTATAAATGGTATTTTTATTACAAATTCTTATGACCTAACATCTATGTGCATGCTTATGTGGACCCTTTCACCATTCGTTGGTGATTGATGGGACAATTGTGATTTTGGAGAACATATTTTATAAATTTTTAAATTAATATTTCACATATTCTAAGTACAATGTTTGTATAAATACATGCATAATTAAAGTTAATTTATTATTATTTTTATCAACATTTTATTACAAAATTAATATAATGTGATGTTACATGTTAGGTTTTTTTTGTTTTGTCAATATTGCACATTGATATTATATATATATAATACATAAGAGAAAGTATATATGTAACTAGTTTAGATTTATTTTGACTTTGGATAAAAAAAGCATCCAGAGGGAATAAATCTAAACTTCTTTTAGAGTGAAAATATATTTGATCCCTCTAGGATGGTAGACCCATAGTTATGGATCTAGGCTAGTCATAACTCTATTCTTACATCTTAATCTTAACTCTAATCTTAATTTATACCCATGTAGATAACATATGTGCCATTAGTTAATTTCCATCATAATTTAAGCAAGTCTTTGTATAAAAAATGACAACCTACCATTATTTATGTTTTCCTCAGCGCTTTTGTAGGAGTAAAACTATAAATGTGTGGACTTATTAGTGGTTACTATCCACCAAAATTTATGCTAGTCCTAGAGCCTTGGACATTAATTAATTTATCCACTCCACATCTCAACTCCTTCTAACACAAAGCTATAGGATTCAATTTACATGTTGACTACTATGAATTTACCATTCACCAATGTAGGTTATAATTCTTTATGTAATTTTTCACAGAGTATAATTTCCAACTTGAGTGGCAGTGACTATACTGTCCTCCAACAATTGTTTTAATTTATATACTAAAATGAAACTTATTTTATAACTACTATTTATATGCGATATATTTTAATGTGCTAAGCATATTATGATTTTCTTTTATCTAAATTCTATTCATAATTTTATTTATAAAAACAAAATTACAATATAACAAATTGAATTGTATTATTTTGTTCCTTTTAATTTTTTATTATTAATTGAGCCTATATGTAAATATATTATGCTTTAATTTTTTGACTTAAGCCTATACCTATTTTTTTGTTAATTTTTTCCATTTTAAATAAAGAATGAAAAATTTTGTTGAAAATGGTTTAGAAAAACATTTGTTATAAATTAATATAAAAGTTAAAGTTAATAATGATAAATACTTGTGACATAGATTTAATGGTGATAAATGGTAAATAATTCTTTCTTAAATTTAAATTTAAATTTGATTATAGTTATAATTGGAACAATAAAGAAAAAAAAAAATTAAAACTCTTTATCATTACTGACAAAAAAAAAATTAATATATACATTAATTTTAAATTTTTATTTTGTATTAAAATTTTATCCAGGTAAAATCAATTTGATAAATGTATATAAAAATAAATATTATTTAAAAAAATTATTTTATTTTAAATTTAAATATAATTTTTTATATTGTTAATTTAAAAAAAAAAAATTATTTGAATAAAATATAAAATAATTAATCATAATCTTAAAATTTAATTATAATTTATACACTCAAATGGTTTTAAATAACATAAAATTACTGTCTAACCAAATTTATTTACAGAAATCGTAGCCAAAACCTCCCAAACATAAAATTGTCAAACGACATCGTGGTAATTCTTTGTCGGTAAATCTGCCGTCTCGTACATTCAAACACACATTTATACGATGCAGCCTCGAGGTTGTTTCACACTAAATGCCACGTGAAATCTGAAACATATAAAAAACACCGAAGTGTACAGTTTCTCGTATGCATGGGAGGGAGAATTGTTACCCGCTCCGTCATGCAGTAAATGGACATGATCCCATGCCTGGAAATTATGAAGTGCATCGATACCGTTTACATATTCTGGCTTTGAGGTAAATCTGTAATTATTTTCGGAACAGGTGGGTGGATTTGGTATTTCAACATTTAAACTCTTTGGGCATATTTTTATTTTTATTTTTTTTTATGATCATTATAGTTGTTTTTGAAAATTGATATTAATTGTTGAATTGAGGCTTCTGTGATCCATATTAAGTTTAAGAAAAAAAATTTGGCGAAAATCACAAGATAAATCATTTGTCAACGCGTTTCGAACCAACAAGTGTGGTTCATCGTCAGGATTGTTGGTTCGAAATACATCGACAAATGATATATCTTGTGATTTAGGCTGAAGAATTTCTCTTAAAATTGATATTTAATTTTAACTATAAATTTAAGCAAACAGCTAAAAGTTTGTGGAATCCTACATTTTCTTTTTAGAAAATTTAACAGTAGAAATGTCTGAATAGTATTTTTGATGTTAGAAATTGATTTAGCACCGTTAAACCCTATGATACAGAAAATCTTAAAATTTAATATCTATAACTTAGATTTATCAAATTTCTACTCAATTTTATCAAAATCTTGTCAAAATTTACATAATTTCAGGACAAATTTGAAGCCTGGTTAGACTGGCTTAAATTTCACTTTATTAATAAAATTATAAAAATATTATATTCATGTGCTTATAAATATTTATTTTGCTATATCATTTACAGTTTCACCCAAAAACAAACATGTAATATATATTTTTATGACAGAAACGCCTGATCCCTGTGCTTGGGAAGCTGTTGAGTTAAATTGTAGAGTTCTGAAGATTTGAGTTGCAATGTCATCAGGCATTCATTTTTCCCCAGCAAACATGTTTGGCAGGAACTGTGACACACCAAGAGAATGGGTGAGAGGAAGAGTGATTGGAAGGGGAGCATTCGGTACTGTTAACATGGCCATAGATAAGGCCACTGGGGGACTCTTAGCTGTGAAATCCATAGATTGCAATGAAAGCAGTGAAGCTGCATTGCTGGCCATGGAAAATGAAATCAAAATTCTGCAGAAACTGGACTCTCCATGGATTGTCAAGTTCTTAGGTGAAAATCACACAGTGGAAAATGGTGTCCACCAGAGGAATATGTTGATGGAATACATGGGTGGAGGGAGCCTGTCAGACATTGTGAAGCAGTTTGGAGGGAAACTGGATGAATCTATTATTCGCATCTACACTGCTGGGATTTTAAAAGGCATCCATCATCTCCACAGCCAGGGCATTGTGCACTCTGATATCAAGGCTAGGAATGTTTTGGTTGGGTCCTCTGGTGTGAAGTTAGCAGACTTTGGGTCTGCTAGAATAGTTGGTAAAGGCAATGGAGAAGTGAAGTTGTCTGGAACTCCAAGGTGGATGGCTCCAGAGGTTGCAAAGCAGGTTGAACAGGGGACTCCTGCAGATATTTGGTCTCTAGGATGTACTGTTGTGGAGATGGCCACAGGAAAGCCTCCATGGAATAATGTTTCTCATCCTCTGGTTGCAATGTTCAAAATTGCCAGCCCACATGAACTTCCTGAGTTTCCAGAATCTTTATCTAGTGAGGGCCATGATTTTCTAGAGAAATGCTTCAGAAAGGACCCTGCAGAGAGGTGGACTAGTGCCCAATTACTGAATCATCCATTTCTCCAAGATGCCAATGACATGAGCTGCAGGTCTCCCACAAACACTCTGGATATTCATAACGTAGAAAGGAGCTATGGTGCAACTTTGTCTTCTGCCAACTCCCCTGTAACTTTCCTTCGTACTGTTCCTATATTATCTTTGCCCATGAAATTTTCTGAACCTACACCACAGGAGGCGATGCAGCGAGGGAGTGATAAAAATATGGTTAGTAAAGGGATTCAGAGTCCTCCGCCAAAAAAGAGGAAATTTCAGTTCATGAATAATATTAGTAATGGACGAGAGGCAGAGGCACAGGGCTCAGCCATGCAAACAAAGGAAGGTGCATGATATCCTGCTAGTTTTAAAGTTAATGAAGTTAACCCATCCCATGCATGCACAGTTAAATAAATATTTTCTCCTAATAATGGATTACAGTCAACTAAATCTTTCCTCCTCATTATAGACCACTACAAAATTATAGAGCTTCCCAGAAATCTGTCCTCTCTGCACAAAAAATATCCATTGAAAGTATCCCTGAACATTTATGGCAAATCATCAATAACCTTAACATAATGCCGATTCACACCAAGAGACGCCACATATGGACGTGCCTACTAATTTAAATTTGTAACTATTTATCAAGATGCATATTTTTCAGATTTTAACAATAACACATAAAGGAATTTTTATGTATTAATTGTTTATGTATTAATTTGATATTTAATTGGATCAAAATTTTATTATTATTAAAATAGGATACAAAATCTTATTTTTATAAAATTACATTATTTAATACATTACAAAAAACTATTTAGGTATTTTTAATATAAATTTACATCTAATTTATTATAAATAGATATCCAATCTCTATAAAAATTAATAGTAAAACTTGAATAATAATAATTAAAAGTGAAATTTGAGTATTAATATCTATAAAAGATATACATAATCTCTATTGAATTTCTTGTAATAACGAATAGTGAAACTTAAGTATTTATATATATAAAAAATACATATAATTTCTATTAAAATTTTTGAAATAATTCGTTGTATAATTGTATCTAAATTTTAAAAAATATGTACTGAAATTATAATTAATCAATTTTCTTGGAAATAGATATGTAAGAAAATCCTAAGAAAATAACATTTTGGTTATAATCCTTTGAAATTGAACATCCCACATCCCAAGATAACAACATAAAATGGTGGCATGAAGCCCCAGTTAGACATGGCCCTTAATGTATTGCTTCCAACAACGTGTGAAATATCTCAAATCATGCCTCACAAAATGGAATAAGAATTTGGGTACACATTTAAATCCCTAAGATATCTGATTGTTTAAATCACTATAGATTATTTTCATATGTTTTGATCCATTATTTAGTTAGATGTTTGAGAACTCGTAGAGAATTCTTATAGATCCAATATGGTCCTACTATCCCTCAAAGCATATGTTTTGATCCATTATTTAATTAGATGTCTGAGAACTAGTAGAGAATTCTCATAGATCCAATATGGTCTTACTATCTTTCAAAGTGTTGAAGATGCAACAAGATGATGGAGCTTAGTGGAAAGGAGTCGCTTTCACTAAGTTGACCCGCAGGCTATTTTTGGCGCAAAGTCTATTTTTAGACATATGGATCATGGTCTATGAGTTGCGGGATGTTGTTTATGGATGATTGGTCATGTTGGGAAAGATAGATGGACTTCTATTTTTGGTTCACAGCGGAGTGATCAGAGTCTATTTTTAGACTGTCAAGCTAAAAATAGAAACAGTCAAATATTATTAGCCCTTAGTAATATTTGGACTCTAAACATTATCTTATTCTCAAGTAGTTGAGAATATAATCTAGCAAGTGGATTTGATCCTACAATCAAGGCCTTACGGTTTGATGATTTGGGGGTTAGGGGAGGGGAGAGGGATCTATTCTACCTATCAAGGGATTTGAGGCTCGAACTCAAGGGATGGTTATAATTTTCACTTTATAATTTCAAGGAGCTCTCAACTAGCTAGCCTCATTGAATTATGTATCCTATTTTATCAATCTAATGAATAAGTTTCTCTCTTCAATAAGGTGTTGGTGATTACTTTAGGTAATTATTAATAATAATAATTTTAAAATTGATAAACTATTGTTTACTAAATTTAAATTTATATTAAATTGAAATTAATTTAATAAAATAGGTGTATTATATATTTATATATATCTATCTATCTATATATATATAAACATAAATACAAATCGCAAGCATGTGACAATGGTATCATAGCAGCATGAACATAGATTACGGAAATATGGACATTCTCACAATTTTGCCTTTCTATTTAAGAGAAAACAAGCAAACTAGGATATTTGTTGTTTGCTCCTGCATCATTGTTACTAGGGCATGTCTTTGAACCCTACCATGGTGGAAGTGGGAGGAGGAAGATCTTCTCCCTCAATCAAGGATGTTATAGACAAAAATGATCCAAAGAGAACAAAATTAACATAATATCCTTTTGATCAAGGGAAGGCCAAGGGAGAAACCCCCTGTGCAGGAGGGGTAGGAAACCATGACAATGAATTTGTAAAGTTCTTGAACAATAAAATCACTAAACAAATTCGTCCCCCAAACCAGCAAGAAAATGCATCCTAATTACTAACAAAATTCTGAAATATGAGATTAAAACTCTTAAAATGGAAGAATGCATATGGTACATGTAGGACCACACAATCCTTGGAAATTTTATGGGTATATGGCCATCAGAAATGTCTTTGGAGGACAGATAGAGGGTTTTCCAAAATGGACCCTACTTCTTTAAATCAACAAGGCTTTACATATGATTTTGAGTGGAGAATCTCAACCCAGATAAAGAGGAATTTACAATAGTACCAAGGTGGGTTTAATTCTAATCACCACCCCCCCCCCCATAACTTGTGTTTTTGTTGTTGTGATTTATGATGCTGCCAAACGAGGGTGTTATACCTCATAAGAATTCATATGTGTCTATATGAATGCATCACAACCCATACCAAAGAAGATCTATCTCAATTATAGGGATGAAATTTTGCACCAAACTATTGACTATGAGCATATTCCTTTTAGATGTCATAAATGTCATGAACATGGACATCTATCTAGGGATTTCCTACTAAATATAATCCCCCATCAAACAAAATGGTTTAGAGTAAAGACTTGTTTCATAAAAGTAGCAGGCAAAAGAAGATACTTTAGGAAAAAATAGTCGCTACAAAGTGTGGGTCCTCAAAGCCAAAATAGATATGATATTCTATCCAAATATATGGAGGAAGACCCTACATATGATGACTAGGATATTCCAATTCAACAACAATGGGAGGATATTTAGAAAACTAATTCTGATGTGGATAAATAACCAAAAAATGAAAAGAGGAGAGCGAATAAACTAGAAATCAAAAGGATTCTGAGAAGGTCTTAAACCAAGTGAATAAATAAATGGAGGAATATGAAGATGGTGAAGATATTTTTATACAAGACTTGGACCTTCAATCACTGACAACAACTTGAGAAAACATGGATCCTCCCTCCATTTGGTGAAGATATTTTTATACAAGACTTGGACCTTCAATCACTGACAACAACTTGAGAAAACATGGATCCTCCCTCCATTCTAGAACAATAACTTTAGCAAAAATACTTTCTCGAGAACCACACCACCCTCTCTCAATTGATTCTAGGTAGGTCAATTGCATCTTCATCCCTGGGAGTTAAAACAAGAACCCACAAAGATAACCCCAAACTTTCTAAAGAAGACAACAAAAGAGGTAGAAGAAACGATAAACAATTATTAAAATAATTGGGAGAAATGTTGGCTAATTCTAGCAATCTGAAACTCATGACAAAATTTTGCAACCAAACCCTTCCCCAATCATGATTCTTATATCATGAACATTATAGGACTAAAATGGAAATCCAAACATATACTTCAAAAATAAAAATTTCTAATAGAAAAAATTCTTGTGATAATGTTACAAGAAACTAAATGTACAAGTGAACCTCTCTCTATGATAGTCAACTTTTATTGGAAGTGATATTAATCAATTGAAAATGTTTCTCAAGGAGTTGTTAAAGGTTTATATTTTTTAGAGTCCTACCAAATTCAATTTGGCAGGATTCTTCTCAACCCACAATTCCATCATAGTTTAATTCCAAAGTAAATGGTCCCCAAATAATGGGGGAAAATATATCTTTTTTGCAATCCCTATATGCTTTTCAATGCCAAAGTATCAACTATTGAGGATATGCAAAAATCGCAACAAATTAATAATGGATCAACTACATGCAACATTAACTTCCTATAAAATGAGAATTGAAAAAGGTAGATCTACATCAAAGGAGGAAACATTTAAAGTAGATAAGAAAACTAAAAATGATCAAGAATGTTCAAGCTATGGATTAGATTAAGAAGAATCCAGGTTTGTCACAATACTAAAGAGAGGATCTAGAAAATACAAAGGTATGTTTCCTTTCAAGTGTTTTAATTGTGGAAAATTAGGTCACTATGCATTTAAATGACCATACAAAAAATAAGATAATGAGATAGAGCCTATCTTAGAAATAATTAAATTACAACCTTTTGATGAAGAAGGTGTCAATGACTTCATACTAATGGTTATAGAATCCAAATTTGAAAACCAAGTTAAATATGAGATAGGCGAAGAAGAGGCAGTAGTAGATTCAGAAGGTGAATCATTCAATGCCTTGGAAGAAATCAATAGACTTAGGAAAAAGAATAAGAAACAAAAAGAGCTATTGATTAAGTATGGAAGAGAAGAGCACAAATTTGAATAATCATCACTACTTCTTCTGAAAGTAGAGTTGGAGGAAGCAAATTAGATTGAAATCATTCTATTAAAATAGTTGAAATAGAAGGGAAAGGAATGTGAAAAAATAGAGGAAGAGATAGTCTCCCTTAGAAATGAATTAGAGAAAACCAAGGCTCATTTGAACCATATCTTAAAGTATATAAAAGCATCAGAAAAATTAGATGAAATTC
Source organism: Pinus tabuliformis (assembly GCA_031772625.1). Taxonomy (NCBI): domain Eukaryota; kingdom Viridiplantae; phylum Streptophyta; class Pinopsida; order Pinales; family Pinaceae; genus Pinus; species Pinus tabuliformis. The sequence goes on from CM062815.1 coordinate 834,225,010, forward strand.
ATAGTGTTCATAGATCTCCTCATCAACATTGGTTTGAGTTATGAAGGAGAGACCAACAACAAGAAATTTGATGACAAAGAACTAAGCAGCTTCATTAAAGCACTCAAGGGACATAATATCAATGGTATCCAAGAAAATGATAATAATTCAATGACAACAAAGAGAAGAACATAACATCAAGGCGATAAGAGAAATTAATAAAACTCAACAACAACAAAGAGAACAAAATGATAATAAAGCAATAAGAAACATTAATAAAACTCAACAACAGTAAAAGAGGGAAAATTACAACAATTCGAATAGCCAAAAAGTTCAAACAAGAAATCAGAAGAATCATTACCCCCCTCAAAGAGAGCCATCAAAAAATCTAAAGATCATCATACTCAAAGGCAAATTTCTCCTAGGTCCCAAAATCTCTTCTACATTTTATTATTCATGCATGAACTTTGGACGTAAGGATGTAAATTGTAGAGCCTATCTTAGAAATAATTAAATCAGAAATAAAAGAAATCAATCTTCTTAGCCAACAAGAAACAAAGATGGCGTACTTGTAAATCCACATAGGAATGATTCCATAGACAACAACCCTTTTGTTCCTTTATTTGAATATATTGAATGTTATGATTGTTATAATTATGGACATAAAGTTGTTGATTGTAGAACCAACAAAATTAGATCAAGCAATTACACGAAGAACCCAAAATATGGAAGAAGAAAAAGGCAGAAAAGAAAGAAGAATGTGGCATTGTCTTATATGTCCAAAACCAAGGTAGTCATTGGTATGTGGAATTTTGATGCTCCAAACATATGAATGGGGATAAGAGTAAATTTGTTATGCAACCAGCTCACAAAAATATAGATCAACGACTTGAAAATTATCCTCTTCGAGGGGGAAACCTCCTTTACAATACATAAATGAAAAATACAAATAAAAATACCGCCTTTGTATATATAGGAGTCTAAGGGGTCATAATATAATTAAAGCCTACATAAAAATAATAATGTAAGGGCACAACAATAAAAATAGTGGGCTTGTATGGGGCAGAACAATAACAATATGGGGGCTACATGGGCACAACAATAACAATAAGGGGGGATACACTAGTATTATAGGGACTTAACATGCCCCTCTCCTTCAAAAAAGTGTTCTCCTCAATGCTTGAGTAGTTCTGGATGCTTTTGTATAAAATTCTCATCCTCCCATGTGGAATCTTCAACGGGTAAGTTCTTCCACTTAATGACATACTCTGAAATTGATCGATTCAATAATTGTCGGGTTCTCGTTTCTATGACTACTTCAGGCTCAAATATGATTTTATTCTTCTTCATCAAGTTCTGGAAACATTGTTTGAATTGGAAGCTTATCATCGATAACCTTCTTTAAGCATGAAACATGGAGAACTGGGTGTACTCGAGAAGATGTAGGCAACTCTAATTTGTATGCCATAGAACCAATGTTCTGCAATACCTTGTACAGACCATAGTACATTGGTGATAATTTATTATCCTTCTTAGCTTGCTTGAGAGAAACTTGTTTGTATGGTTGTAGCCATAAAAATACCCAGTCACCTACGTCAAAACTTATTTCATTGTGATTTTGATTTTCCAATTGTTTCATTCGATTATACGCCAGAGTGAGGCCATCCTTTAAGAGTTGGAGAAATAGTTGTTAATGCTCGATGTGATCTTCCACTGCTTGAACCTTATAATTTTCTCTTAAAGATGTGTTAATGATGCTGGAACCACCAACATGTCAAGGGGATCTCCCAAGTAATAAGTCCCAATTAGACCTCAGATCGTTTGGTGTAGGAGTCCCAGTAGTGGGTTGTAAGGTAATGCCTTGACCACGATGTTGCACAGCGGCAAGTAAGATAACTCTGTCAGTAGCAAGGGTGTGACTGATGCAGTCAGTCAAGGAATGAGTATGAGAGGTTCCAATACTTCAAAGGGAGAGGAAGGTGAAGGTGAGTTCTAGGTTTAAAGGGATCAGTCCCAACTGGGCTAGGAACACACAACACAAAGGAAATGCATAGCTTCTGGCGGAGCAGTCGACATAGATGCGGCAGTCACAACATACAAGGTAAGATGACATGAACAACACTCACAGATCAATTCGAGACGAGTGTGACGGTTGATATAACAAGGTTTGGATAAAGGTATGTCTGATGTCTAGAAGAGCATTCGACATGGACAATGACAACATTAACAACATATGCAAAACATTAACAATGAGATTCATATAATTGCATACAAATCAATTCATATACAAGTACGTAAGTTAAACAACATATATCATTAAGGAAACTAAAGCAGTCCAACTACAATAACAACATATGCATGAAAATGTGTTGGCTTTTATTATATAAAGAAGTGTAAGTCACAATCATACAATACACCATGTAAACCTGCTAGCCCCATCAATGGAATGTTACAGCCACATCTGCCTGCTCCTCCAAAGAGATGTACTAGCTTCGTGCAGTGGAGAAGCCAAGGTGCATTACAATACTATCCAAGCCTTCTTCAAGATAGTCTTAGTAGAAGCTTGGCTGACCAAAAGCCTATACAATGAGTTATGAGGGACTATTTATAGCAAAGGGTGGGGTGACCCTTGACATTCCCCTTTGTGACAGTTCAACTACCCTCATGACTCTTCACCTACTCTATGACTGTTACATCCAATTGTTGACACTCGACTTACACTTGACATGACTCAACATTATAATGCACATGTACTCATGTGAGACAACATGGCTTGAGCAAGTCTTGCAAGACATCACTGACACTTGGTCCGTTGTGGTGAGACCAAATCTTTGACATGCTTGTTATGGTGAAGCTGGTGATTTAATGCCAAGCTTGGTCGTCTGTGATGGTGTGCATGCACCTCATGGTGACATCTTGCTGAAGCGAACTCTTACCTCTATTCCAACTGGTGCATTGGTTCGGCCCCTTCATCCAACTCGTCTGCTAACATGCACATGGTCTTCTTGGGTACAGTTGAACCGACAACACAGTGATGCATAATTTCCATGTTGGTCTTCAAGTGTGTGTTGGTGGTCATGCGCATCAACTTGCCGAAGTGCATGTTCGGCCCCAGTTGGACTCGCTTCTTATCTTCGCCTTGGTGAGTGTGTTGAATGGGTTGGATTGCATGCATGCGGTCAATGACATGCATGTTGTTGGATCCTTTGCATACGATCAACAACACTGCTCACCATGTTTGCTCTGTTTCAGCTGCTAGGATGGATCCTTAACTTGTACTGGCACAATTTCATCCGTGAGTGCATGTTGTGCCCACTGTTGTTCCTATTCCTGATGCAACTCATTGGAATATCTCTGTAGCTTCATGTTCTTCCTGAATTGCTACTTCAGTACATGCAACCCCTTCTTTGTTCCATCTTCTACCTTCACGCGATCTCATGTCGCACTGTCACTTCATAGCTTGAGTCTCCAAAGTTGCTTTCATTATCAATGGATTTGCTTGATCTTGCAACTTTTCTCTGCCTCTATGTTGTCAAAAACATTCCTCTTGCATTCACTGTGATCACTGCATTCGTTGTTTCCGCTACATTCGTTATGTTTCCTTCGGCTGCTGTTCATGATGCTGCTGCTTAAAGTCCTTGTCCACAATCAACTTGATGTCTTCATGAGTAGGTAAGCTCGTGGACACTTGATTGACTGCATCCCCAAGCATGCTCTAAATGGTGTCTACATCTATGCTCTCTTGGAAACCATTGTACCTATACTGTTGAGAGGCAGATGAACACCTGTGATACCTGGAGACATGGCAACACTCATAGCAAGCTATCTATCAGTTGAAAACAAAAATGAACATGAGAACATAATTGCAACATACCTAGGTGAATGATCATGAAGGTTGCGCAATTTCGACAATGAGGTCGAGAGGCTGACTGCCAAGACTGCACAAGGCACAATTCAGGTTGCTAAGAGACTAACTAATTTTTGGAACTGCATGATGCACAGTCCAGTCTAGCAGTTGGTTGTTGAGATTGTGTAATGCGTGATTCCAGCTGTTATCACTGAAAATATTTCAAAGGAAAAGGGTAAGGTAAGGGAGAATTGGTCTTGGTTATTCTCATACTCCTTTCATGCATAAGAAGCACTTGGCAAACTCAGGGTCAGCATACATCAGAGTTCTTTGAAGGCTCAAGCAAGGCATGTAAGGTAATCCTAAATTTTGATATAGATTACATTTTGAAAGTTTTCCTTGAAGAATGGTGTTTATTATATTCAGTTTTGAACAAGCTTCATGACATGTGGAGAAAGTCATTTCAAGAAAAAGAAAGACTCAAAAAGGTTAAATTTTGGTCTTAAAGCTGTGTTTTGAAATTACACAGCAGTTTCGTAGCGCGCTACGAAACTGCTGTAAGTGATGCCTAATGCACAGCAGTTTTGTAGCGCGCTACGAAACTGCTGTAGCTGCATATTGTGATTTGATGGATCATTTTTGTAAGACAAAAGGATATCTTTTTGAGGATGGGCAGCTGAAAGGGATTACTTACAAGGTATAAACATCAAGCAAAGGCAAAACAAGGACAGGAAGGACATTCATGAACTCTAAACTCTATGTTATGAAAATGGTCATTATCTCATAGTTAGTATTGATTCATAATGCTCCAGGCGCCATTAAAGAATTTTTGTCTTAGCACAAGTATTTGAGCAGGGTATATGGTTGATTTAATGCATTTCATGTGGTTAAAGAGACAGCATGGTCAGCAGAAGGATTCGAAGATGAATATAAGAATGAAACTCTAAAAAGGAGGAGTTTTGTTTCCCTGTTTTACTAGTTAACTTCCAGAAGCTTTTCTGAGCAGTTGAAAACTCATCTCTGAAAATTGAAAGAGGTTTTTATTCCCAAGATACTAAAGTACAAAAACCTCTTCCACTTTCTTCAAATCCATTATGATCTGGGAGAAATGAAGGACCAAAGTTGCGCTACGAAACTGCTGTAGGTGCAGTTTTTCATCTCCTGTTTTACACCTGTTTTTCAAAGACTCATTCTGGGCGGTAGGAAAAGTGTTTCAAAAAACCAAGAGAGGTTTTTGTTAAGCACGGATTGGTTCACAAAAACCTCCTTCAGTTTTTCCAAATACATTTTTTACGAGAAGTTATGACCTCTGTCCCAAGACCTATTTTTCAGCCAGAACAGAGCAAGGGACAGTTTCCTGTTTGACACGTGTTTTTCAAGGACAGATTCTGAACAGCTGGAGGAATGTTTTAAAAAACCAGGAGAGGTTTTTGTTCTAGAAATCATGGGCTACAAAAACCTCCTTCAGTTTCGTAAAATGTGTCATGGATGAAGAGATAAAGACTCTGCAATTTTCAAGGATCTAAACCTAAAAACAGGGAAACATGTTCCCTAATTTCTAGGGTTTGTCATCAGCAGTTGGGTGACCACGTGGGAGGCTTCATCAAATTCGACTTCATGGAGTGTTAGGTGTCAAAAGGAGTCTTTAATTCCTAGATAAGGTTGTTTTAGTCATAATAAGGAGTTACACTCCTAGTTGTATTAGGTCTCTAGGACTACTAGTTAGTTGTCAAATACATTTAATGGTTTGTTTTATGGTTAGAATAGGTGTCACTGATGGCAAATTCGAATTCTCTTGATGAGGGATTGTTACACTAAAAAATATCACCATGACTATTTACAGTTAGTATGGCTCAATCAACAGTCATGCTACCCTCTTAGGCAAGTCTTATGCCTCTGCTCTCCATGTCAAACTCCAAAAAGAGAGAAAGTATTTTATAAATGTATTTATCTCTGGGGACGCAGGTTCTCTCAACCTTACCTGCGGGGACGCACCCAATGTTCACAAAATCTGCGTCTTTGGACGCTCTGTATGTAAAGGGGCAGGTGCGTCCCCCTGTAAAGGTCAAAATGCGCAAGTTTCATCTTTAAAAAGTTACTTGTGGTCATTTCTAGAACATTCTAGAAGGTTGTTCGACGTGTATTGAGCGCCTCCAGATGGTTCATGCACTCCTACCAAAGAGGAACTTATCCCATCAATAAGGGAGCTATCCCACCCAAAGAGGGGATTATCCCATTGATGGTGGACCTGATTAACTTCCTCTTGAGCACTATAAATACAGGCATTGGGCCAGAAGGAGGGGAGGTTGGAAGCTATACATTTCTAAGGGTAAATGCTGCAGGAATTAGGACTCCCATTTAGAAGCTTGTGAGGAGAGATTTCCATCTTTGCTTGTTCTATTTGGAAGTGGGTGAGCTTTGTCAAAGTAAAGGAGAACTCTTGATGGACCCTGGGAAGGACTTGCACAACACCAAGGCTCAGGTTGTATTTGTTCCTTTTGTTACCTATTAATGCAAATGAGTCCATTCTTCTCAATAACTTGTTATTTATGAGTTGTTTCATGTACTCCTTGGTCTATGTGTTAAATATGTTTTATTCTATGAGATTATCAAGTGCTATTTAATCGTTTGATTGTTAGTGTATGCAAGTTTCAAAGTGAAGGAGGAGCTCATCCGGATCAGAGGAGCTGGACTGCTACAACAGCGTTGGATTACAGGTAGGATCTAAACACTTGATTTCCCATATAGTAAATGCATGTTTAGAGAAGGATTGCTCTTGTTTGTCTTGTTTGTCACTAGAGAGTCTTAGGCTCCTAGGGAGGTTGGTTGTGTCCGCACAATCGACTCTTTCCGCCTGACAAATTGGCGACTCAGTGGAGGATATTTGCTTATTGCAAATTACCTGTAATCCAACGCTGTTGTAGCAGTCCAGCCCCTCTGATCGGATGAGCTCCTCCTTCACTTTGAAACCTGCATACAGTTCACGCCGGGGCCACTTTAACGCTGACAAATTGGGAAAGAATCGACTCTTTCCGCCTGACAAATTGGCGACTCTTTATCTTTAACGCTGTTGGCGACTCCACTGATTATCCCATTGATGGTGGACTTGATTAACTTCCTCTTGAGCACTATAAATACAGGCATTGGGCCAGAAGGAGGGGAGGTTGGAAGCTATACATTTCTAAGGGTAAATGCTGCAGGAATTAGGACTCCCATTTAGAAGCTTGTGAGGAGAGATTGCCATCTTTGCTTGTTCTATTTGGAAGTGGGTGAGCTTTGTCAAAGTAAAGGAGAACTCTTGATGGACCCTGGGAGGGACTTGCACAACACTAAGGCTCAGGTTGTATTTGTTCCTTTTGTTACCTATTAATGCAAATGAGTCCATTCTTCTCAATAACTTGTTATTTATGAGTTGTTTCATGTACTCCTTGGTCTATGTGTTAAATATGTTTAGATCCTACCTGTAATCCAATGCTGTTGTAGCAGTCCAGCCCCTCTGATCCGGATGAGCTCCTCCTTCACTTTGAAACCTGCATACACTAACAATCAAACGATTAAATAGCACCTGATAATCTCATAGAATAAAACATATTTAACACATAGACCAAGGAGTACATGAAACAACTCATAAATAACAAGTTATTGAGAAGAATGGACTCATTTGCATTAATAGGTAACAAAAGGAACAAATACAACCTGAGCCTTGGTGTTGTGCAAGTCCCTCCCAGGGTCCATCAAGAGTTCTCCTTTACTTTGACAAAGCTCACCCACTTCCAAATAGAACAAGCAAAGATGGCAATCTCTCCTCACAAGCTTCTAAATGGGAGTCCTAATTCCTGCAGCATTTACCCTTAGAAATGTATAGCTTCCAACCTCTTCTCCTTCTGGCCCAATGCCTGTATTTATAGTGCTCAAGAGGAAGTTAATCAGGTCCACCATCAATGGGATAATCCCCTCTTTGGATGGGATAGCTCCCTTATTGATGGGATAAGTTCCTCCTTGATAGGAGTGCATGAACCATCTGGAGGCACTCAATACACGTCGAACAACCTTCTAGAATACTCTAGAAATGACCACAAGTAACTTTTTAAAGATGAAACTTGCGCATTTTGACCTTTACAGGGGGACGCACCTGCCCCTTTACATACAGAGCGTCCACAGACGCAGCTTTTGTGAACATTGGGAGCGTCCCCGCAGGTAAGGTTGAGAGAACCTGCGTCCCCAGAGATAAATACATTTATAAAAGACTTTCTCTCTTTTTGGAGTTTGACATGGAGAGCAGAGGCATAAGACTTGCCTAAGAGGGTAGCATGACTGTTGATTGAGCCATACTAACTGTAAATAGTCATGGTGACATTTTTTAGTGTATCAGATTGCCCCCTAAAGTGCGAAGCCTATAATAGATTAGGGTTTGTATTATCTAGGCAGGGTGAAGTGCTTTATCATTTCAAGGATTATCTCGTGGAGAGCCTGGTCAAAACCTGCAATTTTCAACACAAAATACATGTATAAGATTATATCATCACTGAGGTAGGCATTCCCATACTCAGATTAAAACTTTAACTAACAGACTAACTACTCTGATACAGGAATGATCTTGCAGTACATCATAATCATAGACTTTTGTAGACACAGTATGGGCACGGCCATCTGTTTATGATTAGTCTACTTAGATAATGAATACAAAACTCCTCGCAGCCTGGATGGTGGAAACTAGATCCAGGGTCTTCATTTCTACTTCCCGAATTGGTACGATTCTAGCCATGCGAATAAATGAGTTGATGTCGAACATGGTAGAAACCATTTGATTACCAGTCGATGATGTAAACTGTTAACAAGCATGAGAGAGACCACCAGTAATGTCAATGGTTCTCAAAGTACCCAGTACAATCCATGAGATGTGAATGCATGAGTTGATGTCGAACATTTCACGGAATCCTTCGATCGAAAGTCAATGATGTAAACTGACGTCAAAGGCGAGAAACCTGCCATTGATGCATGCAGACTTCAAGGTACTGACAATTTCTAAGTCATCTCTCTAGATAATGTGCTGATGTCGATAGAAAGCGACCCGTTGCAGGCAAGCCCGCAACACGAAATCATTGTTCAAGTTGAAGAAATGTTGTTGTAAGGACTGACTCAGGGATGGTCAAATGGATGACAAGTATTTTGCAGATGAAAGTTTTGCTTGCAGACCTCTTGAACACATAACGACACGACAGATGGCTTGGTGATGAATAACTTAAAGTTAATCCCCGGAACCCGGCTGAAGACTTTCAATGTGGTTTGATCAACTGTGAGGTGAAGATTTCCCAACCCAGGTGAATGAAAAGTGTCGTGTTCAAGAGTGGTTATAAAGTTTCTTCTGAGACAAAAGATAACAAACAGGTTCATTCTTCTCTCTTTTCCCCCACCATTTCTGGCAAGTACCTCTTTATTTTTAACAAGCTTGAGGAGGATAACATATGCTTGATTATAAGCTCATCCTTCGGATGAGTCCAACCTAGTTTTGATTCGAACCCTAGGAAGGAGTGGTTCGTTCCCGTTTGTAATTGAACAGGTCCTTTACTGTGAAATGTTTAACGAGCCCAGTATAGGAGAAACTCGGCGTTTTTCAATTTTAGAGAGTCTGAAAAACTTAAGAAGACTCCAAGTTGAACTTTTTCGTAGATTTGTGTCCCTCAAGCCCGAAAAAGTATAAAATAATACCTGGGGGAACCGCTTGATCTTGCGACCAAGGAGTACTTTCATAATTAGTGCCACTGATCTGAAAAGTAAAAAGCGATCAAGGACACGTCGTTTTATTTCCGTATCGAGTTTGAAACGACAAAAACCCGGCAATCTTTTCCTGATTTTACGGTCAAAAAAGAGCTATAAGGGGACCGTCTTTTTAATTCCGTTTTAACGAGTGTAAAAGAAACGCTCGGCAATCTTTTCATTTTTTAGGAGTCAGAAAAGGGCTTAAAAGATGACTCTAATATTTTGGTTTGTGAAAAATGACAATTTTCCCTCTAAATCCCTTTGTCCTGCACAAAAACAACACATTACTCATACCTGTTTAAGATAGGCAAAAATACATCGAAAAACATCCTTTCATGGTGAAAAATGAACAAATTCATCCAAAAAACCTATAAAAAGACTTTTTACCATGTCATTTTTACCATTTTACTGTTGAGGTTGAAAAAAGGGCTTTTGGCAAGAAACTTCCCGTGGTCGCTGCGGAAAATCCGACCGTCAGAATCGAACGCCGTCTCTTCCAGGTATTTTACAACATCCTACTCTTCAATTTCATCCGATTAAAATTGTATTTTAGGTTTTAGTTTTGATTTTTGGGGGGTTTTGGGTTTCAAAATGTGCTCTGCGGTGGACGCAGGTGCCCTTCGGGTGACCTGCGTCCCGACACCCTGTGTTCTAAACGCGCGGTGCGTCCTCCACAAAACGCGGAATTTGAAACCCCAAACTCCAAAATCAACCATTAAAAATTTCCCAAATTAATTCTAATCTCTGTTTCTTGGTGTGTAGGGCACTCACCATGTTGGATTGGAGAGAAAGAGAGCACGAGGACGTTGATTTAGCCGCAATTGAACATCAACCTTCCATTGATGCCCTAAAAGCATGCGGGTTATATAAATACTGGGCCATACCTGGCATGAGGGCTCAGGTAAGATTCTTGGAATGGCTGGTTGAGAGATGGAACGTTCAAGAGCAATGCTTTTACATCGGAGGGCACCAGCTCGAGATAGAGCCCTCTGACATATACTTTCTCACTGGCTTGCCGAATAGAGGCGAGCAACTCAATCTAGCCGGGACTAGGCCGGGTGGCCAATCCCTTGCTAGTCTCCGGGCAGATTGGTGCACACCCAATGCACACCATGCGAAAGGCGTGGAAATCAAACACATCTCTTTGCGTGAACTCAAAGTTATAGCTTTCACGGTTACCAGAATTTGCGGCGCAGCCGCTTTACATATTGCTTTCGGGTCCCAAATGCGGATGGCGATTGACTGTTACCAAGGCACCATTTTCAACTGGTGTGATGCTGTGTCGGCTAATATGAAGAGCCAACTGACTAGGGCAAAGAACGGACGACTGAAGACCTTTGGATATGGGCCTCTAGTCGTGAGCTTTGCCTTAGAGAGAGTTCCGATGCTGATCCCTCAGCAACTCACTGTTGATATCTTGGGTCCTCGGGAGCCAAAGCTGATACGATGGGTTACGGTGATGGCCCGGCATCCTGACGAGGGCGCGGCGATTGTTCGATTCTCTGATAGTTATTTTCACTGGTTAGAGGACCAGGTTTTTTCGATCCAGGACTTTCCGTATGCCAGAGTAGATTTTCGACATGATCCGGACATGGTTCTTCCACAGGGAGAACAATGGGATGACAGAGGTACTTTATTTTTCACAAGTTTTCAAATTATATTATTTTTTTGTTTTTTATATATTTATCGTCTCAAAACTGACAGTAAAACTTTTCAAAATGCAGATGTTGGTCCACAGCGCCCAGCCAACCTCCGGCCTTTTGAGAGGAGACATCCAGTTGCACCGGTACCGGCCCCACAGGACGCGGCTGCAGAGTCACTAGCTGAGTTGGAGCAGGATCTAGAGCGTCTGACGGCGGATATGCCTGAGACTACCATAGATGATATTCCTATCAGACTTCAGCGCTATGTAGTCGCAGTCCCTGGACCGTTTAGGAGGTTTTTGTGTAAGGTAGCCCGTGCAGTGGTGTCGTATAGGGAGCACCAATTTGTCGCCAATTTGTCAGGCGGAAAGAGTCGATTGTGCGGACACAACCAACCTCCCTAGGAGCCTAAGACTCTCTAGTGACAAACAAGACAAACAAGAGCAATCCTTCTCTAAACATGCATTTACTATATGGGAAATCAAGTGTTTAGATCCTACCTGTAATCCAACGTTGTTGTAGCAGTCTAGGTCCTCTGATCCGGATGAGCTCCTCCTTCACTTTGAGCCCCAATTTGTCAGCGTTAAAGTGGCCCCGGCGTTCTTAAGCCCCCACTGGTTGTAGCGTTCTTAGGTCCCCGGAGTGTATGCAGGTTTCAAAGTGAAGGAGGAGCTCATCTGGATCAGAGGGGCTGGACTGCTACAACAGCGTTGGATTACAGGTAGGATCTAAACACTTGATTTCCCATATAGTAAATGCATGTTTAGAGAAGGATTGCTCTTGTTTGTCTTGTTTGTCACTAGAGAGTCTTAGACTCCTAGGGAGGTTGGTTGTGTCCGCACAATCGACTCTTTCTGCCTGACAAATTGGCGACTCCAATTTGTCAGGCGGAAAGAGTCGATTGTCAACAGAGTCCAAGATCCTGAGCATCTTTGACATATTCAGCGGTAAAGATAGATGAAAAATCATTTTCAAAAGCATCATCCTTAGGTAAAAACGAAGATCTGTGATGGAGATCTTCCCATGGTAGATCGTCTACGCTTAGGATTTCGCGAAGTTGTTCGTCAGATGACACGACTTTGGGAAACGCTATCCGTTCTAAGGTTGAGGTGAAAAGTGATTCTTCACTGACCACATTCATTTGGTCGATTTGGGTTGAACGCGAGTCGGTAAAAGACATGACGGCTTCATAAGCAATTTCATATGGACTCAAAGGCATAGCATCACCGAATGAGTCTATCTCAGATTCAGATGGGATAATCCAAGGATCATCATAAATAATGTTTTCTGATGTAATCATGTGAATTGTTGCAAATGAAGGGTCTGCGTTGATTGGAGGGAAAGGAAAAGTTCTCAGTAAACCGAAATCTTTAACTAAACCTACGCCAACGTCCCTATAAGGGATTGTCGTCTTACCGACATGCTGGATACTCTCTGAAGAGGCTGGGTCGGATGAAAAGTATGTCAGCTGATCAATAGTCATGATCTTACCGTTATATGGAAACTTGATTACTTTGAAGACCGATGAAACGACCGCTGTCATAGCATATGACCAACTTCGACCCAAAAGAAGGTTGTAGTCTAGATGGGCATCAACCATTTCCACATCCAGACTAACGGTTTTACCTTCTACCCCTATAGGCAATTCCTGTAGAATACCAAACGGACAGAACCCACGGCCATCAAAGGCCTTAAGGATGGTGGGGGATTGGTTCAACGCAGGAGAACCAAGCGATCTCCAACATTGAATCGATATAATACACGTAGAAGCTCCCTCATCAATCACAGTCCGATGAATAGGCCTGTTTTTGACTATCACTGGAATTTGGAAAGCCATTTGATGGGGGAGACGCGGTGTACTATTTTCTAGATCGAAGATTATCATGTTCGGGTCCTGAACATCAACAGCTCCGTGTAGAGCCTCTAACTTACACCTCATCATCCACTATTACCTACTGTTTTTCATCACTTACCTCTCTCTTTTGCCTCATTTTCATTGTAAAACCACCCAGATCATTACATTAGGTGTCATTAAGCATGATCAAGTGAGCTTTGCTAATGTGTGACTGTTTTGTTTAGATTTTGACATATTTACAGGCATTCCGCAGCCATCTGCTGATTCCGCAGCCATATGATGATCCCGCAGCCTTTTTGTTAATCTCAAGGTTCCACGTGTCATTTTTCCAAAAGAGCCACATGGGCACTTAGGAATCAAGGTGCTCGAGGTTCCTGTGCTATTTGTTCAGCCATCCACGTCATCTGTACCTCCGGTCAACAAGGGTCAAGTTACGGTCAACAAAGGCAGCTTAACGGTGATGCGTAAGCTGTTGGGTCACGTCAGTTGAAACGGTGATTTGTCCGTGTTACGCAGGTTGTGGAAGACATAATCCAACTCTGGATTCAATTCCCATAACGCCCAGAACCTCCAGCTCATCCACGAAGCTCATGACGTGTTGCTGCACCTTTATTACGCATGACAGTTAGTTTAATTTTCAGTTTCTAGCTTTACGCATTAGGCCATCGTTTAGATGCCTATAAAAACAAGCGTTTGCATATGCTTAAGGTTACTTTTTAGTTGCTGTGTTTTATGAACTCGTTATCATTTTAGTGCATTCCAAAACTCTGTTTTAATAGTGTTGTTCTAGCACTCTGGACTGTAATTTTCTGCACATGGAGTAATAGAAGCAGTGCTGTTCTGAAGTTTTCAATACCTTGAGTCTTCTTTGGGTTATATGAATGGAGGGCCCCTGTTCATGTTAGCCTTGTATAGTATTTTATGCTCAGCATTTCCTTTTCTTGAAACATGTACAGCGTAATTTACTTTCATGTTATTTCATTTCTGGCCTTTATTTTAAGCTGATCAGCATTGTTCTTTTGCAGGTTTTTAACCCGGGATTGCTTGTGTGTTGTGTATTTGCTTTATATCTAGTGGTAGTTTCAGTTGACAGATTCTAAGTTGCTGCCTTTACTTTATTTTCATAGCTGATTTTTAGTTTTATTTCTCAAAGTTGTCTGCTAACATATGAATGGTCTCTTTATTATAAATTGTCTATCTTTTAGAGATCAGAATACTAATAACTTGCAGCTGGCTTTGGGTACTTTTTAGACTAATCTTTAACTACTTTCTAATCGTGTCTTACACAGTACTATGTGTTAGAGGCAGAGAGTTAGAAAGAGCAAAACATTACAACTAGTCTTTAAAGTAGATTTTTCTCATTTTTTATCATTTCTTAGACTTATCTTTAGCTACTTCCTAATCGTGTCTTACACAGTACTATGTGTTAGAGGCAGAGAGTTAGGAAGAGATAAATATTATCATTGGTCTTTTAAGTGATTTTCTTACCTTTTATTTGCAGCAGCATGAATGGTGTCTAATGCCATTAGAAAGTGGTTCTTTGCTTTCAGTTCATTTTAATTTATTTATTTCCTTCAAGCTTTTCCTTTTCAGCAAGTAGTTAGAAACCACTAATCACACACCCTCACTCATCTAGAATTCACCTTACACACACTTTCACTCATCTGTTTATAATCATCACTCCATCTTAGGAAGATAAAATTAACCACAAACAACACCCCAAACGACAAAAAGCTCTAAGAGGTTGCTTAAGTACATATAGTACACCTTCACTTCATCAGCTTACGAGCCCCGGGTTGACAATTAATGACATCAATTTAGGAACACTAAATTGACTAAACATTTTGGCGCCGTTGCCGGGGAAGTGAAATTAAGTAGCCATATTCTTAGAAAAAAAAAAACATAAAAATTTCAAGGAAAGAAGTTGATAACCTATCAAAGTATGCTCTCCTCTTGCACTTCACAGTGATCTGGAGGATCAGAAAAGAGAAAGTTATTGATTTAGTAGCTTCTTGAGTATGCTCTCTTCTTGCACCTAGAGTGACCTGGAAGATCAGAAAAAGAACTATTAACTTGACTTGAAGAAAAATAAAAAATGACATGCATAGAGCTAGAGATTCTAGGGGAAGGTTTTTAGCTAGAGCTCGAAGTTCAATTTTTACAAGTCCATCTGCTTCAAGGGATAGACAAGAGACACCTCCCTTATCTCCAACCGAAACTCCTAGTCCTAGAATTCCTGGAATTCAAGAGCCAAGAGTTGACTCTCCTACACCTTCTATTGAGTTTGAACCAGGAAGAGACTCTTCTCTTTCTCCTACAGGAAGACCAATTGTAATTGAGGAAGTAGAATCACCTGAAGAAGAAGGAGAAATCTCTTCTCATTCACCCTTTGTAGAGGAACCAGAAGATTTTGAAATCCCTAGGAGAATCATCATGGCAGAGGAAGAAGGAGGTGGTAGAGGTAGAGGTAGAGGAGGAGGAGGAAATAACAATAATAATGGAGGAGGTAGAGGTCCCATTGGAGGAGGAAATAGAGATGGGGATAATTCATTTGGGTTTCCCATTGTTAATGAGGATTCCCGAGCTACTATGAAAAACATATCACCATCTGTCCTCCCAAACTTCCATGGGTTAAGAACTGAGGACCCTGAAACATTCTTGTTTGAATTTGAAGTTGTGTGTCGAACTTATGACTATTTGGATGATACTCAGAAACTCAAATTGTTCCCCTCAACATTAAAAGATCAAACTTTGAAATGGTTCATGGGGTTACTTACTCAATCCATTAGGACTTGGGATGAAATGAAACAAACCTTTTTGGATAGGTATTTGGACTACTGTATGCCTACTAATCACAAGGACGAGGTATTTAAAATGATGCAAAGAGAAGATGAGAGCTTAGAAGATTTACTTGAAAGATTTCAATATAACTTGAAAAGAGCAAAAATGAGTAGCTTGGATGAAGAGACCTTAAAAGCCCTCTTATTAAAAGCCATTAGGGATGAATGGATAGATATCTTAAACATGATGGGGAAAGGGGATATTTCTCAACTTTCACTCAATGATATAGCAGAGCTTTGTATCCATCTCTCAAGAGGCAAATCAAAAACTCAAAAAGGGCCTAGAGATCCTTCTCTCCTTAGGGCAAATAAATCTGCAACAGGATCAGTGAGTAGGGCTGAAATCGGCAGTATGCTTGATGAATTTAAAACTGATATCTTAGGGAGTCTTAGTGAACAACTTGATACCCTTAAGATTCACAATAAACAAAAAGCAGAAGCTGAGGCTTTGGCTATCTTTTGCCCGAAGTGTAGAAAGAAACATGCTTTAAGGGAATGTCCCTTAGATGCACACGTTGTAGAAACATGTGTAATTTGCTCAAAAACTCATGAGACCAAGGATTGTCCTTCAATTCCTGGCCTCAAAGTAGTCTTTCAAGAGGATCCAGATACACTTGAATCTCTCTGTTTTATTGCAAGGAGACCTTGGCAAGGACAACAGAATCAAGGGTTTAACAACTCTATGAATTCTCAATCCCAACCAAATTGGAATCCTTGGCAACAACCTTGGCCTCAACCTCAAAATGCTTTCCAAGCATGGATGCAAAGCATGCAAAATCCTTATGCGAGACTTGCTCAATTCTATCAATATCCTCCATCATTTCAGAATCAGCAAGCTCCACAACTTCCAAATCAAGGTCAACAACTATCATTGCCATACCCTCAACAACAACAACCTCCTCCACAAAATCAAAATTCTCAACTCTCGCTTCAATCCCAGCAGAAGTCAAATCAACTTCCCTCTCAGCCATTACCGAATCCGAATAATAGGAACCCTCAAAATGCTTACATGATGGAAGGTCAACCATTCCCTACCTATATGGTTGTTCCTCTCAATGAAGTACAACTCAGATCAGGTAGAATCTTAGATCAACCTTCTACAAGTGCCCAACAACCAAGCATTTCTGAGGAAGAATCTCTCAAAGTCAATAAAGGTTCTGAAGTATCACTTCAAAACCAAAATATCCAAAAAGAAAAAGAGAAAGAATCAACCTCTACAACTCCCATAATTGAGCAACCTACATCTTTAGCTACACCTCCTTTTCCTGAGAGGTTACAAATTGACAAAGGAGTGGAAAAGCAAATTTGGTTGCCTGACTATAGCTTTCTAGATGAATTGAAAAATGTCTGTATCAAGATCCCCTTGTTACAAGCCATTAAGGAAATTCCCATTCTAGCAAAGACAATAAAGGAGTTGAGTTTGAAGAAAACAGTAAAAAGAACCAGAGATACCAAAAGGATACATCTAGTTGGAAAAATTGCAGACATTATGATGGGTAAGATTACCATGCAAAAGTATGTGGATCCCGGTAGTCCTATTGTCAAAACTCATATTAATGGGGCTGAAATCCCAAATACTTTAATTGACTTAGGAGCCGCTATCAACATCATGAGTAGACAGACCATGGATCAGTTAAAGCTTCCTAACCTTCTCTTTACACCTACTTTGCTGCAACTTGCAGATAGATCAATCATTAAACCTGATGTGTGTATTGGAAGACATTCCAGTCTCTCTAGATTCTTGGGAATATCCAGTTGATTTTATGATTTTAACTCCCAAGAACAATCTAGGAGGACATCCTCTTATCTTAGGAAGACCTTGGCTAGCAACAGCTGATGCCTTCATCAGTTGTAGGTCTGGAGACATGTATATATCAGATGGTAATTCTACCAAGAAATTCAACTTGTATCCTCCAGCAAAGGCAATAACAGAAATAGGAGAAGATGAGTGGGTTGATGATGAGGATACTATTCAACCTGTTCTAACCATCTCTGAGATTAGTGAGGATAGTCAAATTCTAAATACATTAGAAAATTTTGAAATACCTTTAGAATATGACTCTGCACATTTTCAGATAGATGCAGACATTGAATATCTCTCCTCTAGACAGATGTCTCTCTTCTCAATGGAAGAGTTTGGTAGTTCTACAGTTGAAATCCTTCCAGGAAAAACATTGAACATTAACAAAAACTTGGAAGACCACAACAAGAAGAATTAACTAAACTGTTGCAAAAACATTCCACTGCCTTTGCATGGGAGTACACTGACATGAAAGGAATCGATCCTAAGACTTGTATTCATCACATCTATATTGAAGAAAACAGTAGACCTATTAGGCAACCACAAAGACGGATGAATCCAAACCTTAGGGAAATCGTGAAAGAAGAACTTCAGAAATTGCTCAAGGTAAACTTCATTTACCCCATTTCAGATAGCCAATGGGTCTCTCCCTTGGTTATAGTGCCCAAAAAGAATGGTAAATGGAGAGTTTGCATTGATTATCGAGAATTGAACAAGGCAACCTTAAAGGATCATTTCCCTCTACCTTTTATTGATCAAGTACTAGACACTTTAGCAGGTAAAAAGTATTTCTCATTCTTGGATGGTTTTAGTGGGTATAATCAAATTCAGGTAGCACCTGAAGATCAAGACAAAACCACATTTACTTGTCCTTGGGGAACTTTTGCCTACCGAGTACTTCCTTTTGGACTGTGTAATGCACCCGCTACCTTTCAAAGGGCTGTACTAGGAATCTTTTCAGATCTGATTCATGATTGTGTAGAGGTATACATGGACGATTTCACAGTTTATGGTAATACATTTGAAGAAGCTTTGGAAAATTTGGAAAAAGTACTGGTAAGATGTAAGGAAACAAATCTTTCTTTAAGTCATGAAAAGTGTTTTATGATGTTTACTGAAGGGATTGTTTTAGGACATCATATTTCAGGAGATGGGATTAAGGTTGATAGATCTAAAGTTGAAGTCATCTCTAAGTTACCTATTCCAAATTGCCAGAAGGATGTTAGAAGTTTTCTTGGGTTTGCTGGGTATTACAGAAGATTTATTGAAAACTTCACTAAGATAGCATCTCCTCTTTTAAAATTGCTTACTAAGGACTGTGAGTTCAATTGGGATCCTGAGTGTCAATCTGCTTTTGAAGCTTTAAAGACTAGAATATCTGAAGCACCCATCTTAAGGGGGCCAAATTGGAAACTCCCTTTCCACATTTCTACTGATGCTTCAGATACAGCTCTAGGAGCTATTTTGGGACAAAAGGATTTGATCCCTTATGCCATTTATTACACAAGTAAAAATTTGACTCCCACTGAGTTAAATTATACTGTTACAGAAAAAGAGTTCTTAGTTGTGGTACATGCAATCAACAAGTTTAGACACTACATAACCGGCTATGAAACCTTTGTCCATACTAATCACTCTGCCATAAGATATTTAATGAACAAACCTGTCACTAATGGTAGAGTTACAAGATGGCTTTTACTTTTACAAGAATTCAACATTACTGTGTTAGATAGACTTGGAAAACAAAACACAGTAGCTGATTTCTTGTCTAGAATCCAAAACACTAATGAAGATTCTCCAGTAGAAGATAAGTTTCCAGATGAATACTTGTTTGCAGTGACTACCAAGACTCCTTGGTATGCAGATATGGCTAATTATCTTGTTACAGGGAAGCTTCCTCTACACTTATTTCCTAATGAGAAAAAGAAAATCATTCAGGAGAGTGCACATTATTCTTGGATTTCTAATGAATTGTTCAAAACAGGGCCGGATTGTATAATCAGAAGGTGTGTTCGGGAAGATGAAATGCCTGACATCCTTAAGGCATGTCATGATGAACCATGCGGCGGGCACTTTGCTGACAAGAGGACAGCCTATAAAATCTTTTCTCTAGGATATTATTGGCCTTCTCTCTTTAAAGATGCAAAGCAGTATGTTAAAAGGTGTGACAGCTGCCAAAGAGTTGGGAAACCAACTCCTTCAAATGAAATGCCTCTACAACCTCAGGTATGCATCGAACCCTTTGAGAAATGGGCTCTAGATTTCGTTGGACCAATTAATCCACCATCAAATCAAAAAAAGTATATACTGGTTTGTACTGACTATCTTACTAAGTGGGTAGAAGTGAAAGCATTGCCTTTTGCCACTGAAAATTCAGTTGTTCAATTTCTTTTTGAGGATATTTTCACTCGTTTTGGTGTCCCAAGGGAAATTGTGACAGATCAGGGCAGCCAGTTTACATCTAAATTGATGGAGAAGCTGATGGAGGAATATAAGATCAAGCACAGAACATCTACTCCATACCATCCACAATCAAATGGCCAAGTGGAATCTACCAATAAAGTTCTTGAAGGCATTATCACCAAGACTATTCATCTTCATAGAAGAGATTGGGCGGAAAGGCTCCCTGAAGCCTTATGGGCCTATAGAACTACATGGAAGAACACAACAGGACATTCTCCCTATGAACTTGTTTATGGAAGGAAGTCCTGCTTCCTATTGAGTTCCAAAGCAAGACCTTCAAGATGGCAGTCCAATTGGGAATGAGCCTCTCAGAAGCTCAAAGACACAGAATGGACCAGCTAAATGAGCTAGATGAAATAAGACAAGATGCAATTCTAAGGACCGATCTAGTTCAGCACCAAAGATCTAAATGGCATGATCGTCATATCAAAGAAAGAAAGTTTTAGAAAGGAGATTGGGCTCTATTGTTTGATTCAAAGTTTAAAGACTTCAAAGGAAAGTTTCAAACTCATTGGCTTGGGCCATATGAGATTGATGAAGTCTTTAGCAATGGAGCAGTTCGAGTGAAAACTATTGATGAATTTCATACTCCTCTTATTGTGAATGGCCATCGCTTAAAGATCTACCAAAAGCCATTCTCAAAGGAAGAGTTTGTCAAGTTGTTTAAAGAAGATTCTGTAATCAGGTTGGTGGAGAAGGATTCTTCTCCTCCATCAGCCTAAGCTTTGGTTTAAAAAAAAAAAAAAAAAAGAATAAATGTATGAGCCTTAAAACCAATCTCTGATTGGAAGTCTCATGCAGAAAACCTGAGGTGAAAATCAGGGTCACCTGACACCTCATGTTTTCCAAAAAAAAAAAAAAAAAAATCTCTCTCTTTCTTTCCTTATTCCATCTCATTTTCATCATTACCACCATTTCATCCACCATTTCATTCATTTTCACTCCACTTCATTTTTTTCATCCATCCATCCGTTCACTACATTCCATTCCATCAATAAAGTCATTTTTAGATAGCTAAAGTTGTTTTTGTGCAGCCGGAGGTTACCACTGCAGTTTCCGCAGCTGCTTGGCAATTCTGCAGCCATTCAGCCATTCCGCAGCCCTCTGCACCTGCATAAGAAAAACACAGTCTGTTTAAAAAAAAAAAAATTACAGTTCAGTAGTCATCAACAATAAATGAAAAAGAGTCATGCAACAGCAATGAATCAATGAAGGGTTAGTGGCAAACCATGAAAGGCAAATCCAAGCGCGGATATGAGGTATGATTTAAAATCCTAAACTTACGGTTATCTCATTTTGCAAAGTTTTCTGGGTTATGTTTATTTGCCACTTAATGTAATGATTACCAGTTTCTCCCATCATGCGACCATACATCCACGTATCTCCCAAATCTATCAGTCCTTAGGTATCACGATTTTGAAATTCAATTGCGGCTGTTCTTTCATTAAGGCTTTCGTACCTAAGTGACGTAGCCTACTGTACTACATCTCTCTATGACATAATCCCGCAGCCAAGTGTTAATCTACGCCCGAAACCTAAGGACCTAACTGTTTCTACTCATCATTTCATAACCCTTCTACCCTCCTACGCTCATATCATTCCATTCACGTTGTTTCATTTCCACGATGTTTCATTCCATTCACGCTGTGCTCACTACGCTGCCACCATTAACCATTCTCTATTTTATTCCTCTCTGCTAATTCTGATTACCAGTGAAAGTTTGTTACGGCTGTATCAAAAGGCCGTAATCCTCTGTGTTAAAGCTATTGCTGAAGCCGTGTAACCTCCTTTTCCACAAAGTTCTAGAACAGAGCCGTGAATTTATTGTGTTAAGGCCATTATTGAAGCCGTGTTTTAGAACAGAGCCGTAGAGCCAATGGGGAAACTCTTAAGGGCAGAACCAGAGGGTTCAAAATTTCTGGAGGGATATCCTCAGGTTAAAGAAGCGTTGCAAAAAGCAAACTGGCTACAATGCATCCAGAAGTTCAGAGGTTACCACAAAGAGGTTACGAAGGCCTTTGCACGGTCCTTCAGAGATAAAGATAATCAAGTGGAGATAGGGGATTTAAAGTTCACAGTCACTGAGAGCAGCATAGCACAAGCTACCTCACTCCCACAGACTGGAGAAAGATGGTTTAAGAACCGGTCAGTTCAAGATCAACAGTGGAAGCAAATCTTAAAGAACCCAGGTATGGATACCAGCATCTTTACAAAAGGGATTCATGTTTCTTATGTTAAGGAAGAATGGACAACTTTACTCTTATTAGTGCAAAAATTCTTCACTTGTGAGGGAAGATTTGGAGTCTTATATGTTTACCATGCAAAGGTCATGATGCATTTCTTAGGAGATGATATTAACCTCCCATACTTTCTACTCTCAAGTCTTAAGAAAATGTGTTCAATGGCCCAAAGGAACCCAAGAAATATTGAATCACATCTATGTCATCATGGTCTTGTTAAGATGCTAGTTGAGGAACAGTTGAAATCAAAAAGAGATACCTGGGAGAAATTTCTTGTGAGAAACCATTTTGAAGAAGCAGGAGAAACCTCTGTGCCTAGAAAGAGTAGAAGAAAAAGAAAAGAGGCTACCCTGAAACTGTTGTCCAAGAGGAAACTGTCCAAGAACAGATTGAAGAAGAAACTGATGTACATCATTCTGAACATGAAATTGATCTTGAGCCTGCTGTAGACATTGATCAAACAGCCCAAGGAATCATCACAGAAACCCTTGCAGAACTTGTCCAGGAAGTTGCTCAAAAGAGAATAGAGAGAAAGAAGAAACAAAAGAAAGATAAAGGCAAAGCTGTAGTCCAAGAAACCTACCTCACTCCTGAGAATTCTAGTGAGGAAGACACTCAGCCCTTAGCTCAAAGAATGGCCAAACTCCATGAAACTGCCCTTTCCAAAAAGGTGGAAAAACAGAAGCAAAAGGTACAAAAAGAAAAACAGAGCACTACCATCGTGAGAAGGAGCAGAAGGATACAAGATAAAGTAAGGGCCACAAAAGGTAAAAAGTCACTCATCATTGACTTGAGCACACCTGAAAAGGTTGCTACAAGTCCTCCACATGCTGAGTATGTTGAGACTAGTCCTCCACGTGAGGAGAGTCCTTTTGAGCATGAACCTGAGCATGAACATGGATATGAATTTGAGTATGAACCGAGTCCAAATAAGTCACCTGAGGTTGACCCGGATCAGCAGAAAGTTTATAATTATCTGGAGACGTTGGAGCAAGCAGCTGCTGGCCCAAGCAATGTTCAACCTTTGGAGCAACAAGTTCACTCATTAAAACAGGAAATTTTTGAGATTGAGGTTCTAAATCGCCATATCATGCAAGAAAATGAAAAATTAAAAGAGCAAGCTAAATTGGATAAGATGATCCAAGATAACACCATGCTTGATATGGGCCTGTGGCAAAAGGAAAACAAAAAGCTCAAGAAGAGATGCAGGAAATTAAACAGAGCTTTGATCAATCTAAAATTCAGATGTCTGATGAAAAGACCAAGAGTCAATGTGGCCACACAGAGGAAGAAGAGAAGGCTGGATGTCTTAGCAGAGGCATCACAGCAGGTTGATTAAGCAGTGTTTTTGCATGAGGACATGCAATGCCCTCGTAGTGGGGGTATGTAGAGCCTCTAACTTACACCTCATCATCCACTATTACCTACTGTTTTTCATCACTTACCTCTCTCTTTTGCCTCATTTTCATTGTAAAACCACCCAGATCATTACATTAGGTGTCATTAAGCATGATCAAGTGAGCTTTGCTAATGTGTGACTGTTTTGTTTAGATTTTGACATATTTACAGGCATTCCGCAGCCATCTGCTGATTCCGCAGCCATCTGATGATCCCGCAGCCTTTTTGTTAATCTCAAGGTTCCACGTGTCATTTTGCCAAAAGAGCCACATGGGCACTTAGGAATCAAGGTGCTCGAGGTTCCTGTGCTATTTGTTCAGCCATCCACGTCATCTGTACCTCCGGTCAACAAGGGTCAAGTTACGGTCAACAAAGGCAGCTTAACGGTGATGCGTAAGCTGTTGGGTCACGTCAGTTGAAACGGTGATTTGTCCGTGTTACGCAGGTTGTGGAAGACATAATCCAACTCTGGATTCAATTCCCATAACGACCAGAACCTCCAGCTCATCCACGAAGCTCATGACGTGTTGCTGCATATTTATTACGCATGACAGTTAGTTTAATTTTCAGTTTCTAGCTTTACGCATTAGGCCATCGTTTAGATGCCTATAAAAACAAGCGTTTGCATACGCTTAAGGTTACTTTTTAGTTGCTGTGTTTTATGAACTCGTTATCATTTTAGTGCATTCCAAAACTCTGTTTTAATAGTGTTGTTCTAGCACTCTGGACTGTAATTTTCTGCACATGGAGTAATAGAAGCAGTGCTGTTCTGAAGTTTTCAATACCTTGAGTCTTCTTTGGGTTATATGAATGGAGGGCCCCTGTTCATGTTAGCCTTGTATAGTATTTTATGCTCAGCATTTCCTTTTCTTGAAACATGTACAGCGTAATTTACTTTCATGTTATTTCATTTCTGGCCTTTATTTTAAGCTGATCAGCATTGTTCTTTTGCAGGTTTTTAACCCGGGATTGCTTGTGTGTTGTGTATTTGCTTTATATCTAGTGGTAGTTTCAGTCGACAGATTCTAAGTTGTTGCCTTTACTTTATTTTTCATAGCTGATTTTTAGTTTTATTTCTCAAAGTTGTCTGCTAACATATGAATGGTCTCTTTATTATAAATTGTCTATCTTTTAGAGATCAGAATACTAATAACTTGCAGCTGGCTTTGGGTACTTTTTAGACTAATCTTTAACTACTTTCTAATCGTGTCTTACACAGTACTATGTGTTAGAGGCAGAGAGTTAGAAAGAGCAAAACATTACAACTAGTCTTTAAAGTAGATTTTTCTCATTTTTTATCATTTCTTAGACTTATCTTTAGCTACTTCCTAATCGTGTCTTACACAGTACTATGTGTTAGAGGCAGAGAGTTAGGAAGAGATAAATATTATCATTGGTCTTTTAAGTGATTTTCTTACCTTTTATTTGCAGCAGCATGAATGGTGTCTAATGCCATTAGAAAGTGGTTCTTTGCTTTCAGTTCATTTTAATTTATTTATTTCCTTCAAGCTTTTCCTTTTCAGCAAGTAGTTAGAAACCACTAATCACACACCCTCACTCATCTAGAATTCACCTTACACACACTTTCTCTCATCTGTTTATAATCATCACTCCATCTTAGGAAGATAAAATTAACCACAAACAACACCCCAAACGACAAAAAGCTCTAAGAGGTTGCTTAAGTACATATAGTACACCTTCACTTCATCAGCTTACGAGCCCCGGGTTGACAATTAATGACATCAATTTAGGAACACTAAATTGACTAAACACTCCGATAGCCGACAAAAGTAATTTTCGTTGTGCTGGGCATGATTGCAGCACTTCCAACGCCGACATTGCTGAGGGTGAAACAGCTAAGTCCTCAACAATGTTGTAATTCTAGGCTGCTCTCGCATGTGGATTGAAAGCAGACCTTCGAAGTACACCCTTGGCGGGCGGTTTAATTACTAAGTCCGGGTTAGGTTTTTTGATCTGTAGTGGATCGGAACCAGGAGCTAAGGTTGATGGGTTAGAATGAGAAGATTCTGCTTCCTTACCATCAACAGGAGCCTTACTACCATAATCTTGCGATCGAGTCGCAATCCTCACATGAGACATCATCAAAATGGGTTCTTCACTGGCATTCGAAGAAGAACCTATCATCTTATTCTCCTGCTTCGGAAATGGATTTTTTAACACAGCAGGAGTGGGAGAACCTTTGACTATTTTCACAACCTCGGCCCGATGAGGGCAATCTCTCGTAAAATGATCCTCTTCACAAATAAGACAAGGATATCGAGGTTTGCATTTTTCGTCATTGGTTTCCGACTTTTCTGTTTTCTCCTTCGGAGCCTTGTCTGCTTTAGCCTTCTTCTTTCCTTTCTTCTTTCCACCATTTTTTGATTTGGCCGTAGATGACTCTACAGCGTGAATATCGGCGGTAAGTTCAGGAGAAGACTCTCCTGTCGGGGAATCAGGCAAAGTGATAATAGGAGTAGTTGAAGCCTTGGAAGACTTCTTCTTGCTCTTTGTATTCACGATACCAATCATACCATCGGCGGCATGAGATCCCGAAGGAGCAGCAGCGATTTGATTCGACTTTGGAAGATCCGGAATCTTCTCGTGTAACGTACCCGACTGAGTATAAACTAAGTCGAGGTATTGCGCCTGAGCAATGACTTGCTCCTCAGTAACTACTCCGGCCTTAGCCACATCTTCAGTAATCTTCGGTAATAATGATTTAACAAACCATTCAGCTAAGATTTGGTCCGGGATAAAAAACTTTCACTAGCCTTCTTCGACGTCTCCACACATGAATGTGATCAGAAATATACGTGGACGTCGATTGTTTTAGTGAAGTTAATAACTCCGTGCCGTTATCGTATCTGACGGCAACTAAAAGTGTGTTAGGAACGAGGTAGCTAACTGGCTAAAATTGTAAAAAGAGGCCCGCGGTAACTCAATGTACCACTTGGCCGCGAGACCAATGAGTGTACGCTGGAAAAGACGTAAGCGGATCGAATCATCCGAGATAGAATTTGAAGCACACCAGAGGTGGTAAGTCATCACGTGATTGGACGGATCCTCTCCAGACTTACCTTCGAACTTGGGTATATCACTGGGCAACTTATTTGGCATTGGCGGCCAGAACGGAAGATATTGAATTGGATCATTCGTTAGGCACGTCAAGTCTGGTAAATCCAAAGTTGCGATAAATGGCCACTGCCGGTTAGGATCTCTAAAACTCTGGGTCACTAGACCAGTCCCAGGAGGAGGATATCCAGGATAACTAGGAACAGGAATCGCATTAGGGATTATATATCCTCCTGGAAAACCAGGATTAACCGGACCGTACTGGGGTTGTTGAGGTTGTTGATAAGTGTACCCAGGATACGGTTGATACTGGTAAACCGATTGTTGGACAGCTTGCCCATGTTGGTACTGTCCCTGGTACGGAGGTTGAAACAAATTGAGGTTGAGTAGTGACAACCGTACTTATACCAGGCTGACCTACAGGCATCTGGACCGTGGTTTGAATCGTAGATCCAGACAACGGTAAAGATGTCTGAGGCGTGGTTACAAAGACAGTAGAAAACAGGAGCTTAAACTTCTATGAAAAATCCACTAAAACACTCAATGCTATCGAAACAAGTTCAGGTGAAAATCTTTGACAAGAGACTAATGAATCTGGGCAGTAAAAACTAAGAAAAGCAAAATTAAGAGAAAAAATGCAAAAAATGGAATTTTCTCAAATTTTAGCAGGGGACGCAGGCAACCCGTTAGAACAAGTGGGGTCCGCTCTGTGTACACAGTGACAGTGCGTCCAGGGACGCACTGTCAATGCTCAGAGGGTGCGTCCCACTGGAAAATTCAAGAAAAACTAAAATGAATCTAACTCTAAGCTAACCCACCAAAAACAAAGTCACAGAGCCAAAAACCAGAAAAATAAACCAATTTTCTCAGAGCAAAGTTCATACAAAGGAAAAGACTTTCACATCAATGGATTCCCCAGCGGAGTCGCCAATTTGTCAGGCGGAAAGAGTCGATTGTGCGGACACAACCAACCTCCCTGGAGCCTAAGACTCTCTAGTGACAAACAAGACAAACAAGAGCAATCCTTCTCTAAACATGCATTTACTATATGGGAAATCAAGTGTTTAGATCCTACCTGTAATCCAACGCTGTTGTAGCAGTCCAGCTCCTCTGATCCGGATGAGCTCCTCCTTCACTTTGAAACCTGCATACACTAACAATCAAAAACGATTAAATAGCACTTGATAATCTCATAGAATAAAACATATTTAACACATAGACCAAGGAGTACATGAAACAACTCATAAATAACAAGTTATTGAGAAGAATGGACTCATTTGCATTAATAGGTAACAAAAGGAACAAATACAAACCTGAGCCTTGGTGTTGTGCAAGTCCCTCCCAGGGTCCATCAAGAGTTCTCCTTTACTTTGACAAAGCTCACCCACTTCCAAATAGAACAAGCAAAGATGGCAATCTTCCTCACAAGCTTCTAAATGGGAGTCCTAATTCCTGCAGCATTTACCCTTAGAAATGTATAGCTTCCAACCTCTTCTCCTTCTGGCCCAATTCCTGTATTTTATAGTGCTCAAGAGGAAGTTAATCAGGTCCACCATCAATGGGATAATCAGTGGAGTCACCAACAGCGTTAAAGATAAAGAGTCGCCAATTTGTCAGGCGGAAAGAGTCGATTCTTTCCAATTTGTCAGCGTTAAAGTGGCCCCGGCGTGAACTGTATGCAGGTTTCAAAGTGAAGGAGGAGCTCATCCGGATCAGAGGGGCTGGACTGCTACAACAGCGTTGGATTATGGTAATTTTCAATAAGCAAATGTCCTCCACTGAGTCGCCAATTTGTCAGGCGGAAAGAGTCGATTGTGCGGACACAACCAACCTCCCTAGGAGCCTAAGACTCTCCAGTGACAAACAAGACAAACAAGAGCAATCCTTCTCTAAACATGCATTTACTATATGGGAAATCAAGTGTTTAGATCCTACCTGTAATCAACGCTGTTGTAGCAGTCCGCCCCTCTGATCCGGATGAGCTCCTCCTTCATTTGAGCCCCAATTTGTCAGCGTTAAAGTGGCCTCGACGTTCTTAAGCCCAAAGGTAATTTGCAATAAGCAAATGTCCCCCATGGACAAATGAATGCCGTTTTTGGTTGGTCGGCAAGTAGAATATTGATTTGATTATAGCCCGAAAAACCATCCATAAAGGAAAACATTTCACTTCCGGCACAATTTGGAGTCGCCAATTTGTCAGGTGGAAAGAGTCGATTGTGCGGACACAACCAACCTCCCTAGGAGCCTAAGACTCTCTAGTGACAAACAAGACAAACAAGAGCAATCCTTCTCTAAACATGCATTTACTATATGGGAAATCAAGTGTTTAGATCCTACCTGTAATCCAATGCTGTTGTAGCAGTCCAGTGTAAAAGACCGCTGAATATGTCAAAGACCCTCTTAATAATAAATGGTCACCATGACTATTTACAGTTAGTATGGCTCAATCAACAGTCATGCTACCCTCTTAGGCAAGTCTTATGCCTCTGCTCTCCATGTCAAACTCCGAAAAGAGAGAAAGTCTTTTATATATGTATTTATCTCTGGGGACGCAGGTTCTCTCAACCTTACCTGCGGGGACGCACCCAATGTTCACAAATCTGCGTCTTTGGACGCTCTGTATGTAAAGGGGTAGGTGCGTCCCCCTGTAAAGGTCAAAATGCGCAAGTTTCATCTTTAAAAAGTTACTTGTGGTCATTTATAGAGCATTCTAGAAGGTTGTTCGACGTGTATTGAGCGCCTCCAGATGGTTCATGCACTACCAAAGAGGAACTTTATCCCATCACAATAAGGGAGCTATCCCATCCAAAGAGGGGATTCTCCTATTGATGGTGGACTGGATTTTAACTCCTCTTGTAGGCACTTATAATACAGGCATTGGGCCAGAA